>OZ005601.1:14190000-16590000 GCA_963930655.1 Myrica gale
CCAACCGTGAATCATTCTTTTTAAACCTTGCTTTTGTCTCCTCAACAAAAGAAACCATGGCATCCTCAAGTGACATCTTCTTCTCACTTTGTTGATTTGTAAATCCCGAAGGAGGTTGCAGCACATTCTTTGTGTTTCCATAAGAAAAATTCTCATGATTTCGAAGCCCTGGATGGTAGTAGTTTGGCATAGGATTCCCTTGATAGTTGTAGTTTCGATTGTTGATGTATTGGGCTTGTTCTTGACTCATTTCATTACCTGGAACTGACATACTTGCAGCTGCAACATATTCTGTATTTTGTGGTATTCCTTGGGTAGTCAGAGTTGAAATTTGATGAGATAGAGAAGCAACTTGAGCTGAAAGGGCTGCTATGGGCTCCAATTCGTGAATTCCAGCTACTTAGTCATAGTTCTTTCGGTTGGCCATTGATAATTATTTGAGGCCATTTCTTCCAAAAGAAAAGTAGCTCCTTCAGCTGTCTTTGACATCAATGTTCCACCAGCAGCAGCATCCACTATGGTCCGAGTTTGTCCATTTAACCCATTGTAGAACATCTGAACCTGTAACCAATCCGGCAATCCATGTTGAGGGCAGCGTCGAATCATGTCTTTATACCTTTCCCAAGCTTCATAAAGTGATTCAAAATCATTTTGCTTAAATTGACCAATCTCACTTCTGAGTTGAGCTGTCTTTGCAGGTGGAAAGAATTTAGCAAGAAACTTTTCAGCCATGTCTTGCCAACTAGTGACACTTCCCGGCTGTAGAGATTGTAGCCATCCTCTTGCCTTGTCCCTTAAAGAAAAAGGAAACAATCACAATCTAATGGTGTCTTCAGTAACACCATTAATCTTTACAGTGTCGCAAATCTCCAAAAATATTGCCAAATGAATATTGGGATCATCCAATGGTGATCCGCTGAATTGGGCTTGTTGCACCATGCTGATTAAGGCTGGTTTGAGCTCAAAATTGTTGGCATTCACGGTTTGGCGTCTTATACCCGAGTAGTTGTTGTTCACAACTGGACGTACATAATCCTTTAAGGTGCGTGGTTGATCATCTCCTTGTCCTTCCGCCATGGCTAGTGTTTTCTTTTTTCTTCGAATTCTAAAAGTTCTTTCAATCTCAGGATCAAAAGGAATAATATCAAGATGTCTAACACGGCGCATCCAACATCAAAACACACCTGTAAAACAAAGGGGTTCTAAATTAAAACTAAGATTATTCAGTATCGATAATGACAAAAATAAGAAAAAATCAATCCCCGGCAACGGCGCCAAAAACTTGATCGATACAAAACTGCAAGTGCACAGTATCGTAGTTTTATAGTAAAGTGATGAGAAGAGTGTAGTCCTCAGGGATTGATAACTCACTTTTGACAAGTATCAAAATTATACTAATCTCAATTTCATTTAGAAAAATATAACTTGTAATTGCAAACTGAAATAATAATTAAAACAAGTAAACAAAAGGAATTATTCAATGGAAAATTTGATGAGAAGAAATGAAAACTTCTAGGAAACCGATTTCACCTAGCCCCTTGATATGCTTTTCTTATCAAACTAATTGAAGTAAAATCTCTAAGTTTGCTAGCAAGATCTCCTAAATTATCCAAATACCTCTTTCGATAGTCAATTGGACCAATTCTTGAACATTAATCACACATGAATGTGCAAATTAATAAACAAGAAAGCGCATTAAGAACAATGATTCCTTTCTCAAAACTACACAGGTTCTTCTAGGTCTTTCGATCCTATAATTGCCTATGCTAAATTATCCATGGGTCTATTCTATAATTTCCTCTTTCGAAAGCAAATCATAAAACTCAAATCATCTAATTGAAGGCCAGTCAATTAAAAGCAATGAGCTAAGAATAATTCAGACAAACATAGAAGAGATTTACTTCCAATTAAAATAGAAAATCAAGCATAGTTGAGACTAGATAACAATCGTTCTCCTAGAAGGATAAAGTTTAGTTCATGCTGGAATTAAATTCAACCGAGAAAGAAACTTTTGCATCCATCGTTTTTCTCTAAAAAAAATATAAAAATATTCAAAAATTACAAAACTGGAAAGAGTTCCCCTTCTCCTGCGATCTGACGCTTCTTTTTCTTCTTGGAAAAATCTGTTACGTACCCACTGCTAGCAAATCTGCAGCTTATTTCAAATTTCTCATCTTGGTTTTCTCCTCCTTTTTCTGCTCTTTGTTTCGAACCAACCAAGCCAACAACCCATTTGATTATGAAATTCTGATTTGAACGAGAGAGCTCCACAATGCCCTTTTTGTCTCCCGAAATCTTCTCCACTTTTTTAGAACTTAGCTTCTGTACTGTACGCTTGAAGATTTAGAAATTGAAGTTGGGCTTTCATAGAAGTGAGGCTTAGTCCTCCAACGTAATGGGCTGTCAAGATGTTTTCTTCATTTCCTTTAAAATTGAAACAAAATATAAATGAGTGACAATGAAGTCTTAAACCCAACAAAAATAAATAATATTGAACTAAAAACTAAAATTAAGAGGTGATTAAATATAATAATTTATGCAAATCATCAAACACCCCCAAACTTAAGACTTTGTTTGTCCTCAAACAAAAAAGAAAAGGAAACAAAGAACCACTCTGGAAAACATCAACTAGACTCCATGGAATAATTCGCATCAACTAACCAAGCAAAGATCTGAGTTAGATTTCATTAACTAATCATCTTACTTTTTTGTCCATCAAAGATAGCAGGAAAACAATTAAGAATTTAGCATTTGTCAAGCAAGAGTTAAGGTTACTTCAACTTAAAGCTAAGACCTTGAGTGTGTGTGAGATAGTCAAATAAACTCCAAACCACCTGCAAACTCAGATAAAAGTGGAACAACTGAAGCCAAAAGAATTCTCTCAAAACTTAACCCCATAAGTCCAATTTTCTGAAATCCTCTCCACTAATGTAATCAAACACCAAACTCAGAGATCAAAAGGTCTTAAGATAGGTTGTAATGAAAAGCCACAAGGTGAGGGTTAAGAAAGAAAAGGATTAGGGACATCTAGCAAACTGGGAAAATACTTGGTGGAAAGTAAAAAAAATACAAAGGAATCAAACTGACTTCTTCTTCTTCTTCTTCTTCTTTTTTTTTTTCATTCAGAGAAGATACGTACTGCATTTTTCAGCACTTGTTAGACCATTTGCTGGAATTCTTGAACAATGTGGCCAGACAATGCTTCTAAAGCTTTTTTTTTCGTCTTCTTCTTCTGTTTCTTTTTTTTTTCTTTCTTTTTTCAACAGACAAACATATCTCTCAATAGAGTAGATGTTCTCTTTCTTCACATACTTTGAGCAGAGCAAACATAATGTAGATCATTTCCTTTGAACAATTTTTTTTCTTTAAATGAACATTTCCACCAGAATATTTTCTCAAAATGTAAAAGGTAATTCATGGTTTTTCAGGTTTAGAACAGGACAGAAGATGTGGTTAAAAGAACAAATAAAGGCTTATGTAACACAAGGCTCAAGGGGGCTGACAAGGGAAAAAAAAATTCATGCAATTATGGCATGATAACAAGGACAGCTGGGAAAGCTTTTAGTTGGTTAAAAAAAATTGCCTAGATCATTTCTCTAATATTTGGTGTTAACTAGGATTTTGCCTCAAGGATTCATCAACAGATTCTAGGGCAAAGTAAGATTGAAATTCTGTGACCCAATAAATTCGACTTATTCTCTTCAAGAGCAAAATGGAGGTGAGAAACGACTGTGCTCAATTGTTTTGGTCAAAGATTTAAATCAAAGTAAACACAAAACTCAGTTTTTTTTAGCTCCCTCTCCCATCTTCAATCACAAATTTCAGAGTCATAGCAAATTCATTCATACTCAAATATATGCTTGGTAAGAGAATTCATGAAAACAAGACAAAATGACTAAGGGCTGAGTGACTATTAGAGGAGTTTACACCCCTAAACTGAAACTAAACAATGTCCTCATTGTAATTCAAAAATGAAAAATAACGAAGAAATGAAAGGAACTCCCCTGGTTTTGTGTTGGAACAGCAGCAGCTTGCAATTTCCAGCTCTTTATTCCTACCTCATAGTCTTGTTTATTCAGACATTATTCTATGGGTTGCCTCCCATAAGCGCTTGTTTTAAAGTCTACAGCCAGACTTTTTGATCTTCAGCAATTGGGGTCTCCTAGAGGAATAAGTGCAACGTTCCTCTCCACTTGTTCTCCATAATAATGCTTCAATCGTTGACCATTAACTCGGAATATACTACCTGTTTTGTCCTTCAAATCTATTGCTCCAAAGGGGGAAACTTTATCAATTATATAAGGACCCGTCCATCTTGATCTTAATTTACCCGGAAAGAGTTTGAGTCTCGAATTGAATAACAAAACTTGTTGTCCTGGTGCGTGCCTGTATGCCCTGGATGTCAGGGGACAAGCCTGGTCACACGACAAGCTCTCCAAAACCCTTGAATTTTATCTCATTCTCTTGTCCTATTCTCTTGTCTCATTTCGTTGTCCATTTAGCATGCACAATGCAGTGAAATTCAAGGACAATCACATGCATTGAGTGAGATTGTGTATGACTATTCTACAACTAATGATTACCCAGAAAAGATGGGAAGTGTGCCATATGGCTTCTCCTACCCCTTGCCGCCCAAGGTGGCCATCCAAGGAGCTTGCTTCTTGTATCTCCTTTGGACCAAATGATAGCTTGGTTGGTTTCTTGAAAAACCAATCAAGTCGTGCATCATATAGACCTTTGAGTGTGTGTGTTTGCCGATCAAGTGAGGAGATTGAGACTTGAGGGAGAGACAAGCACCTAACCGAAATAGAAAGGAGAGGAAGAGAGAAGCTGCCAAAGGAAGGAAAAAAAAGGGAAAAGTGAGGTGGTCGGCTTGCACTTTGTCCTCTCTTGCTTTTGCTTTTAGTTTTCAGCTTTTAGTTTGTTTCTTCTAACTCTTGTCTTGAGTTTAGGTCTTTTATCCTTTGGAAATCCATTATCACCGAAGCAATAGAGGTAAGGGTGTAGAAACTCGTTTTTAAAAGGGTGTTGGGGTGTTCGATAAGGGGTTTTAGTTGCATGTAGAAATTTGAGGGGAAAAATGGAAGTTTGGCTTGGGTCATGCAAATATATGCTACTGATCTAATCTCGTGTTTACACACCTTGGTTTGATGATTTTTCTATTTCATTTTGATGAAAAACAACTCATCTTTATATTTGCATGTTGGTGATGATGAGATTTTTATTTTGTTCATGGTCAAATGCCCTAATGTCATCCGTTTGTGACTTGATTTGTGAAGCTGAGATGTGTTGATGATGATCTGGGTGTCTTATAGCCTCTGTCAGTAAGTGAAACTGTGAATATGAGAGCAAGAGGGCCACAGGTTGGCCATAGAAAGAGAAGAGAATGTATGCATGTTCATCTCTTGCATTGCATGCCTTTCTTATACTTTTTCTTTGTGAAATCCTCTTAAGTGATGTTATGTTCGGTACTGATCTAAGAACAAGTGATTTTTTTGAGACATAAGTGCATTGTGGTGCTGGATATCACGTATAGGTGCTGTAAAAGAGAACAAATGTCATGCAAGACTGTTCACATTACTTTTATTGTACCCGATTGCATAGTACTCTCTTTCTGTGAAAACTATCTGGATTTAGGCCTTGAGAAAATTCAGGTAGGTCACTGTGGTGTACTGGTCGAAGCCCTAAAAATTTCAAGAATAAAAGATGTGTAAAAGAAGTAAAAATTACCAAAAATGCCATTAGGGGCAGTTTTGGGATTTTACTAAACTCTATTTAGAGGCCTTAGGATATAAATGTGGGCCCAAATCCATTTAGTTTTGAGGCCCAAATCACAAGGCCTCATTAAGGGTCATAATCGGCCCATTAAGCAATAATTAAATAAAATGAAATAGAAATGAGTTTTAAGCTAGGAGGCCCAGATCTGATCAGATTGGGACACTACATTGTGGGGCCCAATAGGCCCGGTCACTTGTGAATTAAGACAAGATTAATTAAATTAAACTTAATTAGCTAATTGATAGTTAATTGTTAAACAATACCACTAAATATTATTTAGTTAATAAACTTCAATTGACTAAGTAGTTTAGTACATGTTAATTATTAGTTTGAATCAACTATCTAAGTTATATTAATTATAAAATAAATAGTACGTAATTTTACGTACTAATATTTATTTCCCTATTTAATTTTAGGGGTAAACTCATAGTTAGCTCCCTATGTTTGGGCAAAAATCATAGTTAGCCCCATATTTTTCAATCCAACAATTTGATACCCATAACTTTCAAAACCTATCAATCTTCGCCCCCCGTTTAAATTAGACGTTAAATCAGACTGAAAAGCATGAAAAATGACCAAAATGCCCCTCCAAAATAAAATTACTAAAAAAAATAAAAAATTCATTAAAAATAAAAATGATATATTTTCAAAAATTAATATTTTTTAAATAAAACTATATTGAAACTCTATTTCAATAATTTATTTATTTTAATTTATTTCTTAAATTTATATTTATATTTATATTTTATTTTAAATTTTAGATTTGGAGGGGCATTTCGGTCATTTAGCATGAATTTCCGTCGGACTTAACACCTGATTTAGACGGGGGGCTAAGTTTGATAGGTTGTGAAAGTTATGGGTTTCAAATTGTTAGATTGAAAAATATGGAGCTAACTTAATTTTTGGACAAACATAGGGGGCTAACTATGAGTTTACCCCTTAATTTTATATTTAAAGTTCAAATGCATTTTTTCATATCTTGACATTGTACAATGTGAAAGTGCATATGTGCATTTTATAACCGATTCGTGTGAATTGTGAATCTTTTATGCTTATGATATGTCATATTGTATAATAATCTCATGGGTATGGGAAACACTATTATGACCGGAAAGAACCTATATCCAGAGGTGGTCCTGAGATCGGGTGAAGGTATCGCTCACATTGAGATAGTGCAAGCTACCACTGAGAGGATAATGTTTGGTATCCCTAGGCGATGAACAATTATGCCTAATCGGATCCTGGTGCTGGGGTACGGGACAGTCCCAGAGGAGAGGAGGGACGCACAACCCGGACTCTGGGGAAAAACAGAGTGCAGATGGACACCTCTACCGATCGGAAACATGAAAGAAAGAAAGAAAGTGAAATGACCGGGAAACAGATGCATTCACTCTGCATTGCATAGCTCATACCGTATTAATTGGTTTAGTATGGATATTGCTCTATGATTGATTATTCTATATTTCTGCCAATTTATGTGTTACATTGTTGCATTTTGTGTTCCCCACTCCCTCCTTACTAAGTCAGTATGACTCACCCTTTATTTGTTTAATTTTTTGTATGGTCGGCGGCGAACATCGGATTTGGCAGATGATGATATTCAGGAGCGAGAAGACATTGAATTTTGACATTCATATTTTAGTTGTCAAGATCTAGACATATGTTACGGATACCCTCGAAGTATACTTGGGGTACGAGCCCCAATGGTTCCTCAAAGGGCCACCCCAGCCCCCTTTTCCTCGTGTGAAAGACTTTGGGCTGCTAGATGTAGATCCAGCCCTACTTCGCATTGTCCCCCTTCCCCAGCCCCGTCGGCGGAGAGCACCGGTGAAAAGCTGTTTATAGACCTGACCTCCGACACCGAGCCGAAGGATTAGATGTCATCAACATTTGTCACTGTTTAGTTAGTTTGGGTTCAATTTAGTGGTTTCACGGACATTGTAGTACGGAAAGCTTTAGACAACTTCCACTTTTGTTTTTTAATCTTCTTTTTACTTTTGTATCCCTGTGAAGGATTTTTGTCATTTGTAAAAGAGAGATTCCGTGTTACTTGTGGAAAAATTATGTATTTACATTTTTGAAATGTTCTCTTATTCTATTTCGTCCTTAAGCTACATTTAATTTTATTCTCTTAACTTTCACCTCTTTATAATTGTTCTTGGTTTTATTATAATTAGGCTTAATTGCACCGTAGGTCCTTGTGGTATAATGATTTTACAAATTCGTCCATGTGGTATCACTTTGTACAAACAGGTCCCTGTGGTCACAATTCTAGGTAAAAGTTAGTCCCTCCGTTCATCAGGCGTTAACACACTAACGAATGAGATGATGCGGTCGACCGCTACACGAACCGGTCGACCGCTGCAAGTTGTCTCTTTGTAGTGGTCGACCAGCTCTCATTCCGTTAGTGTGTTAACGCCTGATGGACAGAGGGACTAACTTTTGTACAAAGTGATACCACAGGGACCTGTTTGTACAAAGAGATACCACATGAACGAATTTGTAAAAACGTTATACCACAGGGATCTGTAATGCAATTAAGCCTTATAATTGTATTTCCTCAATTAATTCATTTTATTTTTCCTTATTCACTTCATAACTTTTAACTTCTAGAATTACTTGAATATCGCATTTTCGTTTAATTCTTGAAAATATTACTTTCCTTTTCTTACTATACTACTAAATTTCAAAACAAATTACAATTAAATGTTTCTGCTAAGCTTTTTCAAAGCCAATCACGAGGATTTTATAGGATCAATTCGTGTCGTAATCCCCGTTTGTGTGCATACCATCGCTATAGGTGAGCCTAGAGGGTAAGTATTGGCACGGGGCGTGACATGACAAATTATACAAAGTGTCCAGACGCACGAATGAAAACAAGAACAAAGGATAAGAAGAACCCTAATAGGATTTTCCTCTCCCGACGGGTATTCCCACCTTTCGCCAAACACAAAAAAGAACTTTTGGTATCAACCCTTATTATTAGAAGGAAGACACTTGAACAAACCACGCCCGTCTCGAGCCCAGAAGAAATTCATGTCATGCTGGCTCGTCTGTAGCTTATAGCACCAAACAAACTCCTGCCTGGCGGAATGCCTCTCCTCTGAAAACAATTTCTCCCACAGGGCGAAGAAGCCCAATGTCATTCGCTAGCTATTGGGAGGCAGTTGAGTTGGACGCAGAGAGAACCACCATAACAACTGCCGCACATCCCTAGTTAGCGGGAATCGAGCTTCTGCCTATAATACTACTTCGAAAAAGGAAATCTCATCCACTCTGGGACACACCACCCTTTCCTTGTATTCCAGCACCCTCAACACTATGGTGGGAGAAACACAATACTTAAGCCTTAATTCAATTGGATCAGGGTATGATCGGGTACGTTTGCCTTAGATGCAGAGATTCCTTCAGCCCCCAAACCCCAGAACAAACGAAGCCATCAAGCACGAACCCCTCGCAAGTTGAAAAACAGACGACAAAAGACAGATATCGAGCACTACATAAAGAAATGATGAAACCCTAGCCTAATGTCTTGCAAAGCACTCAAGTCAGTGAGCGTCTCCTACTTTCCCACTTGCCTTTATTTCAAAAAGACTCGATTGGACCGGGTCGAATAATGGACAATTTCCCCACGGCCCGACAGCCTAAATTTCCTTGTGTTGAAGGCCTCTCAAGGCTGGGCCAAAGCTAGATGAGCGCTTAAAGCATTTAGGCCATGAATTCAACCAATCGACCCTCACTACTCGGGCAATCAACACTGTAGGCCACACACATCCCTACACCCGCCGATTACTAGAGCATCCAAAGAATTAGGCAGGTCTCACGCCCCACAGTCCAAGGCCCACGACATGAAGTTCCCTTCATATGCCAAGGACCTAAAGGTCAGCACCGATAATCTATGATAGCAACCGATTCGAAAACTCCGGCTGGCTTAAGTTTGTTTAAAGGGGGACTATTGATGGGTCATAGTATGAACGACCCACCCCATCAGAAATACACCAGCCCCAACTGTAGCCCCGCCTAAGTTCATAAGCGTATCCAAGGCCCCCGGGCCAAGAACATGTGAATTTGTCCCTCCATGCTTTCCCGCTCGGATATTCAAGGAGTCATAAGACTCATGATACTAAGGCTCGTCTTAGGACTTTAATCACCCTACATATAAATAGGCAGATACTCATTTCATATTTTCTCAAGCTTTAATTTCTCTTCTAATACTCAATTCTTTTTTATATCTAACTTAGGCATCGGAGTCTCCACATCTGATGCCGCTCCTCTCTTTGTTCCCTTTAGGTCTGATCTGCTCCTGCTATTAGTGATTTATAGCATCATCAAAAATAGTTAAAATTTTTAATATCTCCTTATTTTTTTAAAGGGTAGAAGAGGCTATCACCAGTTTTTCTTAGGCGTGATCATAGGGGCTCCTCACCGCTGTGGAATGTTTATATTGAGTCATAATTACTAAATTAGGAGGTTTAGACTATAACCACGTCCCCACATAAGTGCAACTAGCTTTGATTACCATATTTGAGGATTTTATGTTTTACCAGTCTGTTATAGGAATATATTATAAGGGGATCCTCTTAAAGTCATCATCCTTAACTCAGAAGGTTTGGAAGATCATTCGCCCATATAAAGTCATGATGCTTGCAGAACACACAAAATTTGATTAAACTGGCACAAGGGGCCGGACTTTTTCTCAATATGCCAAAACAACAAAAAGATGGAGAGAGAGGGGATGGAGGGTACCTCCAATAAGAAAAGTTGGAAGGCAATAATGCTGGTCTTATGTTATACAGTTTGCTCTTGCTTTTAGCTGAAGTAGATGTCCATAAAAGAGACAAGACCTGTAGGAAAAAAGAATTCTGAGGTCCCACGTATTTGTCAAATTAATGTCATTATCTAGAGATTCTAAAAACGACAAGAACCCCTGGATCTGGCGATGTTCTGATTTAGGTAAAACAAAGAAGCTTCCAGGAACTTTGGATGGAAATAGTTTTGAATTCTTCTCTCTCAGGCTGTCTCCCTGTCTCACTGGGCAGCTCATAAAAGAGTTGGTTCTGTTAATTAATTACACGCGGTTTGCCACTAAAGAAGAACAAAATAATGTGAATTTGGCAGCAGCTAACAGTCTGGCTGTTCCGGCCCGTGCACCAGTCTTATAAAACCTTTTTCTTCCGTCAGTGGAAATAGAATATACAGAGAGCCCAGCTAATTCATGGAACTTTGGTTGGAAATAGTTTTGAATTCTTCTCTCTCAGGCTGTCTCCCTGTCTCTCTGGGCAGCTCATAAAAGAGTTGGTTCTGTTAATTAATTACACGCGGTTTGCCGCTAAAGAAGAACAAAATAATGTGAATTTGGCGGCAGCTAACAGTCTGGCTGTTCCGGCCCGTGCACCAGTCTTATAAAACCTTTTTCTTCCGTCAGTGGAAATAGAATATACAGAGAGCCCAGCTAATTCATGCACAACATTTATTAAAATAGTTTATATGCTTTGTTGAGTTGGGAAGAAATATGTGGGCTTGTTGTTCTAATCAAAATAGAATTTCAGAATTCCAAATTTATCTAATTAAATTTTTCATGAAATAAAAATAAAAATATTATGTAAATTTTTGTCTGAATATTATATTTTATAATTAAAAAATAAAAAGTACACGCTCTGCACCCTTTAACACACAATTTGTAATATATATTGTAAACTATTAATCTTAGTATATGGTATCTTCCAACTACCATAAGATTTTAATTTGTATTTAATATTAAAAAATTTGGTCATAGAGATGAAATTACGCAGCCTATTTTTATTTAACAATTAGATCTTGTGATAATTAACAAGTCAACTAAAAATATTAATATTTTAAGGGCGCCTGATGTGTTAAGATGGATTGATTATATTTTTTATTGGCATAAATACACTTACCATCCAGTAGTGTAAGAAAGTTATAAATTAATATCTAAAATAAAGAAAGTTGTAATTAGTACCTATGGTAAAACATATTCTTCTATTTATCTTTGTCTCTTTCACTAATAATATATACTAATTAACACTAACTACAACGTATATAGGGATGTTTGAGCCCCAATTAGTTGGGGCCAATTATTTAGGTTTAATAATAAAAAATTCACCACATAATTTTTTATTATTATAATATTTATTAAAAATCTTCTCTCTCTTCACTTTTTTATCAACTTCCATGAAATATCTTTACTTTATAATATTTCACGAACTCCAATACTCAAAATTTTCATACTCAAACGTATATATCCAATAGACTCCATAATTTACAAGCATATGTCATTAATAAAGAAGACAAAAATTGGACTGAAGAACGTATTTTTAACATAAACCATACTACATGAACTAATTTACAACTTTTTTTGTTTACTTCAAAAACTAATCAACCAGTGGCGGATCCAGAAAATTCCTTTTTGGGGGCAAAGTAATTCTTTAAAGAACCTAAAAAATAATCCTTTATTAGTTATAATTGTCTATACAACTTTTAGCACAAATAATCAAGACAAAAGAAGAAAAAACTTACTTGTTACATTGAAGCAGAATTTGTAGCTTAAAAGAAAAGTTTTGATTTTGATGAGAGGTGGCTTAGTATGTAGTTCTTTGGCAATATTTGTTTTAAGTTTTTTTTTTCAAAAGTTGTCCTTCAAAATTTCAATTTCAATTTATTATAGTATATTTGCTTTAGAAGACCAGAATTTTAAAGATAAGCTGTCCTTTAAAATATCAATTTCAATTCAGTACTTACTTTGGAAGACTGTAAGTTTGTAAGGCTAATTGTTTTTAAAATCCAAAACTCCCTTCAATTTTATTCCAAAGCTCCCAGTCAATTTCTATTTTATTCTATGTATTTGTGGCAAAATATATAAGTGTTCAATTTTCAAAGATACTATAATTTTAAATTCTTTAATTAAATTTTTAGTTTAAATAAAGATACAAGAATTTCAAATTACTTTACCAAATTTAAAGTTTCAATAATTTTTGGAAGGGTTAGTGGGGGCAGAATTTTCAAAAATATTAAAATTCCCTAATCAAATAAAAAAAAACATTAACATAATATTCTTTAAAGGAATTAAAAAAAAAAAAATTGGGGGGAGTGGTAGCTCTCCCACCCCTGAATCCGCCTTTGTAATCCAACACTAACTAAACTACAACGTACTACATGCCCAATAGATCTCGTAATTTACAAGTAAATGTCATTAATAAAGAAGGTAAAAATGGACGAAAAAATATATTTTTAACGGAAACTTTACTACATGAATTAATTTACAATTTTTTACTTTAGAAATTAATTTTTAAATTTTTATACTACAATTTTTGTTGGTGTACTGATACCCCTTTTTTTCCGAATAGAAAACAGAAGATCGTTGCCTTCCGGTGAGCACGAGGTCAAAACAAATATGAAAGGCAGCTGCAGCCTGTACGCAAAATTGGCAAATAGGGACTTCAACACCACCCCACAAGTAGTCGTTGTTGGGGGGCAACAAAAATTAATTATGTTGTGTTTGGTTGGTTGGTTTTGCTTTTGTTGTTTATTAAAGGGTTAATGACTTTTTTGGTTCTTAGGTTTTGACCCCTTTACCAATTTCGTCCTTGGGTTTTCTCATTTATCACACGTAGTCCTTGGGTTTCATGGTTTTGTCAAAATGGTTTTGTCAAAATGGTCCTTCCGTCCACTTCCGTTAACAGATTGCACAGTCAACTAACGGCCTACACGTCATCACCAATCAAAAAGTGACACATGTAACTTTTTTTTTTAAAACAATGCCACGTCATTTCGATAAAAAATTACAAATTTTTTTTTTCGTGAATTTAAAAAAAAAAAACTTGCCGGAGTTGCAGAGGGGTGGCTCCCTGAGCCACCGGCCTCCCCTTCTCCAGGGGAGGCCGGGAGCCACCCCGCTAGGCTCCCCCCGTGAGGGGGTGGCTCCCTGGTTTTTTTTTTTTTACGTAAAAAAATCTTATTTTTTTATTTTGTAATTTTTTAGCGAAATGACGTGGCACTGTTTTTTTTTTTTAAAAGTTACACGTGTCACTTTTGATTGATGATGACGTGTAGACCGTTAGTTGACTGTACAATCTGTTAACGGAAGTGGACAGAAGGACCATTTTGACAAAACCATGAAACCCAAGAACTACATGTGATAAATAAAAAAATCCAAGGACGAAATTGGTAAAGGGGTCAAAACCTAAGGACCAAAAAAGTCATTAACCCTTTATTAAATTATTTTGTTGTCGTGTTATGGGAAAAACAATACGGATATGCTATGCGCGTACGACCGATTATCATGCAGTAGAAGGTCAACAGCATCGCTTAGGGGAAAAGGACAGCCACAATCCGTGCCCCGTGGTTACGTCAAACTCGAAGGGTGTTTAGGTAATTCATGATCTACTTTTGAAATTTTTTAAGTTTTTAAGTTTTTAACTGCACAGGAGAGGAAGAATAATATGAAAGCAGAGATTCCAAAAGATACAAAATTCCAAGCCCACTGAGAACTTCCAGGGGAGAAAGAAAAGCAAAGCCAACGAGAAGATTGGAACAAGACTAGTCCAATCTAAACCACTCCGAAAAATATTCTTGCGTGTGTTTTACAAGTTTGGCAGTTTTTTCCATCAGTAAGACTCAACTCAAAATAATTCTTCTTTGGGCTTCTCTTTTCGTGCAAGCCATCAACTTTGCTCTTTACCCTCTCTTCTTCTTCGAAGGTTCATTCTATTCCTTGAAGCTTGTTTTCTTACTCTGCGTTCTTTGGGGTCATTAAAATGTATGCTTGTTTTATTCTGGTTTTCGATGTTGTGTTTTTCGGATGACTGCTGTTAAGGTTGATGTCCAGTTTAGTTGGCATTTCTCTATTTGCTTTGTGATTTGCAGGCTAGCTTTGTTGTCCTTTTCGTTTTCTCGCTTTTTTGGAAGGTGCTCTTTAAGATGACCGGCTTGTTCTCGCCTCCTCTGAGGCTGTGGTTGGGATTTTAGGACTGGTCATTTCTGTGGAATCTAGTTTTATTGTTTGTGGGCTCCGGCATTGAGTAAGAAATTTGAACCCGTGTATTTGAGTCTTCCAATGACTGTAATTCTCACTGGTTGTCAGTTTGTAACAGTTGCTACTTGCTTTTGTGGGTTGGAGGAAGCCTTCTTTTTGTTTTTTCTTTTGCGCGCTTGAGGCTAGAGAAGTGAAAGACGTGGATGCTGTTTTTTAATGTTAATTCTTGTTTCGGAATGAAATGTCCTTCGGAAAATTTTACTTTTCTATTAATTGTTGCTACCTTTTTCTTATAAGAGTAAAATTTGAGTTCTTTGCTCTTCTTCCTTATGAGTTTTGTGTGAGAGTTAATAATGTCTGATTCATGCTTTGCTGAAGTTTGTTGTGTTCGAATTGTTGTAAGGAATTTGATATGATTTTAAGAGAACTTTGATCAGAATTTTCGTCTGCAGTGAATTTTGAGCTCCAAATTAAAGCATCGATGGAGGAAAAACCATTCCCTGCATGGACATGGTCTGTGGAGCAGTGTTTGAAAGAGTTTAATGTGAGTCTAGATAAGGGATTGAGCACTTATGATGTTGAGAAGCAGCGTGAGAGGTATGGTTGGAATGAGCTTGTGAAAGAGAAGGGGAAGCCCTTATGCCGACTTGTATTAGAGCAATTTGATGACATGCTTGTAAAGATACTTCTAGTTGCAGCCTGCATATCATTTATTCTAGCTTACATACATGGAGAGTCTGGATTTGAAGCGTATGTGGAACCCCTTGTGATCGTCTTGATTCTAGTCCTCAATGCAATTGTTGGTGTTTGGCAAGAAAATAATGCTGAAAGGGCACTTGAGGCCCTTAAAGAGATGCAATGTGAATCTGGAAAGGTTTTAAGGGATGCGTACTTTGTGCCTGACTTGCCTGCAAAGTTGCTTGTCCCAGGGGATATCGTGGAATTGCGAGTTGGAGACAAAGTTCCTGCTGACATGAGAGTTGCGGCCTTGAAGACCACAACTTTTAGAGTTGAGCAGAGCTCATTGACTGGAGAGGCTATGCCTGTTCTGAAAGGCACCGATCCTGTTTTCATTGAGGACTGTGAGTTGCAAGCTAAAGAAAATATGGTTTTTGCAGGCACTACAGTTGTCAATGGGAGCTGTCTCTGTATTGTTGTTAGCACAGGGATGAAAACTGAGATTGGGAAGATACAGAAGCAAATTTACGAGGCTTCTCAGGAAGAGAGTGACACCCCTTTGAAGAAGAAGCTGAATGAATTTGGGAGCAGGCTTTCTACTGCAATTGGGCTTGTTTGCCTCATTGTGTGGGTAATAAACTATAAAAATTTCATCTCATGGGATGTTGTGGATGGATGGCCAACAAATATTCGATTTTCCTTTGAGAAATGTACGTACTATTTCAAGATTGCTGTTGCGCTTGCGGTTGCTGCCATCCCAGAAGGCCTGCCTGCTGTTATTACTACTTGTTTAGCTCTTGGTACAAGGAAAATGGCACAAAAGAATGCAATTGTGCGGAAGCTTCCAAGTGTAGAAACCTTAGGATGTACGACTGTGATTTGTTCGGATAAAACTGGGACCTTGACGACAAATCAGATGTCTGTGTCAGAGTTCTTCACTTTGGGAGGGAAAACCACGGCTTCTCGAATCTACTACGTTGAAGGCACTACTTATGACCCCAAGGATGGAGGAATTTTTGACTGGACCTGCTACAATATGGATGCCAATTTGCAAGCAATGGCTGAAATATGTGCTGTTTGCAATGATGCTGGGATCTATTTTGATGGCCGTCTATATAGAGCTACAGGTTTGCCCACTGAGGCAGCCCTTAAGGTTTTGGTTGAAAAGATGGGTGTTCCAGATGTCAAGGCAAGGGACAAAATTCGTGATACACAACTTGCTTCAAACTATTTGATTGACAGCAGCGCAGTTAAATTAGGTGAGCAAAGAAAATTTCCTAAGAATGACTTTTAGTGTATGTGCTGTAAGAATTCCTACATCTATTCCTTTTTGCTTACTACAGGCTGTTGTGAATGGTGGATGAAAAGATTGAAAAAAGTTGCCACATTGGAATTTGATCGCATTCGCAAGTCGATGAGTGTTATTGTTCGGGAGCAATCTGGGTGTAACCGACTTCTTGTCAAGGTGATAGTTGTTGATCTTCATACTATCATTTGAAGGAAAATGAATTTTATAGATTGCATCCAAATTGCTTTTTACAACTTGGACTTTTTGACTTCTGAGTTTGCTGTTGGTATATATGAGAAGAAGATAAGTGACAATCTTTTCCTTCCAGTTAAATTATCATTTGGCTCGTTGACTTTCCTGAAGAATTGTCCAGTTAATTTAAACTTCTGAATTCCAAAATGACTTTAGATGATAACCCAATCAGGTTTCAGTGTCAGAGAAAGCAGCACGACAAGTGTCACCTGGGCAATGTTGGCATGTTATCTCTGATCTCTCAGTGATTTCTGTTCCAATTCATGCTAATTGAGTTGAACTTTGACAGAGTTGACTTGTCAAGTCTTGAAATAATGTTTTGTTTTCCCTAAATGTTTACTCCCGCATGTTATAGTAAAACATAAAGGGTTTGGATGTCTTTTATTATTCTTTAATCATAAATTTTCAAATTACTCACAAACCTAACCAGGGTCCAAGGTACCTACTCTGACAGCAATAGAAACAATGCAAATATAGTCATCAAAATTTCTTTGTAGGAAACATTTGCAGAATGTGGAATTGCAACTATGAAATTTTTTTTGATCACCTAAAATCTTTGAGTGTGTTGTATGGTGGTAGATATCTTCCGTGAGGAAGTTGCTACAGACCCTGCTTGAATGGTCAGGTCAACTATTATTTATTTACAAATTATAGCTACCTATTTCAACTAGTATTCTCCTACAGCTATTTAACGAGGGATTTGCAGGGTGCTGTTGAGAGTATATTGGAGCGCACTTCATACGTCCAACTTGCCGAAGGATCTCTTGTTCCAGTGGATGAACCTTGTAGGCAACTATTGCTTTTGAAACTCCTGGAGATGAGTTCAAAGGGATTGCGCTGCTTGGGTTTGGCATATAAGGATGACTTGGGAGAGTTTTCCGACTACCATGCTGAGAGTCATCCTGCCCACAAGAAGTTGCTTGATCCAGCTTGCTACTCCTCAATTGAGAGTGACTTAGTTTTTGTTGGGGTTGTTGGTCTAAGAGTGAGTATATGTCACTGCTTTTGCTGTTCAGTTCAATCAATCTTTTAAATCTGTCTCATAAAGATTTGTTTCCAACAACCAAATTGACCAGGACCCGCCACGTGATGAAGTTCATAAAGCAATTGAGGATTGTAGAGGAGCTGGGATTAAAGTTATGGTGATAACTGGAGATAATAAGTCCACAGCTGAGGCCATTTGTCGTGAAATTAATTTGTTTTCTACAACTGAGGATCTTAGCAGGAGAAGTTTAACAGGTAAAGAATTCATGGCTCTCTCGTCTTTACAACGAATGGAACTATTGGCAAAACCTGGTGGGAAGGTTTTCTCACGTGCTGAGCCTACACATAAGCAAGAAATTGTAAGGATGCTGAAGGAGATGGGGGAGATTGTTGCAATGACTGGAGATGGGGTAAATGATGCACCTGCACTTAAACTTGCTGACATCGGGATTGCCATGGGAATTGCTGGAACTGAGGTAATATGCACTTGAAGAGTCTGTATAATGTCTTTTTCTGCTGTGGAGCTTCTCTCTCTTTCTCTTTCTTTTTCCCTCCCTCCGTTGTTGTAGCCTTATATGGTTATGTAGCATCCAATGTTTAACCAATGTTAGATTTTCCTTGAACTGAAATGAACCGATATGCCTTTAGTTAGAAAGATAGGTTGACTTTCTCTTCCGCTTCTGAATTGAAATTTGGAGTTCAAGATTTCTTTAAGCATTATGGTGGTTGGTTAATATCCTCCATGCTTAATATTACAGGTTGCAAAAGAAGCTTCAGATATGGTTTTGGCAGATGATAATTTTAGTACAATTGTTTCAGCTGTTGGGGAGGGTCGGTCAATCTATAATAACATGAAAGCCTTTATCAGGTACATCTCTTAGTTTGTCAACTTTTGGGGATTCAAGGAAGCCGTTGTAATTTCTTCAATCGACAGGTACATGATATCATCAAATGTTGGAGAGGTAATATCCATATTCTTGACTGCTGCGCTCGGGATACCAGATTGCATGATACCTGTGCAGCTCCTGTGGGTGAATTTGGTTACTGATGGCCCTCCTGCTACAGCTCTTGGTTTTAACCCTGCTGATGTCGATATAATGCAGAAACCACCACGCAGAAGCGATGATGCTCTGATAAGTTCGTGGGTTCTTCTCCGTTATTTGGTTAGTGTTTGTTTGCACCATTCACTTTCACTTCCAAGTTCTGTATGGTTGAAGTTTAGCTATTCCCTGCTCGTCTCTGGTTTGGTGTTATCTGAAAGAAACAGAATTGTGTCCAAATTGTATAATTGAAAATAATAGAATATTTTTAGTTTCCAAGAAATTAATGAGTTATAATCCAAGAGATTAGTAATTCATAGCGTTTCCACGTCACTGAATAATCCAAGACATTCATGTGCCATTCATGTGCCATTACACTGGTCTAGTAGCCTATTGGCTCTTTTGTTCCCTTGCCAGCTCAGAACTAGGTAATAACCATAAAGAGTTAGAAGCAATGTCTTTTCTACATAACAGTTAATGTATAGAAATGAGAGATCTTGAAAATATTTCTATCTACTACATCCTGTCGGGCAATGGGGATAGCAAGGTGATTGAAGTGGAAGGGCGATCAAAATATTGGTGGTGGCTTATCTGAAGATTGCAAAATTTGGATTTTTTGGGGTGGGGTGAATGCTGTTCTTTTCCAGTCCTATTTTAGAAAATGGAACTTCCTGGGAAACTAATTCTAAGCCAGCATTTGAAGTTGGCTTTTCATTTCATACATGAGTATAACAGTTAACATGGCAATAATTTTTCTTTCCTGCATTTTTCGTTTGTTACTTTAAATTCACAATTATAAGACTATCACCTCACAAGCACGCGTTATGAGGGTAAGTATATTATTTCTTATGATGCATTATAAATTATGCATAATTATGAATACTTTTAGATGAAGCATGATTATGAATGCTTTTTAGAGGAAGCATAATGTAGAACGAGTCTAGAGTCCAGTGGAAGTCCTAATAGAGAGTGTATCTTGCTAGTAGAGGTTGCTCTAAACACATACTTATTTGGTTTGGTCATTGACCAAAATGATATCTACGCATCTCAAATGGCAGGTAATTGGCTCTTATGTGGGCATTGCAACTGTTGGCATCTTCATCATATGGTACACTCAACCATCTTTTATGGGTCTCAATCTTGTCAGCGACGGGCATACCCTAGTTGAATTATCCCAGCTTCGCAACTGGGGGGAGTGCCCATCATGGTCAAATTTCACCGCAAGTCCTTTCATGGTTGCTGGGGGCCGCATGATCTCCTTTACTAACCCTTGTGACTATTTTTCCATCGGTAAAGTGAAGGCAATGACTCTTTCACTCTCAGTCTTGGTGGCAATAGAGATGTTCAATTCCCTGAATGCCCTTTCCGAGGACAACAGCTTGATCAAAATGCCACCTTGGAGGAACCCGTGGCTTTTGGTTGCAATGTCAGTGTCATCTGGACTTCACTGCCTCATACTCTACGTCCCATTCCTCGCAGACGTGTTTAATATAGTACCATTAAGTCTCAGCGAGTGGATTTTGGTCATTTTGATTTCAGCACCTGTCATTCTTCTTGAAGAGCTTCTTAAATTATTAGGGAGGAGACAAAGATGGATAGGGAAGCAGAAGACAGAGTGATAGAATTTCTGATCCATGGCTCTGTGGAAGAGACTTCATTCAGGGTGTCCCTGATTGAGGAATCCGTTTTGTGGGGACGTGTTACATTATTCTTTCATAGTTATATCTTTTTCCCTTGTCACTTTCACAAATTTATTGATATGCAAAGTGGAGCGTTTTGTAAAAGGGAACATTAGTCACGTTTGTTCATTAGCATTTTGCAAGAGAGAGATTTAAAAGTCCTGCATCATTGCTTTTCTCCGGAGGCTAGCTAGCGTCCCAGATTTCTTGATCTTTTGCTTAGAATTTGGAGTTCTTCTCTCTTGATAAGTACTGGTCTACATTTTTCATCAACTACCAACTTCAATAATCGGAAATCAACAAAAATGGTCTGCAATACTTTTGGACATGCACAATCTCTCTCTCTCTCTCTCTCTTATGAGACATAACAAAGATAGCATAAAGCAATAAGAAAGCAAGGAAAAACAACATCAATCCAGCCAGAAAGATAAAACACCTGGGATAACATCCAAATCCACAAAACCCTGAAAACAAGAATGAACACTCCACTGCGGAGCTTGATGAGCAAATACGTTGATCTTCCTAGGAATCCAGACCAGAGATCAACCCGAAGAATCAGAAAAAAGCACCCGAATACTAGCCACTTACGATTAGGGCTGAAAACAGGAAGTGCGGTCCCGTTTTTGGACCGCAATCCGGTCTGGACCGCATTTCCGGTTCATTTATATTAAAGGACCGGACCGGACCACTTTTTTAAGTGGTCCAGACCGGATTTAATTTTTTTTTAAAATTTAAAAGAAAAAAATTTCGAACTGCACACTGTGCAGAGCCTACTACTCTGCGCAGTGCATAGCTCTGCACTGCGCAAAGAAATATTTTTTTAATAATTAAAAAAATTTAAAAAAAGGTTTATTAAATGCGGTGCGTTCCGGTCCGGACCGCATTTAAGAAATTTATGACCCAGACCGGACCGCATAAATCCGGTCCTTCAATCCGGTCCGGACCGGACCGCACTTGAAAAATTAGGACCGGACCGGACTACAAATTCGGTCCGGTTTTCCGGTCCGGTCTGGTCTGCGGTCCGGTTTTTTTAACCCTACTTGCGATTGCACCACCCAACTAGGCACGGAAGAAACATCCAAAATAAAACTGCAAAGAGTTGTGTTGTTGTGTTGAACTTGGGATTCAACCCAACTATTATCAATTAGAAGGAAGACGAAAGAAACGGCAAGTGGGAGAAGAATCCTCTTTCTCTTCTATATTGAATGAATGAAAAACACTGTACAAGGACAACTATATATCTATTTGAATAAAAGTATGAAAAAAAATGACAATCCCACACTTGTTGTAGAATACGGAGAGACAATTTTATTCGAAAACTTATGCTCCACTAACGTTGTCAGCTCTGTCTCCATTTCATATTTACGCTTGCTCCGTCGCTTGCCTCTAGCCATCATTGTGTCTCTTTGTATGAGCTGTAAGTCCAGGTCGATTGACACTTGTCTGCTAACGTGTTCAAGATGGGAGTGGATAGAGTGAACTCCCATCTTGGATGGCAATTTATGAAATTGAGCTGACCCTAGTGCTTTTGTGAACAAATATGCTAATTGTAGGCTTGTGGAAACATGAAAAGTCTTGATGATGCCTTCTTGAATTCTTTCTCGAAACACATGGCAATCTATCTCTATATGCTTTGTTCTTTCATGATAAACAGGATTTGAGACAGTGTGAATTGCCACTTGGTTATCACAAACAGTTGAGCTGGCTGAGAGTGATCAAAACCAAAGTCTAACAATAGATGCTTGAACCAAACCAACTCACAAATAGTCGCTGCCATTGACCTATATTCGGCTTCTACAGATAACCGAGACACAATGTGTTGCTTCTTTGATCTCCATGAAACTAGTGCATTGCCAATAAACACACAATATCCAATAATCGACCTCCTTGTATCTGGACATGATGCCAAATCCGCATCACAAAATACCTTTAAATGTATCTAATTTGTTGCTGGAAAGAAAAATCCATGTCCCGGTGATGATTTCATGTTTCTTACCACCCTTAAAGCAACATCCAATGGGATTCTTGTGGTTGACTTAGATATTGGCTCAGTACATGAACAAAATAAGCTAAATCTGGTCTAGTTATCGTGAGCTATAACAACCTTCCAACTAACCTTCTGTACTAGTAGGTTCCTCTAGTAGTTTTCCATCTTCTTGTGAGAGTTTCTGGTTTTATTCGATGGGGAATTTCACTGGTTTACTCCCAAGAAGCCCACAATCAGCTATGATTTCCAAGGCATACTTGCGCTGTCATATTGAAATTCTATGATTTCCACCATGCTTGATTTGGATTCATCATCATTTAGTGATACATTCATGACTTTTCTTTTGGATTTGTGGTATGTAGCACACTTTGACTGAACGTGACCAAAGCCTTGACATTCAAAACACCAAGTCTTCTTATTCTTAGTCTCATTTGCAATATGCTTATCTCTCTTCTCATTTCTAAACCCACTGGAGCTACCATTTTCTTTTCAGTACTCTTGTTGAATCGTTGTTGATCACCCTTTAATCTGAAAAACTTTCTAAATTTTTTTACTAAAACACTGAAGTTCTCATCATCTAAAGATTCATCTAACTCAGAGTCAAATTCTTCTTTACTTGATCTTAAGGTAATCGACTTGTTCTTTTTTGGCTGAGGTAGTGTCAATTCATAAGTCTGCAAAGACCCAACCAACTCTTCAATCTTTACCTTATCAAGATCTTTGCTTTTCTTAATGGCTGTGACTTTGGGTCTGTATCTTTCAGGAAGAGATCTCATAATTTTTTTCACAACTCTAGTTTCTGGTATCCTCTCTCCTAGGTTGTAGCTAGTTAACTACGTCATTTAGCTTCGGATAGAACTCATCAAACGTGTCATCATCCTTCATTCAAATTTCTCCAAACTTTGTGGTCAATGTCTGAAGCTTCGAGTTTTTAACGGTCTTGGTACCTTCATGAGTAGTCTCTAAAATCTCCCAAGCTTCTTTAGAAGTTTCATACAAAGAAATTCACTTAAACTCATCAGTAGACACATCCATAAAAATAGAATGTAAACATTTGTTATTTGATCTCATTGATAGTCCAGGTGCCAATATCTTTAGGCGTTTTAAGACCTTCAACTGTAGAAGAGGGTGCTGACCACCCTTTAACACAAGAACTCCAAACTTGTTCACCAAGAGATTTCAAAAAGGTTTTCATGCGAACTTTCCAGTACGTATAATTTCTTCCATCAAAATATGGAGGCACAAACAAAGACTAACTTTGATTCATCTAGACTAAGGACCGATATTAAGCTCCGATACCAATTGATAAATCCGATTTAGACCCTATTAACACCTAGAGGGAGTGAATATGAGTTTTTCCTCTAATTATAATTTCAATAATAATATAAGTGTCCTTGCTTAGACTCGCTCTGTGTGGCATTCATCTCAGATCTCTGAGATTTTTCTTATGGATTTTTCACGAACAAACCTCGTTCTTCAGCACATCTTCAACACTATGAAGGTTCCACAACAGGATGCTTGAAAACTGAGAAAAACTGATTAATATTGAGGCATGAATCCTCTAGTGTTTTTTTTTCGAAAGAAATGAAGCACAAGTATGCTCAATAGAGGTCTCAATAACTTTTTGAACGTCCTCTAACGACACTTAGTAGGGTTTCTCAATATTTCACAATGAAAGTCTAAACATTCAGTTGTTTCCGAACATGATGTCTCTATTTGAATTATTCATAGAGAGCATGAGTCGAGCGTCAGTTAAATCTCTGCCTGAATTCTTCATAGTTCGCTTGAGTGTGGGTCGAGCGCCAATCAAACGCAAAGTCGATAAACTCAAAACAAACTCTGGAACGATACAGGACAAAAACATATAACTCGATAAAGACATATTTTGACATGGAATTATGTCAATACAAAAATGCACTAACATTGGCCTCAAGTGCAGTGATTTCAGCAACCATGACTTCCTTCCATTGAGGGGATTGGAGTGCTTTAATGAAGGTTCTAGGTTCTACTTCACTAGAAATGGTGAGAGCAAAGTTTTGATATGTTGGAGACAATTTATGGTTAGTAAGAACATAGGAAAGATCATGTTGATTACCTGAATGTGTCGATCTACAAATTGGAGATATGATGGGGGTGCTAGGATGGTAGCAAGTTGTTGGAAATATGCCATCAAAACCAGTTATTAGAATAATTATGAGATAATTATTTCTTTTATCGTCACACGTATTTATTACTTTTTGGGTGTAATGTTGTAACATGAGATGTTACATAGTTATATTGTTAAGTGAAATTGTAGAAAAATCATGTAAATGATTAATGAATCAAAAGGCGGAGATTATGATTTTGTCGGTTCCTTGTTCACTTGACAGTTGTTCTAGACCGAGGTACATACTTATGTACAAATAGGTCTACACTCGTGGTGTCACGCCCCGAACGCCATCCCGCAGGGACCATGACAGCCGCGAGCATTCCCCGGGAACACATCAGCGCTTACACTAACTCTTACAGCGGAAATTTTTTTTTTTTTACTATACACATAGGATGGCTCACTCAGGATCCACATGTTGGCTGAGATACAAGCCCAATGATCATAACCTCTCGGTATACACATCATAATTCAGAAAAGTCTATACATTGCATCTTGTTCGCAACTTATACAAAACGTACTAGGGCAACATACTGCCACTTGATCAAAACCAGCACTCCCAAGTGCTACCTCGGAGTTCACCAACTCCGGCTCCAATCCCCAACTTCCAGGATTTCTACGTGAGATACTCCTCTGCTCCCCAGTTATCTTGTGGATCTGGAATGATACGATTTAAAAACTATGAGTCGAAAGACTCAGTAAGGAACAACAGTTGAAACATGAACTTTAATAAAACATAGCTTTAAAAGCATACTTACTTCAACACACTGTAGCGATAAGATAAGAAATGCAAAACTGTAAATCATGAGTTAGTGCATAAAAACTATGATGCATATGCATGCTCCGTGATGCACATGCCATGCACTAAAATCTCTTGCCATTCTTGGCCTTTTCAAATGCATTTCAAATCTCGGAATTGGCCCCAGGCCCTTGAAAATCTTTCTTTCATTCTTGCTTATAAAATTGGCCCTTGGCCCTTGAAAATCATTCATTTCATACTTGTGCCACTGTTGGCGTTTTCACAACCATTTCGTATCTCTTATTTGTGGGCTCGCTCCATTTGACCCCTGAAGTCAGGGTTGTGCGTTCCCTTCGGAACCGTCCCCGAATTCCCTTGGAGACCTTACATACGGTTAGCTAGCGCACCTTCTCTCATTTGTCCTTCAGTGGCTAGTCATGACCCTTGGAGGCGCCACACCTTCTCGAGCAACGTTCCTCGGTGTGGTTGCACATACCTCACGGACTAACCCATCATTCACGAACAACGTCCCTCGGTATGGGCGTCCATTCATCCATCCTTCACGAACAACGTCCCTCGGCATGGATGTCGAACCTCACTTAACTTAGTACGTGTTCAACCAAAGCCTCCGGGCTTAATCATAACATAAATTATCTTTCATTTGCATAAAACAACTTTTCATGTTTTCTATGCAATGAACATGCCATGCCACTTTTGAAAATATCGTAATTTCATTTGCATCAAAACGTCTCTCATGCGTTCATGCAAATGATCATGCTATGACATGTTCGAAACATCATGCGTACTTGAAACATTCTTCATGCAATAAATTACATATGTATTAAAAACATCTTGCCATGCACAATAAAACATGCAGTGTATCATTCCAGTTTTCCAAAAGGGGTAAGATTCACTTACAGTACTCCTTGCAAATTCCTTCCCGATTCTTACTTGGCTCGATGCCTACAAGAAATAGATCTCCTTCTCAATACACTGAGCATCCGATAAAATATATCGATACGTTTCGGTTCTACTAAGCTATTCGAGGAAATCTATCGTGAAATCCACTAACGAATGAATAGCGATAATTATGCGCTTAACTTAATTTAATGGTATAATATAGTTGCCGGATATTTCTTAATCCATCTTGAACTTCCCGTTCATCACTTGACTTCGTACCTTCCATTCGTCGGAACGTTTCCGAATGGCAACTATATTATATTTCTTTTTTTTTTGATAATATATATATATATATATATATATATATATATATATATATATATATATATCAATATAATTCTTTTAATCATTAAATACTTTATTTAATCTTTTCTTTAACTAATATTCAAAACTTAGGTTATTTAATTATTAAACTCTATTACAATATACTTATATATCTATTCACGATTAGGGTTTTAATCAACAATTAATAAATTAGGATTAAACCTAAGTCTCCCATTATTACATGGGCTCTACTAAAACCTTACATTAAACCATTAATAAACTTAATCACGATTATATCTTGACTTAGACCTTAACCTTAATTAATCCGAGATACTAATCCTAACTAGGGTTTCGAATATTTTCATTACATGCTCATGGTTCTTTAAGCTTGTATTCCAATTGGTCAAAACCCTAATCACAAGTGTTCATCATAACAATAAAATCCAATTAGCCTAATTCCCAATTTCAAGTATCCAACACAACAATTATAACCTATTTATCATAATTTACAATTAGGGGTTCTCTTCCTTATGACATTCGGCCAACACCAATTTTTTTATGCATCCTTTAATCACAACTTCAACTCCAATGGTGATCCCATCCTCCATTCAACAATTTCACAACCTAGGATCTAAGAATCCAAACACCAACACAATATATCATGCATTACACCATTCGGCCAACACATGTTTTTCGTCCAAATAATTATGTTTTCTTTTGTCTCCTTCAATTTGCATGCATCATTTACCTAACATAATTATCTACCATTCATTAAGTCATAAATCTTGCACAAATCATGGTCAATGTCCAGATCTAAACATATACAAAATTATACATGAAAACCTAAGCATATAATATTCGGCCATACCTCAAAATGTCACATTTTTCATGCTAAAAATTATAACATGCATATCCTTTGCATTTATGACCTTACTAGCATGTATTAACTTCATATCTTCATCAAATACTCCCATCAACATAGATCTACACTTTAGAAACTTCAACAACAATAGATCTAAAGAAATATCCAACTTACATTCGGCCAAACATAACATAAGTCTAGATCTAAACTTATCTAGCATACATTGTTCTCCTTTTGTATTTATGACCTATTTGCATGCATAACTCCATAGATCCGAACCTCTTTCACATGTACATTGTTTTTACATCATCAAGAACATAGTTAAACACTTAGATCTAATATTAAAAAGACCAACAACATAAGATCTAACCATATAATTCGGCCATCACTATGCTTAACCAACAACAACACATTTGGTCTTACCTTGTTGACTATCCCAAGCCTTGAGTACCTAGCACAATAAAATACCCTAGGTTAGAACTTTATGAAGAACTTAAGCAAAACCTTATACGAAATCAAGCCTACCTCTACCTTCACCAAATTTCCAAGTTTTCACCAAGATCCTTCCTTTCCAACTTTTGGTTCACCCCTCTTTGCAATGGTCCCAAGCTTGATCACAAGGTGCTAAGATGGAGGTTTTTATGGTGGGGAAAATAAGAACAAAGAAATGCTTGAAACTTGAATGGTTTAGTTCTAGGAAAGTGAGCTAGATTTCAACAAGGGAAAATGGCTAGGTGAATAGAAATTTCCAAGAGAAGAGATGAGTTGCACAAAAGGGGATTTGGTTACCTAGAGAAGAGAAACAAACTTAGAGCTTTAGAGAGTGATTGGTTGCAAGAAGAAAAGAACAAGCTTAAGCTCAAAGGGGAGATTCGGTCAAGAGAGAAAAAGAGAGAGAGTTGAAGTGGGAGGGTGATATTCGGCCAAGAGAAAAAATGCTAAGTGTGAGGGGGAGTTCTCTTGGTGCAATTGAGTCTCCCAAGATAATTTATTGCAATGAAAAATGACAAGAGATGGTGGAAGTGACAAGAGAGAAATTTGAAGGGGAAAAGGGGAGGAATGAAGCCTTGGTCGACCAAGCTTGCATTTTTTCCTTCTCTCACTTCTTTTCACCTTTTTCCCAACATCAATTCTTGTTCCCTAAAGCTATGTCCTTGCAATAAATCTCCTCTCCTCTCTCACTTTGATCTTTACGTAAACTCCACCCCATGGCTTGATCTCCTTTTATTTTTTTCTCTCTTTTCTCTTCCAATGTGTTGTCTTGTCAATTAATGCTCTCTTTCCACATCTCACAACTTCACATGGCCTACTCTTCTTTCTCACTTTTCATTCCTACGTAAAACACCCCATAGCTTGATCTCCCTTTGCTTTTTCTCTTCTTTTCTCTTCCCATGTGTTGTCTTGTCAATTAATGGTTCTCTTACACATCTTACAACTTCACATGGGCAATTAGCTTTTTGCTTTTCAATTCACTTCATGCTCTTTACGTAAATGGCTTTGTCACATTTTGGTTTGCTTTTTGTTTAGTTCATTCATGATGTTTGGTTAAAATACAACTAACTTAGTTACTTTTCACCTAACTTATCTCCTATAAGCTCTCTAGCTTATCTAGTTCAATTACATAGCTTATCACCTCATAAACACAACAACTTATCTTAGGATAATGGCTCTAGCCTATCTCTACGATAGCCACATCAACTTATTGCATGAAAGTTTCCTAGCTTATCACTATGATAAGCAAGTGTGCTTATCACTTAAAACTCTCTTAAACTTATCATATGTCTAGTAGCTTATCACCTAATATTCTAATGATAATTCAACTATTAATTTAGGCCACATGATAATACTATGTTCCACCTATTAATGACACACAAAATATTCAATACTCTAAAGGAAATTCATGATTCTCCATTTAATTATTTTCGGCCTATATATAAAAATCTTTAATCATAATTCAATTTTATGGATTATGAAATATAATAGGCAAATGAAAAATATAAATACATGAGAGAAACTTACCTTGCAAGTTTCGGCTCTTAGGAGAATATAATTAAACCTTGCACAAAACTTTCATAATGAAAGGAAAATAATGTAATAGAAAAATTTCATGAAATAAAATCTCATATTAATTAATGTACCTTATTATAAAGCTTAGGCCATACATTGGCCAAAAATATGGCTCCATAATAAAATTAAAAGCTAATACATAAGAATTAACATAAGAAATAATCGGGGTCTCACACGTGGTGCCTCTATTGAATAGGATGATGGACTCCGTCATTGAGGTAGTGACATTTTTTCGCAGCGCGATCCTCACACAAGTTTGCAATGAAATTCACACAAATAACCTGGTTCTCGACGTGCTTAAGTAGATCTTCTAAGTTCAGTTGGATGAGGAAGAGACTCAGATGAGGTAGGTTGGCTAAGGACTTCGATAGGGCATGTGTTGAAGTGGAATGCTCTCCATCACTTGAAGGATTAGTAGGGGCAAATTTGAAGAAGTTTTCTTTGTACTAGATTTTTGTAGAAGGGAAACATGATCATAAATTGGGTTAGGAATGAAGGGAAGATCTTCATGTGTGGAGAGGGAAAGGGTTGGCAACAGTCCAGATGTGGTACTATGGGATTCTTTTAAAGTAAAAACTGATTCATAGAAAACTATGTCTCTTGATATGAGTACATTTCAACTTCTGAGGTCATAAAATTTATATCCCTTAATACCATAGGAGTACCCTATGAAGATGCATCTTTTGCTCGAGGGTCAAACTTGTTCCTATGTTTAGCATTAGTAGAAACATAACATAAACAACCAAAAGTTTTAAGGTGAGAATAGGTAGGTGGCTGAGAATATAGAATCTCATATGGTGTTTTGTTGTGCAAAACTGTGAAGAAATCCTATTTATTAGATAGGCGGCTGTTAAGATACAATCACCCCAGAAAAAAGAGGGAAATTGTCCTGAAATCTGAGTGCTTGTGCCACATTGAACAGATGCAAATGTTTTCTTTCGACGATTGAATTTTGCTGAGGGCTATAAGAACAATTTTGCTGGTGCACCACCCCTTTGAGTTAAAGAAATCTTTGAGGTTAAACTTGATTCCTTGATCTGTTATGACTATTTTTATCGCTTTGGTGTATTGAGTTTCAACAAGATGGAAAAAGGATTGTATGATGGCCTGAGTTTGTGATTTGTGTTGCATTAGATATGCCCAAGTGCATTTGCTATGATGATCAACAATAATGAGAAAATATCTTGATTCATTCAAAGAGGCTATAATGAAAGGACCCCAAATATCAAAATGTACTAAATCAAAACAAGATTCTGTTACATAGATTCAGGAAAAAGTTAGCCTCCTCTGTTTTGGTAAGTGACAAACTTCACATACGTTGATGTCTATGAGGGCCGAAATATGGGAATGTAAGCTATGTAAGGTTTTGAGTCTATCAACAGATGGATGTCCTAACCTAAAATGCCACAAGTTATGAGAATCAAGGGCAGCTAAATGTCCTAACCTAAAATGCCCCGATTTTAAGTCTGTCAATTTATTGCTTATGACCTTTTTAGTATGTATTACTTTAATTAAGAATGTATTATGGAGAAATGTACGTATGGTTATATTAATCTAAAGTTATGTCTAGGTGGAATTTCTCCCTAGCGTATTATGAATTTAATGTTATATTATTTGAAATTGTTACAATTGAGTGATTGAGATTTATTAGCCTAATTGTTTTAATTGATGAGATATGTCTCTAAGTTACAATATTTGGAGAAATTTAATCAGGGCTTTAACCTTGAAGATATGTGTGACAATATGTGGATCCTTGGAACAAGAAATGAGGAGACATATTAAGGTTAAAATTGTGGAGTGGCAAAAAAAGAAAATTAATTTTCTTGAGGGGCAGAAAAGGAAAGAAGGGGGAGAAATGGGGGATAAGAAGGGAAAGTAGGGGGAGGGTAGTTTTGCCTTTTCCCTTCCCCAAGCCTTTCCCGTATAAGGCAGCCCCCCCAAACCGCAAAACACCTTGCCCTAGCTCACCCGAACAAGAGAAGAGAAAGAAGAAGAAGAAGGAGAAAGAAGAAGAAAGAAGAAGAAGAAGGAGAAGAAGGAAATGAGAAGGAGAAAAGAAGAAGGAGAAAGAGAGAGAGAGAAGGAGGTGAGTGGTTTGGCCGGCCAAGCCATCCCCACTTTCACCCATTTTCTCTTTTTCCTTTGAATGGTTGTTGGTTGTGGTGTTTGATTGATTTTCTCCTTGTGATTCATGTGTATTTCTTTGAATGAAGTGTAGAACTAGTAAGTTGTAAAGAATAACATGGGTTGTACATGAAACCAAGGGAAATGTGGCCAGATCTGGAGATTTATACACAAGAGAAACCAACATGCACCCTAGGTGTTTGATAAACATTTGTTTGAGGAGATGGGATCATGGTTTTGTTGGAAGTTTTGATTTGTAGGTGTGAAATAGAAGCCTGGAATATAAGGTTATAAGAGGAGAACATGTTAAGGCAAATTTCGTGTGTATTAGAAGTGTGATGTGTGATCTGTGTCTGAAATATGGACTGACGCTCGAGCGTCCTTCAGGTATTTTTATACAGAAGGCTTACGTTCGACCGACGCTCTACAGTGCGTTCGAGCGTCCTTCGAACAACTTTTCATGCAGAAACTTCACGTTCGACCGACGCTCGACCTGCGCTCGAACGTCACTCAACAGTTTCACAGAGAGTTACGCCCGACTAACGCTCGTAAGGGCGCTCGAGCGTCCCTTAGCACTTTCATACAGAGGCATAACGCTCGACGAGCGCTCGACCAGCTTCCTTTGAAGTTCAAGAAAATTTCAAGAATTTTTGTAGTTCCCTTTTAACTATTAGGAAACCTTACTAGGTTTTACTTAAGGAAATATCTTGTGTCATAAGATGAACAACTAGAGGTTAAGTATATGAATGTTTTTGTATGACGAAGTATGAGTTATTGAATGACTACTCTATACGTCTAGTGAATCTTTGAATAACACTAGTATGACCCAATTGTAGGCAAGTGCAGTTCAAGCGCTCAAGAGAACAGAGGTAAGCGAAAATTGTAAGTTGAAACTTACGTTTTGAAAAACTGGAGTGATGCACAGCACGAATTCTCATTATTTATTTCGACATGACATAAGCATTTGCATGAAAAAGAAAGTTTTGTGCAAATGAAAGTATGAGATGAATTTAAGGTTTCTCATCATCAAGCATGACATGAGCATACCATGAGCATTTGCATTCATTTTTCTCATGAGTAAGAAAGAGAAATTTTATGCAAATGAAAGTACCATTTTATGCTACTTTATGACAAGTTAAGTTAATAAGCTAATGTCGGTCGGTACCGTAGCAAGTCAAGAAGGTGCATCCATACCGAAGGACGTCTACGTGAAGGGTGGATGTCACCTAGGGCACCCATACCGAAGGATGCTTGCAAGAGGGATGAGTAGTCCATAAGGTATGTGCAATCACACTGAAGGATGCTTGCAAGAAGGTGTGAACCTCCAAGGGTCGTGTCTAGCCACTGACGGACGAATGCGAGAAGGTGTGCTAGCTCGACCATATGTAAGGTCCCTAAGGGAAATAGGGGACAATTCCAACGGGAACGCACAACCCTTATGTCAGGGGTAAATAGAGGGCAAGTAGCCCATCAGATAAGAATTGGAATGATTTTCCAAAAACAAGAGTTTTACAAGTATAAGTGTCGATTTCAAGAGCAAGTGCATGTGCATATGCAAATATGAGGCATATTCGTGCATCACAATTCATGATCATGCATGAATTGCACTATGTTTACATGCTTATGATTTCAAGTTCAAGTGCATGCTTACGATTTCAAGTTCATGTTTCCAAACCATGATTTCAAATCCATGTTTTAGCTATAACTCCTTACTGAGTCTTTCGACTCACAGTTTTAAATTGTATCATTCCAGATAATGTTTCAGGAGAGGAAACTTAAGAGGAGGACCTTGAACCCTAGGAGAAGGGTTGGCGAAAATGTCTTTTCCTTTTTGCTTATTTTAGTAAAGGTTTAGATAATTTTTGTAAGAGCCGGCAAGAGCCTCCGTGGTGTGGTGGTCATGGGTTATTCGGCTTAGTAAGTTAAGGTTTTTAACTGGTTGATATTTTGAGACCATGTTATAACTACTTCAAGTTATCGTTGAGGAGCATGTTCTAATGTTCGTATGTGCGTTAAACGCTAGCAATATATGACTTCTTTTAAATATTGAGGCATTATGATATTTTCGCTGCAAGAATCCTCTGAATGAGTTATATATTCCGCTGCAAGAATTTTAGTAAATACGCTTGAGCGTTCCTTGTTGGGAATGCTCGCGGCTGTCATTAGCCTCGTCAAGCTAGCGTTCGGGGCGTGACAGTTAAGTGGTATCAGAGGGTGTTTGGAGTGTTTAGTGAACTTAGGGCTTGCTACTCGTCTCTTGGATTTCGAGTATGCTAGAAATCTTGTGCACCTCAACTAGTTGTTAGGATACTTACCGAGTAATGACGTTATAGTGCAGGATGCCGCCTAGGAAACAACCCAGATATAGAAACACGGAAGGGGAGCCCGAAGAACCAGGTGTCACTACCAATGATGTTTTAAGGCACATGGCTCAGCTCGTCGCTGAACAGGTGCAGCAAGGAGCAAATGTGCATGAGGCTCGAGATCGCCCTGAAGGATGCACTTTTGACCAATTCAACCGCCAACACCCGCCAGTGTACAATGGCAAAGGAGATGTCGTTTTAGCAGAGAACTGGCTCCTAGAGATTAAAGAATTGTTGGAAGTCATGGGGTGTATAGATGCCCAGAGCTTGAGCTTTGCTACCTTTAAGCTACAGGGGGATGCCAAAAGGTGGTGGCTATCCAAGAAGCTCTTACTAAGTCAAGAGTTGGGGCAACAACCCATAACCTGGGAGAGGTTTCAACAAGAGTTTTTGTAAGACCCCGAAGAAACCTTGCTTGGACAAGGCATGATTTTATGTTAAGAAAATGCATGTATAATTATTTTGAATTTCTAAAATATGATGTTATGATTTTAAATGCTATGGATGAGATTTTAACTCTATGGTAACCAATTTCATGTTGCTAGATCAATTGTATAATTTCCTTCAATATTCTTGATTTTAATTTTTGAAGGATTTTCTTATGAATGATTTTAGATTATTAAGACTTGCATGTTGGGCTTAGAAACCTCAAACAATGGGCTGACATTGGGCTACCCATGTATGGCCGGTTATTAGATGTATTTGGGCCTTGAAGTTATGACATATGGGCTGCCCAAGTACATGTGATGATGGGCCCTTGAAGTGAGATATTGGGCTGCCATGAGGCTTATAACATGTGGTGTATATTGGGCTTATATGGCATGCTAATGGGCTGCCAAAATAAACATGGTAATGGGCCTAGTAATGGTGCTATTGGGCCTTAAAAAAGTTGGACATTGGGCCCAAGCCCTTAGACTTATAAATTGGACTTTAGGTGGTAATGTTGGGCCTTGGATTAAGGATTTATTGGGCTGCCCAATGGGCCTTGAAGTCAAGTTTATAATATGAGATTAGTATTGCTAAACTTCATTTATTTTACTAAGTAAACTAGGTAGTTGGAATTCAACCAAGTTAACTAAATGGGGAACAAGCTTCAAACTAGAAGTTGGAATTATGTGGAGAGGGGAGATACACGTGAATGACAATTAGGGTTTGAATTTTGTGGTGCAAAAATGTTATACAAGAAAGGCAAGGGAGACATGAAGGAGACAAAACTTGCAAAAGCTGAAAATAGACATAGAAAGGGAAAGAAAACCCCTTGGCCGAATTTCTTGGCCACATGCACTCCTTTTACCTCTTGTGAGAACCCTTACACGCCTAACACCACCCTCACACACTCATGCACTCATTTTGACACCATTTGGTCGACCAACACAAGCCAAGAGAAAGGGAGAGAAAGAGAGAAACCAAGGCCAAACCGAAACCAAGAGAAAGGGAGAGAAAGGTGAGGAACCAAGGCCAAACCGAAACCCTTGGCCCCAAAGGCTGAGTTTGAGCTGCTGTCAAGGAGGTTTTGGGTAGGAGAAGAAGGAGGACAAGGAAGAAGAAGAAGGTGAAGTCAAGAGGTGTTGTGCAAGGGAAAAAGGGAAAAAGAAAACAAGGGAAACACTATGGTAAAAACCGGATCTTGTTTTCCTCTTGATGGTCAAACCCTTTTGTGTTTAGATCTTAGGGTTTGAGTTGTTATGCTTGGATATGGTGAGATCTGAATGACTAAGAGTATTAGGTTGCTTAGTAGGTGAAAAAGGGGAAGAAGCTTTCAAGGGATCAAAGGGGAGGAAAGAAGAACAACAAGGTAAGCATGGATCTTGCATCTCTATGTTGGCCGAACCATATGGGATTGGATATTGAGTTTTTGTTTTCTATTTTAGTTGGACTTTGAACATGGGTATGTGCAAGTGATAGATCTGGACATACATGCTTTAGATCTAAGTTTTAAATGTTGGAAAAATGCAAAGAATAGACAATGTATACTAGATGAAGTTAGATCTAACCTAGGTTGTGTTTTGTTGAATGAAAGTTGAATATTTTCTTAGATCTGGGGCTGTTGATGTGTCTAATGTATAAATCTAGTCATGTGGATATTAATGATGAAGATATGAAGTTTATATGTGCAAGATAGGTGATAAAATGCAAGGATGAGCAATGTATGTTAGAAAAAGGGTTAGACCTAGCCTAGGTTGTGCTTGGCCGAATGGTATGGTTGTTTTTCCTTTAGATCTTGTGTTGTTGAGGTCTCTAAATGATAGATCTAGAGTTGGTGGTTGTATATGATGAAAATATGGAATTAATACATGCCAGACGGGTCATGAATGCAAAGGAGATGTATATTATAATTTTAGCATGAAAAATGTGGGATTTTGATGTATAGCCGAACCATGTATGCTTAGGTTTTCATGAGTGGATTGTATATGCTTAGATCTGGACATTGGCCATGTTGTGCACAAGATTTATGACCTAATGTATGGTAGATGAGTGCTATGTGTAAAGAATGCATGCAAGGTGATAGAACCAAAGAAAACCTAGTGGTTTTGTGATATTTTGAGTTGGCCGAATATTGCTATGAGTATGATGTATTGTGTTGGTGCTTTGAATTATAGATCCTAGGTTGTGAAATTGTTGAATGGAGGATGGGATCACCATTGGAGTAAAAGTTGTGATTATTTGGTGCATAATGGTAGTGGCCGAATGTTAGTAATAATGAAACCCTAAGTACCATTTATGATTTATGGATTTTCGTTATTGTGATGGATAAGGAAATTAGAGTTTAGGCTAGTGGGAATAAATATTGAAGAACCATGACCTTTTGATAAAATATTATTGGTAACCCTAGTTAAGGTTTAATCATAGTTGGATATAAGGTTTTAATGGAGTACGTGTAATAAAAAGAGACTTAGGGTTAATTCGGTCATGGTGTCGACACCTTGAGTGATGGTGTCGACACATCTAACTAAAACCCGAGAGTTTACATTTTTCCCACTTTGACTAAGTGTTGGAAGTGTCGACACCTTGAGTGATGGTGTCGACACATCTAACTAAAAGTGTTGTAAGTGTCGACACCTTGAGTGATGGTGTCAACACATATAACTACATTCCGAAATTTTATCGGATTGAAATATGTGAGGTGGAATTTTTGTAAAAAGGGAAAAGAAAGGGGGAAATTTATGTAACCCTAATCTATTAATTGATTAAAACCCTAATCGGGAATAGAGGTGTAAATATTTTGTAACATGGTTAATAATTAAATAACCTAAGTTTAGATAATATTAGAGGAGTAAATAAAATACTTTAATTGATTAAAAGAATATCGGTGATTATATGTATAGTATATATTTAATAATTATGTGCTATTTCTTAAAGACTAAGAAATATCTGAACCGCTTGTAGGCGATCCACGTGTTTTATACACTACCAAGGAGGACCGAGTGTAAGTGGACAGTAAGTGGTTCTTTTCAAAACTGGAATGACACACTGCATCATTTCATGAACAAGCATGAGATTTTGATCAAGCATGACATGACATGTGCATTGCATGAATTTTTCTAAAGAGAATATTTATGCAATGATTTTATGGAAATTATGGAATGTTTTATGAAACGATAAGTTAAGTTAAGGGGCACTGGTCGGTACCGTACCATCAAGATGGACTCCCATACCGAAGGACAATTGTGAGAAGGATGGGTGAATCCACGAGGCTGTGCAACCCACACTGAAGGACATTGAGAAGGTGTGGTGCCTCCAAGGGTCATGTCTAGCCACTGAAGGACAAATGAGAGAAGGTGCGCTAGCTTGACCGAATGTAAGGTCTCCAAGGGAAATCGGAGACGGTTCCAAAGGGAACGCACAACCCTGACTTCAGGGGTCAAATGGAGCCAGCCCACAAGTAAACGAGATAGAATGGTTGTGAAAGGCCAATAGTGGCACAAGTATGAATAAGAAATTCTCAAGGGCCTGGGGCCGAAATTAAGCAAGAGCATGTACATATCCATGACATGCATGTGCATCACTTATCAAGTTTATTCTTTTTCATGATAAAGCAAGCATAAGTCAAGAGCATGTTTCAAGTTATGTCTTTCCCTTACTGAGTCTTTTTGACTCACGTGTTTTTAAAATTGTGTCATTCCAGATGCCACAGGTGAAGAGAGTCAGGAGGAATACCTGACTTAGAAGTTCCCGGATGATATTCTTATTTTGTGTATAGTGACCTGATCGATGAGATCCGTCACTAATTGAATTCTAAACATTATATGTGTTTTGTATGAAAACTTAATGAGAACCCTGATTATGTTCGATTAAGCTCGAATCCCTCGTGGTCTTGTATGTTTCCGCCGTAAGCAAGTAAGTAAGAACGCTGGAGCTATCCGGAGATAGTTCGCGGCTGTCACGTTTCCTGCGGGGTGCCGTTCGGGGCGTGACAGTTTTTGGATCGTTACTTTCCTAGAACAACTCGAGAGGCAAAAGCAAGAGAGTTTGCCAATTTGACCCAGGGAGTGATGACAGTGGATTAATATTCTGGTCGATTCATGGAGTTGGTAAGGTTTGCTCCATATTTAGTACCAGATGAGGAGAGGAAAGCCAGGAAGTTTGAAGGACTCTATCCCCGAATCTATGATAGGGTCATGGCCCATAACTTGAAGACTTTTGCAGAAGTCATAGAACGGGCGGTGATAGTGGAAAGAGGGCTGCAGAGGACGACAACCTATTACGACCAGCAAAAGAGGAAAGCTCCTCCTAAGTTGGAAACATCGCAGGCACCTTGGAAGAGGAACAAGCAGGGTTCATTCCAGGCCCAGAATCAGAGACCTGGTGGAGCCCAGAATCAGATACCTGGTGGAGCCCAGAACCAGAGGCCTGGTGGAATCCAGATTTCAGGAGGGAATCAATTCCCAATATGCAACAAGTGTGGCAAGAAGCACCCCGGAGAGTGTAGGCAGGAAGTATGCTTCCAGTGCGGGAAGCCAGGTCACATTGCCCGAGATTGTAGGGCAAAAGGTAATCCGAACCAAGCACCCCGACCCGCACCGCAAGATAATTCGAGGAAGAAGGACGGTCCAACTCAAGCAAAACTATATGCTCTTACCCTGAGGGATGCGGAGGACCAAACCAGAGTAGTGACAGGTAAGTTGCCCTTGCCTCAAGGAGAAGCCCTTGTTTTATTTGATTCAGCGGCCACACATTCATTCATTGCATCGGCATACTGTAAGACAAGAGATATAAAGCATGAACCATTAGAATGTCATGTAATAGTGTCGACACCTACTGGTGGGAGGATCAATTGTGATCGAGTAGTGAGGAATTGTCCCATAGAATTTGAGGGGCAAATAATGCTGGCTAATCTGATAGTGATGGATATGGGAGGATTCAAACTCATTTTAGGTATGGATTGGTTGGCAACACACGGTGCTAGCATAAAGTGTTACGAGAAGAAGGCCGTGTTCCAAAAGGAGGGGAGACCAGATTGTTGTTTTGTAGGCATGAGAAGGATGGAGCGAAGACCGGCAATTATTTCGGCCATGCAAGCAAAGAAATTGTTGCAAGGAGGACATGAAGGGTTCTTAGTTTGGGCAAATGAAATACAGAGGGAGACCGCTACGGTAGAGCAAACCCCGATAGTAAACGAATTTCCTGATGTGTTCCTGGAAGAATTACCTGGTTTACCTCTAGATAGAGAAGTGGAGTTTGGCATCGAGTTAGAACCAGGGACGACTCCAATTTCTAAAGCACCGTATAGGATGGCACCAGCAGAGTTGAAGGAATTGAAGATTCAGCTGGAGAATCTATTGGATAAAGAGTTCATTCGGCCGAGTGTGTCACCTTGTGGAGTACCGATTTTGTTCGTTAAGAAGAAAGATGGAAGCCTCAAGATGTGCATTGATTACAGGGAGTTAAATAAAGTGACTATCAAGAATAGATACCCGTTGCCTCGCATTGATGATCTTTTTGATCAATTGCAAGGGGCACAAACATTCTCGAAGATCGACTTGAGATCGGGATATCACCAGTTGAAGGTGAAGGGGGAAGATATACCGAAGATGGCATTTCGAACGCGATATGGCCATTATGAATTCTTGGTGATGCCTTTTGGGCTAACCAATGCTCCAGCCGCATTTATGGATTTGATGAATAGGGTGTTTCAGGAATTCTTAGACAAGTTTGTGGTTGTCTTTATTGATGACATACTGATTTACTCTCGAAATAAGGAGGAACATGAGAAACATCTAAGGACTGTTCTACAGATTCTTAGGAGAAGAGGTTGTTTGCCAAGTTTTCCAAATGTGAGTTCTGGTTGGAACAAGTTCGCTTTTTGGGGTATGTGGTATCCGGTGAAGGGATTGCCGTGGATCCCGGAAAAGGTAGCTGCTATATCCAAGTGGCCGTGGCCTGCGAATGTGAAGGAAGTAAGAAGTTTTCTGGGATTAGCAGGGTACTATCGGAGATTTATCAAGGGATTCTCAAAGATGGCCAAGCCTTGGACTTCTCTAACATAGAAAAATGTCAAATTTGAATGGACACATGAGTGTGAGTGGAGCTTCCAAGAGTTAAAGGCCAATTTAATTATTGCTCCAGTGTTAGCGCTACCCTCGGAATATGGAGAGTATGAAATCTACAGCGACGCATCGAAGCAAGGTTTAGGTTGTGTTTTGATGCAAGACAAAAGGGTAATAGCTTATGCATCTTGGAGTTAGCTGCGGTAGTCTATGCGTTGAAAATATGGAAACACAATTTGTATGGGGTTAAATGTGAGATATTCACCGACCATAAGAGCCTTAAGTATTTTAACACCCAGAAAGAGCTGAACATGAGGCAGCGGCGATGGCTAGAGTTGATTAAAGATTATTATTGCACAATTAGCTATCACCCCGGAAAAGCCAATGTGGTGGCCGACGCCTTAAGTAGGAAGTCAGCAGAGACAAGTGTGGCAGAAACAAGTTCAATGGAGGTGGTGCCCGAGGGAATCAGGAGAGACTTGAAAAGGGCAGAGATCGTGCTTATCATTGCCGATCAGTTTGTCTCAATTGCAGGGCTCTCATTGCAACCTACCCTGGAGGAGCAGATTCGGGAAGCCCAGAAGAATGATAAGGTGATTGCAGGGATTAGAGAGAGGATTGAGAAAAGGAAGACCCTGATTTTGGAGATAAGGATGAGTTGTTACGCTATCGAGGCAGAGTTTGTGTGCCAAGTACAAGGGAGATTAAAGACTTGATCCTAGCAGAGGCTCATTCTACGCCTTATACCATCCATCCAGGAGGCACGAAGATGTATCGAGATATTAAGAAGGCCTTTTGGTGGCCTAATATGAAGCGGGAGATAGCCGAGTATGTTGCTCGATGTTTGACTTGCCAGAAGGTGAAAGCAGAGCACCAGAGGCCAGCAGGAACCTTAAAACCTCTAGAGATCCCTGAATGGAAGTGGGAAGGGATAGCCATGGATTTTGTAGTAGGGTTGCCTCGAACTACTTCGGGTTATGATGCTATATGGGTAATCGTGGACCGATTGACTGTGAGACCCTGTTTATCTCTTTTGTTATTTCCTATGTATTAGCTTTTAATTTAAATTATGGGGCCATATTTTTGGCCAATGTATGACCTAAGCTTTATGTTTAAGGTACATTAACTATTATGAAATTTTATTTCAAGAATTTTTCTTTAAATAATTTCTTTTTCCATTATGGAAGCTTTAGTGCAAGTTTAACTTTTATTTTCCCTAAGAGCCGAAACTTGCTAGGTAAGTTTCTTTTATGGATTTATATTTTCCATTTGCTTAGTATATCTCATAATCCATGAAATTAAATTATGAAGAGAGATTTGTATATTATGGCCGAAAATAATTAAGTAGAAAATCATGAAATTCATGAAAGCATTAAATATTTTATTTTTGTGTGTCTTTAATAGGTAGCATTGATCATCATTATGTGACCTTAATTATTAGTTTTGAATTATCATTAGAGATATTATATGATAAGCTTGAAGAGAATTTAATTGATAAGCACACTTGCTTATCATAGTGATAAGCTAGAGAGCTTTTAAGATAATAGGTTGTTGTGGCTATCTTAGAGATAGGCTAGAGCAATTATTTTGAGATAGGTTATCATGCTTATAAGTTGAGAAGTTATGAGATTGAACTAGATAAGCTAAAGTGCTTATAAGAGATAAGTTAGAATACATATGTGTGTGACAAGAGTAACTAAGTTAGTTGAGTTGGAACCGAACAACATAAGTGAACTAAGCAAGAATCAAACTAAGAGATAAAGCCATTCACGTGAAGAGCAAGGAGGGGGGAAAAGTCTTAGAGTTGTGGTCCATGTGAAGAGTTAAGAAGAGATAAGATAAGCATTTAATTGACAAGACAAGACAAAAGAAGAAAAGCTTGAGATTGTGTGATGTTCATGTGAAGGCTAAGTGAGAAATGAGAGAAAATGAAATGAATGGGCAAGGAGCTTCACGTGGGAGGCTTGGCTTGAGGGGACAAAGGGATGAGGTGAGAGAAAGTGAGAGAAAAGGGTGATAGTGACCTTGCATTCGTCGTGTCACGCCCCGAACGCCATCCCGCAGGGACCGTGACAGCCGCGAGCATTCCCCGGGAACACTCCAGCGCTTACACTAACTCTTACAGCGGAAGTTTTTTTTTCTTTTCTTTGTATACACATAGGATGGCTCACTCAGGATCCACATGTTGGCTGAGATACAAGCCCAATGATCATAACCTCTCGGTATACACATCATAATTCATAAAAGTCTATACATTGCATCTTGTTCGCAACTTATACAAAACGTACTAGGGCAACATACTGCCACTTGATCAAAACCAGCACTCCCAAGTGCTACCTCGGAGTTCACCAACTCCGGCTCCAATCCCCAAACTTCCAGGATTTCTACGTGAGATACTCCTCTGCTCCCCAGTTATCTTGTGGATCTGGAATGATACGATTTACAAACTATGAGTCGAAAGACTCAGTAAGGAACAACAGTTGAAACATGAACTTTAATAAAACATAGCTTTAAAAGCATACTTACTTCAATACACTGTAGCGATAAGAGAAGAAATGCAAAACTGTAAATCATGAGTTAGTGCATAAAAACATGATGCATATGCATGCTCCGTGATGCACATGCCATGCACTAAAATCTCTTGCCACTCTTGGCCTTTTCAAATGCATTTCAAATCTCGAAATTGGCCCCAGGCCCTTGAAAATCTTTCTTTCATTCTTGCTTATAAAATTGGCCCTTGGCCCTTGAAAATCATTCATTTCATACTTGTGCCACTGTTGGCCTATTCACAACCATTTCGTATCTCTTACTCGTGGGCTCGCTCCATTTGACCCCTGAAGTCAGGGTTGTGCGTTCCCTTCGGAACCGTCCCCGAATTTCCTTGGAGACCTTACATCTGGTCGAGCTAGCCCGTAGTTGCCCCAGGCCTGATGGCTAAACATGACCCTTGGAGGCGCCACACCTTCTCGAGCAACGTTCCTCGGTGTGGTTGCACATACCTCACGGACTAACCCATCTTTCACGAACAACGTCCCTCGGTATGGGCGTCCATTCATCCATCCTTCACGAACAACGTCCCTCGGCATGGATGTCTTAGGTTCTATCCATCCATCCTACACGAACAACGTCCCTCGGCATGGATGTCGAACCTCACTTAACTTGGTACGGGTTCAACAAAAACCTCCGGGCTTAATCATAACATAAATTCTCTTTCATTCGCATAAAACAACTTTTCATTTTTCTATGAAATGAACATGCCATGCCACTCTTGAAAACATCGTAATGTCATTTGCATCAAAACGTCTCTCTCATGCGTTCATGCAAATGATCATGCTATGACATGTTCGAAATACCATGCGTACTTGAAACATTCTTCATGCAATACATTACATATGTATTAAAAACATCTTACCATGCACAATAAAACATGCAGTGTATCATTCCAGTTTTCCAAATGGGGTAAGATTCACTTACAGTACTCCTCGCAAATTCTCCTTTGCTCACTAGGCTCCTCGCCTACAAGGAATAGGTTCAATCTTTCAATGTACTGCGTATAGATGAAACCATATCGGTACGTGTCGGTCCTACGAGTTACCCGACAGTCCTATCTCGAAGTCCACTAAGGACAAGTAGCGATAATTCAACGCATTACTTAATTTAATGGTATAATATAGTTGCCGGATATTTCTCAATCCATCTCGAACTTCCCGTTCATCACTTGACTTCTTACCTTCCATTCATCGGAACGTTTCCGAATAGCAACTATATTATATCTTTCTGGATATCGTATATATATATATATATATATTAATACAATCTTTTAAATCATTAAACATTTTATTTAATCTTCTTTAACTAATATACAAAATTTAGGTTATTTAATTATTAACTCTATTACAATATATTTCTATTCTCGATTAGGGTTCTAACCAACAACTGACGGATTTAGGATTAAACCTAAGTCTCTCTTTTATTTCCTGTATTCGGTTAAATCTTTACCTGAATAAATCACTAACCTTAATCATTAACAACCCTTGGCTTGGATATTAAACCTTTATCAATCCGAGACATTAACCTTGATTAGGGTACATTTTTCTCCTCATAAGATCAATTTTAATCTGAGCCCTTTAAGCTTTCTTATCTTTGTTCTCTCTCACATACATGTAGTCTTTTACAATCGAACTTAGGCTCTCAACCTCTAATTCATTCGGTCATATTCTAACCTTACACCCACGACATATCAGTGTATTTTCATTTAGCATTTACTTACCATTAGGTTTCCTTTCTCTTACCTATTTGGCCATGACCTAAATTTCACTCATGCATCACATGCGATTGCATCACTTATTTGCTAATCCATTGGTCATTAGGGTTTCTTCACTAAATCATTCGGCCATGCTTCAATTTAAAACATTTATTGTACAAGACTTCATCTCCAATTGTGACCCCATCCTCCATTATCATATTCACAACCTAGATCCTATAATTCATGGCACAAACATAAGGTTTCATGCAATACCCTATTCGGCCAACACCAACATGCATAACATTAACATGCATTTTCATTCTCTTATCGCATGCATTCTTTTCTCTTCAAGCTTAGTCAAACCCATGGCTTATGTGCACAATCTACCTAGCAAATCAGCCTACAAGATCCATACTTTAATCATTCCCAAGATATTTTACACATAGCATGCATTTCGGCCTAACATTGTATAACTACATCCGAAACTCCTCTTACATGCATTATCCATTTCCATTGCACTTTCCAACAACCAATTCATGTTCTTATGCATACAAGTTCAGATCCAACATCACATTACAACCTAAGAGTATTCTAAAACTCAAGAGTTGCAAGAACAAGGCATTCGGCCAAGCAAAACTCTCATGAAAATCTATTCTTAACATTTTCCAACTCTCATGCATACATGTCAAATCTTCATCTTCAATATAAATCTCTCCAGCAACCAATTTCACAACCTAGGATCTATAAATCATGAAATAACTTCAAGATCTAGCAAAATGGGATATTCGGCCAACACCATTATTCCTAGAACACCTAGACTTTTCTTATTTCTTTGATTGCTTGCAAACCTCATTATTTCAAACCAAACTTACAAGTATTCTCCATTAACAACTTAGGATATCTCCACATACATTCTCACTCTTAGATCCAACACAAAACACAATAATAGATCACATGATGGGGTATAGGTTCGGCCTTCTCCAAAGACATGTATCCTTATCCCCTTCCTTTCCAAAACCATGACTATCAATTATATTTTTCATCTTTAATCCACAAGAATCATAACCAAAGATACTAGATCCATTTAGTATGAACTTTTACAAAACTAATGGACACAACAAGCAAGAGAAGGATTCTAAGAGATGCTGAAAATTACCTTCCAATTTTAGCTTTCTTTTCTCTCTTCCCCTTTTCTTTTCTTCTCCTTCCCCTTTTCTTCTTCTTCTTCTTCTTCTTCTTCCTTCTCCTTCTTCTCCTTGCACAAAATCCTCTTGGATCCAAGCTTGAAATCACTCTTGGTGGCTCAACCCATTCGGTTTACACCAAGTTCTCTCTTCCTCTCCCTTTCTCTCTTTCTTGGTTGCTCTTCTCTCTCCCTTGTGTTGGAAGACCAAATGAGAAGCAATGAGAGGGGAAACAACTTAGGTGAGAGGCAAGACAAAGTGAGGGCTGCACTTGGACTCATTCGGCCAAGAGTGAAATGTACATCAATTTTTCACTTTTTCTCACTTTTCAACTTTGTCATATCTTGTCTCCTTGTCTTGGTCGTCCATCTCCCTTAGCCACACAATTTCAAGTCTTCATTTAATGCTTGGCCAACTAGCTTGGTTCCTTTAGTTGAATTCCAACTACTTAGTTACTCCAAGGGCACTTAGTTGGTCTAATGTAGTTGTAAGGTAACTAGCCCAATAACATAGGGCTTGAAGCCCATAACATAAATCTTAAGGCCCACTTTCATGTGTATGTTGGCAGCCCAATACCATAGGTCTAGGCAGCCCAATAACATAAATCTAAAGGCCCCATTATCTTAGGTATTATGTCCAAATCCTAAGTCCAAGAGCTAAGGCCCAACATCACAAGCTTAAGCCCATTCCATAAGCTTAAAGGCTAAGGCCTAATAACTTAATTCTCCAAGGCCCATTAACATTTCAAGACCCATTAACATGGGTTTCATGGCAGCCCAATACCATGACTTTTAAGCCCATCTTTATGACTATTTTGGCAGCCCATTAGCATACATTTAAAGGCCCAATAATCACCTAATATTCCAAGCCTTATAGCAGCCCAATATCACAACTTCAAGGGCCCATCATCACATGTAATTGGGGAGCCCACTTGATTAAATTTCAAGGCCCATCATTCCTAATTTTCGGCCAAGCTTGGGCTATCCATTTTCAGCCCATTCTTTTAGGCTTTAAGTTCAACCATTTAAACCTTAATAGCCCAATAATATGGTCCATAACATAATCCTTCAAAAATTAATCAAGGATATAGAAAAGAAATACATTCAATCTAACAACTTAAATTGGCTACCTTAAAATTTAGACCTCATCCATTGATATTCCATGATGCTCATTAAATTTAGATCATACCATGAACTCCATTAATTCAAAACAAATCACTGAATCCTTAAGCTTACAACGGAGTACGTACTGATTTTTCGGGGTCTCACACGTCGGCCACACCCCACCCAATTCACCCCCTTTTTCCTCTTGTCACTTTCAACTCTCTTGTCCTTGTCATAATTGAAGTGAGATTCAATTTAGCCTTCTACGAATTACCCCCCCTCCCCACTCCTTCACATTTCAAATGCTCACTTGCCTTGGCCGAATAGCACACTCTCATTCAACTCTCTTTCTCTTTTTCTCTCTTGACCGAAACTCCTCTCTTTGGGCTTAAGTCTTGTTTCCTTCCTCTTGCAACCAAAACACTTCTCTTTTCCCCACCATAAACCTCTATCTTAGCACCTTGAAGACACAAATTTCAGCCCTTGTAACCATTCCTAAAGGTGGAACCGAAAGTTGAGGTTAAGGGAGGATTTTGGTGAAAATCGTGTGACTAGTGGAAGGTAGAGGTAGACTTGATTTTCATATGATGTTTTGGCTTAAGTTCTTTATAATTTCTGACCTAAGATGTTTTATTATGCTAGGTGCTCTTCTTTTAGCAAAGCTTACGTTCAATCATCAAGGTAAGGCCAAATAAGGTTGTGTTGGTTGGTGATGGCCAAACCTTGTATGCTTTTGATCTTCAAGTATAACTTTGTTTAAGTATAGATTTGATGAATGACCATGATATATGTAAGTTTAGTAAACATATGCATATAAGTTAGTCTTAAAATGTAGAAGTTTGCATGCAAATCAAAAGAACCAAGGAAAACCTAATTATTCTATGATTATGGTGTTGGCCGAATGTGATGTCTTGTTAGATCTTGAAGTTGTTTTGTGATTTGTAGATCCTAGGTTGTGAATCTGAAAATGGAGGATGAGATCACCATTGGAGAAGAAATTGTAGACAAGGAACACTTGAAATTGAGCATGGCCGAATGACCTAGTAAAAGAAAAACCCTAATGGCAAGCTTATAACAATGAAATTATATTTGCTTGTGATGGATAAATGAAATTAGGGTTATGGCCAAATGGATTAGAGGATTAAAGCTTAAGTTCAATGATAAAATACACCATACATGTAAGAGAAAAACAAGGATTATAAGGCTTAAAGGGCTCGGGTTAAAATGATTTATCAAGGCCTTGTAGTGTTAAGCATGGATTAAGGATTCAATTAGAATGATTTAGTGTTGGCCGAATCCTATTTAGGGCAAAGTGAAATGTAATTGTAATGATATGAATATCAAAGCTAAGGATTAGAGAACCTTGATCATATGAGGAGAAAAATGTAAAACCTAATCAAAGAATAATGTCTCGGGTTGCATGGAGATCAAATATCAAAGCCAAGGTTTAATTATGATTATGGTTAGTAATTGATGAACTTAAAGACCTAGTTTAATGTATGAAATAAAAGAAAGATTAGGATTTAATTATAGAGCAATTAGCTTGCTAATTAGAATCATAAGTAAGAATGGTTAATAAGAGTTTTCTATGTAAACCCTTGAGAATGATATAATATTTTTCAGAAATATATATTTTTGGGAAAAATCGAGTAATATAGAAATATTTATCTTGTATGATTATGTACTTAATTCCTAGTAACTAAGAGGTGTTTGAATCGCTTGTAGGCGATCTTCGTACCTTTATTCATAATCAAGGAGACCGAGGTAAGTGGAAATAGTAAGTAGAAACTTACACTTTTATGAAAACTAGAATGACACACTGCATTGATTCAAGAACAAGCATGATATTTCGAGCAAGCATGGCATGGCATGAGCATTGCATGATTTTTCTAAAGTGAATTTTTATGCAATGTCGAATGTAAAGTTTTATGGAAAGATAAGTTAAGTCAAGAGGCTCTGGTCGGTACCGTACCATCATGATGGACACCCATACCGAAGGACGAATGCGAGAAGGATGGGTGAATCCTAAGAGGCTGTGTAAACCACACTGAAGGACAATGAGAAAGTGTGGGCCTCCAAGGGTCATGTCTAGCCATCAGGCCTGGGGCAACTACGGGCTAGCTCGACCAAATGAAAAGTCTCCAAGGGTAAGGGAGACAGTTCCGATGGGAACACACAACCCGGACTCTAGGGGTTAAATGGAGAGTAAGTAGCCCACAAGTTATGAAGGAAATGTTTTCAAGGGCCAGGGGCCAATTTTAAGAACAAGTTTATGTCTACAAGCAAGAGCATATGCATACTCATGAAATGCATGTGCATCATGAATTATGATTTCCCATGTTAAGCAAGTCCAAGTCAAAGAGCATGTTTTAAAGTTATGTTTTTCCCTTACTGAGTCTTTTTGACTCACGTTTTTTAAAATTGTGTCATTCCAGATGCCTCAGGTGAAGGAAGTCAGGAGGACTACCTGACTTAGAAGAAAGATTATTTCTATGTTTTGTTGTTGTAACTTGATCGATGAGATCCGTCACTTGATAAGTGTTAAACATGTTATGTATGTATTAAGATGCAAGTTTATTGAGAACCTTAATCATGCTATGAGTTGGCTCGTTTCTCTCGCGATTCTGTATTTTTCCGCTGTAAGTACGAATGTACGAACGCTGGAGCTTTCCTGGGGATTGCTCGCGGCTGTCACGGTCCCTGCGGGATGGCATTCGGGGTGTGACATTGACCAAGTCGGCACACTTCTTACCCATTAAGGTGAAGTATACCCCGGAGAAGTTAGCGGAGATTTATCTCCAAGAGATTATTAGATTACATGGAGTGCCCAAGAGCATAGTGTCGGATAGAGATCCAAGATTTACTTCGAGATTCTGGAAACGATTGCAGGAGTCGTTGGGAACTCGATTGAATTTTAGTACCGCTTTCCACCCACAGACGGATGGGCAGTCGGAAAGGACTATACAAATTCTGGAGGATATGCTCAGGGCTTGCGTCGTGGATTTCAAAGGAGGATTGTCACGCCCCGAACGGCATCCCGCAGGGACCGTGACAGTCGCGAGCTATCCCCCGGATGGCTCCAGCGTTCTTACTTATATTTTTACTTGATTACGGCGGAAACGTACAGGATCGCGAGGGGTTCGAGCTAATCTTACATAATCAGGGTTCTCATTAAGTTCATACAAAACATATATATATCACATAACAAGCCAGTTAGTGACGATCAAGTCACTATCATCAAAAGTATGAAACATAAATTCTTGGGCTTCTAGGTCAGGTAGTCCTCCTGACTCTCTTCACCTGAGGCATCTGGAATGACACAATTTTAAAAACGTGAGTCAAAAAGACTCAGTAAGGGAAGACATAAAATTTAAAACATGCTCTTGACTTGTACTTGCATAATCATGAAAGAGAATAAACTTGATTCGTGATGCACATGCATGCTCATGGATATGTATATGCTCTTGCTTGAAGTTGGCCCCAGGCCCTTGAAAATATCTCTTTCATGCTTGATCGTGAAATCGGCCCTTGGCCCTTGAAAATCTTTCTTATTTATACTTGTGCCACTCTTGGTCTTTTCATAATTATTTCATATTTCTTATTTGTGGGCTCGCTCCATTTAACCCCTGAAGTCAGGGTTGTGCATTCCCTTCGGAACCGTCCCCGAATTCCCTTGGAGACCTTACATACGGTCAGCTAGCGCACCTTCTCAATGTCCTTCAGTGGCTAGGCATGACCCTTGGAGGCACCACACCTTCTCAATGTCCTTCAGTGTGGTTTGCACAGTCTCGTGGATTCACCTATCCTTCTCATATTTGTCCTTCGGTATGAGAGTCCACCTTGATGGTACGGTACCGACCAGTGCCCCTTAATTTAACTTATCGTTTCATAAAGCTTCTCTTAGTTTTTCCATAAAATCATTGCATAAACTTTCTTCTTGAAAAATTCATGCAATGCAATGCACATGTCATGTCATGCTTGCTTAAGATTCATGCTTGTTCATGAAACGATGCAGTGTGTCATTCCAGTTTTGAAAAAGAACACTTACTGTCCACTTACAGTATCCACTTACACTTGGTCTTCTTTGGTCATGTATACAGACACGTGGATCGCCTACAAGCGATTCAAATATTTCTTAGACTTTAAGAATAGTATGCAATCATTAAATATTTTCATTTTTGAAATCGGTCATCAACCAAAGATATATATATATATATATATATATATATATATCTCACTGAAATTCATTTAATCATTTAAAAATATTTTATTTATTCTTTTCCTTAACAATATTCAAAACTTAGTTTATTAAATCATTAATATTTTTATTGAAATAAAAATATATTTATCCATGTACATGCCTCGATTAGGGTTAAATTAATACTCACAGGTTTAGAATTAAACCTAAGTCTCTTTTTATTACACGTACTCCATTAAAACCTTATATCAAACTATTAATAAATTATTCACGATTAAATTTTAACTTGGACTTAAACCTCAATTGATCCTGAGTAAAACTTAACTAGGGTTCCAAATAATAATTTATTAAAAGATCATGGTTCTTCAATAATTGTTCCAACTAGATTAAACCCTAATTTCTATATTTATCACAACAATGATAATCCATTTTTATAAATTGCACTTAGGGTTATATTTCTTACAACATTCGGCCATCACTATTTAATGCACCAATTAGTCACAACTTTTACTCCAATGGTGATCCCATCCTCCTTTCAACAATTTCACAACCTAATATCTATAAATCAAGGCATATCACCATGCATCATACTCATAATATTCGGCCATACATGATTTCATCCAAAAGACTAAGTTTCTTTGTTTCCTTCAATATGCATGCATCTAATACTTAACATAATCATCTACCATTCATAGTGTCATAAATATTGCACATATCATGGCCAATGTCGAGATTTAAATATATACAAAACTATGCATGAAATCCTACACATCTCATATTCGGCCATACCCCAAAATGTCACCTTTTTCATGCTAAAAATCATAACATGCACATCCTTTGCATTGTGACCTAACTAGCATGCATACACTTAATCTTTTCGTCAAATAATTCCATCAACATTAGATCCACACTTTATACACACTAACATCCATAGATCTAAACAAAATAATCAACTTTCATCAACCAACACATCAAGACCTAGATCTAGCTTCCTTAACATGCATTGTTCTCCATTTGCATTTTTCTTTACATACAACCTTAGATCTAGGGTTTCCATGGTTAGATCTAGTATTTAAACAACCTAGGGTTCTTAAGCATTCAAGATCTAACAACTCCAAGGCATATTACAACCTAAACTTCAAGATCTTATACATAGGCCATTCGGCCACTCATGCTAACCCAACAACATCACATTAGTCTTACCTTGTTGATTATCCAAGCTTGAGCACCTAGAAAATAAAATACCTTTGGTTAGTACTTGTGAAACTTAAGGCAAGATCATCAATAGAACCAAACTTACCTTCAACCTTTACCAACTCTTCCTAACTTCACTTCCTTCAAAGATTCGGTCCACCCTCCTTAGAAATGTCCAAGCTTGATTTAAAGGGGGTTCTATTGTGGTTAAGAGAATATGGTAAGCTTGAAGAGAAATGATGTCAAATGGTTAGGGTTTTCAAGGAAGGAAATGTGTTTGCACCAAGAGAGATTTTTGTCCACAACAAAAGAGGTTTGAACTTGGATTTTAGAATGGGATTTGGTAAGCTAGAAGAATGTGGTTTAAGGTGCAAGAGGAAAAAGGAACAAACCTTGAATCTTGAGTGTATGGTTCGGCCAAGAGAAGCAAAATGGGAGAGAGTTGAGAGAGCTTGCAATATTCGGCCAAGAGAGAAGAGTTTGGAGAGTGAAGTGCATGAATGGTTCGGTCAAGACAAATGCAAGAGAGATGTGAGGGAATGAGTCTCCCAAGGCAACTTTAAGGCTATGACATAAAGCTTGAGAGAGTGAATTGACAAGAGAGAAATTTGAAATAAAAAGTGAGGAAGGGGGGGTTTTGGCCGACCAATGCTTGCATCTTCCCTCTCTCTTCTTTTATTTCTTTTCATCTCTTTTCTCACATCACTTCCTTGTCTCCCTAAGCATGGCTTTCCTTGAATTGAACTCTCTCTCTCTTCACATGATCCATACGTAAAAGTCTTCCTTTCCCTTGCCTTTTTCTCTTCTCTTTTACAACCATGTGTTGTCTTATCACTCTTACACAACTTACACCTTCTTACACATCACATGGCCTCACTTATGGCTTTTCAAATTCACCTCTACCCCTTTCACGTAAATGTCTTGCTCTTTGCTTAGTTTGGTTGCTTTTCAACCAACCTAGTTACTTCCTCATTAAATTGCAACCAACTTTCAACTTGGTTTTCTCTCTCACCTAACTTATCACTTCATAAGCTCTCTTGCTTATCTAATCCATTCCAATAGCTTATCACCTCATAAGCATAATATCTTATCATGTGATAATGGCCCTAACCTATCTCTACAATAATCACAAGGTCTTATCACCCTAAAAGTTTCCTAACCTATCATCATGCTTGCTTATCACCATGATAAGCAAGTGTGCTTATCAATTAAATCTTCTCTTAGACTTATCACATAAATACATAGCTTATCATTGAATATTCAAATGAAAATTCTATTAATATTATAGGCCACATGGTAATAATACATGTCACATATATAAAAATATTCAATCCATGTATTCAAAAGAATTTCATCATTTAATCCATTAATCAATTTCGGCTTATACAAGGAAATTTATTAAATCATAATTCAAATTCTATGGTCCATGAAACATATTAAGTAAATGAAAATTATAAATTGTAAGAGAGAAACTTACTTGAAATTTCGGCTCCTATAATAAATATAATTTTAACTTGCATAAAATGACATTAAAATTATTTAAAGAGATTTTATGGAATAAAATTCCATTTTAATCGAAATACCATAACATAAGGATTAGGCCATACATTGGCCAAAAACATAGCCCCATGAAGAAATAAAAGCTATTACATTGGAAAATAAAAGATAATACATAAGAAATTACGTAGGAGAAAATCGGGCTCTCACAAGGATGGACTCAATACTTGTCTTTAGCAGAATTCGCGCACAATAACAGTTTTCAAGCAAGTATAGGTGTAGATCACCATTGTATTGGGATGAGGTAGGCGAAAGAAGGATGTTAGGGCCAAAAATAGTTTCAGAAACACGGAAAAAGATTCAAGTAATCAAGGATAGGCTTGTGACAGCCCAAAGCCGGCAGAAGAGCTATGCGGACAACTGAAGAAGAGAACTTGAATTTGAAGCTGGAAGCAAGGTATTTTTGAAGATTTCTCCGAAAAAGGGTATCGCGAGATTTGGGAAGAAATGAAAGCTCCAACCCAGATTCATAGGACCCTTTGAGATCTTAGACAGAATCGGACCTGTGGCGTACAAGTTGGCCCTACCACCTTGTTTAGAAGAACCTATAAGGGTTTTGGATAGGAATGAACAACAACTAAGGACTAAAACCATACCGCTTGTTAAGATTTTGTGGAAAAACCACGGAGTAGAAGATGCCTCATGGGAGTTAGAAAGTGAAATGTACTCGAGATACCCACACTTGCGGGAAAAACAAAGTTAAGAAGGATAATGTTCTATCGATTCTCGTTTTGTGATAGAATTTTGATATGACCTGCCTGATCTTTTGATTCTTTTCATTGATTGTACCTTTATGTTGTCTAACTACACATATGAGCTATATTGTTATGTTGTAGTGTAGATATACACATGCAGTAAGCTACCTCCTTTTCACTAGCGACTACAATCCAAACCAAATAGGCAAGACTGATCCATCTGCTTGAAAATATCAGATAGAGAGAGCTCCTGCCTACCGCGCGCAGTCCATACCGAAGAGAGAGAGAGAGATATCCCGCCGATCCTACACTAGTCTTTTAATCTATTGCACTTTTCAATCCACTTTGAGGTAATGAACTTTACATTGTTAAGTTGTTATTGTATTATATGAAAATCATCAAATATGAATGGATTTGGTACGGAAATATTTGGGGAACCGGTTATGGTTGGACATATAACGCATGTTTTTATGTGTTGGAATTAGTACACATGAAATGTGTGTGATAGGCTACCGTAGTGTAAGTCCAACATCAATGTCAGTTCTTGACTATATTTTTACTGATATTTAATGACTGATGGGTAAAGCTTTCATCTTATGATATTTCTCATTAATTTTTTTTCCAATCAATATTTCTCATTAATTGATTGTTAGTTAATTAATGAAAGATTATTATTAGTGATTTGCCGTGAAATAGATGAATATCATGAATAAAATTAAGATTATTGTAACCTTTTGAATCATGGTTGTTGATTTGCTATGAATTTTGTACTTCTTTTTTATGTCCTGAACGTTCACATGGAAAACTGTATGTGATATGTGTCGACCCTATCCTTAAATGTGTCGACACCATAAAAAAATTATCGGGTGTACTTGACATGTGTTGATAGATATCTCATTATGTGTCGACACTACCAACGCAGAAGATATTTTGCTGCTACTGGAGGGTGTCGTTTTCATTCTAATTCTTACTTAAGCACCTACAGTGAGATATTTTAAAATTTTAGATTATTCAAAGGTGTTAGAGAACACAAAAAGACTTTCATATAGTGCGGTATTCAATTCTCTTGGCATATCTTTTTTAGCAAAAGAGGAGTGAAGAGTTTAGGTATTGGTTGGGAGGTTTATACCTTGAGGTCTATTTTGGAATGAGAGACGTGATATTACTTTTTAAGAGGATTATTTTACGTTAGAGACTATCCTTAATTATGTATATTTAGCTAGCGAATATAGTTATACATATTGGACTTGAGAGACTCAAAACTGTGTTATGTGTAAGTGTGTTGACAATGGACAAGTTTTGAATGCAATTAACAGAAAGGTATGGAAAGGATTACAACGAGTACGTGAAGGGGGTTAGACAATTTATGGAGGCTGCATGCGCAACATTTGATAGTCGAGGTCGATTGAGATGCTCGTGTAGAAAGTGCACGAACGTCAAATTCTAAGACATATCAATTATGGAGAGTCTTTTGTTTGTCAACGACATTGACCCAACGTACATGCATTGGGTGTTACATAGGGAGCCGTATAATCGCACCTCGAATCCTGTAAGCGATCATGTGCTTCATTTAGAGATCAACGAGGATGAGACTAATGATGAAATGGGAGACATGCTAGGAGACATCGGGGTTGGCCTATTTGGGGGTGATTGGGAGGAAGTGGGTAGTGGTGAAACACATGGTACATCTGCTTTGGGGTCAAATTTTAGGGAGTTCATGAATATGTGAGAAGACGCATATCGTCTATTGTATCCAGACTGTAAGAACTTTTCCAAGTTATCATTTGTTGTGTGATGCTATTTGTGAAGACTTTGAACAACATTAATATTTCTGCATTCAATATGTTCTTGGACTTGTTCAAAGAAGTACTGCTGCGGTTGAATGCTTACCACAAAATCACGAGGCTAAACAACTAAAATGAGGTCTAGGGTTTGAGTACATGACTATACATGCTTGCAAGAATGATTGTGTTTTGTTCTACAAGGATAACGCTAAACAGGATGAATGTCGAGTATATGGTGAGTCAAGGTGGAAGAATGATTCAAATAGTCTGTATAAGATTTTGGAAAAGGTGCTTCAGTATTTTCCTCTAATCCCAAGCCTTCAACGGTTATTCATGTCTAGGAAGACTACATCGGATATGAGATGGCATGAAGAGAAGAGGGTGAAGGACAATGGGGTGCTACGTCACCTGGCTGATTCAATCGGATGGAAGGAGTTTGACCGATTGCACGCAATGTAAGACTGGGGCTAGCCACTGATGGTTTAAATCCCATTAGGGAATATCAGCACGAACTACAACATGTGCCGGTTGTGTTGATGTCATATAATTTTCCACAGTGAAAGTGTATGAAAGAACCATAGATGTTCATGATGTTACTAATCCCAGACCCTCATTCACCTGGAAATGACATTGATGTGTTAATGCAACCGTTGATTGAAGAGTTGAAGCAACTCTGGGAGGATGGGATTCAGACATTTGATGTGTCAACGTCAATCATCTTTACGATGCATGGCACAGTAATGTGGACCATTAATGATTTTCCATCTTACAGTAACTTGTCTGGGTGGAGCACTAAATGGAAATTGTCTTGTCCTTCATGCAACGAAGAGATAGTCTTTGAGTGGTTGAAGCATAGCCGAAAGCTATGCTATATGGGCCATAGAAGGTTTTTGGACAATGGTCATAGTTGGCAAAAAAATAAAGTCATGTTCGACGGCAAACAAGAGCATTGAATGACATCGAAGGAAGTTACCGGGAAGGATGTTTTACTACAACATAGAAAAGTTTTACATAAAGAATTTGAAAAAGGATCCCATCTTAGAAAGCGAAAGCGTAAGCCAAAAGAGTTGAACTTGTCAAAGAAGAGTATATTTTTCAGTTGCCTTATTGGGCATCTTTGAAGTTGCGTCACAACCAAGATGTAATGCTTATAGAAAAAAATGTATGTGATTCGATTTTGGGAACATTGATGAATCATCTCGAAAAAACAAAAGACTCGGTCAATGAACGAAAGGATCTTCAATTGATGGGTGTTATAAGGGTGTTGCACTTGCGAGAAAATGGTGGAGTGTATATGATGCCTCAAGCGTGCTACATGCTTTCAAAAGAAGAGCGTCGATCATTATATGAATGGTTGAAGATAGTTAAATTTCCAGATAATTATGAATTGAACATATCTTGTGCAGTGAATGTGGCAGACTATAACATCATCGAGTTGAAGAGTCACGGCTGTCACGTACTCTTGCAACGAGTGCTCCCCGTAGGCATTAGGGGAGTCTTAAGTGATGATGTTCGAATAGTTTTGACGGAGATGGGGTTTTTATTTAAGAATCTGTGTGCTCGTACTTTGAAGATGAATGACTTAATAAGTATGAACAAAGATGTGTGATTGATATTGTGTTAACTTGAAAATAATTTTCTACCATCATTTTTCGATGTAATGGTCCACTTGGTTGTCCATTTGCCACTGGAAGCAATTCTTGTTGGTCCCATTCAATTCCAATGGATGTACCCAATAGAGAAGTCTCTAGGCAGAAACCCCCGTAAAGGAAAGGCAAGGGCTGCGAGGCTGGCTTGATGTATAGCTGACTGTTTTGAGTACTCCCCCATTTGTATTGAGGGTGATTGTCTTGAGTTGGTGAACCATGTGAGCTCTTAGGAAGATGCACCAGATTGGGAAATTGTAGGGGAGGTAGAGACTATTAGAAGTCTTCTAGAAACTCATTCGACCTAGAGCTTTGTTTGGACACCGAGGGAGGGGAATTATGCTGCCCATAATTTCGCTAGTTGGTGTATTAATCTTGACTTGTCTGGTAGTATTAGTTTGAATTTGTTGCCTAACTCTGTAACAGATTGTGATGTTGGGTCCGTTTTCAATCGAGCTTCGTAATGTGATGCAGGGTGCTTGCGAAAAAAAAAGCTTAATAACACCAGGGGTCCCTGTGGTATTGGGTTGTGACAAAATAGTCCTTGAGATATAACTTTCTACAAATCAGTCCATATGGTCACCCCTTTTGTTAAAAATAGGTCCCTCCATCCATGGGATGTCAAGCCATTAACGGAGGATGTTGAAGTGTCAAAAAAAGTCACGTCAACAGCCAATGAGAGGAGGAAATTATTGGTGTAGTTATATTTTGTTGGTTGGAAATTATGATCTTAGATGTACAGAGATGTCTGCTCTATTTTGTTGGCTGGAAAGTAGGAGCTGTAGTTTCAAATTTTTGTTGGCCAAAAATTAGGAGTTATTTTGCTGGCAGGAAAAACTGTTTGTATTTTGTTAGGTGGAAATTAATTGTAATTTGTAGATGAACAAATTTATATATAGCCATGTATGTGTAGCTTTTGTGTTTGCACAAAAGGGATGTAAATGACGAGGACTTTCAATAGAGATTTTGATGGAGACAGAGATCGGGGAGAAAATTGGGGGGAAAGGATAAGAATGACGACGTCGTTCTTCAGTGGCCAGATCTGTGCTATTTTACGTCTGTTTGTTTTATTTTTTTGTTTTTAATTGCTTTGGTGGTCGTACGCTTGGCAGTAAAGTTTATAGATTTAAATCAAGTAACACGTGCCCTCCTCTCATTGGCCGCTGACGTGGCTTTTTGTTATACGTCAACATCTTTCGTTAGTGGCTTGACATCCTATGGACGGAGGGACCTATTTTTAATAAAAGGGGTGGCCACTGGGATTGATTTAAAGAAAGTAGTATCTCAAGGACTATTTTGTCACAACCCAATACCACATGGACCCCTAGTGTAATTAAGCAAACAAAAACTACTCAAATGTAACCAAGGAGAAATACTTGGACTACTTATAATGGTAGTACGTAGCACTATGTTTTAGTTCAAATATTGATATTGTGAGTCTAGGTGACAAATAAAGACGGGGTGAATGGTCCTTTTTGAGAGGTTAGGTCATAAATGATGATGCATGTGTTTTATTTACTCTCTCCATCTTTTTTATATTTACAATCTCCTAAACTTGTGTGGTCCCCAATATGCTTTATTTGTTGTGGAGATGCCCCAAATTTTTTAAATAAAAAGGATGAGCTGGCTGCGTTGCAGTATTTTTTGCAAAATCGCAGCATGTGTCGACACCTAGTGAGAAAGGGTCAACACCCTCGATTTTGTATGAGGCATCACACAAGACTTCCAAAGGGGAATGAGTGTGCCCAGAAGCTATGGAGCACTTTGTGAGACTTAGCTAAATATCAGTATTGTTGCATATATAATTCAAAAACTTTGTTTTTGAAACACCATAACAACAACAACATTGTTGCATTGCAAACACTGTCACCAACGGATGGCACGAAACCCACTGAAGTGGAGATATTCTCCCAAGTACTTAGGAAGAGACCAGGATATTCTGCAGGTCTTGAGTGTTGCGTGAAACCAGATTCAGCAATTGGAGAATGCATGAAAGAAAGTTGAGGACTTACGAAACAAGCAGCAAAATATTGAGGAAGTTTTTTCAAAACAAGCTAATCTAGAAAACCGTCTCAAGCAACAACAATTAGAGTTCGAAGCAGAGCGTAAATAGCTGCTGCTCGAGTAAGAGGCGATGCGTGCACAAGTCCAGAGCATAATGACTCATTTTAATCTAGTTTCATCGTGATACACAAGTATGAAATTATCATGTGTTACTCGAATTAATGGACAATTTATTGTCTTGTGTCGACAGCGACAAGAACAATAGTGTATAGAGTTGTTTATTTTATAAGTATTGTAGACGTTAAAGTGTGGATAATGTTTGGTTCTTTGTTTTGTTTTCATTTGCTGGAATGTTTAGTATGACATTATGTTAGAACACAGCAGAGCGTACAAGACTCAAACTAATATATGTTTTATACCATTGGATTTTGTTTGAACATGTTCATTATAAAACAAATGATCTCGTTTGAACATATCCCGTTGATAACAATTAGCCTCGTGTTCTTATTAATTCGAACATAATAAAACATGATAGAGACGAACAATAGCCGCTACAATTTATCATCCCTAAAAGTGGGGATTGCGTTCTTTTTAATTCAAACACAATAAAAATTTAGAGACGCACAATAGCCGACGAACCGAATCGTCCCCAAATGTGTGACTTATGTTCGAACATATTAGAACGTACTTTAGAGATGAACAGTAGCCGACGTAAATTATCATCTCCAAATGTGTGAGCCATCATTCGAATATTTTTGGATGTACATTCAAGACGAAACGTATTTGTGCACAATTTTCATCCCTAAAAGTGCACCTTATGTTCCAAAACAATCGAACATTGACTAACGTACCTTACAGAGGAAACTTTCTAACACAAATATTTGTCTCCAAAAGTGTGTTAGTGTTCTTAACTATTCGAACAACCTTTAGAGACGATAAGGACTTACAGCCAAAAAAAATTGTATTCAAACATATTTGAATTTTGGTCGGTTTCCCTAAAGGTGCATGTTCCATTCGAATATGGATTTAGGGACGAAACATTGGTGTCGCCAAAAAAATTTGCGTTTGAATGTGTTCCAAAATTGGGAGATCCTCTTCGTTTCTAAAGGTGGTAATCGGAGATGCAGGTAAATTGTCATCTCTAATGGCGACGGCACACTAGAGACAATGGGAGGCGCTCACTTTTTCATCCCTAAAGGTCATTAGGGACGAAAAGATTACTTTAAGAGACGAATGAAGTCATCTTTAAAGGACATAAATGGTGTAGTGTTAAACAGATGAAATGTCTTGATTAGTTGTTGTCGCCATGTTTCCATAACTAATTTTGTTGTTACTGAATCTTTGTCTTCCTCTCCCGGATCTATAACCAAGTGGATACCCGTGTATCTCAAAGCAAGTGTACACTGTGTGGTTGTCCGCTTGCACTTGGTGCAGAACAACTTTCCCTTTTGACTTTGTTGTGGCTTGTGCTGCCTCTGAAAGTTTTTTTGTTGTTCCTTTTATGGCTTCTCAAACCTGGAACAAAGAGCAACATATTCTACAGGATTTTGCAAGGAAGTCGTTAGCTCCTCATGTGATTCCTCTTGCAAAACAAGATTGAAGACATCATCCTGTGCCTGCAAAAGGTCCTTAAGCCCATAAAAATTGAATTATGCATCATTTTTCCTGCCTCTTACGCATTGATATTATATGGCTCCACAATTTGTAGAAGTGCAAGTGAAAGCATCATTATAGATTTGTATTTCATCACAAAGAAGCTTAAGCATTGAGAAGTAGACACTTACTGGAGATTGGTCTTGTCTTGTGTTTTTGAGCTGTTGTTCCAACGTATACACCATTGTGTCACTCGATCGTGCAAATCGTGTCTTCAAGTCTGTCCAACCTTCTGCAGCTGAATCATAGAAGAGCACAGATCTGGCTATCTCAGGGGACAAGCTTTTCGAGATCCATGATAGAATCATGTGACTATATCTCAACCAAGGATGGTAGAAGGGGTCTGTGTTCGGAGATTTTTCAGTGGACCCATCAATAAAACCAAGTTTGTTCTTCGCTTATAGAGCAACAAACATGGCTCTTCTCCAAGAATGGTAATTTTGAGGTGTTAGTGGTTGAGAAAGAAGCACAAGGCCTGGACTTTCACCGTGGTGGAGGTAGCATGGACTTGTGTGGTCATCCTAAGACGTATTTCTCTCATTGGTTGTTGAGGTTTCTGATGTATCTGACATTTTTGAAGGGAAGGTTGAACTATATGGCAGGTGTTTGTAAAAAGCTCAAGGAGAGGGAATGGTTCAAAAGAGGAAAGGAAGAGGTCACAGGCCAAGACCGAATTGAGAGGATCACCCTTCTTGTTCTATCTCCATTTCATATTCACGCTTTCTCCATTGCTTGCCTCTAGCCAACATCGTGTCTTTTTGTATGAGCTATAAGTCCAGGTCGATCGACACTTGTCTGCTGACGTGTTCTCTAATAAGTTGGTAGTTAGACTCAAAAATCACATGATGCCAACCTTTATTCCGGGAAAAAACTATAGCAGTAAGAAGGGCAATAGCTTCACAAAAGAGAGAGCTTGAATGGTCTCGGAAAGAAACCCCATAGAAGAAAAACATTGGCGGACAACAATATCGGTATTACATTTAAAAATGCTCGAAGGAGGTAGGGTCCAAACTCGATTATGAATGGCATCTGATTCAAACCATGCAACTGAGTGTTTGAGAAAGCGGCGCCTAATAGCTTCAAAAATCTGTCCAGGATTAACTGCAGTGAGATTATGGATAACTTGGTTTCGGATAAACCACAGTTGATCCAAAACCAAAGCAGCACACAGTGAGAAGGATATCTAGCTTTGGAGAGAGACACGAAAAGAAATACCAGGAAAAATAAGCTTGTGGATAAGCTCAGAGAGAGGAAGAGCAGGAATGGCTTCAAGCAAAAGCGACCAGGGAGCATCTCGCCAAATCACTTTTGCTACTCGGCATCTCAGAAAAACATGTTCAGCCATCTCAGGGAAACCACCACATAGGGGACATAGTCCAAATACACCCTAATCATTGGGTCTGGATTCAGTCCAGACCGTACGGGTCCAGATTGATCCAAACCCACGATCTGGATTAAATCTAGACCCAATGGACGGGAGGGAGGGCTGCCATGTCATTTAATGAGCCATCCCTTCCGTCGGCTCGACATGGCTCGTCTCACACACGAATTTTTGGCTCCAGATCTGTGGTCTGACTCGAGTGGTCTCACCTTAAGATGGTTGATTGTGAATAAATTTGTGGTCTGAAGGTAGTGGTCTGACGCTAGTGGTTTATTGTAATTGAATTTGTAGTCTGAAAGTAGGGGTCAGACGCTAGTGATGTAGCACAATCATCATTTCGAAAGTCCGCGAGGTTTGCACTTTCCGGCACCTCTCTCCTCGGCCTTGAAGATGATGTCATTGTCTTACTCTTGTTGGCACAATGCTTGATCCTAGGCATGGTTTCCAATTTTTTCTGTGTTCACAAGAAATTTTTGCAGATGAATAAGTTTCTAAATGTTCTATAAGTAGGAAAGAATACAAATAAATCATATACAAACAGTGCTACACCATCCAAGCTCCCATATGAAAAGAACGAGAGTAATTCTTGCTCCACAATATAGGCACAATTCTCAAAATTTATGATTACGCATGCATCAAAGTGCTCGTCATGTATGTTTCCCATGGAATGTCCCTTTTCAAAACCTAGAAAGTGGAAGTATATTTTAATCAGAAAAGTTTACGTACTTAATCTATTTTTCTAGATTGCTTAAACAGTAATTTCACAATGACAACAAATCCCATTAGCTCAATCTTCACTTCCCTTTTCTGAAAAAGACGTCAAATGCAATATCAACATTTTCTGGATATATAATCACATCTACTTTAAAAATACAGTTAGCACTCCACAATACATGTAATTTAAAATTTCTTCAACTTTTCCTCCTCCTTTTAGTTCTCCATTTTGCCTTAAAATTACATACATCCAAATTTCTTCATCTTTTGTTTTCCTTAATCAGAAAAAAAACATTAGAATCCTAAAACCATAGGACCACCACCGATAGCTTTACACTGAATCCATTTCCAATTTTCCTTGAAAAATCAATAAATTCGCTAATGTTTGCACGTACGTTAAACTAAATGAAAAAAAGAATATGGAAAAACGAAAATGACATATGGGATTTACAACACCAATGGGAATGATACATAATATACCCTATCTTCTTATCAAAAAAATAAATCACCTTTACACCTTAAAATGACATAAAGTAGAGAGATTACTAGCAATATAGCAATGAGTTGAGGGAGAGAGCCGCCGTGAAAAGTGACTGACAGCTTTCGAAATGGGAGGGAGAATTTGAGGGATTTCGAAATGGAGAGATTTGAAGGATTTCAGAATGGGAGAGATTTTGTGGGTGAAGAAGTTAAGGGATTTGAGGGATTTCAAAATAAGGGAGATTTTGTAGGTGAAGAAGTTAAGAGATTTGAGGGATTTGAGAAGAAGATGGGTGAAAAGCTCTCTCAAACATCGAAGGAGAAAATGAAGGAGATTTTCTGGTTTGAAGGGGATTTTGAATATTCGGGACATAGTAGTCGCAGGTGTGGTTGGACCTAAAATATAGTGGTCCGACCACTACAGATCTGGAGCCAAAAAACCGCGTGTGAGACTCACGCCCCGAACGGCATCCCGCAGGGACCGTGACAGCCGAAGAGCAATCCCCCGGATAGCTCCAGCGTTCTTACATACATTCTTACGTACTTACGGCGGAAACGTACAGGATCACGAGGGATTCGAGCCAACTCATAACATAATCAGGGTTCTTAATAAGTTTGCACCTTAATACATACTTGACCTATATAACAAATTTAACATCAAACAAGTGACGGATCTCATCGATCAAGTCACAATCAACAAAACGTCAATAAAATCTTTTTCCTCCTAAGTCAGGTAGTCCTCCTGACTTTCTTCACCTGAGGCATCTGGAATGACACAATTTTAAAAACGTGAGCAAAAAAGACTCAGTAAGGGAAAAACATAAACTTAAAACATGCTCTTGACTTGTACTTGCTCAATATGAAAAAAAAACTTAATTCGTGATGCACATGCATGTCATGGATATGCATATGCTCTTGCTTGAAGTTGGCCCCAGGCCCTTGAAAATCACTTGTTCATACTTGTGGGCTTATTCGCTCCATTTAACCCCTGAAGTCAGGATTGTGCGTTCCCATTGGAACCGTCCCCTATTTCCCTTGGAGACCTTACATACGGTCCTTCTCGCATTGTCTTTCAGTATGGTTTGCACAACCTCTTGGATTCACCCATCCTTCTCGCATTCTTCCTTCGGTATGGGAGTCCATCTTGATGGTACGGTACCGACCAGTGCCCCTTGACTTAACTTATCGTTTCATAAACTTTCAATAATCTTTCCATAAAATCATTGCATAAAAATTCTCTTTAGAAAAGTCATGCAATGCACATGTCATGTCATGCTTTGCTCAAAACATCATGCTTGTTCATGAATCGATGTAGTGTGTCATTCCAGTTTTCCAAATCGGGTAAGATTCACTTACGATCCACTTACGGTTTCCACTTACTCTTGGTCTCCTTGACAATGTATAAAGACACGTAGATCGCCTACAAGCGATTCAAACATTTCTTAGCACTAAGAAATAAGTACGTAATCATATAAGTTAAATATTTGCATTTTATTCGGTTATTACCCAAAGATATATTTCTGAAAATATAATATTATTCACAAGGTTTTATATAGAATTCCTTTTTAATTATCTTACTTAGGTTTTTCTAATTAGCAAGCTAATTGCACTATAATCAAATCCTAATCTTTCTTTTATTGCATATTTTATACTAAGTCTTTAAGTTCACCAATTACTAACCCTAATCATAATTAATCTTTAGCTTAACATTAAACCTTGGTGCAACCCCGAAAGTATAAGCTATTTTGTTCACCCTAAGTTTCGGCCAACCTAGTTAAATCCTCAATCAATACTTTAACACCACAAAGCTTTGCTAATTCTTTTTAATCCGAATCTTTAAACCTATTATCCATGTTTTTCTCTTACTAATCCGACGTTTTTATGATTGAGCTTAAATCTTCTAACTTATTTGTTCATAACCCTAATTTTATTTATCCATCACATATAATCATAAATCTTATTCATAGGGTTGCTATTAGGGTTCCACTTGTTAGGTCATTCGGCCATGTACCATTTTAAGCATTTCTTGTCTATGTTTTCTTCTCCAATGGTGATCCCATCCTCTATTTTCAGATTCATAGCCTAGGATCTACCAATCACAACACAACTTCTAGATCTAGCACAATGCCATATTCGGCCAACACAAATGTTCATAAAATGATTAGCTCTTTTGATTTGCATGCAACCTATTATATTTCAAGTCTAGCTTATATGCATGTGTTCACTAAACTTTTATACATGTCATGGCCATTCATCAAATTGACATTTAACAAAATATATTTGAAGATCCAACACCTATAAGTTTCGGCCAACACCATAAATCACAACCCTAAATGACAAAACTTGCATCATGCATACCTTTTGCATTTTAAGACCTTACTAGCATGCATTGTTCATCCTTTAATATTTTTCTAACATTTAAGTTCGGATCTCATGTTCATATAGCTAGATCTAACATTATATCTTAGGGTTGATCTCATAACCTCAAGATCTAACAAAAAATCAAGACACTAACTCAAGATCCAACCATGAGATATTCGGCCAACACCATATTCAAAACTAACAACCCACATCTTTGGCCTTACCTTGATGATTAACACAAGCCTTGAGTACCTAGCACAATAAAATACCTTAGGTTAGAACTTATAAAGACTTTAAGCACAAACACTATGTAGAATCAAGCCTACCTCTACCTTCACCAAATTTTCACCAAAACCCTTCCTTTTGCCAACTTTCGGTTCACCCTTTTTGGAGTGGTTCCAAGCTTGATTATAAGGTGCTAAGGTAGGTTTTATGGTGGAGAGAAATGTGGTAAACTTGAATGATTTAGCTCTAAGGAAGTGAGTTAAATCTCATCAAGGGAAAAGTGGCTAAATGAGTAGAATTTTCAAAAGAGGAAATGAAGTTGCACAAGAGAGGGTTCGTCACCACAAGGAGAGAACCAAACTTGAACTTTGGAAAGTGTTTTAGGTTGCAAGAGGAAAAGAACAAGACTTTGAGCTCAAAGGTAATCTTCGGCCAAGAGAGGAAAAAGAGAGAATTGAAATGGAATGGGTGATATTCGGCCAAGGCTAATTCAAATGTGAAGTGTGAATTGAGTTGGCAATTGAATCTCCCAAGGTGAGTTATTGCTATGACACTTGACATGAGGTGTTTGAAAATGACAAGAGAGAGAAGGAAGGAAAAGGGGGGTGAATTGGGTGGGTTGGCCGACCATGCTTGCCCTTTCTCTTCTCCTTTTTCTTTTCACTTTTTTCTCACATCACCTCTTGTCCCCTAAAGCCATGACCTTGCATTGGATTTTTCTCCCTTTCCCTCTTGATCTTCATGTGAACTTCACCCTCTTCCTTGCTTTTTCTCTCATTTTACTTCCATTGAATTGTCTTGTCACATAAATGCTCTCTTATCATCTTCTTACAACTCACATGGGTTAATAACTTTGACTTTTCCATTCTCCTCATGCACTTCACGTAAATGGCCTTCTCTTAACTCTCATTTATGTTGTTTGGTTGCATTGCAACTAACTTAGTTACTCTCCCACAACTAACTTTCAATTTAGTTACTATTTCACCTAACTTATCTCCTATAAGCTCTCTAGCTTATCTAGTTCAATCACTTAGCTTATCATCTCATAAGCATGATATCTTATCTTAAGATAATTGCTCTAGCCTATCTCTACAATAGCCACAATGACTTATTACATAAAAAGTTTCCTAACTTATCATCATGCTTGCTTATCACTATGATAAGCAAGTGTGCTTATCATTTTAAACTCTCTTAAACTTTATCATATGTCTAGTAACTTATCATCTAATATTCCAATGATAATTCAACTACTAATTTAGGTCACATAATAATAATATATGCCACCTATTAATGACACACAAAAATATTCAATACTTTAAAAGAATTTCATGATTCTCCATTTGGTTATTTTCGGCCAATATATATATACAAATCTTAAATCATAATTTAATTTTTCCAAGGATTATGAAATATACTAGGTAAATGAAAAATATAAATGCATAAGAGAAACTTACCTTGCAAGTTTCGGCTCTTAGGAAAATAAAATTAAACTTTGCTCAAAATTTTCATAATGAAAAGAAAATAATGAAATAGAAAAATTTCATGAAATAAAGTCTCATATTAATTGATGTACCTTATCATAAAGCTTAGACCATACATTGGCCAAAAATATGGCTCCATAATAAAATTAAAGCTAATACATCGGAAATTAAAAGCTAATACATAAGAAATAACATAAGAAATAATCGGGGTCTCACAGAGACGAGTCAAGCCGAGCCGACGGAAGGGAGGGCTCATTAAATGACGTGGCAGCCCTCCCTACTGTCCATTGGGTCTGGATTTAATCCAGACCGTGGGTCTGGATCAGTCTGGACTGAATCCAGACCCCTAATCATCTCCACAAAAAACAGCTAGGTGAACCCGAAAAAGCATAGCTTCATTAGCGCATTTCCACATCAATAATTTTAACCTGTAATGGATTTTGGTTTTCCACAACTTCTTACAAACATTTTGATTGAAAATTTGTTGATCAGAAAGGCAAAGATACTGATAGGTTGTTCTGATGGAGAAGCAACCTTTCGGAGCTGAAGCCCATATGAGCTGGTCAACACAAGAGAAAGAACGTTTTGGAAGATGACAAATAGCCTGAACCGAGGAAAAAACAAATGTTGGAGCAAAGAAACATTCTAATTCCATCGTTGGAAGTCAAAAAGGTCTTTAAAAAATTGGATACTGTGATCCAACTGAATACCTGGGTGCAGGATTGGCCGAAAATAAGCAAAAGAGGGAATCCAGGGATCGATTAGGATACCGATAGAATCTCTAGATTCTTGTAAGTAGCACAGGTTGTTATTTAAGATATCTCTGATAGCTAACAGACTTCTCCAAGTCCACATACAACCAAGTCTACTGGTAGCCAGAAATAAGGAGGCTTGGTAAGGGTGGCATTTGGCCTTCAATAACTAAACCCAGATAGAATCAGGACAGGTGCACAATAACCACCCCAATTTGGCAATCAGGTATCGGTTAACATCATATAGTCGTCTAATTCCCAAACCTCCCAACTCCCGAGGTTGACAAATCAAGCCTAAGCCTTCGGAGTATAATGACGAACTAAACTCGAAGAATGTCCCCACCAGGAATTTTTGAGAAATTTCTCCATCTCCTCACACCACCCTTTCAGAAATAACAAAGATGACATAGGATAAGAGGAAATTCTATAGCCACTGACTTGATCAGCACAATGCGACCCGCCTGGGATAAAATCCTGGATTTCCATGAAGCTAACCGATTCAGCATCTTCTCCTTCATATCAGCTAGAGCTTGGTTTCGTGATCGAGGAAACAAGAGAGATATACCCAGATATTTAGGAAAATATCTTATTTGACCCAAATTGAGTTTAGATAAAATAGCAGTACGCACTAGAAATAAAGTATTGGGGCTGAAACTAATAGCAGATTTAGATCGATTCAAACTCTGACAGACCACAGATCATACGTATCCAAGATGTCTATCATAGCCCGAGCCTCCCGTAAGTTAGCACGAATGAATAATATAACGTCGTCTACAAACTTCAAGTGGGTGGGATATGGATGGAACCCTCTTAGCAACCTTGACCCCATGGATGGGACCTTGATTTTCAACGCGAAAAATAAGTTTTGACAAAACTTCAGAACAAAGTATGAATAGAAAAGTTGACAGTGTCTCCCTAGCGTAAGCCCCGTTGGGGTTGGAATAACGCATAAGGGCTACTATTCAAGATAATAGAGAAAGAGGAGGTTGTCATACATTGTGAAATGAGTTGTATCCGATGATCATTGAACCCGAAGCATTGCATAACTTTGATTAAGAAAGACCATTAATCCATGAGGTCGTAAGCACGAGTCATATCTAACTTGGTCGCCATCAGTCCACTACGGCCCCGAATAGATTTCATCGAATGGAAAATCTCTTATGCCATAATAGTATTCTCACAAATAGCTCTCCTCGGTATAAATGTAGCTTGTGGGTGCGAAACCAGTTTCGGCATCACATTAGGGAGTCTTTTAGCAAGGATCTTAGAGATGACCTTGTACACAACGTTGCATAAGCATATTGGTCTGAAATGCTAAACTCTAGTCGGATTATCTTTTTCAGGAATTAATTAAGGTGATGAAAATATGATTTAACTGCAGTGGAAGAAAACCAGTATGAAAAAAATGTTTTACCATTTCTCTCAACTGATAATCTACAACAAACCAATAGTGTTGGTAGAAAGCACCCATCATCCCATCCGGCCCTGGAGCTTTGGTGGCACCGATACTCTTCACAGCCTCCCATATTTCTTTATCTTCAGTAATTGCGCACATAATATCATTCTCTTCTACCGAAATCAAAGGGGAGATCAACAGATCAATATCAGATGGAATAGAATATCCCGAATAGGAGAATAGATCCATAAAATGGTGCTCAATGTGCTGCCCCATCTCCTCTCTGTCTGAAATCCACCGACCTTGACCCGTCTGGAGTGTATCAATACTATTTCGATGTTGTTGAGTAATACTGGACATATGAAAATACCGATTATTCAGGTCAGATGATGTAAGACAAACTACCTGTGACTTTTTTTTCCAAAGGACTTCCCCACATCGATACTATTCCATTAATTCAGCCACTAAAGCCACTTCTGCCTATAAATTACTCTCCGAATGAGTTAAGCATTGATACTGGTATATTTCTGTTTCAAGAGCCCAAATATGAGACTGGAGTCCTTGATGCTTAATAGATGCCTCCCAGCTACCATCAGTTTGTCAGTTAGCTTGCAAATTCTTGTTTCATAAAAATATTTCTGATAGTTTATATGCGGAATTAAACTATAAACAATTAACATGTTTTCAACAAAACATCAACCAAGATTATGATTACAATTTCGGATTCGATTCCATACCTGAGACAGGAATATAGAAACCTACAAACCTTAAGTCGCTTTACGATTCAATCCAAAGCTCCAACAATTCAGAACAGCAACTCAGATGTGTTGCCTCCTAAGGGATTTATGTCACTCTCTCATTATCGGGATTTCCCTAATAGGTTCTGATGGCCAACCCCTTGAATATAACAATTATATTTATAGGTCTTGAAAAAAACCCTAGAAAGAGCATGAGACATAGGATCCTTAGAGATCTCAAATTTCAGCCATAGGATAACACTGAAGAACTCTTCTTCTAATACAATTAGGGCTTCTACTAATTACAATCAAGTCCATCAAAATATTGTAATTGACCTTTGGAATTTTGAGATTATTGCAAATATGCCCCTTTACATACAATTAATTCCTTCCACCATACTATATTCCATATGAGATATTATGACCGGATTAATCAATTTGGTTATCGAGGACACATAATTCTAACAATTTCATGGGGCAATTATAAGGCTTTTAGCATGTGGAAATTTCAGAATGATAATGCGCGGTTGTCTGGAGTGATAAAGAGACTTGAGATTGGTACGACCATGCAATGTTAGGGAGACAAAAAGTTCTGGCTTTGCTGCAGCCCTATTTGCATCAGTTGCGTCATTTTTTTAATTGGATAAAATATATGAAAAACTCTTAATATGAATGGTTACACAACGACTCCTTATCCTAGTATAAGTACCCAATTTTAAATGCACCTTTGCACCATTAATATCACTTCAAATGGAAAGATGAGGTCACAATTCAAAGATTAACCACACACTACAAGAAAATTCACTTTGTGTGTAAACAAAATTTGTCACCCAAAGTGCCCAATTCGTCACCAAAGGTTTTGGGTGACAAAATGGAGTTGTCACCCATTTTGTCACCTAAAGCTCATCAACAAAAGTTTTAGGTGACAAATTACGAGTTTCCTCGTGCAAAACCGTTCGAACACAAAAATTAAGCGTCGGAACGGTTTTTTATTTTGGATGTGTCCGCATGGATCATTTGTGACAAAAGTTGAAATTCATCATGAAACAACCGTTTGCACGGGCTATTTGGAGTTTGCACAGCTCATGAAAGGATAACTTTTTGTGACAACTTTTTCGTCAGGAGACTTTGTGTGACGTTCAGTTTTGTCGCTAAAACTTTTTTTTCACTGCAGTTTTGTTGCTAAACCTTATTTTTTGTTCACTGCAGGTAACTTTTTGTGATGTTTATTTTTATTTTCATTTGACGATTGTTTGACGAATTGTTTTGGCATCAATTTCCTGAGCAATTACTTTTACCATTTGAAATTGCTTTTCTGATATGTTTTAGGTTTAGTTTAAATAATGTAAATCAAAGAAATGAGTAAATATTTTATGATTAACAAAAGGAAATGAAATATATTGCATAGAAATTATTCAAAATGAAAAGAAACAAAATAGTACTATCCTTATTGTTCAATTAAAAATAAGGGAAATTTGTATTTTAGTCACTGAGTTTTGGATCTTTTTCATTTTTAGTCATGCAATTTTTAGGTTCAAATTTTTAGTCATTGAGTTCATAATCTGTTCAAAATTTGATCTTTCCGTCACTCTTCCGTTAGTTCTTTAACGGAAATTATTGCCACGTCAGCTTCTCACTCCACTTCACCTCATTTATCCACGTCAGCTCCGTCTGTTTTCTCCAAATGCCCAAAACGACACCGTCTTTTTAATTTGATGAAACCACGGCGTCACCCCCCATTTATTCCCTTCCCCAAATTCCCCAAAACGCCACTGCCCGACAGAACCCTCTTTCATTCACAACGATAGAACCCATTCTCCATTGAAGTCACAGTTGTTGGCGGCTTAAGTTGCTTATATATGACACAATATAATGACACTACGAAGCAAAGTCATCCCCCCACTTTTTTCCACTAAGCAAAGTCATCCCCTTTGTTTGATAGCCTGTAAGTTCTCCGACAGATTTTGCACACTGGAGCCCATCAAAATCAATCTCTGCCATGAATTATTTCTCATGAAGCTCATAAATTGACGACTTCTAAGATTTAAGATTTGCAAATGCTATTGACCCACGCGTAACAACTAATAAAATACGAATTTGATAAAGGTTTAGGCAAAGGGGAAATGACCTGTTTTCTTTCATTGAGGCCTAACAAGCGGCCGATGGGGGAAAGGTGGAAATTGACGCTCAAAATTGGGTTCAATTAGTCATCACCATCATGTGAACCCTAACTCGCAGGTGCAAGAATGAAAGAGAATAGACCAGAAACAATTTGCACTTCCCTTCTTCGCCGCTTCTTCAAATCAACTGCTACGCTCAATCAAAGATTAGTCTCGCAGAACAACGACAGCGTACAAAATGAGAAACGAAAAAGGAAAAAAAATAGAAAGGGTATTCGATTGGTCATTGACTGGGAAATGGTGAACAGATAAGGAAGGTGAAGAAGGGCAATGGGGACCCCTCTGACCTTCGGCCTTTGGCTTTGATGGATTATTCCCTTCCCCGAATTCCCCAAAACTCCATTACACGAAATGTGAGCACGTTTGCAAGAATTTTAACCTAATTGTAATTTTGAGCCCAACAGAACCCCTTCCATTCATAACGATAGAGCTCGTCCTCCATTGAAGTCATTATGTGAAGTCACAGTTGAATGAATTGGGGGGGGGGGTGACATCGTGGTTAAAAACACGGTGTGTCATTTTGGGCATTTGGAGAAACATATGGAGCTGACGTGGATAAATGAGGTTGAGGTGGAGTGAGAACCTAATATGGCAAAAATTTTGGTTAAAAGACTAACAGAAGAGTGACGGAAAGATCAAATTTTGAACAGATTATGAATTCAAGGACTAAAAATTTGAACCTAAAAATTGCATGACTAAGAATGAAAAAGGTACAAAACTCAGTGACTAAAAAACAAATTTCCCTAAAAATTAAAAGGCAGACACATTATTCCAAATCAAAATCCCTTCAATAGTCGTACTGCCATATTCTGTCCTTGCTCAATCATATATTGTTATCCTGAAATTCAATTATACACCAATGTTAAATCTATAACCTACAAGCAAGAAAATCAATATAAAATTAACAGTCTCTAGCAGTACTGTACTGGATTATAGAATTGTGATGAAAACATAAAAATTGTACTTGGATAAAATTTCAAATTTCAAATCACAAAAGAATATAAGGCAGCTTACCATCCGCTCCATCTTTTAGGTGACCTGACCCTCACTTGCTGTTTTAGTTTAGTCATCATTTATCGCCTTGTATTGGTCTGCCACACACAAGCAAGAAGAACAGTACAATGAAAATCAGATACATCATTCATGCTAAGGTTCTTCTGATCTTCTAATCAGTCATTTACAAGACTGATGAATCCGCTTTTCATCACTTACTTCGGGGAGAGGAGGAGCCAACTGAGGATTGCAAGAACCATAGATAACATGATAGAAAATCATTGTGCATGTAAAATGGCATAGATGGATTCTCATAGATAGACACAACTTTAGAGGGTTGGGATTTAATGAGGAGCTGCCTGCCATCCAAATGCGTCAATATAATTTGGAAGCCACTGAGTGCCTCTGAAATGGACAAGGTATGCTCAACAAATAAGTCTTCTCCAGTTCTTTTAAACTTCGAGTGCTCTTTCTGTTCCAGTGTCAGCTGGAGAAATACAAACAGCCGACTATCAATAACAGATTACCAGATTCACACAGAAAGAGAAAAATATAAAGAAATAACTTTGCCTGCTTCTCAGAGAAACACCTTAGAGTCTGAAGGCAGCAAAAATATTTTAAAAGGACGAGAGCGAGGACGCAAACAGAAGAAGAAGACACATTATCCTCACCGCTTCATCAGCTTCTCCAGGGATGTAATCCCCTTCTCCACAACAACTTCCAAAACTTTCTTCTCCTGAACAACCTTCTCTCCCTTGCATTGCGAGCATCTGTCCTTTACATCTTCATGAATAACTAATCAAGAAATTTTTAGGAGTTCAAACAGTCTGAAATTTACCAACAATGATTGAAACACACATTTAAATGAACCAAATGATTTTGCCTAGAGGAAATTATATCAAATGAATAGCATATTATACTAAACCATTTAAAATTGAATCACTAGCACACTTCTATTGAGTTAGCTATAGTCATACTATAAAGGTCTTAGATGCAAATGAGTCAATCTATAAGTTTGATTGCACAGTACCCAATATCTCCAAGGAACATCAAATAATATCAAAATTAGAGGAAAAAGTCAACAACAAAAGCATGTCAAAATTCTTTAAGATAGACACTGTAATAGAACACAGAAAAGAAACTTAAAGTAGCACACAAAGGCAAAATATAACAAGTCCAACATTTCTCCTCCCATGAGGTTCATATTTCAAGCAAAACTACCTCACTGTGACAATATCATCGATCTTCAAGATCATCCTCACGCACTCTGTTGCCAGGGAGATGGCACTCGTGCTCATAGGCAGTGGTTGCACCACATTCTCCTCCAAAAAATTAGTAATTTTCCCCTTCCTCACATTAATCCCAGCATTGATCTCCCCCTGCCAAGCCGGTAATCTTGTCCTATTTTTTCAAAAGACTGGTTATGCAAGTAGTTTCCATTAATTAAAATTGTTCTAGAAAATGGAAAGATAAAAAACAGTAGCCTGACCACTTAATTAATGCCAAGCAAAAGAGAATAACTAAATGTCATCTCTACAACCTTAAACTATGAAAATAGTGTACAATATCAGAATAGTATCTGAAACTTGAAAACATAGAGCTAATCATTATTGTTTAACATCAGCAAGCAAATTGATAGGCAATCCAAGGAAGCAAAAGCCCAATATTATTTCATAGCAGAAAGAGGAAGAGAGAAAGAGAGAGCCAACAAACAGCTAAATGTGTTCTGTTTCAAAGTGTCCAACATTAATCTGAACGGACGCATGGTCCTTGGAAGTAATGAACCTGTTTGTTGCCGAGCTGCATGCAAAAGACATCATTTAGCAGACATCCAAAAACAAAACACATTAAAAAAAGGCACAATGAAAAGCATGACATGAAAAGAGAGAATAGAATACATACCATTTCCTGGGAATGTAAAGCTTGGTGATTACCCCCTCGTCGTTCTGCATCTTGGCTAATGTGTCAACTGCTTCGTCAAAAGCTTACTAATGTAAAAAGAGAGGGATATTACAGAAAAACATAAGCGACAACAAGGGCACAGCTTAACACGATAATTTCTCAAGCGGAACCCCACAATCTGATATCAGAACAAAACCCTAATCCCCAATCAAAAACAGAAATTTACGAATTACAATCAATAAAATTCCAATACCCGCATACCTGAGAGCGAGGATCAAGAAAACTGGTCCCTGAACAAGAATGAGCGACGACGAGTGGAAGCGATACGGGGCTCTAGAGGGGAGATCTGGAGCTTCGAGGAAGAAGGGAGGGGTTGGAGCTTCAGACCGTCGTTAAAACTTAAATTCTGTACAATCCAACGCCTAAAGCATAGACCAGTAAAATCAAGAACATCTGAAGAAAGAAAGAACAAAATAATGCCAAAGAGGAAAGTTCAAACGATGGAAGTCCAAAAACAATACAGAAGAGTGTGCCTCAAGGGGAGTTCGGAAAGTGTATGTGACGAGAGATGAGAGAGAGAAGAGAGCAGAGGGAGAAGTGGAATGAGAGCGCAGAGTGAGCATGGAGAGAGCAGAGGAGATATGTTGAGAAGTGGGGAAGGGGATACAAAGGATTATTAATTAGCTCCAGCGTCCAGATGATTAAGATTTTTTTGGGTGACAAACTTCCTCTGTCGCATTTGGTTGAGGATACGTGTATTCGTCACCAAATTTCGTCCGAACTATGTTGAAATTCATTCGGACGGTTTGTTAGAATTTGTGACAAATCGAATTGTCATCTATTTGTGACGTTTTTATATTATGTCACTCAAAAGTCAGTTTGAACGTTTTTTTAATAAACGTCCGAACTGATATGGTATTTTGTGAAACTTTTCAGCAACGAAAATTAACTTTTGTCAGGAAAGGTACTCTTTTGTGTCAAAATTTTTGTTCGACACCAAATAATTTGTCACCTAAACTCACATTTCTTGTAGTGACATCAAATTGATCGAACTCTAAAGCCTTTGATTCTCCCAAAAGCAACGTGATTCCGAGGACCGTGTTTTTTTTCTTGTACTTTGATATATATGGTTCTACGTTTTGTTTCATTATTGTTTAGTCTGGGATGAAGCCAAGGTTCTATGTTTCTTGTAGTAAGATCCTGGATATCCAATAAGTTGGAAGCTAGGGGAGCTCAGCTTTAGTCCTTGGGTCGGGGAAAGCTATCCATCTAACACATGGTTTATTTCTTCTGTAGATTTCCCGGGAAAAGGTGAGAATAGCATCATGAAATGGAAGATGTATAGTGTTTTACTAGGATCCATTTCCTAGTGTATTCCAAAAGAGGAGATGAGTTGCTACTGCAGATTTGCTTTTACATCACACTCATTTATAGTACCACCAAATAATTCTAGAGACCTTCTATAAAACTAAAAAGACATTGCAAAATATAAAAGGTTCTAGAGTTGTTCTAGGAATATGAAAAGACAAATTGTTTTAAAGAAAACATAGTTCAAGAAAGTGCATTAAAAATACAACACTCCCCCTTAATGCTCTTTCTTCACAACTCCGATGAGCTCCCTGAGATAGCAGAATTTTTCCTTTGACAAGGACTTGGTAAGAATATCAGCAAGTTGCTCCTAACTTCTGCAATACTTCATTTCAATCTCACCTTTGTCAATTGTTTCTCTTATAAAGTGGTATTTGATGGAAATATGCTTGGTTCACTCATTGTCAATGGGATTCTTTCCAATAGAGATTGCTGACTTGTTATCACAGAACTACGTTGTTGCATTTTCTTGTCTTTCTCCAATATCTTCAAGAACTCTTCTTAGCAATACTGTCTGTGAAGTAGCCTTAGCAGTAGCTACATACTCTGCTTTTGTTGAAGATTGAGCCACAATCTTCTGTTTCTTTGAAATCCATGAAGTTATTCTTGAGCCAAGAGAGAAAACATAGCCACCAGTACTTTTCATGTCATCTAAACAGCCTGGCCAATCAAAATCAGCGTAGCCAATCAAACACAATTTTTTCCCGCCTTATAGAGAATTCTGTAATCAAGAGTTCCAGACAAGTATCTCAAAACTCTTTTTCCAGCTCCAAAATGATTCTGACTTGGATCTTGCATGTATCGAGAGGGTAAACTTGCAACAAACATGATGTCCGGTCTGGTAGCTAGAAGATACAACAAACTACCAACCAAACTTCGATAACTTGTGACATTTGCCTTGTCCATGCCATCTTCTTTCTTCGGCTTTTCATTTACTGCCAAAGGAATAGAAGCTGATTTGCATCCCATCATTCTGAACTTCTTCAAAATGCTCTCTGCATATTTCTTTTGAGAAATGAAGATTCCTGACTTTGCTTGAGATACTTCAATCCCAAAAAAATAATGAAGTAGACCCAAATTTATCATCTCATAAGTCTGCATCATATATCGTTTAAACTCTTGAAGCATTTTCTCATCATTTCCAGTATAGATTAAATCATCAACGTAAACTAAAACAATAAGAACAGAGAATGCTTTCTTCAAGACATAGAGTACATGCTCACTTTGGCTTCTTTCAAATCCTCTTTGGAGGAAATATTTATCAAACTCTCCATACAAAGCTCAAGGAGCTTATTTCAACCCATATAGAGCCTTGTTTAACTTATAAATTTTGTCTTCTCACCCTTTCACCAAAAAACCTTGGGGTTGCTCAACATATATTTCTTCTTTTAAAACTCCATTAAGAAACGTTGATTTAACATCAAACCGAAAAATTTTCAAACTCTTTTGGGCAACAAGAGCAATAATAGTTCTTATAGTTTCAAGTATTGAAACAGGAGCAAAGGTTTCAAAAAAATCGATACCTGGCTTTTGTATGAAGCCTCTTGCAACCAGCCTTTCTTTGTACTTCTGAATGCTTCCATCTTGATTCAGTTTAGTCTTGTAGATCCGTTTGACTCCAATGACATCTCGTCCTCTTGGTCGATCTACAAGCTCCTAAGTTTGATTTTTTTTTTCGATCATAACTATCTCATCTTCCATCACTTTCATCCAAACTTCTTGCTTTTCAGCTTCTTCAAAATTTCTTGGTTCAACTGCAGAGAAGTCGCAAGAATCGTATATCTCACTTAACCTTTTGTGTCCTTCTTGGAGGAGTTTCTGGTGGTGAACTATCTACACCAGAACTTGAACTTGATGGAGCCATTTGTGACTCTAGAAGAGCTTCATCACCTGGTCCAATGGCTGGAAAATTATTTTTCATTTCAATTAAACAAGGAGTTTCCTGCACTTTCTTTTCTTTCCAATCCCATGAAGCTTTCTCATTGAAGATCACATCATGACTAACAATCAACTTCTTAGTTTCAACATTATAAAGTCTATAGCCCTTTGTCATAGAGCTACACCCAAAAAAAATGCATTTTTTCACTTTTGTCATCAAATTTTAAAATGCCTTATAGATGGTGTGACTCCACTCCACGCTTCAATTGGAGTCTTGTTCTTCACCACCTTGGTTGGACATCTATTGAGAATGTAAACAGCTGTATGAACAACTTCTGCCCAAAAACTCTTCTGCAATACTTTCTCATTAAGCATCGATCTTGACATCTACGCAATAGTTCAATTCTTTCTTTCCACAACCCCATTCTTTTGGGGACTATATCCAGCAGTGAGCTGCCACCATATGCCTTCTTCTTTGCAATATCGTCAATGAAGGTAAGAAAATACCTATACTGGCCAAGAGAAGGAGTTTGCATCTTTCCGCAAATATTTTGCTCTCCTTGAACTTTGTTTGAATGGCCATCGAAGTTGCTTTCCCATTATACATCCTTCACAAGGCTCCTGGCTTAGGTCTATCTTAGGCAATCCTTTCACCATTTTTTTCTTCTGCAGTAGCATCAGCCCATGAAAGTTGAGATGACAAAATATTTTGTGCCATAGTTGTACATCTTCTACAACTTCAGCTTTTAATGACACAACTGACCCATAGTTAAACTGCATAGGAAAGCTTCTATCCTTTTGCATTTTAACACGTGCAATAGCAAGATTGTTTCAGATTTTGTCATAGATAGTGCACACACCATTTTCAAAATGTAGTCAATAGCCATTTTGAGTCATTTGGCCAACACTCGACAGATTTTGTTTGAGTTCTGAAACAAGCAGAATATCATGCATAACTTTTGTCCCTTCCTTTGTTTCTACAGCAATACTTCCTTTCCCCTTTGCCTGCACAAAAGCTCCATTTCCCAAACGAACCTTAGAAGTAATTGCAGTATCCATATCAAGAAATATGTTTTCATTTCCTGACATGTGACAACTACAAACACTATCCAGATGCCAAATGTTGTCTTTTTCTTGCATTGAAGAATGACAAGCAAAAAATAACTTTCCTTCTTCATCATCCTTTTGTTGGGTGAAATTTGCTTGATTATTGGCCTTCAATCTGCACTCCTTTTCGATTGTGGCCAAACTTCTTATAATGGTGGCATTGGGACTTTCCAAAAAACTAGCAATTCGAAGTAGCATGATTCAACTTTTTACAAATATTGCAAAAAGATTTAGAATTATCTGAAGTCAAACCTTTTTCAGACTTGTCATCTTCCTTTTTGCTGGAATGATTCTTCTTCCATCTTTGATCTCCACTCTTCTGCTCATCTTTAGAGTTGCCCTTCTTGGATGATTTTTTAGATTTAAAATTCAGTTTGGACTGAAAAGCACTTTCAGCAGTTTGGTCAGCCCGCATTAATCTTCTTTGCTCGTGAGACTCCAAAAGAGCCCATCATTTGCTCAACGGACAGAGTAGACAAATCCTTTGACTCTTCTATTGCAACAACAATATAATCATATTTTTCTAGTAAGCTTATCAAGATTTTTTCAACAATCTTCTGATCTGAAATTTCTTCTCCATAAGTTTTCATGTGATTCACAACCTCAATGACTCTAGAAATTTAGTCCTTTTTGGACTCAACCACTTTCATTTTCAAATTCACAAATTCTTGTGATCTCCCTGAAATTCCCTTTGTAAAATTTCTCAAGCTTACTTGGACGTGTTGGTTCGAATGGCAATTTGGATAAGGCTTTGGCATCTTTATTTTATTTGCTTCAAGTTTCTCCTTTCCTGAATCTGTAAGTTGACTCTCATAATCAGGATCATCAAAACATTTGTCTATGATAGTCCATAGCTCTTCAGAGAGCGGCAAAGTCTTCATTTTCACCTTCCAAAACTCATAGTTCTCTCCATCAAAGATTAGAATGAGAGAGAGAGAGAGAGAGAGAGAAACACTAGAACTCTAACTAGCAGGAGACACCATCAACTTCAAGCTTTAAACACAACAAACACCCAAATAAAATCTCTGAAACCCGCTTTGATAGCAGATGAAGATTTTGAATGAGGTGAGCAGAGAGTATTTTAAAAAGAGAAGATGAGTTGCTACTGCAGAGCTGATTTTATCATAATTGTTCTGTAACGCCTCAAACCCCGAAGGTTAGGGGGTTACTTCTACGCGTAAAACCAGTGAAAATCGGCGAAAATTAGGGGTTGAAATAAGTTATCAAGAAATAAATAATCTTCATAACAAATTCACGTTTAAAACTTTGAAACAATTGAATAAAAACACTTCGTTTAAAACTCTTTAAAAACTGGAAAATTACCAGGAAAACTCTCAATCTAACTAAAACTCTAAGCCTTGTCTCAGCTACCCACCCAAGCGTAATCTATCACGACTCTCGGCACACTCCTAAATATCATCTTAAAAGAAAGGACAGATAAGTGGTGAGTTCGACAACTCAGTAAGCGAAATTATTACGCTAGTGTGTATCCCATGAGCCACTCTGTAATAGTAAGAGATTGAATATTTAAAATCTTTCTAAACAGTTGAAAGTTATTTTTGGTAATTTCAACAAAACAGATCTATCAATAAAACAGATTTATCTATATACCATAATACTATAAAAAATCAGTTTTATCTATATAAAAAAATTCCTTTAGGAATAACTGTGGGTCACGTTTACCCCCGTGACAGGGTTGTACAGTTGCTACCTAGTTTGGGGATCAGCCAATACTATGGGTAGAATTCTTCCTTACTAAGGCTTGGTCATGTCCAAGTGTGCACTTGGAAAGAATCTAAAAAATAAAACACGTCGTTTCTAGAATGGGTGCACTCAATGGGTTGCAATTTGTACCAATACGTTATCTCTATAACTCTGAGCCTCACGGTTTGAAAATACATAACATATTATAAAATAAACATCACTTTGAACTTTGTATCTCTCTCTTCTTTTCATGAAAAACATGCATAAATCTTGAATAATAATAAATATCAAAAGATTTGATTTCAATCAATGAAAACATCATGTAAAATCATTAGATATAAAAATAGGCTCTTGTATACACATTTCATGTTATAATCTTTAACAACTTTATCAAAACGTAATGCACATAAAACTTCGAGGGTTTTCAATAAATCATGCAATTTCTCAAATATCACTTCGGTCTTTTAGGAAAATATAGCATAATAATACCGCTTACCTGGATCTTAAAGCAAATAAGCCTCTGACTTAGCACCTATAAATACAAAATTTAACTTATTATAATACGATCAAACGGAAATATGATTGAAACTCTAAATCTTCCCGACAGGATTAAATCTGAAATTCACTGATCAGATTTCTATAATATAACTTACCTATCTCATGTTTCCCTAAAATCCTCAAATTAACATATGTTCTTCGTTAAGATGTTAACTATACACCTGTAAATTTTCATATCCAGATTCCTAGTACAACCCAGTAAATAAAATCTACATTTACCTCTGTTTACGGAGTCAAACTATACCCTGAAAATTCGGTACTCATCAATTCCAAAATTCATAAACCTCTATTACAAAATCAAAAAATCCCAAAATGTATACCAAAGATTTATATATGTGTTATAAAGATACCTATATAATTTCAAGTCAAAATACAAAGCCTAGATATGTCATCCAGTTCCAAAAGCTAATTTGTATCAAAGGATCTTTCTCAGCAATTCCAATTTCTCTAGGCCAAAATTCCGGATTTTTAAAACCATACTAATATGTCTCCAAACATTATGAAACTTTAACACAAACCTCCTGCAGATGTTTAGTACGAAATATCCAAAAATAATAATTTCTTAAACTTATAGGGTCGGCTATAAAAAAAATAATTTGATCTACTACTCAGATATAGAACTTGAATTTTACTGAACAAATATTGAACCCAAATTTCAATTACTCCAAGAAAAACATTAAAACTATTTCGAAAATCTTGAAATAATTAGGGCTTGATCTAAACACCCTATGGTTTGATCTCTCAGAAAAATAATATAATAAAATATCAAGAAATTCGAAATACCTGAATTTGCTTCAAGAAAATTCGTCTAGATTGTTGAAAGCAAGAAAACACTTCTTTTTTCCTCTTGCTGGAGTAAAACTGTGGTGTGTAAAAATTAAAATCAATATGTAAATGTATATATAGACTCACACTAGTAATATAGTCCCTTTTGAACTCTAAGACGTTTAAATTTTAAATAATCAGAAAATCTTTAAAATTTTAAAAAAGGTTTTGACTAGGTCAAAGATAAAAATTCAACTATTTTAAATGACTTAAACTCAAATTTCAAATTTTAAAAAAGACATTTCAAATATCAAATAATTTTAAAATAGAAATCTTGGGTGTTACATTCTCCCCCCTTAAAAAAGTTTCGTCCTTGGAATTTGCTAAGCGAAACTAACTTCCAATTTTCTGACTTAAAAATTCGGCTTCCAACCTCAATCTTCAAACAAATGCGAATACTTAGATTATATTTTTTCTTCCAATTCCCATGAAGCTTCCTCTCCAGAATGATTGTTCCATAACACCTTTACTAGTGGAATTTTCTTTGTACGTAGTTCATGCTCCTTTTTGTCCAAAATCTGTATAGGCTTCTCCACATAAGTCAAGTTCTCCTAAATCCTTAGGGTCCGTAATCACTGACATGAGTAGGGTCGGGAATATATTTCCGTAATAAAGAAAACCTTATCACCCACTTCAAATTCAAGTTCTCTCCGATGATTGTCAACATAACTCTTATGTCTACTTTGAGCATCTTTAGTCTTCCACGTATCAAATCAAGTTTATCCACCGTTGTTTGAATTATCTCTGGACCCAAAATCCTCCGTTCACCTACTTCAGCCCAATACAAAGGAGATCAACATCTTCTTCCAAATAATGCCTCGTACGGTGTCATCCCAATACTTGTTTGATAACTATTATTATAAGTAAACTCCACTAGAGGTAGATACTTAATCCAACTTCCTTTAAAATCAAGCATGCAAGCTCACAACATGTCTGCCAGAATCTGAATGGTCCTTTCTGTTTAACCGTCTTTTTTAGGGTCGTAAGCTGTACTAAAATTTAATTTAGTTCCCATAGCAAGGCTGTAAACTTCTCCAAAACTTTGAAGTATAACATGGATTTTTATCTTAAACTATAGACACTAGCACCCCATGCAAACGAATAATTTCTTGAATAAATTCTGCTAACCTCTCCATGGAATGACCAACTTTGACTGGAATAAAATGACCAGTCTTTGTTAGTCGATCAACAACTACACAAATTGAATCTTACCCAGTCGGTACTCGCGGCAAACCTGAAGCAAAATCCATAGAGATACGCTCCCATTTCCACTCCGGAATCTGTCGTTGCTAGAATGGTCCTGCTGGTCTCTAATGCTCTGCCTTCACTTGCTGACACGTCAAACATTGCTCCACAAATTTGGCAATCTCCTTCTTCATATTATTCCACCAAAAAGACTCCCTCAAATCCTGATACATTTTTAACTCCCTAGATGAACAGTATAAAGAGAGCAATGAGCTTCTTCCATAATAACCCTTTTAATATTCTCATAATCATTAGCTTCTTCCAAAATAACTCCCACAAATTTGACGATTTCGATATCTTAATATCTCATCCTCCGATATGTTAAATTCTGACTTTGACCCATTCCAGACCTCCGTTATGAGCTTCATCAATCCTGCATCCAGCAACTGAGCTCCCTTTATTTTTTTCCACCAAAGTTGATTGAATCACCATACTTGTCAAAATAACTCTACGATCATCTTCGACAAACTCAATCCTTGATCTCTCCAGATCCATTTGATATGATGATGACTAATCAATAAAAGACATTGAAATTCCAGATGATTTTCTACTCAATGCGGCTGCTACTACATTAGCCTTTTTTGTGTGGTAACTAACCGTACAGTCATAATCTTTGATTAATTCCAACCATCTTCTTCGCCTCATATTCAACTCTTTCTGAGCAAACAAATATTTAAGGGTCTTGTGATCAGTAAATATCTCACACTACTCTCTATAGAGTTAATGCCTCTAAATTTTCAGAGTAAAAACTACTGCTACTAATTCAAATCATGGGTAGAGTAATTTTACTCATAACCCTTCAGCTGTCGAGACGCATACGCAACAACCTTCTCATTCTGCATCAACACACAACCCAAAACCTTTATGTGATGCATCGCTGAAGATCAAAAAGCCTCTAATTCGAGATGAAATAGTTAACACTGGTGCAGTTACAAGTCTTTGTTTCAATTCTTGAAAACTTTGTTCACAAACCTCTGTCCACTCAAAACTTAATATTCTTTCGTGTCAATGTGCTCAACGGAACTGATATATTAGAAAACACTCTACAATCTCCGATAATATCCTGCAAGACCTAGAAAGCTCCTTACTTCGTGGACATTGGTTGGTCCTGGTCATTCATAACTGCCTCCACTTTGCTTGGATCTACAGAAATTCCCTCTTCCAAGATGAGATGACCTAAGAACGCGATCTCCTCCAACCAAAACTCGCATTTTTTTAGTTTGGCATACAACTTATTCTCCCTTAATACTTGCAATACTAACCTCAAATGATTCTCATGTTACTCCTAAGTCTTTGAATAGATTAGGATGTCATCGATGAAGACCACGGCAAAACGATCCAAATAATCATGAAAAACTCTATTAATCATGTCCATGAAAATAACTGGTACATTAGTCAATCCGAATGGTATCACTAAAAACTCATAATGGCCATACTGAGTTCGAAACGCAATTTTCGAAATAGCCTCCGCATTTATCTTCAACTGGTGATAACCCGAACGAAGCTCGATCTTAGAAAAGACTTGAGCTCCCTGTAACTGATCGAAAAGATTATCGATGCGATGCGATGCAATGGGTATCTATTCTTAATCGTGACACGATTAAGTTCTCGGTAATTGATGCACATCCGAAACGATCCATCCTTTTTCCTCACAAACAAAACCAGTGCTCCCCAAGGTAACACACTGGGTCTTATGAAACCTTTGTCTAACAGTTCTTGTAGTTGCTCCTTAAGTTCCAAAAACTCTGAATGTGTCATCCTATAAGGTGCTTTAGAGACTGGTGTTGTTCTAGGGAGTAGATCAATAGAAAATTCATTTTCATTTTTAGGAAATTTCTTCACAACTGGAATCTGCTCCTCATTCGTCTCTTTCTTTTGTACTTCCACTACAAAATTAAAATAGCACTAACATCCCTCACAAAGTAGCCTCCTTGCTTGGATGTCTGACATTACTGGCGGAAGGGAGCGCACACACGATCCAATAAATTTAAATTCTAAATTTTCTGGGGGTCTAAAAAGAACTTCCTTACTTCGACAATCAATACTATATAATTAGACGCTAGTCAATCCATCTCTATGATAATATCAAATCCATGCATGCTCAAAACAGCTAGATCTATTGTAAGCACTCTTCTGTCTATACTTTTTGGACAACCTCTAATCACCTTCTTACATATGATAGAACTCCCAAACGGAGTAGCTACTGCCAAATTTTTCTCTAATGGTTGAGTCTCCAGAAACTTAGATGCATACTATTTGACTGTCATCGAACCTTGATTCAGAATAGCAAATTTTCTTGCCTTAGCTTATTTTGTTGATTTGGAAAAATAACGCTCGAAGAATACTTTCTTAAATAATTCCCACATAATAGCTGCTCCCCTAGGCTCCTGCTCCAAAAGCAATTTTCTTGAAGTTCCCAACACATTGTCTCACCAGTTAATTTAAATGGAGCAAAAAGAACTTTTTGCTCATCAGTGCACCTTTGTAGATAGAACATCTCTTCAATCTCCTGAACTCAATTCTCTACAACAGTTGGGTTTGCATTTCTTCAAACGTAGGGGGTGCAAGCGGTTGAACTGTTCAAACGTGCAGCCTTCTATATCAACACATCGGTTCCTGCCTTCAGCATTCTAAACAATCTCCACCATAACCGATTGTGCTACCTCACGTAACATTCCAGCAGTGTTCAAGTTGGCTCCCACATTGTCCTTTTCGGTTTGACTCGAGTTTCACCGTTATTTAGTTTATTCGGATTTCGATAATAATGATGTCGGGTCATCCTAAAATATTAACTAATGTTCAAAATTTCTTATCAAAATACAATTAAACAATTATAACAAACAATTTCAAACAAACAACCTAGTCTACCCGATCTTATCCTTAAAACTCTCAATTCAATCCTATTCCTCTTTCATTGTCTACAGAACCTAAAATCCGGTTGCTTTGATACCAAACTGTCACGCCCCAAACCTCAAAGGCTAGAGGGTGACTTACTTATAATAAATAATTAGACTTTTGATTTAAAACATATAAAAAAATAAATGCGGAATAAACTTTAGTTAAAAACTTCAATAAATCTCTCCTAATAAAACTTAAAAACTCTTTCAAAACACAAAGACAAATCTAAAAAAGAGAAGATGAGTTGCTACTGCAGAGCTTGATATTATTATAATTGTTCTCTCTTGCAGATTTGTTTTTACATCACACTCATTTAAATGACCATCAAATCATTCTAAAGACCTTTTAGAAAACTGAAAAGACATTGCAAAACATAAACGATTCTAGACTCGTTCTAGGAATCTGAAAAGACAAAATGTTTTAAAGAAAACAGAGTTCAAGAAAGTGCATTAAAAATCCAACAGAAGGCACATTTGGGAGTAAAGGGACACGCACTGGGAGTATTGTCCATGAAACGAACAAGTTTGAATGAGCTTGTTATATAGAAAGACAACTGGTTTGAGTATAAGGTCGAATAGCTTTTGGGTGTATGCAATTTTTGGGATCTGAAGGAGCTCGACAATAAGGGTTTTGGTATGGTCTATGCCCTTTCTAAGAGTGTGGGCGTGGATTTGCTTCCGTTGGTTCATAGCAAACCCAATACTCTATGTGGCGTTAGCCCACTAGTCCAATCCCCATACGGATTAAATCCCTATTTTTTTACAAGCTTTTTGGGCTTAATGAGGCAGTTTCTGGGAACTGGGCGATTGAGGAAAATGTAGGTAAGAATTGGGTCTTGCTCGGACTGGTGCGAGAATGTGTAAAATGCGCGACATGGAAGTTGGCGTCCTGAGTTTAGCTTCAAAGGGTTCATTGCCTTAGTCCACTGTAGTCGAATCACGATGCAATGCGTTTTCGTTTTTCAATTTCTTATTGGGCATGATCAATGGATTGCTTTTATTGCTTGCTTTCATTGGTCACTCACCTCATCCAAGAAGTGCTATACAAAGTCTCCACTTCACAAATTAGCACCATAATTGCAGCTATCCAACTCCTTACGTTGGCCTAGCTTCGATTGTGGGATGGTTGTAAAAGTTCCTAAAGTCGAAACTTATAGAGCACATGGTATAGCAAGGTGGGCCTAGTTCCATCCAAATAGTTGGACACTTATCTTTGGGCTACGATCTCAATAGATATCGTTTTCCCTCTTATGAGGATGACTTGGTAATATAAACATTCCTATCATTCAATAACTCAAAAACTAAAACATGTATTATGATATTGCTTGAACTGGAAAACGTAAAATCATTTGACCTAATGAAAAACAAAGAAAGAAAAAAGTTAATATGTATCCTAAACAATGTCAAATTGGGTCATATTGAGATTCTAAACTATCAAATTCATCAATATATATCCTTCGTCAATATATACCCTCTACTGACAACTGAAATAAACGAATACAGAGCTGAGGCTGCAAATCGATAAATTGTGATAATTTTAAAGTTAATCCCATGAATTTGATAGTTAAGACTCCTGATGAAGAATGCAAAGTAATTTTCTTCATGGTTATAGAGCTAAACCCTTGCACTCGATTTCTCTCTCACTCTCTCACCTTCCCCGACTACCCCATTCCTTCCCCCACTTTCTCCGACGGTGGGAAGAGCTCCGACCCCTCCCTTCCCCTCTTCTATTTTGCTTTCCTGTTATCGTAGCTAAGAATAAATTCCCCTACCTATCAATTGTTTTTGGTTTTCTCCGACGATGGTGAAGTGTAGATCTCTAAAACTATGGAGAACTCCAATGGACACTACTGGCATGCATGGGCTAAACATTAACTAGCACTCGTCTTTGCCCCATCTTGGAGTTGACCCGCCAGCATGTGAGGTTCTCACGCGGGCCAACACACTTGATCCATTCCTTTGTAGATCTGCACTTCAGTGGTCTCCTCCATGGCGCATGCGCCTCCCAGCAGTCCGATAAACCTCAGCTAGGACTTGTCCCGTCGGCGTGTGGGAGACCAAGGGCGCCATCCGATGCGTGTGCATCTAACACAACTGGCATTTTTCCCCTTGGGCCGCCTCTACTCCTCCACTGTCTAATGTTGCCGCCCACATTCTCCATCGGCTTTCTATTTCCGTTGATTTTTTTAGTTTTTTCACCCATTGTGGGTCATTTTAACTCGCTACCCAGTTGATTTTGTATGAATGTTTTGGGCTCTTTGCTCATCGTCTCCCACCTCTACAAAGGGTCTAGTCCTTTAGAGCGTATAACTGAGATTTTTTAACCTTTTTGAATGAATGAAATTTGGCATGGTTTGTTAAAAATGGTTTTTACTTGTAGGTCCCATGATCACAACTCGTAGCTAGACATATACACTGTGTTCAAACACATCTTCTGCCATTGGAATACAACTATTTAACCTGTCGTAGAGTGAGTTTTTCAACTCATAATGGATGCAAAACATCGGGCTCATCTCGTATACTAGCTGAAACTTGCAAATCTGAAAGCCTCTCATGTCACGCCCCGAACGCTAGCCCAAAGGGGGTTAATGACAGCCGCGAACATCCACTCAATGAATGTTCCAGCGTTTTCTCTTAATCAAGCAGCGAAATTTTTTTTTTTTACACATACAACTGAGAGAGACGGCCAGAGAGATTTACCATAAACTTCAACTTACACAAAACGACTTCCTCGAAATAGGGTAAGCGTCTTAATGACATCGCATGGCTGCACAGCTGAAGTACATGATCTAAGGGATTCCATCGAATCCTCTTCATATTGACTTACTCATAACATCTTAAATCCTTATATACCTTACAATATTGTTTAGCATCCTGCTGCCTCAGTGGGATATCAAGTACTCTTAGGGCTTCATGAACATTCTTCAACTCTTGACCCATAGTACATTCCCAAAGGCCTATGACCAGCAACATTACAATCTACTACTTACTAAGTCAGGAAATCCTCAGGACTCCTGTCACCTGGCAAACCCGGAATGATACATTTTGAAAACTGTGAGTCAAACGACTCAGTAAGGAAAAGAACTTGTAAACATGATCTTGTAAACATGAACTTAAATCATGAACCTGAACTTATAAACTTGAACTTGTAAACTTGTAAATTTGAACTTGAATTCATAATCTTGTAATCATGCACTAGTACCATAGCTTGAAAACATAACTTGATATCATGAACTTTTTAGCATGAACTTGAAACTTCTATACATGAACTTGAATTCATAATCTTGTAATCATACACTAGTACCATAGCTTGAAAACATAACTTGAAATCATGTGCTTGTAATCATGCACTAGGAACATAATGTGCTTCATGCATGATCATGACTTCTTGATGTGCATGTATGCTTCATGTGTGCATATGCACATGCACTTGCTTTTGGCTCATGGCCCTTGATCGTAAAACTTGCTCATGCACTTGAATTTGGCTCATGGCCCTCGAAAATAGTTCATTCATAACTTGTGGGCTACTTGCGCTCCATTTAACCCCTGAAGTCAGGGTTGTGTGTTCCCATCGGAACCGTCTCCCTTACCCTTGGGGACATTTCATTTGGTCGAGCTAGCCCGTAGTTGCCCCAGGCCTGATGGCTAGACACGACCCTTGGAGGTCCACACCTTCTCACATTTGTCCTTCAGTGTGGTTGCACTACCTCTTAGGATTCACCCAACCTTCTCACATTCGTCCTTCGGTATGGGAGTACATCTTGATGGTACGGTACCGACCAGAGCCCCTTAACTTAACTTGTCATAAAACTTTCTTGCTTTCATTTGCACAGATCTTTCTTTTCCTTTCAAGAAAATCATGCAAATACTTATGACGTGTCATGCTTGATAATGATTATCACATAAAACTTTCATCCTTTCATTTGCACGAAAACTTCTTCCATGCTTTCATGCAAATGCGTATGTTATACCATGCTTGATAGAAAATATCTTATCATACTTGGTTATAAACATGTTATGCTTGATAAAATAACATGTTATGCTTGTTCATAAAAACGTACTGCGTATCATTCCAGTTTTCATAAAAAGTAAGTTTTCACTTACGAACGTAAGCTCCTCTTACATTCGCTTGCTTGAGTGCTGAACATCACATTACCTACAATGGATCATACTAGTGTTATTCAAAGGCTCACTAGACGTATAGATTAATCAATCAATTACTCACACTTCATCATACAAAATCGTCTGTATTCTTGACCTCTACTTGGTCATCTTACAACGCTAGGTATTTCCTTAAGTAAAAACCCTAGTGGCGTCTCCCTATAGGTCAATAGGAAACTAGAAAACTTAGGAAAATTTTCTTGAAATTCGGATGAAGCCGCTCGAGCGCAGGTCGGGCGAAAAGTCTCTGTATACAGATCGCTCGAGCGCCTGCCGAGCGCCTAACTCTTTTTAAGTACAACTCACGGGTTATACTTCCAAAACACACCAAATTCGTCTTAAAATGCTCTCCTTTTACAACCCCATACTCAAGACTCTATTTTTCACACTCCAACTCAAGTTTTGCAGCAAAACCATGAGTCCATCTCTTCAACTAGAGCTATTGCATTTTTCCCCATAATGATCTTACAATGTAAAGTATTCTCTTAAGGATGCCGAAGACATAAGAATTTGATTCTAAGATGATCCTTACACAAATTTTCATAACATATCAAAATTCTAAGAAATTTAGAGCTCATTTGCCTCTCAAAACATTTACTCGAAAATACAAGCTGCTGATAACTTCTAAGCGGTCAGCCCCGACGTCTCCAACTTAAAAATTCATAACTTCAAAACCATGGCTCCAAATTACATGAAATTTATTTTAAAATATTCAGCTTTCATAGGTCAAGATTGGGGGTAAAATTCACAACAGCAGAATGTGCTATACATTTTCACAAACACTTCATATTAAGCGAAAATCCTACATCAACCCTGTTGCTGATTCCAGCTCGACCCTCCATTTTCAAAATACCACAAATCATTCATTATACCTCTAAATCGTACAAAATTTACCTTAAAATGTTCCTCTTTCTTAAAATTAAAATTCAAGACCAACCTCGTAAAATTTGGACTTAAAATGATCCCTCAAAAGATATTCGAAATGAGCTAACATTCCGGACGTGCAAGGCTGCTGGCAGCTTGACGTCCGGGCCTTGGACAACGCATATCTCACTCAATAGTTATCGGAATCATCTAAGGTACGGCTTAAAATCTTCCTATTTCCTGTGCCTACAATCTAGGATCCACTTAAGATTAAGGGATAATCATAAATGCATCAAAACACATTCTCAATTCGAGCCTAGAAATCTGCATAGGTAAATTCCAGCAACAACAATAATTTTCTTAACCTTCCAAACTTCCAACAACCAAAACTCTAATCTTTTCATGTCACAACCAACATGCCAGGCTAACTTAACATCTCATAGCAGGAACCATTCTCTCACATTCTTCCCACTTTTACAACTCCAATTTAAAGTTTACAACAAAACCATGATTTCATCTTCATCATGCTAAAACTATTGCATTTACTCATTTCTTTTGGGCTTTTTATCAAACACCTAGGGTGTATCATTTGTTCTCTTGAACATCTTTCAGATCTGACCATATATCAAACACTAGGGCTTGGTGGTTCTCAACAAGACTCATATGCATACAACCTAATGCATCAACCCATAGATTCGGTCATACATGCTCAAAATAGGTTTCAATCCTCTCTTAGGCCTTTTATCAAACACTTAGAGTACATAAACGATTTCTCTTGAACCCTCATTTCGGATCTAGCCATTTCCCCTATGTTTTCATGTAAAATCTATACTACCCTTAAACACTTGCAAGATCTACACTATCTTCAAAGAAAGCATGTATAGATCTACATTTTCTTCAAAGAGCACATGAACACAACGTGTATGTACAAAGAGAAAACCAACAATCCATCAAAAGAAAAGAGAAATGGGTGAAGATGGGTATGACTTGGCCGGCCAAAACCACTCACCTCCTTCTCTCTCTCTTTCTTTTCTTCTTCTCCTTCTCTTTCTCTTCCTTCTCTTTCTTTTCTTCTTCTCCTTCTTCCTTCTTCTTCTCCTTCTTCCTTCTCTTCCTTCTCTTTCTTTTCTTCTTCTCCTTCTTCCTTCTTCTTCTCCTTTTCTTGTTCAGGTGGGAGCTAGGGCAAATGGGAAATGGGTTGTGCGGTTTGGGGAGGGGGGAGTGCCTTATACGTGAGGTTTGGGGGAAGGGAAAAGGCAAAATTGCCCTTCCCCTTCTTTCTCTTTTTCTCCTCCATTCTCCCCTCTTTTTCCTTTTCTGCCCCTCAAGAAAACTTATTTTCTTTTTCTGCCACTTCATTATTAAAATTAGCCCTAACATGCCTTCCCACTTCATTTCTAGAAATCATGCATTTTTCCTAATCATGCCTTCCCACTTCATTTCTAGAAATCATGCATTTTTAAAAAATCAAACCCTTAATTAAAATTCATTCAAATCTTAGGGATATAATATACTCCAACAATAAAAATGATCAGCTTAATAAATCCCCAAATACTTGAATTTATACACCAATTCAGTTATAATTAAAGATGCATATAATGCTAGGGGCAAATTCCACCTAGTCATGGTTTTAAATTAATTCAACCATACTTACATTCCTCAATACTTAGTGTAGTACACACTTAAGGAGTCATAAGCATTAAATTGACAGAATTAAAATTGGGGTCTCACATCTCAACTACGATTTCAACGAAAAATATGATTCCCTAATTGCAGAATAATCGTGAGAAATGAAAAATAAATAAAGAATAAAGCACACGATACAAGATTTATGTGGTTCCCTCAATATTAGGTACGTCCACAGAGTTGCAAGGACTTCACTATGAATGAGCAAAGTACAAAGAGACAGTCATTATTTCTTGAAAGGCGCAAAAGACAAACCTTTTCTCATTAAAAAAAAGCTCTAACTTATCGCAGAGCATCCTGGGTTATCGCAGTGCCTAGAGATTAGTCGGGCATGCTGAGCCTGCAGACTTATCCCCAGTCATCCCGGGCATATAGGCATACATGTCTTAATCATCCTGGGCATTCAGGCATACGGGTCTCGGTCATCCCGGACATTCAAGCATATGAGGAGACGTCCCCGGGTACCCTATCAGCCCAGGCCTCCGTGTCTCCCCTTTCTTAAACCATACACGCTCTGATCAGGTCGGGTACTGCCCTGGTTGGGTATAGAAAAAACTATGCTCCACATAGTCTAACAATCTCCCACTTGGAGACTTGTCTGAATCACCACCATTGCCCTCCTTATCATGCTCCTATCTCTACCACCGCTGCAACTCTTCCCCTTCTCCTCAAGCTTGAAGACCAACTGAAGTTGCACACAACTTCAATTTCTCAACTGTCACAAATTTTGTTAACAAGTCCATTGGATTCTCCTTTCCACATATATTCTAAAGTGACAATTGTTCATCTTCAAGAAGAGAACGAATAAAGTGATACCTCAACTGGATATGTTTTGTCCTCGAATGATTCGTCGGGTACTTTGCAAGAAAAATAGCACTCTGACCATCATTGTGTACAATGCCCATTTCATTCTTCTTACCCAACTCATTCAGGAATCCTTGTAACCAAACCATCTCCATTCCAGCTTCTGTCACGGCTACATACTCGGCTTCTGTTGTGGAGAGAACAACAATCTTCTGCAACTTTGAGGCCCAACAAATCGTTGTACCACGAAGAGTATACACGAACCCGATAGTACTCTTTCTACTGTCAATATCATCTGCTAAATCAGCATCCACGTAGCCCTACAACTGTAAGCCTCCTGTTGTGAAGCAAAAAGAGGTATCTGATGAACACATCAAATACTCAAATACCTCAAGATCCACTTGACTGCTTCCCAATGCTACTTCCCTAGATTACTCATGTATCTACTCACAACTCCCACTGCATGGGCAATGTTCGGTCTTGTACAGACCATAGCATACATCAAACTGCCGATAGCTGAGGTGTATGGTACTTTCCTCATATAAACCTTTTCTTCATCTGTCTTTGGTGACTGGTCCTTGGTTAGTCTAAAATGACTACCCAAGGGTGTGCTTACTGATTTAGCTTAATCCATGCTAAATCTCCTTTCCCGGTACTGAGAACCCTTGTGGCTGATGCATGTAAATCTCCTCCTCCAAATCACGTCTAATTGTTCAAGATGTAGATTCTCGGCCGCCACCATTGCAAGTACCATTCTGATGGTTGTCATCTTCACCACCGGAGAGAATATATCAGTATAATCAATTTCTTCCTTTTGTTGGAATCCTTTTACCACCAACCGAGCCTTGTAGCGCTTGCTACCATCACTCTCACCCTTTATCTTGTACACCCATTTATTATGCAGAGCCTTCTTTCCTACTGGAAGTTTAGTCAACTCTCATGTCTTGTTAGTCATCAGTGAATCTATCTCATCCTTCATGGTTAACTCTCACTTGATTGAACTTTCAATCTGCAAGGCTTCATCATAAGTCTCTAGCTCTCCACCATCATTCAACAAGATATAGAACAGGGAGGATGAAAGTCGTTGTAGAGGTCTAAAAATTCTGGAAGACCTTCGGACAACAGCTGTAGGTGTAATGTGTTCAACCTGTGGTTGTGGTTCTATATCTACTTGATTCTGGTTATGGATGATATCTTCAGCGATCTCATCTGAATTGACATACTCAAACTCATTTAGTTTCGGCTCTGCACCATCAGATTCCGACTCTACGACATCAAATTCTGCACTTGACCTGTCTATGTACACAGCCTGTTCATTAAAAATCACATTGCGACTTCTAATAATTTTCCAATTTTGATCATCCCAAAACCTATAACCAAACTCCTCATCTCCATAGCCAATAAAGAAACACTCCTTGGACTTGGCATCAAGCTTTCTTCTAACATCAAACTCAATATGGATATATGACACACAACCAAAAACTTTTAAGTGTGAAATGTTTACCTCATTTCCGCTCTATACCTCTTCTCACAATCTGTAGTCCAAAGGACCTGACGACCCTCGATTGATGAGGTAAGCAACCGTGCTCACCGCATCTGCCAAAAAGTTTTTGGTAACCCAGAGTGCAGTCTCATACTTCTTGCACGCTCACAAAGAGTTTTGTTCATGCGCTCTGCCACGCCATTCTGTTGCGGCATCCCAAGAATAGTTTTCTCCATCCTAATCCCATTTATAGCACAATACTACTTGAAATCCTTGTTAGTGTATTCTCCTCCATTGTCTGATCTCAAACACTTCAACTTCAAACCTGTTTTTGTTTCTTCCATGGCTTTCCACTTCTTAAAGAAATCAAATACATCAGATTTATTTTTCAAGAAATAGACCCATACCTTTCTGTTTGTGCCATCAATGAATGTGATGTAGTACCAAGAGCCTCCAAGAGATGCCACTGGAAAGGGTCCCCACAAGTCTGTATGCACCGGCTCCAGTCTTTCAGACTTCGGTGCCCTGCCAATCTTTAGGAAACTGACCTTTTCAGCTTCCCCAAAATACAATTTTCATACAAATCAGAGCTCGTTGATTTCAGGTCTTGTAGTTTACCTTTTGACAGAAGTACTTTCATCCCTTTCTCGATCATATGACCAAGCATGCAATGTCATAAAGCTGAGTCAGCTTCCGCATCTGCAATCACAACAGTGTCTCTTTTACTTGTGGTCATGTAAAGAGTGCCAGTCATAACCACGAGCCACAACTCTAGCTCCCATGCTGACCATCTATTTTCTCCCATGAAAGTTAATTGCATGTCTTTCATCATCAAGTTATCCCACAGAGATCATATCCTTCTTTAGCTTTGGAATGTGTTGAACGTTCTACAACATCCATATCAAATCTGTGTACCCCGATGCGAACATCACTCATGCCCACAATATCTAACGTGTGCCGTCAGCTAGACAAACCTTCTCGAAATCTCCAGCAACATAATTCTCCAAGACTTCGCACCTTGATGTCATAAAAGACAGCACCTGAATCCAATACCCAAGAATCAATAGGACTATAAACAGAGAGAAGTAAAACATTTTCCACTACATTTGCGGAGTTGTTTTGTTTTTCCTTCTTCGCTTCCCAGCAATTTTTCTTCAAGTGACCGGTCTTCCCATAGTTCCAACACTTTGCCTGATGACCGGACTTGGAGTTGCTTCTGCATTTTCTAAATTATGACCTCCCACGGCCAGAATTCCTATCATGATCTCTACCTCTCGTCTCAAGGTTTAGGGTAGCGCCAGAGATTGAGACTTCACCAGAATCTCGTCTTCGAACCTCCTCACACAGAATAAGATCTTTGATATCTTCGTACTTGAGTTTATTTTTCCCTCCATAATTGCTTATTGTCGTCCTCATCGCCTCCCAACTGTTTGGCAAAGACGCCAACAAAATCAGCGTACGAATTTTATCGTCAAAATCGATTTCTATTGAGGACAACTGATTCATGATCGTGTTGAATTCATTGAGATGTTGCGCAATAGAGGTACCTACAGCCATCTTCAAGTTAAAGAGCTTCTTCATCAGGTGCACCTTGTTGTTAGTAGAGGGCTTTTCATACATACCTGCCAAAGCCGCCATGAGACCTACCGTGGTCTTCTCCTTCACAACGTTGTGCACTACTGACCTTGACAAAGTCAATCGGACAACACCCAGCACCTGTCGATCAAGCACGGCCCATTTGCCGTCCTCCATGTCTTCTGGTTGCTCACCTAACAGAGGCAGATGTAGTTTCCTGCCATAAAGATAGTCTTCAATCTGCATCTTCCAGTAACCAAAATTTGTGCCGTCAAACTTCTCAATGCCTATCTTTTCTTTCTTTGCCATCGCTTCTACCCCGAGCTCAACCTGGCTCCGAAACCAGTTGTAAGGGAAAAATATGATTCCCTACTTACTGAATAATCTTGAGAAACGAAAAAAAAAAATCAAGAAAGAATAAAGCACACGACACAAGATTTACGTGATTCCCTCAATATGAGGTACGTCCACAGAGTAGCAGGGATTCCACTATGAATGAGCAAAGTACAAAGAGGCAGCCGTTATTTCTTGAACGGCGCAAAAGACAAACCTTTTCTCATTAAAAAAACCTAACCCAAAGCCCCACATATATAGGACTTGTGGCGCCGCCTGACCAAAAATACCCCAGACATACAGAGCATCCCGGGTTATCGCAGTGCCTGGAGATTAGTCGGGCATACCGAGCCTGTAGGCTTGTCCCTGGTCATCCCGGGCATTCATGCATATGAGGAGACGTTCTCGGGTACCCTATCAGCCCAAGCTTCCGCGTCTCCCCTGTCTTAAACCGTACACACTCTTATAAGGTCAAGTATTGCCCTAGTCGGGTTTAGAAAAAATCAGACTTCATATTGCCTAACACAACCAGCCACATAGAAGAGATGTAGAGAAGAGACACGTTGAGGTTGGCAGTCCAGCATCGGCCAAATTCAAAAAGGGAACTTCCGTTTTTGGTTTGCCAAGAGAGCTATGATCTCATTTAGGTCGAGTTTAGAAGAGGAGCGAAGTAGACAAGAGGACAAAATTTAACAATGCAAGACGAGACCTTTGTACTCTTTTATACTTCGTATACACAAGAATAAATTAATTGACGTTGTACTAATGGCAAATAATCCAATACCCAAGAATCAATGGGACTATAAACAGAGAGGAGTAAAGCATCTTCCACTACGTTTCTAGAGTCCTATTTTTCTTTCTTCGCTTCCCAGCAATTCGTCTTCAAGAGACCGGTCTTCCCACAATTCCAACACTTTGCCTGGTGACAAGACTGTGAGTTGCTTATGCCTTTTCTGGATTATGACCTCCCATGGCCAGAATTCATGTCATGATCTCTACCTCTCGTCTCATGGTTTAGGGCAGCCCTAGAGATTGGGACTTCACCAGAATCTCATCTTCGAACCTCTTCACCCAGAATAAGATCTCTAATATCTTCGTACTTGAGTTTTTTTTCCCAGCTGAATTGCTTACTGTAGTCCTCATCGCCTCCCAACTATTTGGCAAAGACGCCAACACAATTATCGCATGAATTTCATCGTCAAAATCGATCTCTACTGAGGACAACTGATTCATGGTCCTGTTGAATTCATTGAGATGTTGCACAACAGAGCTACCTTCTGTGATCTTCAGGTTAATGAGCTTCTTCATCAGGTGCAACTTGTTGTTAGCAGACGGCTTTTCATACATACCTGCCAAAGCCGCCATGAGACCTACAGTGGTCTTCTCCTTCACAATGTTGTGCACTACTGACCTAGACAAAGTCAATCGGACAACACCCAGCACCTATCGATCAAGCAAGGCCCATTTGTCATCCTCCATGTCTTCTGGTTGCTCCCCCAACAGAGGCATATGTAGTTTCCTGCCATACAGATAGTCTTCAATCTGCATCTTCCAGTAATCAAAATTTGTGTCATCAAACTAATGTCTATCTTTTCTTCCTTCGCCATCGCTTCTACCCCGAGCCCAACTTGGCTCCGATACCAGTTGTTAGGGAAAAATACGATTCTCTACTTGCGGAATAATCATGTGAAATGAAAATTAAAGAAATAATAAAGCACACGACACAAGATTTACGTGGTTCCCTCAATATGAGGTACATCCACAGAGTTGCAGGGATTCCACTATGAATGAGCAAAGTACAAAGAGACAACCATTATTTCTCGAACGGCGCAAAAGACAAACCTTTTATGATTAAAAAAACCTAACCTTAAGCGCCACATATATAGGACTTGGGGCGTCGCCTGACCAAAAATACCCCAGACATTCAGAGCATCCCGGGTTATCGCAGTGCCTGGAATTTAGCCGGGCATACTGAGTCTGCAGGCTTGTCCTCTGTCATCCCGGGCATACAGGCATACTGGTCTCGGTCATCCCGGGCATTCATGCATATGAGGAGACGTTCCCCGATACCCTATCAGCCCAAGCCTCCGCGTCTCCCCTGTCTTAAACCGTACACACTCTTATAAGGTCGAGTATTGCCCTAGTCGGGTTTAGAAAAAATCAGACTCCATATCGCCTAACACAACCAGCCACGTAGAAGAGATCTAGAGAAGAGACACGTTGAGGTCAGCAGTCCAGCGTCGGCCAAATTCAAAAAGGGAACTTCCGTTCTTGATTTGCCAAGAGAGCTATGATCTCATTTAGGTCGAGTTAAGAGGAGCGAAGTAGACAAGAGGACAAAATTTAACAATGCAAGACGAGACCTCTGTACTCTTTTATACTTCGTATACACAAGAATAAATGAATTGACGTTGTACTAATGGGAAAGAATTATTGTAGTAAAACGATCTCATTTTGGCCAACCAGTCAGCCATTGATGGCATAGACAACTTTTCTTCTCCCACCAATAAACCAATCAAGTGGTAATATACAAACTGACATCCTCTACCGTTTTATATAGGCCACAGTTAATTTCCTACCTGTCCAAAGGCCTAGTTTCTGGTGCACGAAGCTATAATTTCAGTAGACCAAAAGAACTCTGCAATCAAAATCACATGGTCAATTTTGGTTTGTCTACTTAGCGCAATCTGCCCATTAACAGCAGGGGAAAGTGTATGGTCTGCCCTCTCCATCTATATGACGGTTCCCACGGCTAGCCATGCTTGTCTTCCTGCATCTTTCGAAGCTTCTTGCAAAGGTCAAAAACATTAACACAAATTTTGGCCTGATCTTTCAGAAATATGAAGATTGATCGTGAAGCACATTTAAATGAGCAAGTATTCTTGCAGCCAGAGACTTCGTGCTACCACTTCCCCGCTGTGTTAAGTCAACTAAGGGCATCCGAGCTAAGGTTCCGTACTGCTGTTTAAACTCCACCAGCCGAAAGATCCTTTCTAGAGCATATAGAGCCTTCTCCTGCAAGCTGAGGGAAGGAGAGCCAAGGAATTTTATTATTGGCGGTATGGCATTTGCTTCTGCAAGCACTTTACTACCATTCTGCAGTCTCTCACCCTCAATTAATGTCAACAATGCATCTAAAGAAGCCTCACAAGCTCCAGGATCTTGTTCCCCGAGAATTCTCACCAGTGGTCTGACGGTGTCAGCCTCCAAAAGACAAAATGACAATTCAATGCTACAGATTCCTCCATGAACCTGGCAGAGAGTTTCTGGTGGAGCTGAGAAGCACAAGAACCCCTTCCGCCTTGGTATTGACCTGCTCAGACTTAGTGAACTCTCTGAAAATCGACCAAGAGAAACCGCTGCATGTTTTTTTGCCAAGGTGGTTCCCAACTCTAGCAATTGTACCAATAATGGAATAACTCCAGTTTCAGCGGCACTCTTTTGCCATTCCAACATGGTTGGGACAGTGAAACGACATATGGCTCCAGCAGCATTCTCTATCAACATATTTTTATGGCCACTGTTCTGCTTGCCATTATGAATATGATTGAGAATTACTGGAAGTGCCCCAGCATCCAGGAGCCACTGCGTGATCTGGGGGATTTCTGGAAGGTTAGAGATAATTCCCATTGCATACGCAATCTCTTCTTCATCTTTAGAATTTTTGATGATCTTGATTAAAGTTTCAATGCACTTCTGACTGACATGCTCCAGGATGGTCGCTTCATCAGCCCCACCCACCAAGCAACTGAACAGCTTTACAGCATTTCCTCGTACATGCATGTTATCATGCTCACTCAAGTGAACCAACACTTGCACAGCTGAGCACTGTAATTGCAAATAAATCATTTAAATTGGATATAACACATCTGATAGAACTGATTACACAGTAACAAAAATGACAGGATGAAAAAAAGAACAAAAAAAAAAGAGATAAATATACTTTGCATTCTCCAACTATGAAATCCTAACACTATGCACCCCAAACTACCATATTTTCTTCATTATATCCACTAACTATTAATTTCAAATACTTAGGACCTTTTGTTACAATTTTCTGCAAATTTTGTTTATCCAAAAAATATATATATAAATAAAGATGATAGTGCAAGGTATTCAAAATCTCCATTTTGACAGTGTGTAACAGAGAAGAGAAGAAGTAAAGTGGAGGACACGGGAAATGAAAGAACACGAAAGATACCAGGTGAGATGCAGAGGGGTTAGAGGTGCTTGTTTCCTTTTTCAAAAAAAAAATTTCTAATTCTAGCTATTTCTTTTGGTAGATTCATCCTGAAATCCTAGAAAGCAGGTAGTTCAAACTTTTGGGAAGCCAGGGTAAGGAAGATGGCAAACAGTGACCATTGTGTACTAACCATGATAACTCATGGATGTCGTTCCTAACACACACACAGAGAGAGAGAGAGAGAGTTTATCATCCTACAAGTCAAACTTCAATTTAAGCTATGTCGACTAGCCAGACCACCTAATTTCTGAACAAGATACTCTTAGAAGTGCTGGGAAACTAAGCAAAAGCTTAGCCATCAACTGACAGTTGCCTGCATGCACTTACAAAGAGAAACTGACTTTGCTTGGTCCAGCTTATTAAACCCATTGTGATGTTTATATGCTTGGCCTCGTCAGTGTTGGTCATTTTATCAACTTGAATATCTTCTAGAACTATTTTCTTCTCATAGCAAGCTTTAAGGTAGAACCGTGTCCTTGATGGGTTTTTTTGTACCTTGGCACCACAATGCCAAGCTTTCCTTAGACTGGCAAGTTTTGGCAGTATTTTTCTTACTCAAATAAAAAAACATTTCCAACAGAGACATATATACCTGTGTTAATTTGGTCTTGATATTTGGAGCAGAAGGGGACTGGCACAAGGCCTGGAAGGTCTTCAAAATGCTTTGTTGTACATCAGGCCCCGTCAAGTTGATTAAAGAGAATAGCATGAAAACATCCTCATCAGATTCCAACAATGCAACTGGTATCTCGCTGGATTCTTGAGACATGGTTGATAGAGCTAGGCGCATAATTGTGCCTGCTGCATGTTCCCGCAGGCTAGATGATGAACTATGCTGGTAGAGAAGAACATCAAGTAATGAGCGCACTGCACCTTCTCTAATCATATGGAGGCCATTTTTTGGGGAACTAGTGAGGTTCCGAAGAGCTTTTAGAGCCACTTCTTTCATATGAGTGTCACCACATGAGACAAAGTGAAGAAGTGGACCTAGAGCACCCGCTTCAAACAAAGACTCTTTATTATGGTCAGTCAACTCCATTTCTGCCAAAGTTGCCGCCATAATCATTTTTACATCTTCTGGACCTGCATAAGAAAATGACACAAGTTATAGCAAAACAGTGTTTGATTATAATGAAACCAAGCCATTGAAACAAGTGACACTAAAATATGGGTTACGTTTTCATACAGAGACTCACCTTAATATATTCATAAATGCACAACAAGAAATGTTCCAAATACATTCACATAATTCCTACACCCTATTTCAGCTGGTTTTTTCACTTTTTAACAGATGCACAATAACCATGTGTTTCAAGGGTTTAATAAAGTTCATTGATATGATGGTTATTGGTTTCCTTGAAATTTCAATCACATCTGTCGAGTAGTCAGGGAAAGGCTACTTGACCTAGCCTTCAGATAGGAATTCCAGTACAAATTGGTAATACATACGAGATGTGTTCCAGCAGCAAGAAGAATTATTAGATAACTCAGGATCATTCTTGGACAGCAAAAGGAGAATCTTGCGTCCAATATTTGTTTTCACGGGAGATTTACAGATTGCCTAGGATTAGGAGAGGAGAGCACCATCAATATATAAAGCACTTATTTCTTGCTCTTGCTGCCTCGCCAACATGAAGCTTCACAGAAACATTGTTTGGCACCTTCATTTCTGTAGGCTACTGTTGGCGACCTCCAATGTTTTGGGAAACTTGTTTCAAATAGAACAATAATTTTGCAACTGTAGCTGATCCGCCCATTTCTAAACCAAAGGCCATGCCACAGCATGCTTTTTTCGCCACATTTCACTTAATAGCATCCGCCGCATTTACAGATCCGACACTTGTCAGGATTCACCACATTTTCGCTTACCAACACTATTCCAAGACTAAAAGCAGTTGGATAGGATAGTAGCCTTCCAAATAGGTTGTCTCTGGAGTTATGAAATTAATACTAAATTCCAATTGATGAACATGAAGAGGCCATATATCATACTGGCTAAGAGATGGGATTCCCCCCCCCCCTTCTCTTCGAACTAAAGTTTTTAACTCAAAAACAAATCTATATTATGTTCAACCAGCACACATAGATGGATCATTGGAGCCTCAATCATCCATCTAGTCACGCTTTACTTGGTTTAATCGGGTCCTGGAAAATTATCTTTTTCATTCGGCCTTTGATTATTCCCTTTCCTATCCTTTTTTTGTCCCTCCCTGTTAGTTAATATTAACCCAGGATAACTATGACAGGATGGGCTTTAGATAGAGAAGATTTCACATTAAAATGAAGAGGCTCCATCTATCACATAGACAACAAATTTTTAACATGACATTCTTGATGTCAAAAACTTCAAAACTTACTATGGGGGACCTTCCTATTGTCGAACCAAAAAGTGTAAATAGAACATATCTCTACGGAAGATCCATGACAAACTGAAATGATATAAAGTTTCTTGTAAAAAATAACCTGTAGAGAGACGCTGCAGCAAATGTTTGAAATAATTTGCCTTTGCCATTTGTATAACATTCTGATCGGAGAATGAAAGATTCTCCAAAAGCGCCTGGGCATCTCTGGTAGCTTGAATGTCGTCACTGGTTGACATAGTCACCAATAGCAATATACAACCTTGAACCTTTCCAATGCAGTCTCTCACCACATTACATTTTGATAATTCCAAAAGTAATGCCACTGCTAACTTTCTTTCAGCTGCACGACGACCAAGGGATCGGACGACAGATTCAATTGCATTATCAACTCTCACAATTCTTTCCTGTAAAATATTTTTTGAGTACTTCGAGAAAAAAAATTGTATGAAAATTATCAAAAAGGTTGAAGTTACATTAATCAATAGAGTAGAGGTGATTTGCAGTTCATGTAAACTATACAACACAAGGATGTATCTGGGTATATCTAGAGTTATTGTGGAGTGAATTGGATTTGTCATGTGAGGAATATAAATTAAGGATTAAATACACTTTTTAGTTTCACCCTTGCATTATGGGGTCATTCACAGTTTGCACCCTAAACTACCAACTTCCAGACATTTCATCCCTGAACTGCAGATTACTATCACATTGCACCCTAGATATATGATTTTCTTTAAATTGAACCGAGAATTGGACACAAAATGAACCATATGCGTTGTATTTACCTATTCTAGACTAGAGATTGACGAAATTAAACTAAAAGACTATAAAAACAAGCCAAAACGTGAACAAAAAGACAAAATTAAAAAATAGAACAAAAAAATAGTAATTTCATAGTTTGTAGTCTAAAGAAGGCAGATCCAATAGATATGGTTCATTTTTTGTCCAATTCTCAGTTCAATTTAAAGAAAATCATATATCTATGGTATGGTAAGAAAATCATATATCTAGGTGCAATGTGAGAGTAATAGGTAGTTCAATGGTGAAATGTCTTAAAGTTGATAGTTTATGGTGCAAAGTGCGAATAACCTTACAATTCCGGAGAAAAAAGTGTATTTAACCCATAAATTAAAAACAAAAAATATCACTATAACTTATCTATAATTATCTATCAAGCACTAAAATGTAACTGAACTTACCAAAAGGGGGAAGGGGGGGGGGGGGGGAAGTACCCATATTTACAACAATGAATAACTTGGACCCCTTTCGCATGTGTAAATCAAAATTATCTGAGAATCTTATACATAAATCCCATATAATCTTCGCATTCATGCTCAAGAAGTTATGTCATATATAATCCAATTTGTGACAGGCCTAAAAAAACAGCTGCATTCCATCAATTAGGGAGTGCAGTTTCAATGAAAATAAAGCTACCTGTTGTAACCTATTAAAAGACGAGGGAGAAAAACTAATGTTCATACAAAATAAAGGCACACCTTAGCATCATCACTATCCTTTGCCAAAATGCACAGGATGACAAGAGCATGATCCCTTATGTCGTGATTTCTTGTACCAAGCAGTTGAATCAGAAGTGCTATATAGTTCTCCAAGATCACCCATTCCCTGTGCAGGTCTCTTTGTTCACAAAGATCTTGTAGCTGTTTGAGGCTGTGAAGTACTTCTTCCTCTTCTTCAGACATGAGTTTTTGTTTGATGGAAGCAATTGTAATCATAGTGTTTCTATCCTTCCACTCTTCTATTGATTGCCGCAGAGTTTTATTAGGCCGTAAAATTGATGTGTCTAAAGGGGTCATGGTCAAAGGACATAATTTGTTTCCATCTCCAAACCATTTTTCAATTGCATTTCTCTCAAATGTTTGTCCTGAAGAAGTTTCCACGGGGTCCATCATAACATCACCTGTGATTGGGCAATAAAATGATTGAAGAGGTTCCAATGGTTGACTACCCAGAGATTTACGCTTGGTGAAATACCTCAATTCTTTCTCCCTTGGAGATGAAGTAGCATCAGCCCTTTCTAATAAAGCAATAATCTGATCCATTTGTATGGCCTCAGCCTGGTCCTTCCTCAGCCTCGCTTTTTCTATCTCACTCTTGAATTCTTCAAGTTCCTTTCTCATAACTGACCTATCAGTTGAGATCCCAACAGCTCCTGCTATGAGAACTAACAGATTATTGGCATAAGAATGATCGACATTCCTCTCCTGGATTCCAGACTCGATTTTTTCCAAAATCTCTTCTTCTGCTATAGCTGCTCTAAACTCAGCTCTCTGCATATCATCACAGAGCTCCCCAATCTCTTGACTAATGCTAGCTGAAAGATCCAGAGAAGCCAAAGGAAAGAGACTTAGTGCCCGACTGATCTCTGTCACAGTGTCCTCCAAGCGCTTAACTACCACCCTGCAATTCATTAAGAGATATACCTTATTTCTCTTGCTGCACTCCAAAGTCAGTTGCTTTGCAGCTCTTATTTCTCGGTTGAGTATCTCCACAGCATTGTTTATGCTCCCAAAATCACCAACATTTTTCCTACTCAACTCTTTCAATAGAGGAACAACCCTTTCCAAGTAAGCTGCAAGTTCCTTGAAACTGTCCTTCTTAAAGAGGACGTTGTTGGCAGCTAGTACAATCTCAAGAATGGCCTCTACCGTCTGAGACAGGACCTCTGAAGCCGGAATGGTAGAGGCACTAGTAACTGCATCTATTGCCATGATATTAAACCAGACACAGCTACAAAGCAAAATCCATTTTCCCCATGTACCAAAAGCACCAACTAAGTACCGCTGAACCCAGATTGCGGGAAAACAACCTGGAACTTTTGATCCAGAACAGCTTTGATTCCCGTATCACCCTTCTGATGTTTTCTCACAGATCGCCTACCTTCAATTTCAATTTGAAACATGTCATCTTTATTTGCACAGTATTTTCGTTACTGGATTGATACTAATTGCCATCCCTAACTTATTTAAAGATACACACAAGCTTTCATTGAGTTGCCAGACATTTAAAGTCCAAAGCAGAGAACATAAAATTTGATTGCTGAAGTAAATAAATAAAAAAAAATTGAGTCCTGGATTCTACATTGTGTTAAATTGTGAACGTCTGTGGTTAATGTGCCCTGTCCAAGCACTAGGCTCCATTTAGCTGAGGTTTTCACTTGTAGGAAAGACTCAAAAACGTAATCAATTTAATATTACTATTTTCTTCTCCATTTTTTCCGTTGCCGCACCAAAAGAAGTGTTACATTACATTCGTTTCCAAGAAATGGAGAAACTTTAAAGCGAAAATATTTGTATCAAGTACAATTGACGAAAGCTATTTGATGTCCCCCATGCCAAATAAAGCATAAACCACAAACCAATTACAATTACAATTACAATTACTTCTTTCTTCCTACAGGTTCTTGACAACCAAAACAGACTTGACAGAAGCACTCCAAATTTGTAGTTCCAGTTAAACCAAGCAACTTCATGCAGAAGAGCCCTACAGACTTCGGATAAAGAAAGATAACTCAAGTAGGTATGAATCCTAGTCCCAAAAGAACATGGTAAGACTAACGAAGCTTCATTTTTTAGCTTCTTTATCTAATTCGAAGATTAGTAAATTCAAAGGAAACTTACAGCCACAGGGACCAATATCTTCAGACTTTCAGAGTCAACAAAGTCTTCACAGATACAGGAACAAAAAGATAGAGAACGAGAGACCTGGGAAAGCGGTAAAGCCCACGAAAAATCGCCGGAGCAAAAGTTGTTTCACTCAATTTTCTAGGAAAATGAGCTGAGAATTTTCTGGGAAAATATTAATCGTTTCACCGGAAGAGAAGCAATCAGACAGGAGAGAGAGAGAGATGTACCCTCTGAAAAATAATAGAAAGTGGGAAAGAAAACTATTAAGAGAAGTGGCAGTAGTTCTCTTTTGCCCATTTTCTCTATTTTTACAGGAAAAAGTTCTCATCTCCAAAAAGTCTCAAGTCGTCGCCCGCCCCGCTTTTATTCGAAGGATTTCTTTCTTGCTTTGACGCTTGTGAAGTCACTGCTCTTTTTGCTTTAACCGAAGGATTGTTGTCTCGAATCTCTGTAAAATAAGAATTCACCAACGAAAAATTGGATAAGAATTTAAAAAATAGAAATCTCAATCATGCTGAAGACAAAAAAAAAGGTTTAATTACATTACAGGTACTGTGGTATCCGACTTTTACAAAATAGTCTCTGTGGTATGATTTTCAACAAAATGGTCCTTGTGGTATAGTTTTGAGACAAATTAGTCCATGTGGTATGACTTTCAACAAAATAGTCTCTATGGTATAGTTTTGAGACAAATTAGTCCCTCCGTCCAACTGTCGTTACCCACTTAACTAAAGAGTGTTGTACATGTCACTTTTCATTCACGCGTTGACACGTCAGCATCCGTCTTGGATCGAACCAATCAAGTCTGAGGTTGAGGCTCAGATTAATTCTACAAGCTAAAAGAAATATATCACTCGTGATTTGGATACTAATGTTAAAAAACACGTGTCAACGCGTGAATGACGTTGACGTGGCATGTACAACACTCTCCCGACAGTTAGACAGAGGGACTAATTTGTCTCAAAACTATACCACAAGGACTATTTTGTTGAAAGTCATACCACAGGCACTAATTTGTCTCAAAACTATACCACTAATTTGTCTCAAAACTATACCACAATGACCATTTTGTTGAAAGTCATACCACAGAGACTATTTTGTAAAAGTCGGATACCACAGGGACATGTAAGGTAATTAAGCCAAAAAAAAATAAGGAATTTAAACAGTCTTTGCTCTCCAACTAAACTATACCTCCGACATGCGGATGCTCGTGAGATGTCGGACCTTCAACATTTGAGACAGCAGAAAACTTGTCTTTTATCCGGATCATTTTTTTTTGTTAAACCACGAATATTATATTTGAATCAAACGAGATTACAACGATAAAGCAAATAAAGAAACTAGCAAAAGGGATAAAAATATAGCTATGGTGTTCCATTGAATTTTCATAAGTCTCTATTGAGAAGAAAATGCGCGAGAACATTTCTTGAAAACGAGTAGGCAGCTGCCCAAGCTGCTAAGGAGTGAGCGTCCAAGTTGTCAACTGGTGGAATATGAGCGCGAGAAAAAGATGGAATGGAGGAAAAGAGCGATAGGAGGCTATGGATAATTGATGCAATCTTCCAGGGGATGGCCAAGTTGATGGTGGATTCTTGCAGGTAGGATAATTGAATGCTTTCCATTAAAATTTGCGAATCTCCTTGAAAGAGTAAGGTGGAAATATATAGATCTGATACTTTAGTTAAGGCTGACAGAGCAGCTTCTCCTTCTCCAACAAATGGATCAGTAGAGACAGATTCTTGAGTCCAGGCACGCAAAATGGACTTATTGTTCCTACCAGAAGTCTACGTCAAGGAGATCCATTATCTCTCTTTCTTTTTGAAATTATAATGGAGATTCTCTCAACATTGTTGGATAAGGCCAATTCCCTCTCTTTGATTCATGGTATTAGGTTGAATAGAGCAGGTCCTCCGATTACTCACTTTTTGTATGCTGATGATTTGTTAGTCTTTGGACAAACTACTCCCATTGTGGCCAAGATTATTGATTTTTGTTTAAATTTATTCTCTCGATGGTCTGGTCAAGCTCCAAATGCTTAAAAATCTTCAATCTTCATTACAGCGAATACTGACCGTTCAATTACTAGAATTATTAGAAAACGTTTTAGTTTCTTACCTATATCCACCTCCTCTTGTCATTTGGGTCTGCCATTAAAGTTGTCATGATCCAAATCTGCAGTCTTTACAGATTTCTAACATCGCATTGAAAGGAAGATTTCTGGGTGGAAATGCAAGTTTTTATCACAAGCAGTGAGAACGATGTTGATCAAATCAATTGCTTCAGCAATTCCAATATATGGTATGTCATCTTTTTTTTATTCCTCAATCAATTTGCAACACGATTGATTCCTAAATTCGGAAGTTTTGGTGGGGTTATCGAACAGGTGGCAATAGACACCTCTCTCTTCACACTTGGAATGAGATTTGCACTCCTGAGATGATGGGTGGCATGGGGATCAAGAAAATGAAAGACATGAAAGTCGCGCTCATTTCCAAAATGGGTTGGATGATGACTTCTTCATAGCATCGACCATGGGTTAATTGTCTCCGAGCAAAATACCTCAAAAATCTAGAATTTATGCAGGTGGATAGAAAAGCTTCCTCCTCCTAGATATGGAAGGGATTACTATCAACACGCTCTTTTCTTTCTCAAGGTCGTTGCTTCATAGTGGGTAATGGTGAATCATTCCGAACTTGGCAGGATTCTTGGATTCCCCAAATACCTTCTTTCAAACCACAGCCCCACTTTGGCTCTCAATTATATAGATTCAACATCTTTGGTTAGTCAATTTATTATTGATTCTCCAAGATCATGGAATGCTCAATTGTTAAACAACACTTTTGACAGATCAACGGTGGCAAATATTCGTCAGATACATCTCCCTCCTCCTATCACAAAGGATAAAGAGGTCTGGACCCCTGATTCTAAAGGTCTATTTACTGTCAAATCAGCTAACAGGTTAATCTCCTCAGATAGTACATTAGCGGCAACTGGACCATCTATTGACTGGAAAAAATTATGGCAATTGAAAATGCATAAGAGATTGAAATTTCTTTTTATGGAAAGTGGCTTGAAACATCCTCCCCACTCGTCATCGAATTGCTATGAACTTACAATCCTTTTTCAGGGAGATTCAGATTGTCTCTTTTCTGATTATAGTTCTGTGACATTTCAACATCTTATGTTCTCTTGTTCTTATGTACGTCTTCTATGGCGTTTATCACCCTGGGCTTTAAATGTGGAGCGTTTTTCAGCATAGATCAGTACATGATTGGATACATTACATTTTGGAACCTTCAAGACTTATTGGTATTTCAACATTTGATTGTCATTCATTTCGGTTGTTTGATGTTTTGTTATTTGATTCAATATGGATGGCTAGAAATTAGCTGTTGCATGATCGGGTTTGAATATCTCCTAGGATGCTTCTTCAACAAATTCTGCATACCCATAAAGAACATAGAGCAGCATGACAAGTTGCACCAAAACTTCTTTAAAAAGTGAAGGCATCGTCATTTCTTCCTGGTAAGTCTCTCTCCACATGACATATGATGTTGCAATTAGAGAATCTTTCTCTACGAGTGCAGTCATTTTGTTTCACTCATGATCAAATATTTGCTGCGCGTCAGACATTACCAATTTCAAGACAAGTTTCTACATATCATGGAATGTGACATCAACAACGCTTACAAAACTTTTACGGAATGTGACCTTTTGTTAAAGAAAAATTTTCTCCAAAGGAATCTTTAAAGCTTACAAAACTTTTATGAAAAGTGACATCAATAATGCCTTTTGTTAAAAAAAAATTATCTTTAGTCTTGCGACAAAGTGAGTTCACAATTCGCATTCTGAATGTCTCCATTCCTGCAACAACGCGTTTGTCGCGGTGTCCTACGAGTCAAAGACATCAACAACAATTTAGAGGAAAAAAAATGAACAACAACAAAAACAACAACAAAAATAAAAACTAAAAAATAACAAGGAAAGCAAGCAATAAAGGACAAGAAAAATGATCACTCTGTTCCGAGTTGTGGGGAACAGGGTAGGGACCTCGCTAGAAGTTTCTGTGCACCTTACACCGTCTTGGTTCTCTTTCTTTGAAAAACCTTCCGAGTTGCTGGGCTATCTCGGAATTGGTTGTTCATATTCGTGTCAGGTTAGTTGACTTTCGAGAGTGAAATGTTGCGTGGATTTTTCCTAAATGTAACTAAATACATCTTACTCAGTCTTGACGGTTGTGTTTCGCAACCATGAAGGCTCTCTCTATACTACGTATACAGAACGTATACCTTCACAAGATCCTCTTATTGGTGAAACCGCTACTCTTTCTGCAGCAGTTCGCATAGCTACTGATCAACCCCTTCCTAGAATTCTTTTTGAATCGGATTGTTTAGTCCTTGTCCAAGATATATTTGACCAAACTGCTCGTATTAGTTGGCAAGCAGAATGATGGATTTCTGCTATTCGGAGTTTTTTCCAAACTCATCCACAGCATTCTATTCATTGGGTTTCACGACGACGAAACAAAATGGTGCACCGACTTGCTAAATGAGCTGTTGCTAATGATATTTTTGGTTTTCTTAGTTTACGGTCTATTCCTGCCTTTATTTTGGATTCGGACTCTGGTTGTAGTTGAGCTGGTTTTATGCTTACTTAAGAAAGAAAAAAAAACGAAATGGCTTACAATTTGGTCAAGTGGACTGTCCCGATGGGGTAAAGTAGGATTGTTTTATTCTTATGATATTTCTTGGCATATCTAGTTATGATTTTTAGTTTTTATTTAGGGAAATTGACAATTTGGTCACTAAATTTTAGAACCACTGACGATTTTGTCACTAGGTTTCATTTTTTTACTATATGGTCACTGAGAATATATAGTTGTGACGATTTGGTCTTTCCGTTAAACCTCCGTTAAATTTTTAACCTGAATAGCGGTCGACCGATTTGTTTACCGTTGCAGCAAAGGTAACTTGTAGAGTCCGACCGCTACATGAAGCGGTCGGCGGCCGACCACATTCTATTCGTTAAAAATTAATGAAGATTTGACGGAAAGACCAGATCGTCACAACTATATATTCTCAGTGACCGTATAGTAAAAAAATGAAACATAGTGATTAAATCGTCAGTATTCTTATCAATTTTTCTTTTATTTAATGATGAAGTATTACGTAGCAAAAAAAAAAGGTAAAAGTTTTACTGTTTAGATAGCTCCAAATGGAAGTGTGCTGGTCACGTAAAAATATGGACTAACCGGGGGAAATTAGCACGAAAGTTTTTATCAACATCATCAACGATTTGCCATGATAATGGGATGGATTCCTTCGATTTGTAAAATACTTGGATTTTGGTCATCGTGCACTAAAAGCTTAACAAAAAAAGAAAAAGGAAAAAAATTATATTGGTAGGTTTGTTCGTACTGGAAGAATGGGTCGTCGTCCAGGTGGTGCTTATATTGGGGCATTGGTCATAAAATAAGCATCAAAATGAATGCAGGAGCCTCTCCTCCAATGCAACCTGGCATAGAATTGACCTGTTCAATTCTTGTGGTCGATGTGAGTTCCTGAATTCCCACCCACCCCCAAATTGTACACTCAAAGCTGTTTTGTCATCTAGTGAATTGACCAACCTTTCCACGAAGGAAAATGTTATTTAGTCATTTTTATTCCTTTTAACAAGTTTTTCGAATTTTAAATTGATGTTGTTGAGCTTATAATTTTTATTAAACGAGTTATTTTCGTTTAATTTTTATTTATACAATTAAATATTCACACATCAATTCTAATCATAAGTGTTAACGAATCAGATCAATCTCCTCCCGAAAATAAGGAAAGTCAAACACACCAATATGACAATGACAGCAAGTATGGCAATGACAGCAAGCATATCTCCCACCTTTCCAACGGATAGATAAAGTTCTATAAACCAATATGGCAATGACAGCAAGCTTATCTCCCATAAAGTTCTATAAACCAATATGGCAATTACAGCAAGCTTATCTCTCATCTCTCCAACGGATAGATAAAGATCAATATGACAATTCAGCACTCACATAGAAATAACAGCAAGCAAATCTCAAGCAAAGAAGTCTTCTACGCAGATTAATTCGTTGTATAGCATTTTCCTTTCCCAGTTTTTATTCCTTGTATAAACCTTTGTATTCCTCCTATTTAATTAATAAGAATGGTCTGAATATTCTCAACGTCAAAGAATACTTCTTCACAAACAATCACAGATGTCCTTCCTTTTGTAAGTTGATGCATGTCATTTAAAATTAAAATAATGTGACTTATAATTTTTAAATTTTTTTCTTCTAATTTTTTGTTTTTTAGAAAATAAAACAAACTAGATTATTTAAATTATTTTTAAAAATAAAAAATATGAAATAAAAAAATTTAAAAATTATAAATTATAAATTATAAATCACATCATTTTAATTTTAGGTAGTAATTCTAAAATTTATGATTGGGTTCAACCTAGAGCTGCCAATAGAACCAAGGTTTTGCAAAGCTGACAGCCACAGAACAACGAAGCCCCAAAACATTCAAGACAACTCGTATCTCACAGATTAATGAATGTCGGGCTATTCAGCAACAAAAAAGAATGTCGGGCATTGGAATTTCAAGCAAACGCCCTGTCGAATTCTATGCTGGCCAAAGGAAGTCCTCCCGCATTTTCTGTCGTCGTAAAACCTAATTGTGCGGCCGCATTCAATAGGTCAGAAGAAACAGGCTAGAAAGCTACAGATTCCATGACTTGATCACCGGCGTAAATAATTGCTTGTACTGGACTAATTATAGACTTAAGCAATTTCATGGAAATAAATCCACCCTTTATCCACCAAACTTACTACGTCCCCAACGTCCAAATTTTTCTTCCTCAAAAACCAATTCAAATCTGCCCATTTTGACCCACGCTCTCCATGCATGCACCGCACCAATAGACACCCTATTTGTTCCTTAATTTTTCTTTATTGGTGTTAAGAATAAATTAAAGAGCTGGCTTAGAAAAAAAATGAAAGAGCTGAAGAAATTATTGGTTTAACTTACTTTTATTGAATCAATCGTACTTCTATTTATACAAGTACGTACATAACAACTTGATGAATAACTCACTAACAGAATGTAAACAAACTAACTAACGATGCTTCTGGAACTTCTAGTTTGCTTTTAGAAGCTTCAAGTCTTCTGCTAGAACTTTGTAGTTTAAATCTGGAAGCTGCTATTTTCATCAATTGGAGGTCCACATCTAGTACCTATATCACTAAATATGAGATTAGACTCTATTTTCCTAAGAGCGGTCAGTGTCATGCTCCTCCATTCATATCTATCAAAGTCATGTAAATACGTCAAAAGTCATCATCTCAAGCAAATCATTGGTAATATTGAAAAAGGGGTAAGCACTCGCTCTTCTTTAAATCAAGCTAATAATTTTGTTTTCCATTCTCAACTTGAGCCTAAGAATTTTCTTGAGGCTAAAGATGATGAAAGTTAGATTCATGCTATAGAAGATGAGTTGAAAAATTCTGAGAAAAATCAAGTATGGCATATAGTTCCTAGACCTAAGGATTATTCAATTATTGGTAGAAAATGGGCTTTTAGAAAAAAAAAATTTGATGAATCCAATGTTGTAGTGAGGAACAAGGCAAAATTAGTTGCCAAATGTTACAAACAAGAAGATGGAATTAATTTTGATGAAACTTTTGCTCTTGTTGCTCGTTTAGAATCTATTCGTATCTTACTCGTTTTCACTTGCTATACAGATTTTAAACTATTTCAAATGGATGTGAAAAGCGCATTCTTAAATGGATTCCTCACGGAAGAAGTATATGTTGAGCAACGATCGGGCTTTGAAGATGAGAAGCTTTCAAATCATGTGTACAAGCTCACAAAGACGCTTTATGGATTGAAACAAGTACCTCGGGCATGGTATGAATGTCTAAGCTCTTTTCTCAATTAAAAATGGTTTCTCACGAGGTAAAATTGATACTGCTTTTTCACTAAGGAAAAAAACAATGAATTGTTAACGGTTCAAATTTATGTCGATGACATTTTTTTATCTACTAATGAGGGGAAATGTTCGATTTTCAAGGGTGATCTATGTTTGTGAATTTGAAGGTTGATTGCTATGTATATTTGGTGAAATTGATATGTGCAAACTTTCAGTATTCAATGTCTGAGGATGCCTCGAGTTATGTCAATGGGAAGCAATTGGACTTGTCTGTTTTTTTCCCTAAACTCATTGGTCTTTGCCTCTAATGGTGGAAAGAAGTTATTTGATTCATATGGTTGGATAGACATGTATAAGTTAGAGCCAATTGATATTCTTAGGTGTTGGGGGATAATTCAACCCTAAATGAGGTGATTACACCTGCTACCAGTGACTTGACTATTCATAGAAGAATTTTGCATCATATAGTCTGTAATATAATTCTTCAAAGGACTAGAAAATTTGAGTACATTACCTTTTTAGACATGTTTGTAATGTACTGCTTAATCACCAGTACTCCTATGAATCTTGGTCACTTAATGCTCAATCGTATGAAAGCTGCTACTAAGAAGAAGAAGCAAGGGCTCCATTATGAGATGTTTTTCACGCATATATTTCATGTCCTTGAGGTTGATATGACTGGGAAAGTAAGATAAAAATCCAAAGACTTTAAGAAGTATAACAAGAAACCCTTTCGGTTGATGCGTTTTGTTCAAAATGATGATGGAGATTGGGTAAAGAAATGTGTGGTGAAACCTCAGAAAGAAGGTGAAGGGAGTTCAAATTCTGAGGAAAAAGATGAAGATGAGGAAGAGGCTGACACTAAAAGGACTCCCACGGGAAATAAGACTCTTTTAGGAGAGCAAACTCCTATTTATTTTCCCTCACTGCAGATTGGATCATTCTCAAGAATGCCTGTTGGTCGTTCTCATGAACCTCGCTTGAGTTCACTTGAGGCTTCCATGGCTGAAATCAAGGACGAACAGAGAAGATTGTGTAAGAATATGGAGGACATGACCACCAGTTTGAAGACGGGATTTGAAGATATTAAGAAGCTGCTTGTTATTCATACAAAGTACTTCGAGACTCTTGATAAGGATATGAGGGGTTTTAAGCATCAAGTCAACAACAACATCCATGTGGCTAGTACAGTGATTCAGTCTACTGTTAATGAATTCAAAGATACATCTACTAAGCTTTAAACGTTTGTGCAAAAATCAGCTGAGGATGTTGTTCAGACCACATAGGTGCATATGAATGCTAATCGAAATCTTCGCCCTCATGTGATGAAATAGGCGTATTGGTTCTCCACAACTTGGATGGAGTGGCGAAAGAAGTTTGAGATTGAGTATCCTCCTCCTCATACACAGACTCCACCTTCCTAGCCAGCTGTCTTTGACCTTGTCCCCTTATCCTATTTTTGATGATGCCAAAGGAAGAGAAGTTCTTAGTATTTTGTTGACTTCCTAGCTCTTATTGAGAACATTTTATTTTGTATTAACCTTATTTTGTCCTCTTTATGTTCGTAATTATTATTTTGATTTCACACTTGACTTGCCTTCTAATGAATATGTAAGTTAATCTTAAGTTTCTCCATTGGATTATTTAGTTGTGCTTATATATGTTGATTATCTAATGGAGATTATAAGGTATCTTTAAGTTTGTGAACTCATTGCACTTAATAGTGAATATTTGAGATCTGCTTCACAAGTAGTATGTCTTATCTTATATCTCAAATTATAAATTCTTGATGGTTAATTGGAAGTTTCAGAAGTTTGGAAGAATTTTATAGAAGTGTTCTTACGTGTTTTCAAATTTTGGGAAACCTTATTTACAAATAAAACTCTTACAAAATGTTTGTAAAATCTCAAAGTCCTTTTTGCTAAATATCTCATGAAAAACTCATGTTTGTTCTCAAAGGGAGTTTTTCCATTTGTTAGCAAATTTTCTTTTCTAAAATGGTTTTGTCATCATCAAAAAGGGAGAGATTGTTAGCTCAAGGTTGTTTTGCAAACAATCCGTATTTTATTTTGAAGATAACAAAATTCTAAGTGCTTTAAATACTTTTGGATTTTACCTTGTCCCCCATCCACTATCTCTAAAAATATTTTTCAAAAGATTGAGGTTATCTCTTTAAAATATTTCTAAGTGAACTTAAACATCATTACACCAGTTGATAGATCATTTCTTTCAAATTATAGGTGTTTAAAGAAGTGTTGAAATGGATTGTACACTTTCAAGATGCTGAATTTTCTCTCCAACACTGATAGTGTCAACCCAATGTACTGTCACCCGACAACAGTTTTTGGGATGTCGACACATTGCACTGACACCCGAGAGCACAATTTCAGACCAAGTTTTAAGTGTCGACACATGTTGTGAGTTTGCAGAAAAACTAGAACAACGCCAGCTCATTTAAAATGACCTGGTGTCCTTCTAACGGTACTTTTGAGGGCTTTGAAGACCGTTGAAGTCAAAGAGGATATAAATATAAAAAGATAGAGAGAGAAAGACATGAGACTTGCAATTATTCTATGCTCTAACTTCTAGAGAGAGAAAGTTCTTTAAAGAAAAGAGAAGACCGCACCAACCAAGAAAGCTTGTACTCCCATCCCAAACTTTAGCTTTCTTTCGAGAATCTTGTCTTCTTGCACACTATTGAGCTTTTCATTTGCTTATTCGGCTTAAAGAGTCACTCTTTATTATTCTTTTGTACCTATATTTTGTAAAACACTTGAGTGTTGGGTAAACACTTGGCCCTACTTGTGAGGGTAGAAGAAATCCCTTGGGTTTTGGGATTTGTTAGGAGAGTTAAAGCATGAGCTCGAAAAATACTTTATAAAGGTTCCTTAGCACCAGGAAGCTAAGGTGTATTTGGTATCTCGAGAATAGTGAAGGAAGTCTAAGGAAGTCAATAGCCTTAGAGGTGGACGTAGGCAAACATTGGTCGTACCACCTAAAATTGTGGTGTTGTCTCTCCAACTCTATTTCTCTTATTATTCACTTCCTATTCATATTTGTGGTTTTTTATGCTTTATTGTTCAACTACTTAAATTATCTTCGAAATTTTTTTTTATTAAAACTCAATTCACCCCCCTCTTGGGTTGTTATTTGGACTCACAACTTTCCAATATTTTTGATTTAGCAAATAGTGATAAGGATTAGTAGAAGACCTCAAACTAAAAATTCTGTATAAGTACAAGTTGCAGGAATAATGGAGAAATGGTCTTTTGGAGACCTTAAAATTAATATTTCAATTTGAAGACCTTAGTATTAATCTTACAATTTGGAGGTCATTTATTATGTTGAATTTAAGGATGACAGCATAGTGGTCTAACTAATCTTGAGACTCATTTTTAAATGTTATTGTTGAGTTTTGAATATGAAATTTTGGTATTTACGCATCGAAATAAATTTATTTCGGGGTTTGGTGGTTTGGAAATTGTTGTGAGCAAGGAGAAAATTTTCATTCTCAATCCTCATTCTCATTGTTAGATCGACTCTCAACAGCTAGAAATGACTAATTTTCTAATGTGACCAATATAAAGACCTTCATAGTATCTAAAAACAAATGAGAACGACCACATATCATTTATATAACTTGAGAAAGATCTTAAACCTTCTTATTTCGTATTTTTCATATCATTTACACAAATTATACTTTCTTACCCTTATCATTGTGTGAAGTAATAGAACTTTTTATTTTCTTATCCACTCTTTGAGAGAGTTTAATTCTCGTATCTTTCTATTCAAGAGAAGTGATTCCTTTAGTGAGGTTGTTCCCTAAAGAATAAGCCTAGAGAAGGAATATCTCAAGCTTCGTCAGGTTGTGAGTGGTGCACCCGAAAAACCACTTGGGTTATGAATGTTGAGCCCGAGAAAGCATTTGTAAGGTTCTCTAACACCTGGAAGCTAGAATATACACTATTTGGAAGATAGTGGGAAAATCTCAAGGCTCGATAAAGGAGCTTGAGGGGTGGATGTAGGCAGATTTGTCAAACCACCTAAAAATCTCGTGTTTACTTATTTAACCTCAGTCTTTACATTTAGCATTTATTTACTTATCGCATCAAAAATGAAGTTGAGAGCAAAAAGAAGATGAGGATCGCTCTCAAATCTTTCATAATCGAAGATGACGATGACGATGAGGAAGATATAGTCTTGATGACTAGAAATTTCAAGAACTTTCTCAAAAGAAAGAAAGAGAAGAGAAGCCTCAAATACAAAAATAAATCATGGAATGTTAACGATGAAAGCACCTCCGAAGAAGAAGAAGAATAATAAAAAGATGGAGAAATCGGTAACATGTGTCTCATGGCATTTGAGGATGTTGATGCGGTATACTCTTCGGATGATAAACCTAAACTGTCTTATATTGAACTTCAAAATGCCTTTGATGAACTTCTTTGTCAATTTGAAAAACTTGGTTCAAAATATACATGCTTGAAAAAGAAACTAATTTTGATGTCAAAAGAAATTTATTTATTAGAAAATGAGCGAAATACTCTAAAGCTTGAAAATGATTTACTCCGACAAAAAGCTTTAGAATTTGAAAAGGAGAAAGTTGTTTAACAACAAAATAGTTTCTCAAAGCAAAATCTTTGAGAAGTTTACTCAAGGAAGAAAATCTTTGGATTTGATTCTTGGTAGTCAAAGATGTATATTTGATAGAAGTGACTTAAGCTATAAGCCTTCTATTCACCAAAAATATTTTAAGAATTATTTTGTGAAGGCTAAGTCTTTTAGTGCACCTACACAAATATGTCATTTTTACAATAAAGATGGGCATCTAATTTTTTATTGTGAATTAAAGAAACTTGGGAGCAAGACTCTCAAGAAGACATGGGTCCCAAAAAGAACAAAGGCTAACACCGAAGGACCCAAGATAGCTTGGGTACCAAAAATTTTTTCTTGATTCTTTTGTAGTATTAAAAAAGGATTGAGAAATAAAGAGTATTTGGATGAAACTTGCCTATTAAGAAGACTTGTGACATTTGAGAACAAATGCTAAGGGGAAGAGCTTTGGTATATTATAATCCTTTGATACAAAATATTGTTGATTGATTGTCTTCTATGATGATTCCTTTGTGCTAGTCTTAACAATGCAAATGTATTTATTTTTTACATATTTCTTGCATTTATCAAAAGGAAACATCTCTAAAATGACATTTTTACAAAATCATAAACTTTTATGAGATTTTGTGAGCCTTAAATTTGTATGAAAGCTAAGAGGTTGATACAAACCCACTCGGTGGGCTACTATCGCAATAGTTATGGACTCTTGAGTCCCCATTAGTCATTCTTTATTCCATTTCAGTGAGATTGTCATTTAAAACTCCAAATTGTTCTTTTGGATGATAAAGGGGGAGATTTATTAAAGTTAATATGCTTGTATTTCCTTTGATCATATAACGGATATTGATAGTATGCAAATTTGGGGAAGATATTGATGGATAATGCATGCACACTTACAAACAATGATTGTATTATCCTTTTTATGAATTCAATGGCTATTAATGTTTTGTCTCAAGTTTCATATGATTGTTCAATTGCAAAAGATAGGAGAATCACCCCAAAACTATCAATTTATTGTCATCATCAAAAGGGGGAGATTGTTGGCTCTTGTTCACAATTCGATATTTTGATGATTTCAACAAATGGATTAAGCTTATAAAAGGGACATCTTCAAAGACAAAGACATTTCCACCAAAGAGCAAAAGACAAACAGATTGAAGATCAAGAAGATGCAAGGAGCTCAAAAGTGAAGATTCAAGATCATTGGGTATAACCTTGTAACTCTTAGTTTCACTTTTGACGAGGATATGAATCACACACTTGCATATCTTTCAAACCGTGTATAATCTTCTTATCACAAGTTAAGTTTTTTCAAATCATACCTATATTAACTCTCAAGCCTTGGTTATACTTTTTGAAAGTTGGTTTTTGAAATTGGGATTTCAAAAATGTCAAAAACAGGCTTTTTAGTTATAATGGTCTATGAAAATGATCTGTAGCGGTCGATCGACTGTAACGGATTATGAAAATGATTTATAACAGTCGACCGAGTGCATAGGACAAAAATTTGACAACATTCAAATTTTATGACCGTTGGGCAACAGCTAGTTGAAGCGGACGACCGGTACAACGGTAATATTGTCTGATCGACCATCAACGGCTAGAAACGACTAATTTTCTAATGTGATCTATATAAAAACCTTCCTAGTGTCTAAAAACATAGGAGAACGACCACATATCATTTATATAGCTTGAGAAAGATTATAAACCTTCTTATTTCATATTTCTAATATCATTCACACAAATTACATTTTTTTATCCTCATCATTGTGCGAAGCAAAGAGATAGAGCTTTTCATTTTCTTATCCTCTTTGAGAGATTTTAATTCGTGTATCTTTCTATTCAAGAGAAGTGATTCCTTTAGTGAGGTTGTTGACGAAAGAATAAGCTTAGAGAGGGTATATCTCAAGCTGCATTAGGTTGTGAGTGGTGCGCACTGGTAAGGTTCTCTAGCACCCGAAAGCTAGAGTGTCACTATTTGAAAGATAATGTGAAAACCTCAAGGCTTGGTAAAAGAACTTGAGGAGTGGATGTAGGTGGGTTTGCCGAACCACATAAAAATCTTGTGTTTGCTTCTCTAACTCTACTCTTTACATTTAGCATTTATTTACTTATCACATCAATATTTGTTTAAATACTTATGCTAAATTATCATTTACTTTACAAACATATTTTTGGGGGTTGAAAGAGAAAAAATTTAGAATCTCAATTCACCCCCCTTTGTGTTGTCATAATCCTAGGAATTACAACCTCAAATTCAACATTTTAGTGAATATCCAATAAATGGTCTCTGAATCGAAATATTAATAATAATGGGTAATTTCATAATTCACCCCTTAATTATGAGCAAAAATCAATATCGCCCCCCTAACTATCAAAACGGATTTTTACACCCTCTACGTTTCTAAAATCATCAAAGTTTGCCCTCTGTCCAAATCTGTTGTTATGTTAGACGGGAAAACGTGTAAAATCATCTAAAGGCCCTCTAAGACAAAATTACCAAAAATATTTAAAATTTTATTAAAAATATAATATTTTTTAAATAAATCTATTGAAATTCTCTTTCAGTAATCTATTTATTTTTAATTTATTTCTCGAATTTTTATTTACTTTTTAAAATTTTGTCTTGGAGGGAATTTCGATCATTTCTTACATTTTTGCATCTGACTTAATGGTTGATTTAAACGGAGGGCATACTTTAATAATTTAGGAAACTTAGAGGGCGTAAAAATCTATTTTGATAGTTAGGAGGCAACATTAATTTTTACTCTTAGTTAAGAGGTGAACTACGAAATTACCCCCAATACTAAAGTTTCCAAATAGAAATATAAATACTAAGATCTCCAAAGGATTGTTTCTCTATTATTCTTGCAACTTGCATCTTCTCCAAGATTTCTAGCTTGAGGTCTTCCACTAATCTTTATCACTATTCACTACATCTGAAATATTGGTAAGTAAGTGGTGAGCTACAGTTAGCTCAATAAGTCGCAAGTCAATGGGGTAGGAAAATTGACAATTTTATCACCATAAACAGAATCGAGAAAATACTGTGAGCCATACAAAAACGAAAAATATAACTGTAACAAAATATCCAAGGGCACGCGAAATAGGAAAATCATCAATGGTCACAAAAACTTCCAAATACCACGAGGGGTATCAAAATGGTCACACATATCTCAACGTACCATGAGGGATACAAAATCATCCCAAAGACTCAGGTGTCACAAAGACAACATTATCACAATTATAATGATAGTTTTCACAATATACTCACAAAAAGTTTCAACATTTCAACATATCAAGCTAAATATTTCAAAGAAGTTCATGAAATTCCAATAATTCCATATTACCAAAATTTGTATAATTCCCATATACCGCGTTAAAAAAATATAAAAGATAGTGCACTTTTAAAATTCCTTTCCAATATCTCACAATTCAATTTCACATATTTCTAAACATTTTTCGATTTACAAAATAATCGAACATTTTGTGCACTTACTTTTCACAGGACAAGAGTTTCAAAAAAGTCTAATTGAAGAGCCACTTATCTCAATTGCTTAACCAAACCAAAGAAATTATTAAGCTTGCCCAAAAGATCACTTCAACCCTAAGTCAAATCAGTACATCTCATTAAAATCTACACTACATTTCGAATGCAATTTCTGAGAGACCTAGTATAATACTTCCTACCATTAAACTACTAAAAATTCCAACAACGTACTTTACAGCATGTTGATGATATTTCGATTATTTGAACCTCATTTAATCAATATGAAATATTATTTTTGCAAAATATGGTATTTTTTTCAAATCTCATTTGTTATTACTTTGCAGCAACACAAAAAATCAAGAGTTACTATTACTCCAAACTTAATAATTTTTGTTTTTACATCTTTATTAGAGATAAAAACTTGGAGGAAAGACTAGTCCAAATTCGTCAACAATGTCGCAAAAGAACCACCTAATTTTGGAGGATTGGGCTCTCCAATATTAATTACAAACCAGATTACTCTACACTAAACCAAAGAAATTCGATCCACAAGTAAGGATGAAGGCATACCTGCTTCGAAATAATACTCAGCCCTACAACACCAGCATCTCAAATGTTTAGAGAGAGATGGAGAGAGGGTATATACATGATTTTGAGCGGGGATTTGAGGAGTTATAAGCCTTAATTTCTGCCAGAACACACAGTTTTGGTACTTTTTTTTGTTTTTCTTGGGGAGATGTTACAAATAGCATATTACGACAAAAAAAAAAAAAAAAAAAAAAAAAAAGAAGAAGAAGAAGAGAGGCAAATGACAAACATAGAATATGCTTTACGGTTTATGCACTCATCCGTAATCACTCATATAACACACGGACATAACATGAAGCGAAGAACAAGAGACCAACAAAAACATCAAAAAGGGCAAATAAAACTTTGAGCCATAATACGGCAAATGGGATAGCTATATAATTGGTCGTATCACACTGAAGGATGTGGATATAATTGTTCCTCAAGGAGATTTTATTGTAACTGGCTAGGCAAGGTTGGGGACTTACCCAAAAATATGCAAATGCTTTTTTTTCACTGGCAGGTTGAAAAACCTTCTCAGGGACGCGATCTGTGTTAAGAGCCCTGCTTGATTTTTCTGATGCAAAAACTTTAATGCATATACTGTTGGCTCTTGTTCACCATCCATATTTTGATGATTTTAATAAATTGATTAAGTTCACAAAATAGACATCTTCAAAGACAAAGACATTTTATCAAAGAGCTAAAGACAAGAAGATTAAAGACCAAGATGATGCAATAAGCTCAAAAGTGAATATTCAAGACTATAGGATATAATCATGTAACTCTAGACTCCATCTTTAACAAAGTTTTGAATCACACACTTGCATATTTCTTCAAATCTTGCATAAAACTATTTTATCAACTGTTTGGAAGATTAAAAATGTTTTAATGGTTTCAAATTATCCTCAATTAAACTCTCAAACCTTTTATATACTTATAAGAAGTTAGTCTTTAGAATTGAGTGTTTTAAGTTGGTCAAAATCGTGTTTTTAAATAAATCGGATCGTGTGTTTAGTTGTGGAGGTCGACTGGCTGGTGAAGCGGTCGACCAGCCTATAACCGCTTGGTGTAGCGGTCGACCGGTATATGGTTTTAAAATAGATCTATTGTGTTATAACATTATGATCGTTGAGGTAACGGTAACCTGCAACGATCGACAGGCTCGTCGTGAATTTTGATAGATCGACCCCTAACGGCTATAAAAGGGTAGTTTTCTAATGTGGCCTATATAATGACCTTTCCTATTGTCTAAAAATAGAGGAGAACGATCACATATCATTTCTATAGCTTGAGAAAGATCTTAAACCTTCTTATTTCATATTTCTCATATCATTCACAGAAATTACACTTTCTTATCATTGTGTGAATCAAAAGAGATAGAACATTCTATTTTCTTATTCACTCTTTGAGAAAGTTTATTTCTTGTATCTTCCTATTCAAGAGAAATAATTTCTTTAGTGAGGTTGTTCACTAAAAAAGAAGCTTATATATAGCATATATTTCAAACCTGGTTAGGTTGTGAGTTGTGCACCCGAAAAAACCACTTGGACTGTGAGTGTTGAGCTCGGGAAAGTACTTGTACGGTTCTCTAGCACCCGAAAACTAGAGTGTATACTATTTTGAAGATAGTGAGAAAACCTCAAGGCTCGATAAAGGAGCTTGAGGGGTGTATGTAGGCGTATTTGTTTCTCTAACCCTATTATTTATATTTAGCACTTATTTACTTGTTGTATCAATATACTTGTGTAAAACTAGTCTTTACTTTGCAGACATGATTTTGGAGTTTAAAAGCGAAAAAATTTGGAAATTCAATTCACCTCCCCTTTTAAGTTGCCTTAATCCTAGGAATAACATATACTAGGTTATTAAAATAAGTCATTAATATCCAGAGGAATGCCATTGGTAGGAATTGCTTGCAGTAATTCCTGATCATGTACCAAAAAAAAATAGCCTTCAAGTTCTGAACAGATCAGTAGACACACCTTTAGCCACAGACTAATTGCATGCAGAAAGACAATATTTCCCCTACTATTTCAATGCCCTGAGATCTCTTAATAGCACAGACCGCTGGTATCATGGGCATTACCAGAACTGAAACATTCTGAAAGTTCACAATAAAACCACTTTCTTGCTTGACCTTATCAGATCAATGATTACGGACGAACTGCTCAGCTACTATCAAGAACATTCTCCACCAAAATCATCAATGGTTAACCACCTTTGGTATTCGCTTCTCTGATAATTGATGTGCTCATTAAGAAAACCGCTCAATATGAGAACCAATTCAGGATAGTGTATCGGACTAAGGCAGCACAAACACAATAGTTCCATTAATGTGCATGACCAACTATTTGATGATAGGTAGGCAGGGTAAACTCGTTGTGACATCTTTGCCAACAACACAACCCCCCCCCCCCCCCCACCCCCTACCCTCTTCTCCTTGCCTCTGTCACCTCTCTGTTAGGCCTGAGATGCTGTGGAGTGAAGGGGGAGAGACAAGGTATTTCTCGCTAGGGACGGAGTCTATGGCTTGGATAACCCTTAGATAACCCCTGGATTATCTCAAACAGTTCCATGACAACCCTGATGTCCCTCAGTGTGCCTCAATATCCAATGAACTTCTAAGAAACGCTCTCCATCAGTATTCTATTAAGATCACATGTCCCACTATCAAGATTATCAATCATCTCCGCAAAGAGAAAACCCCAAGTCTCTCTACCAATTCCTCCATTTGACATGGCCATTGAAAGAACATTTATGACTTCCTCTTCCTTTCCTGAGTCATTAAGCCCCTTAATCAATATCGAGTAAGTCCACCTGTTTGGCAAACATCCTTTCTCCAACATCTCCTCCAGGATTCTAATCCCTTCCTTTGCATTGCCGACCTTGCAAAACCCCTTAATCAGCATGTTATACGTAAAATCATTAGGAACACATCCTTTTTCCACCATGTCATCCCACAGCCTCCCTGCCTCACACAACTCCCCTCTCTCACACATCCCCGCTATAAGCATATTATATGTCAAAACACTCGGAATGGAACCCTTCTCAAACTCGTCAAACAATTTCCTAGCTTCCCATATCTGCCCCTTCTTACAAAGCCAATGTATAAGTGTACTTGATATAGCATTATCTGGCGTAACATTCTTTTTCAGGAGCCTCTTCCACAACTGACATGCATCCTCAACCTTTCCTTCTTCGCACAACACATCAATAACCTTGCAGCAAAGTGTCGAGCTAGGTATGTACTTCTTATCGAGCATATCATCAAGCAAGTTACGTGCTTCACCAGACTTCTTATCTTTACAGTAGGCCTCAATAATGACGCCATAAGTAACCTCATTCGGCTGGATCCCGTTTTCCTCCATGTCATCCATTACCTTTATTGCATCAACCAACCTTCCTAGCTTACAAAACCCATCCATCAAAACTGTGTACGTTGTTGCATCGGGCACCCAACCTCTGTCCAAAACTTCACCAAAAACCCGCCTCGCACTATCCATATCGCCGCGCGCAACATACCCACCTAAAATCGTTGTGTACGTAACCAAATTAGCTACCATTCCCATTGCAGGCATTTCATCGAGCACCTTAACCGCACCCTCCACATCATTCTTCTTACACATGGCTTTGACCAAAATGTTACACGTGAAGGCATTTGGCGCGACCCCAAATCTCGCTTTACTGTTCTTGAACAGTACGTGCACCAAAGCGTACCGCTTGTTTTGAACCAAAGCGTTTAACAAAGTGTTCAACGACCTCACCGAGCGCTGAACACCAAACTTTTCGATCCGTATGAAGGTTTTTAAGGCGCAATCAGGTCGGCTCGCGAGGCCGTAACTTCGAATAACATCGATGAAAAGGTTCTCACCGCATTTGATTTCAGAACGACGCAGCTCCGAGAGCAAGGACTCGACGGGATCAAATTCCCGGGCGCGCGAGAGGCGTTGGATGATGGCATGATACGTATCGTAATTGTGAGAAAAACCCGGGTGGAATTTTGCGGCATAGTGGAAGATTTGGAGGGCAAGGTCGATATTTTGCTGGCGGGTGACCATGGAGATGAGGCGCTTGGGGTAAAGCCGCTGTGGCCAGGGTTTGAGCGGGGGTGTCACGGTGTAGGATTGGAGGTGGATATGGTCAGGATCACCGCTGGAGAATGGACGGAAACGCGAGAAGATGATCGTGAGGTGGCGGTGGCGAGACTGGCCGCGACGTAACATTGCTGAGAGGCCTCTCTCTTTGGCAAACAACTCGATGTTCGAATATCGGAGTCGAGTAGAGTAGACAGCACGAAGCATATCATTTTACTTCAAATCTGTAGAGGCGACATCGAAACACGAAAGGCTACCGCTATGTTTGGTTTATATTTTGAGATATGTTTTTGTATTTGTGTTTTTTTGAAAGTAATGTAAATTCTCTTAGGATTGGTGAAAAATGTGTTAAAAGTTATTGGAATTTGAAAAAAAATTATTAGAATTGATAAAAAAAGTGAGAGAAAAACGTTTTGAAACATGAAATAAACATAGCCTACATGTCCGCGTTCATAGGCAATACAGAGTAACGCCAGACCTAAAAACGTCATAAAACTCGTCCAATCGTCTGTTCGACGCGATTTTTTTTTGTTTTTTTTTTCCTTTTTCTGTTTTGCCTAGCCTCCTATTTAATTATCTAACTGTAGAATTCATTTGGTTAATTATATGTTTTGTTACTAATTACTTATTTTATGAATAGTTATGTAGCTTTATTAATAATTAATGTTTTATTTCTAATTATATGCTTCTACTATTAATTATTTGCCTTTGTTATTAACTAATCTAAAAAGGATTAATTTGACCTTTCCTAAAATGAAATTTGAAACAACCTTGGCTTGTTAAAAAAACAAAAAATGAGAGTTGAATTTATTGGGTGGACCGACCTTTCGGCTTAATTTCTAGATTTAAGTGGATTATTTTACTTGTGAGCTTTTAGAGCAATTATGCTTAAACTATTTGATGATCCAATGGACCCTTTGGAGATTAGACTTGGGTTTAAAGGTTTGGGCTTACTCTTGGCCGGTTATAAAGCTTAGTTAGAAGGGCTGGAATCATTGTTTTGTGGACTTTTAGAACCTTTAGGGTCTGAATTAATTTATGATCTTTCTCTAACTCTTGGAGACTTAGGTTGTGTTTGAGAAACAGAATTTTAGGGTGGTTAAAATTTTAAATATTGAAGTTGATGAAAAAGTGAAGAAAAAGAGTAAAAAAATTGATGAAAAAGTGAAAAAAAAGTTTATGGGAGGTGGCGAAAAAGTGTATGAAAATTGATGAAAAAGTGAGAAGAGAGTATTTTGTAATGATGATAAAATTTTAGGTGTCCAAAATTTTAATATGCAAACATACCCTTAGAATTGAATTTGAAAAATATTTGAATTGTTGGGCCTAGATTGAGCTTCAAAAGAAAGCCCAATAGCAAGGGGAGTCTGACCAATGTAAGGAGAGATTGAGTTGGAGTAATTATCACAATGACTGATGTGATTAGGGGATTGGCATGTGGCATTTACTGAAATTGCAAATCCAATTTGGTATTGGCGATTAGGCGAGTAGCTAGCGAGGCAATCAAAATGTCATATTAAAAGCCCAATAATTGATTTTGGTTATTTTATATGTGTTTTCGTCCGACTTAACGGTTGATTTGGACGAGAGCGTATATTAATAATTTTAAAAAGATTAAAGGATGTAAATCGTCGCTTTTTTTAATTAAAGAATCGAATTTACAATTAACCTATAATTAAGGGACGACAATGACATTACTCTAAATCTAAAACTTTAAATTTTAAAGGAAAAAATGGGGATCTCGTCTCTCCTCCACTGCACTGGCTAGGCTGGGCTAGGTAGCATTGAGAGGAGGCCGGATTTTGCCATCTGAGAGCTGTCCTGCTGAGTGGTAGGGGGACTACTATTTATTTATTTTAAAGTTAAATTCGTTGAGTTTAAGTTAGAATTTAAAACTTTTAAAACTTTTAAAATTTCTATTTATATTTATTTTATTTTCAGAACACATGGCATACTATAATTGGCCAATCGGGTGTGATCTTGCATGTGCGACTGGAAAGACCACGAAAAGTGGCTTCGATTTGCATTTATGATACACCTAATACGCATCCGGTTGGTGTTCCCACTCATTCATTTTGATATTCCTCTTCAGCCTGTGGGGCCTTGCCATTGCTCCTAAGAATTTCACGAGGCACAATTTCGTGGGTGCAAAAAGATTAGGATGATGTTGGTTTTGAAGGTTTTTTTTGTAGGATTTGTAGAGATTTAAAAAATAATAGGAAAAGCAAGTCAGACGTGGGCCCCATGATGCCGGCGTGGATGCTGAATTTGCCGAACAAAATGCAAAAGTGAATGTGAATCCTGCGGAAATGCAGAACACGAACATTCCAACTTGAGAACCTCCCCACCTGTCAAGGCAACTTTGGCTTTAAGAAGTTTCGTGTATTGTTTGGTTCGGCCGTAGGGGTCAGGGCCCAAGTCGCATTTGGAGCCAGCTTTCATTAGATGCATTTGCTAACGTTGACGGAATGTTTCAATCTTGGAGTACTGGCTTAAATCTTCTAATTCTACCACTTCTAATATATCCTTTTACAAGTGGAATCCAAAATCTCATTTGAGAAACACAAATATCATTAGATCTTTCTATATATAATTAACAAAATTCGTGGCATCGAGCCGTTATGCATCAAACTCCTATACAAAATATTATTTACACTTGAGATAAACATTCCTCTTTATTTTATTTTTTTTGGCTTAATTAGTCCACTTGTTCTTGAGGTATGATCGAATATCAAACTAGTCTCTAAGATTTATTTCGTTATATACTAGTGAGTGCTCAAGGACTCCTTCATATCCTAAAGCTCTCATTTTGTCAATAGAATAAATATTGTGTGGCTAACAGGGGTACGTCACCACTAATCGCAAGCAACCATGTATCTTCAAGTCACTCGAGTGTGCATTGTCTTTACAAAATCTGGCTTAAATCTTTTAAGTCCAAGTGCGCGTAGATTATTTGATGTGAATTTTCAATTACTAGTCACTTGTCCAACTTGATAGTTGGAGTGATTGGGAGACACATGGTTGCTTTTGATTGGTAGTGACGTGTCACTGTTAGCCACTTGATATTTATTTCGTTAACCTGTCAAACAAGTTGAAGGAATGACCATTCCAGGACACGAAAGATTACCTAGGACAAAATAAACTCTAAGGATCTGTTAGAGATCCAACCATACCTCAATTATTAGTGAACTAATTAAGCCTTTTTTTAAGGGATATCAACTTCATAATTGTAGTGATGTTTGTCAAGCTAAAAACTTACATATTTTAAATTTTTCGGAGAAAATTTTGAGAAATAACTTTTATATGAGTGTATGAAAAGTATGTGAAAAATGTAAGGATATTTGATTGTAGATTAATCTTCACGCAAGTTTGTGAAAATATGTAAAGATAGATGATTTGATAAAAAAAAATTTACAAAAAATTGTGGAAGTTTTTGAAAAAGTATAGATAGATGATTTGATGAAATTTTTTTTTAATAAAAATGTATTGGAGTTTGTATGAAAAATTTTGAGATTTTGTTAAAATCTTGAAGTTTGTATGAAAATTTTGAGATTTTGTTTTAGCTGTAAATTTTTTTTTACTTTTTTAACAATTTATTAAAGAAGTGAAACATTTCTTCTAACCAAATATCACCTTATATTCGGATTATCTACTTTTTAGAGTTTAGATAGTACTCCACCTTATGGAGAAATATGATTTTCATTGTAAGTTTCAATCAAATAGTTCGAATTTGACCAAATCTGTAATGCCCTCGGGCCCAAAGTACAAACGAGTACAAAATATGGTTTTTTTCACCTCCCTACATGATTTCTCCTGCACCAATATTTCAAAAGTATTTATTTGAACATAGTAAAATAATCATAAACAACAAAATGCCAAATACATTTATCCTTAAAACTATAGTAAATGCCTTTAAAATAACATTAGCATATCCAGTATTTTCTAACATGGACGAATTTCTCCCAAAAGAAATAAAATAACAACTTCTAGAAATAAAATCTCCAAAAATCTCCAATGGAGTAGGAAAAATTACAATTTTATCACAATAATCGAAGTCGAAAAAAATAACTCGAGTCACACCAAATCCAAAAAATATAAGTTGTAAAAAATATCTAAAGTTATACAACATAGGAAATCACCAACGATCACACAGACCCCAACGATCTTAAAAACCTCAATGGTCATAAAGACCTCAAATACCATGAGGGTATTAAAATGGTCACACAGACCGTAACGTACCACGAGGGGTACAAAATTACCACAAACACTCAAATGTCACAAAGACAATATTATCACAAATACAATGATAGTTTTCACAGTAGGCTCACAAATCAAAGTTCGAGTATTCTAACATTCAAGACAAATATTTCAAATAAGTTCATGAAATCCCATCAATTACATATTATCAAAATTTGCAAAATTCACACATAAAAATAATATAAAAGATAGTGCAAGTTTAAAATCTCACATTTCCAATATAAAAGAATTTAATTATGCACAATAACATTTTTCCAAATTAACATTTTTTATTCATAAAAAATCTAACATTTTGCAGTTAATTTTCACAACACAAGAGTTTCAAAAAAATCTCATTGAAAATTCATTTAGCTTAAATAAAGCTTTTCCAATAATTGTCCAACAATCACTCGGAACCTAAATCAATACTTAACATGGAGTTTAAGTAAAACTCAACAACTTCTACAATATAGCTCCTATTCTAGAAAGAGAGGCTCTGCCTTCTCTCTAGAATTTTTCCCTCCTTGACCGTCTGAACCTCCTCACTCACATCCTTCTCCGGACTGCTCCTCCCGCCCCCCTCGAGGCTCTACTCTTGTCTTCTGTGACCGGATTTCTCAATAAACCCCATTTTCGGCCACTTTTATGTGCTTTTTTCAACGATTTTCATGTCTAGATCTACGCTTTTCTAGAGGTTTTTGAAGACCACGACCGACGGGGAAGGTATCTACATCGACTGGAGAAGATTTCTGCACCGGCCAACCAGCGACGGGACGAAGCATGTGCTCTCATGAGCTGCCGCGGGTGCGTGGATCTCACTCGCCCGTCCCCTTTTCTTCTTTTTTCAGCGGCAGGTGGGCCTCTTCGGTATACACGCGTCAGGTGGTTGGCATCTAGATGTCCATCTGCTCCTCGTGGTCATCTCCAATGACCGGTCGGACGGCGCGTGTAGGCCCACGCGCGCGTGGATCTCATGCGCCTCCACTTTGTCTGATCTGGTCAGTTTGTCGCCTCCAGCTTGCTGCATGTTGTGGTTTTTCTGCCCCTTGTGGGTCTCTGTATGACCTTTTAGTCAGCCTGATCGTTGGCCCGCCGACTCTTTGGAGTGTCTGGTCCACCCTTTAAATCGTGTTCTTGAGATTTTTTAACCTTCTTGATTTTATTAATGAAATGTGTTGTTATTATGATTAAGAAAAATATGGAATTTGAGTTATTCTTTATGACGTCAACCTAAATTTTAGCCTAAAACCATCAAGTATCTCTTCAACTTTTAAATTCAAACATAAGATAGTATTCATATACTTTTAAATTCAAGCATAAAATTATATCTTTATTCCACTACTTTAAATTCAAAAATAGTATTAGCTCATTACTTTTAAATTCATAAATAAATTCTATCCTTTAGCTTTTAAAATTAAAAAACACGATTGCCACTTTATCTCTCTTTTTAAATTACACCTACCGTTTTGGGTTTTAATGATGAAAGCAACGTTGTTACACCTCCCTAAGAATGATTAGGAGAGGAACATTTCGGTCACTTGCATGGGATCATCCCGTAGATTACGCCAGGAGCCAAGACTTGACTGATGACTCTTTGAGCAGGTAATTGCCTGGGCACTTTAAAGTTTAAACTACACTCCCAAGATCCAATTCCTAATCCATTTTTCCTAAGCCTTCCTAATCCCATTAACAAAATTAAACTACTACGGCTTTTGGCAGACAGTGTTGAGCCCCAAATCATGCTCAATCATTCTACGCAAAAGAAATAATGCATTAATGGTACGTCCACTGAGATAAAAAAGCATTAAATGGAAGACAAGGACCAGACCATATTTCATACATTGCTTCCTTTTCCACTAATACTCTGAGAACCCCGTCTTGTCTGGCACATCTTTTTTCCCATCTTTTTCTACTCCCTCTTTCTTTCTTTTGTGATCATTACTCCTACTTACTTCCAAGACTAAAAGGCGAAAGGAAAGACCAAGATCAAGGTCCAGCGTACTGGCACTGAACTCAGCGTTTGACATACCTCCAAGTTCCAACTCTTGGTGATTTGGGTCGTGGAAATGAATCAAGAAATGAATGGGGTTGATAAGGAGAGTTTCCAAGAGTATGAGCAAGAGAAAATTGATTATGTGTTCAAGGTGGTGGTGATTGGAGACTCTGCGGTGGGGAAGAGTCAGCTACTCTCCAGGTTCACTAAGAACGAGTTCTGCTTGGACTCCAAGTCCACCTTTGGGGTTGAGTTTCAGACCAGGACTGTTACCATCAAAGGTAAAGTCATCAAGGCCCAGATCTGGGATACTGCTGGCCAAGAAAGGTTTGCTGCTACTTATCTCTTTCTCTCCGTCTCCCAAACACAGCGAAATCTTTTCTTTTGACATCTTATATATGAGTCTTTTAGAGTTTCTGCGAGTTTGAATGTGAAGGACAATTGAGGCATTGTAATATTTTGTATATAGACACACCATTTTGACTCATACACAAAACTACCTGTTTGTGCGCACAGAAGTGGATTGCCGACTCACCTGGGCAAATCTTTTGTTTCAAAACCATATTCGCATTTATCAGTGATGTTCCCTGCTAAAAATGGCCTAGAAATCAAGGGTCCTACTAAAACTTGAGTTTCGGTACTCCGTTTCGTTTTTTCAGGTTTGCTGAATGTTTTCAGAGACATCGATCTAAATTAATTAGCAGTTTCGGGAAATCGTTATTCCTCGCTGCACAATGACTTCACATGAAAAATTCTGCTTTGTTTTAAATTTCTGTAAATCAATTTCATAGGTACAGGGCCGTCACGAGTGCATACTACAGGGGTGCCCTAGGGGCCATGGTAGTCTACGACATCACCAAAAGACCCAGCTTTGATCATGTTGCCAGGTGGGTAGAGGAGCTTCGAGCCCATGCTGACAAATCCATAGTGATCACTCTCATCGGGAACAAAGCTGATCTTGTGGACCTGAGGGCCGTGCCCACAGAAGACGCTATTGAGTTTGCAGAGAACCAAGGCCTGTTTTTCTCCGAGACATCAGCCCTCAGTGGTGACAACGTGGACAGTGCATTTTTCAGGCTGCTAGAAGAAATTTATGGAGTGATATCGAAAAAGACTTTGGAATGTGGCAATCGAAAATTGAACGGTGTCGACGCGGCGGGGCTTAAAGGATCAACGATTGAGGTTATTCCGGGGGCAGAACTGGAAATTAGTGAGATGAAGAAATCATCTGCATGCTCTTGCTAGTTCTTTGTGTAATAGGGTGGAAATTAGTGCAGAAATGGGTTTAATTCTGATTACATCCGAGTCCAACTTTTTAGGTATTAAACGAGGAGAGACCTCTTTTTATTTTTCTCTTTGTCTTGGCCCTTGATATTTTTGTTTCACAGTTTACAGATTTGGTTATGAACGAATGATCTATTGGATGCACAATATTTGTGCTCATTCTTTTGTTCTCAGGATCTTGAAGTAACTTACCCAAAAAAACAAAAGATCTTGGAAGTAATTTTGGGTTGAATCGAATCAAAGAAGTGCTGGAAAGAAATGGGCTTGATCTGAAGGCTGAGCCCAGAATTTAGATCACCCAGATGGTCAACCTGGGCTAAACTTAAGCCTGCAACGTAGGGGTGTCTCCTTTTTGGGCTAGTAAGTAATACAGAGAATCGCTTAGAAAAAAAAAAAGGCTAAAATGCTTCGTACGTCCCTGGGGTATGACCATTTCCCAACTTAGTCCTTAGGGTATGAATTTCCCTTAAAAAATCCCTGCGGTTTGGCCCTATTCCCCGAAGAGTCCTACCGTCAACTAAATGGACGGAAATGCAGACGTGGCTGACGGCACACACGTGGAAACTGACATGCAGATTACCAACCAATAGCAGTGTGACACGTGTCAGTGAATAAAAAATAAAAAGATTTTTTTAAAAAAAAATTAAAATTTAATAAAAAAATATTTTTATAATTTAAAAAAAAGAGACAAGGGGAAGGATCGGCCGATCCTTCCCCCCTTGTCCTTTTTTTAAAAAAAAATATTTTTTATTAATTTTTAATTTTTTTTAAAAGAATCTTTTATTTTTTATTCACTGACACGTGTCACACTGCGATTGGTTGGTAATCTGCATGTCAGTTTCCACGTGTGCGCCGTCAGCCACGTCTGCATTTCCGTCCATTTAGTTGACGGCAGGACTCTTCGGGGAATAGGGTCAAACCCCAGGGATTTTTTAAGGGAAATTCATACCCTAAGGACTAAGTTGGGAAAGGGTCATACCCCAGGGACGTACGGAGCATTTTAGCCAAAAAAAAAAGGCAATACAGAGAATCAGCGCTATTGTTTATTTCTTAATACTTTTTACATTCTAATTACCACTTATTTTGTAATTTTCTCTCAAAATTATAAAATTTCGACACCTTAACTTAAGATCTCAATGTTAGGATCATAAAAAAAGACACGTGACGTAATCTGAGAGGTCAAATTGTAACATAAGGTTCAAAGTATAGATTTATTGAAAATTTGAATTGTAATGTGTAAACTTGATAGTTTGTAATGTAAATTGAAAAATATGTGATAATTAGAGAGTGTAAAGTGTAGTTCTACATTATTTCTACTCGATCTGGGCATTAGATTCAGACGAATCTAACCTAGTTAAGAGATGCACTAACCAAGCTAGTAGCCTGACAAATCTCTAACACTTAAAATGGTCTTACAATATAGTAGAAGTTTAGTCAACTGAGAATTTGTTCGGAAACCAAAAACGTATTGAAGAATAAGTAAAATTTTCACTCACGAATTACATTTTGTATTTTACATCTTAAACTATCACTTTTGAGACATTTCATTCTCTAACTACAACTCTTAAACATTTTGCATCATCTATAAAAATTTTAGACAATTTTGTATTTTTCAACTACCAATGTTAGATATTATGCACACTTCGTCCGACAATAATAATCTCGAGAATTTATGAATTGACAGCAATAACTTCAATATATGCAAAGTAGGTCGATGATATTATCATTATTATTATTATTATAGTTTAACAATTTGATAGAGGATAAAAAAATGTCTAAAATTGATAATTAGATGGTGAAATGTCTTACAAATAATAGTTTAAGTTGCAAAGTGTAAATTTAGCAACAAAAAAAAAGTTGCAATGGGCAAAAATCATGTTAATTCATGGTGAAAATTATATCGATCCCAAATATCCGTATCAATATATCGTATTCCCATTGTACCCCTATCCATAAAAAACAGAAAGGGAAAAAAAATTGAACCGAATTGTTTCTCTGTTTTCAAGTGAAATTGAACTACACGAGTTTAATACGATTTTGAGATTCTCTATCCGCTACATCGGTAAAACACTTTGGTTTTTTTTTTTGAGCCATCAGCAAAGCTCATATAATTGCCTAGTTGATCGGTCCTGCTTCAAGTGGCTTGCACCCCGCTATTCGAGAAAGAGCCAGTCGATCGTGCGGTCAAATCTCCAAAAGTACAGTATTCAAAGATAAGATACACTGTTGAATTGAAATATAATATGAAAAGAAACAGAAACAGAAAAGGAAATGAGTTATAAGTTATTCTGTTTTTTTTTAAAAAAAGTCTTACATAAATGTATTTTGTATTATAATTAGATAGAGTATATGTTTAAAATCTCTATATTTTTAAAACATACAAAACACAGTAGGATATTCTCATATTTATATTTGAATTCTTTATATCTAGGTACTGCTTCTAAATTATGTAATTCATAGTCTATCAAAACTATGTCACAGTTTTGTTGCCATAACAGTTTATAACCTGTTAGTGGGCATTTATCTGGGTGTCAGGCACCATTGGGACAAAAAAAAACACTGCCGCTTCATTTATCAATTAAACAAAACCTTCCATTTGCCTCTAATAGATCTATTTTTAGGTTTATTTTTAAGTAGCAATACATATATATAAAACATATATATTTTTATGAAAATTAACTGTAGGAGCTGTTAATGTAAGTTAAAATAAAATAAAAGATAGAAGAATTATTTAAACTAAGAGAGAAGTGAGACACGAGATTTAAGTGGTTCGGTCCATAAACTTACATTCACTGTAAGAAGGCCCAAATGGGTAGATGTGTGTACTCACTGATGTAAGGATGAGATTACATAGATGCTTTATTTATAAGCCTTTGATTACAATGGCTCGCATTGCTTTAGCAATGTGAGACTCTAATAACTCTAATACTCCCCCGCAAACTCAAAGTGGATACACGTTGAATTTGGACTTACAAAAAGAAATTTTCCATAAGCCCTTAGTGTTATAAAATTAGAGGTTTGGTGGAGTGGAAGCTGCCAATCTCCATGCTTCAACTTCAAACCAAAAATACAATGATGAATTAGGTATATGATCATTTAGAAAAAAAAATTACGTATGATCATCGGTGACAACTAATAAGCCACAATTACGAATTATTATTATTTTCTTAATTTTGAGAACACAGACAGACGTTGACAACCCACAGAATATTATCAGGCCTACCTCGTTAAAGGGCCTCGTGTTTTGAGGAGAAATTATCATGAGACTCCACTTTTCGGCATCAGACATAAACGGAGCAACTTTAAATTATCAGTAGCCCGATAAACCCAACTTTGTACTTCTGCTGGCACTCGTGAGTCGTGAGAGAAGTGTTCGTTTATTGGTCATGCGAGTGCTGTGTCCCAATATTTTATATTTTTAGCTGAAACTACAATATCTGCGTCAAAATAATCTAACAAGGCTCATTGTTCATTTACACTTTATATTTGATATTAATATTTAATTGTTAAAATTAATTAAAAATATGTCACGCATCACAATTTTAAAATATAAATTTGTTGATAATTTAAGGGATAATAATTTTTATAATTTTAAGGTCTAATATATAGGTCTAATAAGTTGAAGTAACAATTAAAAAAAAAGTATGTAGTTAAGGGGTACTTAGGGTGCATTATTGTCTCATATTTGATAGACGGATATGCAAATTACAAGACGTAGGTAGTTAGAGATTAAAAGGATGTTGGTTGGAAGAAATCTGTAGGATTATGATAAAATTGTGAATATTTAGGTGATGTTAAAGTTGTATTGTCATATGTGCAAAATATGTGCAGAAGTTGTTAAAAGAAATTGATATTTGTAAAAAAATAATAAAATGTTGTATTAGAATACGTGTGTTTTGTGATGTTTAGATTATAAATATAAAAGTATGATGTAAATCCTAAAAAACAGTGATAACCGAACATGCCCTTGGTATGTAATGTGTCCGGTGTAATAGATTGGAGCGCAATTTTTTAAGTTGATACTTAGAGAATGGAATATGTAATTTTTTTTGTCCTTAAAAACGTTAAATTCTAAGAAAATTTTATTTGTAACTTTTAAGTTACAGGGTCAGTCTTTTAAAAAAAAAACAAAAGAAGTCAAAACTATAAATTTCATCAAGTTATGTCATCAACTGTCAAGTTTATTAATATGATGGTATGATTTAATTAAAAAATAAATATAAATAAATTTATATAGTTTGAGTGGGACGATGTAACATAATCGATAGTTTATAATTATGGGCACTCATAGCCTTTCTAATTCATGGCGTAATACTTGATGTGACTTCATCGACCGTTGTGATTGAAGATGGTAAGAGCCAAATGTTTGAATAAAGGAGAAAGTTGTAGGTCGTTCTATAAACAATAGGGTGCAAGCAATCCCTTAACTCCGTGGTCTGAGGATTTTGATTGAAACTGTTTCCATATGAGCATGAGGATCATCTGGAACCTATAGGATATTCTCCCATAGAGGAATGGGCATCCCGCCCGCGTCCCGCTGGCGGACGTGGAGCGGGGCCCAGCAGTTGGACTCAGACCGGTTTAGTTTAATTTAAACGTTTTAGAGCACAGACCGGACCGGCTTTTAGATAAAGTTTCCTCCCTCCCGCGATGCTCTCTCTCACTCAGACACTCCTCATTTCAAACCCCAAGCGACCAAACCCACGAACAGCCCCATTGTGCTCTTGAACCCGCAACAAAGTCATACCCAGCTTCACCACTTGCTCTTCGACCCAAGAGCTGACCAACGTCGCCCTACCCAGCCGCTCTCCCTCGATCCCATCGCCTGGAGTTTGAATTTCGTGTGTATTGAAGGATGACTATAAACAGGAAATGATTGGCCTCAGGTACCAACTTCATTTGCTTGATGACTAGCAGATTATTCAATTGATTTTTAGTATCATATTCCAAGTTTTGCTCTGTATTTTCCTTTAGTTTCTCACGTGTAATCAAACACTTCAGAATTAACTCTTCGCTAGCATTATACAGAGCATAAATCCTCAACATCCTGCACTTCTGCCCTCCACCAGCTAGGCTGATGACTACGTGAAACAGCTATATATCTGTTCTATACAGGTAACATGACAAAACTCAATCTGTAGGGGCTCACCTTCTATTATTACGAGCTACCTTTTATTATTCTCTTTTGGTCTTGTATCTGAGATTGAAAGATTATTGTTTGGCTTGATGAAGAAGGTAGCTAATGTTGCTGTATCACCCTGTTGTTGAAAACTTAAGACGATGACACTACTGAAAACAACAATGGCGAAGTAATTCACTCACTAATTTGCCCTAAAATATACAGTTCAAATTGCAGTAGATGAAATAAATGCAACAAGATTAAAAAAACCGTTACTCTTCAATTCCACCAGTTCTTTATGCATCAGCGATGCATCATTTCCCTTAATTGTATATTACTGTTCAAATTGCAGTAGACGAAATAAATACAACAAGTTTAAAAAACTGTTAAACTCTTCAATTCCACCAGTTCTTTATGCATCAGGATGCATCATTTCCCTTGTCTTGAACACTAACAATTTACAGCTATGATTATGTGCTTAAGAATACAACTAACAATTCTCTTACTTCTTTACAGTATTTGAAAGATTTTAAGGCTACCTCGTAAGACATTTTCTTCAGTCCATTCGTGTAAAGCCAATCACTGAGAGATTACGCACATCAGGTGGTACTGCTAGGCTGGTGTATTATAAATGGACTGTTCCAGAATGTGTCTAAGGAGGGTCTGAAACTTGGAAAAGACTCCAAGGACAAGGAACTCAAGGAGTCATTCAAAGAACTCACAAAATGGTGGAAGGGTGCTCTTTCCAGTGACAATGTTGATGATGTGAAGATATCCAACCGTTTGGCTGACACGCCTAGTATTCTAGAATGCTGAAGATATCCAACCGTTTGTAAATTGGATCTTGTTCTTTTAGCATTCTAGGACTGACATTGTCTTGGATGGAGTCTGGCATTCTCAGCGAGCTGCCTCACTTTGTTCTTTTTCTTCCTGATGGGCACTACTTGCTTAACGAAAAAGTTTGCAAGGGTTTCTATTTTGGAGGCTTCAGTGTAGGTGATTCCATTGATATGGGTTTTCTTGTTAGCCAGAATATGCTAGGGAATTCGTCCATCTTGTAATGCTGTTTGCACTTTAGGTTTGTCATGGCTTTGCTTTTGAAGTAACATCCTTTAGCCTTGAGTTTCTACAGTGTGGCTTGGATAACTCATTATGATAAACAAAAGTCCAACTTACTTTATCTTTGCAAGAGAAAATTGCACTGGCTATCTTTTTCTCATACATATAGCGGAAACCTACATTACATATTAAGATCAAATTACATATTACATACAAAAGTGTCAGGGTAATCTACATTTATCGAGACCCTCAAATTACATATTAGGATGAGGATGAGGGTTTGGTTTTCTCTGCCAAACCAAAGGCAGCTAATCCTAAGACTATTTCCTCCCTCATCCTCTCCAACTCAGGATCCCTCTTGAGCATATGGTTTTCCACCCTGAGCATATGGTTCTCCGCTCAGAGCCTTTGTAGCTCATCATCCTTCATCTTCAAATCGGACAACAACCGCTGAATCTTGTGGTTCAATAGGGGGACATATTCGGCCGGGTCCCGGTTTGACGTCTCAAGATCTATCCATTCGAAAAAACCACAACGCGTTGTCCCCTACATGCGACAAATGGACAGATTGTGACATCCTCAATTGGGTTTTAAGCAAAGCAGAGAAAATGTTCTTTATAAATGCAGATTCACCATGTGTTACTCACCGAATGGTCGGCGTCTAGCCCGCATGTAAAATACCGTTGACCGGGATTTTGCGTTGTCCACGAAGTCCTTTCTTGGGCTGGGAGCTTGCATCGACACTGTCGTGGTGCCATAGTGAAGTCCAGGTTGGAAAATAAATATTCCTTACTTTGCACTCCACACGATACTAAATAGGCACACTGCACATGTGGCAAGATAAATAAATATCAATGCTAGAACAACATGGTTTTTCTGGAAAAAACCATAATGCCCATGAATTTAGTTAGTATCCAGATAATTGGGGTCACAACTTAGTTCGTGAATGCTTATTTAGAATTCTACGAAACGAAGAAATAGACTAGTAAAACAGATATTTTTAGATTACATAGGCTCACAACAAATAAATTTATTAGTTGGTCAAGGATGAAGTCAACTCCTGTCAGCATCTTTTGAAAGGGTGTTGAAGTAACATCCAAATTTACAAGAACCAAATGAAATCCTATATTCTGGCAGGTAATAGACGTCATAGTTTATCATGCTCTGCTTAAGCGAAACTTCCTGTTCAGAACTCTGAGGACATAGCAGATGCTTGCCTTTAGAGCTAAGAGCAAAGTTATGGTCAAAAAGCTATGTTGTCCTCGATCAACATAATCCCCCAAAAACAAGTAGTCTATATACCTGAAACAATAGAAAGGCTCATCCAACTACTTATCCGTGAATTTTAAGACTCTTAATTACCATAGAGAACAAAATGAAACACCACAAAATGCTATCTATCAATAAGAAGAATAGGTCCTGCATGGGCAACAATAATCTCTGAGAACATTCAAACAGACTTTGAGAAACAGGCATTTGACACATAGGAGACACTTATACTAATCGACATTGTCTAATACAATCAACTCTGAAAGTTTTAACCCAATACCAGTATACAATCTCCAATTAAACATATTTACAAAAAAGTTGAGAGCTACAGGCCCAACAAACCATGCAAGAAAAATCTACTGAAAGCTGCAAATGACACTGTAATGCATAAACCAGCTTGAATAGATATGTTTACATCACATATACATTCTTTTTGATAAAGTAATAAACTGATTAACAAGTACAATGGGGGATAGTGTTAGTGCACGGTAGGTAGAGAACAGACACCAAAGATCCAAATATCATAAGACCAGAAGTTTGGAAGACCTAGAAACTACAAACTCATCCAAAAAAAATTGGCATGGACACCAATATGCAGGGTAATGTTTTTTAGGACTACTTTATGTCATCATTTCCAATCAAGTAACCGTTCTGTTCTCTGGATAACGTCAGCTATAGAGCTCCTCCCTCTGGCTCTTCTCTTCACTCTCTCTCTCTTTTAACTCTATTTTCACCCACTCCGGATTTAACAAGATCCTTTGAAATAATCAAGATCATAACTGCTAGATGATATTCGAATCGGTAATCTGTATCAACCTCCATTACCTTGGACAACGGGTTAGAGGAGGCAGTTTGATACACGAGTGATCTAGAGCACACATTGCTGCATTTAGAATTTTGTGGGAGAGAGAGATTGGCTAATATTGCTGGCAAAACGTGAATTATATATTGCATTTAAAGCCTTAGCTGAAGCTGCAGCTCCATATAGATGGCAACATTAGATCGTTAAAAAGGATACAGCATAAACCCTACTACGAACCATATTTATTTTAAAATTAAAGTATAAGCTCCTCTACCAGGGCAGACTCGTACTAAAGACTATCAAAATCAGACATTACAAACTAAGAGCTTCAGATGAATACGGTCTAAGATGAATAAAGACATCATTACTTGCTAATTGATCATCTCTGCAAATAGAATTAATTCCAAATACCTTCGAAATGATGACATAAAGTAGTCCTAAAAAACATTACCCTGCATATTGGTGCATACAGCCCTTAACAACTAACTTTCATCACTACAATTTTACTAATCTATACAATACAATTTATACTGCCCATTTTCTGACTATTATACAAGAAACATAAGTCATGTGAGTTTCTAGATTGAACCATTTAGGGCGGATGACTTACCGAAAATTAGAGGGACAAGACAGTCAGACGCGGCCGGAATTCTTTGGGTAGGGATTTCGTTGCTTGCTTCAAATGAGGGGATACAGCTCGGAGCGAGATCTGGAGACGCGGGCGGAAATCGTTGGGAGCGGGATTTAAACTTGAGAGCTGGCGGACGTGGAGCGGTCTGAATACGCAGGCCGACAAGGACTTCTGGTCCTCCCCAGCTTCCGGCAGCACCAGCGATGGGATCGAGGGAGAGCGGGTGGGTAGGCGGGTAGGGCGACGTTGGTCAGCTCTTGAGTCGAAGAGGGAGTGCTGAAGCTGGGTATGCGGGTTCAAGTGCATAAAGGGGGTTAGAGATTTCAATTTTGAAACGAAGAGTGAAGCTGGGTATGCGGGAAAAGGGAAATTAACCCCCACAACCGATCCAGTCTAAATATTTTAAGCCGATTTGAGTGTGCTGGGCGTCCCGCTCCACGTCAGCCCAGCGAGACGCGGGCGGGACGCCCTCTTCTCCCATATCATTTAAGAAAGCTATATATAATCTTAAATGATTTTGGAATAGTAGTGGCAGTAATGGAAATTCAACAAACAGCCCATCAATATTGCTGCAAAAGACGATTCTAGGGTGGCAGAACCTATGCTTGTCCCGTTCCTGCTAGGCTGGATAGTCCGGGTCCCACTTCAGCAAATTCCATTTAGGCATTGAGATTTGAAAACTTTCGGCTAAATTACTCCTCCAAGTGTTTGTCCTTTTTTTTTTAATTAGTCTCTTAAGTTTTTTTTTTGTCACACCGTATCTTTGGCATTTGTAATTTTTACTAACTTGTCACCTTAGTCAGATAACAAACGGAATTTATACACGTGACGGACTGTAATCACGTTAAATTTGATAACGTCGTGACACATGTTAAAATATGTTGCATAATTTTAAAAACGTTGCAAAAATTATAAGTCTCGCAACTAAAATGTCATTTCACGTTAGAGTAAATAATCCACGTCAGTTGTTAATTAGTTTGACCCCTCTAACATCCAAAACATCCACTACAACGAAAAAGGGAGAAATCTTCAAATTTGTTAGATTAAGAAGTGTCACGACATCATTGGATATAACGTATTGGTAGTCAGTTACGTGTGTAAATTTCGTTGATTATATGATCGACATGACTAATTTAGAAAAAGCTTCAAACCCTATAAATATGGGTAAGACAGAAAATATCTTACAAACTAATCATATAAAAGACCAAATCTCAATCCCAATGACTGCCGAGTAATTTAGCCTAATGAGAACAGAAACAGCTGGCTTGATTCCGAATGTAGCCTCGGGCCTCCTCCCCGTGGGGATGCACTTTTCATGAAATTAATAATGTCTCTATTTTTGATTGCTGAAGAAGTGAGCAAAGTCCATGATCAACGGAGGGGATGGAGAATATTCGTAATATATACTAAATAGTTTTAGCACAGTATTTATATTGGATTAACTATTTTGTCCAGGTTTACTTTTAAAACAGTATTTATATTGGATTAACTATAGTATATGTTATATTATATTATTGCTAGTAAAATATAACATATACTATAGCAATAATAAATTTACTTTTAAAACTGTCAACCTCTAGGTTTTAATGGTTATATTACAGCTGATACGGTAGATCTAAAGACAACTAGGCAGGTATAGTTACGGGTTTAGGATCTTGAACACTTTCGGTGAGGACCAAATATGATGTATCTGTTTAACTTATTTTGGAAATTTTCTGATATGCCAAATCTTTCATGACAAAGATAGATTTTTTTTCCTCCTTTGCAAAACAGATTAATATAAGGTTGAAATAATTTATCTTTGTCAACTAAGTTAGGGAAGAAGTTGAATATAATCATATTTTCGAGATTATTGTTGTTCTAATTTTATGTGAGATAAATATAGATACAATATGTATTAAATGTTACATAATTCACAATACCGACAACACATAAATATTATGGTTAAATATATTTTGCCCTTTTATCTTTGGAGTCATTTACACTTTGCACCTCAATATATTATTTTTGACACATTGAACCCCTTAACTTTCACATTTTTTCAATTTGGGCCCCGTACCCAGATTTTCCGTCAATTTTGACGGATTCCATCCAAACGTGGGGTGCAATGTGTAAAAATCTCTAAAGATAAGGGGAGCAATGTGTAAATACCCCCAAAGATAATGGGACAATGTGTAACATTTTTTACGAAATACGTCTAAATTGATGGGCAATTTGAGTACTGGGTTCAAATTGAAAAAATATGTAACATTATGGTTTCAATGTATCAAAAATAATACATCAAGATGCAAAATATAAATGACTCCAAAGATAAAGTATATTTAACCCTAAATATTATAAGGTAAACATTTTCCGACAACATCAAATCTGCTAGAATAGTCTGTCCATGCTTTTTGGTAAGCATATTGGTTGATTTGTTCAGCCAAACCCAAGAACAAAAAAGTTACCACCTGTCGATGAGTCTTTTAATAATATACAGTTTGAGAAATGAGCATAAAAGGCATCCTTTTTTTTAGTCGCATAAAAGGCATCCTTGTTTACAAAGCAGACACCATGGTTCGGAGTGGGAAAACCTCTTATATATATATCTGAAACAGGAAAAAGGAATATTAACTCTAAAAGTAGGGGAATCCCCTCTCAACCTTACAGATCATGCACTAAGTTTTAGTGGTCTGTGAATTTGGTCAATTGTAATAAGCCAACATAATTTTCTCCTCACAGTTCCGATCATATCTATCTAAGAAATCCCTCTTGGGCCACTTGTCAGGGCTCCCTTTTAGATCCTGAAGATCTGAGGAGAAAAAAAAAGAGGGAAATTCATGAACTCCAAAAAGAAGAGAGGAACCTCCAAGTTAACAAAGTTAATTTTTGGTTGTTTCATATGAATCCGAGGAACAATAATCAGTGATGTGAAATTCTTCGAGGACAATATTACAGAAGAACTGTACATGGAAGCATGTATAATCTGTTTAATTGATTCCTAGTAATCTTGAAGATAATGTTGTCATTTACATGCCCACATGGCTAACATTGCAAACCAAACTGTTCCCCCCACGAAGAATCAATAAACATCACAGAATCATCATATCATCACAATTGGGTGTCAACAAAACATCGAACCAATAGAGAACAAATACTGATTGCAGAATTATATGCTGTATATCTATGAACAAATAGCCTTTTGCTTAGTTTTTTTTTTTCTCCTCAATCATGGCTCCAACTGCCGACGTCCCCAATGAATTGTTCGAAACGCCGGCGTTCCAGCCTGAAGGGTTTGGAGCGTATGTTGTTATGACCCTTCCTTCTGCGACAAAGTCGAATCAAACGAGGGGGAATGGGACACTTTGCTGCTTTTCATCCTCAAGAAACCGTATAATTTCCGAAACTCCCTGACCGTAGCACCACTTTCACAGCGGAGAAGGCCACCCGTTTCGGCCGCTTCCTCTGCGGACTTCATCGGCCCGTTATTCCCCAATCGAGTTCCGATCTTCCCGAACCCTCTTCCTTCACCATCCGTATGCAGCGCCGAGATGACCGATTTTATGGCTCGGCTCGGTGAATTCCGGTTCGCAATCATCAACTCGCCGATCTCGGCAGGACTCAGGCTCGCCCCGCCTTGGAAAATTTCCTCCACCTGAGGGAAAAGCTTGTGATCCTTAACCCCCAAGTAGCTATTGGCCAGAGTTTTGAAAGCCGAAAAATCACACAGAGGGAAATGAATATGAACATCGATACGACCGGGTCTAAGTAGAACCGGGTCAGCTTGTTCCTTGCTGTTCATCGTGAACACCATCACCCTCTCTTCGGCGCAGCACGAGTTTAATATGCCGTCCATGAAGTTCAATAAGCCCGACAAGCTCACTGCCGTTGATTTCTCAGTCAGGAGCCGATCAAGGTCTTCCAAAACAATGATAGACTTGCCCCTCGTTTCTAACAAAAGCAAACTCAGATCCGTATCATTGGAAACCTTCGAAAGATCAATCACGTAGACATCGTAGGACAGGAAATTCGCCATGGCGGCGACGAAACTTGATTTCCCAGTCCCGGACGGGCCGTATAAGATAAAGCTTCGCTTCCAAACGCGGCCTATCCGGTGATAATACTGTTTGGCTTTGAGGAAGGACTCGAGGTCCGATTTCACCTTGTTTTTGAGATCGTCCTCCATGGCAATTGTATCGAAGGTCGAAGGGTGCGAGAAGGGAGCGGATCTCCACCGTTCGATACCGCCATCGTCGTCGTGGTAGCTTTTGATATTCATGTAAAGCCTCAAGTCTCGCTGCTTTCTCTGCTCGATTTCATCGGCCACGGTGTGGATGTGCTGGAGATAAGGCCGGACAATCCTGCGCTTGTCGGCCTTTCTGACCTTCAACACGAAGCTTCTGGAATTGTCCCGTTCGATCCCGTCGCCGTTGGTCCAAGTCACTACGGCGCCAAGAAAGTTGTCCTCGACGGTCTGGTTGGGGTCGAGGCAAAGAACGACGTCGTTTGGCTTCTTCCCGGTGACAAGGTTGGTGAAATCGGAGTCTTCGAGGGTCGACAAGGAGTTGAGGTACAGGGACACTTTTCTATAAAGCTGATTCTCTTGCATGCTCTCGTTGAATTCTGGGACTTTGAGGAACTGATGCACATGGAAACAATCTTCGATACATCTCCACCATCTCTTCACTATATGAATCAACCCAGTTTTGAAGAGAAGCATCCGAATCACCGCCACAAAACCAACAACCCCAATTCCCATAAGAATGAGATTCCGAACAATCATGGTGCCTCGCAAGGAGAAAATGGAGATTAGGGGCTGGTTTTCGTTCTTATTCTATACCCCAGTTGAAATAAAAAGACGATTTTTATGGGTGTTTTTCTGAGAAATGGGAGGAGAAATCATATTTTTGGGTGCCGGCGAAGAGAGAAAAAGATTTGATGGAGAAAAGGTGAGTGGGGGTAAGGGTTTAAGAAATCGTGGGTGTGAAGATTGAGTACAAGGAATGGTTTAATTCTGACGAGTATATGTATATATATTAATCCTCAAAATAAATAGATGAGACGGCTGCTTGCCGGCCGGCCGGTGTAATAGGAAACAGAGAACGGGGTAGGGGAGGAAGAGGGACTGTGGACGAGGAAGAGAGAGAGAGTTTTGGTGCGTATTTGAGAAATCTTTTATATATATATATATATATATATATATATATATATATATATATATATCTAAGCGCGTATTTGAGAAATCGTCTGACAGTGTCATGTAATGGCATCTATTTTCTCCGTCGTTTCGCGCAACTTTCCAGCCCGGATGGTTATGTGATTTATTTTATTTTTCCTTTTAATTAGTTATTTCCTCTTATGGAGTTTGGTTTCTCTTTCGGGATTGAAATAGAATGGAATATCTCCGTTCCGACTCTAAGCCTACGTTTGGTTTATGTTTTTGTGTTTGTATTTTTTTGAAAGTAGTGTAGTTTATTTTGGAATTGGTAAAAAGTATGTTAAAAGTTGTTAGAATTTATAAAAAATTATTGAGATCAGTAAAAATGTATTGAAATTGATAAAAAAGTGAGAGAAATTTTAAAAACTTAACATCAAACAAACATAGTCTTAGCTTCTTAAGAGTATTGTCTCCTAAATTTATTACCACGTAAGCACTTTTTATTTTTTGGTACGGGAGTTCTTGGTTGCGAGTCTTGCGACCCTCTCAAATAGCTCAGCGTTTTTGTTAAGAAAATTATCAACTTGAAATTTCGGGTTAAAAAAATCCACGTGGTTTGAATTTAAAAAATAATAATAAATTCCAGCCTTTTGAACCAGGCATGTAACGAGTGTTTCATTGAAACTCGGATTGAGTCTTTGACGGAACCACGATTACGTCTGCATGACTCGATGTCTTATTTGGTCAAATAGTTTTGGTAGTCATCTATACACTAACGTATCTAGCATAACAGCAGAAAATAACTAAATAAATAAAAATGAATTCAAAAAAGGAAAAAAAGAGAAATATCTGGTTTTTAGATATTGGTTGATTTTCTTTTTATAGAGATAGATTGGGATGAGATGGGAAAAGATGCAAGGTAGGGAGACAGATGGGATGAAGGGGGAAAATGAGAGGCCAAACAAGGAAAATTGTGATCCTAGTATCCTACTAAGCGGTATTGTTGCACATCGGCTGGCAATGATCCTCTCACGATGGGTCATTTGTTGCCCGAATAATTAGTATCCAAATAATTGAGATTAATATTAAAAAATTATTAAATAATATTTTTTTATCAAATAATTATTTATTATTATAATATTCATTTAAATTTTTTTTTTTTAAAAAATTTCACCGGTTCTTTTAAAATATCTGTACTTTTTTAATAAACACCAATACACGACATGTTTTGGGTCGTTGAATACCCTGCTTTGTTTCCTGCTGATATTTTTTCTGTGGGCGAGTTTTAGAAGATATTTTGGATATGAATTCTATTAAATTCTGTAGGAAATTATTAAAAAAAACTTAAATTTTTATAATCGAATATGAAAATTTCAAAAGTTTTACACTTTTTCACAACTACTTCAGTTTTTTTATTAAAAAAATCATATGAAATATTTTTTGTCCTTATTTTTAAATAAACTTAAATAAAAATTATTTTATTATCAAAATTATTTTACAAATATCTGTAAAAATTTAAACTCAAAAATTCTCTTCTACAGATTCAAAATTTTTCTTCCAAAACCCAAAAAATATCGACATTATTAACTAGTCCTATGAGACACATGATTTATTTAGAGTTATTTGTTCAAGCGTCTAGGAGAACCTGGAAATGGTTAGGACTTTTTTTTTCCCACATATAGTTATATTTTCATTTAATTTGTTGTGATATATATATTCTGCAAATATTAGAACTTTTTGATATTGTTTTCTATAACTTTCTTCACGTAGCATCAAAGTGGCCAAACTTATATAAGAAAGGGATTTGATTTACAGTGTGGGAGACCCCAATACCTATTTCATTATTATTATCTATTAGAACCACAAAACAGATCTTAATTTAATTTTGAGCTTACGCATAGGAAAAAAAAAAAAGAAGGTTTTATTTCTCATGAAATTGACGAAATTTTCCTGCAGGAAAGAGAAATTCCATTTTAGATAGGGATGAGGGTTACTGTTGGCATAAGTAAGATATATCATCGATAAAAGTTAGATACCGACAGGAAGAATTGTAGTCATCAAAGTTCAATTGAGATTCACGTGCTCGTTCTTTCAGTGTATTTTATGAATTCAAAATTCACATATGTAGTCCATGTGAGTGTTCAATTCGTCCAAATATTCAATTTGATAACAGTCTAAAGCAGAGCTCATAAAGTTGATATTAGATTTGCTTCTCATAACCCTAATCCGCTCTTTACTCCATAAGTTATAATATTCACTGTAGACCATATCCCACCGTTTGGTTTGAGTCGGGCAAGTGTCCCAACAAATAGATTTGCACATAAAAAAAACAACCAACCAACAGTGAGCAGCGTAGAAAACTGGTGCTTAGAAAACATGGAGTACACCGTACAATAGATTTGCTTTTCAAGAGGAAAAAAAAAGGAGAATCGAACTGAGAAAGGTAATATTAAAACAAAAGGCTTCCTAACTAGCATAATTAGCTTTTCCCTTTTCTTCTTAGTACGTGACCTACATGTAATTAATTCTTAATTGTGGGTATAGACTAGAGAGAGTCCCCGGACTGGCGGCCAAGTGGAGAAAGATGACTCGAGGCACTTGTTTTTGTTTTTAGTGCCATTAAAATATCGAAGACAATTTGGCCAAAGTTAGAGCAACTCAGGAAAGTTGCCCAAGTCCAAGATGAGTAGGAAACCCACATAAGGAACTTACACTAATCGGGGTTCAAGTAATACCCACAGGCGGAGTCTGGGGAGGCTAACAGGGGCCACCGCCTCGGTTGGCTCCCTCAAAAACTTTTTTTTTACGCCTATTCTCTTTTGACCCATTGAAAAATTTAGCCCGCCCCATAAGAATATGCAATACTTGTGAAAATATTAAAAAATATTTGATTTGTGTGTTTTGTTTTATTAAGAATATATATAAATTACTGTCTTGAGACTTAGAACAAAGAATGTGTAGTCTTTAAATTTTAATATTATAATTATTAATATATTTTTTTACATTACATAATAATTTTTTTTTTCACTTTTCTTTCAGAATTTGTCTCCCTTCAATTGCATCACTGACTCTACTACTGGTTCTCTCAAGCAAACAAGTAATTTCTTGGATAAACTTTATCCCCTTGGAGCTTCCCAAGCTGCCTATAAGATTTAACGGTTCAAAATTTCCGAGGCTACAGGTGATGTTCAATTCTTTAAGCCTTTGCATGCGTGTACACTGCGCGTACGCTCAAGCCCGATCAGTCAAAAGCCACGCAACGCACGTACCCGGCTTCTTTAGACTTTTGATAGCGCAACGTCATGAATGAACTTTCAAAAGTTTCGCGAAAGGACGGTTATATCTCAAAATAATTTTTATGTTTGTTTTTTTAAAAATTAATATAGATTTTTGATAGGCGGAAAATAGGTTAAAAATTATTGAAATTGATAAAAAAAATGACTGAAACGTTTTGAGATATAAAACAAAATAGCCGACAATTCGCCGGACATAACCGGCCGCCTACTTTCTTTGCTTCGTTTTTTGCTTTCTTATCTAATGTTATTGGGTCTTTGGCTAATCTTCCTCTTGGGTGGTCTCCAATCATTTTCAATCTCAAAATATGACTTAAGAGGAAGACTTTTTTTTAACATTTATAAACTAATAACTTACTCCTAATATATGACATTAATTCTAACAATCTTTGGACTTTAGATTGAACGAAGACAATCAATTTTTCCTATAAATTGAGATTTGTTGATAAATCTGAGTTTCGATATCAATATTATGTAACTTTGAGCCTTCTTAATTCTAGAAGTTAGTTCAAGAGATAATAATTTTTCTCTCACTTATAAACTGATCACCGACTCCTTTCACAACTAATGTAGAACTAACCCCACACTCATTTCTTCGTGATTACTCTAAATCTTAATGAACCAAAAATTTAAAAGCATTCTCGAGGAGATCTTGTTTGACCTATAGAGGACCAAAAGACACCCAATTGAACGAATGACTCATCGGTTGGGGTTATCGTTTTTGACAACGCTTTTACGACTCTGAAAATTTTAAAATGTATATTAAGAGCTTTTAGGAAGAGGATCAAGGACCCTGTTTGAGAAAGGTTAACAAATAATGCAACCACTTCCCCATGGACGCACACACGCAAATTCCCAACTCCTTTATTCCTGCCCAGTGCCCACCTCCACATGCGAATACGATATGAATATATTCTCTATCCGAGTGCCAAATGTGAACCTCATCTTAACTTTTTTTGACACATAAGTTTTCCACACTAATTGGCGGTTTCTGGGCTTGATAGGCTTCAGTCTCGATCCTAATTACAGACAGCATTCACATGCGTGACGCATACGGGCATATTATAATGGCTTTTTCATGTTCACACCAGCTCGTTGGAGCTAAGTTTTTCAACTTTTTATAAAAAGCGGGACACACGTACGGGTGCCGAACAATATCTTGCGAGTATAATAGAGTGTGATGCAGAAAAGATATAATAAAAAAAGAGAGAAAATTGCAGTTAGACTGCGTTAAAAAATTTAATACTGCAGCCTACTCGTATACCTGTTGGCTCTTCAAATCACCGCTTTATATCGTAAACCTTTAGCGAAGAGATCGCAGTCAACTTGTGTTTGATTAGGAGGTGCATGCTATGCTGCTCGATGGTCATGGTTTAGAGCTTAGGTATTTAGGATATCTTCGCGTTAGACATAAAAATATGGAACACTTGTTTTGCTGTTCACATGAAGAAGTAGCAAAAATGATTGTATCCGGGTCTATTCAATGGGATTTTGAGCTAGTAGTTAGAGCGCCCAATGGCTTACCTAAAGTTTTTGAACTTGGACTTCTTTTTTCGTATCCCTTGTTCAGGTGCCCATGACAGGGTGCTTGTAGACTAGGGGTAGATGTTCAAGGCATAATATCATAGAATTCGGTTATTGTACTTAGGCACTGTTCTTGCTTTTGACGGCAAAGAGATCTCTGAGGCCAGAGAAAGTGCATAAAAAATGTCTTCAATCAGAAGGATATTTTTACTGCTTCTGGTTGTGCAGCCGAGATTTGGTGACCTGTGAATGGGATCGTCCGAATATAATTTGCAAATGAACCCTAAAGTCAGCAATGAGTGCGATTAGTTTCAACCAATTATACCAAATATTCTCTGACCCCAACCCGATGAATCAACTGTGTGATGTAAAGCTCCTCTTGCAGAGCCAAATCTGCAAGTTGTTTTGTTTGTTAAAGTTGACATCTTGAGGTCTGCAACCCACAAATTGGTTAGTGGTAGTCTGTGCACCGGGATTTCTTTCCTGTTCTTTAGCATAAGGGATACCCCTGAAGTGGCATATATTACAGTCCCACATTGATTAGAAATTATTTGATCTCGTGTTTCATATACCTGTTGAGACACCTCTTCCTATAACCAATTGGTTTTGGGATGAAACTTGACACGGTATCAGAGCTAACTATTTCTGGGTTTGACCCACTTGTTTGTATTCCTCATTTGTTGTCCACATGCATGGACCATGTTCATTCGGCCTGCACGTGAGGGGGAGTGTTAGAGTCCCACATTGATTAGAAATCATTTGATCTCGTGTTTCATATACCTATTGGGCCACCTCTTCCTATAGCCATTGGTTTTGGGATGAAACTTGACATCATATTCTTACGCTGAAAGTGAAACCTTAGAGGCGGCCAGGTGCGTGTCTAATGATTGCTACCTGTGGCTGCAAGTCATTTAAAAGTATCTGACAGGTACCAATCATATAGAAAATTAACGAGGAAAATGCAATTGGAATTGCCAATTTTCTCGGTGTGTTTTCTTGGCCACAATGTTTTATATTATACTGGATACACAGGGGGAAAGCATTGCCTTATGCGGGACTACATACCACATGATTAACTCTCAAGTTTGCTTCCCACTCCAAGCTCAGGACAGTCAACCAGACGAACGTTTTCTGCGGTGGCCAGCTTGCCTTACAATGCCAAAACCAAGTACTATTGAGACATTTGTCTTTTTGTTTCTTCTCATGAATGTTAGTTGTCAGCCTCAAAAATCCAAATGATCGTGTGATTGATCTTTTCAGCTCTAGTTGGTTCCTGAGTTGTTGCGGTAGTCTGTACCAAGCTCTATGAGTAGGACAACTTATTTTGTCTTTTCCAAGTCCTTATGTCGGAGTAAAACGCCCAGTGTCGGCTTTTCTAAGTCTATTGAGAAGCCCATGGGCTGTCCCCTCTAGGCTCTAACTGGCTGACTCATTATATTAAGACGGATCTTGGAAGTGTGAACCCTATTAAACTTCACCTTTAACCCGTAGAAGTTCATGATCGACCCGAGTCCACCAAAGAGAAAACAAAAAGGAAAGACAGAACCCCTATGTATGTAAGAGACTTTTATTATTTCCCTTAAAATTTTTCTCTGTCTGAAATCTACATGAGGTGTGTTTTGGACCTTATATATCCACTTTTTACTAGGCTGGGCAACTGAAAGCCAGAAATGGAGTACGAGATGACATTCAACCAGAATCAGAATGTTTTTTTTGGTATTTTTCGGAACAGGAATCTCGGAATAGAAAATTGTTGAAAATTTTGGAATTTTCAGTTCCGTCTAATTTTTTTAATAAAAAACTAGGGCTCAAATGGAGAAATGATTTTTTTTTCAAGATATAAATAATTTTAGAATATTGTAATTTTATTTTAGATTTTAAAATTTGGATTAATGTTTATTGTAGATTTTGGATGAATGTTTATTTTACATTTTTATTTATTGTTAATTTTTTATGATAACAAGAAATTTAGTCAAAATTCCGGCCCAAAATATTCTTTGTTGGTCTTATTAAGTCATATCAAAGAACACCACATCACCAAATAAAACCATAGTCTAATATCATTTTTGCGTCAACCCAAAATATATTTGTGATCTGGTCTTCCATATACATTTGAGCTTGAAAAAAGAATGATTGATTTTAAGATAGTTGCTTATCAAAATAATCCGAAAGACTACGTGCTTCCGTTTGCTTCAAACCGTGCCTCGTCACAACCAAAGGCCTTTGGATTGGATTTTGTACATATGACACTCGTTTTTTTTTTCAATAGTGCAAATTCAATCCACAAATGTAATAACATGATGGCTCCATATAGACAAACCTCCGGGGTCGGTTACAACGCACAGAGGCATAAAGCTCATACATGGGAGCACACACGCTGCTTCTCTAGTGCTGGATGCCCGCAACATTGAAGATCTGGGACACTTGAACTCGAACCTGATGGGCTATCCATTGGAGATCGCCGGAAAGAAGAGGCCAGTGTTCGTTCCTTCTCAAAACATACCCCTACCATAAGAGCAAAAACCAAAAAAGCAAACAAATACAAAACAAGGCAAACGTAAATTGAAACAACGGAAGGGAAATGAACCAAATCAGCAAATGCAACAAAGGAAGGAGCCAAAGAAAAAGGGGTGGGCGGACGGGCTCCTCCCGTCACCCTGGTGCGAGATATGTGAGGAAGGAGGGTGGGCAGGGGAAATGGGGAGAGGAAAAATCTAGAGAAGGAGGACAATCTCTCTCTAGAGGGCAAAGTTTTAGTAAGTTGCACATTTAGTTTTGGTAAAAAAAAAGTTGCACATTTTATATGTATGGCACTCATTTGGTTAAAAATGGTGGGTGCGGATTGAAACTACGATGGGATCTGCTGGTCCCTATTTTGAGTGTGCTGTCATTTATAATTCTTTATTTGAATTTTACAGTGTATTTCGAAGAGATATACACATAATATTTGAGTATTGTACTTTTTAATGTTGCCCACATTAAAATCTTATAATATATAAAGTGCATTTAAAAATTATTATACCTATTTATCTTCAAATTATAAGCTCAATAGGATCCTAGTATATTATAATGGATGTTGCAAAGTAATTTGTCTGCGACATCAACCACAACTACTGCGACTCTTTTCTCGACAAGGCTAAGAAATCCGTGATTAGTTCTATCCCAGTAAAATGATTGTTGTTTGTTGCGAGGAGAACTGGGTGGCCACGGGCCCTACAAAAATTTGGAGATTTTTGCTCTCTTGGCCCTATACAAAGGAGAAAACATCCTTTTTGGCCTCTCTAGAAATTTTTTAAAACATTTCCTCCCAACACTTTGCAATAATCATTTTAGTCCTGAAAATACTCAATAATCTTTATTTTTGAAAAATCTAATAAACACATGCAGATATAATTTAAAAAATTTTGCTCAAATATTTCAAAATCTATAAATTTTGTTTTTTCACAAACTCTAACCATGGAGATGTGAAAGGTACTGAAAGCTAAATCACACATTTTAAATTAATATTATCATTTATGACTTTGCTTGCTCTTTCCATGAGTTCCTTTTAAGTATTTTCTTGTTTTTATCTACTTTCTCCCACAATATTGACATAATCGTTCAATAAATAAAATAATTAATTAAAACTCAACCGTTTACTGCGTGTCCTTAGGCTAACATAACCTATGGATAGTATTTTTGGCATCTCGAATTATGTTTGTATTATAGATGTAGTAAAATATATATTAAAAATAAAAATAGTTATTATAGTATTAGATTAGTCCCCCAAAGATGCCAGCCTTTTATAACTAAAGTGTATATTAGTTTAATTTGTTGAGTGTTGCTAAAAAAATTTAATTCAGGAGAATTAATTAGCCCCTTTGTTTTTCTTGAGTGAGGAGGACTAATTAGCCTTGGCCCGAAGGAAGTGAAAGGGGCGGGGCCCAGTGAAGATGCGAAGCGAACCACAGCAGACCGAAGGAGTTGGATCCCATCTTGAAATCTCAGTTCCTTATCTGTATTCGAATAGGGTCGGCTCCTCTGGTTTCTGCCCGCACAATTCCAGGCATACGGCATGGCAGCTACACTCAGCCTTCTGACACTCCCTATTCTTTCACGAAAACCACACCCCTCCGACTCGAAACCGACAATTCCATCCAATCCAACAAAATTGGGTCCCTCTTCTACACACTCAACATCCAGCCCCAAATTATTCTTACATGCTCTTAAATCAGCTTCTCTTCCCCTCACAGCAATCGCTGTACCATTCATCGTAGACGCAAAGGTATGTGTATATGAAAATATCTCAGGTTTCTTCAGCAATTAATTGTTTTTCGCTTGAACTCTTTCCTCACTGGGCAATGCTATTAATAGGATGCATTTGCTGTCGGTGGGGAGTTTGGAATATTGGAGGGGAGGACGTTTGCACTCATACACCCCATTGTCATGGGTGGTTTGTTCGTGTACACCTTGTGGGCCGGGTATTTGGGTTGGCAATGGCGGCAAGTTCGCACGATTCAAAATGAGATTACCGAGCTCAAGAAGCAGGTGAAGCCTGCCCCGGTTACTCCAGAAGGGAAGACAGTGGAAGTGGCGCCGTCTCCGGTTGAGCTCAAGATTAAGCAGCTTACAGAGGTAGGTACGCTTGTAAATGATAGTTACAGAAATTCCTATGAAATAAAAGGCATTCTCAGTTTGGTCTGTGAGATTTGAATCCTTATAACTGAATACCATTAACAATAGTCGTATTATTTTTGCAACAGCATTAAGAAAAAGGTATTGATGATAACACTCTTTGTCTGTAAGGAATTTCCGGCGACAATGTTTATCTGTACGACGTTGCAAGATTTCTAGGACTAACTTTTGCGAAAGTAATGTTTTGACTCAGAAATTGGGGTAATGTGGCATAGTTTATCTACAAATAAAGAACAAATATATAATGTGCTCATTCTTGGAGACCGTGTGCCTTTTCGTTTGTCAAATTCAGGGGAGGAAGGAGTTGCTGAAAGGTTCCTTCAGGGAAAGGCACTTCAATGCAGGGTCGGTACTGTTAGGATTCGGAGTGTTTGAGGCTATTTTCGGAGGAGTGAACACGTGGTTTAGGACGGGAAAGCTGTTTCCAGGGCCCCATTTATTTGCAGGAGCAGGTAAATCTTTCGCATTACAATGCTCTGGAGTTGAGAATGTAGGTTTGTGGATACGGAAACTGATTTTGGTGGTGTATTTCTTACTTGGTCAGCCATTACAGTGCTCTGGGCAGGCGCTGCGGCTCTTGTTCCTGCAATGCAGAAAGGGAGCGAGACGGCTAGAAATCTTCACATTGCGTTGAATGTGTTGAATGTTCTACTATTTGTGTCGCAGATCCCCACTGGAATTGATATAGTTTTTAAAGTTTTTGAGTTTACTAAATGGCCTTGAACTGGACAGGTCTTCTCTTGCTTTTGTGCCACTTAATTAGCATCTATGTTTGATTCAACTAAAGTTAATTACTCCCAAGCATTGGTTGCAAGTATCGGTGGAACTGTATTATTATATGGATTCCATGAGAAAGAGCTAGCACAGGTCTTCTAGGCCTGAGCCAAAAATAATGTTAGAAAGTTGAATGGCTTACCAAATATTCTAATCACATTATGCTTCCAGCATTCTCTGCAAATGACTACCCTTCAATTGATCTGTTCTAGAAGGGCTGGAAGGTTGAGATCTTGCAATGACCATTATGTAGCCTCAAGCGGTACATCTTGTTCCACATCATCTTTCAATTTAAAGTTAGGGGAAAATACACTTTACACCCACAAACTACTAGAGTAGTGACACATTACACCCCAAACTACCATCTTTAAGACATTGCACCCTCAAACTACCAATGTTAGACACTTTACACCCTAAACTACCCGCTTTGACACATTACACCTTCCAACTACTAATATTAAATACTTTGCACCCTCCATTTGACAATAATACCCTTAATAAATTAATGAATTGACAACAATATCTTTAATATATGCAAAATGGGTCAAGGGTATAATTGTCATTTCAGTCTACAAATTTGACATAGGGTGCAGTGTCAAAAATTGGTAGTTAGAGGGTGCAATGTATCAAAATTAGTAGTTTATGGTGCAAAGTGTAAAACCTATGATAGTTTGTAGGTGAAAAATGTATTTTCCCCTTAAAGTTACATGCAGGTGCGGATAATATATATTAATATTCAATTTTTGTCAATATATATGCACATTTACACACATAATATACACATTTCTATATATAGGTATTTTGAAATCCGACTATATCTAAGAGCATTTAGAAAAGCTTCAAGGGTTCACTGAAGCTCGTGTAATTCGATACTGTACATTTGCGATCTGTAGATGAAAGTAGTTATAGATTTAACATTTAATTGACCGTGTCTTTCCCGATTGAATCCACCTAGAGAGGAAACTGTTCGCAGTCATTATGTTAGATTTTATTTGGATGGCTAGAAACAAACTCCTGCATGAGGATATTCGACAGGATCCTCCCTCTATTCTTCAGAAGATTTTACACTCTCACCTTGAGCATTTGGCAGCGAGGCTCACCTCTCCCAGGCTCCTTCGCAAGGTTACTGACACATCAGTTTTTGATGGTAACTTCCATCGACTGACCTTTGACGTTGCCATTCGTCCTCTGTTCTCTTCGAATGCAGCCGTCCTCTTCCACTCAAATGGAGATATCCTGACTGCATGGACTTCAGAGTCTACTACCACTGACCGGTCGGTGGCGAAGTGGAGGCAGTGTTGTTAGCCCTATCTAAAGCAGTTGACCTCAAAATCAAAAGTTTGTTATTCCAGGGTGACTGCCAATGTTATTGACAATTTTCTGTTGTCTCAGTTGGATGGCTCATCCAGTGCTTCTTTGTAGGGTTGTTCACGGGTACCGGCGGTTGACCGGTTAATCGGCACCGCCATCGGTAACCGTCCCCCGCTTAGTAATTAGGGCGGTATCGGTTGCCATTTTCACCCATTAGCAGTGAAAATGGCGGTGGTACCGTAACTTTTTTTTTTTTACAAAATATAAACTGGAGAGAAAGGGAGAAGAGAGAGAGAGAGGTGCGAGGGAGAGAGATAAAGAAAAGAGCGGGGAGGGAGGAAGAGAGAGAGAGACAGAGAGGGGGAGAGAGAGGTGAAAAGTGAAAGAGGGAGAGAGAGACAGAGAGGTGATGGGCAGAGAGAGAGAGAAGTGCTGGAAGAGAGAGACATAGAGGTGAGAGAGAGGGAGAGAGAGACAGAGAGGGGGAGAGAGACAGAGAGGTGAAACCTGAAAGAGAGGGAGAGGGAGACAAAGTTGGAGAATTCAATTTCTAAAATTTTTTTCCTTATCATATATCACCCAAATACTAAAGTTTTTAACAAATTAACAATTTCTAATTTAAAGAGAGCAGTGGTGAATTAAAATTCAAAGTGAAATAAAATCTCACCTACAAATTCTCTCTATTACCTAACAATTATTAATTTACATTTAAAGTGAAATAAGTCTCTCAACTCAGATATACAAACATATCGTATTTTGCACAAAGAGAGAAAATAAAGGATATTATGTCTAGAGAGGATTTTAGGAGGCAAGTATATTCAATCAGTCGTCAACAAAGGCAAAGGGTCAGGAATAGGTAAATATATTGTTTTTGTAAGGGTAGGAAAGTAAAACGAAATATATAGGAGGTTTGGGCGAGATTCCAAGTCTTTAAAATAAATTATGGTAAAAGTCCACCAGATTAACTACTGTAGGCTGACCATACTATCAAAAATTCTCCAGAATATTCTGCAACATAATCCAGACTTTCCAGATACAACAAACAACCTTCCAAAAGCCTATTCTGAATTCTTTTAGCCTCCACAACCTTCATAGACCAACCAAGTTGCTTCTTACATGCTAAAATAAAAAATACATTTATAAAAATACTGTTTTGCCCATGAAAATAATGCAAACTTACATAAACATTCTCAATACTGAAGCTCACTCTCTAGCAGCCTGGGTAGCTGGCCACTCCTTTTCAGGAGAAGTTTCAGCTTCTTTCTTCTTAATCGTGGATTATGGAAATTCAGCGGTGTTAAACCACCCTAATTTTAGCTGTTGTTTTCTTAGGTTTTTTTTTCTGCATTGTTCTTTTCTTTATTTTCTTTGAAGTTGGTTGTTTTGCTGTTGTACCTTTCTGGTTTTAACAAAAAAAATAAAAAAGAATCCACCTAGAGAGGTTTCAAGGAGATTGTTGTGTGGATTTATTTTGATAAAACTCGTCAGGACAGAAAATGAGTAGAAAGATCTTTTTTGTTTTAGTAGAAAGATTTTCGTATTATATGATGTTTATTTAATTCACTTATTTAATATTAGGAAAAAAATAATTTTTGATCATTGAGCTTTACACCGATTTCATAATAGGCCATTGAGTTTTAAAATTAAAAATTCTAGTGCTTAAATTTTACACTGTTTACATAATGTTATAAAAAAAAAAAAATTCAGTTCTTAAGTTTTGGACTCTTTAGAAAAAAAAAACAAAATCATCCGATCAACCCTTGGTCTACTCCACTAAAACTAGAAGCTCCACCTTAGTAGAAATCTAAGGCTATGTTTGATTACAAAAATTTTACCCTTCTTAAAATTTTAATACAATAAAAAATTACAATATAATCTCTCTTTTCAATCACATCATTACTTTTCACTATAATAAATATTAAAAATCACATATCTCTTCACATTTTCACCAAATCTAATACCCTAAAATTTTAACAGTCAGTTGTACACTGACATTCCCATTTGTCTATACCATATTTGAGGTCACTGTCACTCATTGTCCACTCGTTTTACAAAATGCTACCGTTCTAACTTGCCTGACTTGAGCCCATCCCTTTCGGTCCCCCCCTCTTTCACATTTCGCATTGTTTCACTTATCAAATAAGATAGTAGCTAAGTTGAATTTTCGTTGAAATGAACCTTTTAATATTAAAGGACTAGATATAGAGCTGGCAGGACTTCGTCTGTTCTACGGAGGCCCAAAATTCAAGGACTAAAGTTTTTAGTTTTAAAGCTTAAAGACCTACTATGAAAACGGTGTAAAACTCAAAGACTAAAATTTTTAGTTTTAAAACCAAATGAACTATGAAAACAGTGTAAAACTCAATGAACAAAAATAGAAGTGAGCATCGTACTGCATGTCTGGGCGTAAGAACAAATGCATGTTAAATCCCCTTCCTGCCAAAAAATAAACAAAATTTTTTTTGGTGTTCCATAGTACAAATGTGTTTTCTGGGAAAAACTAAAAGTGCATATAAGTTTAGATGCAGGGCTCCTCAGTTGACAAAACTTTGTTTCAACATTCGTTAAACACTTGAAATAGAAGCTGGTGATCATGATTTTCGATTTGCATCAATGTTCTTCAATCTGTACTAAGGACTCATAGTAACTAAGAAACTCTGATGTACACAAGAGTATTACTAACAGAGTTATAGGTATACTGTTACAAGATTGAAATAAAAAGAGTAATGGTGTCCAAAGTTGGTCCATTTTTTACTTTTTGATATGGATCTTATATTATTTAATTTCAGTTTTATAAAACACGAAATTATAGAGAACCATAATTCATAATATGTAAGTCTAACACTATAATGTCATTTAAGACAGTTGATGTGAAGCTCCAAATTCTCGCGCGGTGCGGGCATACTCTGCAAGAGTTAATAACTCAAAGTGCCATTACTTCTCAACATGACAAATGTGGAGGTAACCCTGTGCCAGAATCATCTTGAAGTGGTTTAAGCAACTGATGCTAGCCCACATTCTCATGGATTTGGGCTTTTTTGGTCAAAATTCACCTCAACAATGTTGGAAGTCCCACATTTCTAGAGAAACTAGTCAATGTGCTCCTTATAAGGTTGTGACATCCCTCACTCCTTAAGGGCAGTTAGGTCCACCTTTCACATATTGTGTAAATTCTAAGAGCAAGGTTCATAGTTTGTGGTTCCACCTTCACCTGTTTCCACGTTTTGGCTTGGATGTCTTCCCGCCACACGTGAGGGGCGTGTTGGAAGTCCCACATTTCTAGAGAAACTAGTCAATGTGCTCCTTATAAAGTTGTGACATCCCTCACTCCTCAAGGCGTCTTTTGGAGTTGAGTTAGGCCCACCTTTCACATATTGTGTAAATTCTAAAATGATATCAGAGCAATATTCCTAGTTTGTGATCCACCGTCACCCGTTTCCACGTGTTGGCTTGGATGTCCTCCCGTCACACGTGAGGGGGCGTGTTGGAAGTCCCACATTGCTAGAGAAACTAGTCAATGTGCTCCTTATAAGGTTGTGACATCCCTCACTCCTCAAGGCGTCTTTTGGAGTTGAATTAGGCTCACCTTTCACATATTATGTCAATTCTAATAACTGTCGTAGAACTCGTATAGGCCATTTAAGACCTATCAGCCTTCGTAATGTGGTTTATAAGATCATTTTGAAACTCCTTGCAAACCGCTTAAAACAACTACTACAAAAGCTTGTGTCCCCGCTCCAAGCTGCATTTGTGCCTAATTGTCTTATTCGGAGAACTCTACCATAACACATGAGCTATTTCACAAGATCAAACACAAAAGAGGGAAAGGAGGTCTTCTGTCACTAAAGATTGATATGGAAAAAGCCTGTGATTGTGTGGAATGAGAGTTTCTTTTTGTTGTCCTTAATAGCTTTGGATTCCTTAATGGATGGATACAATTGATCAAACAATGTCTCTCTATTGTTTCCTACTCTTACCTCCTCAATGGCTCGACACATGGTTATTTTTTCCCTCACTGTGGCCTCCGTCAAGGAGACTGCATCTCACCCTTCTTGTTTATTTTATGTTTTGAAGTCTTAATGAGGTTGTTGCTGAAGGCTGAAACTCAACATCCTCTCAAGGGTATTCAAGTGTGCCGAGATGCTCCCCTGGTTAATCATCTAATGTTTGCAAATAATTTAATGATTTTCAGTAGAGCCACTGCCAAGGATGCTTAAAATATTCCTGAGTGCCTCCATCATTATCTGGCTTGATCAGTGCAAAAGATAAATAAGCAAAAATTTGGTGTTCTCTTCAGCCACAACACACTATTGCAGCAGAGTTTGGATGGTTGTAGAAGACTTGAAATGAAGAAAGCTGCTTTTGGAGTTAAGTATTTGGGACATTATTCTGAAGATTCCTAGATCAAGGGAAATGGCTTTTCAAGATATAAAAGAGAGAGTTATCTCAAAGCTGGAGGGTTGAAAAACAAAGTGCCTCTTTCGGGCTAGTAGACTCACCTTGATCAAGGTAGTGACTGCGGCCTTTCCATCATACTCCATGTCCGCTTTCCTCCTCCCTAAAGGTTGGTGCAAGGAGCTAGACACCAATTTAAAAAACATCTTCTGAGACTACAATAGTGACAACCAAAAGTTTACTCCCTTGGCCTGGTCAACTATCTGCATGCCGTATGTGTAAGTCCTAGTTTCAGGATTAAGGCAACTCAAGAGGGGGGGTGAATTGGTTTTCTAAACTTTTCGGTTAAAACCCCCAAAGTTGTGTTTGCAAGTAAATACTACTTTAGCACAAATATATAATATGCGGAATTGTAAATAAGTGCTAAAGTAAGGAGTAGGGATAAAAGAAGCAAACACAATATTTTTAGGTGGTTCGGCAAACCCTCCTACATCCACCCCTCAAGCTCCTTCACTGAGCCTTAAGGTTTTCCACTATCTTCCAATAGCTTTACACACTAGCTTCCGGGTGCTAGTGAACCGTACAAGTGTTTTCCCTGGATCAACACTCAAACCCTCCCAAGTGGTTTTTCTGACTCACCACTCACAATCTCACCAAGCTTGAGATAAACACTCTCAAAGCTTCTTCTTTAGTGAACAACCTCAATAAAGGAAACACCTCTTTTGATAGGTAGATTTAGGAACAAGACTCTCTCAAAGAGTAGATATAAAAATGGAAAGCTCTATCTCTTGATTCATACAAAGACAAGGATGTGAAAGTGTAATTTGTGTGAATGATATGAGAAATATGAAATAAGAAGGTCTAGAATATTTCTCAAGCTATACAAATGATATGTGGTCGTTGAGTTATCATTTTAGAAGAAATGAAGGTGTATTTATAGGTCACATATGAAAACTAGCCGTTTATAACTATTGGGAGTTTTTGCTAAAACGAGCCGGTCGACCGCTTCAAGTTACCGTTACTCCAACGGTCATATTGTCAGAAGCTCAACGACTCTTTTGTCAAAACCAACCGGTTGACCGGCAACGGTCATATTGTCAGAAGCTCAACGACTCTTTTGTCAAAACCAACTGGTCGACCGCTACATGAGGCGGTCGAAGTACCGGTCGACCGCTTGAACAGCCGGTCGACCTCCTCAACTTAAGCATGATCCGGTTCTTTTAAAAATATGGTTTTTGACCACTTTTAAACACCCAATTTGGAAGACATACTTCCTATAAGTATATGAAGGTTTAGAGGTTTGATTGAGATGTTTTGAAACCTATAAAAACATTTTAATCTTTCAAACAAAACTTAAAACGGTTTATGCATGTTTTGAAAGATATGCAAGTGCGTGATTCAAATCCTTGTCAAATGTGAAATAAAGAGTTACAAGGATTATACCCTAAGGTCTTGAATCTTCACTTTAAGCTCCTTGCATCTTCTTGTTCTTCTTTCTTCAAGGTTTAGCTCTTTTCGTCAAGTTGTCTTTGTCTTTGAAGATGTCCATTTTGTAAACTCATCCATTTATTGGAATCATCAAAATCTCGATTGTGCACAAAAACCAACAATCTCCCCATTTCTGATGATGACAATAAAGTGATAGTTTTGGGATGACTCCCCATATCTTTTGCAATTGGACAAACATTTAAAACTTGAAGACAAAGCATTAGTAGCCATTGGATTCATAAAAAGTAATACAATTAAAACATAATCCAATTAAAAGGAGAATATATAGTCATCAAAACTATTAGCACATTTCTCCCCCTTTGTCACATCAAAAAGACAAAGGATACACATCTCCCCAAATATGCATTCTAAAAACAAAGGGAATCCAAGCATGTAGACATTTTATAATTCTCCCCCTTTGTCAATCAAAATGAGAATGCATGTATAGAATTTAAAAGATCATTTTTTTAAACCAAAAGAACAAGTTTGGGTTTTAAAAGACAATCTCTTTGAAATGGTATAGAGGATGTCTAATGAGACTCAAGAGTCCATCGCTATTACGATAGTAGCCTACCGAGTGGGTTTGTACCAACCTCTTAGCTACCAATGACAATTTAAAAGTCATTCTCAACCAAAGAAAGTTTAAGCACACAAAAACTCATCAAAGATCAGGATTTTTGTAAAAGATATAGCTTATAGAGATGTTTTATTTTGACAAATGCAAGAAATAAAATTCCAAACATTAATACATGTGCATAGTTAAAGCAAATTCTCAATTAAGGATTTAGAAGTTACCAAATGTTTTCCCCTTCGCATTTTCTCTTTGCTCCATCCTTGTTGAATCCTATAAAAGAATCAAGGAAATGCTTTTGGTACCCAAGCTTTCTTGGGTCCTTCGGTGTTAGCCTTGGTTCCCTTTGGAACCCATGCTTTCTTAAGAGTCTTGCTCCCAAGCTTCTTTAATGCACAATCAAAAATTAGATGCTCATCTTTATTGTAAAAATGACATGTTTGAGTAGGTGCATTAAATGATTTAGCCTTCAAAAATAATTCTTAAAATATTTTTGGTGAATTGAAGGCTTGTAGCCTAAGCCACATTTGTCAAAGACACATCTTTGACTATCAAGAATCAAATCTAAAGATTTCTTTCCTTGAGTAAACTTCTCAAGGATTTTGCTTTGAGAAATAATTTTGTTGTTCAAAACAACTTTCTCATTTTCAAATTCTAAAGCTTTTTGTTGGAACAAATCATTTTCGAGCTTTAGATTCCTTTTCTCATTTTTCAAAGAATCAATATCATTTGAGATCAAAATGAGTTTCTTTTTCAATGATGTATATTTTGAACCTAATTTTTCAAATTGACATAAAAGATCATCAAATGCATTTGAAGCTCAATATATGAAATTTTAGGCTCATCATTTGAAGAATGTACCTCATCATCATCCTCATCAGTAGCTTCAAATGCCATGAGGCACATGTTGGCTATTTCTCCATCTTCTTCTTCTTCGGAGGAGGAACTTTCATTGTTAGCCTTCCAAGATGTCTTATTTTATTTGAGGCTTCTCTTTCCTTTCTTGCTTTTGAGGAAGTTCTTGAACTTTCTAGTCATTAAGACTATATCTTCCTCATCTTCATCTCCATCTTCAATTATGGAGGATTTGAGAGCGATCCTCATCTTCTTTTTGCTCTCATCTTCATTTTCGAGCATTTGGATCTCATGGGTCATTAAGGATCCAATGAGCTCATCCAGAGATAACTTTGTGAGATCCTTGGCTTCTTGTATGACAGTCACTTTGGTCTCCCATGCCTTTGGTAGTGACCTAAGGATTTTTCTCACCAAATTGGAGTTAGTATATGATTTACCAAGAGCATTCAAAGCATTTATTATTGTGGTAAATCTAGTATACATGTTAGAAATAGATTCCTCGGTGATATTTTAAATAACTCATAGTTATGAACAAGCATGTTGATTTTTGACTCTTTGACTTGACTTGCTCCTTCGTGAGTAATTTCTAATGTATGCCATATATCTCTAGCATTTGAGCATGATGCAATTCTATTAAACTCTCCTCTATCCAATGTACAATATAATATGTTCATGGCTCTTGCATCTAGAGAGATTTTCATTTTATCATTTGCATCATATTCGTTTTCTCTTTTAAGTGTTTGAACTTCTCCAACTTTCTTTGTGGGAATATGAGGACCATTTAAGATGCATATCCACAAATTATAATCAATAGATTGTAAAAAAATACTCATCATAACTTTCCAATATGTATAATCACTTCCATTAAAAAATGGTGGTCTAAGTGTGGAAAGTCCTTCAACTTAAGTGTTGAAACTTGTAGTTGTCATTCTAACTCAAGATGTTTAAATCTTGTATAAAGAGCACCAGGCTCCGATACCAATTGTAAGTCTTAGTTTCAAGATTAAGGCAACCCAAGAGGGGGGGTGAATTGGTTTCCTAAACTTTTCGGTTAAAACCCCCAAAGTTGTGTTTGCAAGTAAATACTACTTTAGCACAAGTATATATTATGAGGAACTGTAGATAAGTGCTACAGTAAGAAGCAGGGATAAGAGAAGCAAACACAATATTTTTAGGTGGTTCGGCAAACCCGCCTACATCCACCCCTCAAGCTCCTTCACCGAGCATTAGGTTTTCCACTATCTTCCAATAGCTTTACATACTAGCTTCCGGGTGCTAGTGAACCGTACAAGTGTTTTCCCTAGATCAACACTCAAACCCTCCCAAGTGGTTTTTTTGGCTCACAACTCACAACCTCACCAAGCTTGAGATAAACACTCTCAAAGCTTCTTCTTTAGTGAACAATCTCAATAAAGGAAACACCTCTTTTCATAGGTAGATTTAGGAACAAGACTCTCTCAAAGAGTAGATATAACAATGAAAAGCTCTATCTCTTGATTCACACAAAGACAAGGATGTGAAAGTGCAATTTGTGTGAATGATATGAGAAATATGAAATAAGAAGGTTTAGAATATTTCTCAAGCTATACAAATGATATGTGGTCGTTGGGTTATCATTTTAGACGAAATGAAGGTGTATTTATAAGCCACATATGAAAACTAGACGTTTATAGCCGTTGAGAGTTTTTGCTAAAACCAGCCGGTCGACCGCTACATGAATCGGTCGACCGCTTCAAGTTACCGTTACTCCAACGGTCATATTGTCAGAAGCTCAACGACTCTTTTGTCAAAACCAACCGGTCGACCGCTACATGAGGCGGTCGAAGTACCGGTTGACCACTTGAATAGCCGGTCGACCTTCTCAACTTAAGCATGATCCGGTTCTTTTAAAAACAAGGTTTTTGACCACTTTTAAACACCCAATTTGGAAGACATACTTCCTATAAGTATATGAAGGTTTAGAGGTTTGATTGGGATGTTTTGAAACCTATAAAAATATTTTAATCTTTTAAACAAAACTTAAAACGGTTTATGCATATTTTGAAAGATATGCAAGTGCGTGATTCAAATCTTTGTCAAATGTGAAATAAAGAGTTACAAGGATTATACCCTAAGGTCTTGAATCTTCACTTTAAGCTCATTGCATCTTCTTGTTCTTCTTTCTTCAAGGTTTAGCTCTTTTCGTCAAGTTGTCTTTGTCTTTGAAGATGTCCATTTTGTAAACTCATCCATTTATTGGAATCATCAAAATGTCGATTGTGCACAAAAGCCAACAGTATGAAATTGGAGGACTGAGATTAAGATGATGTTATGATATGAATAGAGCTCTCATTGCAAAACTTGGTTGGCGAAACAGTATGAAATTGGAGGACTGAGATTAAGATGATGTTATGATATGAATAGAGGTCTCATTGCCAAACTTGGTTGGCTAATGTATAGATGTCCCAATGCACTTTGGGTTAAAGTCCTGACCAAAACATCCTTGAAGAACACCAACATGCTATCTGTATCTCCATCCCAAAATTCTTCTTGGATTTGGCAAGGAATTCTAGCAGCTAAAGATATCATTGAGAAAGGGTTGTAATAGTAGATTGGTGATGGGCAGAGCATTTACATCTGGTCTAATCCTTGGATACCGGGGCTTCCACTCTTTAGGGAGCAACCCCTACTCTCCTTATCTATTTCACCTCCTCCAAACAAGGTTTCAGTTTTAATAAACCTATCTTTTAGTATGCGTAACATGAGCATTCTCCAATAGGTGTTTACCCTAGCTTGTGTTGATGCAATCCTTAACATAATCCCAGAATCACCCTTGGATCAAGACATGCTAGTTTGGCATCCAAACCACTCAAGACCTAAATGAAAGATATAGCAAATTAAAAAAACGTAAAGTAAAACCTCATTTAAAATAGCTTAATATCTCTTAAAAATTAATATCACTACGTATCTTTGATGTAGATGATAACAGGAAGTGATTCCAAGTACTTTGGAAGGCAATGCTGAACGAAATGGTTCGTGAAGTTTGAGAGGATTCAAGAATATTCGTTAGAGGTAACCGGTAAAAATGGCTTGCCGGTTTCATATAATCGTTCATCATTTACACGTGGCGAATTCTCATTCGCTTTCAGGATCGATCGACCGCGCATAATCACGATCCACCGTGATTCAAAAAAAATGACGGTTACGCTTCCACGATCGATCGACGATTCGCATTTTCCAACGTCAGGCGGCAATGGTCGATCGCTTATTGTCTTACACGTGGCGAACTTCCATTCATACAAAGTACCGATCGACCGCTCATTGTAACGATCAATCGTGAATTCAAAAACAATAACGGTTACGCTTCCACGATCGATCGACGACTCGCATTTTCCAACGTCAAGAGGCAACGATCGATCGGAAATTTTCAACAGGTGTCGATTCGTCACCGATCGATCGTTGAATAATCACTGATCAATCGTTAAGCGTGACGATTTAAAGTAGTCACCAAAAGATTTCACATGTTGTGACAGAGTTTCTCGTCACAACATACCGACGATCGTTATATAACCTATCGATCGTGGCGTGACGAACTTTTTCGTCACCAAAGCATTACCTTTTAGTGACAAAAATTTTATTTCGTCACAGAAACGAATTTTAGTGATGAAATTGGTGACGAACAAAAGTTTCGTCACAAAAAATCCTTTTTTAGTGAGGAAATTAACATTTCGTCACTAAAAATAGACTTTTAGTGACGAAATTCATTTCTTCACCGAGAATTTCGTCACTAAAACTCAATTTTTTTGTAGTACACTAACCATAATATATGTTATAACGGGGTACATATCCAATACGATACCATTGGATCCCAATGGAGCCATCCCCACCACCAACTACCTTTTTAGGGGATTGGATTGAGGGCTCTCCAATGGAGTCTTAGGCATTTTGGAGTTGCTTTAGATTCCTGTAGAGAGAAACGCTAGCCAAATCCAAAGTGTTTAATCATTCAGTCTTAACACAAATGATGCATAGGAAGATGTAATACCCCATCCCGAAAAAGGTGTAAGTGATTAATTTAAATTTTAAATGAAAAGATAGTGTTTCATCTTGTGTTTGATTTTTGGATAGATGTTGAATTGTATTTTTGAATTTAAAGGTGCTGATATGGAGATGTGATCTATATTTGAATAAAGATTTGATCTTGAGTTTAAATTTAAAGGTTTGAATAAAAATTTGATCTTGAGTTTGAATTTAAAGGTTAAGATATGGATAAAGATTATTCTTATATTTGAATTTGAAATATATGGATAAACATCTTATGTTTGAATTTAAAAGTGATGGATAGAGGTATGTTTGAATTTTAATGTTGCAGAGATTGAACTTAATAAATAGTTGCAGAGAATGTTTATTAGAGACCAAAAAATTGGGATTGAGGTTGTGCTACTAGTTTCTGAGAGATTGTTCGGAAATTATTGGAAGTTTTAAGGATTGATTAAGTGTTCGAGGTAAGTGGTTCTTCAATGAGATTTTGAACTTGCACCGTATTTTATATGGTTTTGATATATTATTTGGGGAACTGAACAAATTTTGGGTAAAAGGAGATTGTCGAGATTTTCGTGAAACTCAATTGAAATATTTATAACTTGAGCATACTGTGAAAATTGTCCTTGCGCTGGTGATATATCTTTGTGGTCTGTGTGGCCAATTTGATACCCCTCGTGGTATTTTGAAGTCTTTGTCGCCTGGAGGTCTGTGTGACCATTGGGGTCTGTGTGACCATTGGTGATTTCCCTATATTGCGTGGCCTTGGATATTTTTGTTACAAACTTGTATTTTGGATTCAGTATAGCTCACAATGTTTTATTCTGGATTTCGGTTATTGTGATAAAATTGCCTTTTCCCCAACCTCCATTGACATACTACTTACTGAGCTTGTCGTAGCTCACCCCTTACTCTCATATTTTTTTCAGAGTTGACAGAATTAGAAAAGTTCGAGGAGCTTCAGAGATATTTGTGTTTCGAAGGCGTGTTTTCAAGAGTAGTTGTGAAGATTAATGTTGGGGAATTCGATATTGTATTATTTTGGGAGATCATCGATATTGGAAATATCGGATATGCTAATGTAAATTTTAGAGCTCGGATTGATATTTTTGGGTGTTTTTACGTTTTATTAATATTTTGCTGAGTTTGTACAAAATTAGTTTTGAAATATTGGGGTCTAGATAAATGATTAGCAATGGTGAAAAAACATTATTTTATACGAAAATTTATTCGTATGGAGTTTGGGCCCGGGGCGTTACAGATGGTATCAGAGCATAGGTTTGTGATTCTGTAGACTCTTAGGAATATTTTGATTGAAATCCGAGCATAGGTTGTGATATGTGGCAACTCTATTGATTTTCAGAAGGATTTCAATTGAAGTTGGATTATAGCTTTAAAGTTAGAAGAGATTTAAATCTTGATCATTTTATTACGAATAAGAGATAAAGTTATGAGCTTGTTTTGAGGATATTGATGTTGATCTTCGTTTAGGCTTGGATATTGTATGAGTTTGGGTTTTAGGCTTGAATTGTGTTGATAAAAAAAATTGTGAGGTGATTTTGTATGATCAGAGTGCGCAATAGAAGCATGAATGATTTGTGATTTAGTTTGTTAATGGATTTATTTTTTGTGGAAGGAGCCGCAAATTTCGGGGACGAAATTTCTTTTAAGGAGGGGAGATTGTAATACCCCATCCCGAAAAAGGTGTAAGTGATTAATTTAAATTTTAAATGAAAAGATAGTGTTTAATCTTGTGTTTGATTTTTGGATAGAGGTTGAGTTGTATTTTTGAATTTAAAGGTGCTGATATGGGCTTGGTGGGCCTTGACGAGGACGTCAAGGATTTAAGGAGGGGAGATTGTGATACCCCGAATCCCACATGGAGTGGGAGAGAAGAATGAATGAGTGATTGGTTCTATAAGGGTCAAGTCTCACATTGGGACATTACTAGGTTGAACTGAGCTTTACAATGATCTAAGGGGCTTCAAGAGCAATATTGACTAGTCATTTTGAAGTCAAAGCACAGATGTGGCTAGTGCTTGTCCTTGGGTCATTTCAAATGGTATCAGAGCGGTCCTAGTAACCACCAATATGGGCTTGGTGAGCCTTGACGAGGACGTCAAGGATTTAAGTGGGGGATATTGTGATACCACTAATCCCACATTGAGACTTTACTAGGTTGAACTGAGCTTTATAATGATCCAAGGGGCTTCAAAAACAACCTTAACTAGTCATTTTGAAGTCAAAGCACAGATGTGGCTAGTACTTGTCCTTGGGTCGTTTCAGAAGATCTCAAGAAATAATTGGGTGCCTATGGGTTAGGCTAGTGAGAGGGATGATGATGAGGAGTGAAATAATAATGCCCTAAAAATTATTTATCTGAATAATAGTTATATAGATGTTACATGTTTATATTTATTTATTCGGTAATATGTTGTGACATAAGATGTTACACAAATATTATTGAGTGCCATTGTAGAAAAGTCATGCCAATGATTAATGAATCAAAGGCGGGAAGTATGGCTATTTGGTTCCTTGTTCACTTGATGTTTTGTTCTAGACTAAGGTACATAATGATGTACGACAGGTTTACACTCTTTGTGCCTCTATTTAATTGGATGATGGACTTCTTCATTGAGGTAGTGACCTTAAGCAAATGAGTAGGTGCAATTTAAGAGTATATGCACTGAACGATATCAAATATGAATACCTTATGGAAGTGATCATTGATGTTGAGAAGGAATTCAACACAATTGACTTATTGTATCTTTCTAGGTCAAAGATTTCAGATAACGTTGGTTCTTATATATAATATATGAGTTTGTATAAATGCTCAACAAGAAATCCACCAGTCTCTTGATGAGACAGTATATTCAATATATTTGTATAGGTTGGACTAGAAAATAATCCATTGGCCAATGGTATTTTGTGAAAATATTTTTCGAAATTAATATATATTTGTGAAATTTTTTGGAAACAATTGATAGTTCAACGAGTTACAGATTGTGAATTATGAGTTAGAGACTTAATCGGTGATATGGTTCCAGTCCTATTCACTTGTGTGAAATATAGTATCGTGGAAGGATAAATAAACAAATAATTGTTAGCAGAAGGGATTTCACAAATCAATCTTAAATACATAAAGGTAAATTGTAATATGTTGATGAACATGATTACAATTAGTAGAAGCCTAAAATTTTGAATAAAAGAATATAAGAGAGTTGATGGAAAAAAAGTTTTTTCATGTGATCCTATGACTGAGATCTGAGATCCTTAACTGCACCATCGTAGCTAGGGTTTTATATAAAAGGATAGCTATGAGATAGTCTATCACAAGCTTTTGGGTTGGTCATTAGGACCTCAAAAAAACCTGTGATGACTGTGAGCCTGGAGAGGAAGGAGGTAGGACATTTGGGCTGCTCTATTGTGAAATGAATAGGCTCAAGGTGTGAGATCAACGTGACCTAAAGATTATCAAAAATTGAAGATTCAATTGTAGACAAGTTCAAGATCGTTTGTCAAGATCAAGTGAGTACGATAATTTCCACAAGAAAACTTTCAAGGAGTGCTTTGATATTGATACAGATTTGGTTAATGAGAATTCAGTTCTCGGTTGCTCTCTAGAGCACACTACAAAAAAATTGACCTATAGCGGCGGTCGAAAACCGCTGCTATAGCTCAAAAAACCGCTGCTATAGGCTATAGCAGCGGTTTTTTAGCGGCGGTCGCGACCGCCGCTATAGCTCCGTCGGCATAGCTCTATAGCGGCGGTTTCGGTGACCGCTGGTGAAGACCTCGGGTCTATAGCGGCGGTCACGTAGCAGCGGTCGAAACCACCGCTATAAACCCGAGCGCAGTTGCACTGAAGGTCTGTAGCGGCGGTCAATGACCGCCGCTACAGACCTAATATGACCGTTGCTATAGACCTATAGCAGCGGTCAGGTTCAACCTATAGCCGCGGTCAATGACCGCGGCTATAGGTTTGCAGGGTCAAAAAAAAATTTCCTCGGGGGCTATCGGCCCAAGCCTCCGCTCCATGGACTAAGCCTCAGAAAAAATCTCATTTCAAACTCCAAAACACAGATTATTTTGTCCATGTACTAAAAAACCAAAGAAAAAAATCATACACATAAATTGTCATAGTAAATGACGCACAACAACCACCATGTGACTTCTGCTTTCTCCGAGATATTCCAGAAAAACAACTCACAAAAATTGATGGATATACTGAATTGAACAAACTGATCAACTGAACACATGCCAATATCTTGAAGAATTGCTATAAATTGCTAACTAGATCCAGCAAACTTCTATTGAATTATATAGAAGAACAACCTCTTTATCCCTTGCACAGTTCCTCTAAAATATGAACCAAGAAAAAAGTGCATAGGACCCGAACACAGTTCTCTGCACAACTAGTTCACTGAGATATGCAAAACTTTGTAATTAAAGAGGACATTTCTAATGACCTCATAGTTTAGGATGGACAACTGCAATAACACCGAATAAGAAGATGTGGATAAATAGCATGTAAAATTATATGATTGATTTACCTTGAAAGCAATTATCTCGTATGACACAGTTCTTTTGTCAAACGGTTGGACCCTCTGCATCGATTGAGATGCAGTTGAAAAAAATATTAGGCCATAACTTTATTTTCTAAAAGCAAAGGTTGAACTTCATCTTTTTAGTCCTTTAAGTGCAGTGAAGAAAACTTTATTTAAGTGCACAACTACAAGGAGATACCTTCAAATGTACTACATCAAACGAAATATCAAAAAGAAAATGCTATTATATATTACCTATAGTTAGTGTGAGCACCAGCCTCATTCCAGTCGCCCTGGTCACACAATACCTCCAATCAAGTCAGTATTCAAAAATGAAATCACAAGAAGCTAACAAAAAAACTTGGTATACTCCACAAAACGGGAGATTCAGAGACGATATAACCTCAATAGGTTTAGGATCAAAGGAAAGGGTCACTCCAGCTATCTCCGTAATCCTCTGTATTACAGCAAAAACATCATGAGGAATGTTTCTTTACTATGAAGTTCAAAATAACAAATTATGATCATGTGCATGTGCGTAAAATTAACTCTCATGACAAATGTGTGTTCATCAAACAAGCAGGGAGTTCTCAACCTTCTGTAACTCTTTAATTGATTGCAAAGACTGCCTATGAAAATAGTCATATAGCATAAAGAACAATAATCAGTTTTGCAAGTCGCAGAAGGTTGACAACTCTCTGCTTATCCATTTCCTTAAGTTAGCTTCAAAATTCTACACGAGTAGAATGCTTAAACCTTTCAACTTCAACAAGTTAAGAGGATGAAGTAAAAACTACACTGCAATTCAGTGAGAATTTGTTGAGCCTGGGGAACACACTAGGAGGAGAAACCTGATCCAAGCTAAAGGCATTATAAGATTAGTGTGAAAAGTGTCACTCCCTCCCTCTCTTCCGCTTATTATTTCCCTCTCCCCACCCTATTTTGTTGACATTTGCAGGGACTAGGGTGGAAAACAGTATGCTAGTCTCTTTTTGCTTCTTTGATGACTATGGAAAGGAATTGTGGTTAGAATTCTATGGCAAAAGATTATCAACACGCAACCCAACGTTTTGGAAATATAGATTTCAAAGATTTGAAGTAAAGCAAATTTCAGATGGCTCAATCCAAAATTTCACAATGAGGGTCAATCATCGAATCTAAGTTATATAATCATTCCCACTTGCACATGATTGGGCCACCACTACCAAATCTGTTTTGGATAAAGATTACCTCTTTCAAAGTGAATAACTAAATAGAAATTCTGGAATCAAAGACATTTGAAAGAAATATTCAAATCATGTTAGGGACCAACTATTGAGTCAGAAAAGTTTGCAAGGGCACCTGGACTCAGGTCACATATTCCCTGACCGATTGATAAAGAAGTAAATAGGTTGCTTTCACCATCAGAACCTTCTAACCCTCACTTTACTCCAGGCCTCTTAAGAAACTATGCACAAGGATCAACTCATCCACAATCATTCATTTAGGTGACTTAATTGACAGATTATCATACCACAGACAAGTTAAAACTGCAAAGATAAAGTACTACCTCAAATAAACAATAGAGATGATAACAAAAATCATTCAAGCCAGGAATCTTTGACATCAGAATCTATTATATAAAGTGCGAGTTCATAGCAAAAGAGGTGCATCCATATGAACATAACCGAGAATAGATGATGATGCAAAAAGAAATAAGATATTAATGACATTCTATTCATTGAGATGAAGCATAAATACCAAGCAACAGAGATGTACACGGAACATCAAATTTGAGGTCAGGAAGAAAAATTTTGCCGCAAGAATCTCAAAGATATTTCCTTACATCCCTCTATGGGGCATCCAGCAGTATCGATGTTTCTAAAACATTGAGAAAAGGTGAATAGAATAACATTACAGGAGAGCCTGAAGGCAAAATATAAAAGAACAGGTTACACGGCAGAAGACTCATCAACTACAAACTACCTCAGAAGCCCCTGCTGTAGGTCACATACATATCTACAAGAGAAACATGCTGAACGCAATGGATAGTCAAAATACGATCCACATGAGGGCCCAGTCGAGGCGGTCAGCGCAGGCGAAGAGGCGCGAGAAGGGGACCGCGGCGGGAGGCGGCTCCATCTCCTGAAAGGCGAAGAAGGCGAGGATGAAATTTTCGTGGTTTAGGGCGCGCGGGAGAGTTTTTAAGAGAGGGGAGGGGGAGGGTGAGGTGGGCGAACGACGTCGCTTCAAAAATTGTTTTTTTTTGCCCCTTTTTCTTTTAATAATAAAGTTATATTTTGTAATTATATATTTTTAATAAATTAAAATCAGTGGTAAATTATAATAGTATTTGAAAATATTTATATTTAGTATTAGATACATGATTTATAACTAGTGTAATAATTTTAATTAAAACAAGTTGATAGTAAAATTTTTGAAATATAATTATTAATTATGATCAATAAAATATTTAATTATCATAACAATTATGACCAAAATATTAACTAAAATAGCTAAAACCATATTAATTACCATTTTAAACCACAAGCCGAGCTGAAATAGTTAAAGGAAAAGAAAATCATAACTAAAAATAGGTTTTTGAGAGGGAAAACAGCGGATTTAGGGCTTGAAACGAGGCGCACCGAAGCGTAGCTGGTTGCCCACGACGTGCGCGCCAAAAAGAGCTTTCCGAATTGGGGTCATGGGCGCGAATCGGGTACTCGTAGCCAAAGTTATGACCAAAAAACCAACACGTGCGCGAAAATTGCTCCAATTAGGTTAGATTCCTATTTTCTTACCATCCTTGTACTGATGTATAATAAATAGTAAATAAAATAATTATTAACCTTAAGTAACACATAAAATTTTATTTTTCTATTTTTTCTATTTTTTTCAATTATTAACATATAAATAATATTTTTTTTAATTTTTTTCGCATATACCTATAGCAGCGGTTCAGTCAAAACCGCTGCTATAGGTATATCTTTAGCAGCGTTTTTTTAAAAAAATGCTGCTAAAGGTACAGCCTACAGCGGCGGTCATGTTGACCGCCGCTATATAGACCGCCACAAAAAAGGGCCCTATAGTGGCGGTCTTTGTAGCGGCGGTCACCGACTGCCGCTACAGAGCTACATGATATTTTTAGCCGCGCTTTCCGAAAAACGCGGCTAAAAAAACCTTGTAGCGGCGGTTTTAGCGACCGCCGCTACAGTGACCGCCGCTGGAAGTCCTTTTTTAGTAATGGCACCTTCTGCTTCTCCTTCAATGGCCACCGACCTGTTCCTGCTCCCCCTTCGATTCCATCAGACTTATGGCTTGACAACAATCTATGGAGTCGCGCTTTAGTACCTTTGATAATTGGCTCTCTTTGCTAAAGGAAGAGGTTCATACGTTGCGCGATGAGCGAAAGAGCTACCACGAGCTTCAAATTTTTTTTAGGAAGATCGAGATCGCTCTTTTTCGCTTTTATCTTTCCCATCCTCCGTCTTAGTGATTTCATAGCATATGCATGTATTTCTTTTATTAAGTTTTCACCTGCGTACAGCTAACACCACTGCTTAACAAAAAAACCCGCTCTCTGAAGCCTTCGAGCATAACGCTCCTCCTTCTCCTCTTCGCCTCTTTCTCATCTTCGTCCCTTTCTCCTCCTCCTTGTCTTTCCTTTCATTCTTCTATCCCTCATCCTACCGTCACCTAGACAATATTGCTCTCCCTTTTTATCCACTGTATTAAGCAAGTCCTTTCTTGTTTGTGAACACCAATTTCCTTCCTTTCTTTCTTGCGTATATTTTCCATCTATCTTGATCCAAGCCTTGGATTCTTTCCATTCCTCTACTCTTATTGTCTCTTTCCTTCATTTCTTTTGAAACCCGTCTCACCTTAGGCACATTTTTCTTAGTCATTCTCTTCTTTTGGGGTTTTCTGAGCGACGTTTACCTTTATGGAGCCCCCTGACCCTAATCTGGACAGGGGAATCGCTGAAATAACGTTGCGACCTTGAGATATTACCTGGGATGATAATTCTAATCTATTGAGGTTCGATCCTTCTTCTGCCCAACGTAAATCGAAGATACTCCTGGTTGGCCTTTTGATTTCTTGGAAGATCCATCTAAAACAAGTTATCTTCCCAGTAATCCGCTTGGGGTGACGTTTTTTGAGAGGCTTCCAAATCGAAGAAAGCTGGACCCAATAGAAGATAAAAGCAGATTCCTTCTCCAGGAGTCATAGAATTTCAAGGGCTCCCTCATGATTCTCCGAGAATGGTCTCCGTCTGTTGCAGTGGAGGAAATTGATTTGAATATGGTCTCCTTTTGGGTCCATATAGACGGTCTTCCATTGAGAGGTTTGGCGTGTGAAAAGGTTAAACTGCTCGATAGTAAAATTGGGCAAGTTTTGTCTTTGGAAGATGATCCTTCTAATAAGAGCTACCTCCGGATAAAGGTCAAGTTGAATGAAGACCAGCCTCTTCAACCAGGATTCTTTTCGACAAGAAATTCCCAAGAACGTTCTTGGATCAGTTTTAAGCACGAACGACTATCTAATTATTGTTCTCACTGTGGGAGGATAGGCCATACGACTGGAGTTTGAGTATGAGGATCTTCATTCTTTCTCTGCTGCTCTGGATGATAGTATTCGAGGTCAGTTACCAGCCAACTTGCTCTTGGCCCGGGTTTGTGAGAATGCAGCGGTGGGCAGCCAGCGAACGAGTGGCAGTCCGTCAAACTCGAAGACTATTGGTAGTCCTACCAGAGAGGAGGTTTCTTCGACCCATCAACTGCACTGCACTGTGAATTTAGGGAGGCTCGCTGAGGGCATGCTGTTTTCGCTGACTCATTTATGAGTGTCGGTGCCGCTGAAGGGATGTACATCATAGTGATCCACAGTGGGGCCGATACATTGGTACAAGATGCTCTGGGGTGGCGGGCCATATCTTACCCCACCAGCAGTGGCGGAGCCAGGAAGTTTGTATAGAGGGCAACGAAAGTTATTTTAAATAATATGATTAAAAATAAATATTAAATATTATGCAAAAATAAATTTCAAACAAGGTTTTCAATATATCAATATTGTCTAATAACTGAAGACAAATATGCAAAAAAATCTTATCAACTTAAACATAGATATATAAAACAAAAATAAAAAAGTCACAACTTTCCTATTACAATCCAATCGGCGAATTTTCATGTCTTGGAAATCATCTATCAACATTTCTGTACTAAAAGTTGAGGCAATTTCTTTTTCAATGTAGATGATCAAGGAATTTTTAAGAAAGTCATCTTCCATCTTGTTGCGAAGTCTCGTTTTAACTATTTTCATAGCTGAAAAGTCTGCTTTGTAATAGATGTTGAAACTGAAAGAATTACACAAGACGAATTAACAATCAAATAATAAATCTTCGACTCGTTCTACCTGCAAGTAACTCTTTTTCTTTTGTTCAAATTCCACCCAAGGGTAGACCATGTATCTAGACACAGAAGGTGACCAACTTTACTTATTCGACAGTTTCATCAAAAAGACCATGGAAGAAGGACCATGCAAAAGCCTTTAAAATTCTAAGGTTCATTGGAAAGGATTCTCTCCTTCTCTTCAACAGAACTAAAGGAGAATAAAAACTTGTTAGGCCAAACATCCTCTATTTGGAGTTCCTGCAAAAACCTCCACCCTATACGTATGATCGGGATTACCACCTGTTTTAGATGCACCTTCACGTGTAAGGAATCTAGAAAGCAGGAGGAGGAGGGACCTGAGCTGCCGAAAAGTAACAATATTGATGCATTTTTAAACGGCTCCAAGGAACCTTCACGTCAACCAGTTGAAATGGTGATGGTTGTCAGTGGCAGAAATGACAATGAAGAATGGAAGGAGGAGGAAGAAATGGCAGCTATGCTAAGTGCATGGGAAAACCTCTCCCCTCGAGAAAGAGGCCCTATGCAGAGCAAAGAGGTGTTACATATGCTGAAGCTCTATGACAAGGAAAGAATAGAAGTTGTCGTGGCAGACATGCAGAGAGAAAAAAGTTTCATGGTTCGGCTTTGGGTGAGGAGCTGTTGGAGGGGGACTTGATGATTTGAAATACATGTGTGGGTCAGCCCAGCCCTGATGGGAGCCTGATTGTCCTTATCACTCAAGACTCAATTCCTATTGGGGCCTCTCAATGTTCGGTTATTAAAGAAACCACTTCTAGGCCTTCTAGAAGGGTCAAAAAGATCTGTAGATACCAGCGGGCTTCATCTTCTGCAAAGCCCACATTGTCGCCAAACCCCTGGCCAAAAACCGGTAGTGGCATGATGAGCGTAATTCGGACCTGCAGTAACTCTTTTTCTTTTGTGGGATATTTCATATGCAGGGTTTGAACTTTGAAGGAGTGAGGGGGGCGGCTGCCCCCCGCCCCCTCTCTCTGCCCCTGCCCATAGGAGCCATGAGGTTCATATCGTGAAATTGCCGAGGTTTGAGGCGACACATGGCGACAAGAGGGCTGAAGGCGCTCATTAAGAAATTTGATTCTATTGGTATGTTTTTGGTTGAAACTATGTGTGGAGATGATGTAGTTCGTCAAATAATGTAGTCAATTGGTTTCTCCTTTTTTCTATTGATTCCCTCTGTGGGTTGCTGTCACGTCCCGTGCTCATATTTACCCCCTAGGCTCACCTATAGTAATTGTATGCACACAGACGGAGATTATGACACGTATGTCACTATGAGTCTTAGTCGATTTACTATGAAACTTAGCGAAAAACGTATTTAGAAAATAGAATTGTGAGGGGGGATTGGAAAAGATTTAAGGTAAAAACTCTATGTTTTCGGAAAAGGGCAATGAGTTAATAAAATCCAAATAGGTTGAAAGTGTTAGATTTGGCTTTTGAGTAGAAATAAGAACTTGAAATAAAGGATGAGGAAAGAGACACGAAGGAGATTGAAAACCTGAAATAACAAGAACATTTTTAATACAAGGAAAGTTTAAACCATCCTTCTGGGACTACATAAAAGGCTACATTAAAAAAATTCGGGACTTCGTACAATTTGAAACTGATTACAAGGAAACAAATACCCGAAACACTCTTACAGGCCTAAGAGGGGTACTAATCCTCCTCGTCTGAGTCTGATGTAAGATCAATAATCTCGGACCGCGAAGTGGCCTTACTATTTTCGTTGGCGGGGCCGAGGGAACGTAGTCTAACCTTAGCCACTCGGGCGGTACATCTGGTAAGCCAAAGTCCTCAAATCGGGGTAACGAGGATAGTGGGGGTACAAGGGATGGTGGGGGTACAGGGGATGGGGGTGAGGGCTCCATAAAGAACCAGTGGGCCTCATGCTCCACTGTTACTCCAAGGAAATCCGAAACCCATGTTCGGATCTTGAGTACCAGGATATAAGGGTAAAAATCGTAGGTTAACTCGTCCTCGAATAGCTTCTTTCTTCAACACCCAAGTCGCCAAACATTGCAAAAATAACATAAGAGAAAAAGGGTGAGTCCTTTTGACTTAGTAAGGTGGGGGCGGGGAAAACATGATTAAACAAATACAGTGTATATAATTTACTTAAGCATGATGTAGAGCTAACTTCCAGCATAATAAGTATGAACTTGGATAAATTAAAATATGCAATGCATCACACCATCATTGTTTCCTGAGGAGTTCTCGATATCAGCTCTGTTCACCCCCAGAGTTGGGTTGTGCATCCCCTCCCCTTTTATGGGAATGTCCTGTGGTTCCAGCACCAAGACTCTTAACATAACATTACGCCTTAGCGTTCATTAATGAGCCCACCCGCTCCCTGTAGTGGGGGGTTGCACATCTCCTAAGTGCCCGGTACCGTCACTACCATTCGGGGAACCCTCGCAGGCTAGGGGATTCCTTACTTTCGTTTTCCCTCTTATGAATGCAATCACATATCCAGGCATTAAAGTATATATGTAACAATGCACATTAATCTGATATGAACTTGAAAGAAGCATAAACAACATAACACGTTCAAAGAATAATAATTGACAATAGAAACAACCATGATAATAACTCAAAGATCTCAGACCATTAAACTCCAATGAAGGCCTATTGGGTCTCCTTAGACCATACTGGGCCTACTCCCAAAGTATTAGTGGACATGGTGTTCTTTTAGGGGTAGTATTGGGTCTAAAATCCATTTAGGCTCCTACATTGGCTTTGTGATTTGAGCCCTTATTCAAACTCAGATTGAGCTCAAATTTAGGCTCCCCATCAATATTTCGTGATCTATCCAACCATGTAACTATTATCTCATTTTGGAGCCTTTTACCCAAACGAATTAGGCAAAATGTCGAATCTGCCCTTAGAGACTTCTTGGGGCATTTTCGACCTTTCCTTCATCATTTTGGACTAAACTTTTTACAGGGATCCTAATATTAGGTAAAGATGCTATCTAAGAAGTTTCATACAAAAATTCAACCCATAGCTTAGGGTCGATTTGGGCAGCACCTATGTTTGCATAAATGCCCTAGCCAAGTGTTCATGCCTTTGATTGATCTATGCATTTCGAAAATTTAGGCTAAACAAAATTTTAATCTATCAATATAAAGGAGGTCATAGAGAACCTAACATGTGGATTTTTCAAGAAACTTAGAAGCAAACAAGGATCATTTGCAACATTATCAAGGAATATGCATAATGCATATTTTTCATGCTTTCAACTTTCTTAACCTCTTCCTTGAGCCCATGACTCCTTTCTTTGGCCCCATTTGGCCTTCTCTTGATCAGGGATACTTCCAGGCCTCTTGGCCATCAACATTCTCAGCAATGCTCAACAATTAATATCACATATGCATAACATTACATCACAAATCCATGAAGTGCAACATGCAACACCATGAGCCATTCTTCTAGACCAAACCGTGGACTATAAGTTTCCAAGCTTAGGCTTATCACCACTGCCATAGCTAATAAATCATGTCAATAACTCTTTTGAACAATCAAACCATCTCAGCAAGCAATCTTATACATATGCTTCAAGAAATATTCATTAAACCTTAACATGCAAGGTGTCTAGTTTAGGTTTTAATTCATGGAGCCTATGAACCTTTCTTTTTGAAAAATCTTGAGAACCAACATAACCCTAACATGTTCATCATTGAATCACAACTCTATGCACAAAAATAAGCATGCCAATTCAACACAAAAGAACATGTTATCAATCCTCCACAAAACTCAAGAACCTAAACCCTTACTTTGGTGATCTCAGTTAGCTCTTGGTGTTCTCCTTGGCATGGAAGTTTCCTCCTTCCTTCTCTTCTTCTCCTCCTTCTTCTCTCCTTCCTCTCCCTCTTGGCCTAATGCTCTTAGCACTTACTCATCTCTCTCAAACTCAAATGGCCGGCTGTTGGTGTGTGAAATGCATGGCAAGGGTTGGCTTTTATAGCCAACCTTACCATCATTTGGTCAAGGGGTGGCTGCCATAAGTAAGCCCCTTGATTGGGTGGCTTGGCCGGCATAAGGGCTGGAGGAGCCAAATGACACAATCCCCCTTCCCTAGGTGATGATTAAGGATACTTAGACATAGGGGTGTTCATTTACACTGGCGGTGACCGTTTTAACCGCTAAAATCGTCACCGCTACCGGTACCGTAACCGGTAAGGGCGGTTATTGTGCCTTAGCGGTGCGGTGGCGAGGTCAAATATGTGATTCCGTCAATTGCGGTGATGGTGACGGTTTTCGCCAAACTGTCACCTACACTACCATTAACCACTCATAGTTGAGACTTAAGATGATTATTGATTATGTGACATACTTTTGTTGAGTTTTTGTTGTTGGACACTTTTATTAGATTTAGTCTTTATATTTGAATATGATATTGTGTTGTACTTTTGTACAACTTATTATATTTGTTATGATTATAATGATTATGATATTATGTTTGAATATGTTATGATATTTGTCCATTTGATATGATTATTGATTATGATATTATGTTATAAATTTAAATATCTCAAAACAATAAAAAATGAAAAAGTCCAAGGAAAAAACTCATTTTTTTGGCACAACAGTTATACGGTTTAAGCGGTGATCGTATAATCGTTACCGTTAATACCATCATCGGCAAGAGCGGTTATTGCTATTTAACGGTGCGGTGACGGTGTCAATTATGTGATTCTGTCAATTTACATTACCATTAACCACCCCTACTTACACAAGCTAAAATCACATCAAAATCAAATCAAATGGATTGCAAGCAAGCATGGCCTGTTGATCCATCTTTGAATCTTACTATTCATGCATCACAAGCCAAGAACATGGGACAAGGGAAAAGGACAAAGAAAACAAGACAAAACAAAGATTTCCTTGTGGTGTGCCGTGTGACCTAGGGAGGAGAGAGTGAGTGGGACCCACATGACATCAAAGTAGACTTAGGTTAGCAAAATGATTAGCTAAGCTGTAAAGTTAATCAATGAATATGCCAGAGAAAATAAATAAGTAATTAGTCAAGTAATTAACCGAGATTAGTGATATAATAATCAAGATTGACACTAGGTAAAATTTTTTTGATGTAAACAAGTGTACGAAAAGGGAAAAAGATAACCATACCGAAATCCATTAGGGCAATTAGAACCGAAATAAATCACGTGTCAAGGAATCAAATCTAATATTTAGAAAATGTTAAATATGAGCTAATGAAATATACTTAGGAAAAATATCATGTGTTTAAATCAAACAATAGGAAAACTAAGATTTTAACACGAGAATGAAAGAATTTTGAATGCATAGAAACCGATAAAATAGAGACCATCATGACCATAATCATTAATTGGATAAATATGAGAAATTAAGGAAATTAGAGAAGTCGAGAAATTTAGGGAAGGGGTGTCACAGTTGCAAAGGTGGCTTGACCTTTTGCTGGAGATTGAATCTGCATATGGAGTCCTCTTGAGTTCATTTACTATTATTCACTTGCTTTGCTATACTGGAAGTGATTCCCCATCCTTCCTTTGCTCTTTAATCTTTGGTCCAACCCGATAGGGGGGAGAAGGAATACTTCTGGGAAGCCATGCAAATTCGTGAAGGTAAATTTGGTACTCCTAGAATCTGTCTGGGTGCAGAGGCGGAGCCAGGGGGTGTCGGTGGGGGCGGCTGCCCCCACTGGCTCCAAAACTCCGTTGAATTTATTTTTTATGTTTATTGAGAATCAGGCCTGCCCCCACTGACCAGGCCTGCTTCCAAGGCCAGTGGGGGCGGGACTGCAGCTGGAGGCTTCGCCGACCTGGCATGTGGTGCAGGCGATGGTGGTGACGAAGAAGGTGGGGGTACTCGTTCTATTAATAAGGAGAATGCGCTTGAAGGAGATGGTGGAGGATTCTAAAAATCTGTAGAGCCAGTTGCAACTTTCAGAATGCACTTGAAAGCGAATGGCTAAATGTACGCTACTTTGTTTGGATTTTGGAAGCTCTAATTTAACTCACCTTATAAGCTCTTATTGGGGCCCTTCTTGTGGTTGTGAAGGCTCCATCTACCCACTGCCATGGTCCATAACCACAAAAAAACATAACATATATTACATTTTGTGGCCCAACAATCAGAAACGCTAGCAGCTCTTTTACACATACCCAACTCTGTTTTAAGGACTATAAACTATAAAGTGTCCTCCAAACCTTTGAATTAAAATGTTAGGCCGGTTCAAATTTAAGAGGCAGCTATTTCTTTACCACGAAGAAATCGTTGCCACTGGCAGAACGTTGAATAATTTTAGGAATAAAATATTAGACAGAGCACATGGGTACCTCAAAACCAATTGAGAACCCATACTAATTAATGATAGCATGCTAATATACAATCAGAGCTAAATTTTTGATACTATTGAAAACGAAACAATTTTACAACGCTTTTAGAAGATGAAGCCCCGTAGGATCCAATTACCATCTCTCAGTATTAACAAATAGTTTAGTAAGTATATTTTATTATTTTTAATATTTTTTGTTCTTAATTTGCGATATTGTAATTTTAAGACACTTTTTACATTATGTGAATTTTTTTTTGTAATTTTGCCTTAGAAATTCGACCCCCCTCATTTTATATGCTAGATACACCATTGTCTAGGTGACCTTAATGATTTGCTTTGTTAGGAGGAAAAGAGAAGTGGGCGAGTAGTTTAGAATTCTTCTTCTCGTGGACTGGCTCATTTCATGCAAGTAAATGGTTATATTGAATTGGACTTCTCGAGCATAAGTTTACTTGGTCTAATCATCGATCGGGGCTCGCCAATATTCAAGAGCGTCTTGACCGTGGTATAGCCAATATTCCTCGGAGGACGGATTTTCCCAATTCAAATATCGCCCACCATGCCATTGCTCATTCAGAACACACTCTGATTATTCTTAATGTGCTAGGTTCATATATTGGTTTTCTTAAATCTTTTAAATTTGAAGGATTTTGGATTCGGAATGAATCTTGTCATGAAGTCATTGTTCAAGTGTGGAATCAGTCCTTTTCTGGCACCCTCGGATGGATTCTGTTTTGGAAATTGAAGGTAGCTAAGGTAGCCTTGCAGAAATGGAATAAATCCACCATTGAGTATATTACGACATCCATCAACAGGTCACTCATCAGCACTTGTCAGTAGGGAGCAGATTCCCTCCGAAGGAGGGAATTCCGAAGGCAACTAAAGAGACGCTCAAGATTAAAAGATAAAAAATGGACGGTGGTTACAACTGTCACGCCCCGAACGGCACCCCGCAGGAAACGTGATAGCCGCGAACTATCTCCGGATAGCTCCAGCGTTCTTACTTACTTGCTTACGGCGGAAACATACAAGACCACGAGGGATTCGAGCTTAATTGAACATAATCAGGGTTCTCATACAAAACACATATAATGTTTAGAATTCAATTAGTGACGGATCTCATCGATCAGGTCACTATACACAAAATAGGAATATCATCCGTGAACTTCTAAGTCAGGTATTCCTCCTGACTCTCTTCACCTGTGGCATCTGGAATGACACAATTTTAAAAAAAACACGTGAGTCAAAAAGACTCAGTAAGGGAAAGACATAACTTGAAACATGCTCTTGACTTATGCTCGCTTTATCATGAAAGAGAATAAACTTGATAAGTGATGCACATGCATGTCATGGATATGTACATGCTCTTGCTTAATTTCGGCCCCAGGCCCTTGAAAATTACTTATTCATACTTGTGCCATTGTTGGCCTTTCACAACCATTCCATCTCTTTTACTTGTGGGCTCGCTCCATTTAACCCCTGAAGTCAGGGTTGTGCGTTCCCTTTGGAACCGTCTCCGATTTCCCTTGGAGACCTTACATACGGTCAAGCTAGCGCACCTTCTCTCATTTGTCCTTCAGTGGCTAGACATGACCCTTGGAGGCACCACACCTTCTCAATGTCCTTCAGTGTGGTTTGCACAGCCTCGTGGATTCACCCATCCTTCTCACATTTGTCATTCGGTATGGGAGTCCATCTTGATGGTACGGTACCGACCGGTGCCCCTTAACTTAACTTATCGTTTCATAAAACTTCCCATAGTCTTTTCATAAAAATCATTGCATAAACTTCTTTTTGAAAAATTCATGCAATGTACATGTCATGTCATGCTTGATCAAAATCTCATGCTTGTTCATGAAATGATGCAGTGTGTCATTCCAGTTTTGAAAAGAACCACTTACTGTCCACTTACACTCGGTCCTCCTTGGTAGTGTATAAAACACGTAGATCGCCTACAAGCGGTTCAGATATTTCTTAGTCTTTAAGAAATAGCACATAATTATTAAATATATACTATACATATAATCACCGATATTCTTTTAATCAATTAAAGTATTTTATTTACTCCTCTAATATTATCTAAACTTAGGTTATTTAATTATTAACCATGTTACAAAATATTTACACCTCTATTCCCGATTAGGATTTTAATCAATTAATAGATTAGGGTTACATAAATTCCACCTCACATATTTCAATCCGATAAAATTTCGGAATGTGGTTATATGTGTCGACACCATCACTCAAGGTGTCGACACTTACAACACTTTTAGTTAGATGTGTCGACACCATCACTCAAGGTGTCGACACTTCCAACACTTCGTCAAAGTGAGAAAAATGTAAACTCTCGGGTTTTAGTTAGATGTGTCGACACCATCACTCAAGGTGTCGACACCATGACCGAATTAACCTTAAGTCTCTTTTTATTACACGTACTCCATTAAAACCTTATATCCAACTATGATTAAATCTTAACTAGGGTTCCCAATAATATTTTATCAAAAGGTCATGGTTCTTCAATATTTATTCCCACTAGCCTAAACTCTAATTTCCTTATCCATCACAATAACGAAAATCCATAAATCATAAATGGTACTTAGGGTTTCATTATTACTATAACATTCGGCCACTACCATTATGCACCAATTAATCACAACTTTTACTCCAATGGTGATCCCATCCTCCATTCAACAATTTCACAACCTAGGATCTATAATTCAAAACACAATACAAGTCATCACTAATAGCAATATTCGGCCAACTCAATATCTCACAACATCACTCAAGGTTTTCTTTAGTTCTATCACCTTGCATGCATTCTTTACACATAGCACTCATCTACCATACATTAGGTCATAAATCTTGTAAACAACATGGTCAATGTCCAGATCTAAGCATATACAATCCACTCATGAAAACCTAAGCATACATGGTTCGGCTATACATCAAAATCCCACATTTTTCATGCTAAAATTATAATATACATCTCCTTTGCATTCATGACCCGACTTGCATGTATTAATTCCATATTTTCATCATATACAACCACCAACTCTAGATCTATAGTTTAGAGACCTCAACAACACAAGATCTAAAGGAAAAACAACCATACCATTCGGCCAAGCACAACCTAGGCTAGGTCTAACCCTTTTTCTAACATACATTGTCTATTCTTTGCATTTTTCCAACATTTAAAACTTAGATCTAAAGCATGTATGTCCAGATCTATCACTTGCACATACCCATGTTCAAAGTCCAACTAAAATAGAAAACAAAACTCAATATCCAACCCCATATGGTTCGGCCAACATAGGGATGCAAGATCCATACTTACCTTGTTGTTCTTCTTTCCTCCCCTTTGATCCCTTGAAAGCTTCTTCCCCTTTTTCACCTACTAAGCAACCTAATACTCTTAGTCATTCAGATCTCACCATATCCAAGCATAACAACTCAAACCCTAAGATCTAAACACAAAAGGGTTTGACCATCAAGAGGAAAACAAGATCCGGTTTTTACCTTAGTGTTTCCCTTGTTTTCCTTTTTCCTTTTTTTTTTCCTTGTACAACACCTCTTGACTCCACCTTCTTCTTCTTCCTTGTCCTCCTTCTTCTCCTACCCAAAACCTCCTTGACAGCAGCTCAAACTCAGCCTTTGGGGCCATGGGTTTCGGTTTGGCCTTGGTTCCTCACCTTTCTCTCCCTTTCTCTTGGTTTCGGTTTGGCCTTGGTTTCTCTCTTTCTCTCCCTTTCTCTTGGCTTGTGTTGGTCGACCAAATGGTGTCAAAATGAGTGCATGAGTGTGTGAGGGTGGTGTTAGGCGTGTAAGGCTTCTCACAAGAGGCAAAGGGAGTGAATGTAGACAAAGAATTCGGCCAAGGGTGTTTCTTTCCCTTTCTATGTCTATTTTCAGCTTTTGCAAGTTTTGTCTCCTTCATGTCTCCCTTGCCTTTCTTGTATAACATTTTTCCACCACAAAATTCAAACCCTAATTGTCATTCACGTGTATCTCCCTTCTCCACATAATTCCAACTTCAAGTTTGAAGCTTGTTCCCCATTTAGTTAACTTGGTTGAATTCCAACTACCTAGTTTACTTAGTAAAATAAATGAAGTTTAGCAATACTAATCTCATATTATAAACTTGACTTCAAGGCCCATTGGGCAGCCCAATAAATCCTTAATCCAAGGCCCAACATTACCATCTAAAGTCCAATTCATAAGTCTAAGGGCTTGGACCCAATGTCCAACTTTCTTAAGGCCCAATAGCACCATTACTAGGCCCATTACCATGTTTATTTTGGCAGCCCATTAGCATGCCATATAAGCCCAATATACACCACATGTTATAAGCCCCATGGCAGCCCAATATCTCTCTTCAAGGGCCCATCATCACATGTACTTGGGCAGCCCATATGTCATAACCTCAAGGCCCAAATACATCTAATAACCGGCCATACATGGGTAGCCCAATGTCAGCCCATTGTTTGAGGTTTCTAAGCCCAACATGCAAGTCTTAATAATCTAAAATCATTCATAAGGAAATCCTTCAAAAATTAAAATCAAGAATATTGAAGGAAATTATACAATTGATCTAGCAACATGAAATTGGTTACCATAGAGTTAAAATCCCATCCATAGCATTTAAAATCATAACATCATATTTTAGAAATTCAAAATAATTATACATGCATTTTCTTAACATAAAATCATGCCTTGTCCAAGCAAGGTTTCTTCGGGGTCCTACAACAACTCCACCTCATTTAATGAATAGAGAGGCTTGATGGCTTGGTGGCTACAAAATTCCCCCCAAATTTCCTTTTCTGCTTGAGACGCAAGCTCCGATACTTTTCCCTACTCCCTTCGCATCCTCTTCATTCGCCCCTTTTACTCTCTCTCTCTCCTCTGTTCGCCGACATCCTCTTCATTCGCCCATAAAATCATGCCTTGTCCAAGCAAGGTTTCTTCGGGGTCCTACATCCTCCCCTCCTTATAAAAATTCCGTCCTCGGAATTCAATTACCATCGCCAATAGTTTTGGCCTGACTGGGAGTGTGATGGGTGAGGGTATGATGGGTAAGGGGGAGCATTCGTGCTCACCTCACTACTAATGTCTCCTTGAAACATGTGGTCTGGGGAATTACTTCCCGTCCATGACTGTGACGATCTAGTATCTTGGTTCTGGTCTTCTAGACTAGGGTCATGGGTCACATTTTCGGGAGGCATACGGAATGTGGGCCTAGAATCTACCTCCTGTGATGAGAGTCTAGTGTCAGAATGTACATCTTGTGGTCTGACTCTCCTACGGTGCCTCCTCCGAGAACATTGCTGGAGGGTACAATCCGGCGTAGGGTTTCTTTCCCTTCGCCTTGCAGGTTCAGGTACAGGATCCTCTTCCATTGGATCCTGTCCAGGAGTCTCCTGTGGCTCTTCCTGAGGGTCCTTTTCAGGATCCTCCTCAGGATCTTCCTCCGGGTCTTCCTCAAAATCCTCTGGTAAAATGGTCCTTAGGGGAATGGCATTTATTGGCGACTCTGGCCAGTAAATACCCTCCAGATATCCAGAGCAGTCTGGTGATAAAGGTTGACCCCACCTGGAAGGTCCAGGTTGGTCTGCTGCAGGAGGTGGCGGGGGCTGGTGTGTCCCCACCATCCCTTCTTGCCAATAAGGTAAATGGGGCCGGTATGTTCTCCCCGTGTCTTCCCTTTCAGTCGCACGTGGTGCATGAGTCGGAGCCACATGGCTTCCCGACGGTCTCGACGAACCCTGAGGTCTAGGGTTGACTCGGAACAAACTGCGGTACTCTCGTGCTGTCATCCTTCTCTGAGAAGGCGTGCCCGAATGCTGGGAACGTGGGGGTCGACTACTCGGTGGCATCTGACATCATAAATAAACGATCAGTCTCAACTTTTCAACCACAAATTCACAAATATATAACTAGCAATGGCAGCAATATCAGAAGACAACCAATCATAATTACTTAATCACGGCAACCAAGATCAATTAAGCAGACAATAACATTTTACTCGAAGTAAATAGGGAATCATGTCACAGGTTTGTTCATCCCGCAGTTGAGGGTATTTCTCGTACATTTCGCTCTCTAGCTCCCACGATGCTTCCCCTAGTCCATGGTTTTTCCATAAAACTTTTACAAGCGTTATGGCCTTCGTTCGCAGCTGTTGCACCTTCCTATCGAGGATTCGCACCGGCTCCTCCGTATAGGTAAGGTTTTCCCTAATCTGCAAAGGCTCATGTTCTAACACATGGGTAGGGTCGGATACATACTTACGCAAAAGCGAGACATGGAAAACATCATGGACCCCCGATAGACTAGGCGGTAAGGCCAATCTGTACGCTACCGGTCCAACTCGCTCTAATATCTCGAAAGGTCCTACGTATCTGGGTTGGAGCTTTCCTTTCTTCCCGAACCGCATGATACCCTTTTTCGGAGAAATCTTCAAGAATACCCTGTCTCCCGCTTCGAACGCTAATTCTCTTCGTCTGGTATCTGCGTAGCTCTTCTGCCGACTCTGGGCCATTTTGAGTCTGTCTGTAATCACTTGGATCGTCTCCTTTGTGTTCGAGATCATTTCTGGCCCTAAGAGTCTCCCTTCTCCTACCTCATCCCAAAACAATGGTGATCGGCACTTCCTTCCATACAAAGCTTCATATGGTGCCATGCCGATGCTCGATTGGAAGCTATTATTGTACGCGAACTCTGCTAAGGGCAAATACTGAGCCCAACTTCCCTTGAAGTCTATGACGCAAGCTCGCAGCACATCCTCCAGGATTTGAATCGTCCTTTCTGATTGCCCGTCCGTTTGTGGATGAAATGCGGTACTGAAATTTATTCGCGTGCCTAGGGCTTCTTGTAATCGCTTCCAAAATCGAGAAGTGAACCTCGGATCCCTATCCGATACTATGCTCTTCGGCACCCCGTGTAACCTTACAATCTCCTGTAAGTACACTTCGGCTAACCTTTCGGGGGTGTACTTTACTCTGATCGGTAAAAAGTGGGCTGACTTTGTCAATCGGTCCACTATTACCCAGACAGCGTCGTAACCAGCCGTTGTCCGGGGTAACCCCATCACAAAATCCATAGCAATCCCTTCCCATTTCCATTCGGGAATCTCTAGAGGCTTCAACGTCCCTGCTGGCCTCTGGTGTTCTGCTTTCACTCTCTGGCAAGTCAGACATCTAGCGACATACTCCGCAATCTCCCTCTTCATGTTTGGCCACCAATAGACTTTCTTGATGTCCTGATACATCTTCGTTCCTCCAGGGTGGATAGTGTAGGGCGTAGTGTGCGCCTCTGCCAAGATCAACTCTTTGATTTCCCCATTACCGGGAATACAAATTCTATTCCGGTACCTCAGTACTCCATCCCTATCCCCAAAATTGGGATCATTATTCTTTCCAATCCTTTCCCTAATCCTTACTATCACCGCATCGCTCTTCTGGGCTTCGCAAATTCGCTCCTCCAGCGATGGTTGCAATGAAAGCCCTGCGATGGAGACATACCGATCTGTTAACACGAGCGTGATCTCCTCTCTTTTAAGATCCTCCATGATCTCCTTCGCCATTACCTCCACGGCACTGGTTTCAGCCGACTTCCGGCTTAGGGCATCTGCCACCACGTTAGCTTTTCCGGGATGATAGCTAATGGTGCAATCATAGTCCTTAATCAACTCCAACCAGCGTCGTTGCCTCATGTTCAACTCCTTTTGAGTGTTGAAGTACTTGAGGCTCTTGTGATCCGTAAATATTTCGCATTTGACTCTGTAGAGATAGTGCCTCCATATTTTCAGGGCGTGCACGACTGCAGCTAACTCCAAGTCGTGAGTAGGGTAATTCACTTCGTGGGGTCTCAATTGCCTCGACGCATAGGCTATGACCCTCTTGTCTTGCATCAACACACACCCAAGACCTTGCTTGGAAGCGTCCGTATAAATCTCGTATTCCCCATGCTCTGAGGGTAATGCTAACACCGGAGCAGTAACTAGATGAGCCTTTAACGTCTGAAAACTTTGCTCACACTCGTCTGTCCAGTCGAACTTAACGTTCTTCTTGGTCAACGAGGTCATTGGTATGGCTATCTTCGAGAATTCCTTAATAAATCTTCGGTAGTACCCTGCTAACCCCAAGAAACTCCTTATCTCCTTGACATTTGTAGGCCTAGACCATTTGAATACCGCATCAACCTTTCCGGGATCTACAGCAATCCCTTCCCCCGACACCACATGCCCTAAAAATCGAACTTGCTGCAACCAAAACTCGCACTTGGAGAACTTAGCATACAACTTCTTCTCCCTCAGGATCTGTAAAACAATCCTGAGGTGCTCCTCATGCTCCTCCTGGTTCCGAGAATAAATCAGGATATCATCTATGAATACCACTACAAACTTATCTAGGAACTCCCTGAATATTCTGTTCATCAAGTCCATGAATGCGGCTGGGGCATTAGTTAACCCAAATGGCATCACCAAAAATTCATAGTGACCATATCGGGTTCGAAAGGCCGTCTTAGATATATCTCCCTCCTTTACCTTCAACTGGTGATAACCTGACCTCAAATCAATCCTTGAAAATATTTGTGCCCCCTGCAATTGATCGAACAAATCATCAATGCGAGGTAACGGGTACCTATTCTTCACTGTCACCTTATTCAGCTCCCTATAGTCAATGCACATCCGGAGACTCCCGTCCTTCTTCTTTACAAATAGGATCGGTGCTCCCCACGGGGACACACTCAGCCTTATAAATCCCTTTTCCAAGAGATCTTCTAATTGGACTTTCAGCTCCTTCAGCTCTGCTGGAGCCATTCGGTAAGGCACCTTGGAAATTGGGACTGCCCCAGATTCCAATTCAATACCGAACTCCACCTCCCTATCTGGTGGTAACCCCGGTAATTCTTCCGGAAATATGTCCGAAAACTCACTCACTATTGGGGTTTGATCAAAGGCAGGAACTTCATTCTGCGTCCCATTCTGCGTATCACTTGCCCAGACTAAAATTCCCTCATGCCCTCCTTGCAATAATCTCTTAGCTTGCAGGGCCGAGACAATTGCTGGCCTTCGTTCCATTTTCCTCATACCGGTAAAACAACACTCTGGTCTTCCTTCCTTTTGGAATATGACCTTCTTCTCATAGCACCGAATATTGGCACCATGCTTTGACAACCAATCCATACCGAGGATGATATCGAATCCTCCCATCTCCATAACTATCAGATCGGCCAACAAGACTTGCCCTTCTACCCCTATCGGATAGTCCTTTACCATCCGGCTACATTCGACTCTTCCCCCGGCGGGCGTTGACACAAGGACATCACAATCTAATTGCTCACTAGGTAAAGCGTGTGTCTTGCAATATGATGATGAAATGAATGAATGCGTGGCCCCCGAATCAAACAGAACTAGGGCTTCCCCCTGGGGCAAAGGCAACTTACCTGCCACTACTCGGTTCTGGTTCTCCGCATCCTCCGGAGTCATTGCATATAACCTCGCCTGCGGTTGGCCTCCTTGCCTCCTTGCTTCGTTCTGCTGTGGGGGTCGGGGTGCTTGGTTTGAATTGCCTGCACTCCTACAGTCTCTGGCAATGTGACCAGGCTTCCCGCATTTAAAACATAAGCCCTGCCTGCATTCCCCTGGATGTCTCCTGTTGCACTTGTTGCACAGAGGAAATTGGTTCCCTCCGGCATTCTGAGCTCCACTAAGCCTCTGGTTCGGCCTCTGGGTCGGCCTCTGTGGTTGCCTCTGTGATGACTCGGGCCTACTCCTCTTCCAGGGCATCTGCGGAGGGGTTGGGTTGAAAGGAGCCTTCCTCTTCTGCTGGTCATGATAGGCGGCTATCCTCTGCAGTCCTCTTTCCACTATCACCGCTCGTTCTGTTACCTCGGCCAAGGTGTTAAGGTTATGGCTATACACCCTGTCATAGACCCGTGGGAGTAGCCCTTCTTCAAACTTTCGGGCCTTCCTTTCTTCGTCTGGTACTAAGTATGGGGCAAATCGTACCAATTCCATGAATCGGCCTGCGTACTGCTCCACCGTCATGGCTCCTTGGGTTAGGGTAGAAAACTCCCTTGCTTTTGCTTCCCGGGTCGTCCTTGGGAAGTATCGGTCTAGAAATTCTTGCTGGAACCTTTCCCAGGTTATGGGTTGTTCCCCCAGCTTCTGACTCAGCAACACCTTCTCGGACTGCCACCATCTTTTGGCATCCCCTTGCAGCTTGAAGGTAGCATAACTTAACTTCTGGGCGTTAGTACACCCCAGAACCTCAAGCAATTCCTTCATCTCCACCAGCCAATTTTCTGCAAGTATGGCATCCCCTTTGCCATTGTACATTGGCGGATGCTGGCGGTTAAATTGATCAAAGGTACACCCCTCAGGGCGTCCTCGGGCCCCTTCAACATGGGTACCCGGCTGCACCTGCTCGGCAATAAGCTGAGCCATGTGCCTTAACACTTCCTCGGTGGTGATTCCCGGAGCCTCGGGCTCTTGACTTCTCCCTGGTCTTCTAGGTGCCATCCTGCACTTCAAGGTTATCGTTTAGCTTAGAACAGCTCAACCTCAAATTCCTTATTCTAATTGACCCTAAACGTACATCTCATGCTTTAAGGTTTAGGGTTCCAACTCGTTCCCTATGTTTCACGGCTCTACCCTCAGATCCTCTGATACCAACTTAACTGTCACGCCCCGAACGGCACCCCGCAGGAAACGTGACAGCCGCGAACTATCTCCGGATAGCTCCAGCGTTCTTACTTACTTGCTTACGGTGGAAACATACAAGACCACGAGGGATTCGAGCTTAATTGAACATAATCAGGGTTCTCATTAAGTTTTCATACAAAACACATATAATGTTTAGAATTCAATTAGTGACGGATCTCATCGATCAGGTCACTATACACAAAATAGGAATATCATCCGTGAACTTCTAAGTCAGGTATTCCTCCTGACTCTCTTCACCTGTGGCATCTGGAATGACACAATTTTAAAAAAAACACGTGAGTCAAAAAGACTCAGTAAGGGAAAGACATAACTTGAAACATGCTCTTGACTTATGCTCGCTTTATCATGAAAGAGAATAAACTTGATAAGTGATGCACATGCATGTCATGGATATGTACATGCTCTTGCTTAATTTCGGCCCCAGGCCCTTGAAAATTACTTATTCATACTTGTGCCACTGTTGGCCTTTCACAACCATTCCATCTCTTTTACTTGTGGGCTCGCTCCATTTAACCCCTGAAGTCAGGGTTGTGCGTTCCCTTTGGAACCGTCTCCGATTTCCCTTGGAGACCTTACATACGGTCAAGCTAGCGCACCTTCTCTCATTTGTCCTTCAGTGGCTAGACATGACCCTTGGAGGCACCACACCTTCTCAATGTCCTTCAGTGTGGTTTGCACAGCCTCGTGGATTCACCCATCCTTCTCACATTTGTCATTCGGTATGGGAGTCCATCTTGATGGTACGGTACCGACCGGTGCCCCTTAACTTAACTTATCGTTTCATAAAACTTCCCATAGTCTTTTCATAAAAATCATTGCATAAACTTCTTTTTGAAAAATTCATGCAATGTACATGTCATGTCATGCTTGATCAAAATCTCATGCTTGTTCATGAAATGATGCAGTGTGTCATTCCAGTTTTGAAAAGAACCACTTACTGTCCACTTACACTCGGTCCTCCTAGGTAGTGTATAAAACACGTAGATCGCCTACAAGCGGTTCAGATATTTCTTAGTCTTTAAGAAATAGCACATAATTATTAAATATATACTATACATATAATCACCGATATTCTTTTAATCAATTAAAGTATTTTATTTACTCCTCTAATATTATCTAAACTTAGGTTATTTAATTATTAACCATGTTACAAAATATTTACACCTCTATTCCCGATTAGGATTTTAATCAATTAATAGATTAGGGTTACATAAATTCCACCTCACATATTTCAATCCGATAAAATTTCGGAATGTGGTTATATGTGTCGACACCATCACTCAAGGTGTCGACACTTACAACACTTTTAGTTAGATGTGTCGACACCATCACTCAAGGTGTCGACACTTCCAACACTTCGTCAAAGTGGGAAAAATGTAAACTCTCGGGTTTTAGTTAGATGTGTCGACACCATCACTCAAGGTGTCGACACCATGACCGAATTAACCTTAAGTCTCTTTTTATTACACGTACTCCATTAAAACCTTATATCCAACTATGATTAAATCTTAACTAGGGTTCCCAATAATATTTTATCAAAAGGTCATGGTTCTTCAATATTTATTCCCACTAGCCTAAACTCTAATTTCCTTATCCATCACAATAACGAAAATCCATAAATCATAAATGGTACTTAGGGTTTCATTATTACTATAACATTCGGCCACTACCATTATGCACCAATTAATCACAACTTTTACTCCAATGGTGATCCCATCCTCCATTCAACAATTTCACAACCTAGGATCTATAATTCAAAACACAATACAAGTCATCACTAATAGCAATATTCGGCCAACTCAATATCTCACAACATCACTAGGTTTTCTTTAGTTCTATCACCTTGCATGCATTCTTTACACATAGCACTCATCTACCATACATTAGGTCATAAATCTTGTAAACAACATGGCCAATGTCCAGATCTAAGCATATACAATCCACTCATGAAAACCTAAGCATACATGGTTCGGCTATACATCAAAATCCCACATTTTTCATGCTAAAATTATAATATACATCTCCTTTGCATTCATGACCCGACTTGCATGTATTAATTCCATATTTTCATCATATACAACCACCAACTCTAGATCTATCATTTAGAGACCTCAACAACACAAGATCTAAAGGAAAAACAACCATACCATTCGGCCAAGCACAACCTAGGCTAGGTCTAACCCTTTTTCTAACATACATTGTCTATTCTTTGCATTTTTCCAACATTTAAAACTTAGATCTAAAGCATGTATGTCCAGATCTATCACTTGCACATACCCATGTTCAAAGTCCAACTAAAATAGAAAACAAAACTCAATATCCAACCCCATATGGTTCGGCCAACATAGGGATGCAAGATCCATACTTACCTTGTTGTTCTTCTTTCCTCCCCTTTGATCCCTTGAAAGCTTCTTCCCCTTTTTCACCTACTAAGCAACCTAATACTCTTAGTCATTCAGATCTCACCATATCCAAGCATAAAAACTCAAACCCTAAGATCTAAACACAAAAGGGTTTGACCATCAAGAGGAAAACAAGATCCGGTTTTTACCTTAGTGTTTCCCTTGTTTTCCTTTTTCCTTTTTTTTTCCTTGTACAACACCTCTTGACTCCACCTTCTTCTTCTTCCTTGTCCTCCTTCTTCTCCTACCCAAAACCTCCTTGACAGCAGCTCAAACTCAGCCTTTGGGGCCAAGGGTTTCGGTTTGGCCTTGGTTCCTCACCTTTCTCTCCCTTTCTCTTGGTTTCGGTTTGGCCTTGGTTTCTCTCTTTCTCTCCCTTTCTCTTGGCTTGTGTTGGTCGACCAAATGGTGTCAAAATGAGTGCATGAGTGTGTGAGGGTGGTGTTAGGCGTGTAAGGCTTCTCACAAGAGGCAAAGGGAGTGAATGTAGACAAAGAATTCGGCCAAGGGTGTTTCTTTCCCTTTCTATGTCTATTTTCAGCTTTTGCAAGTTTTGTCTCCTTCATGTCTTCCTTGCCTTTCTTGTATAACATTTTTCCACCACAAAATTCAAACCCTAATTGTCATTCACGTGTATCTCCCTTCTCCACATAATTCCAACTTCAAGTTTGAAGCTTGTTCCCCATTTAGTTAACTTGGTTGAATTCCAACTACCTAGTTTACTTAGTAAAATAAATGAAGTTTAGCAATACTAATCTCATATTATAAACTTGACTTCAAGGCCCATTGGGCAGCCCAATAAATCCTTAATCCAAGGCCCAACATTACCACCTAAAGTCCAATTCATAAGTCTAAGGGCTTGGACCCAATGTCCAACTTTCTTAAGGCCCAATAGCACCATTACTAGGCCCATTACCATGTTTATTTTGGCAGCCCATTAGCATGCCATATAAGCCCAATATACACCACATGTTATAAGCCCCATGGCAGCCCAATATCTCTCTTCAAGGGCCCATCATCACATGTACTTGGGCAGCCCATATGTCATAACCTCAAGGCCCAAATACATCTAATAACCGGCCATACATGGGTAGCCCAATGTCAGCCCATTGTTTGAGGTTTCTAAGCCCAACATGCAAGTCTTAATAATCTAAAATCATTCATAAGGAAATCCTTCAAAAATTAAAATCAAGAATATTGAAGGAAATTATACAATTGATCTAGCAACATGAAATTGGTTACCATAGAGTTAAAATCCCATCCATAGCATTTAAAATCATAATATCATATTTTAGAAATTCAAAATAATTATACATGCATTTTCTTAACATAAAATCATGCCTTGTCCAAGCAAGGTTTCTTCGGGGTCCTACAACAACTCCACCTCATTTAATGAATAGAGAGGCTTGATGGCTTGGTGGTTACAAAATTCCCCCCAAATTTCCTTTTCTGCTTGAGACGCAAGCTCCGATACTTTTCCCTACTCCCTTCGCATCCTCTTCATTCGCCCCTTTTACTCTCTCTCTCTCCTCTGTTTGCTGACATCCTCTTCATTCGCCCATTTTACTCTCCCTCTCCTCTGTTCGCCGAAAATCGCAGGAGTCAAGAGAAAAAAGAGAAAAGGTAACACCTGTTTTTTTCCCGCAACAGTCCGCCACTACTTGTTTCTCAACATGCATTACTTTGTTTCTTTCGGATCTTCTTGATCTAATAACCCACTTTATTGAACTACTTTTGTTTCTAATGAATTTAATAGGTTGAGATATTTCGTTTCTTTCATATCTTCTTGTTTTGACTATCCACTTTATTGAATTAGTTTGCATATTTCTATTGAATTTAACAGGTTGAGACATTTTGTTTCTTTTGGATATTCTTGTTTTGAAAACCCACTTTATTGAATTACTCTTGTTTCTATTGAATTTAATAGGTTGAGATATTTTGTTTCTTTCAGATCTTGTTTTGAGAACCACTTTATTGATTTACTTTTGTTTCTTTTGAATTTAATAGGTTGATAAATGACAGCTATTGAAGGTGGTATTTGTCCAAATATTAATAGACAAGGGTCTTCTACTATCTCAAGACCAGAAGGTTTGTAAAGTCTTTATTTGGATTTTGTTAGATTTTTATTTCTCTTCGTGTATGGAATTGTTAAATTTTTATTTGTCTCAATTGCATGGTTGGATTGTGTAGGTGATATGGTTCGAGCAGATAACGGGGAGTTACTTAATATTTGGACCTTAGAGTGGAGGGATGAAGAGCATGCTTATAATTGGCACAATGCGTACGCAATTAGCATTGGGTTTAGCATCCGTAGGAATTCTGGATACAAGAATAAAGACAAAAGGTACTTTACATGTAGAACATTCGTCTGTAATAAAGAAGGCTTGAGAAAAAATGTTGAATTAGATGTGTCAGTGCTAAAGGAACGGCGAAATACTAGATGTGGGTGTCTTGCTACTTTCACCGTTCAGCGGCAGTCAAATGGGAAGTATTGTACATTTGATTGGTGTGCACAGCATAACCATGAGTTGGCTACACCATCAAAAACTCACTTGCTCCGTTCACATAGACGAATCAACGAATTACAGCGTCTCGAGTGTGATAACGCAGATAGAACAGGTATCCGTCCGAAGCTAGCACACGATTTGATGGTGGCCCAAGCTGGGGGTAAAGAGAAGTTGGGATTCACACAAACAGACCTGAAAAATTACCTGAGCAGTAGAAGAAGTAAATCCATAGAGGTTGGAATAGCCAGTGCTCTTCCTAATTGGTTTGGTGATCAATATAACAAGAATTCTCAATTCTTCTTCAAGGTTATGTTCGACGATGATGAGCAAATAACTAATGTATTCTGGTCTGATCATGACATGCGAAATGACTATGCAATTTTTGGAGATTTTGTTTCGTTTGATACCACATACAGGACAAACAATGAACACCGACCTTTGGGAGCATTTTTAGGAGTGAATCATCACAGGGAGCGAGTAGTGTTTGGGGCGTGCTTATTATTTGATGAGACATCTCAATCATTCAAGTGGTTGTTCGAGAACTTCGTTGAGTGTATGGGAGGGAAAGCACCCCAGTCGCTTTTTACTGATCAAGATGCTGCAATGCTTGCTGCAATCCCTAGTGTCTTACCAGACACACATCACTTCCTTTGCATATGGCATATTCAGCAGAATGCATTAAAGAATATTGGATCATTGTTTCGTGACAAAGACTTCAAGAAGAAATGGGATAAACTTTTGTTTGATGCTGACGTTGATGATTTTGAGTTTGCATGGTCTAAGATGATCGATGATCATGAAATACATGACAATGAATGGTTGCATAAGATATATGAGAAGCGCAAGAAATGGGCTCCAATGTACGTCCGAAATATTTTCTGTGCAGGCAAAAGGAGTACACAATTGAGTGAAAGTTTTAATGCGACCTTGCATAAATACTTGAAGACAGTACTAAATATGCCCCGATTTTTCCAACACTTTCAGCAAGTTGTCGATGATATGAGGTACAAGGAGCTTCGATCGAATTTTGGGATGAATGACAAGTTTCCTACTCTAAAGTTGACTGATCCACTTTGTGTTCATGCATCGAAAGTCTACACTCCTTCTGTTTTGACCATTTTTTTAGAACAATATGAGAAGGCTTGTTAGATTGTATTAAATTGTCGAAGGGAAAGTGTTGATTCAGAAGCGGTTGAGGTACATGTTTGCAGCCATGACTCAGATCATAATTGTTCGTTGGCCAAACGACATGTTATCACCACTGTCAATGATTTTCATCAATGTAGTTGCAATTACTTCAGTTATATAGGTGTTATTTGTAGCCACATTTTGTGGTTGCTAAAACAAAGAAGTGCTTTATTTATCCCAGAGGAGTATATACTAAGTTGATGGACGAAGGAGGTAAAATTGAGGGTTGATCCAGGTTCGACATCAAGGGAACATGTTGATCCGAAATTGGAGAGAGTTGCCAACCGCAGGAGGTTTATCAATACTTATGCATCCACTATTTCAAGGTATGGAGATGCCCCAGAATCATGCATCCACTATTTTTATTTCTTGGTTAAAACAATTTATTTTAGTTCGTTGAATCAATACGATTTGCTAGCAAAGCACTAAAAACAAATTTTGATTTATCAAATATTCATATCTTAGAAGTAAAAGGCAATCAGCCAAGAAAAAAACATCCACTGCACATTTCAGCGTGATCAGATTCACCCACGAACCAAAAAATAAAAATAAAAAGAATGATTTGTTATTACATAAAGCCTAGCTTCAAAAAGCCCAATAAAATCCTTCACGTCGTTTTCGCTCTGACTTATTGACATACACAATATATTGAAAACAAAAACTAAAAAATATAGGAGTTAATTATTTAGCAAAACTTTGTCAAATATTAGGCAGCTCGTAAACCATATTTACGCCAATTCAGTCTTGCTCTGGTCAAATCTCTCGGTAAAATGATAGAACCATCTGTTAATAACCGATTTTTACTAAATTTATCCATATGATGCTCAATATTCCTATTTATAAGTTTAGCTGCAACGAATTTAGCCCAGAGGATCAAGCTCACTAGCTAGAAGAAAAAAAAAGAAACAATTAAATACGCATTTTTTTTTTCTGATCACTCACTGCGTAAAACAAACTGAACACAAACAAAAAGATTAAAAAAAACAAATACAGCTCACCAATAAGCTTTTGACAAAGCTTAAGGCACTTTTTTTTCCCTTTTACTTTCACCTTTCTTTCTTCTTCTCAGAGTTCTTTTTTCTCTCTTTCTGAGTCTCTCAGCAGCCAAACAGAAGAGAATAAAACCCACAGATCAGTGCATAACGAACATGGAGGAAAACCCAAAATGTTGAGAAGCAGGCATTCTAAACAATGTAACGCATTCAGATAAGCGAATCGGACTTGATCATGTGTTTTTCTGCAAGCAGAAACAAAACCAAAAATAGATAACGAAAATGTTGCTAGGAAGAACTAGATGCAGTTTCTCCTCCAATTTCATTCGAAGTTACAGCCTGCTCAGGATATTGTGAACTTGCGAAGATGGAGGTGTAAAATCAACCATTTTACACAAAAGAACAGCCCGGGTTACAGAGGAGAGAGAGAGTAAAAGGGGCGAATGAAGAGGATGCGAATGGAGTAGAGAAAAGAATCGGAGCTTGCGTCTCAAGCAGAAAAGGAAATTTGGGAGGAATTTTGTAGCCACCGAGCCAAGCCACCAAGCCATCAAGCCTCTCTATTCATTAAATGAGGTGGATTTGTAACCACCGTCCATTTTTTATCTTTTAATCTCGAGCGTCTCTTTGGTTGCCTTCGGAATTCCCTCCTTTGGAGGGAATCCGCTCCCCTTGTCAGTAAGGGGTACAAACGGCTGATTCCTTGGGATTGGAAGGAGTCTCTTGCTAGAACTAGATGAATTGTGGAAACGTGAGGAGTTGATGCGGAAGAAAAGGTCGCGGTTAGAGCGGTTGATTTCTAGTGATCCGAATATGCATTTTTTACAGCTCTACAGTGCTTCGTAGATCCCAAAATCGCATAGAGAGATTGAAGGGAGAGATCAGGGTGAGTGGATTTCTGGTAGAAGAGCTCTAGGAGAGGAGTTTGTTCGGTGCTATGGATCACTTTATTCCACTGCCAATCCCATTTTTTCACGAGATCTGGAAGGGGTAATATCTCTGGAAATTTAAGATCTGGATAATGACATTATCACTCGCATCCCGACCGCGGATTAGATTTTTGCAACTCTCCGGACTAGGAGTTAGGAGAAATCAGCTGGACCCGACAGTATGACAACTCTTTTTTACAAGCATTTTTGGCACATAGTTGGAGCACATGTGGTCAAAACCGTGCATGATTTTTTTGTCCACAATCGTTTACCTTCGGAGCTGAATCGTACTTACTTGGTTCTCACTCCAAAGGTGGACCATGCTTCTAAGGCGGGTCAATTTCATCCAATAAGCATTTGTAATGTTATTTACAATTTGATATCGAAGATCCTCACAGCGCCTCTCAAACCCCTTATCGTGAAGTTTATCTCTAGAGCTACCAGCTTGCGTCATTGGACGGGTTATCTAGGACAATTTCATAGTCATTATTAATTATTCCATGCTATAGGTCATAAAAGAGGCAAGGGGTTTGGATGAAGATTAAGGCGGACATGGATAAGGCTTTTGATAGAGTAGAATGGTCCTTTGTATTCGGAACATGAAGAATTTTGGCTTTTGTTCGAAATGGCTATCTTAGATTAAAACTTGTATGTGTTCTGCTCAGTTCTCTATTCTTCTGAATGGAGGACCATTTGGTGCCTTTACTCCCTCTAAAGGACTTCATCAAGGCGATCCTATAGCACCCTTTTTTATTCATATTGTGCTCGGAAGTTGTCTTGCTTACTTATGAAATCAGAGTGCGAAGGCCGATTACGGGGCATTAAGATAGGGAGAACTAGAGCTCCAATTATTTTCCATTTACTCTTCGCGGATGAGTTGCTCATATTTGCTAGAGCAACTCAGCAGGATTCAGAAGCTATTAAGGGATGCCTTGAAAAATATATATCTTGGTCGGGTCGGAAGGTCAATTTTGAGAAATCATCAATCTATTTCAGCTCTAATTTTCGGGGTCAACAGTTGATGGCAATCAAGGATTATTTCGGTCTGCAGAAATTACCCACCAAAGCCAAACACTTGGGGCTCTTTTACTAATTCCCCGCTCAAAAGGACTGGTGCTTAAGAAAATCGAAGGAAAGTTTATGAAGAAAATTGCTGGTTGGCAAGCTAAGCTGCTCTCCGAGGCAGGTCATTCCACCCTAATCAGGTCAGTCGCCACTGCCATCCAAGCGTACCCCCTTAGCTCTTTCCTCTTTCCTCTTAACAAAATCATGGTGTCATGAATTGGACAAAGCTTCAAAGCTATTCTAGTGGGGTTTTTGGCTAGATAAGTCCCATAATTTATTTTTACATTCTTGGCGTTCCATTTGTATTCCTATAGGGGCTGGAGGTTTGGGCTTCCGTAATTTTCATGATCTGAATACTGCCCTTGTGTCTAAATTGGCTTGGCGCTTCTCGACTGATGATAAAAGTCTGTGGGTGAAGCTTTTAAAAAACAAGTACCAGTGTAGTGGCAGTGGATGGTATGTGGTGAAAGGCACTAATCCTTATTGGATATGGAGTGGTATTGTTAAGACTATGCCATTATTGAGAGGATGAGCATGCCAATTGATTGGGAATGGCCAAGATGGTAATGCTTGGACCGATCCCTAAATCCCATCCCTATCTCAGTTCCTTCCCTTGCTTTGAAATGAGCAAATTTAATTAGAGCAGATGGATTTGAAGGTTGCTGATCTCTTGATATCTGGTCATCAATGTTGGGATCTACAGAATCTGCAACAGTTTTTTTTAGAGGAGTCAGTAATTGCTATTAGACGTATATCACTTCCTAGTGCTCTTAGAATTGACTCCTTGTGTTTGTCCCAGTTGGGTAGTTTCTCTATTAAATCTATGTACAGACTCTTCGTAATAGAGTTTGCCTCTTCTATTTCTACTCTTGGATTATCTTTTTGGAAGAAGTTATGGAGTCTTAAAATACTTGACCGTTTGAAACTACTGTTGTGAAAAATTGTTTGGGACATGCTACCTACACGAGGGAAGGTGGCTTCCAAGCTTGGTGTTGGGAAAGGGGAATCTATGACATGTTGCTTGGGTTTATCTGTAACTGAAATAATAGCGCATCTATGGCTTGAATGTGATATTGCTCAGCGTTTATGGCGATTCGCCCCATGGCCTATGGATTCACTGTGCCTTGCCCATCTATCAATGGCAGCATGGATTGAGTGCCTCTTTCGTCCTGATTAGCGACTTGGTATTCCTCCTGAAGATACTCATAGATTCCAGCTCTTTTCCACTAATATGGTGGATATAGTATGGTGGAGTCGCAATAAGCTGATTCATGAAGGAAAGCTGGTTGAGGTGGGTGTTCTAGCAAATTGCATTCTCAATTCTACCGCATGGACATCCCATTTGGAGGCCACCGCCTATCCATTTTGATAAGATCAACACTAACATATCTATCAAAGAAAAGTTTGCAATAGCTGCGGCTGTTTGTCGTGATCATGAAGTTGTGGTGTTAGATGCATTTGTTGAGAAAATTGATGTTGGCTTTCATGTGGAAGGGGAAGCACTTGCAGCCAAAATCGGCCTCTTAGAAGCATCCAAACGTGGTTGGCAAAGAGTGATATTGGAGTGAGATTCATCTCTCGTAATCAAGTCCATCCTATCCTATCCAAAGTGTGCAGATTAGTGTATTAGTCACTCCATCCCCAATATTCGTTGTTCTCTATCCTCGATACATGAGGGTTGGCCTTGTAAATAGGGGTGCAAATTACACTGTTGCACACCTACCAGCTCGTTGGGTTGCTTCCAAAGTTGAGATTGGAGGAATCCCCTTTTTTCTGAGTATTTTTCTTTTTTGGTTTGGTTGTATGAGGGGAAGAATCCCCATAGCTCTGTTTTCAGTTGTTTAGGGTTTCTTATTTCTAATAAAATAGGCTTCATGATTGAAGCATTTTGGAAAAAAATGTATTTCTTTTATTGTATGTTCGTTGTTGCTTATGTCTTTTCGTGATCATAAAGGGAGAGATAGGGTTGTTCAACCCCGGTGTAGGTGTCGGTTATGGCCAAAACCGTCACCAACACCGAATAGACCAGTTTTCAAATATTAGCCACCTACGCCTATATCGTTAAGAGCAATAACAGGCCCTTAGAGGTGGGGTCCCGGTTAACCTTCATTTATATTAGATCATTTTTTTAGCATATTACACACTTGTCCCAATGTATTTTTTTCTTTTTTCTTTTGGTCCATTGATCACATTACAATAAAATCTTAACTAATGAAATCCAAAATCACTAAACTTAGAAAAGTGAGAACATCTTAAAGATGGGTAACTCCTTCAAAATCGTTACTCCTCGAACATAATATTATTCAAATACATTTAAAGACACCAAATTATAATTTTTTAAAATAAAAATATTATTCAAACTCCAACCCAAGTACTCACGAGCCAGTTCCTCGCCAATCCATATTTTTTGATGCATACTACGAGAAAATCAAAAGCATACCATTTTTGCAAACAATTTGATTGACCAGCCAAAATGAAGATTAATAGAATTAGATTACTATGACAAAGACTGTACCATATGATTGTACTAATGAAGATGAGGTTAATAAGTATTCCCTAGACGACGCAGAAGTGGGAAGGGAATATGATATGTATGCAGGAGTGTTAGAGAATTCGATTCTTGGCATTTTTCGTCTTAAAATAGATCAACAACTCAGTCTTAAGCTTGCATGAGGTATGTTTCCCTCAGCTCCATGCATTCGGAACATGAATGTTATGACTTTAATTAATGCTATTCTATCCATGGATACCTATATAAGTTAGAGAACATTCATCACTATCTACCTAATTGCTAGGTTTTCGAAGAAATTCGCAGGGGAAGAAAAGAGAAGGGGGAGAAGAGAGAGGGGCGGGCGGGCTTGGCAAACCAAAATAGATTAAAAACAAGTGCTTAAGATTAAGAGAGAAATGACCTCAACGGTCTTGGATTGGTTATTCTGCACAGAAACTTCTTATACAGTATGGCCTTCCAGATAATGAAATTTTTATAAATAAAAAATCTGGTTTTATCAGTACCCGAAAACTGGTAAAACCACCGGCTTTTTTCAACATGTAGGCCACCGGCACCAGCGCCGGTTAGGCCGGGTACTGGAAACCCGGTGTCGGTGGAACTGGGATCTTCCAATTTAGTTGAACAACCCTTGGGGGAGAGAATGATATTTTTTGTATCACGATATTTTTTTGTATCTCTTCACCCCTTTGCGATGTATTGTCTGTACTTTTCTGATAATGAAAAGTTGCATTTTATCTACTCAAGTATTTTGTGAATTCATTCCTTTGTAATTATTTGTATTTTTATCAAGCTAAAGAATTTCTATTTAGCACGATTATGTGAAAACCCCACATCCAATTGAATAAGATAGAGGGAGATAAATATACAAAGGGAAAAAAACTAATTTATTGTCATCATCAAAAAAGGGAAGATTGTTGGCTTTTAGTCACAATCGATATTTTGATGAGAACAATCAAAGTAATTATATTATTGGAGAGGGTTGTTCTCAAGCTCGTTCTTGAGGCTTTTAGTGGTGATTCTTAAGCTCATGTGTAAGAAAACCATTCCCTTGGTTGAAGGGAGAAACTTCAATGCCTGGAAAGAAGTTTGAGGGGTGGACGAATGTGGGTTTGCTGAACCTTCTAAAATTGTTGTGTTTGCTCTTCTATCTCTTGAGTTCCTTATCTTATATTATTGTTTAATTGTGATAGTCATGACTGTGATATTTATTGCATTATCCATAAATTGTGTTATTTCCATTATTGCAGTATATACTCAATCTAGAACTCGTATCTAGCATACACATATTGGGGGCATTTCCAAAAAATTTTGGAAATTCAATTGACTCCCTCTTACGTTGCCTAGAACTACACTTTTCATGCTTAAGTTAGAGTTTGGAGGCCGTACTTTGGAGCCTCCAGAGTATAATGCTCCCTCCTCTCTCTTTCCTCCTTGCCTTCTCCTCCATTTTTTAGCCTGTCTTTCTCTCTTGTTAGCCTTTCTTCTCCGTGCCTCCTTCTCCCATAGGCTTTCTTGTGCCTTTTCACCATCTCTCTATTTCTTCTTACCTCTTCTTCTTCTTCTTCCGTTCTTTCACCTATCTTCCCTATTTTTCCACCGTCTTTTTTCTGCATCTTGCCTTGACTTTTTATGTGTTTGGATCACTAGTGTTCCCCCGGTCCTTCCTAAAGTATTTCCCCTGTTGTTTCTGCCGTGTCTTGGTCTTTTCTTGTTGGGTCTCCTTTCTAGTTGATTCCTCCCTTCCCATGGAGTCTCCGCAGGCGGATTTGGTCCGCGAAATTGCAGAGATTACGGAGCGCGCTCGTGATATCTCTTGGGATGATTTATCATCCCTCATAAGATTTTATTCTTCATTTGCCCTTCAGACATCGAAAAGAATTGTGATTAGTCGGCTAGTCTCCAGAAATATTCATTTGAAATAAACTATTTTTCCGATTATTTGAATGAGATGGCGTTTCTTGTGTGATTTCCAAATTGAAGATGCAGGGCCAAATAAATTTCTGTTTACTTTTGCGTCAGAAGAAGATAAGGAGAGAATCCTTCTTCAAGCACCGTGGAATTTCCAGGGTTCTCTTATGATTCTTTGGGAATGGTCTCCTTCTGAACAAACCATTTTAGACCCAAATATCCTAGAGGGGGGGGGTGAATAGGTATTTTTAAAAATAAATGCAGTATATAACAGATTAAATGTATCACAACAGAATACACTCTATAATATACAATCAAATCTATACTTTTATTCACCTATGTAAGAACAACATTCAAGTTTGAAACATGCACTTAGAAATATACTATGCTGTAAAATTTATGATAACAGGCAGTAAACTAATTCAAACTCCAGCAACAAACTACTCACAGCAGAATCAATCTTATTAAAGATATTTCGTTTTTCACACTATAATATCAGCAATATATCTTCAAGAAATTAATACAAGATCCAGATCTGAGTGTTACCTAAAACCTTCTTGCATAGTGGTAAAGAAATTATATGAGAGTTAATCTTGAAGACACTTTCAAACAAGAATCGTTAGAAATTAACAAAGTAATCTTGATCAACAAATAATAAACTAAAATCAAACACACAACACCAAAATTTGTTGACGAAGAGAAAACTCTCAAATAGAAATCTATTTGAGAGAAAAACTCTCCGGGACCTCGTCCAGAACGGATTTTTCACTATGGTATTAGCCTCGGTTACAATGTGATCTATAGATCTAACAACACCTGTTAACCTATATAACAAAGAACCTTACTCGAGATACCTCTCTCGAATCTGCCACAGCAGGGGACGAACAACCTTCAATCCCGGCCTCTACCAAGTCTCTTCTCGTAGCTTTCCCACTTGAGCCACTCAAGCACTACGATCCGTTTACGAGCATCCAAACGTGATGAACCGAAATCCTCAAAAATCTATTGAGGAGGAGTGATCGAGCAGCAAGGGATTAGTCACTAAATCCCTACAGAAACACAGATCTGGGCTTGAAACAATGAGATCTGAACTTGAAACGATGAGATCTGAAATCTTTTGCACTTAGGGTTTCTTGGTTGAATCTTCACGTCTTTGCAAAATGATATTCTCGATGAAGAAGCCAGGTACGAATGTCTCTCTTTTATTTACCTCTTCTTCTCTTTTCTTTTTAATTTCACACGTGAAGACTCTAACAAACTCCAGCTCCTTCTCATTCTTCTAGAAACATGGGAAAAGGCAAGAATACCCTTAAAGCAAATAGTCACATGATGCCAATTTACCGTAACACCTTCTATGGAAGATATAGAACTGAATCTTGTCTCCTTTTGGGTCCAGATCTACGGGCTCCCTCTAGGTGGCTTTGGGCATGAAAATGTCTTACTGATTGGGAGTAAGATTGGTCGAGTGTTGATCTTAATGCTTGATGATTATTCTTCTAACAAAAGCTATCTGAGAATCAAAGTCCAATTTGCTGCTGATTCTCCCCTTCAACCGGACTTTTGCTGACAAGAAGACCCAATGTTCGTTCTTGGATTAGCTTCAAATACTAAAGATTATCAAAATCTTGTGCACATTGTGGCAGGTTGGACCACTCGGCTGGTGTGTGTGATCAGAAGGAACCCCACCCCTTCTCTAGTGCGCTGAATGACATCATTAGAGGTGATTTTCCTATTCAACAGATTTTTGACCGTGTACGGGAGAATGCTATATTGGGTACTCCACGAGTCAAAGAAAGTTTGTCATCTCCTCAGTCCATTTCCAGTAATGATCGAGATGGGAATTCCTTGATCCTTCGGAACATTTTTGCTGAGGATAAAAGCACCTCTGATTATATTCAGCCACTTTCAGTGTCTACTCTTGGTGCGTCCGTGCTTTCTCTACAGAGGGATTCTGGTTCATCCCCTTTAAAGGCTACTAGGAGTTTAAATATGGATTCTCATGATTGTCGCTATGATAATTTCCCTTTACCCTCTGTTGTTACTTGTTACCGGTGAAACTTTTATTATTGATCCTCTCAACTTAGACTTGGCTATGCAATCCCTTGATAATATTGCTAAGCACCACAAATCCACCAAGCGTCACAAGGGACGTCAGTGTGATATGACTCTTTGATCGTCTATTACAGTGGGTGCTCTGGTTGATGATCATTTTGAGGGGTCTCTAGGAGCTCGGAAGCGTCATGTATCTCCTGTGTCTGCCCCGTCCAGGCCCTCCCCTTTTAAGAAATTGAAGACAGTGGAAAATTTCTCTTTTGAGCGAAATGGATTATCCGTCGCAGCTTTGATTGGTGACGACACTAATAGTGTTAAAAATCGGTCTGGTAGGAAAAAATCATTGTCTATCTATGAAAAAAACATCACTGATCTTACAACTGAAGGTGAAACCACTGATCAGATTATGGATACTCCAGCGCCTGGGGTGGTGGGCCTTACTTTGCCCCCACCCGCGCCATGAGAATTATTTCTTGGAATTGCCGGCGTCTACGGAGACCCACGACGTTTAGAGCGCTGAAAGCGCTCATCGAAGAATACGATCCCATGCGCATTTTTTTGGTGGAAACTAAATGTGGTGATGATGTTATCCGACATACTATGAAATCCATTGGTTTTTCCTTTTTTCTTGTCTGTTCCTCCCTTGGGCAGCAAAGGGGGATTGGTTTTCTGTTGGAGACCGAACCTAAAAATGGAGGTTTTGTTGAGCTCCCCCAATATTATTCATATGTTGTTTTAGTCCGACACTGACTCCCCCTTTTTTTTTGCACTCTTGTCTATGGTCCTACTCCGTGGGGTGATAAAGAATTTTTTTGGAATGCCATGCAGCTCCTTGAATGTAACCCTGGTTTTCTGCTTATTTTTCTTGGCGACTTTAATGACTTGCTTAGTCAAGAAGAAAAAGAGGAGGCAGATTGGTTAGGCACTCCACTTCTAGGGGGTTGGCTCATTTCATGCATGTTAACAGTTATGTGAATTTGGGTTTTTTATGCATCAATGACCATTTTTGAATCCCTTTCAAGAATAGCCTCATCCACAGACCGACGTCGTAACAGCAGAGGTCTTTCGAATAGCCACATCAAAATTAATCTTCCAACAATCCAACGGAGGAGGACTCATGACTTCCTTCCATGCCAATGAGTGTTCCAGGAATAGAGATTTGATATTTGTAACCAGAAGTAAAGGATCCAGTGATAAACCATGGTGGACAATTTGGTTCTAGTATACCAAATTGAATCCAGAAGAATAGCTGCAAAAAAGATAAACTTCTGGTGATCTACCACGGGAAGATGCAAAAGGGTAGGGGCAACAAAATCGCCTTTATCCACTCCGCAATACTTCGAGAATTCATCGCCTGGATATTGAGAGCCCACAGGGATACAAACCAAATAATGGATGCAATTGGACATTAAAAAAATGCCCTAGGGATTCGGAATTTTGAAGGCATAAGGGGCAAGGCAGATCATCATCAAAAGCATTAACAACTCCGCAAATATTTGCCTTACATAGGAGAGTATTCCAAGCCACCTTCCAAAGTAAAAGCTTTACTCGGTCTTGAATAGGCATTGCCTATAATTTTTTTCAGAGCTCAGGAGATAAATTCTCCAACACTGCGCTATTAGGAGACTCTAATATTTGATACACATATTTGATAGATAAAGTCTCTTTCGGGTTCACAGTGCATATCAAGCGATCCTCACTATTCACCGAAGGAACACAATCATTTAGGATTCTATCGGCTTCTTCAACTTCAAAGAGGTCTCTAATTAATAGTTTATGCGGAATTAAACTAAAACAAACATGTTTTCAACAAAACATCAATCAAGATTATAATTACAATTGCGGATTCAATTACCTACCTGATACAAAAATTCAGGAATCCACAAACTTCAAGCCACTTAACCATCCAATCCAAAGCTCCAACAATTCAAAACAACAACTCAGATGCGTTGCCTCCTAAGAGATTTATGTCACTCTGATGGCCAACCCCTTGTATATAACAATTATATTTATAGGCCTTGGGAAACCTTAGAGAGAGCAAGAGACATAATATCCTTAGGGATCTCAAATTTCAGCCGTAGGATTAAAATGAAGAACTCTTCTTCTAATAAAATTAGGGCTTCTACTAATTACAATCAAGTCCATCAACAAATTGTAATTGACCCCTGAAATTTGAGATTGTTACAAATATGCCACTTTACATACAATTAATTCCTTCCACCAAACTATATTTCATATGAGATATTAGGATTGGATTAATTATTTGGTTATCGAGGGCACATAATTCTAACAATCTCCCACTTGCCCTCAGAACCAAATATCACTGTCATGTCCCTATCTCATGTAAACTTTGATTTCTTAGGGTGTGTTTGAGTGTTAAAATTTAGGGAATTGGATTTGGTGAAAAAGTGAAGCGAGAGATAATTTTTTATATTTATTATAGTGAAAAGTAATGATTAGATGGGAGAGATAGATATTATATTATAATTTTTTATTGTGTTAAAATTTTAGGAATGATAAAATTTTGGGTTGCAAACGCAACCTTAGTTCACAACTCAGTTGGACCACAAAACAATTTTGAAATATGTATAATATACTTTTATGTATTCATAAAGTAGTTTTATAAAACACACCGGCCGAATTTCTTTTGATTCAACTCTTATATGAACACTAACTGAATATACTGTCTCTCCAAGAGACTGGCAGATTCCTTGTTGAGCAAACATATAACTCATCCATCATGCACACAACCCAACATGTCTGTATATAGTCCTGAATGGACATCACTGGTGGACAATGTCAAAGTATATGTACATAATATATGAATAAATACAAACCTCTCAGGTCTATGGACAATACCGAATTGTTATAAAACAACCTTTAACCTGACTGTGATCATTCCAAAAGACGTTCTTAATCGGATCATGTTCAGTGTATGTACTTGTTACATGACTCCCACTTGTTTGCTTAAGTTCATACCTCAATGATGGAATCAATCATTCTCCACACAACAAGTGTATACTTTATGGTACAAAAGTCTAGAACAATTTCAGGCTTACAAGGAACTGAAAAATCATTATTCCCTGCCTTTGATTCATTAATCTCTAGCATAATTTTTCTACAATATTACTTGAATGAATTTACATACATAAAATCTCATGTTACGTATAAACCCATAACAACAATAAATATGTGTAAAACAAATAAACTTTTATTAAAGGAAAAACAAAACGTCAAACCCAATCATACATATTTCTCAAACCCATATCCTTAATATGTTTCTCAAACACTTTATGAGATAAAGACTTTGTAAATGGATCAGCTAAATTATAAGCTTATGCAGCCTTCACCATTGTGACACCACCTTTGGATATGATATCACGTATTAGGTGAAAACGACGTTCTATGTGCTTTGTCCTTTGATGTGACCTTGGTTCCACTCCCTGTGCAATTGCAACATTGTTATCTCTAGGGGTGTAAGTCGGTCGTGTCGGATCCGATCGGGTCCACCTGGACCCGTATCCAGTTGCCCAATTTGGCCTGTACAACCGACCCGATCGTATATGATATATGAGCCCGCTCGAATCCTAACCAATTGGGTCGGGTCATGTTCGGGCGGGCCTTTTTTTTCATTTGAAAATTTTTCTAGATTTTTTATCTGGATTATTTTTTAATTGGACATGAAAGGTGAACTCTTCTTTAATTCCCCATGAGATCCAACAAGCAGCATTTTTTTTGCTAAATGAGCTCCAATACTCGAATATGCACATAAAAATCCAATGGCCAAATAAAACAAGCAGACAGACCCACAACCTCAAGACCAAACTTGAGTGTATAAAAGTGAAACAAGCAGACAGACCCTCTTCTTTAGGCTTGGCATCTTGCTAGTCCATAACTCATATAGGGTATTAGGATCTGATTTTGTAGGGATCCTGTTTAACAAGTAACCAGCGGTCTCCAAAGCATGTCCCCAAAATGAAATGGGCAATTAAGATATGCTCATCATGGAACGAACCATATCCAATAGGGTTCTTTTCCTTCTCTCTGCAACACCATTATGGTTTGGTGTGCCTGGTGGTATGAGTTGAGATATGATTCCATGATCGTTAAGATAAACTTTAAAATCATCTAAGAGGTATTCGCCTCCCCTATCGTAGCGAATCATTTCAATGGACTTTCCTATCTGTTTCTCAACTTCATTGTGGAATTACTAGAACTTTTCAAAGGATTCAGATTTATGTTGCATCAGGTATAGATAACCATACCTGGAATAATCATGAATGAAAGTAATGAAATAAGAGAAACCTCATTTTTCCATGTGATTGAAGGGACCACAAACATCAGTATGTATTAATCCTAATACTTCTATGGATCTAATTCCCTTTCCTGTAAAAGGGCTTTTGGTTATCTTTTCTAGTAAGCAAGGCTCACAGATTGGATAGGGCTCAATTTTTAGAAAAAGCAATGGCCCATCCTTTACCAATCTATTGATCCTATCAATATTGACATGACCAAGTCTTAGATGCCAAAAGTAAGTTGGATTAACATCCATTTTCCTCTTAAGGGATAACATACTGGAATTATCATTCTCAACATTATTCAAAGAAATATCAACATTCAAAACATAAAGACAATCATAAATAATTCCAGAAGCAATAAATTTATTCTGAAACTTAGTAATAAGCTTGGAATTAAAAAGAAATGAATATCCAGATAAACCAAGTTTTGAAATAGAAATCAAATTTCTACGAAATTCTGAAACATAAAGACAGTCTTCTAGAATTAAAATTCTATTATTAGATAATTATAAACTAAAAATTCTGATGGCGGTCGCTGCAACAGTTGCACCCGTCCCCATCTAAAGGATCATCTCCCCTTCATGGAGCCTTCTGGTCTCCTTGAACTCCTGCAACATATTGCATATGTGAGATGTAGAAGTTGAATCCACACGCCGTAAATTAAATGGACCATCCATTAAATTCAATTCAATTACAAGCATATTAGACATACCTTCAGAAGGTTTTCCATTTTTAAGAGAAGTTAAGTAAACTCGACAGTTTTTCTTCCAGTGATCGGGATTGTCGCAATGGAAATAATTTCTTTTGCCTTTGTTCTTGTGACCTCATTTTTTTCCTTGTCCACCTTGGACATTCTTAGCTGCCTGAGACCCCTTATTATTTTTCTTGAATTTCTTAAACTTGGTTTCAGTTTCATAGAGGCATTAGAGTTCTTTGTGACCATCACACAAGGTTTGTCCTTCTTGATGTCATCTTGAACTGACTGCAACATATTGAGCAGCTTTGAAAATGTTACACTCATCTTGTTCTTATAATCACAAGGAAAAACAGATTGAAAGAATCAAGTAGAGATGAAAGAGTGGTATCAACTTTTGTGTCATTACTTATCTCATCTCCCAAAATGTCCAGTTCGTTGATGAAAGAAATCATCTTCAAGACATGATCCCGATCTGGGCTCACTTCCACCATTTTGGTGGACATCAGATTCTTCATAGCAGTCTGCCTAGCAAGTCTCCAAACATCTCTTGGAGATGCAACGTAATGCCTACATTTATAGCCATGCCCTCACAATCTTTCTGCAAAATATTTGAGATTGAGGCCATAATATAACACTTTGCCATATCATCATCATCATGCCACTTGTTAAAGACTTTATTTTCGTCCACAATGGCATTGTCCAAGGAAAGCTCAGGTGACTCAGAGGTTAGAACATAACCGATCTTATCGGCTGAGAGAACAATCATAAGATTTCACTTCCAATCAACATAATTCGGTCATGTCAACCGATTGTCATCCATAATCCTAGCCAAATGATTAAAATTCATTTTGAATATCTAAAATAATCCACACATATTTTCATTAGATTCAGGTTTTTGAATTACTAATGATACCATTCATTCGAATAATAAACAGATATATAAAATATATCACAATAATGAGAAATATAACATTTATATTCATGAGAGTCTAAATGAGTATCGAGAACCTCTACCTTACATGTAACAACAAGTCTATTTTGATAATCATTGTACATATCTTGTAAAGGCGAATAACCATTATTCATCAAAATTTACATCATATACAAAATATTTTAAAATATTTGTGATTCTTGATTTTCTTTTAGCCTACCTAAATAAACACATCTTATACTATTTTAGTACTTGCGTTTATTTGGTTTGCGCATCCCATTATCTAAGTGTGTTCCAAATTCTTATGAGTTTATGTCACTATTTTAGTAGACACTCTCACTAAGATGTAGACACTTATATTCCCAAGAAATAAGTAAGAAAATTTTATAAAATTAAAATCGGTCTTATCCATTTTGGATTCAACCAATTTTAATAAAGTAAAACTCCTATTTATTTATAATAGAGACCATAGGAAAAATTGCAATAATTAATCCTATTTACCACAAAAAATTGGAAGAAAAATTCCAATTTTTTTTTCTTTTGGTCAAACATTGACTATTGACCTGTTTAACCTGTCAACCTGGCCGGACCGGTCAAATCGGCAGGACCCCTGCCAGACCAGTCAGACCGGTCCTGCCCCGAACCGATCAAACCGGTCCGCTTGGCACTTGGGTTGGGTATGAACCCAGCCCGTCCCACGGGTTGTGCTGGGTTCTAAAACCAGCCCTCACTTAGATTGGGGGGCGGCGCCGGCCATGAAGGCCGGCCCGGGCATAGCAGCCCGACAAGTTTTAATATAATAAAAGTCTGCACTATTCATAATAGTGCGTGAACAGTAACCGTAAAAGGTTTAGGCTTTTGATTCTCAATAAAAAATTACAAAAGGTCCATATAATCCAACAATTGCAATCATATGAACCTGTCTCTGATACCACTGATAGTTTATGCATAATTAAACTAAAACAAACAACATGTTTTCAACAAAACATCAATCAAGATTATAATTGCACTTGCGGATTTGATTACCTACTTGAGACAAGAATTCAGGAATCCATAAACTTTATGCCACTTTATGATCTATTCCAAAGCTCCAGCAATTCAGAACAACATCTCAGATGTATTCTCCTAAGGGATTTATGTCACTCTCTTTTTAGGATTTCTCTAATAGGTTCTGATGGTCAACCCCCTGTATATAAAAATTATATTTATAGGCTTTGGAAAACCTCAGGGAGAGCATGAAACATAGGATCCTTAGGGATCTCAAATTCCAGGCGTAGGATTAAACTGAAGAACTCTTCTTCTAATAAAATTAAGGCTTTTACTAAGTACGATCAAGTCCATCAACATATTGTAATTGACCCCTGAAATTTGAGATTATTGCAAATATTCCCCTTTACATACAATTAATTCCTTCCACCAAACTATATTTCATATAAGATATTAGGATTAGATTAATTATTTAGTTATCGATGACACATAATTCTAACACTAATAAGCGCAGCATTCCATATATTAGCATTTGGCACAATAAGATTACTCACATTTGCATCATCTTCCCGAGACTGAATACCCAACTGAGTAGAAGGAGCATGCGAAGTAAGATAAGGAATCCAAGAATCACTCCATGCACAAAATTTCTAGATGCCATTTGATAACAAATGCAAGCTTTTTAAAATGGGTGCTACCCGAGAATTACCTCTCCAAAATGAGGAGATACCCGGTTTATTCTGGACATTCCAGATAAAATTGTATTTCAGATATTTTGCTTGAATAATTTGGACCCATATTTTACTAGGATTAGTTTGGATAATCCATGCTAACTTGGCAATTTGGGATTTGTTAACATCCCATAGCAGCTTAATACCCAACCCTCCTTTCGCCATTGGTTGACACATAGAGGCACAAGATTTGAGATAAAGGTTATGGTTGCCATCGTCTAAAAATCCTCACTAGAAATGCATCATCATAGAATTTAGTCGAGAACAGAGAGATTTTGGTAGTAGATATTGTGCCATGGTACAAGTAGGATGGGTAGAAGCTGCCGATCGAATAAGAATCAATCTACCAGCTTGGGATAGAATCTTCATTTGCCAACTCTCTAATCGATGCTTACTCTTCCACAGAGGACTTTGAACTGGATCCACTTATTCCGAGAAATTGTGACCTGTAAACCCAGGTGTTTTTCAACATTATCTTTACGAGGAAGGTGCAACAACTCACAGATAGCTTGAGTAGCACTTGGATTTGTACTACAACTAAAGGTAATACAAGAATTCCTAGTATTTAGCCGCTGCCCAGACCAGCTTCGATAATAAGGAGATCATCCGCATATAGAAGATGGAAAATTCTGGGTACTCCTTTCCCAATGCGGATGCCATGAATACTTTCACTAGCTTCCGCATGACTAATCATACGTGAGAAAACCTCTGAGCCAATGATAAACAAAAGAGGAAAATCGCCTTGTCGGAGCCCTTTAGTTGGTTTAAAGAAACCAAACCGCGACCCATTAAGTAAAATGGAATAAGAAACAGAAGAAAGTCATTGAGAAATCTAGTTCTCAAACTTCTCATGAAACCCAAGACACAAAAGCACCTTTAAAATGAGAGTCCATTCCATGCGATCATAAGCTTTTTCAATATCCGCTCGAATTGCCATATATTGCCAGCCTTTCTTTTTGCTTAGAGCATTTTTGAGTTAATAAGATTGTCCTTATACCACGGTTTAAAATAAACAAGAGAAAGAATCAGAAAAAAGTTTAAGAACCTCCCTAATTTGTTATTTTTCGGAGAGAGATATGTATGTACAAAATATGTAGTTCTTACAGCATTCAATGTTGTCCGTATTAATCACAAGTCTATGTTGCTTTTATATCCAAGTGCATATGTTGTCTTCTTTCCTGCTAATTGTAACATCCAAAATAGGATCATCTTGAGCCAACTTTTTTTTTTAAATATAATTGGCTACCAATATTTGAAATATTTTGTAAAGCCGCACTCAATTAATTCTTAAAATATTTGATTGCTCTCATTAATTATGTTATCCGTGCTTGAATGTGAAGGGAATTGATGCAGCCTAATGAACGTTCTCCAAATCTTACCCTGTTTGCAGAAGCGCGAAGGCTGACTTTGCATTTGAACGTGTTAGACTTCTCGGGAATCCTAGCGTTGGCACGTCGGAGAAAAATGTTTTTCTTTGTTTCTTCATCTGGTTGGAGAACACAGAATAAGGATCGATTGAGATTATAAGTAACGTAGCGAGTTTGCTAGGTCCTTTTTGACATGGATTTGACATCTCTCCAATATAATTTTGATTGTACGTGCCTAATTAAAGATGCTGTGTGACTCTTATTGGCAAGTTAATTTCCAGCCATTTGTTTACGTGCTTTCGTGTGCAAGTCTCCTTAATTTGGCATATAAATCGAATAACAAATCTGCTCCCTGTATTATTCTTCCAGTTTTTTATTTCCCGAATATCAACTCTGCGACGGAAGATAATTAAAATAAGGAATAAATAGATTTTACAACTTATTGAACATAATTTGTTATTTTTGTCATATTATATTTATTTATTAATTATTAATTTATAGATATTTTATACCCTCTGTTAAAATTTTTTAAAAATTAATTTTTGCCATAAAATTAGCCCATACTCCATCAAATTAGCCCTCTATAGTGTAAAATCCATCAAGAAGTCTCTCCACCACCCTTCAAATATGAAGAATTTTAAACCTCAAAGATTAATTTGATTAGTTTTAAAATTTAAGGACTTATTTGATTTTCACGCAAATCAAGTGACTAACTTTGTATTTATTCTTAAAAAATTTATGGAGATAAAATTATTTGAACAAAAAAAATCAGTTTTTTACTAATATTTTAAATTTTTTTAATTGAAGTACCAATGGTTTGAAATCAATAATCCTGAGATATAATGTGTTAAAAAGTATTGAGAATAGGATCTAACCTATATTTATCGTTTTAAATTAGGGAAAATTACAAATTGCTCACAAGTTTTAAAGTTTTTTTTTTAATTTATTGGGTTTTTAAAAGTTTTTGGGAATTTAGCATTTTAGTCCTTAAATTTATAGCTCTTTTACATTTGGGTCTTTGGAATTCAAACTTCAAATTTAAGACCCTTATATTTTCGACCTTATATCTCTCTTTGTCTCTCTCTAACTTTTGTTTTTTTTCTTTTCTGCACTGATTCGTTATCCTATTTTTGCTTATTCATTTGGAGTATTCATCATATATGCCATAGTAGAAGAACTGGCAAGATTTGGGGCGACGGTGCATACTTGTTCCCGTAACCTAACAAAGATCAATGAGAGGATACGAGAATGGAAGGGTAGAGGGTTCAAAGTAAGCAGTTCACCCTCTACTCAAGAGAGGAAGAAGAAGCAGAGGGTAGCAAGGAGGAAGAGAGTAAATGACGCCTTTAATTATTGCCTGTGCCACGTGGACATATAAATGACGTGGCTTCAACCTCTGTCAAGAGGATGGATGGAAAGTTAACAGAAGGGTGTTTTTGTCAAAGGTTAAAAATATAAGGATTTTAAATTTGAAGTTTGAATTCGAAGGACCCAAATGTAAAAGAGGTATAAATTCAAGGAATAAAATGTCAAATTCCCAAAGTTTTTTAAAACTACTGAGTTTTGCCGTTAATAATTTAGCTCACCAAACCTAACTCATTAGGCTTATTTAACATAAATTATATCCCGTCCCATCGTGACACGTGTCATTAAAATAAATAAAAATATTTAAATATTTTGTACAACTATCACGATATGATTGGACATGATAAATTTTTGTCAAACCTAGTTAGGTTTGATGAATTAATTTACTATAGCGAAAATTCAGTAATTTTTAAAAAACTTTTAAAAACTTAGTGAGATTTTTAAAAAGTGGTTAAAATCTAACTAGTGATTTGCAATTTTTCCTTAAATTAATTGCATAAACCAACCTGAAGTTGACCTCGTAGGTTTGTTTCGCAAGAACGATTAGATGCCCCACCTCCCCCATCCCCTCCCCCACAGCTCTCTCTCTCTCTTTCACTGGGCGTAAGTTCTTTTCTTCTCCGTCGCAAGAACGAGATGCTTCCCCTCCCCCACCCCAGCTCTCTCACTTTCTCTTTTACTGGGCCAGCAACTTTGGGAATCGTTTTTGTCTTCGCATGGGCTAATGGAATCAATCTGCGTTGTTCCTTGACCGTACTCTTTTTTAAGCATTTGAGTTGGAAACACTCGAAGCATCTCGAAGGCAAGAAATGGTAAAAGTGACAAAAAGAATATAGCATCATAATCTCACCCCCCTGAGCAAGCAAAGTCAGAAGGAAGACACACATAATAACGTTATTAATCCTTGCTCCACTGGTGGGTAGGAGATTAAAATATTAATAAAGTTGTTCTGCATGATTAAAGAATCTTAAACGGGTGGTTCGTTTTTGTTAAGTATGATAGAGCCGTTAAAAGCACAGAACTGAATATGCGATCACAAGGAGTAGTATAGTAGCCGTGATTGTTGAGACGGAGCCAGGAAAGATCACAGAGACCGAAGTCACCTCCATCGTGGGCTGGAAAGACGAACTCTTCTAAATGACTACAGTAGATACCAATCTTACTTCATGAATTTTCTGTCGAATATCGTGCAGAATCCAATGCTTTCGTTTCTGTGTCTTTCGCCTTCTGTGGGCGTCTTTCCCGTGTTCCTTTATTGCTTCCAAGTTGCATTCTCATCATACCTTGTAAAACTATAAATAACAACAAGCATCAGCCATCTATGTTTGTGACCATTAGTGGAAGTAATCTTGGAAATGGCAAACCGACCTACCCAGGTTCGTCCATGGGGCCGTTTACCTTCTCTAGCTCGTCCGGTCGCCCCAACCCCAGCCCCTGAGCCGCTTCCAACAGTGGTTCAACCAATGTTTAGGTCATCGGCGCCTTCTCAACAACCCACCGCACCAACATCTACCGTTGGGGGTTCATCCACCGCAGGTAATGCTCCACTGCCAGCACCAGTAGTTGCCACTACACAGCCAATTTCTGATACTAGTTCGGCCTCCATTCGATCCTCTCCAACTCCAAGAGGCTCCACCCCTTCCTCTGCAGTGCCAACTTCTGCAACTACTAAGGCAACACCAATCCCTGTTGCTGTTTCCCCGATTGCTAAGGCAGAACAAGCACCAACTTCACTCACTACCAAAACTGCAACCACCACCACTGGCCCTTCCGCCAGCGCTGCAAGTATGCGTTTGCCCAGTCCTATCCCTCCGGCTAAAACCATTAAGCCTGACATTCAAACCTCTGCTGTGTCCCCTAACTCCAAATCTACCGCGCCGCCACCCTCTCCTCTGAAACTACCGCCTTCCCAAGTAAAGTCCGATCCCGAGCCTGAGCAAAAAGTTGTGGTTGTCGAAAAGACCATTGAAAAGCCTAAGTCAGGGCTTGGTGGCAATGGTGACTCACAGAGGGAGCTTGGCGAGTCTTACAAGCCCAGAATTTTTCATAATGGAAAGCAAGACGCGTCCAAGGAACTCGAAACCAAGGAGATGGTGAAACATAATCTCAAGAAGAATATTATGGATTCCGAGGAGGTGAGTACGAGAGTTATAACAATTGCTGGTGAAAACAAAGGTGCTTTAATGGAACTAATCCAATCCCCAAAAAAACATATAGTTGGGGATAGATCTCATCTTAACAAGAATGGCAATCCTAAGATGCGGAGCCACGGTAGTGAGTCTGAAAGTTACAGTACTAGTAGCGATAAGGAGGGGAATTCGAAGAAGGATATGAGTCATAAAGGAAAAGTGACGAGTTCCCTGCCAATGAGCGCATTCATGAACAGCAATGTGCAGAGTATAAACAACTCCATTCTCTACAATTGCTCATGCACTCACCATGATCCTGGGGTGCACCTTGCTCTCTCTAGGAAGCCGGCCGGTGGATTCCAAGTAAAGGAAAATCTTAATGGCCATCAGAATTAGAGAGAGACAAAGACCAGAGTTTCCTTCATGTGTTTTCACCTTAGCTTACTCTATGTAAGAGAATAAGGTTCGGAGAGATTCGAGAGTTGGTATGAAATGAATGGATCCTGATTCTTCATGGAATTAGGTTCCATTGCTGCTACATATTGTCCATTTCCTGTGTGCTTGTTAATAAAAAGGGCAGTTTGCAACGTATGTTTGAGGGTTGATCCACTATCTAATATTACCGCCATTGAGTCATCTTTTAATTAATTCGATATGTACTGAATTTAGCCAGGAAGTATAGCTTCTTTTGAGTACGATTCCTTTCTTGTCTCATTTGTTGCTTCTCCGATCGACTTGATACATGGACCCTCCGAATTTCCAACTCATTATTTTCTTTTTCCATCTCAAGTTGATTCCTCCGTGAAAGCATCTTTTATGACAGAGTAATAGATACAGTATTGCTTTCCGTTCGTCCCCTGGATGATCCAAGAATCTATTTCCCGAATTACTATAGTTTATGCTAAAATTTGTACAATGAAAGTTTACAAGTGTGATCTTTAAATATTAAATAAGTGCTGTGTATATATATCGTCCACCTTCCTATCCATCCGATGAGGGGAAATCTTTGTTTTTTTGCTAAATAAACCATAGTAAATTAAAACGAACGAAAGTCACAATGCATATCACAACTCCGGATATGCTCAGGAATACCAGAAAGCGAAAGAAAACTAAAACGACCAGAAACAACAACCCATTTGGCAAGAAATGGGGTGAGAGATTACACCTCCTTGGAACCCAAGCAAACTTCCACTCCAAAAAGCTAGCCAAATCCATCCTAATAAGCTCCAAGGTAGCAGCAATGGCCCAACAAGTGGGCGGCTCAGAAGAAAGGATCTCCTTGCAAAGAATCAATGAATCACATTCGAAATCCACCCGAGCCCAATTCTGCCTCTTGGCTAACACCAAAGCTTCGGCCAAAGTCAAAGACTCACCAACCAAGGGGTCCATACCAGCAAAATGTTCAGTATAGACCATACAGAGGGAACTAAGAGAATCTCGAACCGAGATAGCTATGTAAGACCCATGAGAATGGATAGCCACATCTGTATTAACCTTAAACCAACCATCCTTAGTAGGAGACCACCTTAACCGCAAGTTTTGCCACGAAACCATCCAAGCATTAGCATGCTCCCCATATCTCCTACGCAGCAAAGAAATCATCGCCTCGATATTGAGCGGTTTATCCTCATGAATTAATTTGTTTATAACAAACCAGAGGTCATTCATTACAATAGCCGCATTAAGAGAAAAAGCTAAGAGACTATCGGCATGAATGTTGAACACCCTATCTGCATCAAGCACAACTTTAATCAACTCCGTCGGGTGAGAGAAAATCAAGGAGTCCATCTGTACTGCCTATGGGGATTCGCGCCAAGCGATACCAGCAACGCTGCAATAAACAAACAGGTGGAGAGTATCTTCAGGAGCCTGCTTACAAAGAGGACACAAAAAAACCCATCATCCTCGTAATGAAGAATTCTGCCCAAAGTTCCCTTCGTCTTGATCGCTCCAGCCGCTACTTTCCATAACATTAATTTGAGCCTATCTTGCAACTTTAATTTCTAGAGCTTGTTCCAAGAAACAGAATCAAGAACAGGATTGCTAGGAGTTCGAATGCCTTGTGTAGCCAATACAAGAGATTTAACCGAGAAAGAACCAGAGGGTTCTTTAGTCCATATCCACCGATCAACAGAAGAAGCACGGGGAACAGGCAAACGAAGAATAAAATCGACTGAATGCTCAACAAATAATTGCTGAATAAGGGGGACATTCCACAACCTCGAACCCTCCAAAACCAAATCACTAACCACCCGAACTGACTGATTTTCCCACGCCTCTCCATTTCATGGTAGCAGCCCGCAAAACACCTTTCCAAATACACGAACCATAAGATGGAGAATTCGGAGGATTAAGAGGGGACATGTGAGGGTATTTGTGCTTCACCAAACGGACCCATAAGCTATCCGGGGAAGAGTAAAACTGCCATCCTAATTTGGCCAACAGAGACAAATTAGTATCAAACATTCTTTTAAAACCAAGCCCTCCCACCTCCTTCGGAAGACAAATTGAGTCTCAAGCCTTTGGTATAAAATTGCGCCTTTTGTGAGCGGGAAAACCCCACCAGAAATCCTTCAATATTTTATCGATCTCTTCACACCACCTTTTGGGAAGGAGAAAAGTAGACATACAATACAGAGGCATTGCTGCAACTACAGCCCTAATAAGAACAATTCTCCCGGCCTGCGAGAGACATCTCATCTTCCACCCCGTCACCTTTGATAGCACTTTCTCCTTAACATCCTTAAAAACACGCTTCTTTGATCGCCCGAGAAATAATGGAAGCCCCAAGTACTTACTGCTCAGAGACATCTTCTTCACTTGCAAGGACTTACAAAGAGCAACAACCACCTTGGGATGAGTATTACCACTACAGCATAGAGAGGACTTCCCTTTGTTAATCTTCTGTCCAGAAAGCCGCGAGTATTCCTTCAAAATGATGCTGATCTGGTTGACCTTTCTAGAATTAGCACGACTGAAAATCATAATGACATCTGTAAAAAACAGATGAGAGAGCGAATGTGCCTGGCGCGATACTTTGATACCATGAAACAACCCTACATTTTCAGCCCTCCCCAACATCCTTGAAAGCACTTCCGACCCCAAAATAAAGAGAAAAGGGGAAAGAGGATCGCCTTGGCGAAGTCCTCTACCAGGTTTGAAGAAGCCGAAGGGAGACCTGTTCAACATAACCGAAAATGACACAGTGGTAATACACTGCTCAATCCACCCAACTCATCTATCTGCTAAGCCAAAAGCCTTTAGCAGCTTTAGAAGGAAACTTCATTCCATGCGATCGTAAGCCTTCTCCATATTCAATTTAAGAGCGGTGAGCCCTTTGCGACCTCTCTTAGCCTTCATAGAGTGAAGCACTTCTTGTCCAATGATAGCATTTTCCTGGATGGTGCGTCCAGGAACGAAGGCTGCTTGTTAAGGAGAGATAATATACGAGAGAACCCGCTTTAAACAGGTGAAAAAAAATTTTGCTATCACCTTGTAAGCAACGTTACAAAGGCTTATAGGCCTAAAGTGCTCAATCTTACACGGATGATCCATCTTGGGCCACAAAATATTGAAACTGAGGTTGAGCTGTTTCAATAAAAACCCAGAACGAAAAAAGAGATTGACCATGTTGATCAAAGCTTTCCCACTAAATTCCAGTAATGTTTATAGAATAGGGCCGAAATGCCATCCGGCCCAGGAAATTTGAGAGCCCCAATCTGAAAAACAGCAGATTTGATCTCTTCAACTGATAGCAGTGCGCAAAGAGAGGCATTCTCCTCCTCCGAAATGCTAGGCTGTATCAAACTCTCAATTTCTCCATCAAACACAGGACAAGAGGAAGTGAACAAGTGCTGAAAATAATCCACAACATGGGTTCCGATAGACAGTGATCTTGAAGCCATTAGCCTCCATCAGATTTGAGCGCATCAATTTTATTCCTCCTTCTACGAATAATGGTAGAAAGGTGAAAAAATCTGGTATTAAGGTTGGTTTTAGCCAACCAGCTAACTCTTGACTTTTGCTTCCACAAGCTTTTCTCCATCCTCAACACATCCATCAGATGAGATTGAATCCGCTGCTCCGCGTCCCACGAAAGATCAGATGGCGGAAGGCATTGAATACTTTCAAGTTGATTATGTAGTAACTTAATATTGGTTTGGACAGACCCGAAAACCTCTCTATATCACTATCGAAGAGATTTTTTGGTAGAATTGATCCGTTGCACCAAACAAAACGCCACTGATCCCCATACTGTCTTTGACCAAGCCGCCCCCACTACCACCCTACTCTCTTCATCCTTAATCCAATAGCTCTCAAAATGAAATGGTTTAGGACCAGCGTTCATAGCACCACCCGTATCCAGAAAAGGAGGAGCATGGTCCGAAGCGATCCTTGGGAAATTCTTCACTAACGCCCGGGGGAATAAAGAAAGCTACTCCCCATTCGCCAAGCCTTTATCAAGTCTCTCACGGATCTTTTGATGACCACTTCTACCGTTGCACCAAGTAAAATGAGGACCCAAACTCCCCACATCCACCAGACCCATACGTGTCTTGAAATTTAGAAAACCAACCGAAGAGGATGAAGAGAATGGTATCCTACCCCATTTCTCATGCTGCCCAGAGATGACATTAAAATCTCCAAGAACAAGCCAGGGGCCACCAAACGCCTCCCCTACATCCGAAACTTCTTGCTAGAAAACATCCTTCTGTTGAGGATCACAAGGACTAAGTATAATGGTGAGAGCCCACGGCTGGGAAGTAGGTTCACCAAACAAGATAATGTTGATCATGTGTTCCTGCCGAACAACCAAGTCGAAATCCACACCCCTCCTCCAAGCGAAAATACTGCCCCCTTGTAGACCAACAGTAAGGACTTCCACCGAATCTGGAAAACGCAAGCGCTTCATAATACCCATAGCATTGGAAATCTTAGTCTCCACTATGCATAGACAATCTGGGTTAGATTGTCTAAGCATTAAAATCTTCAAGAACAAGTCAGGGGCCACCAAACGCCTCCCCTACATCCGAAACTTCCTGCTAGAAAACATCCTTCTGTTGAGGATCACAAGGACTATGTATAAAGGTGAGAGCCCACTGCTGGGAAGTAGGTTCACCAAACAAGATAATGTTGATCATGTGTTCCTGCCGAAAAACCAAGTCGAAATCCACACCCCTCCAAGCGAAAATACTGCCCCCTCACAGACCAACAGTAGGGACTTCCACCGAATCTGGAATCCCAAGCGCTTCATAATACTTGTAGCATTGGAAATCTTAGTCTCCACTATGCATAGACAATCCGGGTTAGATTGTATAAGCATTGCCCGTAATGATCGAATTGTCGAGGTTTGGGCTAATCCTCGACAATTCCAAAACAAGAGCCTCATGGAGGCGTTGGGAGCATGGGATGACCCGCCTCCTCAGCCTCAGCAGCATGATGAAAAACTGATTGTCGTTGAGTTCCCGCTCTCAACTTATTCGTGCTACACTTCTCTTTAAGAACCCGCTTCTTCTTGTTCTTCGAGACAAGAACAGATGCATTTGATTTCTCCACCTTAATCCAGGAAGCCAACGGTTGGGAGTCGAGACCCCCCAATTCATCCTCTTTGCACATATCCACATACCTTAGAGGAAGATTCAGTTTGCTAAAAACCACTGCCGGCGGTGAGACATCCTTCCGCTTGGCGCCAATGACGATACCCCGGGGTTTTCAAATACCAATCGAGAGTGGAGCATGCCATTTTTCCTTACCCCTCCTCAACGACAAGCCTTCCTCCGTTGGCTGGACTGGGCTCTTGGCTAGGCTGGGCTCTTGGGGGCCTCCGTTTGCTTCACTGATATAAGCACCGCAAAGAAAAGGAGCAGACCCAACTTCGTGAGACTCAACAAGCTGTTTTGAGAGGCCCGACCCAGCGTGCCCAACGACATCTAAAACGTGGCTTGATGAAAAGAGCTCGAAATCCTCCCCGCTGCCCTGTCTGCCTCAACGATGCTACTGCCCTTTTCCCTTTCCACCAAATGAGCGAGATCCATTTCGAATTCCATAGTCGCCTGCCACGCCTCCATGTCAGAGATATTGGCGTTTGGAATAAATGGACAAAGGCTGACCACCCCTGCTAAGATTCGTATGTCCTTGCGGTCATCCTCCTTAAACCCCGACACATCCAAATATGAACTTTTCTCTCTCCTGACAATGTCAGACCTCATCTCTGCAAAGCTTTATCCTTGATAGTGGTCCCGTGACCCAACCGCCTCTAACATGTCCTCTCGAAAAGACTCACGCCGGCGAAGGATTTCGAGCTTCCCATAAGAGGAATCTACAGAGGCAAAGGTAACCATCCTGTGCTCTTTGATTGTTGAAGGAGGATGGGAAATGATTGGAGTATAAGTAGGGTCGATGTTGTTGGGATTGGTGTGATTGGTATTGCCATAATTTCTAGCAATGACCCTACTAGGCGGGAAAAACCTCCTGTAATCCAAGGAACTAGCCACCATCCTTGAGCCAAGGGAGACTGGTTCTTCCACTTTAATGGGGGGTGCAGGGCAACTGTTCGACATATGGCCCAACCATTCGAAATTGTAACAAAAACCTGAGAGCTTTTCGTATTTGAATTGAATCCATGTAGCTGCATGATTAATCCTAGGGAGGTAAACCCAGGGCTTAGAGGTTGAGAAATCCGAAGTTGAACCCGTACCCTGATGAACTGTGTAACCCAAACAATCTGATCTGACCGGAATCGACTTCCAACACTTCGTCGACCCTTTAAGCTGCCGATTCAACCATCTGTTTAGTAGTTTGTCCCATGGGGAGCCCATGGACTTGAATCCACACCGGGAAGGAAGAGAAGTCAACCTCCTGCACAGTTTCACTTAGAAGTAAAGGTTTGAGGATGAGAAGAAACCCCTTGATATTCCACGGAGCCTGCTCCAACACCCTTTGTCTACAACTGCTCAATGGGAAAGAGAAGATAAAATGGTTTTCATCAACCTCTTCCATCTCCAAGTCCTTGACAAAGTGCCAAGCCTGAAAGATAGCCCCTTTAACCCCAGCCTTGTTGAAAGGTTTATCAGAGATAAGTTTCCCCACTAGACAGTGGTCCATCACACCTTCGTCTACGCACGAAACAACATTACCCTCAATCCCTCCAAAGGCTATACCAGTGCTATCACAGAAGCGAAAGAAAAGAAAGATACCGAGGCCCCAAAGAGCCCAGCCAAAAGTCTTGGAAAACTTCAGCACATCTCTCCTAGCAAAGGAGCAAACAGAGACTCCCGAAGAGAACAGAGAACAAATTGCAAAAATCAATGGGCAAAGGTCACTGCAGACCCAAACAGGAGCCACATGCTTCGGCGTCCAGTTGACTACTAGAGTAGTAGTATGATAATGCAGGTATATGAATACTCAAAATTTTGTCATATGAGAACGAGTTCTACGCTTATGGCCACACACAAAACATGGGCATTAGCTTCCTGAGCATATTCCGATGAGGGGCAATCGAACGCGACTTTTCTTGACGAAAAGTACCGTCACAATAATTTATTAGTGACGAAATTATTTTCGTGAGGAAAACTGAATTTGGTCATGAAAGCCTTTAGTGAAGCTCTTTTGTTGACAAAGCTAGTGACGAAAAAAATTTCATCACTAAAAGCTTTAGTGATGAATTTTTTTTAGTGACGAAATTTTGACATTTAGTGACGAACCATGTTGTCACTAAAAGTCTTTTAATATCAAGGTAAATGGCCCTAGTGGAGGACACAAACATTAAGATATTTGTTTTCAAAAATTTTGTGGAGGACTTAGGACACAAAAACTTAAAATTTGGAATAAGATAGCGGTATTAATGCACACATAAAATATGTTTAAGTATAATGGAGAATTCGATGTGGTCAAGTTGGGTCAGAAGGTCCTATCTATTGAAGTGTAAATCATTTTGCGACATCAAAATTCGAGGAGATTTCTCATGGAATCGGCGTAAGTAGTTGAAGTTAAGGAACAATGCCAGGAAAGGATTGAGGATGTGGTTGGAGATGGTGAGAGCACTAATTCATGGTTCGATGAGTGGCACCCTATTGGTCCCTTGTATATCCAAAAAACTAGAGAAACAGCGAGACTGGCGCTGCGATTCGGCTCGGATACAAAATTCAATGATGTTATCTCTATAATGACTAGTTAGAGTTGGAATTTTCAGATTTCACCCACCCTGAACTCCATCTGACTCGATCGGGGCAAGGAAATTGAAACCCGACCTCGACTCGTAATGACTCCAGAACCCGAGCCGCCACGGAAAGTTCAAGTTGGGCCCAGCTCAGTTCGGGACCGAGTTTCATTGAGATTTCTTTTATGTCATGATATTATAGGCCCAAAACATCCTAGGATAATTTTTGTAGGCTAAAAACGTTCTAGGCTCTATTTATTTTGAGCCCAAGACTATTTTTTTTTGGGAAATAATATATAGAGTTAGAATATTAGGGTGGGGTTTGGATTTTTTAGAACACGTTTTAAAACCCGAACCCAAACCGAATCTTGTTGGAATGCATAAATAAAACCTGACATCGATCCCGAATAAAGCCGACCTGACCGGGTTGGGGCGTCGGGTCTCGGGTTTTTTTCCCAGACCTATGACTAGTCATGAAAACAAGAATGACTACACTAAATATGGATTGCAACTGTAAGGATCTGGATCCTCTGCAATTTGTTGCTCGAATTGCATGGTACTACTCGGAGAGAGACACACACAATAGGTGGACCCTACACCATTTAATGCTGCCCATATAAATTTTCGAAAAGCATAGGTCATACTATGAGATTCACCCGTTGTGTCTGTCTCTTTCCAAATTGTACTATGCAATTCAGGCAGAAAATTACTGAAAATCATCATCCCAATTGTAATATCTGAAGAAAAAAACACCAAACGAGAATTTCTCCCTCCTAAAACCCAAGTCGAGATTAGAGAGTGCATCTAAGTTATTTTTCTCAAACACCGCTCGAAGTTGTGCTCTCTTTCGCTTTATTTCAAAGTACATATGATTTCATCTTTGTTTTTGTGGGTGGAATTTTTTTGGATTAATGGAGAGTTATTCTATTTTGTAGTTAATGTTGGGGAGCCTAACCCTTTGAAACTCAGGTTCTTTTGCAATCTCTTTGACGAATTTGGGCATGTATGTTGTTCTTTTAGTTTCTATTTCTAACAAAGATGTATATTCCAGATTTCTAGGTTTGGAGTTCCAGAATTTTTCGTGGTTGTTGTAGAGTAATAAAAGGCAAGATTGGAAGAAATACCATATTTTGTAAAGATAATGTATTCATATAAATCAAATGGGATTCAAATGATAAGAGTATAATCAACACTCTCAAATGCGTTGCTGGAATTTAGTGATTTAATGGAAGGGAGATTTTTATCGGATTTCTTATAAATTTCTTTTGAGATATAGTGTAGTTCTTAACATGATGCACTAGTTTTATTTCGACTTGAACTAATGTTTGGGCAAGCTTGAGGATTCCTTTTGTTTGGTTGAGCATTTCACGTAAGTGGTTATTCAATAGGATTTTCATGAAATCTTGTGTTGTGGAAAATAAGTGCACAAACTGTTAGATTCTTTTACAATATGAATCAAATTTGGAAATGATTTATTGTGTGAGATTAATTTCTTTGACATTGAAAAGTTAGATGTTAAATGTGCACTGTATTTTTTTATTATTTTGATGTGGTATATTGGGGAACTGAACAAATTTTTGTAAAAAATAAAATTGTTGAGATTTCATAAACTCATTTGAAATATTTAAGTTCATATGTTGAAACTTATTTTGGTGAGCATACTGTAAGAACTATAATTGTGCATGTGTTATGATGCCTTTGTGGAATACATTATATCTTGGGTTAAATGCATGTCATGCTCTTGTGGTATGCGATAATAACAAATATGCCCCTGAGGTAAACAAAGTCCTTTTCATACCCCTGAGATAAACATTCAAGAGCAAATATGTCCTTCCGTTATATTTACCTCAGGGGTATGAAAGGGCATATTTGCTCCTAAATGTTTACCTCAGGGGTATAAAAATGACTTTGTTTACCTCAGGGGCATATTTGCTATTACCGCATACCACAGGGGCATGACATGCATTTAACCCTTATATCTTCGTGGCATAAATAATATCTTTGTGGTGTTTGTACCTGTCGTGGTACATTGAGGTCTGTGTAACCATTTTGATAACCCTAATGGTATTTGGAGGTCTTTGTGGCCTAGAGGTCTGTATGACCGTTGATGATTTCCTTATGTGGCATGACCTTAGAGCTTTTTGCTACAATTTGTATTTTAGATTTGGTATCACTCACAATATTTTTCTTGATTTTGGTTATTGTGATAAAATTATCATTTTTCCTACCCTGATTGATTTACTATTTATTGAGCTAGTTGTAACTCACTATCTACTTTCTTATCTTTCGGATTTAGAGGTTGATGACAATGATTAATAGAAGATCTCGAGTTAGAAATTTTGTGGGAGATGCAAGATGCAGGAATAACGAAGAAATGGTCTATTTTGAGACCTCAGTGGTAATATTTCAATTTGGAGTCTTTAGTACTAGCATTTTAATTTGAAAAACTATTTATTGGAAGCCATTGCAATTGTCGTAAATACTAGGCCCATTAAAATGTTGAATTTGAGGATGGTAGTGCTCTGACTAAACTGATGAGATTTATTTTTCTTTATATGTTATTGTTGGGGTCTGTGTGTGAATTTTGATTATTATGTGATGTAATAGTTTTTCTCTTGGAATTTCGTGTAGTGAAAAATTCTAGTTTTAGCAATTGGTGCTCTCGGAGAAGTTTACTAGAATTTTCTGAAACGCCGGTGAAATTCTGGTTTTAGCAACAGTCCACAGTGAACGCTAAATTCAACTTACAAAAGAATGTAAGAACTATCTCCAGCTAATCCCAGATTTTTGCGGAACTAGAATCTCTTGATTCTTGAAGTTGCTGTACGTGTCAGGGGATTGATGAATTAAAATTTTGTTTTAGGCTCCTTTTGTTTCATCGTAAAGAAAATCTGACATATGTTTTTCTTATTTATTTGATGTTTGGAGTGGTTGATAAAATTTCTTCAACTAAGAATAGAATCAAGTCGATTGTAAAATAAAGCATGAATAATTTAAGCACTCAATTCTTAAAAATCTCTTTCAACTATAATTCGTTATAATTTACTCTCAATCTATATTTACCGTTACGATTCAGCCACTCATTCTGTACAAAGTTTTCCGTCTAGAACGAGCAACATGAGACTAACAAAAATACCAAATTCTCCCTCCATGTTTCACTCTCGGTGACCCACTCACCCACTGACACAAACAGAGCATTTTTAAAGGATTTTCGGAGCAAGAAACAGAGGACATGCTTGGACTATTGCCAGCAATCTACCGTACAACAACATCACCCATTACCAGCAAATTTCACCGTTGCCTTGGCAAATGAATGCGAAGTACATCCTCTGCCAATCTTAGAGGACATGATTAGAGTCTAACTAGGACTTTTTCTGCCAATCTGTAGACCGCATTCAAGTCACCTAAGTGAATCTACAACAGAAAGGTCGCCATAGAATATCACAACATGTAGGACAGAAGAACTGAGATGACTTACCTATTGGGGGGTTTGTTACCTTCGTATTCATGCTAGAGAACCGCTTCCATTAGATTAGCTTCACTAATAGTTTGAATAAAAAAATGTTAGCCCAAGGTTGTTTTACAAACAATCTATAAATGATTTTGATGATAACAAAAGTTTCTAAATTTTTGAAGACTTTAGATTTTATTTTGCCAATCCATAAATTAAAAGTTATATCTACAAAAGGATTAAGTTTATCTCACCAAAGACCTTCTTAATGCACTTAAACACTTTTACACGAATTGAATGATAAATTCTTCAAGTTATGGTCACTTAAAAAAGTTTTGGAATGGAATAAAAACTTCAAATACATTGATTTTTGTCTCCAGAACTTTTAGGTGTCGACACATTCAGGACATGTGTCGACACATTGCACTCACACCCGAACACTCATTTTTAGTTCAAATTTAATGTGTTAGCACATTCCACGATTTTGAGGATTTTCCGGAATGACATCGAGACATCAAATCGCTCCTTAATTCATGGGCAACTCTCCAACGGCTATTCTCACCTACCCAGTCGACTGTTGAAGAATTTAGTTTCCGGTTTGCCTAACCTTATCTTTAAAAAGATCAAGATTTGTGAGGCTTGTCAAAAAGGCAAACAAATCAAAATCTCTTTTAAGCCTAAAAATGTTGTGTCCACTTCTAGACCACTTCAACTTCTACACATGGATCTATTTGGTCCAACCCGAACATTAAGTTTAAGTTTGGGTGGCAAACGTTATGGCTTTGTTGTAGTTGATGATTTTAATAGATTCACATGGGTTATATTTCTAGCTCATAAAGATGAGGCCTTTCATGTTTTTGAAAAACTTAGAAGAAAATTCAAAATGAAAAAGGATTTGCTATTTCTAGCATAAGGAGTGATCATGGAAAAGAATTTGAAAATTCCTTCTTTGAAAAATTTTGTAGTGAAAATGGCATTAACCATAACTTCTCGACTCCTAGAACTCCTCAACAAAATGGTGTTGTATAGAAGAAGAATAAGACTCTTGAAGAGATGGATAAAACCTTGTTATGTGAAAGCAACTTGCCTAACTATTTCTGGGCTGAGGCCGTTAGCACAAGTTGTTATGTTATGAATCGTTGCATGATTAGACCTATTCTTAAGAAAACTCCTTATGTGCTATGGAATGAAAGAAAACTCAACATTGGCTACATTCATGTTTTTGGTTGCAAATGTTTTGTGCTCAACAACAACAAAGATAATTTGGGTAAGTTCGATGCCAAGGCAGATATAGGCATATTTCTTGGGTACTTAACTTCTAGTAAAGTCTTTCGTGTTTTTAATAAGTGTACCTTGGTTGTAGAAGAATCAATTCATGTTGCTTTTGATGAATCTGACATACTTGTGAGAAAAGATGATGAGGATATTGTAGATCTTAATAAAGAGGTCGAAAAGTTTACAATTGACAAAGACAAAGAAGAAACTCTTGGGAAAGAGCAAAAACCTCAATGGATTCAAGAAGAGTCTCAACAAGATAAAGATGATCTACCAAAATCATGGAAATACATCAAAAGTCATCCTCTTCCGCAAATCATTGGTAATGTGAAAAAAGGGGTAAGCACTCGCTCTTCTTTAAACCAAGCTAATAATTTTGCTGTACTTTCACAACTTGAGCCTCAAATTTTTTTTTAGGCTAAAGATGATGAAAATTGGATCCGTGATATGGAAGAAGAACTGAAACAATTTGAGAAAAACCAAGTATGACATCTAGTCCCTAGACAAAAGGATCATCCAATTATTGGTACAAAATGGATGAATCCGGGATTGTTGTAAGGAACAAAGCAAGATTAGTAGCCCAAGGTTATAATCAAGAAGAAATAGATTTTAATGAAACCTTTGCACCTGTTGCCCGACTAGAATCCATTCGTATGTTACTTGCTTTTGCTTGTTTTAAAGATTTCAAACTTTTTCAAATGGATGTAAAAAATGCCTTTTTAAATGGACTCCTCTCTGAGAAAGTATCTGTTGAGCAACTACCGGGTTTTGAAAATGAAAATCTTTCTAAACATGTGTATAAGCTCACAAAGACACTCTATAGCTTAAAACAAGCACCTCGGGCATGGTATGAAAGGTTGAGCTCATTTCTCATTGAAAATGGTTTTTCACGAGGCAAAATTGATTCTACCCTTTTTACTAAAGAGTAAGACAATGATTTGTTGATTGTTCAAATTTATGTTGATGATATCATTTTTGGATCAACTAATGAATTCTTGTGTCAAGAGTTTTCACAAGTAATGCAAGGTGAATTTGAGATGAGCCTCATGGGTGAATTGAACTATTTCCTTGGACTTCAAATCAAACAAAGCAATGAAGGGATCTTCACCAATCAAACAAAGTATACTAATGATCTTCTCAAGCGATTCTCTATGGAAAATTCAAAACCGATGAACACAACTATGAGTCCATTAACAAAGATGGAAAAAGATGAAAAAGGTAAGGATGTGGACCAAACCAAATACTGAGGTATGATTGGATCCTTACTCTATCTTACCACAAGTAGACTGGACATTATGTTTAGTGTTTCCATGTGTGCTAGATATCAATCATGTCCTAAGCAATCTCATCTCTTTGCGGTTAAACGAATTTTTAGATATCTTGTTGGAACTCAAAATCTAGGATTGTTTTATCCTAAGAGTGTTGAATTTAATTTACTAGGATACTCGGATGCGAACTATGCCGGTTGTAAAATTGATAGAAAGAGTACTTGTGGTGCTTGCCAATTCCTTGGCCCCTCATTAGTCTCTTGGTGTTGCAAGAAACAAAACTCTGAGCTCTATCAACTACGGAAGCCGAGTATATTGCTGTGAGCAATTCTTGTGCACAAGTTTTATGGATGAAACAACAACTAGAAGATTTTAATCTTCATTACTCTCTCATCTCAATAAAATGTGACAACACCAGTGCTATAACCTTACTAACAATCCAATTCAGCACTCTAGGACAAAACACATTGAGATAAAACATCACTTCATTCGTGATCATACTCAAAGAGGGGATATAGTTCTTGAGTTTGTAAATACACTGACCTTCAATTGACGGACATTTTCACAAAACCCCTTAATGAGGATAGATTTTGTTTTATTCGACAAGAGATAGGAATGAGATTTCTATTAGAGTAATGTGATTGATTTGTAGGTTTGATTATGCTTCTTTGATTGCTTAGAACATGACTTGATCAATATGCTAAAGTGCTTCATGATTGTATAATTTCAATTGCTATTCGTTGAAAATTCTCTGAAGAAATTTTCTTTGCATAAGATGTGTCAACACTTGGTAATTCAAGTGTCAACACTTCTGGTTTTCATGGCGTTTTTCACCAAGGAAGTATGTGTCGACACTTATGAGTCTATGTGTCAACACATTAGCTTCAGTTCTTGTGCTCCTTCAAATTTGCTCTCGGGTACATGTGCAATGTGCCGACACATTGATACAATGTGTCGACACATATATCGGGCACAATGTTTTTAAAATGGGTGACCGCGTGTATTCTATTAAAACCTCTTTGGGGCAAGGGTCAGCACATTTCTCCCCTTTCATTTCGCAGACCCCTCTCTCTCTCTCACCCAAGCCGTGCCGATTTCTCTCTTCCCCACGAAATCTTCTCTCCGACAACACCTCTTGCTCTTGTCGAGATGTCCTCCGGTCGCCCCAAGCGCTCCAAACCCCAGACGTCATCTTCGGCCAGTTCCCGTGTATGGAAGAAAGGGAAAAATGTGGAGGAAGCCATGCCCTCTACCGAAGCCTATGGCTACAAGTCAGGTCTATGTAAGAAAAGGTTTCTACAAGATTTTAGGGCTGGGAAGGTTATTGCTGGTAGATGGGATGATTTCAAATGGTTAAATGAAAATGGATTTGATTTTAAGGACATGTTTGAATATCAAGGATGGATTTGAAGGTAGATTGCTATGTTGGCATCAAAAAATTTCATTCCCCCGTTGGGAGCATTGATCACGGTATTTAGGGAGGTTGCAGACAAGTCCAAAATTTTTCCATTCACATAACTAGTGACTGATTCAGATGTTGTGTGTTGAAGATTAGGAAATACCAATTTGACACATAAACATAGCAATCTACCTTCAAATTTACAATCAAGGATGGTAAGTTTTTGTAAATTTGAAGGTAGATTGCTATGTTTATGTTGTGAAATTGGTATTTCCTAATCTTCAACACACAACATCTGAATCAGTCACTAGTTATGTGAATGGAAAAATTTTGGACTTGTCTGCAACCTCCCTAAATACCGTGATCAATGCTGCCAACGGGGGAATGAAATTTTTTGATGCCTATACTTGGATGAGAATGGCAGAGGTAGAACCTCTAAATATACTTAGGGTGGGTTTGGATAATCCAACCCTAAACAAGGTGTTTAAACCCACTGCCAGTGACTCTACAGTCCATAGACAGATTTTACATCACATGGTGTGCCGTGTTATTTTACCAAAGATTGGTAAATTTGAGTACATTACCTTTTTGGAGTTGTTTATAATGTACTCTTTAATCACTTGTACTCCAATGAACCTTGGTCATTTGATGATTAATCACATAATGGCCGCCTCTGAAAAGAAAAGGCAAGGACTGCCTTATGTGATGTTTTTCACTCATCTATTTCATGCCCTTGATATATAAGTATCTATGAAGGTTAGAGAAAAACCTAAGGATTCACAAGAGTATAACCAGAAAACACTCAAATTGATGAGTTTTATGCAAAATGAGGATGATGAATGGGTGAAGAAAACAGTGGTGACACCTCAAAAGATTGATGATAAGGGTTCCGGGTCTGAGGAAGATAGTGATGATGAGGAAGATGCTGAAACCGCTGCTAGGACTCCTATAGAGGAGCATACTCTTGTTTCTGTCTCTCCTCCACCTTTTGGATATACCTCCCAGAAGGCTGCTGCTGGTAGCTCCCATCAGCCTCGATTAAACACACTTGAGGCCTCCATGAATGAGATAAAGAAAGAATAGAAGTGATTGAGAAAGAATATGGAGGATTTGGCCAGCTCTTTGAAGACCGGGTTTGAAGACATCAAGAAGTTGCTTGCTGCCCACACTGAACATTTTGGGATGATCTCTAAGGATATGAGGAATCTCAAGCATCAAGTCAACAATAGCATCAAAGTGGCCAGCAATGTGATTCAACGTTTAGTAGATGAATTTGCCTCTACATCTGAAATTCTCAAGCATACTGTGCAAACCACTGCTGAAGATGTGATCAAGGCTACCGAGATCATTTGGATGAAGATCACAATCTTCGTCCCCGAGTGATTAGATGGACATATTGGTTCTCCACCACATGGGTTAATTGGCTGAAGAAGTTTGATGTGGACCATCCTCCTCCCTTTGATTCTTCATAGTCTTCTTGCTTGACCTTCTCAACAGCCTCTTACCTTTTAACCTCCTCCCTTACTCTTTCTTTTTGATGATGCCAAAGGGGGAGATGATGTATATGTGCTGAACTCTTAGCTCACTTAGAGAACATTTTATTGCTTGTAATCATTATTGCTTTAAGCTGAATCTTTAGATTTATCTTTTGTTTCGAATGGTTATCCAAACTTTGTATGATATCTATGTTTGAGATGTCATGATTATGTCCGTATATGATTTCCTATATCTTGAACTTGCTTGTTGATATTCTCTAAGGACGTTCTATGAAGTTTTTTTGAGAAGTGTTTAGTGCACTACCTTATGGACGAATGTTGCTTGCTTTAGAAGTAGTCTTTCTATCCCTCAATTTCTCTCTATATGAAGTCTTGGGTTTTGTTGATAAATTTTTAAGCTTGAGAAGTTTGGAGAAAGTTTATAGAAGTGGTTCTTGTGCTTTTTAAATTTTGGGAAACCTCCATTTACAAAGGGAACTCTTGCAAATTTTTTATAAAATTCTAAAGTCTCTTTGCTAAATTATTATGAAAAACTCCTGCTTGTTCTCAGGGGGAGCTTTTCTAATCGTGAGCAAATTGTTGTTTTTAATATGATTTTGTCATCATCAAAAAGCGGGAGATTGTTAGCCCAAGGTTGTTTTACAAACAATCTATAAATGATTTTGATGATAACAAAAATTTCTAAGTTTTTAAAGACTTTATATTTTATTTTCCCAATCCACAAATTCAAAGTTATATCTACAAAAGGATTAAGTTTATCTCACCAAAGAGCTTCTTAATGCACTTAAAGACTTTTACACAAGTTGATTGATAAATTCTTCAAGTTATGGTCACTTAAAAAGGTTTTGGAATGGGATGAAAACTTTAAATACATTGATTTTTGTCTCTAGGACTTTTAGGTGTCGACACATTCAGGACATGTGTCGACAAATTGCACTCACACCCGAGACATGTGTTTTAGATCAAAACATGTGTCGACACATTGACCTTATGGTGTCGACACATTGCACTGACTCCCGAGCACTCATTTTTAGTTCAAATTTCATGTGTCAGCACATTCCACGATTTTGAGGATTTTCCGGAATGACATCAGAGACATCAAATCGCTCCTTAATTCATGGGCATCTCTCCAACGGCTATTCTCACTTACCCAGTTGACCGTTGAGGACAAAATGACTTAGATACATGACCGGTAGCTGAAGAAGAGAGAGAGCTCTCACCTACACGCACGAATTTGCATTTGCTTCGTGACCTAACTTCTTGTGAAAGAGAGAAATTTTTGCAGAAGAGAGAAGCTCTGCACCTACCAAGAAGACCCACTATTTTCTTGCCATAGTCTTCTATTGTAAATCTTATCCTCTTCCCATCATTTGTGCCTCAAATTTGGAAATTCAGCTTCAAAAGCCAATACGTGAGTTTTTTTTATTTGTACCCATTCAAGTTAAACCTTGTGAGTGCTGGGTAAACACTGAGAACTACTCTTGTGAGTAGAAGAAATCCCTAGGTGTTGGTGAAAACTCAAATTTGAAACGGAATTTGTCAATAACATTAACAGTTGGGATTTGAGAAGAAGAGTTAAAGCGTAAGCTCGAGAAATGCTCTGTGAAGGTTCCTTAGCACCCGAGAAGCTAAGGTGTACTACCTATTTGATAGATAGTGGAGAAATCCCAAGGAAGTCAATAGCCATGGGGGTGGATGTAGGCAAGAGTTTGGCCGAACCACCAAAAAATTACGGTGTCATCTCTTCAACCCTTACCTTCTTAAGTTTTATTCTTACTCCTGTTCTTAGCTCTTGTGGTTGGTGTGTTAAATCTCTTTAGAAATTGTTAATTTTTATTAAAACTCAATTCACCCCCCTGTTGGGTTGCAACATAGACTTTCAAAAAATATTGTGATTTTACAGAGGATGGATTTCGTCCGTCACTCCAACTGTCCTAACAAACCCGTTACAAAAAAAAATTTCGGGATGGGGAGGCTTCCGTCCCAAAATAAACTAATCGTTCGAACCCTTTCAAATGGACAATGAAGGATTATGTTCGAACGTCTTCCGACGGAAAATATAAATTTGTCTGAACAGGAAAATTAACGTTCGAACCACTATAAAAATTTTACTTTCGATGTTTCAGATACCGTTTCCACGTTGTCAAATGGAATATCTATATCCGTTCTTAATGTGTTACAACGGTTCACGTTCGGACGGTTTTGGAAAAAATTACATTCGAACCGTTTTTGTAAGGTTCCAACGTATATCGTTAAATTCGTTCGATATACTGATCGAGGAATAAAAGAATAGCTATTTAAAAATGGTACGAATGAAAATGTCAAAACGTTCGAATAGGGTTCGAACGTAGGGAGGGATGTTGTCTTTTGAACGCTAAATTAATGTTGGAACATATTTTTATATAAAACAAAATCAAGATTTTTTCCAACTCCGCATGCATTCTTATCTTCCTAAATCAAAATCTGTAATCAATATAACGCTTAGATAATTGACAAAAATATTCATTAAATATAAGTCAGTTGAATGAAATATTCAAAAAATGTAACTATACATCTACTCGATGTCGTTTTCGCTGAAGATGATCCAGTCTCAGCGTAGGAAAAGTGAAGGCCCCAGACAGAGCTGATGCAGTTGAAGGATTATATCGAACCTTTTTACATGGATTGTAGGTCATTTTATTGTTCAAACACGTTCAAAATGTTTTTTTTATTTGTTAAGAAAATTAGAAGTTGCTGAGATTCCTTTCTATTGGCGAACTAGTAGAATCATAAGTTGACACTCCACCTTCAAAGGATAGACCCTTTTGAAGAATGTGTGGGTTGACTGCTGTGAGTTTGCCTGTTCTTCTTACGCTTGAAGCCAAGTGGCAGTATTTCCCTATCCCCGGTTTCCCCCAAGTTGCCTAGAAAAAAAGAAGAAGGAATCTCAGCAACATAATTTTCTTAACAAATAAAAAAACATTTTGAACGTGTTCCAACAATAACATTACCTACAATCCGTGTAAAAATGTTAGATATAATCCTTCAACTACATCCGCTCTGTCTTGGGCCTTAGCGTTTCCTATTCTGAGATTGGATCATCTTCACCGAAAATGACATCTGGTAGATGTATAGTTACTACTTCCAAACTATAGCACATTAAAGAATTGCTTTGTAGGTCTGATGTGTGGCCAAATGGTTTTTAGAAGTATGACCCTACCGACTAGGGTATTGCTCTCTATTTCTTTCCGTACAACGAAATATTTTGGTTTAAAAAATGTTGTATCATTTTTTTATTCTATTTATTAGTTTCCTGTGCATATTAACATTGTTACAATGATTCAAATCCATTTGAGGACCGACACGTTTAGATTTGTCGTGCACGATGCACTTTTAATTTTCCTAAAAAAATCGAATAAGCTCGAATGGCTACAATACGTCCGAACGATATAAAATTACCATTCGAATGTGACTGTCATCCTTGCAAATGAACATGTTCAGCAATTTCGTTCAAACAAACATTTTTATGGTGTTGAAACAGATACGTAAAACCCACTATAATCACTGATCTAAACACTTCCAATGAATCCCCAAAACATGTTTTTTACTCCTAAAACATGCATTCAACATCCCTAAACACGTGTGAAACAAACCACGAGCATTTAAACATTAATTTTGCCCATAAATTCAAACCACAACAAAAAAAATCTATACCTAAAAAACGAATAAATTCATTGATTAAGTTGGTAAAACTTACCTCCAAAACACAAAGAACCTCTGTTTTGTAGTGGTGGGTAATGATACTATCAAGCCGGAATTTCTGCTCCAGCTCTGATCAAGCTTCGACAAGAAGATTTTGGACTATTTGGGCCCGAAATTTTGAGCTTTGCTCCGAATTACGCCAAAATTATAGCCCACAACATCAAATTTTGGGCTTTATAGTTTGGCCGGATATACTATTTTATAATTTGGATGTTGGATCCACAATTATTTTATTGTGTTTAAATTTTGAATTTACAAATTATAATACTATAATAATGGCAGATAAATAAATAAATAAATTAATAAATCGCAAATACATTAATGAAAGAAAAACGATACAAAATTACAAGTTTACAAATAAATGTAGAAATATATAAATAATACAAATTTACAATCCGAAACTTCTAATTTTCGTGTGTGGTTTTGATCGAATGAGGCTTGATTTGAATGAGTTAAACCGTTTGTTTAAATTTTGGGTACTTGACTAGGAGGCTAACGTGGATAAGCAAAGGTGAGATGACGAAGTATCTGACATGTTAATGAATTTCGTTAGAGGTATTGACAGAATATGAATGGAAGGACTAGATCATTAGATATGTAAGTACTCCATGACTAATAAATAAAAAAATTAATCCTAATGACTATTTGGTAGTAACAATAAAAATATAATAATCAAATTGCCTTTTTTAAAATAAAAAATATATAATGGCTACCAATATTTGAAAGACATCTAATCTTGAAAAGCCGCACTCAGTTATTAAAATATTCGATTGCTCTCATTAATTATGTTATCCGTCCTTTAAGTTGAAGGGAATTGATGCAGCCAATTGAACGTTCTCCAAATCTTACCAAATCTTACCCTGTTTGCCGTAGTGCTTGCATTTGAACGTGTTAGACTTCTCGGGAATCCTAGCGTCGAACACGCCGGCGAATTTTTTTTTTTTTGTTTCTTCACCTGGTTGGCATGGATTTGACATCTCCCCATATCAAAGATGCTGTGGGGCAGTTATGTGCAAGTTGCCAGCCGTTTGTTTTTGTGCTTTTCATGTCCGAGTCTACTTCATTTGGCGTAGAGAATAACAAGTCTGTTTCCTATATTCTTCTTCAAAGTTTATTTTTATTTTTCCGAAAGCAACTCTACAAAAGTTTGTAATTAAAATAAAAGATAAATATATTTTACAACTTCCAGTTAAGAATGTCTTGATATTTAGATTACAAACTATTTTTTTTGTCACATTATAACTATCGATTATTGATTTTTAATACTTTGTACCATTGTTAATTTTTTTTTTTATAATTTTACCCTGACCAATATAAAAAAATAGGAGGATAAAAATTATGATTTCGTCAGCCAAAAAGGTGGATCGTTTATGTTAAGTACGATAGAGCCGCTAAAAGCACAGAACTGAATATGCGATTATGAGGAGTAGTGGTAGCCGAGATAGTTGAGACAAAACCAGACGTAAGGAGAGAGATCACAGAGAGCGAAGTCACCTCCATCGTGGGCTGGAAAGACGAACTCCTCTAAGTAAAGACTCCATTGGATTCCAATCTTGTTTCATGAATTTTCTGTCGAATGTCGTGCAGAATCCAATGCTTTTTTTCTGTCTTTCACACTCTGTGGGCGTGTTTCCCACGTTCCTTTATTGCTTCCAGCATTCCTCGTACAACTATAAATAACAACAAACATCAGCCATCGAACTTTGTGTCCATTCCTCGAGTCACTTTGTTTGTAGTAGTTGTTCTCTTCGAGCAATTAGTATAAGTCATCTTGATAATGGCAAACCAACCTACCCAGATTCGTCCATGGGGCCGTTTATCTTCTATAGTTCGTCCAGTCGCCCCACCCGCAGCCCCTACCCCTGAGCCGCGCCCACCTGTGGTTCGACCAATGTTTAGGCCATTGGTGCCTTCTCAACCAACTCAACCTCAACAATCCACCGCACCCACATCTACAGTTGTGGGTTCAACTACCACAGTTAATGCTCCACTGCCAGCTCCAGTAGTTGCCACTGCAGAACCACTTCCTGTTACTAAGTCGGTCTCAATTCGATCCTCTCCCACTCCGAGAGGCTCAAACGCTTCCTCTGGAGCGCCAACTTCTGCAACTCCTAAGGCAGTTCCAGTCCCTGTTGCACTTTCCCCGATTGCGAAGGCAGAACATGCACCAACTTCTCTCACTACAAAAACTGCAACAACCACCACCGGCCCTTCCGCCACCGCTGCAAGTATGAGTTTGCCTAGTCCTATCCCTCCACCTAAAACCATTCAGCCTGACATTCAAACCACTGCTATATCCCCTAACTCCAAATCAACTGCGCAGCCACCCTCTCCTCTGAAGCTACCGCCTTCCCAAGTAAAGTCTGTTCCCGAGCCTGAGCAAAAAGTTGTGGTGGTCCAAAAGACCATTGAAAAGCCTAAGTTATGGCTTGGTGGTAATGGTGACTCACAGAGAGAGCTTGGTGAGTCTTACAAGCCCATCATTGTTCATAATGGAAAGCAAGAAGTGTCTAAACAACTTGAAACCAAGGAGATGGAGAAACATAATCTGAAGAAGATTATGCATTCCGAGGAGGTGGGTGTGAGAGTTATAACAATTGCTGGTGAAAACAAAGGTGCTTTCATGGAACTAATCCAATCCCCAAAGAAACATGCAGTTAGGGATAGAACTTATCTTAACAAGAATGGCAATCCTAAGATGCGGAGCCACGGTAGTGAATCTGAAAGTTATAGTACTAGTAGCGATAAGGAGGGGAATTCGAAGAAGGATAAGAGTCATAAGGGAAAAGTGATGAGTTCACTGCCAATGAGCACATTCGTGAACAGCAATGTGCAGAGTATAAACAACTCCATTCTCTACAATTGCTCATGCACTCACCATGATCCTGGGGTGCACCTTGCTCTCTCAAGGAAGCCCGCTGGAGAATTCCAAGTAAAGGAACACCTTAACGGCAATCAGAATTAGAGAGAGACCAAGACGAGAACTTTTCCTTATGTGTTTCACGTTAGCTAGCTTCCTCTTATGTAAGAGAATAAAGTTCGGAGAGATTCGAGTGTTGGTAAGCAGTGAATGGATCCTGATTCTTCATGGAGGAATTAGGTTCCGTCGCCGCTACAGATTTTCCATTTCCTATATTTGGTAATAAAAAGGGTAGTTTGCAATGTAGGTTCGACTGTTGATTCATACTCTCATATTACCGCCATTATGTCATCCTTTAATTCGATACTGCAATCAACGAGCAAGTATAGCTCTGGTCCAAATGGGTATTCCGTGATTCTATATGCAGCCCAACGAGCAAGTTGGTGCGCAATCCAATTTGCACGTCTCCTGACATGCCTTGCCTTCCTATGGGACATTTCAGCAAACAGTCGCCGAATCTCACTAGGTGTCTCCTGAATTTTCAATCGGTGATATATAAGCCTCTTGAATCCCGTACTGCACAGCAAGTGGACTGGTTCCATTTTATCCAACTTGACTGGCACCGTCCCAAGGAAAACACCATTATGGTCCTATAATATTGCAGATGCTACCGACAAGGAACCTCTGATTGCAGCGTCCAACGTAGCTATACGAAGCGAGCTTGAAATATGTGGGCGAGTATACTGAAGCAAAGGGGGTATATAAGATTTATTTAAAATATTTGCTAACAAATCGGATTTCTTACCCACAAATCGTATGGCGGTATGGGATAGAACTACACCCCTTCGAATCTCATATCCATGTTTCCATGTTTTTGTACCACTCAAAGCAACAAGTAGGTAATGCCACGTTCCTACTCCACGCTAGATCCGACAAAATGAAAGATTTGGTCCTCTCGAAGCTCCTTTTGGATTTTGGGAACAATGATCGTTTCGGTGTTGTTTTTTTTAGGCAAATTGAAGAAGCAAGACTAAGACTGCTGGAGTTGGGAACAATCCATGCATGGAGCTAACTCCCCGCCTAGCCTTTTTTACTAGAATTTATTAGTAAAGTGTAAATTAAAATAAAATCAATAGTCAACATTGACTAATAAAGATTTTCAAAACAACACCCTCCGAATTTTTTCTCTCTCTCTCAGCCGAGTGCCTACCCCCGACAGCCCGTGTCCTTACGGAGGAGGGGAGAGCTCCGACTCCTCCATCCCTCTCCTCCTTTTTTCTTTGCCTTTTCTCTCTCTCTCAGCTGGGTGGTTGTTTGGCTTTTTCTTGCAGGTGGCATTCAAGCGGGTTTCGGCGGTTTCCGTCTCATTTGGACTTGCACGAGCCGGCTAGTCGGCCTTTGCATGAAGCGCGCGTCTTGATCCAGTGGCACGTCTTGATCCACGCGCCAAACGCATTGCGCGTGGATCTGACGCGCCGAAGACTTCGACCGCGCGTATATGCTGCTTCGTCCCCCGAAACCAGTTTTTCTCCTCCCATGTGGAATGTGGGGCTCCTGCTCTCCATTTCCCACTATGGCTCATCACTTCCGTCACCCATGCGCTGCCGCCGTTCTGGACAGAATCTATCCGGTTTATCCCAGGGCTTATTTTAAGCTTTAGCCTGTTTGGGTCAGCCCCTCTATTTAGGGCTTGTGCTTTGTCCTGTTTTCGCCCGTTTGGGTCTGCCCCTCTCTTTAGGGCTTGTTTTTTGTTGTGTTATGTGGTTGTGTGTCCGCCCCTTCAGTGGGTTTATCCGAGTCCTTGTGGCTCTCTTCCGACTCTTTCTTGGATCTTGCTACGCGCCGATTATGGCGCTTTCCCGGCTTGTTCAGGTTCTAGTAGCTCTGCCTACTGTGTCCGGCCACCACTCCCTCTGCCCTGCACGGAGTTTATAGTGGTTCCTCTGATCCGTTCGGGGGTTTTGTTGGTTGTGTTTGTCCTGATGTCTTTCTTGTCGTTTTGTGGTGTTCGTCCTGTTGTTTTTATTTTCGTCCTGTTTACAAGTTTTTAATACATTGGTTGTTTTTCGAGAAAAAAATACTAATAAAGATTTTCCTTTACGTTGGCTATTAACAATAATAACTCTGTAACTGATCAATAGTAGGCTTGAAGATCCGTTTTTGTTCACCAGTTCCATTAGAGCCGGGGTTTCATTATTACAGGGAAGATGGAGTCTCATTGTGGATTGGGTTCAAGTACAAAAGCTTGTCCTCATTCTGTGTTCATTGTGGTCTGCTAGACCATATGATAGGTGGCTGCTATCACAATCAGGCACATCCCCAAAACTGTGCATTGACAGACAAGATGGGAGGATTTCCGCCTTTTGGTCAGAGGACGGAAGGGATGCTTGATTCTGCAAATGGAACTCCAATGCGGACAGACGAGCGGCAGCCTTCACCAGAGTGTGGTCTTCGTCAGTCGCCAGGATTGGCGCCGATGAATAGGGGATCACGGCCATGGGTGGGGTGGCGGATGACAAAATTCAAATTATGGCGGGCGCAAAATCATACAAGGAAAGATTTTCTATAATGGGTGAGGCGCCAAGAATCTCTCACTCTGCAGAAATAAGGGGGAGTGATGTACGGGAGGTTTCTCAGGGAATTTCCCCAATAAAGGATTGCGATAATCATGCTCCACATAGTAAAGTTTGTAATATCGGCCAGCTACAACACCAATTGGTGCCCATTTTGTCGGACCACCCTTTAGAAGAGACGTTAGTCTCTTTGACTACGTTACAGCTGAGTCAGGAAGGGCCTGATGTGTTGGGCTGAGACAACTCGAATGTGGGTCGGGCTGCACTTTCCACTTTTGCTAAGGCTACTAAAGGGATAAGGAGGTTCTAATCCAGGACGCTACAAGAAGGCCCTCGGATATTCCAGAATGTCTTTAGTAAGGAGAGCAAGACTGCTGACGGTGCAATAGGTGGTACTAAACGATCGCTATAATTTGGGGAACTGAGTACCGAATCGTCGACCAAGGGGGGGGGGGAAATCATGCCAGAATCGGTGGGAGGCGAGTTCTGAAGACTCTCTTCAGCTCTTTTCCAGATTGGTGTGGAAGGCATTTTCAAAAATGGAGAGTCTACAGGGAGTCGAGGTAGAGAGAAATGTTCAGGTAAGTCGAAGGTAGTGTTTGAGAATGTTAATTCTTCATGTCAAAAGGCTGAGAAGGCGGGCCAGACCGAGGCCCCAACCTCGCCATGAGGCTCTTATCGTGGAACTGTCGGGGGTTAGGGTGACCTCCGACAGTTAGAGCCCTCCGGGAAATTGTGAAGACAGTGGACCTGGTAGGGATTTTCTTGATGGAGACTAAGGTTGATTGTGCTTCTATTCCGCGTATTTTGAAGAAGGTTGGTTTTTCTCATTTCGTTTCGGTTCCTCCTATCGGTAGGAAAGGATGACTTGTGTTCTATTGGCGTCCTGGTTTTCATTTTTCTGTGTTGAGGAGGTCCTCTAATATTCTTCATCTGGAGGTATAGGTGAGTGGGGAGACTCTTGTTTTTTTTTGTTATCTGGTTTATGGGCCTTCTGTTTGGAGGGATAAGGAAACATTTTGGCAGGAGCTAAGATAGTTCGTTCCGGATGACAGTGTGCCTTGGGTGTGCCTAGGAGACTTCAACGATGTCTTGAGACTGACTGAGAAGCAGGGTTGTAGAATGAATCAATCATCTTCTTCCCGTGGTCTCCAGCATTTCAAGCATACATGGGAATGGTTGATCTGGGATATGTTGGTCCTAAATTTACTTGGTGCAACAAGCGTTCGGGTCAGACAAATATACGAGAGAGATTGGATCAAGAAATAGCTAATGTGTCATGGAGGGTTGGGTTTCCAAGTGCTGCAGTTCATCACTATAATGTTACAAATTTGGATCATCTACCTTTAATCCTGAATTTATTCGGATCTGAACAGTCGGCCCCTAAGGCGTTTAAGTTTGAAAATTTGTCTTCGTGACTAATCTTGCTATGGGGTTGTAGCGAAAGCCTGGCATCGGTGTCACCATGAAAATCCAGCTCGTGTTTTATTTCAAAAAATTAGAGCTACTAGATATGCGCTAAGAAAATGGAATAAGGTTCATTTCGGGAACATCCAACATGCTATTTGGATGGTGAAGGACCAGCTAGCTAGCTACCAACAAGGTGATCCCACCGTTAATAATCTGCAATTGGAGTATGCTATGAAATTGGATTTGGACGAACAAATGCAACGTGAGGAGGGGCTATGGCGTCAAAAGTCACGAGTAACATGGTTAACCTCTTCTGATTTGAATACTAAATTTTACCATGCTTCCATTGTGATTAGGAGATGTCGTAACCAAATTTTGAAGTTGAAGCGTGACAATGAAGGCTGGATTTCGGGTAGAATGGCTCTTGGCAGAGAGATGGTGGAGTTTTATCAAGCTCTATTTAGTACTAGTTCACCATCTATACCAGAGACTCTTGAGGATCATATGAGATCTTAAGAATTATTTTGTGGATCATATTTAGTACAAGCTCTATTTAGTACTAGTTCACCGTCAAAAGTCATGATTTGTTGACACGTATGCCAGATGCAGATGAGATCTTCAATACTCTAAGGAAAATGCCCCCCGACAAAGCTCCTGGACTCGATGGTATGACTGTTAATTTTTTCATTTATTTTTGGGAGGTGGTTGGTTGGGATGTTGTCCAAACAGTGCATGATTTTTTCCTATATGGTATTATGTTGCCTGAGCTTAATAGTACTGTGAGACCCCGTTTATCTCTTTTGTTATTTCCTATGTATTAGCTTTTAATTTAAATTATGGGGCCATATTTTTGGCCAATGTATGACCTAAGCTTTATGTTTAAGGTACATTAACTATTATGAAATTTTATTTCAAGAATTTTTTCTTTAAATAATTTATTTTTCATTGTGGAAGTTTAGTGCAAGTTTACATTTTATTTTCCCTAAGATCCGAAATTTGCTAGGTAAGTTTCTTTTATGGATTTATATTTTTCATTTGCTTATTATATCCCATAATCCATTAAATTAAATTATGAAGAGAGATTTACATAATATGGCCGAAAATAATTAAGTGGAAAATCATGAAATTCATGTAAGTATTTAAATATTTTTGTGTGACTCTAATAGGTAGCATTGATCATCATTATGTGGCCTTAATTATTAGTTTTGAATTATCATTAGAGATATTATATGATAAGCTACTAAAACTATATGATAAGCTTGAAGATAATTGAATTGATAAGCACACTTGCTTATCATAGTGATAAGCTAGCATAGTGATAAGCTAGAGAGCTTTTAAGATAATAGGTTGTTGTGGCTATCTTAGAGATAGGCTAGAGCAATTATCTTGAGATGGGTTACCATGCTTATAAGTTGATAAGTTATAGATTTGAACTAGATAAGCTAAAGTGCTTATATGAGATAAGTTGGAATACTTATGTGTGTGACAAGAGTAACTAAGTTAGTTGAGTTGGAACCAAACAACATAAATGAACTATGAGATAAGGCCACTCACGTGAAGAGCATGGAGGGTGGAAAAGTCTTAAAGTTGTGGTCCCATGTGAAGAGATAAGATAAGCATTTAATGGACAAGGCAAGACAAAAGAAGAGAAAAGCTAAGCAATGGATGTTCACGTGAAAGCTAAGCCAAAAAAGAGAGAAAATGAAGTAAAATGGAAAGGAGTTCATGTGGGAGGGCTTGGCTTGAGGGGAAAAAGGGATGAGGTGAGAGAAAGTGAGAGAAAAGGAGTGAAAGGGACCATGCATTGGTCGGCCAACCCACCAAGATTTACCTGTTGGCTTTTGTGCACAATCGAGATTTTGACGATTACAATAAATGGATGAGTTTACAAATTGGACATCTTCAAAGACAAAGACAACTTGAAGAAAAGAGCCAAACCTTGAAGAAAGAAGAACAAGAAGCTGCAAGGAGTTAAAAGTGAAGTTTCAAGACCTTAGGGTATAATCATTGTAACTCTTTATTCCACATTTGACAAGGATTTGAATCATGCACTTGCATATCTTTCAAAACGTTCATAAACTGTTTTACCTTTTGTTTGAAAGATTAAAATGTTTTAAAGGTTTCAAAACACCCTAAATATATTACTAAACCCTTCATATACATATGAGAATGAAGTCTTTAAAATTGGGTGTTTAAAAGTGGTGAAAAACATGTTTTTAAATGAATAAGTCGATAAACTTTTTGTAGCCGTCGACCTCTACATGAAGCGGTCGATCATTGACAACATTCAAATTTATGACCGTTAGGCAACGGCTACTTGAACCGGTCGACCGGTACATGAAGCGGTCGACCGGTACAACGGTAAAATTGTCAAATCGATCCCCAACGGCTATAAACGGCTAGTTTTCATATGTGGCCTATAAATACACATCCAAAACGTCTAAAATGAAGTACCAACGACCACATATCATTTGTATAGCTTGAGAAATATTCTAAACCTTCTTATTTCATATTTCTCATATCATTCACACAAATTGCACTTTCACATCCTTGGGTGGGTTTGAGTGTTGAACCCGGGAGAAAACACTTGTACGGTTCACTAGCACCCGGAAGCTAGTGTGTAAAGCTATTAGAAGATAGTGGAAAACCTCAAGGCTCGGTGAAGGAGCTTGAGGGGTGGATGTAGGCGGCTTTGCCGAACCACCTAAAAATACTGTGTTTGCTTCTCTTATCCCTACTCCTTACTTTACCACTCATTTACAGTTCCGCATATTTAATACTTGTGCTAAAGTAATATTTATATGCAAACACAACTTTGAGGGTTTTAACCGAAAAGTTTAGAAAACCAATTCACCCCCTCTTGGGTTGCCTTAATCCTGAAGCTAGGACTCACAATTGGTATCAAAGCTTGGTGCTCTTTATACAAGATTTAACAATCTTGAGTTAGAATGACAACTACAAGCTTCAACACTCAAGTTGTAGGGCTTTCCACTCTTAGACCTCCATTTTTTGATGGAAATGATTATGCATATTGGGAGGCTAGGATGAAAATTTATCTTCGATCTATTGATTATAATTTGTGGTTATGCATTTTAAATGGACCACATGTGCCTACAAAGAAAGTTGGAGAAGTGGAGTCTCCTAAGAGCGAAAACGAATATGATGCAAATGAAAAAATAAAAATCTCTCTAGATGCAAGAGCCATGAACATTTTATATTGTACATTAGATAGAGGAGAGTTTAATAGAATTGCATCTTGCTCAAATGTTAGAGATATATGGCATATTTTAGAAGTTACTCATGAAGAAACAAGTCAAGTAAAAGAGTCAAAAATCAATATGCTTGTTCATAATTATGAATTGTTTAAAATGAAACCAGAGGAATCTATTTCTAACATGTATACAAAATTTACCACAATAATAAATGCTTTGAATGCTCTTGGTAAATCTTATACTAACTCCGATTTGGTGAGAAAAATCCTTAGGTCACTACCAAAGGCATTGGAGGCCAAAGTGACCGCCATACAAGAAGCAAAGGATCTCACCAAGCTTCCTCTGGATGAGCTTATTGGATCATTCATGACCCACGAGATCCAAATGCTCGAGAATGAAGATGAAAGCAAAAAGAAGATGAGGATCGCTTTCAAATCTTCAACAGTGAAAGATGAGGATGACAAAGAGGAAGACATAGTCTTAATGACTAGAAAGTTCAAAAACTTCCTCAAGAGCAAGAAAGGAAAGAGAAGCCTCAAATACAAGAAGACATCTTGGAAGGCTAACAAAGAAAGTTCCTCCTCTTCCACCTCCTCCGAAGAAGAAGATGGAGAAATAGCAAACATGTGCTTCATGGCATTTGAAGATATTGATGAAGATGATGATGATGTATATTCTTCCGATGATGAGCACAAAACTTCTTATAGTGAGCTACAAAATGCATTTGTTGATCTTTTATGCCAATTTGAAAAATTAGGTTCAAAATATACTTCTTTGAAAAAGAAACTAACTTTGATCTCAAATGAAATTGATTTATTGAAACATGAGAGAGATACTCTAAAGCTAGAAAACGATTTATTCCAACAAAAAACTTTAGATTTTGAAAATGAAAAGGTTGCTTTGAACAACAAAATTGTTTCTCAAAGCAAAATTATTGAGAAGTTTACTAAAGGAAGCAAAACCTTGGAAAACATGCTTAGTAGTCAAAGATGTGTCTTTGACAAAAGTGGCTTAGGCTACAAGCCTTCAATTCACCAAAAATATTTTAAAAATTATTTTGTGAAGGCTAAATCTTTTATTGCACCTACTCAAACATGTCATTTTTGCAAGAAAGATGAGCATCTAATTTTTGATTGTGCATTAAAGAAGTTTGGAGCAATACTCTCAAGAAAGCATGGGTTCGAAAAAGAACCAAAACTAACATTGAAGGACCCAAGAAGGCTTGGGTACCAAAAATTGTTTCTTGATTCTCTTGTAGGATGGAGCAACAAAGGATGCTTGGATGAAACTTGCCTATCAAGAAGGCTTGTGACATTTGAGGACAAAGGCTAAGGGAAAACCGTTGGTAACTTCCAAATCCTTGATTGAGCTTTAAATTGTTGGTGGATTATCTTTTGTGATGATTTCTTATGTGTTAAATATGCAAATGTATTATTATTTGAAATATTTTTTGCATTTATCAATATGGAACATCTATGAGCTAACATTTTTACAAAATCATGAACTTTAATAAGTTCTTTGAGTGCTTAAACCTTTTTGGTTGAGAATGACTTTTAAATTGTCATTGGTAGCTAAGAGGTTGGTACAAACCCACTCGGTGGGCTACTATCGTAATAGCGATGGACACTGGAGTCCCCGTTAGACATTCTTTATACCATTTCAAAGAGATTGTCATTTAAATCCCAAACTTGATCTTTTGGATGAAAAATGAACTTTTAAATTCTATCCATGCATTCTCTTTTTGATTAACAAAGGGGGAGAATTTTAAAATGTCTACATGTTTGTATTCCCTTTGTTTTTAAAATGCATATTTGGGGAGAAAATGTGTCATTTATCTTTTTAATGTGACAAAGGGGGATAAATGTGCTAATAGTTTTGATGACTATATACTCTCCTTTGAATTGAATTATGTTTTTGATTGTATTATTCTTTATGAATCCAATGGCTACTAATGCTTTGTCTTCTAGTTTTAAATGTTTCTCCAATTGCAAAAGATAGGGGGAGTCATCCAAAAACTATCACTTTATTGTCATCATCAAAAAGGGGGAGATTGTTGGCTTTTGGGCACAATCGAGATTTTGACGATTAGAATAAATGGATGAGTTTACAAATTGGACATCTTCAAAGACAAAAACAACTTGACAAAAAGAGCCAAAACTTGAAAAAAGAAGAACAAGAAGATGCAATGAGTTAAAAGTGAAGTTTCAAGACCTTAGGGTATAATCCTTGTAACACTTTATTCCACATTTGACAAGGATTTGAATCACGCACTTGCATATCTTTCAAGACGTCCATAAACTGTTTTACCTTTTGTTTGAAAGATTAAAATGTTTTAAAGGTTTCAAAACACCCCAAATGTATTCCTAAACCCTTCATATAATTATGGGAATGAAGTCTTTAAATTGGGTGTTTAAAAGTGGTGAAAAACATGTTTTTAAATGAACTGGTCGATGAACTTTTTGTAGCGGTCGACCTCTACATGATGCGGTCGATCATTGACAGCATTCAAATTTATGACCGTTGGGCAACGACTACTTGAACCGGTCGACCGGTACAAAGGTAAAATTGTCAAATCGATCCCCAACGGCTATAAACGGCTAGTTTTCATATGTGGCCTATAAATACACATCCAAAACGTCTAAAATGAAGTACCAACGACCACATATCATTTGTATAGCTTGAGAAATATTCTAAACCTTCTTATTTCATATTTCTCATATCATTCACACAAATTGCACTTTCACATCCTTGTCTTTGTGTGAATCAAGAGATAGAGCTTTCCACTTTTATATCCACTCTTTGAGAGAGTCTTGTTCCTAAATCTACCTATCAAAAGAAGTGTTTCCTTTACTGAGGTTGTTCACTAAAGAAGAAGCTTTGAGAGTGTATATCTCAAGCTTGGTGAGGTTGTGAGTGGTGAGCCAAAAAACCACTTGGGTGGGTTTGGGTTTAGAGCCCGGGAGAAAACACTTGTACGGTTCACTAGCACCCGGAAGCTAGTGTGTAAAGCTATTGGAAGATAGTGGAAAACCTCAAGGCTCGGTGAAGGAGCTTGAGGGGTGGATGTAGGCGGATTTGCCGAACCACCTAAAAATACTGTGTTTGCTTCTCTTATCCCTACTCCTTACTTTAGCACTCATTTACAGTTCCGCATATTATATACTTGTGCTAAAGTAGTATTTACTTGCAAACACAACTTTGAGGGTTTTTGACCGAAAAGTTTAGAAAACCAATTAACCCCCACTCTTCGGTTGCCTTAATCCTGAAACTAGGACTCACAATTGGTATCAAAACTTGGTGCTCTTTATACAAGATTTAATCATCTTGAGTTAGAATGACAACTACAAGCTTCAACACTCAAGTTGAAGGGCTTTCCACTCTTAGACCTCCATTTTTTGATGGAAATGATTATGCATATTGGGAGGCTAGGATGAAAATTTATCTTCAATCTATTGATTATAATTTGTGGTTATGCATTTTAAATGGACCACATGTGCCTACAAAGAAAGTTGGAGAAGTAGAGTCTCCTAAGAGCGAAAACGAATATGATGCAAATGAAAAAATAAAAATCTCTCTAGATGCGAGAGCCATGAACATTTTATATTGTGCATTAGATAGAGGAGAGTTTAATAGAATTGCATCTTGCTCAAATGTTAGAGATATATGGCATATTTTAGAAGTTACTCATGAAGAAACAAGTCAAGTAAAAGAGTCAAAAATCAATATGCTTGTTCATAATTATGAATTGTTTAAAATGAAACCAGAGGAATCTATTTCTAACATGTATACAAAATTTACCACAATAATAAATGCTTTGAATGCTCTTGGTAAATCTTATACTAACTCCGATTTTGTGAGAAAAATCCTGAGGTCACTACCAAAGGCATGGGAGGCCAAAGTGACCGCCATACAAGAAGCAAAGGATCTAACTAAGCTTCCTCTGGATGAGCTTATTGGATCACTCATGACCCACGAGATCCAAATGCTCGATAATGAAGATGAAAGCAAAAAGAAGATGAGGATCGCTTTCAAATCTTCAACAGTGAAAGATGAGGATGACAAAGAGGAAGACATAGTCTTAATGACTAGAAAGTTCAAAAACTTCCTCAAGAGCAAGAAAGGAAAGAGAAGCCTCAAATACAAGAAGACATCTTGGAAGGCAAACAAAGAAAGTTCCTCCTCCTCCTCCACCTCCTCCAAAGAAGAAGATGGAGAAATAGCAAACATGTGCTTCATGGCATTTGAAGATACTGATGAAGATGATGATGATGTATATTCTTCTGATGATGAGCACAAAACTTCTTATAGTGAGCTACAAAATGCATTTGTTGATCTTTTATGCCAATTTGAAAAATTAGGTTCAAAATATACTTCTTTGAAAAAGAAACTAACTTTGATCTCAAATGAAATTGATTTATTGAAACATGAGAGAGATACTCTAAAGCTAGAAAACGATTTATTCCAACAAAAAGCTTTAGATTTTGAAAATGAAAAGGTTGCTTTGAACAACAAAATTGTTTCTCAAAGCAAAATTATTGAGAAGTTTACTAAAGGAAGCAAAACCTTGGAAAACATGCTTAGTAGTCAAAGATGTGTCTTTGACAAAAGTGGCTTAGGCTACAAGCCTTCAATTCAGCAAAAATATTTTAAGAATTATTTTGTGAAGGCTAAATCTTTTATTGCACCTACTCAAACATGTCATTTTTGCAAGAAAGATGAGCATCTAATTTTTGATTGTGCATTAAAGAAGTTTGGAGCAATACTCTTAAGAAAGCATGGGTTCCAAAAGGAACCAAAACTAACATTGAAGGACCCAAGAAGGCTTGGGTACCAAAAATTGTTTCTTGATTCTCTTGTAGGATGGAGCAACAAAGGATGCTTGGATGAAACTTGCCTATCAAGAAGGCTTGTGACATTTGAGGACAAATGCTAAGGAAAAACCTTTGGTAACTTCCAAATCCTTGATTGAGAATATGCTTTAAATTGTTTTTGGATTATCTTTTGTGATGATTTCTTATGTGTTAAATATGCAAATGTATTATTGTTTGAAATATTTTTTGCATTTATCAATATGGAACATCTATGAGCTAACATTTTTACAAAATCATGAACTTTAATAAGTTCTTTGAGTGCTTAAACCTTTTTGGTTGAGAATGACCTTTAAATTGTCATTAGTAGCTAAGAGGTTGGTACAAACCCACTCGGTGGCCTACTATCGTAATAGCGATGGACTCTTGAGTCCCTGTTAGACATCCTTTATATCATTTCAAAGAGATTGTCATTTAAATCCCAAATTTGATCTTTTGGATGAAAAATGAACTTTTAAATTCTATCCATGCATTCTCTTTTTGATTGACAAAGGGAGAGAATTTTAAAATGTCTACATACTTGTATTCCCTTTGTTTTTAAAATGCATATTTGGGAAGAAATATTTCATTTGTCTTTTTAATGTGACAAAGAGGGAGAAATGTGCTAATAGTTTTGATGACTATATACTCTCCTTTGAATTAGATTATGTTTTTGATTGTATTATTCTTTATGAATCCAATACCTACTAATGCTTTGTCTTCTAGTTTTAAATGTTTCTCCAATTGCAAAAGATAGGGGGAGTCATCCAAAAACTATCACTTTATTGTCATCATCAAAAATGGGGAGATTGTTGGCTTTTGTGCACAATCGAGATTTTGACGATTACATTAAATGGATAAGTTTACAAATTGGACATCTTCAAAGACAAAGACAACTTGACGAAAAGAGCCAAACCTTGAAGAAAGACGAACAAGAAGATGCAAGGAGTTAAAAGTGAAGTTTCAAGACCTTAGGGTATAATCCTTGTAACTCTTTATTCAACATTTGACAAGGATTTGAATCACGCACTTGCATATCTTTCAAAACGTCCATAAATTGTTTTACCTTTTGTTTGAAAGATTAAAATGTTTTAAAGGTTTCAAAACACCCCAAATATATTCCTAAACCCTTCATATACTTATGCGGATGAAGTCTTTAAAATTAGGTGTTTAAAAGTGGTCAAAAACATGTTTTTAAATGAACCGGTCGATGAAATTTTTGTAGCGGTTGACCTCTACTTGAAGCGGTCGATCATTGACAGCATTCAAATTTATGACCGTTGGGCAACGGTTACTTGAACCGGTCGACCGGTACAACGGTAAAATTGTCAAATCGATCCCTAACGGCTATAAACGGCTATTTTTCATATGTGGCCTATAAATACACATCCAAAACGTCTAAAATGAAGTACAAACGACCACATATCATTTGTATAGCTTGAGAAATATTCTAAACCTTCTTATTTCATATTTCTCATATCATTCACACAAATTGCACTTTCACATCCTTGTCTTTGTGTGAATCAAGAGATAGAGCTTTCCACTTTTATATCCACTCTTTGAGAGAGTCTTGTTCCTAAATCTACCTATCAAAAGAAGTGTTTCCTTTACTGAGGTTGTTCACTAAAGAAGAAGCTTTGAGAGTGTATATCTCAAGCTTGGTGAGGTTGTGAGTGGTGAGCCAAAAAACCACTTGGGTGTGTTTGGGTTTAGAGCCCGGGAGAAAACACTTGTACGGTTCACTAGCACCCGGAAGCTAGTGTGTAAAGCTATTGGAAGATAGTGGAAAACCTCAAGGCTCGGTGAAGGCGCTTGAGGGGTGGATGTAGGCTGGTTTGCCGAACCACCTAAAAATACTGTGTTTGCTTCTCTTATCCCTACTCCTTACTTAGCACTTATTTACAGTTTCGCATATTATATACTTGTGCTAAAGTAGTATTTACTTGCAAACACAACTTTGGGGGTTTTAACCGAAAAGTTTAGAAAACCAATTCACCCCCCCTCTTGGGGTTCCTTAATCCTGAAACTAGGACTCACATCACCCCCCTTTTATCCTCTTGTCATTTTCAACTCCCTTGTCATTGTCATTGTCATAATTGAATCTTGGGAGACCCAATTTGCTTTCTACGAATTCACCCCCACCCCTTCACATTTGCCTTGGCCGAATATCACACTCTCATTCGACTCTCTTTCTCTTTTTTTCCCTTGGCCGAACTACACCTTTCATTGCAACTCTCTCTCTTTTTTCTCTCTTGGCCGAAACTCCTCTTTGGCTTAAGTCTTGTTTCCTTTCTCTTGCAACCAAAACACTTCTCTTTTCCCCACCGTAGACCTCTATTTTAGCACCTTGAAGACACAAATTTCAGCCCTTGGAACCATTCCTAAAGGTGGAACCGAAAGTTGGGGTTAAGGAAGGATCTTGGTGAAAATCGTGTGACTAGTGGAAGGTAGAGGTAGGCTTGATGTTCATATGACGTTTTGGCTTGAGTTCTTTATAATTTCTGACCTATGATGTTTTATTATGCTAGGTGCTCAAGGCTTGTGTCCAATCATCAAGGTAAGGCCAAATATGGTTGTTGGTGCTAAAAAAAAATTGTTGTTGGCCGAATGTTTCCCTTGGTTGGATTTTGAGTTTGTGCTTCGGTTCTTGCTAGATCTTGAGTTTAGAATCCAACCCTAAGTTGTGTTGTGATGTTAGATCTGGCTATATAAGCATGAGATTCGAACTTGAATGTTAGAGAATGCAAAAGGAATGCATGTTGCAAGTTTTGGCATGAAAGGTTGTGAGTTGGTGTTGGCCAAACCTTGTATGCCTTTGATCTTCAAGTATAACTTTGTTTAAGTATAGAATTGATGAATGGCCATGATATATGTAAGGTTAGTAAACATATGCATGTAAGTTAGTCTTGAAATGTAGAAGTTTGCATGCAAATCAAAAAAACCAAGGAAAACCTAATTATTCTATGAATATGGGTGTTGGCCGAATATGATGTATTGCTAGATCTTGAAGTTGTTTTGTGATTTATAGATCCTAGGTTGTGAATCTGAAAATGGAGGATGGGATCACCATTGGAGAAGAAAATTTAGAGAAGAAACACTTGAAATTGAGCATGACCGAATAACCTAGTAAAAGAAAAACCCTAATGACAAGCTTATTACAATGAAATTATATTTGCTTGTGATGGATGAGTGAAATTAGGGTTATGGCCAATTGGTTAGAGGATTAAAGTTTAAGTTCAATGATAAAACACACCATATATGTAAGAGAAAAACAAATATAATAAGGCTTAAAGGGCTCGGGTTAAAATGATTATCAAGGCCTTGTAATGTTAAGCATAGATTAAGGGTTCAATTAGAATGATTTAGTGTTGGCCGAATCCTATTTAGGGAAAAGTGAAATGTACTTTTAATGATATGAATATCAAAGCTAAGGATTAGAGAACCTTGATCATATGAGGAGAAAAAAAAATGAAAAAAAAACTAATCAAAGATTAATGTCTCGGATTGCATGGAGATCAAATGTCAAAGCCAAGGTTTAATTATGATTAGGGTTAGTAATTGATGAACTTAAAGACCTAGTTTAATGTATGAAATAAAAGAAAGATTAGGATGTAATTATAGAGCAATTAGCTTGCTAATTAGAATCCTAAGTAAGAATGGTTAATTAGAGTTTCTATGTAAACCCTTGAGAATGATATAATATTTTTCAGAAATATATTTTGGGAAAAACCGAGTAATATACAAATATTTATCTTGTATGATTATGTACTTAATTCCTAGTAACTAAGAGGTGTTTGAATCGCTTGTAGGCGAACTTCGTATCTTTATTCATAATCAAGGAGACCAAGGTAAGTGGAAATTGTAAGTAGAAACTTACACTTTTATGAAAACTGGAATGACACACTGCATTGATTCATGAACAAGCATGATATTTCGAGCAAGCATGGCATGGCATGAACATTGCATGATTTTTCTAAAGTGAATTTTTATGCAATGTCGTATGGAAAGTTTTATGGAAAGACAAGTTAAGTCAAGGGGCTCTGGTTGGTACCGTACCATCTTGATGGACACCCATACCGAAAGACGAATGCGAGAAGGATGGGTGAATCCTAAGAGGTTGTGCAAACCACACTGAAGGACAATGAGAAGGTGTGGGCCTCCAAGAGTCGTGTCTAGCCATCAGGCCTGGGGCAACTACGTGCTAGCTCGACCAAATGAAATGTCCCCAAGGCTAAGGGAGACGGTTCCGATGGGAACGCACAACCCGAACTCTAGGGGTTAATTGGAGCGTAAGTAGCCCACAAGTTATGAAGGAAATGTTTTCAAGGGCCAGGGGCCAATTTTCAGAACAAGTTTATGTCTACAAGCAAGAGCATATGCATACTCATGAAATGCATGTGCATCATGAATTATGATTTCTCATGATTAAGCAAGTTCAAGTCAAGAGCATGCTTTAAAGTTATGTTTTTCCCTTACTGAGTCTTTTTGACTCACGTTTTTAAAATTGTGTCATTCCAGATGCCTCAGGAGAAGGAAGTCAGGAGGACTACCTGACTTAGAAGAAAGATTATTCTATGTTTTGTTGTTGTGACTTGATCGATGAGATCCGTCACTTATTAATGTTCAAACATGTTATGTATGTATTAAGATGCAAGTTTATTGAGAACCTTAATCATGATATGAGTTGGCTCGCTTCTCTCGCGATTCTGTATTTTCCGCTGTAAGTATGAATGTACGAACGCTGGAGCTTTCCTGGGGATTGCTCGCGGCTGTCACGGACCTTGCGGGATGGCGTTCGGGGTGTGACATGCACTCATCTTACGCTTATACCTAAAATTGACAACCTTTCAAAGGTGATTCAATTTCGGCCAGTAAGCCTTTGTAATGTAATCTACAAGCTCATCTCTAAAATCTTGGTAGAGCGATTGAAATTAGTTCTTCCCCAGATTATTTCTCCATATCATCTAGCTTTTCTCCCTAGGAGGGCCATACAAGACAACTATAATGTAGCAGTGGAAATTTTCCATAGCATGAATCATAAACAGGGAAGCGACGGTTGGATGACAATAAAGGCGGATATAGAGAAGGCGTATGAAGTTTTGTTCTGAAGGTGCTTGAGATGTTTAGCTTCCACGGCAAGTGGATTCAATGGATTGCGCAGTGTATTTCCACTCCTTCATTTTCAATCCTCCTTAATGGGAGCCCTTTTGGGAATTTTCGCTCTTCACGAGGATTACGCCAAGGTGACCCGTTATCGCATTCTCTATTTATTCTTTACTCTGAGGTTTTATCTCGCTTGCTACTAAGGGAGGAAAATGCGGGGCGTTTAAAAGGCTAATTTGCTTCTGTTTGGTAAGGCTAATGTCTGCAAAGCTTCTATTTTGGATGAATGTTTGGGAAAGTATATGGAGTTGTCGGGACAAAAGATGAACTGTGACAAGTCTTCTTTGTATTTTAGCAAAAACTTTCGTGGGCAGGCTGTTACTACTATTCTGGATCTGTTCGGGCTAAAGCGTCTCCAAACCAAAGCTAAGCATTTGGGTTTGTCGCTTCTTATTCCTCGAGCAAAGGGTGCAGTGGCTGATAACATCAAAGAGAAGTTCCTTAACAAAATCAAGGGGTGGAAGGAAAAGACACATAGCCAAGTCGGGCGTACGATGATGATCAAAGCGGTGGCTAGTACTATGTCGTCTTACATTTTGAGCTTCTATTCTATGCCACAAACTTGGTGTTGCGACATATCGAGAGTTAAAAAAAAATTGGTGGGGCTTTCAAGAGGGGAAAAATCGGAACCTATGTCTCAAGTCTTGGAAACCAATATGCTTGCCGCGAAGAGAAGGTGGCTTAGGACTCCGAATTACGTCTGAAGTTAGCTATGATCTTCTATCTAAATTGGCATGGAAGGTGTTGACTAAGCATGACAGTTTATGGGTGAAGGTTTTAAGCGGTAAATATTTGAGGAGGCAGGAGTTTTGGCAAGCTACAGCCGACGGTAAAACTTCATGGCTCTGGCGTAGTATTGTTCAGCATAGAGTCTCTTTGCAGAATGAGATGTGCTACAAAATTGGAGATGGTCAAAGTATTTCAACAAGTAGAAATCCGTGGGTTGCCTTTCTTCCTTGTTTTAAACTAGAATTTCGAGAAGAACCTATGATAGAGCAACATCGGTTACAAGTAAGTAATCTATTATTGGCGAATGGCACGCAATGGGATGTCGGGAAGGTGCGGCAATTTTTTACTGATAATTCAGCCAAAGCGATATTGCAGATTTGATTACCACGTGCCCCATTGCAAGATGAGCTGTTTTGGCCGCTGGACCCCTTGGGCGACTTCACCGTTAAATCTTCCCATCGAGCCTTGGTTTCTCACCGTTTTCTGCAACAAAAGCCTATTCCCAAAGAGGGTTGGAAGGAGTTATGGCAACTTCGATTGCATGAACGTTTGAAGCACTTACTGTGGAAAGTTGTATGGGAATGTCTGCCAACGCGTTGGAAAGTGGCAAAAAGAATGGGGAATCTGTATGAGGAGAGGGGGGATTTGTGCTGTCTTTTATGTGGTGAAGGTGAGGACTCACTACACCATCTGATTTTGAAATGTCCTTTTAGCTGTGCAATATGGAGTGAGTCACCTTGACAACTCAACATTGCAGAATTCAGAGAGCTTCATATCAGTTAGTGGGTGCAGATTGTGATACATCACCATAGGACACTTTGGATTCCATTGGAAGATCAACATTACTTCCAGGTGTTCGCTGCAAATGCCATTGACTTGCTATGGGGTAGTAGAAATCGCATGGCACACGATGGGAAGAGCTGTGATGCTAAGGAGCTTGCACAGAAAGTTAATAAGGTGAGCTGGGAGCACAAATTGGTGTGAGAGATAAAGTCAATTCCTGCTTCTAACCTGGTATGGCAGCAACCAAGGGGGGAGGGGATTAAGGTGAACATAGATGTCGCTATAAGAGATGACTTTTCTGTTCTGGCAGCTATTATTCGAGAACAATACAGGTGCGATATAGGATTTTAAAGTGGCTAAAATCGAGGTTGTAACTCCACTGGTGGGGGAAGCAGAAGCGGCAAAGTTGGGGGTTGAATTGGCGTATCAGGCAGGTTATAAGCATATTATTCTTGAAGGTGATTCTGAGGTAGTCATTCAAGCAATTAACAATGCCCCAAAGTGGATAGATTGAAGGATTGATCCCTTGATCTCGGATATTCTATTGGTGATGAGGTTGGTGTAGAGTTGGAAGGCGAGACATGTTAGGCGAAGTAAAAATGATATAGTGCACCTATTAGCTCGTTGGGCCACCACTGAGATAATCTCAGGAGGTAATCCCTGTATTTTTTAGCGTTTTCTTGATTTTGATTGGTTGTATGCAGGTTTTGATCCCCCTTAATGTCTGTTTCTTAGTTGATGAATAAGATGAGTGTTTTGATTAAAAGAAAAGGTAGATCTCACGCGTCCCAGCATTCAGACTGAAGGGAGTAACAGATATTACTAGTGGTCGAAAGAATTAAGCACATCCAATGATTATAAGCAACCATTAAAAATGAATGGGTTTTTCAAACCTAAGAGTTGGGTTTATGCTTGCTATTCCGTGAAATCCAACCCTCGTTTTGACGAGAATCAAATACCACCAAGGCTTCTGGTTCCCCTACTATTATACAATAGCCATAAACTGCTAACAAATCCCCCCTCTTCTAATAAAAAAAAGGAGAACATGATGGTCTAGAGAGAGGCTCTAGATATACCTTCTGCCATCTGAGATCCAAGGTTTTGAAGCTCTGCATGGTTCAAGCGTGTCAACAGTGTATGAGTTTATCTGGAAGCAACAGAAGTTTGATTGGAGTTTTTCTGAAGTTTGATATCGCGAAGTTGGAGCGCTGTTTTTTTATGAAGATATCGGAGTTCACTGGGAGTTCTCTTGAGGTTTGATCAAGAATAACGAATGTTAGCCATAACGTTTCTAACCACTTTAGTAACGTTTAAAATGACTTGTACCTTTGTGATTCTTTCCTCAGAAGCCTTAGGATATAAAATTCCTTTTCTCCCACTTTAATTCATAACGTTCCTCGAAAATTTTTAGAGACTAAGCCTCTTAGAGTTTTCCCTCCAATACCGTGAGACCCCGAAGTTTCATCATTTAGTCTACATTTCCTTCCATGTTAATGTTTATGTTTAAAACCTTTTTAAAAGGGCTGTTATTTTGCTTATGTAAGGTATTTTATTATGTTACAATGACTTATGGAATTTTAATGTTCAAGGATATTTAAAGTGCATTTTATTATACTTTATGGTTAGTGAATTTTTTGCTAAGTATCTTCATTTGTATGATAAATTATGGTTCTGAACTTTTAGTGCATATTAATTATCCCATGCCTTTATTATGTCACCTTAACTTTCATTAGGTGAATTAAGTGGCATTAGTGAGCTAAGCTAAGGAATCACGTGGGATGTAAAACCAAAGAAAGGAAAAGAAAACAAAGAAAGGGAAAAAGAACAAACCAGCCGCCCACTTCAGCAAATGAAATGGGGCAATACAAACAAAGTTTGCCTTCCCCTTTTTACGTGAATAGACTAAATTCATTCACTCCCTCACATCTCACGCCACTCTCATCACTTGCACTCACCTCACTCTCGACATTTACCTCACAACACCCATTCTAGTCACACAAAAGAGAGAACCTGAGAGGTAAGGGAGAAAGGGAGCTTGAACTGTGATAGAAGAAGAAGAAGAAGAATGAGAAGAAGACCAATAAGAAACAGAAGAAAAAGGAGAAGAAAAGGAGAGGGAGAGGAGAAAGGAAAGGGAAGCAACAACAAGGTAAATTTGGCCTTTAGTTTTCTGTTGGCCGAATATTGTATAGTGTTTCCTTATATGTTCTTGCATGTAAAATTTTTAGGATGTATTGAGGGCACGCAGTGTTGGGTTGGTTGTGAAGTTGCTGGTGGTGGAGGATACATATGAAGGTCATGGTTTTGGTTGGATGAGAGAATATATATATGTCGTTGTAAGGATTTTGACATGCATGTAGGATTTGAGATCCCTTGGCCGAATATTGTGATTTGTTTGAAGTAAATTAGTTGTTGTGAATTCTTGTAATTTGAGGATTGAACACTGAGGTTAGAGGCCACAGTTTGGTTTAGTATTTACTTGAAAAACATGTTGGATGATGAGCTAATGAGTATGACCTAAATGCATGTACAATTGAGAGAGTAAATCCTTAATTTTGTTGTTATGATGTTGTTGTGCTAAACCATGGAAATAGGTGTGAAAAATGTTGATTCGGGTGATGCTAGGGCTTCGGTCAGTGGCCTTAATCAATGAACAAATGTATTTAGAGAAGAGCTAACATGCGTGAAGGTGGATAATGGGAATTAGAAGGCAATAGGTAGTGTTGGTCGAATGATGTTCACTACCTAAGTCATTGCATTTATGTTTTGTTTTCCCTCGATGATTAGCTTGATGATTGGATGTGTTGCATATTGATAATATGGATAGAACAACAAGCTAATTACCTAAGCACATTGGTTGTATTTGGAGAAAATGGAGACTATACACTCGGGTTAAGTGGATTGCTTGCATGTGGTTTTGTCTTTAAGATCTTGATGTGATTCTTATATGAAACTTGAAGAATTGTGATGCTGGAACATGTCTATGATGATTGAGGTCTAGGTCAGCAAGCTAAGGATTGAAGTTAAGTGCAAGAGGGCCACGGGTTGGCCATAGAATGAAGAAATTATGCATACATGTAATGTTTGAAGAATTCTTGTCAATGAGCATACATATGAACTTGAAAAACTTAGAGATAAAGGAAAATGGAAATCAGGTCAACAGGTCAAGCCCTAGAGGTCTAGGCAGTACCTATATAGAATATTCATTGGGGTTTAATGGATGGAAAGTGAGGAAATGACTGGTCTCTAGTTCATACCATGTTAAGTTATAAATTGTGAAACAAAGAAAGTGGAATTAAGCATGTTATAGGTTGCTGATTTGTGAACTAAACCTTAATGTGGAATGTTGTTGCTGATCTTCATAGATAAGTCTTGAAATCAATGTAATTGATAGGAAGCACAAGTGTACTAAATTCGAATACGAGTTGGACATAAAGAAGGTGAAAACAACAACCTAGTTGGAGTTGTTTGACGTATATGCTTATTATTTTCAAATCTGTTTAATAAATGCTAAAGTTTAAAAGAAATTTCATGTAAATGAAGCCACATTTTCAAAGATACAACTTTAAGTACTTTGTCTGCTTATTTGACTGTTATTATCTAAGCGTCTAAGTAACGAATGTAACTCGCTTGTAGGCGAAACACCATCCTAAGCTCAGGAGGATCGAGGTAAGTGGAAAACTTACATTTTTAGGAAAAAGGGAATGATACACAACATGTTTCTCATTGTCAAGCATGACACGACATAAACATTTGCATTATTTTCTTGAAAGAAAAGAAGTTTTGTTCAAATGAAACCACACTGAAGGATGCTTGCAAGAAGGTGTGGACCTCCAAGGGTCATGTCTAGCCATCAGCCCTGGGGCCGCTTCAAGGGCTAGCTCAACTAGATGTTATGTCTCCACGGGAAAAGGGGGACAATTCTGATTGGAACACACAACCCTGACTTCAGGGGTAAATGGAGAGAGATAAGTAGCCCAAAAGTCAAGAAAGAGAGTCTTTTCAAGATCAAGTGTCTTTACAAGTTCAAGTATATATTTTCAAGAGCAAGTGCATGCATTTCATATGCAAGCATTGAGCATAGATGCACATCGAAATTCATGATCATGCATTCTTTTAAAGTTCATGTTCCCTTACTGAGTTTTTTGACTCACAAGTTTTAAATTGTATCATTTCAGATGTGTCAGGTGAAAAGAGTCCTGAGGACTACTTATCTTGAAAGGCCCTCAGTGAAATCTTTTGAGATGTTGGTGGCCATAGACCATTGTGGTCTGTCACTTATGAAGTGTTTTGTATAAGTATTGTAATTATTATGCTCACACTATTTTTAATGAAGTCGTTTTGTGTAAGTTGAGTATATATGAATTTCCTTGGCCCGTCTCTCTCAGTTATATAAAAAATAAAATTTCGCTGCTAAGTCAAGGTTAAGTTCGCTGGAGCATTCATTCGAGATTGCTTGCAGCTGTCATTGGCCCTTCGGGTTAGCGTTCGGGGCGTGACAAATACTCTATGTAAACTTTTCCATAGTTGCTCTATATGAACTAAAGTCGTACTAGAAAAATTTAGTATCCTTTCTTTAGTCCTTTATCAGAGTTCATATCACTACAAAATTACCCCAATATATCTTAGGGCTATTCTAGAGGTGTTGTTACCTTAGATGGTTTGAATGGCTCTGCTCGAGAAGCAATTGGTGTGAAGTTTCACAATGCAGACCGCTTGCAAGAATAGATTGGTGCAGGTCCTAATTTGCTTGAATTGAAGAGACTAGATCTCGTTCCTTGCAAGGTTGCAGATACAGATGCGGTGTATTGGTAAGAAGTCAATGAGATAGAATAACAATGGATGTTGTGTAGATCTAATAGATCACTTTGTACTTTGAGTTTGTATACTTGTGAAACCTTTCCCTAGCCAAATCAGGCCCGTACAATTTTTATTCTTGAAGTGTCTTCAAGAAGTTTCTCTCCGTAACCATTCTTGGTGTTATCTTTGTGAATTGATTCAATTATTGTTGTTAATTGTTAATTGTTATTAGAGTTATTAGAGTCTCTCATTGCTAAAGCAATATGAGCTATTGTAATCAAAGACTTATAAATTGTAATCTCATCCTTACATCAATGAATACAAATCTGTCCGGTTGGGTTTTTCCAAAGCAATGTGAGTTATTGTAATCAAAGGCTTATAAATAAAGTCTCTCTCGAACCTCATCCTTACATAAATGAGTACACAATTCTACCCGTTGGGCTTTCCTACAATGGATGTAGGCCTATATACCAAATCACTTAAATCTTGTCTACTTATCTCTCTCCTAGTCTAAATTATTTTCTCTTTTATTATTAATCTTAACATGGCATCAGAGCCATTTCGATCATATGGCCAAGTTATCGTTTATTTCTTTTGTTCGGCTTTCTGTTGAACTTCCATCATCTTCTCTCTGGCCTTCCAACGCCTGTCACACAGCATTCCAGAAAACTTTAGACATCTTTTCTCGGGCCTTCCGGCTCCCCGTCTGACATCACTCCGGTGACGTTCTGACATCTTATTTTGTGCTTTCTAGCACCCCATCCTACATCCCTCCAGCGAACTTCCGGCAATCTCCCCATTCCAGCCACCCTCTCCAGCCATATTCAAGAGATTGTCCACCCTCTCAGGTCAAATTCAGGCCATCTTCCGTTGACTATCCGCCCTTCTCTGGCCATCCTCCCGAGCCATTTTTTTTCTTATGGGAAATTTGTTTGTAAGTCCAAACTCAACGTCTGTCCACCTTGAGTTTGCGGGGGAGCATTAAAGTTATTAGAGTCCCACATTGCTAAAGCAATATTGGCTATTGTAATCAAAGGTTTTAAATAAAGCATCTCTGCAATCTCATCCTTACATTAGTGAGTACACAAATCTGGCCGGTTGGGCTTTTCCACGGTAGATGTAGGTCTATGGACTAAACCACTTAAATCTTGTCTCACTTATCTCTCTTTCTCTCTCTTAGTCTAAATTATTTTCTCTTTTATTTTAAATCTTAACAATTGTAGATTGATTATAAATTTGTCCCGTCTTTGTTTAATGATTTTTATCTTGGATATCTTGAAGCATAGATAAATTGTTTTATCTCTTCATAGTGTATTGTTGTAATCCGCATACCTAATCTTGGCTAAGATATAGTGTTCTTTAAATTGCTGATGTTCTTGTGAGTGTGTACAATAATAGTTTTGAGAATAAAAAAAGTTTTGGAAGAACCGATTCACCCCCTCTAGGTTTGGGTCCTCTCTATTGAGTCTTAAATCGCCTAATTTGCTTTCTTCCTCATTGTCTCTCGTGGCGGGAGGAGCACCAATTCCACCCACCTGCCAACCCTCATGTGACTGGATACAATCATTTTATCCTTCATTAGCTTGTTTTTATTGTTTAAAGTTTGTAATCTTGAGGGCTAGATCACGGTGTCTTTTAAAGTCTTCGGATTACACGAAATAGCCAAATGGATGGATTTGTAGACTGCGATTAGCATTTACATGGATGGTTTTATATGTTATGGATCGTGGCCGGTTTAAGTGCATGCTTATAATGGGGCTTTTTGTTGGTGCTGTACGTTGGTGCTATTTCGCTATGTGTTCAAACTAAAATAATGAATGGAGAATAAAAAGCGGCTAGTCTATTCTCTTATAAAAAAGACGACTCTAATTTATATTGAAATTGTGTGTTATATGTAAATTTCTCCGTTCATCAAAATTGTCGGAGTTCTATGATGCCACTCTCTACGAGCAGTACTCTTACAAATATCTAAGAAGATTTTCGAAAACAAGTCTGATAGGTGCGATGTCGGATGTCATAATAAACTTGAGTGATGCTCTCGTAACACTGATTGATTTTACAAGGAATCACGGTTAAGTATCTGACAAAAATGATGGTTTAATTTATACTTTGATTAGATGTAATTGTTCCACATAAGTGAATGATAATTCTGATTGGCAGGCCAAAGAAATCCATTTGACACCACTAAAATGATATAAAATATCACAATTATTATAACGAAAAACAAGAAAACCCAACCGTACATATATATCTATCGAGCACATGAATAATAGGTTATACCATATGACATAGGCGACCACCACATGAGGTGTTCTTCCTCTTTGATTGAGAAGGAAGGCCTTTGCTGACCATACAGATGGTCAATTAGAGAAACTTGTGTGGCTAAAAGGCATGGCCTTTGAGGACCATAGAAATCTGACGCTATGGTGAAAAAGTTTCACTGAGTTTACCTTTCTAACTACAGTACTAATTAACCAATTAAAGGAGCCGTTTGTTAGTATATATAAGACACAAAAAAAGTCATTTGGAAGGTACTTCTTCTTGTCTAACTAGCTCTTCAAAGGCGGATATAAAAGAAAATGGGGAAACAAAATACAGAATATGATAATGTCCTTATAATTTTATGTATTATTGATTTTAACTAGCTAGATTTTATCGTTCTAATTTTTGTGTGTTAATAAATTTTCATTACAGTATATTTGACCATTCCTTTATATAATTTGCTCTGTTTCTGAGAATTTTCAATGTTGGATATATCCAAAAACATTTATGGATGCTGCACATTAATTATTGCATTAACGTTAACAAAAAAAGAATGTTGTTTTACAGTTTCGCCTTAGGCCTCAGTTTTCTACCATCATTATTCAATTACTTTTCTATTTGTGTGTGTGCTTGTGATCAAAGTGGTGGTGCTTATAGAAAATATGCTTCGAAAGTAAAACTTTTTAACATCTATTTTTATTGGCGTTTATGAAAGTGGTGCGGTATACTAATAATATTGGGAAACAAAATTCTGTATGAAATTAGGATGGGTATTTTAGGTTTTGAGAAAATAATATTTGGTTTTGGTTTTCCTTTGCGGCGAAAACCGACACTAATGATGAGATGAAAAATTCGTTGAGAAAACCTTTTTAAGACATTGAGATGGATCGAATTCGAGGCCACTTCAAAAATAAACCCATAATTCTCCACAAAATTCTGAGTGAGGAAAGTCTTGTGTACGTAGTAACTAATATTAATAGTTCTGTGGATGGTGTAGCTCAATGATCAGTCGCCAAGTAAAATGTGCATTAATTGATGCCTCAAAGGCGCTCGATCACTCCCCACCTCTAATCCTTTTCGCAATTAATTCCAAGATTAGAGCAAGATAAAGTTCCACCTCTAATCCTTTTCGCAATTATCCCTCCCATATATGCACCAACTTTCATTCCTGAATTTCGCTAATTTTCCTGTGGCCACAAAACATAAGCTTATCGGGAACGACCAACGATGGCCCCCACGACATCTAAATGTTTAAAAGAGTTTGTTTTGACAAGAATCAAATTCATTGTACCAGCTTTTAGGCGGCAACTGAAGACCCAGGGAGCCTACAGTCCATGATACTCACCATGTAATTGGTTGTAGGCTTTTTAGCCTTTGCTGCTACCAGGCAACTTACTAAGTGCCAAAAGCAGTACCAACTACTGTCGATCGACAGGACTTAATCTAATTCTTCTATGGCTATGCTTCCCTCTGGCTCAGCTCTTTTGGGAAATTCCAGCTAATAATCTTTGATATTCATAGAACTTTCTATCTGCAAGTACTGCATTATCCGCCCCTATGAAGCTTGCTCGCTAGCTAGCATGTAATTATCCTGTGTCCCAATAAGAAAATAAGAGTTCTGCTCCTCCTGTACACTCTACCTTGGCACTCTCTCTGTGTTTCATAATTGACTACATCCTGAGATAACCATAACACTGTAGAAAGTTGCGTAAATTAAGTTTGTATTCATATATCTCGGTAAATGCTTTGCAATAAGGGTATGTTTATATACACACGGTTACAAAACGAAATAAAGAATCTTTAGAGAACAAAGGTCGTAACAATGAGCCGTGAGAAAATCTTAATAGAATGGATGCAACGTCTTCTCCTCTGGAAGTGAGCGCACAACCTGCAGTGACGACGTGGCAGAGCACTGCCCAGTTTGTGTAGAGTGCACAGCTGCTGGGTCATTTAGGTTAATATACACAAGTGTACAATCCACCCAAAGGGAAAGAACTATAAATTAATATGACATGTTATACATGCTGAATTAATCATGCGGGTTACTGAAGCTCGTTTTTACAGAGAAATAAAGTACTGTTTGGCGGCCATTTAAGGGACAATTGGTCAAGTCCAATCAGCAGTATTAGGAAGCCATATCAACAGATGACATCTAGCTAGAAAGCAAGTCCTAATTAAAGGTTCTAATGATGTTAAACATATTAGCGAATTATATCAATAACACAAATCGAGTTAACTTATAATATATCTTTTTCTTTATCTGAAGTACCATTAATACAATGACTAACTGAATCTGAATTATTTATGGAATTGAATATTAATGTATTAACAACATTAGAATCTCCGGAGGTTATACATTTTTCATTGCGACACACACACATAAAAAAAATTATTAGATAATACAATTCAAATAATAAAATTTATATATTCCTATCCGTTCAAACTTTTGAAGTAAGTAATATATTCACTTGAGGCAAACAGATTTATAAAAAGTACAAAAGTGAAACGTTGAATCTACAACAGGTAACATAAATGCAAGAAGTTTATTTTGTATTCGAGCCGGTGATCAGGCCGGAGCGGAGCTCTGTTGGATACATTACTTCATGGTTGAGTACTGCGTACGTGAATTGAGAAAATTTCTTCAATTAACCTCTGCTAGGTAGATTTGTGCATGAGGCTAGCTCCAGGGACAAAGCCAGGATTTGCCATTAGAGGGGAAAATATAACTTTAAATTGCTTGAAATCTTTTTCTACTCGAGTCTCGAGGTCATCTTACGTGTACCTTGACTAATCTCGTGGCCTTCAAATTTTCATTATGATCAAAATAAGCATAGTCAAATATATTCTAAAACTTAAAAAATAAAAAAATTATAAGCTTTAACTTAATTTTTAAAGCCAAATTTTCATCAATTACGCTATTTAAATTATACGTTCGAGTAAAAATCTTCAATTATAATATTAGTATTAAAACGGCCGAATGCAATCAAAGTTTAAAATTTTCAGAATAAATAGCTCATAAATTATTGACAAAGCCACAAAGTAATATTAAACTTTAGCCAAAATAACATAGACACACTCAAATTATTGAGTAATAATATTGTAATTAAACAATAATAATTAAACATAGTAACATTTTGAATTCTAACTTTGGAGAGGATTTTTTTTTTGTGTGCAAAGCAAAAAGTTTGTTGTACTCCAAGAGTTGAGCATGAGTTTTGTTATTTTCTATATTTGAGATAAAATAGTGGGAGAGAGAAAAAAGAGGCCACTAAGAGAAAATCTGAAAAATCTGGAGAGACAATTGAGAGGCAGGAATTGAGAGAAAAAAAGGAGAGAAAGACACTTTTGAAAAGAGTTAGGGAAAGGAATTTTGAAAAAAAAAAATGGAGGGAGAGAGAAAAGTAAAAAAAATAAACTCTTAGTATTTTTTTTAAAAAAATATTGGAGAGTCCACTTATAAAGTAAATATTCACTCTCATGTTTATTTCTCCAAAAAATTTGGGGGCCATTACAAAAATTACTACCAATTTTGTCCGTACATTGAAAAATTTGCAAAATTTGCACAATGTATAAAAGAATTGCAAATGTTTGGGGGCCATCACTACAAGAAATATAGTTTTAGGTGAAAACATTTTGGGTGTCAAACCAAATTTTGTCACCTAAAGTGAACTTTCCATGACAAAATATTAATTTCGTCACCCAAAACCATCAAGGAACGCGAAAACCGTCCGGACCGGTCAAAAACACGTTCGGACGTATTTCTGGTGTGACGACATACTCGCGTTACGAATGAGTGACGATAAAAATCGTCACAAAAACAAAATAAAGTCCGGACGCACAAACAAACCATTCGAACTCTCTGCAGGGTGACAAATTCCAAATAATTGTAACTGAGTGACAATTAGAATCGTCATAATTTATACAATACCGTCCAGACTCTTTTTAAACAACGTCCAAACGGACCTTACCTAACAAATAATAATCGTCAAGATATAGTGACAAACTCAAAATCGTCACGAACACTCAATCCGGTCCTGACGTTATCAACCGCGTTCCAACGGAACACATAACATAGTCCGGACGGTACGAAAAAGGTCCGCAAAATTATGACTGCTTCTTCCGCGAATCGTGCAGTTTCACATTGAAATATCGTCCGGACAGTATAAGTCCTAAAACCTTTTCGAATCGGATATATGTAATGACGTTAAATTTGATAGGGCTACGTGTGAATAAAACCGCTGAGAAGCGTCCGCACACTAATCAACAGAGTTTGGACGATTCTTGGAGAAATAAAACCCACCAGGCTTTGTCAAAATCACGAAATCACTCACTTCTTTCCCAAACGTTTTCACTATCCGTTTGAGATCTCTCAAGGAACCTCAGGTAAAACTTCCTTAATGAATATGCTTCTTAATTTCATGCATTTCGATTCAATACTGTTCGCTGTTTAGTTTGTTGTGTTGTTTGTGTCTATCAAATGACGTTGTTTTGCTGGTGTTCATCGAAACACGTGCGGACGTTTTTTACAACGTCCGGACGAGCTGTTTACGTTCGGACGTCCTAATGTTCGGAAGCTTTTTACTACGTTGACCATGGAACACTATGGGAGAAGTACCGCCAATGTCGGGGGACAAACAGAACGACCAGCTTAGGCAGACACCTTTTTAGCGGAGTTAAAGGAGAGTATTCAAGCGATAGTGCAGTCGATGCATTCATTGTGCATGAAGCTCCAATGCCGCTTGAACGGTCTGGAGACCAAATTTGCTCTAACGGATAGGGCTCTGACGGAAGAGCTAAATATTATGTGGACGGAACTGTTCTCTATGAGAGAATAATTGTCTCAGTTGTCCCAATCTGTTCATACCGTTCTGATACAGCTGCAGACACTCATAAGACGGGTGGATAATATGTAGGAGCATTTGGCGCATGTTCGTGATGCCCTCAGACAAGATATGGACGAGCCAGAGGCAACTTGTAATTTGGACTAGTTTTCTGTTTATGTTTTATCACTATTATTTATTTATCGTTTGAAGTACTGTTTCCGGCTTGTACTAGACATTATGATTGTGTTTTTCGTTCGGTATTTGGATTATTTTTGATATTTTATATTAATTATATTTTCACTACATTAAATTTATTACAATTTAAACGGATAATTAGTAAAATTAAATGAGTGATTACGCTAACGGAACAGTTACTGTAATTAGATTGTAACAGTTAGAGTAATTAGCTTGCAATTACAATTAAATTGGTGATTAGTTATAACTGATATTTAATATGAAAGTATACCTAACTATATTTTTTTCATGTATTCAAAGTAAATAAATTAAGTTAAATATTTGTGCCAAATTACATAGTGTTAAATTTAATGAAATAAATTAAATTATTTACGTAAATTAAATCATTTAAATAAATTAAGTTTTGTGAAGTACAGTGAATTTAGTGAATTTAACATGCGAAATAAATCTGCTAGACGTTCGGACGATGTCGAAAAGCATCCAGACTCCCATATCGCAACTGAGAGTAAATGAGGTAGGCGTTGGAACGGTTTAGGAAACCGTCCGGACTTTCCCGTAACCATCACACGACGTATACGTGTTTACGATATACGAAAGTTGAAAATGGCTGGCATCGATCGAACCCTTTATATACGTCTGGACGATATCCGCCATTTATTCAGGCAAATGTGCGTTTCCACGTCGCGCCAATTCAAAGGAAATTCGTTCGCATGACGTGATAAAACGTCCAGACGTGTTTCCATTTCTTTTAAAAAATCTCTCAAAACTCAAGTTTTTTCTTCACAAATCTTGATGTAATATCACACTCTCATGGATCTGATCACATCCAGGTATGTTTTCCTTACTTTTAACAATATTTTAATGGTAAAAATTTCATCACAAATCTTGATGTATAGAATTTTAATTCCATTTTTTGTATAGTACATTATTATTTTTTATTGATTTTTACTTTGAAATTGATTGTGTAGGTGTTAGGTTTTTTTAAGTGTATTAATTTGTGTTTTGGTTGTATTTTTGGGCATTTTGGGAGATGGAGGGACACTGTCATGGCTGAGTTAACTCAGTCGTTCTCCAGAGAGCATCCGGACACTTTTTTTAGTCATACATACGCGTTCTTGAGATGTCCGGACAATGTATTGGGTCGTTCGGACTTTTTCCGTAGTCATTCGGAGGTATACATTGTCATTTTGATGTTTTCTGGACGCTACATATATAGTTTAATTCTCTGTTGCATGTTCGGACGCCTGATAGTATGCCTACGGTTATACGTTGACCTTTTGATTGTGTCCGGACTCTTTTTCAATGCAGTCCAGACGTTTTGATTTGGGTTTAAATTTTTTTTATCTGCTTTGGGTTGAGACAGATATCCAAAGATTTTTGTACTCTGTTTTAAACTTTCTAAACGAATACGTTGACGTTTTGCTAGTGTCTAGACGCTTCACGTGTAAGTCTGGACGATATTATTAGTTTTCGGACGGTGTGATTTGGGTTTGGACAGTGTTCTAATCGTTCGAATGCTTTTTTGTGCAAATTTTGAAAAAATGAGTAAGCGTCCACATACCAGCGACAGACTGATGACGAGCCACCTTTCGCTCGAGCTTTAACGGTGGAGCAGCTTACAACGATTATTATGTCCGCCTCGATTATTATTGAGCGGGACACCAACTTGGCAGATTTTCACGATCTCATATTTGAGGGTAGGACACTTCCAGAGGTGGTGAAGGGGTTAGGTTGGCTTCCGTTGATCCACAGGAGCGGCTATGCATCAAAGAATCTAGTATGGAGGTCATTGTCTGTAACGTTCTGATCATATTCTCGCCCAACGAGCTGGAAAATTTCTTTTGGTACGAGAGAGATTTGATATTAGAACTTAACACACTTTTTAACATCTATTTTTAAGAGGGCTGGCCTACTAAGACCTTGGTATTCCAGAATATGCTGGGTGAGAATACAACAATTTTGGAAGGCAGCTATATGATACACGGGCAGCTGCTTCCTTTTTAGCGGATGATGCACCTAATCTTATGCTCTTCCATTGACTTGAAGAAGTAAACCATGGAGTTGTCTTATAGCCGGGCCGAGTTTCGGTACCTGGTAGTTGTACAGGGGCTACCTGTTGATATAGAATCAAACATCTATCAGTCCATTCGTGCAGAGGCCTTGAAGACTAATGCATGGTCAGTGATATCAGTCGTCGTTTGATGGCTTTGGAGTAGAGGGTCATGGACATGGATGCTGGGTGAAAGAATGAGGTCGTTGCGCTTAAGGAGGTCCTGAAAGGGGTGGCGACCAGTGTAGAGCTCATTCTCCTGAATGAGCAGAACGTACTGATAGAGGAGCACCTTCGTCAAGTCCATCACGTTCTAAAACTCACAGATGATGAGGATGATGAGAAGTAGTCTACATTTATTTAGTTTTATTATGACGTTTATTTTTTTATTATGTTTTGAGGACATTTTATTTTTATTTTATGTTTTGTGGAGATGTTTTGATATTTAGTTGATATTTTTGTTCATATTATGTTTTGACGATATTTGATATATTTATGTCATTTCAGTTATGTTATTTTTATTTATTAGAACTTAATACAATATGTTAATTAATGTTACGTTTCTAATTTTGGTACACTTATTCAAAAAATATTAATATTAGAACTTAACACACTTTGGTTATTTAAAACTTATTAATAAATTTAATTGTATAAGCTTAAAAAAATGAAACAAAAAAAATCGTTAAACATCGTTCAGACGTTTTAATGTAAGCTCGAACGGTGTCGTATTATATAAAACAAATCGTCTAAACACGGTTTTATACAGTCGGGACACTTGAAATTCAAAACACCGTTTGGACGTTGTTGTTTATGAACAGACACTATCGTCTTGGTATTTGTAAAACGACATTGTGTAATGTAACGTAGGGTTCGGACGGTTATTGACAGTCCGAATGTCTATGTTTATGATCAGACGCTATCGTTTGAGAATTACTAAAACGATGTGTTGAACTATATGATGGAGTTCGGATGGGTACATCGTAGTTCAGACGGTTATGAAACTTTGGCGGCATCAATTCCCTTGAAAACTAATACACGTATGCGTCCGAACTTCATTTGATGTGTCCGAATGGTATTCAATAGTATGAAAGTGGTAGAATCACAGACAATGGAGGAAAAACAAAAAAAAAAAACTTAGAAAACGAAATATTTGAGCACAAGTAGAAGCGAAGAGCTGATTTTGGGCATCAAATCTTATTGAATAGTGTGTGAAAGGAGCAACTCTTTTAGAATTTGATATTGGATTACATTTGAGGTTAGTGGGTTTTATATTGAATTATTTTAGGATGAAAAACATGTATTTTAATATATTAAAGCATGTGTCTTTCGAAATTTTAGGGTCTAAAATGATAGTAATATAGTTTAGGGTTGGTTGTGATGTGTTTATCTTGAAGTGTTTGTGATTTGAGTTGATTTTGACAAGATTTTGTGGTGAAAATAGTTTCTAAGCATCGAATAATTGTCTTGTTCGATAATTGCAGTCAGGACGGATTATGTACTGTTCAAACTATATTTTCGGTTCGAACGCTTTGCAAAACGCGTCCGAACGTTTATAAGTATGGTTCAGACGGTGGTGTTACGTCTGAACGATGTTTGTTGTTATGTCATGTAGTCAGGACGGATTATGTACGTTTGTTTGTTTTAGTAGCCTTATACCCTGTTTAAGAATTACACGAAGTTCGGATAACGAACACGATGTAAATCTTGAATTGTCTACGTTATGGACAGTTTGAGTTTACAATATGCGTAATGTGTATAATTGTATCTGCAATTGTGATAGATGTGTTTATAAATTTCTATGCAAATCTCCTTTTGTCCTTCAGATACACATTCAGCATTGAGCTTACACACTTGCCTTAAATGATGGGTGTTTAGGCTCAATGTTGTAGGCGTGTATCTGGGGACTGAGGGGAAATGATGTAGAAATTCCTAAAGCATCGATCACAATGGTCGGGTCAATTACGTGCAGTACGTGATATTGTAAACTTGAATGGGATAGGACCTGTCACCCGAATAAATTAGAGTTGAGTATGAATGTCATCATTGTTTGCATTATTTTTTGTATTTTTGTCTTTAAATGAATAATATGGATAAGAGATGGATTTATGAGACTGATAGACTCAAAAGTGTGAAGTATAGTGATGGTGTTCGAGAGTTTATGAGTGTTGTCTGTAGTTATGCAGATAGTTGGGGTCTAATAAGATGTCCATGTAAGAGATGTAAGAATGTGCAGATGCTGAGCAGATGTTGAGCGAGAGTCGTATCCTAGGTGTAAAAAGTATTCGAAGTTGTTTTTCGTTGTTAGGTTACTTCTTGTGAAGTCGGAGAATAATTTGACTGTAAAGGCATTTGAAGATGTTGATAGGAAAGCACTAATAAATGTTGATAGGAGACACGAAGAAGAATTTTCGTTATGGGTTAGAACTCGTATATTTATTTAATTTTGTCCCTACTATATGTTTAATTTTAAGTGATCATTTTTTTTAGATTAAAAGTTAACACATGTTTACTATTTTAGGTTCAAACTATGCGCAATGAAAATTCGGGCTCGGTGTCGGATGATTTGTATGCATTAGCATCTGGTCCGGATAAACGGGTACTTTGTTACTCTGGGTGTGTAGTGAATAGAGTTAGGTTTCACATGGTCTTTCATGAACAGTTTCGTAACACTCAGCATAGTGGTATGGTTGTTCCAAGGGACCATGATGAGGAAGATGTTGATTTTTACTGCCAGGTTGTGAATATTTATGCGTTGCGTTATTTGCGGCGGAATTTAGTTTATTAACTAAAATGTGGCTGGTTTGACTTGAGTACTCAAAATTTAGGTCTTGATAAAAGTTATGGGTTTGTTAGTATTAGCACATCCTGAAAGTGGTACAAAGATGACACATTCGTGTTAACTTCTTAGGGGAATCAAGTGTTTTATATCGATGATATGAAGTTGGGCAGCCACTGGAAGATTATTCAAAAGATTACCCATAGAAACACGTATGATATTCCACCTATTCAGGAGGAATCTAGTGAAGATGGAGAAGGACCGTCGAACCGAGAAGCATACCAGGTGAATGAGCCTATTGAAGTTGTTGTGGACTTTAGCTTCTTTGACATGATCCCATTGATTAGAAATGACGTTGAAGCTTATGTGTCGGTAATCGATGGTAAGCAATGATTCCTCGAAATCGTTCAGTGAAGATTGTAGTGATTTTGAAGAATATGACTCCGAGGACTAAAGTAACTTTATCGTTTTCAATTAAATTTGTGTTTCTATTTTATATTCATTTTGAGTAACATAAATCATTGTGTTTTTTTTTCTCTAATCTTGATTTATTTGGTCACAATAATAGATTTTTCCAGCATTACTCGTTGTTAAATCCAAAAAATTGGCGTTAGAGCACCTGTATCCCGATATGAACAAGTAAGAATGAACTCGTCTTTGTGATTTATTTTCGCGAGCAAGGAATTTCAGGTTAAATACTTTTATTCCATTTTGAACGTTTATTTTAGCTATATGCTTACTTGTGGTAACAATTGTAAATGTACAATGCAGAGGAGGAGTGCAATAAACAAGGAGAATAGAGCTCAGTTGAAGATTGTACACACATCGGGAGTGAGGTGCTTCCAACACGCTAGAGCGTTGTTAGTGAGTAATAAATTTATATTTTTATTACTTATTATTTAAATAAATGACTTAGGTATTTTAATATGCATGTTCTATATTTCTTTTGGTGTACAGAAAAATCCAGAATATGATGAAATTAGTCATTCGTTGCTTTATAAAAAGATGCATACTAATAAGGATGAGATGTAGATTTCAGAAGATGACAAGAAAATTTGTAAGTTGTAACGTTAGATTTAATGATGCATTCGTATGCATTTATGTTTCATTTGTACTACTTTTATCTTCTTTTCTAATTTTGTAGGAAAAAATGGAGGCGTTACAGTTGCAGCACGAGTCAGAGGGAAAGTCATACACCGAAGTGGAGATATTCACTGAGGTGTTGGGTACGAAAGCGGGTTACGTGTGAGGTTTAAGCCGTTCAGTACGTTCTGCTGGATCATCTTCATCAGCATCGTTCATTGATTTGTCCCGGAGATTGGAGGAGGCCAGATTACATATTGAGGAGATGAGAGCTAGACAGTTGGAATATGAAGCGCATTTGGTCAAGCGGTCAGTTATGGAGCAGACGATGCGAGAGCATCTACAGATGATGGAGGATCAGAAACGGAAGAAAGATGAAGAACTGATGAAGATGATAGCAGAGCAGCAACGAAAAAAAAATGAAGAGCACCAGAAGATGATGCAGTAGTAACAAAGGAACCTACTGGAACAACAAGAACGAAGGATGCAACTAATGGCGGAGCAGATGCGTGAGTAGCAGATGGAGCAAATTGGACAGATGCATTCTCATTCGACACCCAAACAAAAAATTTGGTAGATTTATATATTTTTACTACTTTGTCTGTATTTATCGATTATGTATTTTATTTACTTTTAATAACGATTGCATATTTGTAGCTATTTTATTATATTATGAGTAGTGAATATCTTTCTATTTATATTATTTCTAAATTATTTTTCAAATTTTAATTAAATTAATTGATATATATAGAAAACCGTTCGGACGGTAAAAAATGACGTCCGCACGATTATTTTACATTGTTAACATGCTCACACTTTGCTTTAAATTCGTCAGTCCGAACGGTTGTTCTCTAGTCACACGGTCTTTATATAAGAAATCGTGCGCATGATAAACCAACATGTTCGCATGTTTTCAACGTAGCGAGCGTCCGAACTCTATGGTTAAGGTACACCAACATGTTCGCACGTTTTCAACGAAACGTGCGTCCGAACTGTATGGGGGTTCAAACGACGTTTGCAGATGACAAATAAATTTTCGTCATAAATGAAACAACGGTGCAGACGTGTTTATGAAAGAGTCCAGACGTTACACATTACCATTCAGACGATGATATTGAACCGTGTGCACGGTGTGTAGATGAAAAAATTCATTTCGTCACATTGGACGAACCGTTCGCATCAGCGGTCCGAAAGTATAGAGAGTATGTTCGCACAGCTCATACAAACGGATGGACGCTACTGGACATGCCGATTTTTAATTTCGTCTGAACAATTATGAGCAACGTAACACCAAAATCGTCACCTAAAACCTTGGCTGACGGGCTTTAGGAGAGAAATTGGATGACAAACTGGTCTTGTCACCCAAAACAATATCTGTCGAACCGGGAACTTTGGGTCACAATTTTTTTTTGTCACCCAAAATCTGTTTTCTTGTAGTGAGTGACCCCACTAGCCCCCTTAGCTTGGTCTCTGTGCTTGTTGTGGGGATAATTGTTTCACGGAGTTCGTTATGAATTGACCGCAAAAGCTGACACGAGTAGCAGCTAGCTAGCATATTGAGTCCCACTAGCCCCAAACATTATCCTCATCAGTTTTGGGAACTGCAGTCTGGATATAATACTGCAAGTAGTAATTGTGAGTCACCAGCACTAATCACATAATGAAAATATCTTACATCCTTTCGAAGATATTTTGAGTTGCATGTTGAGATCGATCATCTCAAATATGGTATATTTCTCATCGTATGAGATGTTTTCGCTCACGTTTCTAATCTCGCTGTAACATCTCTTTTCATTTCCGTCAGTATGAATATGAGAGTAATGCTCTTCTCATTTGATTAGGCTATGTTTTGAAGTGATCTTAGCTGCATGGCGTTCAGTTAGTGGTTATCTGAATACTGAAGTTCCAGGAAAAAAAAACATTATTAGCAGGGTAAGAAACATTAGTTGTGATTCCCAGATAAGTACTGTCGTAAACATATGTGTAATATATATAAGAGAAAATATGGGAAAAAAAAATGGTTCAAAACAAGACTAGACAGGTCTCCAATTTTATGCAAAATCAGAGTTCCGTTAGTCGGTGTTATAGGAGAGCACGCAACAAAGAGGGGATGAGCAAATCATTTTCGAGAATTTCGGCACATCGATCATGCCAGAGAGACCCAACATAATGGCTCCTCAAACATGCCATGCGCAACACGAACATCTCTGAATCCTCGGGCCCACTTCCCCCGCCACGTGTCGTCACCTGATCCTGCCAACCATTTGGCCCCCGTTTGGTTTTCCCCCATAATTCTTTCCCCCATCTCTCACTTTGACATTTCCTTTGTTCCAGTCATTCAGCAACTTGCAGAGAAACAGAAGAAATGAGGGTTGTTAGAAGCATGCACTTCCTTTTGCTAGAGTATCTGTATCTTTCCAGATTATTATAAATTGACTTCTCTCATTCTTGCTTCTTTCTTTCTGACAGATCTTCAACTGGGTACACAAGAGGCTTAATCATACTGTCCTTAAGGGTGTGATTCTCATGACTTCTGTCTTTATTAAGTCTAGTTAATAGTTTGTTTTGTTACTGAGTTTTCCATTCATTAATCTTGGAAGTTTGTTGAGTATACTATGTTTGGTGACTCGTGAATAATCCTTGTTGTTAATTCCCCATGTAGGTCTTCATAGTTCATTACTGTGTCACAAAGCTCGTATGAGTTATCTACATTTCCGTTTTTTGTGCAGATGGGTTCGCTGGAAATGTGAAAACATTTGAATCCACTACAATTGACATCGACAAGCAGGGGTTACTTAAAAAAGCGGCCCTTGTTGATGTGCTTGATATTGGATGGAGGGAAGGCATTTTGACAATTGGAACGCTGGGGTTACTTCCTCTAGAATCCTCCGACCAACGAAAGGAATATATTATTTTGCAGAGTGACAAAGAAGATGAGAAGGCTGAAGAAGAACAATATTCACTTGATGGTGGTGATCATGACACCAACGAAAATATTGTCGACCATGAAGAACTGAATCCATTGATATTGCCAACATTTGAACCAAGTTTTGGAGATTTCGAGTCAAGTCTGAAGCATGACAACGTTCGTAAACCTGCTGTGGCAATCAATGTTGATGGTGCTTCTCTAACTCCGTGTATGTGGCCTCCAAAGCTCAATGCTGAATCCGACAAGGAGGGCGAACAAAAGAAAAAGAAAGGAGAAAGAATTACGCTGGCAGATCTTTTTTTGGCCGATGCTGATGTGAAAGGAAAACTTGATCCTCGCGAAGTCCGCTGTTCGTGTGAAAAACCAGTGCTTCGAACCAAGAGTACTTGCCGTTCTTTTGCGAAGAAGTTGATTCCTTACGTTAAAGAGAATTCACGTCCGGTCCAAACTCTGCAACGAGTTAGTATCGTTCCGTCTCTCCTATTAGCGATCTTTCCGAGTCATAAACTACAAATCACCCAGCCCTCTCTTCTTCACCCAGTGTGTGTTGAGTGTCATGCCGGTCACCAGCTTCATATCGCGACTAATCTCAGGGTGTTCATTAGTTTTGTCGGCGTGAATTCATATAGAAATATAATTTCTAATAGCCGAAAAAATATCACGTCATTTAATGAACCCGACCCACGAACTCGACTCGTGAAACTGATCCGATTTTATTAAATGACGCCGATATTTTTTCAACTTCTAATCTCACTCGTTCACTCACACACTCACACAAAGCTCACTCACACTATAATCGGCGCCGAAAAGATATATACATATAATTGCTCATAATGCGGTTTGGCCGTAATCTTAGAGGCCAAGATTAGCTAGGGAGTTTGCCGAGTTTGATGAATTTGTTAACTTCCTCGTAATGCCGCAGCTGATGAGGAGGATGCTGAAGAGGAAGATCTATCCAGAGTTTGATGTCAAGATGCACAAATCCGATGGCCAGAAGCTTGCTGAAGTAGGACTTGTCATCAATGACGAACATGGAGCCCCTGAATCGGTCGCTCTGCTGCCAACTCAAGGTATTCTTCTCAATTTAACTCGAGCCCTGTGAAGCATGGTAACTTCAAAGCAGATGGCGGATAAGTTGACTGAACTTGCTAATTAATCGGCATAACCTGACATTTGTTATGTTCGAGTACTAGTGGATAAATATAAGACCTCATGATCTTTCCATATCCGGCGGGAGAGGAAGAAAAAACCAGGAGAATTTTCACTTCTGACCTCGGAATTATAACCAAAATATTATTTATCAATCTGAATTTCAAATTTTTGCTATGTTTAAATTTTCAAACTATCAAAATGCCTGGAAGTCCGTCCTCTAATACGATTGAAATTTATATATAAAAAAAATTAGCGCAATATCGAACACTAGATCCTATGACATAACAAGCATATATTGATAAATTAAAATAATATGAGAGTTCAATGTGATAAAATTCATAATTTAATGGCTCAAAATAATATTTGACCTTTTCGGGGCAAAAAGTATATATTCCTAAAAAATTATATCCTGTCTTTCTATCTTCTACGCTAGATGGGCCCTATTCTAAAATAATTATGGATAGCCTGATTGACCAAAATGTACACGTCCATGTCTGACCCTTTTTCTTTTTGTGGCCTGCTAGCGAAAGGTTTTCCACCGTGAATACGTCAATCATATGAATAGAGTTGAGGATTTTGTGCCCAAACTTTAAATGGAAGAAAATCCCTTAAAAAGCTGTATACTCTCATTCCATAGCCTTTTTCAGCCAAAAACTCTAGCCATCTTCTTGTACTATAGTATCCCATTAACCTGTTCCACTTGGAAGTACTCTAAAGTGCTATGCACCAGAAGAACAAGGTAGGTACACATCAAAGAAGCCATCCTTAATTACAGTCCTTTCCAAATCATGATATTATTAACTGTATACTGGTAAGGGGACCCATTTACGTAGAGTGGGAAAAAACAATAGCAATACACTTAAGGGGGCTCGAGTAATCCAACCAGGCAGGTGTAGCCGTGTAGTTCAATGAGCCCATGAGTACGATTAATCACCTTAATGGAGCTCCAGGGTCTCCGACGCTTGAATATATAGCGGCTTCAATTACAAGACATATATAAGACTCCCCATGATCATCATCAATCTGTCCTGTATAATTGCAATTCGGAAATTGAGACGTGGATTTCCTTGTCATGTTAAGGTCCCTCTTGTTGTCGCAGGTGCTCCAATCTGATGTCTTCATAATGGCTGGGTTCCCTTGTCTATAAACTATTGGATCGTCTATTTATGTTTCGCAACTTTCTCGGATGGTTTTGGCTGTTGTGTATTAGGGAAGTTTGGTTTGTCCCAGAATTGAGACTGCAATGTTTTATTTTATGATGGAACTGTGGTTTGTCGCATATATATAACTGCTAGACTACCATGGTTTCTGCTTTGGCATTGGGAAGCAATTACTCTTAGGTTATTGTGCTTAATTGGACCTATTTTTTCTAGCGTTATCTGTGATTAGACATAAAATGCAGCAACAGCTAGCATCGTTATGCATGTTACCATTTGGGACAAATATCGTATATGGAGTGATTCTTGGGACTCGATAAATTTAAGGTAAGGGTCTAACTACGCAGAAAGCTGCGGAATCACTCGATAAATTTCAAGTCCATGGATACATGCATGAGTTGAATGACATGTCCGGCAACTGCCTGCTTTGGTTCGACGATTGGCTCTGTTCAGCTATCCAAACAGATGTATAGTTAGAGCACTATTGAGACATAAATAAAACTTATCCATGTTGTTTCAATGCCACAATATAATTGATCAATAATAATTTAAGAGAAAACTTCACTTATCGCCCACAAATTAGAGGATTAACGTCATGTGGGGGTTCGAACTATTAATTTCATTTGTCACACGTTCCAATCATTAAAATTTAAGAATATGCACTCTTTATTAGAATCTGACTATCAAACTTGTGTCACGTAACTTAAATTTCACTCATTTCAACATAATATCTAATTAAAAAGTGTAAATTAAAAAATTTTGATAGTGAAAATAAAAAATGGGGTGAAAATGATATTTTACATCCCTAAAAAATATGGAGCCAACCCTAATTAGGGTCCAAAACAACTAGGGCTGTGTAGGATCTCTAACAAAGAACTCAAACCCGAAAGTTCTCCAACTCACACCTCTAAATATCACTAGAAGAATTTTATGCCAACTCTGCAACGATGGAATAATAAATTTACGCAGGAAACAATTCAATCCCAAAACAATATAAGCCAACCAAAATATAATTTCAACCCGATATTATAAAAGAAAAAGAGAAATATTTCCTTTTAGATCCTTACCTTTCCAACAAATATTAATTACAGGTCTAAATTACACTACAAAAAAATTGAGTTTTAGTGACGAAATTCTCGGTGATGAAATGAATTTCGTCACTAAAAAGGGTTTTTTGTGACGAAATTTTTGTTCGTCACGAATTTCATCACTAAAAGTCGTTTCTGTGACGAAATAAAATTTTTGTCACTAAAAGGTAATGATTTGGTGACGAAAAAGTTCGTCACGCCACGATCGATCGGTTATATGACGATCGGTCGGTATGTTGTGATGAGAAACTCCGTCACAACATGTGAAATCTTTTGGTGACTACTTTAAATCGTCACGCTTAACAATTGATCACTGATTATTAAACGATCGATCGGTGACGATTCCACCTGTTGAAAATTGTCGATCGATCGTTGCCTCCTGACGTTGGAAAATGCGAGTCGTCGATCGACCGTAGAAGCGTAACCGTCATTGTTTTTGAATTCACGATTGATCGTTACAATGAGCAGTCGATCGGTACTTCAGACGAATGGAAGTTTGCCACGTGTAAGACAATAAGCGATCGACCGTTGCCGCCTGACGTTGGAAAATGCGAATTGTCGATCGATCGTGGAAGCGTAACCCTCATTTTTCGAATCACATGGATCGTGATTATGCGCGGTCAATCGATCCTGAAAGCGAACGAGAATTCACCACGTGTAAACAAATGAGCGATCGATCGTCTCAATTTATAACGATCGATCGTAGTAAAGGACGAACGATTATATGAAACCGGCGAGCCATTTTTACCGGTTACCTCTAACGAATGTTCTCGAATCCTCTCAAACTTCACGAACCATTTCGTTCAGCATTGCCTTCCAAAGTACGCGGAATCACTTCCTGTTATCATCTGCATCAAAGGTACGTAGTTATATTAATTTTTAAGAGATATTAAGCTGTTTTAAATGAGGTTTTACTTTACGTTTTTTTAATTTGCTATATCTTTCATTTAGGTCCGTAAATTGTATTAATTTTTGTGTTGATGTATATTTTTAGCGTTTAGGATTGTTTAGGGATCATTTGGGGCTGATTTTGAGCGTCTTTTGGCCTTTTTTGTAATCTGTGTGTTTTCGTATAAACACCGATTGATCGCACTTCACCACGATCGATCGTGGTGTAGACGGTGAGTCAAACGATTGATCGTCTCAAGTAGACGATCAATCGCTTATTATTATTTAGCGACCGATCGATACTATATGTACCGATGAATCAGTAATTGAAACGGTGAGTTTCAAATTTAATGACAATCGATCACTTTAATTGACGATTGATCGTCTACAATACCGATGGATCGCATTTAACCTGCGATTGATCGTTGGAGATGGTGTGGCGAACGATTGATCGTCTAAGGTAGACGATCAATCGCTTATTGTTATTTAGCGACCGATCGATACTGTATGTACCGACGAATCGGTAATTTGAAACGGTGAGTTTCAAATTTAATGATGATCGATCACTGTATGTGAAGATCGATCGTTAATTGATGCTGTACTTTTAAAACCCCAAAATTACACCATATTGTGATTATTGTATCGATCTTTAGTTGATGTTGTACGTTGGATCACCATTTTATTGTATCACCTTTAATATTTTAATTTACATTATTGTGATTATTTAATGTGATTATTTATTAACGCATATTTATATATAACTTTAGCAACGTTCGTAAAATGTCAGCAGCTAAGCGTGCACGCACAACGAGGGTCGGGACTGGAACGTCGTCCAATGATCAGGAGCCCGCTGATTCGTTGATGACTGTAGAGAGGCGGATGGAGTACTTGAGGGGGCGGCCGGTAGCCAAAGAGCTTCCAGTGACGCTATCTGATTTTGACAATTTGTTGTACGAGGAGCACACCATTTTCCAATTGTTCGAGTACCAAGGATTCTTTCACCAGCTATCGTGGGTGGATGGTTTCTGTGTTGACTCCCTCGTGCACGAATTTTTTTGTGCGCTTATCTCGGTAGCTAGAGCACCTGAGGTGCAGATGGAGGTGCGAAGAGTATAGTTCATATTCTCGGCAGACGTCATTGCCGCTTTTATGCACTGCCCTCGGCCTAGGACTCCCTGGTTCCCAGCGGTTCCTTTGACGGATGAGCAGAGGACATCAGAGCAAGACTTATGGACACTGATGACGGGGAAGACCTCTGCAGTGGTTGGCAGCATAATCAAGCAGAGTCAGTTCAGTGTGTTTTGACGGATTTTGCACCTTATCTGGACGACGAACGTCGATGGCAGAACTCATTCTACCGAGTGCACGTTCCCGAGAGCTCAGTGCATGCTCTTACTAGGTCAGCAGACGTTGATAGATTTTCCACTGTACATGTTTGAGCTGATTATGGATGAGGCTTGGGGAATTAAGGAATATAGTCTCCCATACTGCGTGTTTCTAACTTAGTTCCTCATTTCTCGGGGTGTTATGATCACTGCGGAGGATACTCGGAAGGGGGTTAAGAGTGCGCTGAACAAGTTCACTCTGTCTAGGAGCAAGGGGCAGGAGGGGGCATTGACTCGACGGTTTGCTCGTAGAGCGGCAGCGGTCGCAGAGGTGGCAGCATGACCTTCTACATCAGCTTCAGAGGTACCTCTCGAGCCGAGAGTACCTGTAGTGCCCCCTCTCTGGGTGACCCAGCTATTTTCGGACCTCGACAGCCGTGTCAGCGCGACCGTGCAGGCCGCTCTACAACCTCTTGAGAGGTAGGTGCAGTCGTTAGAGAAGGAGGTGAAAGATCTTCGGACCGCCTTCAATGGGGACTGCACTGTGACAATGCTACGCAACAAGTCGGTTGTGGCTCATATGTCAGAAGTCAAGTCGTTGTGGTATGATTAAATTCGTAAACATAGAATTTTTATATAAACAGATCGTTAAACTTCTAATATTGTATGTTTTCGTATTTATGTAGGACCAATTCGACCTTGACTACAACCGTCAGGAGGACGTGAGGACGGTGGTCTAGACTATGATGGCGGCACGTCGAACGCACCGCAACCGGATGCATGCGTATTTCAAGAAGTTCTCGAGTAAAGAGGCTGTGTTGCTGAAGCCACACCCTGATACCATGGAAGAACAATGGAAGGAGTTATGCGATCTGTTCACCAGCGAAGCATTTTTGGTACGTGATTATAGAAACCCGTTGCCTAAATTGATTTGATATTTAATTTCTTAAAATATCACAGAAACGAAGCGAGCAAAATAAGAAGAATATATCAAAGTTGACTGTGAACCACCCTGCTGGTTCGCATTCCTTCCAGCGCACACGAGCTTGCATGGTTAGTTAACAACTAAATTTTAGACTTTATTGTTATTTTTCATCAATAATTTTATGCTACTGCCATGTAGAAAACTCAAGAAAGCAGCGATATCAATCCTGCAGAGCTGTATAAAAAGAATTATACAAACAAAGATGAGATTTGGACCTCAGAAGGAGCAAGAGAAATTTATGTAAGTCGCTTTCATTTTAATCTACTTTATGTAATTTATGTATATTTATCTACTTTCATGTTTCTGGTAATTATTACCATTTTTCAGGAATGGATGGATGCCTTCCAGCACCAGTGAGATTTAGAAGGAAAGACTTACACCGAAATTGAAGTATATTCCGAGATATTGGGCAAGAAGTCGGGATATGTTAGGGGATTAGGACGCGCGGTTAAGCCTCCACCTTCATCAACTTTGACTACACAATCTTCTGATCTACAGCACCAGCTAGCAAAGGCAAAGGATGAGATAGAAGTGATGAGAGCTGCTAGAGAAAAAGACTTGCAAGAATTTGCGAAGAAACAAGCTGAGATGGAGGCCACGCTGAGGGACCACCGTGAGGAGCAGCGGGTGGAGCAAGAGCACATCCGGTTGGAGCAGGAGGAGCGCATGAAAATGGAGCAAGAGAGAATGCGAATGGAGCACGAGGAGCGCATGCAAAAGGAACAAGAGCGCTTACGGGAAGAAATATCGAAGGAGCTAGAGAAGAAAATGTCATCTGTAATGGAAACGAAAATGAACGACATGTCAAAGCGACTATTCAGCCAGTTTGGAGGTTCGAAAAGGTAGATGCATCTATGTTGTAATAGATTTGTGATTATGTATTTTTAAGATGTTATTTTCGATTTAATTGCGGATTACTATTTCTTACCAATAATGTGCATTAATACGAGAATTGTATTTTTATTATACTACTATCTGTTATATAATTTTTTTATTATTATTGTTTTTCAAAAATCCAAATTACGTTTCAACCATTCGATCGGTAGTTAAACGCCCAGCTATTAATATATCGTCAATATTAAAAATATGTAATGCCGATTGATCAGTAAAGTCATCGATCGATCGTCAATATTAAAAATATGTAATGTTGATCGATCAGTAAAGTTATCGATCGATCGTCACAATTATACCGATCGATCAGTGACGTAGTCAATGATCAATCGCTTTAATCAACGACCGATCAACTTTTGTTAAGACGATCGATCACTAATAAATTATAATTGATCGTCATTACTATAGCGATCGATCGTCTATTTCTTACAATTTCATCGGTAAAAATGGCTAATCAATCACCAATAATTCACCGATCGATCGTATAAACGATCCATCACAAATTCACCGATCGACCGTTTATACCGATCAATCGCTAGTTTAATCGATCCATCACTAAGCCAAGTACGATCGATCGTCACTTGTGACGATCGATCGCTATATTTAGTGACGAAAAAAATCAGTCACTAAAAACTTTTTGTGACGAAATTTGGGTTTCGTTACGAAATACATTTTGTGACGCTCTTACACTGACGAAGCTGGTGACAAAAAAATTTCGTCACTAATACTTTTAGTGACGAAATTTTGACTTTTTGTCACTAAAAATCTTTTTTTTTTGTAGTGTTAGCTACGAAAATCATCTCATTTAACCAATAAATTATCAAAATGCATTGATGTTTGCCCTCTTCTAAAATTCTGCAATTAAAATATACAAAAATAGGTACGTGACAGAATATTGACGTTTGGATGCTATAGCCGGTCGAACAGTGATGCATTTTGATAGTTAGAAAACAACTGAAAATTAAGTTTAGTTGCATATTCATCGTACAACTGATCTGGACATGATCGTCCTAATTATTCACACATGAGACAGATTTCAAAACAATAGGAATGGTATATGGTACACGTTTTAGACTTTCCGCAACAATTAACTCTAGAAAACCTCGAACTCAAACCTTTAAGTCGCATATTGTATGTTAAATAGAAGTAAAAATATGCAAATTTTTATTATCATGCCATAGGATGTAATGTGAGCACGGGTAAAATAATTTAAAGCTTGAAAACTGGGCATATGTGCGTTCTAAGAAGCAACATAAAAAGGCGGAGGAAGGGAAAAAACAAAACAAAACAAGAAAAGGCCTACAAAACCTATATTAACACAAATATACCTGTGGAAACCGGTACGTACAACAACAATTCTACAGAATTTTAAATAAAACCATTTTCGTAAACAAGTTTTGAAATGGTTCATACAACACGATCGAATCAATTTCCATATAAAACAGAATCAAAAAAAATCCGGGACGTTAGAATCTCTCAGACCAAGGGTCTGTTTGTTTGATTATAGAATAAATTTTAGATTTTGTTTTACTTGTTTTCAAGCATTTGACAATCACCTAAAAATGAAGTCAAAGAAAAAGCTTTCTACCAAAAAACAAACTAAGGGCAAAATTTTCATAAACCATTTTTTTTGGAACATAATAGCACACCCCATATTTATGGTCAAAAGTCAGGAAGTCCCCCTCAAATTTCAAAATATTTTATTACACCCCATATGTTTCCAAAATAATCAATTTTTGGCTTCCGTTTAACTTGTCCGTTAAACCACATGTAAAATGAACAAAATGCACATCCATGAAAAAAATATTATAAATATTAAAAAAATCATTACAAAATATAAATGGTATATTAAAAAGTAATATTTTTTATATAAAAATAATGAAACTATATTTCATTAATCTATATAATTTTAATTTATTTCTTGATTTTTTAAAAAAAATTATCTTGGAGCTGCATTTCAGTCAAGTCACATAACTTTCCGTATGATTAAGAAGTTTTTGAATTTCAAGGATGCATATGATTGTTTTATTTTATCTAAAATTAGGTTTTTACGGGTGAGATTTTATTTCTTGTGGAGTCTAATTATTTAATTCAGCGCATATATTGTATTTTTTTAATGAAATAAGTAAATTATTAAGCGTGTAAAAAAATCATATCATATATTTAAAATAATAATCAAACACTGAAAAATTAATTTTTTTAGCTTAAATGCACCACAGTTACTGTGGTATGAGAGTGTTGCAAATATATCATTGGGGGTAACAAAAGTTGTTTTTAATAATGTTTCCGTTAAATCTATATCGTTCCGTTAGTCACCGTTAAAAAACTTAATTAAACCTGGTGATGTGGCAAGCATAAGCAACTAATGTGAAGTTAAAGGGCTCGGGCCCAACGATCCCCTCTAGGCTAGGGACTCCTCGGATGGGCTCGCTCTCAGTGTCTCGTACACCTCCTTTACGAACACCAGCCCATGATACACATCTCGAGAGGGATGGTTGTCGTTGGCCGGAGACACCTTGAGATCGAATTACCGCTGCTCCACCACAACGTAGCCGGGAGCTTGCGTGCCTTTACGTCATTCTTGAACGACAAGCCGTACTTGTTGAACTTGCCCAGATAATTGAGTTTCCTCAGGTTCCTGTAGAACAACATGGTTGGGAGGTTCTAGTAGTATATTCCGAAGGATATTCTGATGGAGGTTCTGGTAGTACATTCCGAAGGATGTTTCAGTGAAGAAAATTTTACCAAAAATAATAGTTTTACAAGCAAATAAACGGACCCTAAGTGGGAGGGCCACTCGGCAGTCAAAGTTCATTCTCAATAGAATTGGGTCAGGTGCCTTAATTTTGTGATTAAAGGAGGTTTTAGTCCATGAAATTTATATCATTTTAAAAAATAGTCTTCGAATGTTCACTTGAATAGCAGTCCCTGATTTTTTTAATTTTATCAATACGGTCCTTCCGTCTCCTTCTGTCAGCCTCAAGTGTAGTCATTTGATTGGTTGTGTACGTACAGGGGCGACTCCAGCTGTAGGCAGGGTAGGCGGATGCCTAAGGCCCCCAATTAAAAATTTTCTTTAATAGGTATATTTAAAAAATATTTAATGATAAAGCCTAAAAAATTTAACTTTAAAACTATTTGTAAAGAATTTTAGTTAGTTTTTATTCTATAAAAGACCTATTAAAGCTCCTTAATAAAAGGAACCATTAACTCTTCAAAGAGATCTATTAAATCTCATTGATTGAAGTAACCATTAACTCTTCACCTTTTTATAAAATCTCTTGTATCGATCAACCCTATAACGTCTCTCTATTTAAAAGATATTAATTGTAAATTGATTTAAAAGAAATTCAATAAAATCAATATCCTATAAAATCTCCTTAAAATTGGGTTTGATTCGAGAAATCTTATAAAATCTCACACCTAATTCATTTCATTGTTTTACCGTTACTTGACAAACAAAAATAATCTCACACCTAATTCATTTAAAATCTTTGGCATCAAGATCACTCGTGGTCACTAAAGTTCAGGTGCTATTATTCTAAACTTTTTATTAAGTAGTCTTATTTGTTGTAGTTATAATTATTTGTATTTTTATTCTAAGTTTGTGTTTATGATTAGTTTAGATTTCATTATCTGTTTAAATATAATTTTGAGATACTATGTCTAATAGAAAATATGAATCTAGTTATGAAAAGTTAAAAAAGAAACAAAAAATTGAAAAACTGATTCAATCTCAAACTGGAGCACTTGATAAATTTGTAATACAAGTTGAAGAATATTTTCTAGAATTTTTAGAAGTAGATGACACAACAGGGAAAAGCCTTTTTAATGAACTTATAGATATAGTAAAAAGAAAAATAAAGTGTACAAAAAAGACTATTAGATATAAATCCTAGAGCACTTTACACATCTTGTGGTTGTCATAATTTAAACCTAGTACTTTGTGACATGACTAATTCATGCCCTAAAGCTATATCTTTCTTTGGAATTGTACAACGTGTATATACATTGTTTTCTTCCTCTACAAAATGCTAGAAAATTCTGCAAGATAATGTACCTATATTAACTCTTAAACATCTGTCTCAAACACGTTGGGAAAGTCGTATTGAAAGTGTAAAAGCAATAAAATTTCAAGCTTAAAAAATAATAGATGATTTAGTTCATTTAGCTGAACAAAATGATGATCCCAAAATAAAGAGTGAAGCCACCTGTTTAGCTACATATGAGTTTGAAAATTTTGAAGATTTGTTAGGCATAAATATTTTGGTATGGTATATTGTTTGCTGTTAATTTTGTTAGTAAGAACTTACAATCTAAACACATGCATATAGATGTTGCTATTGATCAATTGAAAGATCTTATTTCTTATTCAAAAAATTATAGAGAAAATGGATTCACTTTTGCTTTGAATTCATCTAAAGAAATTGCAGTTGAAATGAAAATAGAACCTATATTTCCTAAAAGGCGAGTAATTCACAGAAAAAAACAGTTCGACGAAAATACTGATAATGAAATAATACGATCAGTAGAAGAATATTTTAGAGTTTATTATTTTATTTATATAGTAGATCATGCTATTTCTTCAATTGGAAATAGGTTTGAACAATTTACAATCTACGAAAATATTTTTGGTTTTTTATTTCATTTGAAAAAGTTGAAATCTTTGGATGAGGATGATTTAAAAAAACATTGTCTTGTACTTGAAAATGTTTTAAAACATGAAGATCATGCTTATATTGATGGTTTAGATTTATTTTCAGAATTGAAAGTGTTAAAAGAGATTTTAAAAATAGAGACTAATACTCCAACTGAAACATTAAACTATTTAAAAAGATTAAACTCTTTTCTAATTGCAAGTATTGTTTAAAGAATATTATTGACAATACCTCTTCTGTTGCTTCTGCAGAAATAAATTTTTCAAAACTGAAACTAATAAAATCCTACTTAAGATCAACTATGACGCAAGAAAGATTAAGTGGATTGACCATATTATCAATTGAAAATGATATATTAGCAAATTTAGAATATAAAATTTGATAAGTAATTTTGCATTTCAAAAAGCTATAAGAATATGTTCTAACTAATTTTTTTTATTTATAATTTAATTTTTAAATATATTATTTTATAAAGCCTCATTTTGAAGTTTCGCCTAAGGCCCCAATTACCTTAGAGCCGCCCTTATGTACGTGTCAGAACCTTATTAAAGAAGTGTACACGTATTAAAATTTGATTGGTAGTAATTTGTATCATCTTTAGCTAACTTCATACTTAAAACTAACGGAATGACTTTGTTGACAAAACGGAAAAACATAGGGTGTTCTAGTGATCATATTGAGAACCCCGTGACTCTTTTTAAAAGGTATAAAACCCAGAGACGAAAAAAATCTTCAACCCTTAATTTTATTTGAAAATAACTTTAGTCTGTTACTAATTCGGATTAATAAAACATGAGGGGAGTACTAATGGACCGACTAAAAGAAAAAAAGACCCAAAGAAGTCCAAAGAAATAAAGAAATGGGTTGAGCTTAACCAAGACCCAAATCAACCGAGACCAGCCCATTCTTTTACGCTTTGAAGCCCCGTGGTTCAAAAGTACCCGCAGAATGAAGACCAATCAAAAGTTTAATAGCTTTAGTACTTGATTTAATTCAACCATAATAATATGAAACTCCAAATTTTCTTCGTTGTGAGAGATGCAGCAAGACCAACAAAGTAAAAAAAAAGTTAAAACTATTTATTTGTTCTCAAGGTTTTGACCCCTTATAACAATCATACTTTCGTTAAATAAATCCTTCCATTAAACTAATATCCATAAGTTAACGGTTCATAAATCAGTTACAATCATATATTAACACGTTTCACCCAAAATTAAATAAGCATTGTAGTTCCTAGGATTAAGGCAACCTAAGAGGGGGGAGGACGTGACTGAGTCTCCAAATTTTTTCAATTTTAACCCTCACAGTTGTGTTTACAAAGTAATAATAATTTAGCACAAATATTATAACAACAAATATATAAGTACTAAATGTAAATTAAAAGGTTAGAGAAAAACAAACACGAGATTTTTTTAGGTGGTTTAGCAAACTCCCCTTTAATCGACTCCTCAAGCTTCTTTCCAAGCCTTGAGGTTTTCTCCACTACCTTTCCTTAGTGTACACTCTAGTTTTCGGGTGCTAGAGAACCTTATAAGTGTTTCTTTGGGCTCAACACTCAACCCAAGTGATTTTTCACGCTCACCACTCACAACCCAACCGAGCCTCATATATGCCCTCTCTAAGTTCCTTCTTTAGTAAACAACCCTCACTAAAGGCATCACCCATTTTGAAAAAGAAGATAAAAGTATTGAACTCTCCCAATATTGGATAAAATAATAGAAAGTTCTATCTCTTTACGGCACACGATGACAAGGATATGAAAGTGTAATTTGTATAAATGATATGAGAAATATGAATAAGAATGTTTTATCTATTTATAAATGTTCTCTGTATTTTATAATACCCAAGAAAGGTCCTTATATAGATCACATATCAAAACTACCCGTTTCTAGCCATTTGGGATCAATATGACAATTTTCCCATTTTACCGGTCGATTGCTACATCAACTGGTTAACTGCTACAACTAGCTATTGCCCAACGGTCAAAAAATTCGAATACAATCATTTTTTTACCTACGCATAGATCATTATATATACCACTACAATTAAAAAGATTTCACATTTTTTAAGTCCCAATTTTAAAAACAAACCCCTAAAAACATAACTAAGGCTTAGGAGTTTATATAAAGATATTTTAAAAACACTTAAAGTATATTTTTGTTGTCAAACTTGTGATAAGAAGATTATGCATGGTTTGAAATATATGCAAACATATGATTCAAATTCTTTTCAAAAGTGAAATTAAGAGTTACAAGATTATACACTATAGTCTTGATCTTTAATCTTCTTGCCTTTCACTCTTTATAAAAATGTATTTGTCTTTGAAGATATCAATTTTGCAAACTTAATCCATCTATTGAAATTATCAAAATATCGATTGTGAACAAAAGACAACAACCATATCACCTCAATTAAAATGGATACAAGCTAAATTGGTACCTGTGGTATTCTAGAAAATCGATTTGGTTTCTATGAAACAAAAATCATAAAATAGTCCCTATACTCCTTAACTCGTTTCCCGTTGGTCCACACACCCCAGTCCGTTAACTCCATTGTCGGGACCTACTCAACGTAAGCTAAAAAATGCCACGTTTATCCAACCTGGCTTTGTCACGTCAGTCCTTGACACTCACAAAGAATTACTTTGCCTGATTGTTTTTCCTTTCCCCCGTGACCCCACACTCCACTTACTCACCGGGTGGGGACCTCTTTTGAACAGTAAGCGTTTTGCTGCAAATCTCCGATTCATTTCCTCTCTCTTGCGCATCTTCATCCGCAAAGAAAGCCCTTGTCATGTCATTCATCGATCTCCAGAGAAACAGACAGAGGCTGAGAGAGACACATAACACACTCAAAAATCATTTTCATTTTCCTTTTTAGTATATTTTACCAATTCCCTCGCAGCATTTTTGAAGCCCGACATTGTTTCAGATCTCTGCCCCCTCCTTTGAACTCCAACTCACATTGCGCAAGAAACTTTAGAGCAGAGAGAGACTAAAAAAGAAACAGAGTAAATTGGATCAACAGAAAATAGAGAGCAATATTTATCAAATGGGCTTTTTATTTCCTATTATACATCATAATTTCATACTACTAGAAATTTGACATATAGTAACGAAATTCTCGGTGACGAAATATATTTTGTCACTAAAAGTCCAAAATACAAATTGTTTGGAGACGAAATTATGTCGTCACCACTACCGATTGATCCGTAGTACATAAACGATCGATCGTTGAACAATTAAAACGTGGCAATGTATAGTGATCGATCGGTACAAACACGGATCGATCGTCAAGCGTAATAGTAAGGAAATGAGGGATGTTGATCGATCATGCTATTATACTGATTGTTCATTGATGCAACAAATGAAATTTTGCCACATGTTGCCACATGTTATGTAACCGCCACTTTTTCGAATCTTCGTTCGATCGTTGCACCAATGAAAGGTAAAGCGCCACGTGTTAGAATTGAACACGAGCGATCGGTGCATTTACCGATCGATCTTTGCGAACGATTATATGAATAAAGCAAACTCATTTTTACCGGTTATCTCCACAAATAATCACCATATTCTCTCAACTTTCTATGATCGAGTTTGTGCTGCATTGTCTTCCAAAGTGTGTGGAATCTTCTCTCACTGTCATCTACGTCAAATGTACGTACTTACGTTTTCTTTTAAATAGTTTATATTCGTTTTTAGTTTAGTTTTTGAAATATGCCATATGATCCATTTAGGTCCGTAAAAATATAGTTTTTTTAGTGTGAATGTATGTTTTAGGAGTTTAGGATTGTTTAGAGATCAATTTGGGGTGATTTTTGAGTCGTCCCCGTGACGATCGATCGTGTGTTCAAGGTGATCCATCGTTATGTAGTTGGTGAGAAATGACGTTCCATCAACTGAGTTCAATGATCGATCAGTAAATTTAAAGTTGTGTGTTTTATTTGAAGACAATTGATTCTCTGTTCACTTACCGATCGATCAGTAAATTTAATTAGAAACAATTCGTTTTACTATTTGGGGATCGATCGTCCTAGTGGCAATCGATCTCTTGTGAAATACGGTGACTTTTGGTTCATGTACTGATCCATCGCCAAGTTAAGCGATCGATCCTGAATTTTGCCAATGGATCGGTAGGTTTAAAGCGCACAGTTTTTGTATTTGCGATCGATCGCTTAAATATGCAATTGATTGTTACATTTAGAGATCGATCGCGGTAATTAGCGATAGGTCATCATTCTATTGCATTTTAAATATTTCAAATTTTAATCATATTTTTGTGATTATTTATTAACAAATATTTATATAGAATTGTTGCAGCATACCTAAAACGTCAGGAGCCAAGCGTTCGCACACTTCGAGGATCGGGACGGGATCGTCATCCCAAGAGTAGGAGGCCACTCAGGTGATGACCCTGGAGAGGCGGATTGAGTACTTGAAGGGGCGGCCGGTGGCCAAAGAGCGTCCAATGATGCTCTAAGATTTTGATGAGTTGTTGTACGAGGAGCATTCCCTCTACCAGCTCTTCAAGTACCAGGGATTCTTGCATTAGTTCTCCTGGGTAGATGGTTTTTGTGTGGACACCCTGGTGCACAATTGGAAGTACGAGGGGTGTAGTTCATATTCTCGGCAAAGGTCATTGCCGATTTCATACACTGCCCTCGGCCCGAGACTACCGCCTTCCTGGCGATATCGTTGTGATTACCCAGTTTTAAAAAAATAAGAAAGTGAAATACACGCATATGAGTTTCGAACGTTGCGTTTCGAATTCTACAGCAGTTACATGTCTTTTCGCCGACCAGTTGTTTCTCTCTCATAAATCATTCTCTCTCTTCATTTTCTCACCCGTTACACCTCTTTTTCCCTAGATTTCGAAGCCTATTCAACACCTCATAAATCACTCTCTCTCTCTTCATGCGGGCTGGGATAGATGAGAATGAAGTTTTATTTTATATTGCACTTTATTTTATTGAGAGACTCTTATTTAAGTTTATGATTTTCAAAGTGAGGACTATATTTAACTTTATTTGGAATAAATGAATTCTATATTTTGAGTTATTTGATATATTGTTCAAAGAAAAAGTCCACTGTTGGACCCTGTTGGATCTGGGGTGTGATAGTTTGGTATCAGAGGAAAGGTTATAGATTCTGTACACTTCACAGTTTGAGTTTTGGGTAGGATTGGGTAGCTTAGGATTATATGTTTGATATTTTATTTGTGTCGACAGTTCCATGAGTAATAGTCATTGTTACAGGATGTCTAATCCCGCTAACTTGTTTAACCTGAATGAGGCCATTAATGGCGAATCGCAATCTGGACCGAGTTCTCGTGGTTTTCCGACGGTTGCCGAGGGCTGCACTATCGAACAATTCAACCGAATGCACCCGATGACGTTCGAGGGGAAAGCTGATCCTTCCGCCGCTGAAGATTGGATTCAGCACATTGAAGATATCTCCGGGTTTTACATTGCATAGAAGAGCAGAAGGTGCTATATGCTATGTTTAAGTTAAATGGCGAAGCGAAGCGTTGGTGGATTGCTAAACGAACACTTCAGGAAGGGGCATTAGGAGGAGAAGCTCTCAAATGGGAACGCTTCAAGGAGATATTTTACGCACGATTTTTCCCAAGGTCGGTTGGTGATTCAAAGGCCAAAGAGTTCCTTAATTTGGTCCAAGGTTCTATGAGTGTGCACGAGTACGTAGCTAAATTTATTGAGCTGTCTCGTTTTGCCTTTTATTTGATTCCGGATGAAGAACGAAAAGCTCGGAAGTTTGAAGAAGGTCTTCACTATCACGTTTATGATCTCGTGGTGGCGTTCCAAATTAATAATTTTGCTGATTTGGTAAACAAGGCAACGGTGATAGAGCAGAGTATCCGGCGAAGCAATGAGCAATTCGAGCAAAGCAAAAGATTTGTGCCTCAAGGACCTCATTCTAACATCAATCAGGGTCCTCCGAAGAGAAGAAGTGATGATGGCAGGACGGAAAGAGAGCAAGGAAATCAAAGTATTCAGAACAGGCCACAAAACTCTTTTTGTGCAAGGTGTAATCGCACACACTGAGGAGACTGCCGAGTAGAGGCGAAGTTATGTTTTCGTTGCGGAAAGGTGTGCCATTACGTAAAAAATTGTCCTTATCCAGCAACCATGAATGAAGGAAACTCGAACTAGCAGAGAGGAAACAATCAAGCTTCACATAACAACAATCATGGCAATAATGTGCAAGCTCGCGTATACGCCTTGACCCCGGAGGAAACAGAAGGAAATAACGAGGTGGTGACATGTACAATTCCATTATTCTCTGCAAAAGCCGTAGTATTATTAGATTTGGGAGCTACGCATTCTTTCATTTCCACGACCTTTGTTAAGTTATGCGGCTTGGAGGCGGAGTTGCTAGAGTTTAATCTTTCTGTGGCAACTCCAACAGGGAATTCAGTGGTATGTAGGAAAGTATATAGACAGTGTCCTATTATGATAGAAGGGAGGGTGTTGCCAGCAAATCTGGTGATGTTCAGTATGCATGGGTTTGACGTGATCCTAGGGATGGACTGGCTAGCAGTCAATTATGCTAGTGTTGATTATTTTAAGAAAGAGGTTATCTACAAACCCCCAGGAGAACAAGAATTTAAGTTTGTAGGATCCCGAATATGTACTCACCTTGCAGTCGTTTCTGCTATTCAAGTAAAACGATTATTACGGGAGGGATGTCAGGGATTTTTAGCCTGCGTGGTAGAGGTACCGAAGAAGGAGTTTAAGTTGGAGGAGATTCCAGTGGTGAAGGAGTACCCAAAAGTTTTTCCTTCGATTTATCTGGGATACCTCCCGATCGAGAGGTAGAGTTTGCGATAGAACTACTACTGGGTACGACACTCATATCTAAAGCTCCTTACAGGATGACACCCCCAGAACTTGCTGAACTCAAGGAGCAACTGCAAGAGTTAATAGACAAGGGATTTATTAGGCCAAGAATATCACCGTGGGGAGCTCCAGTGCTGTTCGTGAAAAAGAAAGATGGAACTATGAGGATGTGCATAGATTACATAGAGTTGAATCGAGTTACGATTAAGAATACGTATCCATTACCTCGCATCGATGACTTATTTGATCAACTCCAGGGAGCTCAGGTATTCTCCAAAATTTATTTGCGATCTGGATACCATCAATTGAAGATGTACCAAAGATGGCATTTAGGACAAGGTACGGTCATTATGAGTTTTTTGTAATGCCTTTTGGTTTAACCGATGCTCCTGCAGTATTCATGGATTTGATGAATCGAGTATTTCAGAACTTTCTGGATAAGTTTGTTGTGGTATTTATAGACGACATCTTAATTTATTCTAAAAGCCCAGAGGAGCACGAAGAACATTTAAGGTTAGCGCTTCAGACTTTAAAGGAGAAGAAGTTATACGCTAAGCTGAAGAAATGTGGGTTTTGGCAGGATACTATCTCATTTTTGGGTCATGTAGTGTCTAAGGGAGGAATCTCTGTAGACCCAAGTAAAGTAGAAGCGATAGTCAACTGAGTGCAACCAAAGAATGTCCATGAGATTAGAAGTTTCTTGGGACTTGCAGGATATTATCGACGTTTTATTGAGGTGTTCTCCAAGATCGCGGTACCGTTGACTTCGTTGACCAGGAAAGGGAGTAAGTTCGTGTGGACTGATGAATGCGAGCGGAGTTTCTAAGAATTGAAGCAACGATTAATTACTGCCCCGGTGTTGACGATTCCATCCGGTTCTGAAGGCTATGTGATCTATAGCGATGCCTCAAGGAAGGGATTAGGTTGTGTGTTAATGCAACATGGGAAAGTTGTCGCTTACGCCTCTCGTCAGTTAAAGGGGCATGAGCAGAACTATCCTACACACGACCTTGAATTGGCAGCAGTGGTCTTTGCATTGAAGATTTGGAGGCATCACTTATATGGAGTAAGATGTGAAATTTTCACCGATCACAATCAGTTAAGTAGGCAGGGATCAGCAAGAGGAACCTAGGAGAAACTGCCCAGTACAAAAGTCTCAAGTATTTCTTCACTCATAAGGAATTGAACATGAGACAAAGGAGGTGGCTGGAATTAATAAAAGACTATGACTGTACAATCAGTTACCACCCCAGAAAAGCTAATGTGGTTGCTGATGCACTAAGTAGAAAGTCGTCTGAAGCTGTGGTTGCAGTTTTAAATCCTCCACACGAGATTTTGATGGATTTGGAAAAGGAAGGGATTTCGTTGGTAGATAGAGATCGACAAGCTGTTATGGCTAGTCTGGTGATTCAATTAGACTTAATAGAAAGGATCAAAGTGGCTCAGAAGGAAGATGTAGGACTAACGAAGCTGGAAGCAGAGGTACGTACTGGAAATAAAGTTGATTTTAATATTTCAGATAATGGGGTGCTAAGATTTAAGAATAGGTTATGTGTTTCTAACAATAAGGAGATAAAAAGAGATTTTAGAGGAAGCTCATCAATCTCTTTACACAATACACCCGGGAAGTACCAAAATGTATCGTGATTTAAAGGAGACGTTCTGGTGGAATGGATGAAAAGGGAGATAGCGAAGTTTGTGGAGCAGTGTCTCACGTGTCAACAAGTTAAAGCTGAGCATCAAAGACCAGCTAGACCATTACAACCACTTGAAATTCCAGAATGGAAGTGGGAGAATATTTCCATGGATTTTGTAGTGGGTTTACTGCGAGCACTAAGCGGTCAAGATGCTATTTGGGTCGTGGTGGACAGATTGACGAAATCTGCTCACTTCATACCTATCGAGATAGGGTATTCTATGGAGAAGTTAGCGGAGTTATATGTACAGGAAATAGTTCGGCTGCATGGAGTACCTATGTCAATAGTGTCAGATCGAGATCCGCGTTTCACCTCGAAATTTTGGAAGAGTTTGCAGAAGGCTTTTGGTACTAAGTTAAACTTCAGTATAACCTTTCATCCTCAAAGTGACGGTCAATCAGAAAGAATCATTAAGATTTTGAAAGATATGTTGCGGGCTTGTGTACTTGACTTTAAGGGCAGCTGGATACGATACTTACCTCTAGTGGAATTCCCTTATAATAATAGTTTTCAAGCGAGCATCCAGATGGCACCGTATGAGGCTCTATATGGAAGAAGATGTCGATCGCCACTATACTGGAGTGAAGTGGGGGAAAGACAAATTTTTGGACCAGAGATCATACAGAGAACATCAAAAAAAGTTATATGTATCCAAGAAAGGTTGAAAGCTGCTCAGAGTCGACAAAAGAGTTATGCTAACAGACATCGAAGAAAGTTGGAATTTGTGATGGGGGATAAGATTTTCCTAAGGGTTTCCCCAACAAAAGGAGTAATGAGGTTTGGAAAGAAGGGCAAGCTGAGTCCTATTATTGGACTATTTGAGATTCTCGTTAGAGTGGGACCAGTGGCTTATCAAATCGCTCTGCCGCCAAGGCTTTCGGGAGTTCACAATGTCTTTCATGTATCTATGTTAAGGCGATATGTGCATGACCCCACTCATGTCATTGATTTCGAGCCATTGCGGATTCAGGATAATTTATCATATCCTGAAGAACCTCTGCGAATCATTGAACTAAAAGATCAATTCCACTAGTCAAAGTACTTTGTAATAATCACACCCAAGGAGAGGCTACATGGGAGCTTGAAGAGGAAATGCAACAAAAATACCCAAATTTATTTGAGAATTGAAATTTCTGGTACTAAGGTTATATTATTGATGATTTTAGGATGGACTTAATGATTTGTACTATTGTGAGGATGTCTTTGTATCTGTTACTAATAATTTGTTATTTCAGGATGGCGGGATTAAGTTGGGTACATATGTTTTCTCAATCGAATCGACGTCGCAGATATTTACCAGCAATAAGAACCAAAACCCTACGTTACTTCTGGGGAGATGAGTCAGATGATGAAGGTGACATTATTAGGTTCGTAGCATTACCAGAGTATATTTTGATCGAAGACACAGAGGAGGTACCTTTTGGAATGCCAGATGTTATTGATGATAGTGGACCATTAGATGAAGATGAGAGTAGTGATGAGGATTTACCAGGTATTTTATTCATTTTTAGCAAATTTCGAGGACGAAATATTTTTTAGGGGGGAAGGATGTGATAACCCAGTTTTAAAAAAAATAGGAAAGCAAAATATGCGCATATGAGTTTCGAATTGGAGCGCTTAGAAGAGGAGAGAGGCGGGCAACATGACCACTAAGGCGCCTGGTGCTTTTGTTCTATTTAATGAAGTTTTAAATTACTTAAGCTTCTTTTCGCCTGTTTTAATTTTTTAGTAAAACGTTGCGTTTTGACTTATCTTCTTCCTCAACCCTAATTTTCGAATTCTACAGCCGTTACATGTCTTTTCGCCGACCAGTTGTTTCTCTCTCATAAATCACTCTCTCTCTCTTCATTTTCTCACCCGCTACACCTCTTTTTGCCTAGATTTCGAAGCCTATTCAACTCCTTTGCCAATATCATGAAGATTCTTCATAAATAAAATGATTTATCATGTTTTATGTTGGATTTCGAAAAGCCATCAGTTTTAGACGAGATTCAATACATTTTTGGCCAAATCTTGGGTTCTCCTCACCTATAAAAGGGGGAGCTCGTTCAGAGGTTAAGCACACCTCTCAATTTCGACCTCAATTATTTTGAGATCTCTATATATCTCTTTCTCTGTCTCTCTCTCTCATTGCTGCGAATTCTTGAAGTTTTTTCGATGACGGTATGCTCTGTTCAGAGGTTAATTATATATCCCTAATTATTTTTCCGGATTACTGTTAGGTTGTGCTAATAGCGGGGATATCAATTTTTCAAGCGAGTCAGGTAAGCGGGGTAACGATAGATTTTTCCTCGATAATATGAAATGACGTGTTTTGAAAATTATACTGAAGTCTGTTTTGAATTTTTGGATTCACTGTTATTCAATTACTGTTTATACTGAAATATAATTACTGTTTTATGTTCTGAAATTCCGGTTGCAATGTGTATTACTGATTACTGTTATTACTGTCTCTATTGGTACCAACTCATTGATTAGTGATTAGTGATTACTGTTATTACTGTCTCTATTGGTATCAACTCATTGATTAGTGATTAGTGATTACTGGTGTATCTATTCTTCGGAGTGATGACACAACCCTGCCATAGGGTAAATATGGCTTACTGATATTGCCTCAGTGAAATTTCTGAACTACTGAAATATAAATTGAAAATTTATTTTAAAATATTTTTATTAATATTTTTATTCTCCGCTCACTGAGTTGTCGAACTCACTCCGTTAATATGTTTTTATTTCCAGAAATGTATGGAGATCAGGTCGAGGAACAAGCTTAGATGTCATGCGAGCTGGGATAGATGAGAATGAAGTTTTATTTTATATTGCACTTTATTTTATTGAGAGATTTTTATTTAAGTTTATGATTTTGAAAGTGAGGACTATATTTAAGTGTATTTGGAATAAATGAATTATATATTTTGAGTTATTTGAAATATTATTCAAAGAAAAAGTCCACTGTTGGACCCTGCTGTGTCTGGGGTGTGACAATCGCTGACGGATGAGTAGAGGACATCAGAGCAAGATTTGTGGACTCTGATGACAGGAGAGACCTCTGCAGTTGTTGCCTGCATAATCAAGCAGAGTGAGTTCACTGCGTTTTAATAAATTTTGCACCTCATTTGGACGCCGAACGTGGATGGCAGAACTTTTGGTACAGGAATGGATAGGAAAATTTAGGAAAGCATATATAAGTTGTACATGTTGCATTATAGAAATATTTTGTAAGAGTTAGTATGAGGAATCCATTAATATGTCATAAATTAGTGATATAACGTTTATCTAGCACATGATTATAAGATATTAGTGTGAGGTATGTATTAAGATGACATTATAAGTAAAATAATTTTAATAATTAAGTAATTTGTGTTGTTAAAACGCGTACCTATACTATTTAGGATCACCGATCGATTAGTGCACTACCCTTCGATCGATGAAGGACGGTGTCGTTTAGATATGTCAAGACGACCGATCATGTATACACAAAGCGATCGATCATCAAATACACCGTCGTTTTACCACAATCGATTGTTTATATGCGTGGTGTTTTAGTTGCACGACGCGATCAATCATCCATATATTGTGATCGATCACGTCGTGCGACGTTTTAAGTGAACATGCCGATCAATCCCGCCGTGCGACGTTTTAAGTGAAGATCGATCGTGAGGTTACTGATCGATCGTCAGAAAATTTTGTTTTTAAGAATTAATGATTGAATATTATGAGTTTAAATGTTTGCAAACACAAAATACACATTAACAAAGCATGTTTGGATGTATTTAGATTAAATAAAAACAGATCAAGTACACATTATTAATATTTAGGAAAGCATGTATAAGTTGTACATGTTGTATCGTAGAAACATTTTGTAAGAGTTAGTATGAGAAATCTATTAATGTCATAAATTAGTGATATAACACTTATTTAGCACATGATTATAAGATATAAGTGTGAAGTATGTATTAATATGACATTATAGGTAAAATAATTTTAATAATTAAGTATTTCTAGTTAAAAATTGTTTTTTTAATATAGAGGAATCCCTGATTGATCAGTGACATAACGATCGATTGAGGAAGGACGGTGTCGTTTAGGCTTTTATGGAGGATCAATCATTGCAACGTAACGATCGATCGCTTAAAAAAATTCGCGGAAATTTTAAATCTAACAAGGCGATCGATCGGTCTAGGGTTTTATCGAGTTTCAAATGCCCAAATACTCTAAGGTCGTGTGTGTGTAGTGCAAAAACACACCCAAAGCGAGAGGAGATCGAAATCTTGCGCCATGTAGCGATTTACGCTTCAAAATTAATCCAAACATCATTTTTTTAGTTGGGAGAGTATTTAGAATAGCTTAAGAGTAAACCCAAGCTCAAGTTCATTTTTTTAACCAGGTGAATATTGAACATTTTGGGCATTGTGGATATTGTGGGTATTGTGGATATGATTTGTGATGATTAGAGCTTATTAAGTTTTTTTTAATATGTACATTGTAATTAAAATTGATTGAGGATGATTTGGGATTGTTTTGGGCGTGGATTTGAGTGTATGGGGAGGGTTGCCATGGGTTTTACGATATGGGTAATAGATGATCCATTGCTAATTTAAGACGATCGATCGTTGTTTTGTATACAGTCGAACGTCTATTAGATGGAGTTGTTGCGAGTCTAAATAACAACCCAAGCGGGGGGTAAATTGTGTTTTTAAAAAACTTATCACTTTTTTCGATAAATATGTAGATATGAAAACTACCCCTCTTTAACAAATAAGAATTATGATATGAATGTGTTTAATGCTATGCTAAATATAAGCAATAAATGATAGAGCATAAAAGAGATAGAGTTAGAGAGATGATACCGTAATTTTAGGTGGTTCGACCAACATTTTCCTATGTCCGCCCCTAAGGCTATTGACTTCCTTGGGCTTCTTTCAGTATTGTCCAATAGCAAATACACCTTAGCTTCCGGGATGCTTGGAACCTTTACAAAGCGTTTTTCGAGCTCACGCTTTAACTCTCTTCAAAAATTCATAAACCCAAGGGATTTCATCTACTCTCACAAGTAGGACCAATTGTTTTCCCAGCACTCAAAAGGTTTACAAATAATGGGTACAATAAAGAATGACTCTCTTAGCCGAATATGCAAGTGGAAAGCTCACAACATGTGGAATGACTCTCTAAGCCGAATTGGCAAACGAAAAGCTCAATAAAGTGCAAGAAGACAAGATTCCTGAATTAAACCTCAAGTTTGGCAAGTGGGAGCACAAGCTTTCTTGGTAGATGCGGTCTTCCCTCTTCTTCAAAGAACTTTCTCTCTCTAGAAGTTAGGGCAAAAAGAACTTGCAAGTGTGTTGTCTTTTCTTCAAGAAATCTCTCTCTCTCTCTTTTGGATGCTTGGTCGTCAATGATGAGCAAGAGAAGAAGATTTAACAATAGGAGCTTTGAACCTGGAGGAATTAGCAAATGAAATCTTTGGATCTTGTTTTCTGTCTCTATCGGAGGTAGATTATGAATAATGATGTAAGTCTTTTTCTCTCTCCATCTCATTCTTCTTATAGCCCTTAGGTCTTCAACGACCGTCAAGTAGCTTTATTGTACCGTTGGAAGGGTTTAAATGACTTTTTGAATTATTTTGAATGAGCTGTCAACGTTCCAAGATTTCTACAAAATCATGGTATGTGTCAACACATGGTCAGCATGTGTTGACACATTAAAACTTGGTCTAAAATTTTGCTCTCGGGAGGCACTGCAATGTGGCGACACTTTGTCTACTATGTGTCGACAACATGAATTCTGCATTCTGGAGTACGTGCAATGTGTCAACACTATAAGTGCTGGAAATGTTTTTCAGCAACTTGAAAGTGTCTAATCCATTCCAAAACTTCTTTAAACACCTTCAATATGAAAAATTTATCTTATCAACTTGTGTAATGTTGTTCAAGTGCACTTAGAAATATTTTTGTGAGATAACCTCAATCCTTTGAAATAGATCTTAGAAAATTTTGGATTGACAATGTAAAATCGAAAGTCTTCAAAACTTAGAAACTTCGTTATCATCAAAATCAAATATGGTTTGCTTTACAAAAACAACTTGGGCTAACAGGTGTGACGATCGATCGTATTATTTAGACGATCGGTTATCCATATAATTGACAGTGAATTATCTTGTGTAGCATTTATACTATTTTACATGTTTGATTATTGATCATTTGTAGCATTTTCTACTATTTACATGTTTGATTATTGAAGTGCTTGAGTTCTGGAAATGAGTTATGAAGTTTGGGAAGAATGGAGGATGAATATTGGAGGATAACCGCTCATGATATGTATCACGATTTCTCCATCTGGATTGAATGCGATGTGGGTTTGGTTGTAACTGTTGGGCCTCACGGAGACGTAATCATTTTTCTTGGCCCAAATTAGTTTCGGCCGGACGTGATTCAGTATTGGTATCATCAGTGATACTGCTAGTACCGATGCATCCTTTCATCTTCCAGCACTTTGAGTGAATAAACTGGATGAAGCAATCTGGTCACTATCTTTCGATCATAAAGTCTCGGTCAAGAGTATTGTGAGTCTAAATAACGACCCAAAAGTGGGTGAATTGAGTTTTAATAAAAATTAAATCTCTTTGAAGATAATTTCAACAAAATAACAATAAAGCATAAAGCACCACTAATATGAATAAGAAGCAACTAATAAGAGAGATAGAGTTAGAGAAACGACACCACAATTTTAGGTGGTTCGGACAACACTTGCCTACCTTCACCCTAACAGTTGTTGGCTTCCTACACTATTCTCCAAATAGCAAATACACCTTAGCTTCCCAGGTGCTAAGGAACCTTTACAAAGTATTTTACGAGATCACGCTTCAACTTTTTTCACAAATCCCAAAACCCAAGGGATTTCTTCTAACCTCATGAGTAGGACCAAGTGATTACCCAACACTCAAGTGTTTTACAAAAGATGGGTACAATGAAATAATAAATAAAGTCTCTCGAGCCAAATAAACAAGTGAAAAACACAACAATGTGTAAGAAGACAAGATTTTCGAAGGAAAGCTAAAGTTTGACTGGTGGGAGCAAAAGCTTTCTTGGTAGCTGCGTTCTTCTCTCTTCTTCAAAGCACATTATCTCTTTAGAAATTAGGGCATAACATAATTGCAAGTGTTTTGTCTTTATCTCTCTATGTTCTTCTATTTATACTCTTATTGTCTTCAACGGTCTTCAAAACCCTTAAATATACAATTGAAGGGCACCCCTGTCTTTTTGGTACATTTTAAATGAGCTGGCACTTTTCCACTTTTTATGTGAAAATCGTGGCATGTGTCAACACATAGTCTTCATGTGTCAACACCTCCATGTTGGTCTGGAAATGTGCTCTTGGGTGTCAATGCAATGTGTCGACACCATGACTTCTGCCCTAGAGTGATAGTGTGTGATGTGTCGACATCCCAAAAACTGCTCTCCGGTGTCAGTGCAATGTGTCGATACTATCAGTGTTGGAGAGAAAAATCATTATCTTGAAAGTGTCCTTTCCATTTTGACACTTCTTTAAACACCTACAAGAAGATAAATTGGTCTATCAACTTTGTGTAATGGTGTTCAAGTACAATTAGAAATATTTTAAGTGAGATGACCTTAATCTTTTGAAACACATTTTAGAAATTGTGAATTGACAAGGTAAAATCTAAAAGTCTTCAAAGCACTTAATAAATTTTGTTATAATCAAAATAAATAACGGATTGTTTGCAAAAACAACCTTGGGCTAACAATCTCCCCATTTTTTATGATGACTTTAACTATTTTATAAAAGAAAATTTGCTAACAAACGGAAAAACTCCCCCTGAAAACAAGCAGGAGTTTTTCATCACATTTTTAGCAAAAAGAACTTTGAGATTTTACAAAAAATTTGCAAGAGATCCCTTTGTAAATGGAAGTTTCCCAAAATTTAAAAATAGATAAAAAAAAAATCACTTGTATAAACTACCCATCAACCAACCAGAACACAAGACTTCAAATTTTGAGATATAGGATTAGGAATACTAAATGTGAATCAAGTCTCAAATGTCCATAATTAAGTGCGATGAGTTAAGCACTGCTAAGAAATCCCTTATTATCACCATTAGAAAATCAACAAATATGAGAACAAATGAATAATCCAATGGAGAAACTTAATTAACAGGGATATTCATTAGATAAGGCAAGTCTAGTGTTCAACCAATATAATAAATACAAACATGGAAGAACAAATAAGTTTAATACAAAATGAAATGTTCTCAGTAAGAGCTAGAGAGTCAACAATATAAATTAGAACTTCTCCCCCTTTTGTATTGTCAAAAAATATGTTATGGAAAAGGGAAAAGGTCAGCTGTCTATCTGGTGGAGGTTGTGTGGAAGGAAGTGTCTTATTGACAGGAGGAGGAGGATATTGAATTTTGAACTTCTTCAACCACTTCATCCATGTTGTGGAGAACTAATACATCCATTTCATCACATGAGGACAAAGATTTCGATCAACATTCATATGCACCTCTGTGGCCTGAACAATATCCTCACCTAATTTCTGCACAAAGTTTTGAAGCTCAGCATATGTAGCTTTGAATTCATAAACAGTATTCTGAATCACCATACAAGCCACATGAATTCTGTTGTTGACTTGGTGCTTAAGACCCTTCATACCTTTATCAAGAGTCTCAAACCTCATCTTCACACTAGTGGCAATTTCCTCCACACTCTTACCCAATTTTTTCTGTTCCTCCTTAATTTCAGCAATGGAAGTGTCAAGGTTACTTAGGTGAAGCTCATGAGAGCTACCAGCAGGCATTTTGAAAGATGATGCAATCTGCAGTGAAGGATTAGAAATAAGAGTTTGCTCACCCAAAGGAGTCATATTTTCCTTGGCAGTCTTTTCAGTGTCAGTCTCTTCCTCATCTTCATCTTCTTTCTCAGAATTTGAACCCCCTTCACCCCCTTTCTTTGGTGTTACCACACCTTTCTTCACCCATTCTCCATCATCATTTTGAACAAACCCCATCAACCTAAGGGTTTTCTTGTTATACTCCTTGGAGTCTTTGGGTTTTTCTCTTACTTCCCTAGTCATTCTAACCTCAAAACATGAAACATATGCATGAAAAAACATCCCATAAGGGAGCCCTTGCTTCTTCTCAGTTGCAGCCTTCATGTTATTGAGCATTAAGTGAAAGGATTCATATGTGTATGGGTAATCAAACAGACATTACAAAAGTGTATAAGAAAGTAATGTACTCTAATTTTTCAGTCCTTGAAAGAATTATATTACACACCATATGATGCAAAATTCTTCTATAAATTGACAAGTCACTGGCAGTAGGTCTAAACAATTCATTTAGGGAGGGATTATCAAACACAACCTCGAGAATATCAATAGGTTCATTTTTGACATACCCATCCAACCATACGAGTCAAAGAACTTCTTTCCAGTGTTAGGGGCAGAGGCCAAAGAATTTAGGGAAGATACAAATAAGTCTAATTGCTTCCCACTTACAAAACTAGAGGCATCCTCAATCATAGAATACTGAAAATTCGCATAAGCAAGCTTCACCATATAAACATAACAATCAACCTTCAGATTCACTCTCAGAACCAAGGAAAATCAACCATTTCCCTAAAGTCAAATCCACTCTCACAGAACCAAGGAAAATCAACCCAACGTCCAGCAATCATCTTCTTGTTCCTAAAATCTTACACAAATTTATTATTTAACAGCCCTGACCTGTAGATAGAAGACTCTGGAGCATCAGCAGGTTCCTCATTTCCTCTTTCCCTTCTTCATGCCCTAGAACTAACAGAGGAGGGCATCTGACAAGTGGTTCTCTAGGAGCGGCCGAAAGACATCATGATTGAAGCACAATGATGATTTGGTGACTGTCTGTGGTGGAAATTTGAGAATGGCAGTGGGTAATGGAGATTTGAGAGAGAGAGAGAGAGAGAGAGAGAAAACGAGAGAATGTGGTTGTTTGGGAGAGACGAAGAGCTTTAGTGAGGTCGAGAGAAGTTTAAGTGTCGACCCTTAGCCCTAAGTGAGTATTTATGTGCCACGCGCACCGTTTTTTTAAAAAACTGTCAAATCGAAAGATGTGTTAACAAATTGCACATGTTTCTAACTGCAGTTTAAAAGGCTTTCAGGAGGAAGGCTTATGTGTTGACACATGAATTAATGGTGTCGACACGTACTTCTAAAGTGAAAACAAACCGGAATAAACCAAAAGAGTCAACACATGTTTTAACAAGTGTGTAGACATGGCATGCAAACAGAGTATATAAGATGTTTTCACAAAGAACATGTATGATTGCAAAAAAATTGCACAGAGAGCAATTAAAAAAATTTTATGAATACATCCAATACAATCAATTAACACATCAACAAACTAATCAAGTACAAATAACCAATTTAATCTGAAGGAAATCTCATTCCAATTTCTTGGCGAATGAAGCAAAATCCATCCTCGTTATGGCGTTTTGTGAAGATATCCGTCAATTGAAGGTCGGTATTTACAAACTCAAGAACAATATCCCCCTTTTGAGCATGATCTTGAATAAAATGATACTTAATCTCAATATGTTTTGTCATAGAATGTTGAATTAGATTTTTGGTAAAATTAATCGCATTAGTGTTGTCACCCTTTTGTTGAGATGTGAGAATAATGAAGATTAAAATCTTGTGCACAACTCAGCTTCCGTGGTTGATAGGGCCATGAAATTTTATTTCTTACAACACCAAGAGGCTAGTGAGGGTCCAAGAAATTGCACGTAACAAACCAAGATTGGAATCTAGCACACATACATACACTAAACATTATATCCGGTCTACTTGTAGTAAGATAGAGTAAGGAGCCAATCTTACCTCGATATTTGGTTTTGTCCATATCCTTACTTTTCTCATCATTTACCATTTTAGTGGATGGACTTATAGGTGTGATCATAGGTTTATAATTTCCACACAGAATCATTTAAGAAAATCTCTTGTGTATTTTCCTTGATTGATGATCATTCCCATATTGTTTTGTTTCATTTGAAGGCCAAGAAAATAGTTTAATTCTCCCATGAGGCTCATCTCAAATTCACCTTCCATAACTTGTGAAAATTCTTGACACAGATTCATTAGTAAATCAAAAAATAATGTCATCAATATAAATTTGAACCGTTAACAATTTATTGTCTTTTTTCTTAGTGAAAATAGTAGTATCAATTTTACCTTGTGAAAAACCATTTTTAAAGAGAAAAGAGCTTAGACGTTCATATCATGACCGAGGTGATTGCTTCAAGCCAGAAAGCGTCTTTGTGAGTTTGTACACATGATTTGAATGCATCTCATCTTTAAAGCCCGGTGATTGCTCAACATATATTTCTTCCGAGAGGAATTCATTTAGAAATACACTTTTCACATCCATTTGAATGAGTTTAATATCTTTATAGCAAGCGAAAGAGAGTAACATATGAATCGATTCTAAATGAGAAACATGAGCAAAAGTTTCATAAAAAATCAATTCTTTCTTCTTGATTGTAACCTCGGGCTACTAATCTTGCCTTGTTCTGCACTACGACCCCAGATTCATCCATTTTATTTCTAAAAACCCATTTTATAACAATAATTAGATAATCCTTGGGTCTAGGAACTATATCTCATACTTGAATTTTCCCAAATTGTTTAAACTTTTTTTTATCTTCGTTCTAACTGCTTCAGCCTAGAAGTAATTAGACAAATTATTTTCACATAGCAAAGTTCTAGCCATCTCTTTAAAAGTTCTATTCTTCCTCTCTACAATATGATTTTGTTGAGGAGTTTTAGGAGCTGAGAAGTTATGGTTAATACCATTTTCACCACATAACTTTTCAAAGGTAAAACTTTTATTATTTTCCATGATCACTCATGCTAGAAATAGCAAAACCTTTTTTCATTTTGAATTCACTTGCTAAGTTTTTCAAATGGGTGAAAAGCTTCATCATTATAAGCTAGGAATATAACCCATGTGAATTTACTGAAATCATCAACAACAACAAAACCATAACGTTTGCCACCGAAACTCAACGTTCGGGTTGGACCAAATAAGTTTATGTGTAGAAGTTGAAGTGACCTAGAAGTGGACATCACAGTTTTGGGCTTAAAAGAGATTTTGGTTTGTTTACCTTTTTGACAAGCAACACAAATGTTGTCCTTTTCAAAAGTGAGGTTAGGCAAACTGAAAACAATATTCTTTCTGGCAAGTTTTGAAATCAAGTCCATACAAGCATGAGCAAGCCTTATATGCCACATCCAACTACCTTTGTCATTTAGAGCAGAAAGACATTTTATATTTTCTGAGGAAATGCTCGGTAAATGAAAAATATACATATTTTCAAATCTATGTCTAACAAACAAGACTATCTTGCTTTCAATATTTCAACAAGAGATATTGATAACTCAAAAATGACTCGGTTTCCCTTATCACACAATTGACTAATACTCGAGATATTATGTTTTAAACCATCAACAAGAAGTACATTCTCAATTAGGGAATTGAGAAACATACCAATACTACCAACACCGAGTAACTTTCCTTTACCATTGTCGCCAAAAGTAACTGAACTCTTTTTCTTTAGACTAAGAAAATTAAACTAACTCTTGTTTCCAATCATGTGCTTAGAGCATTCATTGTCAAGGACCCAATGTTCATTAGCTTCATTGGACTTCAAGCACTTCTGTAAAAAGAATCAACTCTTGATTTTTGGTACTTAAATCTTCTTGGGTCCATTGGTATTAGAAATAAATTTTGCTTGAAACTTCTCCCAACTGAATGCTCTTTTGCCAAGAACGAACACAAATCCAAACGTTGATCTTCTATCATCAAAATTGATTGAAAATCCGAATCTGTATATCCCTGGACAATCAGACACTAAAAAATAATGTTTTGTATTTCTCAAATACTTGAAGATAAGTTTCACTGTTGACCAATGTTCTGGACTTGGATTGGATTGGTATATACTCACAATGCTAACTGCGTGACTGATATCAGGCCTAGTACAAAGCATAGCATACATGAGACTTCCTAAAGGGTAGAACCCTTTCTTGGAATTTACCATGCTAAATCTAGCCAATATCCTGTCAATATAATTGACCTATGAGAGACCCAATAATCTCTTCTTTCGGTCTCTAAACACTTTGATCCCGAGTATGTAGGATGCTTCCCCAATGTCTTTCATTGAAAATTTGTTAAACAACAACATTTTCACAAATGACAAAGCCCCTACATCATTCCCAATGAGTAGTGTGTCATCCACATAAAGAACCAAAAAGGTAATAGCCCTTCCACTAACCTTCTTGTAGACACAATGTTCATCCATGTTTCGTGGCTAACCAAACATTTTGATTGACTCGTCAAAACGAATATTCCAACAATGTGATGCTTGTTTTAGGTCATAAATGGATATCTTTAATTTGCACACTTTTGATTCATTTTCCCGAGATATGAAACCTTCTGGCCGGTCCATTTAAATTTCTTCATGGATGTACCCATTCAAGAATGCGGTTTTCACATCCATCTGTCATATCTTATAATCATAGTATGCTGCAATTGCCAATAGAATCCTTATTGACTTTAGCATCGCTATTGGTTAACAGGTTTCCTCATAATCAACACCAACCTTTTGAGAATACCCTTTTGTCACCAGCCTACTTTTAAAGGTCTCTATCTTTCCTTACTGTTGGTCCAAGTTTCCTTTTGTAGACCCATTTGCAACCTATAGGCCTAATACCTTCTGGTTTGTCTACCAAGGTCCATTCCTTGTTGGAATACATGGAGTCCATCTCTGATTCTATGACCACATGCCAATGCTCAACATCTTTGTCTTTCACAGCCTCTGTATAATTACAAGGATCAATCTCCAGTCCCTCATATTCCATTTGATAAATCTCATTTAACAAATTGAATTTTACTGGAGGTCTTATAATCCTTTTACTACGACGAAGCTCCTCTGTCTCAACAGGTTTAGTTTGATCCGTGGGAATAACGACTTGATCCTTTTGATCCGTGGGAATAACGACTTGATCCTTATTGTTCTCATTCTGCACAGTTACTGTACTATCTCTTTACTCATAAAGAGCAATTATACTTTTAGTTTCATTCAAACTATAATCCTCTTCAAGAAAAATAGCATTTCTACTAACAAACACTTTGTTTTCATTAGGATTATAAAAGTAGAAACCAGTAGTCATTTTGGGATAGCCTACAAATAGGCACCTATCAGTCCTTGATCCTAGATTATCCACATAAAACCTTTTAACATGAGCTGGACAACCCAATATCATAAAATGATTTAGGCTTGTCATTTTGCTAGTCCATAACTCATATGAGGCTTTGGCAACTGATTTTGTAGGGATCCCGTTCAACAAGTAAACAACGGTCTCCAAAGCATATCCCCAAAATGATATAGGCAATTCATATCTGTTCAACATGGAATGAACCATATCCAATAGGGTTCTATTCATTCTCTCTGTAACACCATTATCTTGCGGTGTGCCTGGTGGCGTGAGTTGAGATATGATTCCATGATCTTTAAGATAAACTTTAAAATCATCCAAGAGGTATTCGCCTCCCCTATCGGAGCGAATCATTTTAATGGACTTTCCAATATGTTTCTCAACTTCATTGTGGAATTCCTTGAACTTTTCAGAAGATTCTGATTTATGCTTCATTAGGTGTAGATAACCATACCTGGAATAATCATCAATTAAAGTAATGAAATAAGAGAAACCTCATCTTGCCATGTGGTTGAAGGGACCACAAACATCAGTATGTATTAATCCAAATACTTCTATGACTCTTATTCCCTTTCCTGTAAAAGGACTTTTGGTCATTTTTTTCTTGTAAGCAGGGCTCAGAGATTGGATAAGGCTCAATTTTCAGAAATTGCAATAGTTCATCCCTTACCAATCTATTAATCCTATCAATATTAGCACGACCAAGTCTTAGATGTCATATGTAAGTTGGATTAACATTTTTTTCCTCTTAAGGGATAACACACTGGAATCATCATTCTCAACATTATTTAAAGAATTATCAACATTTAAAAGATAAAGACCATCATAAATAATTTCAGAAGTAACAAATTTATTTTTAACTTTATAACCAGTTTGTAATTGAAAAGAAATGAATATCCAGATAAAACAACTTTTGAAACAGAAATCAAAATGTCTACGAACTTCTAGAACATAAAGACAGTATTCTAGAATCAAAATTCTTTTATTAGTTACATAATTCTAAACTAAATACTCCGATGACAGTCGCTGTAACAGTTGAATCCGTCCCCATTTTAAGGATCAGCTCCCCTTTATGGAGCGTTCTGGTTTCCTTGAACCCCTGCAACATATTGCAGATGTGAGATGTAGAACCAAAATCCACGCACCATGAATTAAATGGACCATCCATTACATTCAATTCAATTACAAGCATATTAGTCACACTTTTAGAAAGTTTGCCCTTTTTAAGAGAAACTAAGTAAACTCGGCAGTTTCTCTTCTAGTGACCGGGATTGCCGCAATGGAAACAATTTCCTTTGCCTTTGTTATTGTCACCTCCTTTGTTTTCTTGTATAGCTTGGACATTCTTAGTTGCTTGAAACCTCTTAATGTTTTTCTTGAATTTCTTAAACTTGGGTTTCAGTTTCATAGATGTAATAAATTTCTCTGTGACCATCACAATAAGTTTGTCCTTCTTGATGAGATCTTGAGCTGACTGCAACATATTGATTAGCTCTGACAATGTCACATTTATTTTTTCATATTGTAATTAAGGACAAACTAATTGAAAGAATCAGGTAGAGATGAAATAATGACATCAACTTTTGTGTCATTATCCATCTCAGCTCCCAAAAAGTCCAGTTCATTGATGAAATAAATCATCTTCAAGACATGATCCCAAATTGGGCTCCCTTCCACCATTTTGGTGGACATCAGATTCTTCATAGCAGTCTGCCTAGCAGAACTACTTTGCTCTCCAAACATTTATTGGAGATGCAACATAATTCCTGCAGCTGTAGCCACACACAATCTTTCTGCAAAACATTTGAGATTGAGGCCAAAATATAACATTTTTCCATATTATCATCATCATGCCACTTGTTAAAGACTTTCTTTTCTTCCTCAGTGGCATTGTCCAGGGCAAGCTCAGGTGTCTCAGAGGTCAGAACATAATCGATCTTATCGGCTAAGAGAACAATCATAAGATTTCTCTTCCAAGCAACATAATTCAGTCCTGTCAACCGATTGTCATACAGAATCCTAGCCAAAGGTTTAAAAGTCATCTGCAAAATAATTCACATATATTTCCATTAGATTCAGGTTTTGGAATAATTAATGGTACCACCCATTCGAATAATAAACAGATATATCAAATATATCACAATAATGATAAATATAACATTTATATTCATAACATTCTAAATGGCTATCAAGAACGTCTACCTTACATGCAACAACAAATCCATTTTGGTACTCATTATACATATCTTGTAAAGGCGAATAACTAGTATTCATCAAAATTTAAATGATATGCAAAATATTTTAAAATATTTGTGATTCACGATTTTCTGTTAGCCTACCTAAATAAACACATCTTGTATTATTTTAGTACTTGCATTCATATGTTGTGTGTCGCTTGTGCCTTTGGGAAGGCACAGCAGGCCAGCGGCCAACTATCCTGTGCCCACATTCGGCCATGGATCTGGCCGGGCGTTGGAAGCCCAGGCCGCCGGCAGCAACTGTGCTGCCTTCTGGCGCACTGGTGGTCGTCGGTGGCCACCAATTCCTCACACCCGTGTGTGTTGACTCTGCTAGTGTCCACCTTGGCTCCGGCCAGGTGCGGGCTTCCAACTCTCTCTCCTGGTCAAACATAGTCAACTCACAATTGAATCATGGAACTCCAATGGGAAGATCCAAAAAAAAAAAAAAGAGAAAGTATCATATTATGTTACGCGTATCTAAATATAGATAAAAAAAAGACCTATAAGTTTTAATTTGTTACACTCCATAAACTTTAAACCCGAAAAATGTAAAAGATACAAAATAAATATAAAAATGAAATAGAATTTTTATAATTAATTTAGAAAATATTACTTTTTAGTTTTGTATTGTTTTTTTATGATTTTTTACAGTTTTATCTTTAATGGACATTTCAATTATTTTTATCTTATTTAATTATCAAATTTAACGGAGAACATTATTCATGTCTCACTAGACATAAAAAAAACTAAGGGGATGTTCGTTTTGTAAAAATTGTAAGATTTTTTTAGGATTTTGGGTAGAATTGTGAATATATATATAGATTAGAGTTGTATAGGTTTTTGTGTAAAACGTTGATGAAAAAGTTTTAAAAATATTTAATTTTTGTTGGGGATTGTAAAAAGTTGTAAAGAGAGATGATTTGATGTAATTGTTTAATAAAAAAATATTAGAGTTAGGTGAAAAAGTATTGGAGTTTGTGTAAAAAGTTGTTGGAGATTGTGAGTTAAATATTCTTTGTCCCCTTATCTTTGGGGTCATTTACACTTTGCACCTCATATTTTATTTTTGAGACATTAGACCGTTTATCTTCAACATTTTTGCAATGTGGACCCCATACCCGATTTGACTTTTTAAATTGACGAATTTTGTCAACACGTGAACCGGTCGACCGCTACATGAAACGTTCGACTTTGTAGCGGTCAACCGACTCGTCGTGTCTCTCACTTGTTGACGAAATTCGTCAATTTAAACTCCCAAATCGAGTACGGGGTCTACATTGCAAAAAAAGTTGAAGATAAATGATCCAATGTTTCAAAAATAAAATATCGGAGTACAAAATGTAAATGACCCTAAACATAAGGGGCAAATGTATTTAACCCAAAAGTTATTGATACATATGTTTTTTATACTTTTAGCTGGTTCTAAATTAAAAGTTATGGTTTAAATTATGCCACCAACCCCCTTGGGCCCTTACCTGGTGATTCTCGCTTGGGGCCCACAAGCCTTCACATGTACACCCTTGAGGTTGCTCGCTCGCTCATAGTCAACGAGAATTTTTTACGAAACTTTTATACATAATCCCGTTTGTCAGTACTCCTATGGGCATCGGGTTGCCTTCTGACTGCTCAGTCAAGGGGAAAAAGCTGTCATTCGGTGCCGGCCATCCTCTGATCCCCTCTCAAAGCTCATCTTCTTTCAACCATGTAAGAAAAAATTTCATGTTATCTAAACTCAATAACATTGCCTTCATGAAATACTCTGCTTTTACACGCTTTTCAATCATCAAATTCAGCACTTTTAGTATGTTCGTTTCCTACAATTTTTGTAGCATTCGCATTTTTTTTTTACAATTCAAACGCCACAAAAAATACATGCATTCTAATATAACACTTTATTACCTTTTTTACAAACAACAATCCATTTTAACAACTTCTATACGCATTCCAATACAACTTTAACATTATCTAAAAATTCTCAAAACATTCAACGTCCTATATATATTCTGAAAACGAACCTGCCATTTTCTTCTCGCTTCCTTTCATTTTCGTGTAATCTTTCGATTTATCTGGGGATCCAACGTTGTAGTAAGGACAGGGATGGCTTCTAATGCCGAAGTCTATACCTTTCAAGAGGTGGCGAAGCACAACACCAAGGATAGCTGCTGGATTTTACTCTATGGGAAGGTCAGCTTTATGTCCTTTGTTATGGCATACCTCATGGAGTAATTATTATACGCTCCCATCCCCGGTTAGCTCCACCCGTTGTTAGTGTCTATTCTCTTAATCCCACCTACTAGGTGGATGTTTACAGATGATACGCATTTTAAGATAAGTATAGCAGTTTCAGAAGAATAGATGAGATCGAATGATGGCTCTGAACAGGGGGCAAAGGCCCAGGGGAGTGTAGGGAATATGAATTTTAAAGGGACTATATTCTATATATTTTACATTGGAGGAATTGTTTGCCAGACTAGTAGCCGCTGATTCAAAATAAAGAGATGTAAGACTGTCAAAGTCAAAGCAGGTTGCAAATGAGCTCGGGTTTCAAATGAAACTTTCATTCACCCCTAAGAATGGGATGGGGAGGAAGAATGTCGATTTGAGGCCCGCTAGATGCACATGTATGTGTGAGAGTAGCATACCAATCAAACAAAGAAAAAAATAACTCTACACGTGAGATACTTCTGATAACTATAATGGTCTTGTTTTGAAATTTCTGAGCTTCCTTGATCTTTCTTTTGAGAGTTCAAAATTTTCTTTTGATTTGATAGATTACGGTCTTCAGTGGGTTTCCTTAGCCAAGAGTTGAATATTTTTCTTCTTCATTTTCTTTTTCTTTTTGTTTTTGGAAAAAACTTGCGTTTGTGAGAAAATAACAAGGAAATTGGAGAGATAGGACTTGACATGTGGTAATATTTACTCATGTAGATATAGCTTATGGTTACATTGCTCCAAAGGATCTTCGCTAGCACTGTATAATAGTGAATAGGATACATGAATTTGTTGTGAGGTACTTCTAGCAAATCATTTTAGATGTTATGCAAGTCACTGTAAGAAAAAAAAAAAGAGCTAACGTGAAATCATAGTTGATAGAGGTGTCTGTGATGACTCCTTAAGCAATATAGGTCCTTGGAGTTGAATGGCAAACATGAAATTTGGGTTGAGGATTTTTTGGTCAGAATTGAGTGTGTCCTTTTTTCTCCTCCCATATTCACTTGAAAAATTTTAATATCTTATTTTCGTTGCTTGTTTGATTCTTTTAAATCTCTTCTTGAGCTGTTTGAGAGTTCATCAAGTTCGTGTAGTCCTATGGAGTTAGTAGTGAAAAAGAAACTCCAGGTTTGAACTGAGCCATGTTGCCACTGAAATATTTGTAAGACTTTGTGACATATAAGCATGTTTGTGCAAGCTTATAAAAATTTGATACTAAGTTGGTTTATAGGCTGTGTGAAGGAGTGTACTGTACTACTAGATTCACACCATTTTGGTAGTCATTGGATTCATAGTTTGTGTGTTTATGGCAGATAAAAGGAATTTTGATTTCCATAGTATTTTGAGCTTTTAATGACTTCGTTTGCCACCTTTTTATCTTCTTTTACTTCAAATTGGCAATAAGATTAGTTGTTTCGGAAAAAACCACAAAACATGAAATTCCTAGAGTGGATCAGGAGATTTTCTGGATGAGGTGGATATCCTGGCAGCATATCAAACAACTACGAACCAATTGTTAACGTGGACACCAGAAATAAGTAGAACTACCAATAGCTGGATCAGCTGAGAGATTCTCCGCATCTGCTTCTACATGCCTGCAATGTTTTCAAACTGATGTCCCCTTCGTTGTAAGGGCAGGTGATTTCCCATAGAGAGGATTAAATATAAGAGCAATGATATGGAAAATCTTAGGACATGTATGTATAGTTGTATATCTCTGTTCATACAGTTTTCTGAATGGCCAGGGATGTGTGCAGATAGCATGTATGTAATATCCCGTTCCGAAAAAAGGTGTAAGTGAGTAATTTGAATTTTAAATGAAGAGATAATGTTTAATCTTGTGTTTGATTTTTGGATAGAGGTTGAATTGTATTTTTGAATTTAAAGGTTTGAATAGAGATTTGATCTTGAGTTTGAATTTAAAGGTTAAGATATAGATAAAGATTATTCTTATTTTTGAATTTGAAAGATATGGATGAGATCTTATGTTTGAATTTAAAAGTTGTAGAGATTGAGGTTAATAAATAGTTGCAGAGAATGTATATTGGAGACTAAAATTTAGATTAATGTGGTGCTACTAGGTTCCAAGAGATTGTTCGACAATTATTGGAGAAGCTTTAAGGATTGATTAAGCGATCGAGGTAAGTGGTTATTCAATGAAATTTTTAAACATGTACCATATTTTTATATGGTTTTGATGTAAATGGTTCTTCAATGAGATTTTGAACGTGCACAGTATTTTATATGGTTTTGATGTATTTATTTGAGGAACTGGACAAATTTTGGGTAAAATGAGATTGTTGAGATTTTCGTGAAACTCAATTGAAATATTTATAACTTGTTTTGATGAGCATACTGTGAAAATTATCTTTGCGCTGGTGATATATATCTATGGTTTTTGTGGCCAATTTATCCTCGTGGTCTATGTGGCCAATTTGTTACCCCTTGTAATATGTGGAGGTCTTTATGGCCTAGAGGTCTGTGTGACCTGATATTTTGAGGTCTTTGTGGCCTGGTATTTGAAGGTCTTTGTGGCTTGGAGGTCTGTGTGACCATTGGTGATTTCCCTATATTGCGTGGTCTTGGATATTTTTATTATAAACTTGGATTTTTGGATTCGGTATGACTCACAGTATTTTATTCTGGATTTCGGTTATTGTGATAAAATGATCTTTTCCCCAACCTCCATTGACTAACTACTTACTGAGCTAGTCGTAGTTCACCCCTTATTCTCATATTTTTCAGAGTTGACAGAATTAGAGAAAATTCGAGGAGCTTCAGATAGATTTGTGTTTCGAAGGCGTGTTTTGCAAGAGTACTTTTGAAGATTAATATTGGGAAATTCGATATGGTATTATTTTGGGAGATATTCATCGATATTGGAAATATTAGATATTCTAATGTAAATTTTAGAGCTCGGATTGATATTTTTGGGTCTTTTTACAGTTTATGAATATTTTGCTGAGGCTGTACAAAATTAGTTTTGAAATATTGGGGCCTAGATAAATGATTATCTATGGTGAAAAAGCTTTATTTTATACGAAAATCTATCTGTATTGAGTTTGGGGCCCAGGACGTTACAGATGGTATCGGAGCATAGGTTTATGATTCTGTAGACTCTTAGGAAGATTTTGATTGAAGTCCAAGCATAGGTTATGATATGTGGTAACTCTATTGATTTTCAGAAGGATTTTGATTTAAATCGGATAATTGCTTTAAATTTGGAAGAAATTCAAATCTTGATCGTTCTATTACGGATAAGAGCTAAAGTTATGAGCTTGTTTTGAGGATATTGATGTTGATCTTAGTTTAGGCTTTGATATTATATGAGTTTGGGTTTTAGGATTGAATTTTGTTAATAAAAAAATTATGAGGTGATTTTGTATGATCAGAGTGCGCAGCTGAAGCATGAATAATTTGTGATTTGGTTTGTTAATGGATTTATTCTTTGTGGAAGGTGTCACAAATTTCGGGAACGAAATTTCTTTTAAGGAGGGGAGATTGTAATATCCTGTCCCAAAAAAGAAAGTGAGTAATTTGAATTTTAAATGAAGAGATAATGTTTAATCTTGTGTTTGATTTTTGGATAGAGGTTGAATTGTATTTTTGAATTTAAAGGTTTGAATAAATATTTGATTTTATGTTTGAATTTAAAAGTGATGGATAGATGTAAGTTCGAATTTTAAAGTTGCAGATTTTGAGGTTAATAAATAGTTGCAGAGAATGTATATTGGAGACCAAAATTGAATTAATGTGGTGCTACTAGGTTCCAAGAGATTGTTCGACAATTTATTGGAGAAGCTTTAAGGATTGATTAAGCGATCGAGGTAAGTGGTTATTCAATGTAATTTTTAAACGTGTACCGTATTTTTTTATGGTTTTGATGTAAGTGGTTCTTCAATGAGATTTTGAACTTGCACCGTATTTTATATGGTTTTGATGTATTTATTTGGGGAACTGGACAAATTTTGGGTAAAATGAGATTGTTGAGATTTTCGTAAATTTCAATTGAAATATTTATAACTTGTTTTGGTGAACATACTGTGAAAATTATCCTTGCGCTGGTGATATATCTCTATGGTCTTTGTGGCCAATTTATCCTTGTTGTCTGTGTGGCCAATTTGTTACCCCTTGTGGTATGTGGAGGTCTTTGTTGCCTAGAGGTCTGTGTGACCTGATATTTTGAGGTCTTTGTGGTCTAGAGGTCTGTGTCGCCTGGTATTTGGAGGTCTGTGTGACCATTGGTGATTTCCCTATATTGCGTGGCCTTGGATATTTTTGTTATAAACTTGGATTTTTGGATTCGGTATGGCTCACAGTATTTTATTCCGGATTTCGGTTATTGTGATAAAATTGTCTTTTCCCCCAACCCCCATTGACTTACTACTTACTGAGCTAGTCGTATTTAACCTCTTATTCTCATATTTTTCAGAGTTGGCAAAATTAGAGAAAATTCGAGGAGCTGAAGATAGATTTGTGTTTCGAAGACGTGTTTTGCAATAGTACTTTTGAAGATTAATATTGGAAAATTCGATATTGTATTATTTTGAGAGATATTCATCGATATTGGAAATATCAGATATTTTAATGTAAATTTTAGTGCTCGTATTGATATTTTTGGGTCTTTTTACAGTTTATGAATATTTTGCTGAGGTTGTACAAAATTAGTTTTGAAATATTGGGGCCTAGATAAATGATTATTCATGGTGAAAAAATCTTATTTTATACAAAAATCTTTTCATATGGCGTTTGGGCCTGGGACGTTACAATGTATGCATAAATCGTGTTAGTTTATGTGAACGGGTGTCTGGATGCTGTTGTTTCTAGAGATGATTTCGGTATGCTGGGTTATCTTGCTATTTATGATTTTGCTGACTGCTATTTGTTTATCTCAGGTGTACGATGTTACCTCATTTCTGGAAGATCATCCTGGAGGTGATGATGTTTCGGTGTCAGCCACCGGTAATAAATGTCTTCAAATAGTTGCTTCATTTTGCTGTGCTAAATCATATTGACTGAGAATGTCGATTACTGAAAGAAGTGATCATAACAATAGCACTGACATTTTGTTTGAGTAACCGAAGAATCATGAAAGACTAAGGGTTTATCAATGTTCTGCAGAGAAGGATTCAAAAGATGAGTTTGAATTTGTGGGCCACAGCAATTCTGCCAAAGAGCTCATGAAGAAGTACTACATTGGTGATATTGAGATACCGGTTGCCCCGGTGAAAAATGCGCAGAGTCAACCTTCCCAGCAAAACCAATCTTCAGGATCTGCAATGAAAATCTTGCTATTTCTGGTGCCCTTGTTGATCTTGGGCCTTGCTTATGCACTGCAGTACTTCGGCAAAAGTGGGTAATTAAACCTGTCATCATTGGGACTCAAGGCTGGGCAAACACTAGTTTTGGCAGGCCATGTATTACTTTTCTGTATGCCTAAAACCATTAAACCCTCTCCCCCCCCTCCCCTTACCTTACCTGCTGTCTGTTCTATTTCTTTTTCTTTTATTTTTGTTGGCATCTTTACACAGCATAAGAAAAGAAAAAATTGACCGAAAAGAAAAGCGCTTGATTGGATTATGTTTTGTTTGTATTATTAAGGATCATTTGTGCTTTGTGGATGCTAGTAACAACTATCATTGAGCTTAGTAAATATCTCAGATTAATGATCTTGAAGTCCATTCTCTCTTGCATGGCAATGTTTATTTGTCTCCTCCTATACATGATCAAATGTTTTGTTTGGATAATCTGCATTGATCTCTTGGAAGCCCATTGAATTTGGCCTGGTTGGATGCACCATGGGACATAGTATTATTTCTTTGGTTTCCGGCCCGTTAAACCCAATCCCTACGAGGAGTAGAATTTGATCACAAATCTTCGGTAGAATTTGGTGGTACTATCTTTAAGGGTAGTACAGTCTTGTGCAGAAGCACCTCGTAAACAGGCCTACGGTTAAAGTTTTATTGTTGTGAAGTAAACTGGATTTTGGGCTCAAAGATTCAAATAGACTCTAACCATTGTCATGGCCCAATGAAGTGTTGGGCTCTCTTGAAAGCTTGTGATGGGTAAAAAATGTGGTGATTAAGTTGTCTTGGAGGTACGTAGAAGATGTGTATATATTAAACAAAGTTTAGTAGTAGTTTGGAAGTGTAGTTATTTTAAATTAGATGATTGTTCTTGTAAACATATATAAATTATAAAGGGTTTTCTCTAGCCATTTTGTACTAGCGCAGTTTAACAAAACAAAATAAATTAGTGTTCACATTGGTCTTACACTACGTCTTCTTTTTCTATTTAAAAGTAGTTTCTCTTTCTAATATGGGGTAAGTACATTTTTCACCCATTAATTATAGAGGTTTGACACATTACACTGTAAACTATCAGTTTTGACACATTCTACCATCCACCTACCAATATTACTCACTTTACACCTTCTATCTAACAATAACACCCATCTCCCCATGATTTAATGAATTAATGACAATATCTTTAACATATACAAAATTGGTCAAGGACATTATGATCATTTTAGTTTATAAATTTGACGGAGGGTACAAAGTGTTAAGATTAATAGTTGAAGGATGCAATGTGTCAAAACAGCTAATTTAAGGGGTGCAATGTGTTAAACCTCTTAAAGTTAATGAGTAAAAAATGTATTTATCCCTTCCAACAATTATACAGTTGGTCAGATGGTGAATATTCTTTTCACTTTCAAAGCATATGCGGCCAAGTTAAAATCTTTTTTATATCTTTCTAGAGCATCCTATAGTTCAAACATGGTTTATATTAGTTTCATCGTTCAATTTTATTACGTGGCACGCCTAGTCATAACGTCTGCTTTAAATAGCTTTTGCTAACATATATATCTCTTAATTTGATAATCTCACAACTTCTTGTATTAGCGTCCTATCGAAGTGTAATTTTAAGGAATGATCAAGTACGTGGACTCGTTTACTGAACCACCAAAGCCGAAAGCCCTCGTACGAGTACTCATGAACCTCCATTATGTACGTGTACTACATTTAAACACCATACTTGAATTTATATTCAGGTTTTAGGGCTTCCCATTTCCAAATATAGACAAGTATATCTTAATGAAGTGCTAGTTATATAAATATCATTAGATATCGATCGATGACATATATAATTAAATAGATCGAGCACAAGCTTATCACCATTTCTCTGTCCCTCTAGATCGGGCATGCATTAAAGTAGATCTTCATTTACTTGTTATATGAGAGGAGATTACTCCAAATTGGTTATTTTGTACGTTTTGTAATATGTAAGGAACTTGAATATAACTTCAATGTAGTAGTATACATTACGCTTGCCACCTTTTTTGTGACGGAAATAATTAGAACCAAGTATAATAATTGCTTTCTAATTATATAATGGAATGCACTAATTATCAATTATGAGCAAGGAAGCACTCATCTCATCCCGTCCCTACTTTACAGTACTGTGTTAGGCATAGCTCTTCATATTCTATGGAATATCCGTAGGCGAGCATAATTGGTGATTTTACCGATTGTGACCAATGACAATTCCATCAAACACTGACCAAATTGATCGACGATCGATCGATTAACCCAGCCAAAAAGTTTGTTAGATCAGTGAAAAAGACAATACGTGGAACCTCTCCCTCTATAATCGTACTTCGCTTTCTATTTATTGTCAGAGTGAAAATTTAGCTGCCAGATTAAAAGAAACCATCGCGGTATATTGTCAAAAGCTTTTTCCTTTAGCCATTTAATTTATTCATCTGCGTGTCATGAAGATGATCACAAGGCCAACAGTACTAAAATTAGAGCTCAGTACGTTCCCTGTCATGAGTTGCGTCTCAAATCTGCAAGATTCTTGGGATATGTTGTGCTCATAATTTGTCCGGATGGATTAGGGTGGTGTTTGTTCTAGATATCTGAATAAGCAAGTTCAACGACAACTGCTTAAAGATAAGAAAGAAAGAGGAGACTCTCGGTGATTGATAATTTCGGGGCCCTCTTTTATTGGGGAATCCTTATCCTGACAGATGCTTCTCTCGATACCCGTTACATCCACAGTGACATACATGGGTATATGATAACATCTAACTAATTGAGAGTCATATAACATCTAACTAATTGAGAGTCATATAATCGATACATTCTTCCTTTATTAGGCTATTATAATATAAATCAGATCAGTATTGGCTTCTATAATCTGGCCAGCTTCATTCACTGTTAATTAGCAAGTGGCCGCAATTCGTAATTAAATTTCTAATTAGCGACGACCTAACGCCAAAGGCATGTATAGTAACAACATAACTTTCCGATCAATCAAGTGCCATTAATCCAAATGAGCAACTAATTAGATGAACGACCTAACGCCAAAGGCATGAATAATAACAACAAAACTCTCCGATCAATCAAGTGCCATTAATCCAAATGAGCAACTAATTAGATGAACGTTGTGATCAATGCCATCTGTAAGATCTTCAATTTTGATGATTTTCTGTACAATCTTTGATTTTTGTCAAATTTTTAGGCCTTGTCAATCTCACCCACTTGAGTCTTATGGATCTCACAATTTAAGCCGTAGCGGTCCAAATTTTCTTCCTCCTTCCACTCCACATCTCACAGCCCTCATAGAGTTTTCTCAAAGTCTTGATTGCCAATAGTATGACACTACAAAAAAATTGACTTTTAGTAACAAAAAATTTTGTCACTAAAAGTATTAGTGACGAAATTTTTTCATCATGAGCTCTGTTAGTGAAAGAGCGTCACAAAATGTATTTCGTGACAAAACCCGAATTTCGCCACGAAAAATTTTTAGTGACAGAAAATTTTCGTCACTAAATCTAATGATCGATCGGTACTTTTACCGATCGATCAGTGAGAACATAGTGATGGATCGGTTGAAACAGCGATCGATCGGTCATTTATTTCAGCGATGGAACGTTGATTAAGTAACTGATCGATCGGTAAGAACGTAATGATGGATCGGTCATTTATTTCAGTGATGAAACGTTGATTAAGTAGCTGATCGATCGGTGTAATCTGACAATCGATCGTCTATTTCTCCACCGATCAATCGTTTACGTTACTGATCGATCAGTAATTTTTTCTTTTTGATATTGACGATCGAACAGTGATATTGAACGATGGATCAGTTTAACAACAACCGATCGATCGCTGAATATGCCGATCGAACGGTGATAACAGAATCGATTTTTTTAAACATAATAATCATAGAAAATATTATATAATGTACTATTATAATAACAATACAATACTCACATTAAGAAACATCAATAATAATAAATAGTGATCCGTAATTAAATCAAAAATAATATCGTAATAATAATACATAATCACAAAGCTATTCAAAAATACATGCATATACTTTTTTGAACCTCTAAATTGGCCAAATAGTCGCTTTGACATGTCGCTCATTTTCTTTCCCATTACATATGACATTTTCTTCTCCAGCTCCTTTGATATTTCTGCTTATAAGCACTCTTGCTCCTTTCGCATGTGCTCTTGTTCCTGTTGCATGCGCTCCTCGTGCTCCACTCGCATATGCTCTTGCTCCATGTCCAGATTAATGGTTTGTTTGCCCTGTTACCCGAACTAGCATCCCTGCTACAACAACTGATTATGATAGCAAGAAAAATCAAACAATCACGAAACTTTTCCCTGCTAGCAAATAAAAAAAGGAACATTTGGCTGAAGATTTGACAAATCAGTGTTCCAAAAGCTGGTGAGCTAAACTGTTATACCCTTGCATGAGCGTAAGCTATTAATTATTTATACTTACATGCACATACGTGCGTGCACCTGCAGGGTTAGATGTACAGTCATATTTGCATGTGATTTCCAACTGCAAAATTCAGGGAGCAAAGACCCTTCCCTTCCTGGTGTTTCCAATGAGTACAAAAAAATACAATTTACATCAGATAGACAAACATTTACTCATCCACATTATCAGGGCAATATATGAGAAAAATTATGAACAACATAAGGAGAGATGTTACATCATTCTTATTTTCGGAACTCAAGCACTTCAATAATCAAACATCTAAATAAATATAAATGCTACACATCATCAATAATTTGTTACAAAACTTGCGTGAAACATCGATCGATCGGTACAATTATGACGATCGATCGTCAGACAACCATCTAGAAGATGATCGATCGTTTAAAATACAACGATCGATCGGATGTATACCATCTAACAGACGATCGATCGTCACTTATTGCTGATCGATCGTCAATTTCTCAGATCGATAAAATCATGCAAACCCTCCCCACACACTCAAATCCACGCCCAAATCACTCTCAAATAATCCTCATTCAATACCCATTGCAATGTACATATTAAAAACATCCTAATAAGCTCTAATCATCACAAATTATATCCACAATATCCACAATACCCAAATCAAAAAAATAATCAAATAATCAACCAAAGTTCATAAATCGTAATGTATGCAGAGTATATTACCTGTTGCACGATATAAACACCAAAACGAACAAAATCTCTACCAAAATCTCACAATTTTCGCCAAATATTTTCAATATTCACTCGGTTAAAAAACCAATGAATATGAGCTCAGCATCCTCTTAATCTATTCTAAACACTCTCTCAACCAAAATAACGGTATTTCGACTATGTTTGAGAGGAAAAGAGCCCCTTGCCGCAAGCCTTCGTTCTCTTCGTTTCCGTGGGTGTTTTTTCACTTCACCCACGACCTTAGAGCATTTGGGTATTTAAGCACGATAAACACCGATCGATCGGTCACCATACCGATCGATCGCCTTGTCAGCTTTAAAATTCCCGCAAAGTTTTCAAACCATCGATCTGGAAACGAATTCAAAACGACAACGAACGTCCTTTACTGATCGAATCGATCGATCGTTAAACCTAATTATTGAAAAAACGAATTTTAACCTAACAAATGAAATAATTATTAAAATTATTTTACTTAAAATGTCATTTTAATACATATCTCATACTAATAACTTATAATCATGTGCTAAATAAGCTTTATATCACTAGTTTATGACAACCTAGTACATTTCTCATATTAACTCTTACAAAATGTTTATTTGTTGTAACATGTAAAACTTGTACATGCTTTCCTAAATATTAATGAAGTATACTTTATATGTTGTTATGTAATCTAAACATATCCTAACGTACTTTGTTAATATATATTTTGTATTTCTAATTATTTAAGCTCAATTATTCAATCACGAATGTTTAATCATGAAATTTACGTACCGATCGATCGTCAATGTTAATCGATCGATCGCCCTTTGCATATAAAATGACACAGTGCGAACCGATCGATCGCTTTATCGGAACGATCGATCGCTTCATCTAACGAAAACGACGACGCATCCTGACGATCGATCAATGTACCTTTACCGATCGATCGTTATGCATAAGACAAAACGACGACGTCCTTTATGATCGATCGGTAGATTAGAAATATCTAAACGACATCGTACTTAAATGATCGATCACCTAAATCACCGACTGATCGGTTATCTTAAAACTTAGAAAGATTTTCTATGACGCATGCCGATCGATCGTCATATTGTAGAGATGGATCGGTTATTGTGCCTTTACCGATCAATTGTTATGCATAAGACAAAACGACGATGTCCTTGATGATCGATCACTTCAATATAAACGATCGATCGGTAGATTAGAAATATCTAAACGACATCGTACTTAAACGATCAATCACCTAAATCACCGATCGATTGGTTATCTTAAAATTTAGAAAGATCTTCTATGACGCATGTCGATCAATCGTCATATCGTAGCGAGAGATTGGTTATGATGAACGATTGATCATGTTTCAAAGCCATGTGTTTATTGATAACCGATCGATTGGTATATAAACAACGATCGATTGGGTGGAGTGACGACGTAATTTCCTCGCCAAAACTCTTTGCATTTAATGATGGAGCATTTCGTCACAAAAGTACTGATCATCGGTGTATAATCGATCGATCGGCGTGTGATGAAAATTAATTTTTTGTGACGACAATGTTATTTCGTCACAAATAAGACTTTTAGTGATGAAATTAGTGACCAAAATTATTTTCGTCACGAAAAACCATTTTTTAGTGACAAAAATAGCATTTCGTCACTAAAAATAGACTTTTAGTGACGAAATTCATTTCGTCACCGAGAATTTTGTCACTAAAAGTCGATTTTCTAGTAGTGTGATTAACGATCTCATAGCTTGCCCTTTAAATTAAACCCTAGGTGTGATGTGACGAGAGATTGTTAGGGATTTCAAATGTCGGCCGTATGATCATAGGCAAAACTTTTTTTCCATTATTTCTTTTATATTCCTTTATTCTGAATTTTGGGCTTCTCCTAATTGCAACCATGCCAATCAACATATCACAATTGACTCCCAAGAAGATAAGATAGTTGGAGGCTGTTCGGTTTGGGTGTATTTTGAGAATTTTTTGTGTTTTGAGAATTTTTAGGTGATGTTACCTTTATTGGTATGCATGTTTTACTTATTTTTATGTAGTGTTAAGAATGATATTTGGTTGTAAAATGTTTTGTATTCTGAGAATTCAAAAAAATCCTGAGGATTTTTGTAGACTGAACATCCTCTTGGATTTTGTTCGCAATCGATATTTTGATGATTTTAATAAATGGATTGAGTTTACAAAATACACATCTTCATAGACAGAAATGTTTTTATCAAATAGCCAAAGACAAGAAGATTGAAGAACAAGCAGATGCAAATAGCTCAAAAGTGAAGATTCAAGACCATAGGGTATAATCTTGTAACTGTTATATTTATTTTTCACACGGATTTGAAATCATACACTTGCATATCTTTCATACCATGCACAATCATCTTATCACAAGTTTGACTACCAAAATGCGTCTTAAGTGTTTTCAAATCATCACTACATAAACTTTCAAGCCCTGGTTATACTTTTGGGAAGTTAGTTTTTGAATTTAAGATTTCAAAAATATCAAAAATGAGCTTTTTAATTATAACGGATGGTGAATAGTGTTGTAGCAGTCGACCTCTACATGAAGCAGTCGACCAGCTCTAGCAGATGATTAAAATGCTATGCAGTGATCGATTGGGGGCGTAGGACAAAAATTAGATAGCATTCAAATTTGATGACCATTGGGCAATAACTAGTTGAAGCGGTCGACCGATACAATGGTAAAATTGTCAGATCGACCCCCAATGGCTACAAACAACTAGTTTTGATTAGTGGCCTATATAAAAACCTTCCCAAGGTCTCAAAACAAGAGAGAATGACCACATATGACATCTATAAATTTAGAAAGATCTTAAAGATTCTTATTCATATTTCTCATTTCATTCACCCAAATTACATTTTCTTATCCTTTTTTATTGTGTGAATCAAAAGATATAGAACTTTTCATATTTTTATTCACTCTTTGAGAGAATTTAATTAATGTATCTTTCTATTCAATAGAAATGATTCCTTTAATGATGTTTTTCATTAAAGAAGAAACTTAGAGAGGACATATCTTAAGCTTGATTAGGTTGTGAGTGGTGCGCCCGAAAAATCATTTGGCTTGCTAGTGCTGAGTCAGAAAAGCACTTGTAAAGTTTTCTAGCACCGGAAGCTAGAGTGTAGTCTATTTGGAAGATAGTGAAAAAACCTCAACGCTCGGTGAAGGAGTTTGGGCAGTGAATGTAGGCGGGTTTGCCGAATCACCTAAAAATCTCGCGTTTGCTTTTTTAACCCTACATTTTACATTTAGCACTTATTTACTTGTTGCATTAATATACTTTTTCTAAACTAGTCGTTTCTTTGCAAACATAATTTTAGGAGTTAAAAGCGAAAAGGTTTGGAATCTCAATTCACCCTCTCTTGGGTTGCCTTAATCCTTAGACAATTGGTATTAGAGTTTGGTGCTCGTTTTACAAGATTTAACAATATTGAGTTAGAATGACAACCTCAAACTTCAAGACTCAACTTAAAGGAGTTTCTACACTTAGACTTCCATTTTTATATGGAAATGATTATGCATCATTAAAACTAGGATGAGAATTTATTTTCAATCTATTGATTATAATTTGTGGTTATGCATTTTGAATGGCCCTCATGTGCCTTCAAAAAAGGTTGGAGAAGTGGAGTCTTCCAAGAACGAAAATGAACATGATGCAAATAACAAAAGGAAAATATCTCTAGATGCAAAAGCTATCAACATATTATTTTGTGCATTAGATAGTGGTGAGTTTAAAAGAATTTTATCTTACTCAAATGCTAGAGATATATGACATACTCTAGAAATTACTAATGAAGGAACAAGTCAAGTCAAAGAGTCGAAGATCAACATGTTTAACCATAGTTACGAAGTATTTAAGATGAAACTACATGAATCTATTAGTGACATGTATACTATATTTACCAACATTATAAATGGTTTGAATCCACATGGTAAGAAAAATCCTTAGGTCACTACAATTTGATGGGAAGTAATGGTGATCGCGGTTCAAGAGGCTAAAGATCTCAGCAAGCTACCCATAGAAGAGCTTTTTGGATCCCTCATGACCCATGAGATCCAAATGCTTGAAAATGAGGATGAGAGCAAGAAGAAGATGAGGATCACTCTCAAATCCTCCATAATTGATGAGGAAGACATTGTCTTAATGTCTATGAAGTTCAAAAACTTCATTAAGAGAAATAAAGAGAAGAAAAACCTCAAATACAAAAAGACATCATGGAATGTTAACAATAAAAGCTCATCCTCCTCCTCCTCCGAAGATTTAGAAATCGTTAACATGTACCTCATGGCATTTGAGGATGATGATGAGGTATAATCTTCGGATGATAAAACTAAACTTTCTTATATTTAACTTCAAAATGTCTTTGATGAACATCTTTGTCAATTTAAAAACTTGGTTCAAAATATACATCTTTGAAATAGAAACTCATTTTGATCTCCAAAGAAACAGATGTATTAGAAAATGAACGAAATACGCTAAAGCTTGAAAATGATTTACTCCAAAAAAAAGAATTTTAAAAGGAGATAGTTTGCTTTGAACAACAAATAGTTTTTCAAAGTAAAATCCTTAAGAAGTTTGCTCAAGAAATAAATCTTTGAATTTGATTCTTGGTAGTCAAAAATGTGTCCTTGACAAAAGTGGCTTAGGCTACACGCCTTCTATTCACCAAAACTATTTTAAGAATTATTTTGTGAAGTCTAAGTCATTTTGTGCACCTACACAAACATGTACTTTTGCGACAAAGATGACATCTAATTTTATATTGTGTATTGAAAAAACTCGGGAGCAAGACCCTAAAAATGACATGAGTTCCAATAGGAACCAAGAATAACACAAAAGGACCTAATAAAGCTTGGGTACCTGTCACGCCCCGAACGCAATCCCGTAGGGACAATGACAGCCGCGAGCAATCCCTAGAGAAAGCTCCAGCGAACTTGATCATACATAACAGCGGAATAAAGATCGAGAGAGAGATGGGCCAGCGAACTCTTAATAACTTAACTTCATAATAGACTTCAAAAAGAGGAGTAGCATTGTACTTACATATCACATAACTACCCATTATCTAAATGACTAATCACATCGATCAAAGTCATAACATCAAAAATACATAGAGTTCATTTCCTTCAAGACAGGTAATCTTCCTGACTCCCTTCACCCGAAACATCTGGAATGAAACATTTTGAAAACTGTGAGTCAAAAGACTCAGTAAGGGAAAACTTAAACTTGTAAACATGAGTTTATGACTTGAACTTGAATATCATGAGTAAACGTAAATCTTGATGCACATGCATGCTTCATGGTTGCATATGCACATGTACTTGTTCTTGAAAATATAAGCTTGCACTTGTAACATTCATGATCTTGAAAAACATGCTCTTGAACTTAAAATGACACGTGGTACTTGGAAAGTATTTTCTTCTTGACTTGTGGGCTACATACGCTCCATTTACCCCTGAAGTTAGGGTTGTGCGTTCCCGTTGGAATTGTCCTCTATTTCCCTTGGGGACCTTACATTTGGTCGAGCTAGCACACCTTCTCGCATTCGTCCTTCAATCGCTAGACACGACCCTTGGAGGTCTACACCTTCTTGCAAGCATCCTTCAGTGTGGTTGCACATACCTCAAGAGCTACCCATCCTTCTTGCAAGCATCTTTCGGTATGGGTGCCCTAGGTGACATCCACCCTTCACGTAAACGTCCTTCAATATGGATGTACCTTCTTAACTGGTACGGTACCGACCAGAGCCCTTAACTTGACTTGACTTATCATAAAAATTCTCATATATCATTGCATAAAATTCCTTTAGAAAATCATGCAATACTCGTGCCATGACATGCTTGCTTATGATGTCATGCTTGTTCATGTAAAACAATGCTGTGTATCATTCCAGTTTTGTAAAAATGTAACTTCACTTACATTCTACTTACCTTGGTCTCCTTTGAGTATTGGTATGGAGTTCCCCTACAAGCGATTCAAATATCTCACTTAGATGATTAAGAATTTAATAACATTCAAGAAATACTAGTAATTATTTGGTTTTCCAAAAGTACATATCAATGAAATATGATTTCATTAACAAAATGTTACTTAACTAGCTTTTGTAAAATGAATGAGGAAAGACAATCAAACACAAGTATCAAACATCTCTTATAGGGTTGCTAAAGAGGTCATAAGAAATACTCAATCAACTAGGTACACTTGCTCTTCCCAAACATCAATGATTTCAAGCCTATTCATGAATTTCCCACCATCCCAACCTCAATAGCTTCATAACTAAGTTTATTCAACTATCCTCAATGCTAGATTTCACAAGTCTTCAATTGGAACTCCAAATTCATCATATATGGAATTTTAACAGGGCTCGCTCGAGCGCCTGTCGAGCACCGGTCGAGCGTCAACTCACTGTTCAACTTCCATCAACCCTCGCTCAAGCGTCGATCGAGCGCCAACTCTCTGTTCATCTTCCATCTATCCTTGCTCGAGCAGCGGTCGAGCACCAACTCTCTGTATGAAAACTTCCAAGGCCGCTCGAGCACCTGTCGAGCGCAGGTCAAGCGGCACAACACTAACCAACATATTTCCTTAAGGGCGCTCGAGCGTGAACTCCTAAAAACAGGTCACTAACAACTCCCTATTCCAACAACCTAAATATGGTTTCTAACTTGATTCTTTTGAGTGATATGCTTGCTGATCTAACCACTATAAAAACAACTTATAATATACTTAATCAACAAGCAACATCAAGAGACAATACCTCAAATCAGGAAGTTACTTATCACGACAATTGGCCAACATGCATTGCTAAGTTCTTCCAATTTCATACCATTCACTTACATGCATGTTAGTTCATCTCTAAATACATTTGTTCCCTGAGTAAAACCACTGATCAAAGCCCTACATCATCTAAAGTCTCACCTTTTTCATCAGCAAATACAAATCATCTTCAAAATTCAATTAAAGGACATGCAGCAACATATTCGGCCACAAAGACCACCAGTCCTACATGCAACATTATCTATCCATAGTTTAACCAAACATTGCATTGAACATCAATATTCTATCTCAAATCAGAAGCAATAAATCAATCAATAGGGTCACAAGATTCGGCCAATAACAACCTATCCATATGTATATTAAAATATCCAACGTTAGAATAAAAACATCACTTCCTTCAAAGATTAGCCAAACCCGTGGCCTTAATCCCTTCCTCCATCAACATAATTCAAACACCCAATCTCAACAACACATCACAACAGCTTCTATAGTCAAGAAATACTCAAGAGGAGACAAATATAGCAAGTTTCGGCCAACGGAAAGAGTTTCACTATAAAGAATGAAATATGACCGAACCTTACCTCCATCCACTTGAGCTTACGGTGGCACCTTGCCTACAATTGAGTCATACTAGTGTCATTTAAGGTTTACTAGGTATAAAGAGTAATTATTCAACTAAATTCAGCACATCATACAAAATCAGATCACCCGTGTATCTTAACTTCCTAAGGGTGGTCTTACCATGCAAGGTTCTATCTTAAGGCTGCTGAAGCCAAAATGCTTGGATGCCAAACCGATTCTTTCACTTATTTTCATGACATATCAAAATTTCAGGTACTTTGGAGTTCGTTTGTCACTCTGAGGATTTACCCGAATGTGCAAGCTGCTGAGGACGTCTCCAGCGGGCAGCCCCGACGTCTCCAGCTTCAAAAATTCACAACTTCAAAATCATGGCTCCAAATTACATGAAATTTCTTTTAAACTATTCCCCTTTCATAGTTTAAGATTTAAAATAAAAATCACAGCCATCAGAATCACTATGCATTTTCAAAAACACTTTAAATCAGATGAAAATCCTAGGGCAGCTCTGCCGCTGCCTCCAGCTCGGCTCTCTATTTTCAAAACACCACACCTTATGCATTACATCTCTAAATCACAGGAAATTTACCTTTAATTGTTCTTCTTTCATGAACTTAAAATTCAAGATCAGACTCGTAAAATTTAGACTTAAAATGATCACTCAAAAGGTATTCGACATGGGCTAACATTCCGGACGTGTAAGGCGGCTGGCAGCTTCACGTCCGGGCCTTGAACAACGCATAACTCACCCAATACTTACCGGAATCACCCAATGTATGGATTAAAATCTTCCTATTTCCTAGGCCTACAATCTAGAATTCTCTTAAGATCAAGGGATATGCAAAATTGCATCAGAATACACTCCTTGTTCGAGCCTTGAAATCTGCAGAGGTTAATTTCAGCAACAATAATGATCTTTTCAACCTTCCAAACCTCCAACAACCAAAACTCCAATCTCCATGTTACAACTAACATCCAAGGCTAATTTAACATCTCATAACAACAACTATTCTCTCACATTCTTCCTACTTTTATAACTCTAATTCAAAGTTTACAACAAAATCATGATTCCATCCTCAAACTAAAGCTATTGCATTTATCCCTCTTCTCTTGGTCTTTTTATCAAACACCTAGGGTGCATAAATAGTTTCTCTTGAGCCCTTTTCCAGATCTATCCATATCTCCCCATGGTTTCATGTAAGATCTATACTACCCTTAAAGAAAACATGTAGATAAGGAAAAGACCTAGCATTGTTGATACCTAAAGCAACAACAATCAAAACAACAAACAACCATCAAAACGAGCAAGAAGAAAAATGAGAGAAATGGGGTAGGAAAAGACAGCTTTGCCCTCCGCCTCCTCATCTTCACGTACTGCTGTTCTTCCCTCTTTTTTTTTCTCTCTCTTTGCTTCCCACGTGACTTCTCATTTCTCCCCCTTTTTCTTTTGAACCCACTGCTCATTTAAAAGCACTCTTACTAAAGACATGCACTACTAAAAATTGCAAGCCACATAATATTTAAATAAATTTACAAAATGACTAAAAGTGCTAAAAGGGAGATATCTCCTCAATCCAAATTTTAAATCAATGCAGCAACTCCTCTTCATTCAGCACCTAAATGCCTCTCAATTCCCTTAATGAAGATCAAAATAACGATTTCTTATACATAAGAAATAATTATGAAAAACTTAAACTAAATAGTAAAAATTGGGGTCTCACAGTACCAAAAACATTTTATTGATTCTTTTGTTAGATTCAAGAAGGATGGAGTAATAAATAGTACTTGGATGAAATTTGCCTATCAGAAAGGCTTATGACATTTAGGCACAAATGTTAAGGGGAAGACCTTTGGTATATTATTATCCTTTAATATATTGCTGGTTGATTGTCTTCTATGATGATTTCTTACGTGTTAATTTTAAAAATCCAAATGTATTCATAATTGACATATTTCTTACATTTATCGAAATAGAACATATATATGATGACATTTTTACAAAAACATGAACTTTCATGAGATTTTGAGAGCCTATTTTTTTGTAGAAAATGATTTTAAATTGTCATTGGTAGCTAAGAGGTTGGTACAAACCTACTTGGTGAGCAACTATCATAATATCGATTGACTCTTGAGTTCCCATTAGTTATCCTCTATACCATTTCAATGAGAATGTCGTTTAAAAGCCCAAGTTTTTCTTTTGGATATTTTCTTAAATGAAAAATGATTATTTTTTATGTTCTACCTTGTACTCACTTCTTGTAATGACAAAAAGGGAGATATTGATGGATATAGGTAGAATGCATATTCAGGGAAGATATTGATGGATAATGCATGCTCATATCTTAATCTTCATCAATTTTTTGATGCATCCATCTAAATTTATATCCTTGTCTTTTTTATGTGACAATGGGGGAAAATATGTTGATAATAGTTTTGATAACTATATATTCTCCTTTTGAATTGTATTATGCATATTGGATACTAATATTTTGTGTCAAGTTTCAAATGATTGTCCAATTACAAAAGATAGGGGGAGTCATTCAAAAACAATCAATTTATTGTCATCATCAAAAAGGGGGAAATTGTCAGCTTTTGTTCACTTTTAATGATTTTAATAAATGGATTAAGCTTAAAAATAGACATCTTCAAAGACAGTTATTTTATCAAAAAGCCAAAGACAAGAAGATTGAAGATCAAGAAAATGCAAAGAGCTCAAAAGTGAAGATTCAAGACCATGAGGTATAACTTCGTAACTCTTAGTTTCACTTTTGAAAAGGATTTGGATTATACACTTGCATATCTTTCAAACCGATCGACCGGCTCTAGCGGATGATGAAGACACTATGCAGCGGTTGACCAGGCATATAGGAAAAAATTTGACAGCATACAAATTTAATGACTATTGGGCAACGACAAGCTGAGGTTGTCGACCAGTACAACAGTAAAATTGTCAGATTGACCCTCAACAGCTACAAACGGCTAGTTTTGATATGTGACCTATATAAATACCTTCCCAAGGTCTCAAAACAAGAGAGAATGACCACATATTATTGTTATAGCTTAAGAAAGATCTTAAACCTTCTTATTCATATTTCTTATATCATTCACAGAAATTACACTTTCTATTTTGTGAATAAAAAGAAATAGAGCTTTCCATTTTCTTATCCACTCTTTGAGAGAGTTTAATTTTTATATCTTTCTATTCAAGAGAAGTGTTTACTGAGATTGTCCACGAAAAGAAGAAGCTTATAGAGGGTATATCTCAAGCTTGGTTAGGTTGTGAGTGGTGCACCCGAAAAACTACTTGGGTTGTGAGTGTTGAGCCCGAGAAAGAACTTATAAGGTTCTTTAGCACCTAGAAGCTAAAGTGTATACTATTTAGAAGAAAGTGGGAAAACCTTAAGGCTCGGTAAAGAAGCTTAAGGGGCGGATGTAAGAGGGTTTGTCGAACCACCTAAAATCTTGTGTTTGCTTCTCAAACCCTACTCTTTATATTTAGCACTTGTTTACTTGTTGCATTAATATATATGTGCTAAAATAGTCTTTTCTTTGCAAACACGATTTTGGGGGTTAAAAACGAAAAAGTTGAGAAACCAAATTCACCCCTCCTCTTAGGTTGCCTTAATCCTAGGAATTACAGAGAATGAATATTGAAATCACTTTTGCTAAAATTATTTGCTTATTTATACTTCCACCATGCTAAATTCTACATGAGAAAATAGGAGTAAATAATATCATTGATTAATTCTTTATTTCATATAATTCATAATTACAATTAATTAAATAAAAATATATTAACTTTGAAAAATATTTTCATAAAATCCTCATTCGCCAGTGATTAATTTTTCAAGTCCAAACCTATACTAGACCTTCGCAATATGTTGTGGATGTGACATATAGGGCCAGAGACAATATTTATTCTTTCAATTGTGTAGGTTAGATATGCTGAATATATTATCTCATCAATTCACTGATGGATTTCTTATTAAGGATTTATACTAGCTCATTTATCATGCCTCTTCCTGGTCATCTATTAGAGTCGGTATTGATGCAAATAGTATTTTTTATTTCAAGATCAATTGCTATTTAGTCAGCTAGTTGTTATCATTTTTATTCTATAATGGAGGGATCAAGACTTCAACCACGTTGAGATCAAGATGATTGTCCAGGCTTGTAACGCGCCAAACCCCGGTAGTTAAAGGGTTACTTCTATACATAAAATAAATGAAAAATGTGAAATTTTGAGTGTAACTATCAGTTAACACAAAATAAATAATCTTTGATAACATAATTCAAGTTTAGAAATTCAAAAAAAATTGAATAAAAACACTTTGTTTAAAATTCTTTAAAAACATAAAACATCAAAACTAAACACTTAGTCTAATTGAAATTCTAAGTCTTCGCTCCGCTACCCACACACGTGCCATCTATCACGACTCTCTACACGCTCCTAAATATCATCTGAAAAGAGAAAAGATATGGGATAAGTTGGAAAACTCAATAAGAAAGATTGTTATACTAGGGCATTTCAGGAGCCATATTTTAGAAGTAAAAATCAATAAAAAATATAGATTACAATCCAAACAACACATAACTATAACTATAAAACAACTTGGGATAAATACACTTTGGCCCCCTTATCTTTGAGTCATTTACAATTTTACACTTTGCATCCCGATGTTTTATTTTTGATATATTGGAACTATTATCTTCCACATTTTTCAATTTGCACCCGGTACCCAAATTGCCCGTCAATTTAGACGGATTCCGTTAAAATGTGGGGTGCAATGTGTAAATGACTCCAAAGATAAGGGGAGCAATGTGTACATACCCTCGAAGATAAGGGGACAGTGTGTAAATATTTAACGGAATCCGTCTAAATTAACGGGCAATTTGGGTGCGGAGTCCAAATTGAAAAAATGTGTAAGTTAAAAGGTCCAATGTGTCAAAAATAAAATATCGGGGTGCAAAGTATAAATGACCCCAAAGATAAAGGGGGCAAAGTATATTTATCCCAAACAACTTTGACTTTTTTCATAATAATTCTATAAACATTCTTTTTTGCTATAACTTTGGGCCTCAAGGTTTGGAACATCACACATATCATACAATAATCATCCATTACATACTTATTTGCTATGCAAAAAAACCATAAAAATACTTAAACTCTCAAATCGTATTTAATAAATATATGCAATTCAATAAAAAAAAGTCGATACAAACGATATTCTAAAAGAAAATAGTAAACATATGAAATAATGAGTTAAATTACCAAATAAAAACATATAAATTAAAAATGCTATGTGATTTCACCAATGCATGTCAAAATATTTCATAAAAATTTTACTGTAACATAATGCACATAAACTCCGAGGGTTTTCAATAAAACATGTAATTTTAAAAAATATATCCTCGGTCGTTTAGTAAAATCTAGCATACTAGCTTGCTTACCTTCATTTTCAGAATACTTCAACTCTTTTTCAATTTAACCTCCATGACCTCAAGAAACTTAGACTAAAACCTTACAAAATTATAACTACCCTTGAGTCCCCCATCTCTCACTTAATACGCATACAAGAGACTAATAAAGAATTTATGAAAGACTAGATTGTAACCTAATTAAAAGAATGAATTTATATCTTAAAATACTTATAAAAAATTACATTACTATCCATTTAAAAAGATTCAAAAGTTATATTCTAAAAGTATTGAAATTCAAAACTTTAAAGGCTTAATTATTGATACAATCATTGTGATATTGAATTTTTACAAATCAATCCCTAAGGTACAACTTTGAATGAGACTATAGACATACATGTCCTTTCGTGCATCAAAAGTAAGCCAACTAACGGGGACATGATCCGGTAGAGGCTATCCGACCCCGGAAATGGATATCTCGACCATAACTAATGTCAATCTTTCATTAGTTGACTAACTTTTGATGGAGAAAATGACCAATACGTATGAAAAATGGATCAAAGGGAGCATCCCGTTCTTTCAACATTGCACCCTATTCTTAGTTATTGATGGATTACACCATTAATATTTTGTCCCTAACTCTCGTTGAAATTTTACCTGATTTGTTCTCTCACAAAAATTACAAAATATTTGGAGTCCATAAAATAAGAAGGAAAAAAAATGATAAATACAATTTACACTCTGCAACTATGAGATCATTCTCCACAGGTTTCAACCCTAGTTACTAAATTTCATACACTCTAAACCATTACTTATAATATTTTTTTGTTTGGGAGGAAAAGTGATTTTGAGGCATGGAAAACGATAATTTTAATCCCAAATATGATCTTGATACTTTACATTCCAAATTATGTCTCTGTCACATTTAACCCATCAACTTCTTATTTCAAAAACTTTACATCATCCATCAGAATTCTCCTTTATTTTTTCATTGAAAGTGATTTTTAAGCACGTGAAACAAAAATTTTATCCACACATAGCCTAAACAAAGTACCACTACAAGAAAAGAGATTTGGGGTGTTAGATTTTGTCACCTAAAGTTAAAAATTTGTCACCAAAACTCATTGCTGTAAAAAATATTTTGAGACCCAGATTGACAGAAGATGTGTGTCACCCTTGTTATTCGGTGAAAAATTCTTAGTTTCCTCAGGAACAAGCATATGGACGCTAACTCAAACAATTCGAACGGTTTTCATTTTGTGTGGCATGTCCCATGCGACCATCAATTTATTACATGACAAAATCAATTCTGTCATGGAAAACATGTGCCCACGTCTGTAATATCAATTCGAAAGGGGTGAATTTTGGAGTCAAAATATAAATTTTGTCAGCTGATTTATTGCATGCACGCTACTAAACCACGTGCGGACACTAATTATTTTTATTTTTTGTAAAAGGAAAATCCAACGAATATAATATGCAAACGGCTCTAGAACGTGCGGACTCTGGTTAAACACGAACGTGGGGACGGTGGATTTGTGTGAGGAAGCTGGTTTTTTTATTATTTTATGAAAAAAGTGCCACGAATATAATGTGCAAACGACGCAAGGCAGACGTCCGGACAGTTCTAAATTATAATATTAAATCTGCGAATTTCAATTATTTAATTATGCATTTAAAATTAGATTACACATGAATATGAAGACATCATATTAAATATAGTATGAATCAGTAATGGTTTACAAATATCTAATCGACATAATAGTAAATAAAATAAATAATCAAAATCAAGTTCAAAATAAACAATCTACCCAAATTTGCATCTGTTACAACTCCTCTAAATGCTGCTTTTGCTCTTTAAATGTTGTTGCTGCTCTCACATCACCCTCTCCATTTCTGCTTGCCTCAAAGCTAACTCATCATATTCTTTCTGTCTTGCCCTCATTTCCTCAATCTTCATTCTTGCCTCTTCCAATCTTCGTCCAGATCAACAGACGACACTGAAGACGATGATCCAACTTGCCGCACTGAACGGCCTAAACCACGTACATAACCCTCTTTCATCCCCTAGACCTCTGTGAAAATCTCCACTTCTGTAAATGACCTTCTCTCAAACTCAAGTTGTAATTGTAGCGCCTCCAACTTTTCCTACAAGTGAAGGAGAACATAGTGAAAATTAATATTGTCACGCCCCGAACGCTAGCCCGAAGAGGGTTAATGACAGCCGCGAACATCCATTCAATGAATGTTCCAGCGTTTTCTCTTAATCATGCAGCGGAATTTTTTTTTATACACATCTAACTGAGAGAGACGGGCCAAAGAGATTTACTATAACTTCAACTTACCCAAAAAGACTTCTTTGGAATAGGGTAAGTGTCTTAAAGACATTGCACGGCTGCACAGCTGAAGTACATGATCTAAGGGATTCCATCAAATCCTCTTCACATTGACCTACTCATAACATCTTTATAATACATCTTGAATCCTCTAATGAACAACAAAAGAGGAAAGGTCATTCTCGTCGGTTCCTCTTCTAGATTTTCCCTCCTGAAACGTTATCTGGAATGATACAATTTAAAACTGTGAGTCAAAAGACTCAGTAAGGAATTATAATTAAAACATGAACTTGAAATCATGGTTTGGAAATATGAACTTGAAATCGTGAGTTTAAAACCATGAACTTGTTCTTGAACTCATAATCACGAACTTAAACTTGTAAGCATGCACTTGAACTTGAAATCATAAGCATGCACTTAAACTTGAAATCATCATGAACTTGAAATCATAATGAACTTAAAATCATAGCATGCACTTGATCTTGAAATATCATGTAAACTTATGTAATTCATGCATGATCATGAATTTTGATGCACGTGTATGCCTCATGATTGCATATGCACATGCACTTGCTCTTGAAAACATCATTTGTACTTATAAAGCTCTTGCTTTTGGAAAATCTTTCCAATCCTTATGTTATGGGCTACTTTAGCTCCATTTAACCCTGGCATCAGGGTTGTGCGTTCCCGTTGGAATTGTCCCCTATTTCCCTTGGGGACCTTACATATGGTTAAGCTAGCACACCTTCTCGCATTCGTCCTTCAGTGGTTAGACACAACCCTTGGAGGTTCACACCTTCTTGCAAGCATCCTACAGTGTGATTGCACATACCTCCTAGACTACCCATCCTTCTTGCAAGCATCCTTCGGTATGAGTGTCCTAGGTGACATCCACCCTTCACGTAAACGTCCTTCAGTATGGATGCACCTTCTTGAATTGGTACGGTACCGACCGACTTGGGTTCATTAACTTACTTGTCATAAAACTTGTCATAAAGTAGCATCAAAATGGTACTTTCATTTGCATAAAATTTCTCCTTTCTCATGAGAAAAATAAATGCAAATGCAATTGCCCATGACGTGCTCATGTCTGTCATGCTTGGTTATAAACCTGTTATGCTTGTTCATAAAAACATGCTGCGTATCATTCCAGTTGTCATAACAAGTAAGTTTTCACTTACTATTTTCACTTACAAACATAAGCTCCTCTTACTTCGCTTGCTTGTGAGTTGAATGTCCCTTTTCCTACAATTGGATCATACTATTGTTATTCATAGGTTTACTAGACGTATAGAGTAATCAATCAATTACTCACGCTTCATCGTACAAAATTGTCCTTATTCCTCATTCAATATCTCATACTTCGTCATACACATACTTCATCATATAAAATCATCCATATCCTTGACTTCTAATTGGTGATCTTACACCACAAGGTATTTTCTTAAGTGAAAAACCTAGTAGGGTCTCCTAATAGGTCAATAGGAAACTTAGAAACTTAGGAAAAATTTCGTGAAATTCAAAGAAGTCGCTCGAGCGCCGGTCGAGCGCTCGTCGAGCGTTAAGCCTCTGTATAAAAATGTTAAGGGACGCTCGAGCGCTGGTCGAGCGTCAATCCATATTTCAGACACAAAACACACATTATACATCCAACACACACGAAATTTGTCTTAATATGCTCTCCTCTTATAACCTCATATACAAGACTTAAACTTTATCACATTTCATGTCACGCCCCGAACGGCACCCCGCAGGAAACGTGACAGCCGCGAACTATCTCCGGATAGCTCCAGCGTTCTTACTTACTTGCTTACGGCGGAAACATACAAGACCACGAGGGATTCGAGCTTAATCGAACATAATCAGGGTTCTCATTAAGTTTTCATACAAAACACATATAATGTTTAGAATTCAATTAGTGACGGATCTCATCGATCAGGTCACTATACACAAAATAAGAATATCATCCGGGAACTTCTAAGTCAGGTATTCCTCCTGACTCTCTTCACCTGTGGCATCTGGAATGACACAATTTTAAAAAACAACACGTGAGTCAAAAAGACTCAGTAAGGGAAAGACATAACTTGAAACATGCTCTTGACTTATGCTTGCTTTATCATGAAAGAGAATAAACTTGATAAGTGATGCACATGCATGTCATGGATATGTACATGCTCTTGCTTAATTTCGGCCCCAGGCCCTTGAAAATTACTTATTCATACTTGTGCCACTATTGGCCTTTCACAACCATTTCATCTCTTTTACTTGTGGGCTCGCTCCATTTAACCCCTGAAGTCAGGGTTGTGCGTTCCCTTTGGAACCGTCTCCGATTTCCCTTGGAGACCTTACATTCGGTCAAGCTAGCGCACCTTCTCTCATTTGTCCTTCAGTGGCTAGACATGACCCTTGGAGGCACCACACCTTCTCAATGTCCTTCAGTGTGGGTTGCACAGCCTCGTGGATTCACCCATCCTTCTCACATTTGTCCTTCGGTATGGGAGTCCATCTTGATGGTACGGTACCGACCAGTGCCCCTTGACTTAACTTATCGTTTCATAAAACATTTCATAATTTTCATAAAATCATTGCATAAATATTCTCTTTAGAAAAATTCATGCAATGCACATGTCATGTCATGCTTGATCAAATTCTCATGCTTGTTCATGAAATGATGCAGTGTGTCATTCTAGTTTTGAAAGGAACCACTTACTGTCCACTTACACTCGGTCCTCCTTGGTAGTGTATAAAACAAGTAGATCGCCTACAAGCGGTTCAAATATTTCTTAGTCTTTAAGAAATAGCACGTAATTATATAATATACATATAATCACTGATATTCTTTTAATCAATTAAAGTATTTTATTTATTCTTCTAATATTATCTAAACTTAGGTTATTTAATTATTAACCATGTTACAAAATATTTACACCTCTATTCCCGATTAGGGTTTTAATCAATTAATAGATTAGGGTTAAATAATACTCATAGATTTAGAATTAAACATAAGTCTCTTTTTATTACACGTACTCCATTAAAACCTTATCCAACTATGATTAAATCTTAACTAGGGTTCCCAATAATATTTTATCAAAAGATCATGGTTCTTCAATATTTATTCACACTAGCCTAAACTCTAATTTCCTTATCCATCACAATGATGAAAATCCATAAATCATAAATGGTACTTAGGGTTTCATTATTACTATAACATTCGGCCACTACCATTATGCACCAATTAATCACAACTTTTACTCCAATGGTGATCCCATCCTCCATTCAACAATTTCACAACCTAGGATCTATAATTCAAAACACAATACAAGTCATTACTAATAGCAATATTCGGCCAACTCAATATATCACAACATCACTAGGTTTTCTTTGGTTCTATCACCTTGCATGCATTCTTTACACATAGCACTCATCTACCATACATTAGGTCATAAATCTTGTACACAACATGGCCAATGTCCAGATCTAAGCATATACAATCCACTCATGAAAACCTAAGCATACATGGTTCGGCTATCACTTTGCATTCATGACCCGTCTTGCATGTATTAATTCCATATTTTCATCATATACAACCACCTACTCTAGATCTATCATTTAGAGACCTCAACAACACAAGATCTAAAGGAAAAACAACCATACCATTCGGCCAAGCACAACCTAGGCTAGGTCTAACCCTTTTTCTAACATACATTGCTCATCCTTGCATTTTATCACCTATCTTGCACATATAAACTTCATATCTTCATCATTAATATCCACATGACTAGATTTATACATTAGACACATCAACAGCCCTAGATCTAAGAAAATATTCAACTTTCATTCAACAAAACACAGCCTAGGTTTAGTATACATTGTCTATTCTTTGCATTTTCCAACATTTAAAACTTAGATCTAAAGCATGTATGTCCAGATCCATCACTTGCACATACCCATGTTCAAAGTCCAACTAAAATAGAAAACAAAAACTCAATATCCAACCCCATATGGTTCGGCCAACATAGGGATGCAAGATCCATGCTTACCTTGTTGTTCTTCTTTCCTCCCCTTTGATCCCTTGAAAGCTTCTTCCCCTTTTTCACCTACTAAGCAACCTAATACTCTTAGTCATTCAGATCTCACCATATCCAAGCATAACAACTCAAACCCTAAGATCTAAACACAAAAGGGTTTGACCATCAAGAGGAAAACAAGATCCGGTTTTTACCTTAGTGTTTCCCTTGTTTTCCTTTTTCCCTTTTTCCCTTGCACAACACCTCTTGACTTCACCTTCTTCTTCTTCCTTGTCCTCCTTCTTCTCCTACCCAAAACCTCCTTGACAGCAGCTCAAACTCAGCCTTTGGGGCCAAGGGTTTCGGTTTGGCCTTGGTTCCTCACCTTTCTCTCCCTTTCTCTTGGTTTCGGTTTGGCCTTGGTTTCTCTCTTTCTCTCCCTTTCTCTTGGCTTGTGTTGGTCGACCAAATGGTGTCAAAATGAGTGCATGAGTGTGTGAGGGTGGTGTTAGGCGTGTAAGGGTTCTCACAAGAGGTAAAAGGAGTGCATGTGGCCAAGAAATTCGGCCAAGGGGTTTTCTTTCCCTTTCTATGTCTATTTTCAGCTTTTGCAAGTTTTGTCTCCTTCATGTCTCCCTTGCCTTTCTTGTATAACATTTTTGCACCACAAAATTCAAACCCTAATTGTCATTCACGCGTATCTCCCCTCTCCACATAATTCCAACTTCTAGTTTGAAGCTTGTTCCCCATTTAGTTAACTTGGTTGAATTCCAACTACCTAGTTTACTTAGTAAAATAAATGAAGTTTAGCAATACTAATCTCATATTATAAACTTGACTTCAAGGCCCATTGGGCAGCCCAATAAATCCTTAATCCAAGGCCCAACATTACCACCTAAAGTCCAATTCATAAGTCTAAGGGCTTGGGCCCAATGTCCAACTTTCTTAAGGCCCAATAGCACCATTACTAGGCCCTTTACCATGTTTATTTTGGCAGCCCATTAGCATACCATATAAGCCCAATATACACCACATGTTATAAGCCTCATGGCAGCCCAATATCTCACTTCAAGGGCCCCTCATCACATGTACTTGGGCAGCCCATATGTCATAACCTCAAGGCCCAAATACATCTAATAACCGGCCATACATGGGTAGCCCAATGTCAGCCCATTGTTTGAGGTTTCTAAGCCCAACATGCAAATCTTAATAATCTAAAATCATTCATAAGAAAATCCTTCAAAAATTAAAATCAAGAATATTGAAGGAAATTATACAATTGATCTAGCAACATGAAATTGGTTACCATAGAGTTAAAATCCCATCCATAGCATTTAAAATCATAACATCATATTTTAGAAATTCAAAATAATTATACATGCATTTTCTTAACATAAAATCATGCCTTGTCCAAGCAAGGTTTCTTCGGGGTCCTACATTTCAACTCATTCCAACTCAATCTCTCAGCTAAAACATGAGTCCATCTCATAAATTTAAGTTATTGCATTTCTTCCTCCTCTCTTGGTCTTTTTATCAAACACCTAGAGTGCATATTTGTTTCTCTTGTGTATAAATTCTTAGATCTAACCACATTCTCCATGGTTTTGTGCACAATCCTTACAACTTTCTAAAGCTCATTAGATCTACATTTTCCTTAAAGAAAACACATGAATCTCAAGGAGAAAATCTAACAACACACAACCAACAATCATTCAAAAGAAAAAGAGAACATAGGTGAAAATGGGTATGGCTTGGCCGGCCATAACCACTCACCTCCTTCTCTCTCTCTTTCTTTCTCTTCTTCCTTTCTTCTTCTTCTTTTCTCCTTCTTCTTTCTTTCTTCTCTTCTCTTCTTCTTCTTCTTTCTTTCTTCTCTTCTTCGGTGGGAGCTAGGGCAAATAGCTTTTCGATTTGGGGGGGGCTGCTTATACGGGAGAGCTTGGGGGAAGGGAAAAGGCAAAATTGCCCTTTCCCCCTTCTTTCCCTTTCTGCCCTCCATTTCTTCTTTCTTTTCCATTTATGCCCCTCACGAAAATTCATTTCTCTTTTCTGCCACTCCCACAATTAACTCTAATATGTCTCCTCATCTTTGTTCCAAGGATTCTCATATTTCCGAGGCTAAAGCCCCTAATTAAAATATTTCCAAATCTTGTAACTTAGGGACATTTTCCATTAATAAAACAATTCCATCAATCTCAAATGCTCAAATCTAATGGCAATTAATAACACAATCAGATCTTAGCTTAAAACTCATAAAAACGTTAGGGGAAAAAATCCCCCTAAACACAACTTGAAATTAATTATCCATACATACATCCTCAATATAATCCTTACACTATCCCTTACTCAATACTTTACATCATACCATGTCTGGGCTAATGTCTATCGACTTCCCACCGTCTTAACCTCAATAAATTTCTTAACTAAGCTTATACAACTTTCCTCCAATTTCATCATATATGGAATTTTAACTGGTCCCGCTCGAGCGCCAGTCGAGCACCGGTCGAGCGCCAACTTACTGTCCAATTCACTGCGTAGAATTCCCAAGGGCCGCTCAAGCACCTATCGAGCGTTGGTCAAACGACAAGACACTGTCCATCATATTTCCTTAAGGCCGCTCGAGCGCCTGACGCCCGCTGGTCGAGCGCAATGTTACCTAAAAAAACAGGGTGTTAAGAAAAATCTTCTTATTCCAACACCCTAATTGGGATCCTCCAATTATTTCACTAAATCCCCAAATACTCAACTTCAATATTGTCAAACTACAAACAACATATCAATTCAATTAAAATTATAGATGCACAAAATACTACGGGACATCTTCACCTGGACATAACCTTAGATTAATTCCCCTATACCTGTCTTCCGCAATAATTAGAGCACATCTTAAGGAGTCATAATTATTTTACAAAGATAGAAAAAGTTGGGGTCTCACAAATACCTTTTTAAATATAAAAACTTAATAATGCATAATAAAATTTTACAGAACTTACAAAATATTCCCGTGCAGTATCAGATGTCCACGCGCCGTCCTTATTGATATGCATTTTTTTGTACATCAATGCAGGATTAATCTGATCAGTTTTTGAATCTTTCTGCACACCAAAAAATGATAAATACATTAAAATCCTTTAATCATATAATGTTGTAACAACAAAAATACACTTAAATATTTGAGTTGATTATAACCATCATAATTAGAGCATGCTGGAAAGACAGAGTGCCCGAAGTGTGAGCGACCATCAGCTTAACCCTATTTTGGCAGTTCCTTCTCTAAAATACATATCTATTGAGTTAGTAAAAAAATGAAGTATAGAAGTAAACAAAAATATTAGAATAAACATTTATACCTGCAATTCTTCAGTACTAAATAATTCGCAGATGATAGCTCATTCTTCCTTTTCATGTTTGGGTATGGAAGCTCTGACGCTTCTTATTTAGTGGGAAACAAAGTGTAGAACTGGTACATTCTGTTTCGATGCGTCCTGTACGCTGTGTTCATTGTAGACATCATAGTGTTGCGATCCTCTGGCTGATCATAATCCTGGTTGAAGTCATCCTAAAATGAACCGTGTTAGTATAATAAAATAATAATTAATAAAAAGAAGTCTAATTTTTACTAAGTTACACTTACCAATACTTTGTTCATGACATAAGATTTACCAATTCTTTAGTCCGATCAAATATGTCTACATCGTGCCTCCACTGATGCGAAGTGGGTGAATATCGGCCATGTCCCAAGAACCAATGTTTACCTCCATTTTTTAGCCATGAAAATGTTGTGTCCACATTATACGTTAGGCAAGCTAACTTGCCTTTTCGTACTCCATCCGAACAGATTACCTTAGGCCGGAAGTCGTTTATTGTCTGGAACAACGTTGCGAGTACGTTAAATGTACCTCTTTCCACTTCATCATATGTTTGCACTCCATTCTCTCACAACTCCTTCAACTCATCTATTAAGGGCCGTAAATACACATCGATATCATTTTCCGGACTTTTATCCCAAGGAATAAGCAGTGAGAACATAAAACTAGAATCTTTAATACACTTCCACAGAGGTAAATTGTACGGGACTAAGACCACTGGCCATATACTGTATGACAAGCTCATGTTCCCAAACGAATTGAATCCAACAGAAGCTAGACCCAAACGAACGTTATGAGCTGTAGGACCAAACTACTTGTATTTCTTATCTAGCTCCTTCCACACCACCGAGTTTGCAGGATGACTCATCACCCCGTCTTCGACCACTCATTTCTCTTGGTGCCACTGTATATCCATATCCGTCTAACGTGACATAAACAATCGTTGCAATGTAGTTCCACCTCGACTCCCTACACATCGGACACTCCTGTAACTCGTTATTATGCTTCCAAAATAAAATACAATCATTCAGACATGCATATATATGTTGTCATAACTAAATCCTAAATTCTTCCTTAACTACTTCGCCTCATAACAAGATTTCGGTAATGTGTCTTTTATCAACCCTAACACATCCTCAAATGCCTTAACGCTCAAGTTAATCTCTAACTTCACATGGACTAATCTTACTACAAAAGAAAACTTAGAATACTTAACACATTCAGGATTCAATCTCAACATCCTCCCACAACTTGGCATATGTAACAAATTTATCCCTATACCTCAATCCGGATGTCGTCATACATATTACCATCAGACTCCTCATTACTCAGCTCTGGCTCCCGTTAAGACATTGCCCGATCGAAAGAGGTGATTCTTCAAATTGGTTCTCTGTGCAATACCCAATCAGTATAACTTTTCTCAAACCCATTTATGAATAGGTGATCCTCAATTTCTTGAATAGTTTATAAAAAAATATTTTTACATCTCCTACAAGGGCACTTTATTTGACCTTGACTATCTGCAAAATTCTTGGCAATACTCACAAATTCCCAGACACCTTCCTTATACTTCACACCGAACATATCTAGTTAATGAATCCAGCTCATATCCATTTTTTTGTGCCTTGGGTCATAGATATGCATAAAACAATAAAACAACAATCAAGCATAGAGTAATGATAGTTCACTTCTAACACCTTATTTCTCCAAGGTGATAGGTCCTATCCAATTCAGGATTAGATTATCCATAATGTACGTAAATGTCCCGAGCATTGTGTCTGACGCGCTAGAAATTTTGGTGGAATCTCCCCTTAGTCCCCAAATACAAGCATTTAGCGTTAAGGTTCTACACCCACCGACAAGACGCAAATGTGTAAGCACAACGCTGAATATGCATCCGAAGGACAAAAGGAGAAAGCTGTCAAAATTTCTAACTACGTCACTCACAATGACGAGAACATTTACGTACATTACAGATATAATCCCAAATTTTCCACAACTTAGACAATTCAGGAATTACCGCACGTTTGACAATTAAAACACGTGGAAATTTCCAAATGGGTCTAAGGGCTACTAAATGCAAAACAAAACCAATACTAAATAAACTTCAAGCACAACCGTACAAATAGATTAACAATCGTCCGCACAGCCAGTACGACAAAACGCAACCGTTTCGTAAAGCTACGTCTGCACGCCCTAAGGTACGTCCGAACAGTTTGAATTGTCAAAAAATTGTTCAAACGACTACAGTAAACGTCCAGATTGTGATTTCGAAGAAAAGATCCTTCGACGATCCATATCTCCGTAGACCGATTTCAATCCCAAAATATCACGTTTTACATCACCATTTTGCACCCAATTGACACCCAAGATGTTTCTAACCTACCCAAAGCTTTAGACAATCAAACATCAACAAAAACAACACATTTTCACTCAAAAAAATGCTTGCAAATCCACCAAAAACTACTTCAATCTATGCTTGAACCTCCTTCTATCAACATACAGAAACTTCCTCAACAAGAAGCTCGAAAAATGACGGATTTGAGAGGATTTGAGAGTATTCCAAGTGAATGATAACTCTCTGGGTTTCGACACTTTCATTCTTTGTAAAAGCCATCAAGACGTGTAAAAGTTACATCTGAACACCATGCACAAGAATTTTGGTGTGAAAAGTCACCGCCAAGAATTTCGTCTAAGTCCGAATGGTACTCTATAGCAACAAAGTTGTTTGCTAAACAAACGACCCCGTTTTAATAGGAAAGAAACGACACCATCTTTAAAGCCAACCATCCAGACGGTTACGAATAAAATAAAACAAATTATTCGAACATGCCAATGACACTGTTTTAAATACAATTGAACGATTGCATTTTATAACATGGTCGTCCGTACAGTACTTAAAACTGTACGGACGTACTTTTTCAAAAAACACTACACCATTATTCATTTACTAAACATAGACATTTAGACGGTTAGGCCATCCTAACGGTTTTTATAACGTCCGAACGCTCCCGTCTCATTTATTTATAACGTGATAATAGTATTTCATTTCTTAATAACGTATTAATAGTAGTTAAATAATTATTTTAAATAACGTGTGTAGTTAATATTCTTGTTTACTTCACATATCCAAACATAAATATTAAACCATAAAAAAAGATATGTAACAACCATCATAAAAGCGAAATCAAAATAAATATTCAAATACAAACTATACTAAAATGTCCAAAATAAATATTCAGTACGACCATAAATATATATAACAATGAAAACATAACATAAAATTTTAAAACTACTAATCATATTCTGGACCAGGCTCAGTGGATCCGTCTCCCGGGTTCTCGCTCATCTTCCCTATATGATCCTAAATAGCGCCTAACCTCCTTGACATCACACGCAAGGTGCCCGGAGTGGTAGTGAGAAATGGCTACAATCCAGCCATTTGAGACTACATATTGGTCAAACAGGTCCCCAAGCCAACGCACAACTCATGCATCGATAAAATAGCAGCATCAACCATTACCTTCAAATTCGTCATAAAGGAATTGGCCCAGGCTAGTCGCTCCCCGGCATCATGACAAGGGGCTCCTCATCTAGCTGCAGCTCTCTAGGAGCAGAACCCTGTGGTCAGTGGCGGATCCAGGATCCAATTTGAAGGGGGTCGAACACATAAGGCGAAATGAAAAAAAAAAATTGTTTTCCAACGTAATGTAAAAAGTGTCTTAGAGTTAAAATATCGAAAATACACTTACATACTATTTGCTAAGACTGAAAGTGGCAATTAGATCCTACTAATTTGCATCTTATATATATATATATATATAAGAAAATGATAGTTTGAGCAGCAGGAACTCCACAGAAATTCAAGGGCATGAAAAACCCTAAACACACAAAAACCAGCTAAATAATTAATTCGTGACCCAAAAATATGAGTGGGTTTCTATTTATTTTCGAAAAAAATTAAAAAATTAGAAATTTCTAGGTAGAAACCTCTATAGCCCTAAGATATCCAAACCAATTCAATCTCATCCTCCAAAAATTTCACAACTCACAAAATTTCAAACCCTAAAGCATTTTTAGCATACTAAATAAATGAATTTTTCTACTGAATTGTAAAGAGAGAATCTTGGATAGAGGGACATACTAGGGGTCGGAGATCTAGCAATTTTCAAGTATAAAATCTCGAGTTTCCTTCAAAAATTGAAACCGTCAAAAATCTAAATAATGAGATTGAGAGAGAGCTGAGAGTCGAGGGGGATATACACACTAGAATTTTCAGTATCAAGTACTACAAAAATAGTATGGACAAAAATAACTAAGAAGTATTGCATTATAATTCCTATAATAGTATGGAGAATTTGCTGTTTCAATAAATTGTCAGTGTCCTATAGGCTACCAGGGGATTTACCATCATTAGTATTCAACTACAAAGGCATTAATTAGGTTTGATCAACGCACTAGTTGCCTCACAATGTCCAGTTAAGATGCAAATATCAAATTGTAGTACACCTCAGTTCTTACCACTACAAATAGCAAATCTTTCACTCCAAAGAAAACATACTTTAAAAACTAAAAGAAAGAAGTAATAAAGAGACAGAATGTATAACTAAGATACACCTATACTCATTTTCAGGAAAAACAAAGCCCAAAATAAGGTAAAAGAGAATATTTACCAGTGCAGCAAGATGCGCCTCTTGTAAAATATTCTCATCTATATCCAACCGGGCAATAGGAAACTCTGGGAGATGACCCGACTGTTTTTTGCCAAGCAAGTCACCAGGTGGTCCAGGTCGACGTAAAAGGAGGCCCACATTTGCCAAGTAAAAACCATCTGACGATTTCTCTAGCACCTTTAACTGGCCAAGGCTACTGGAGTAAAAACACACAACAGAGTGCCCCACGTCCAACTTGTCCTCTAAATTGCCCAGGCCCTCCAGGCTTAAAACCAGGGCTAGCCTGGGCCTATGGGGATCGGGTTTCCATAGGCCCAGACCAACTTCTAATAAAAAATAAAATAAATTTTTTTTACATGTAATAATTTGTTTTGGCCGGTCTAATGGGTGGGGGCCGCCCAGGGCCACCCCCTGGATCCGCCTCTGTCTGTGGTTGCTGTTGCAGCCTAATCTAAGCCTCAAAACGGTTCAATGTAGTCCGACATATGGAACCGATAGACGTCTTCCATTCCTCGTCCAGACTATCCATGCAGCCCACACCATGGAGGAACTGTGTCAGAAGTAGACTGTACGGCAACGCAGTAGTTCCACTGATCTTTGGTTCATATCGAGGACTTATGAAGATGTACAACAGCAAATCCACAATACCTCCTCTAGCCACGTACAACATCAACTCGTCTCTTGCTATAGGGCACTCTGTTGTGTGTTTTATCAGCTCGATGTCATAGGCAAAGATAAAATCCAAAATAAGCTGGAATGAGAGCATGAACTTCTATTTTAGCAAGGGTCTGATGACCACCACGTCCCAACCCGTCAATGTATGACATATGTCTTCCGCATCTGGCTTGTTCTCCATCTCCATTGTAGGATATGCTCCAATCAACCTCTGCAGCCCCAGAAATACAACTAGGATATCTGCTAACAACAGAAAGATCACCACACGTATAGTGACGTTGCATACTTGTGCATCAATGTCCACAACATCCAACAGGGTTGCGTAAAACTCTCGGACCAAATATACAGAAGCCACGCCTTTTCTCTTCAGATATTCGATCCAACTCTGATCCTCCAAAATATTGCCCATACTCCCGCCCCGATACCTCAGCTCCTCGATGTCTCGCCACGTAAACTTCAAGCTCCACGATGACTGATTGGCTTAGGAACTCAGCCTGATGCTGGGCCAGCCACTCCTCGTGTGTCATGTAATCCTCCATAACTCTGAGAATCCTACTACGTAGAGCTCCCGAAAAATGAGGTAGATGACAAACAATGATGTTTAGACATTTTTTAACCTGTCAAAAACATAAAAATGTCAGGGATATACCGTCTGCATGGTGTTATACACCGTTCACAAATCATCTAAAATGGTGCCATCTTATCCAAATTCCATCTAGAAGTCTCATTTAACGTTCGAACGTTAAGTAAAACAACTTAATTTTAGAGAACAAAAGTGCGAAAGCTATCATAACCGTCCACGACAAAAATAATCATTAAAAAACAATTCTAACATGTGTATATATCCTAAATAAAATGACATATATTTGAAACACGTCCCAAAGCACAAATAACTATGTCTGCACTCTTGTAGCATTGTCCGCAACCAAAATTCTCCTGTTAAACAACTTTTTAACATGTACGTATATATCATCAACAAAATGACAGCGTATAAGGGACAAATGTTCAAGCGAAAGTAAGTCGTCCGCATGTCTGGTAAAACGATATAGTTTATTGAACAAACGTGCACACGCTAGAATAAGTGTTTGCAACAAAAATACTAATAAAAATAAATTTTTAACATGTGTATATATCCTAGACAACACGAAAGTGTATAACAGCTTAATGTAAGCACGTGACAAAGTCTCGTCCGAACGTCTGGTGAAAAAACGACGTAGTTCGAAAAACATAAAGATAAGTAATAATCTTAAACTAAACGACATTGTATAAAGTACATCGCCGTCCACACATGAAAAAGCACCATCCGCACGGTTTAATTAAAACATCAACGTTTTCAAATATAACCGTAGAAAATTTAAAACTTTCTGTCCGGACGGCTTCAATCTGTCTGCACCTGTCATGGGGAAGAACAGAGTCGACTCAGCCATAGTCGGCCTCTCTGTCACCTCTAAAACTTACCCAAACCAACACCAAATAGCACAAAATTATAGCCTAAACAATCCTACAACATTATGCAATCCATACCAATACAAATATGGGCCGTCAAATAACTGTGGTGGCCGAAAATCATTCATGAAAATTTCTACAAAAAAACAAAATAAAAACATGAAAAACGTACCTCAATACGAATAACACTACGAAAATGAAAGATTGTTGGATAAGAAACATGAATGTAGGTTGAGAAATGAGAGAAACTGCCAGTGTACGTAAAATACCGTTCAAATGGCTTCTATTCGACTTTAAAATCTATCCACTCTGTTCGGACAGCCTGTTCACTAGCGTTCGGACAATGCCGTTTTCCACGTGGACCAATTAGATTGCTCTGCATTAAATTCCAATTCTTGAACGGTTAGCAAAATCTTCTCGAAGTGATGGCGTCCGGACGGGCTTAGACGATGCGAACGGTCAGACGTCTGGAACGTGCAACGTGGAGTATTACCATTAGCCGAAATTATTGTCATACGCTTCCGGACGAGATGTGACAGTGCGGACTCACGCAACTGTTCTCCACGTACTTCTTAAACATACGCGTGTAAATCATGCGCAGACTGTCCCAGATGTTTGGACGTTTATGTCAGACTGTGCCGAAGTTGATGTAGATTTTCTGACGACCTGCATCATTGATGGGTGACAACGAGGTTTTATCACCCAAAATATGTGCGCATGTCTTCACGTACCGTGCAGACACGTTTGCAGTTGCTGACGAATGTTTTTGGTCACGAATATGTGACGTTTTTGTCATTTGTCAATTCTGAATACCATCCGAACGGGGTCTAAGGACGTCTGGACGATTTTGTAATTCCTAGCACACTTTGGTAACAAAATTTTTATTTTGATATAAAAGGGCGTGATTCAGTGACAAAAATTATTTTGACACCCGAAAATTTGACACCTAAGGTCAATTTTCTTGTAGTGTACATCATCACTTCAAGTGTCCAAAAATTATTTTTCATCATGAATTCCGGTAAAACTCCAAGATAATGTGCAAAAGATCTAAAAACAATGGTTGGTAAGTGAAATCATGAGACAAAAGTGATAGTTTTTAGCACAAAATGTTGATCCTAGATCGTGCGAGAGTAAAATCGTGAATTCACATGCCTCAAAATCACTTTCCATCTAATATTGAGATACTATATTGCCTAAACCTTTAATGGATGATTAATTTAAAGGGTACATGATTTGGAGTTAATTATATCGACAATAAAGTATTATGCTAGATATTCTTCTGTCGAAAGAAGCACGCTTATTCCTCTTAAATATGGGCTCGCGCATTCAAAGGCATTAATTAGGGGAGGATTTCTTTCTATATGGTTTTTTTTCTGTTCATGTTTAAAAAAAAATATCAAAGAGTCAACTAATAATAGATGTACCTTATTAAATTGCGAAACCAAGGTTAATTATAGATTGTACAACACAAAGATTAAAAGGTAGGCATATTTTTCTTTTCCAATTTCTATATACTGATCTGGGAGAGAGAAAGAATTCGCAAAATAAAGTCAATTTTATTGAATACAACACATATTGTCTTAACAAGGAGGGAGAGAGGTGAAAATATACACTTGTAGTACTAATTTCACCCGTATTTACAATAGCAAAAAACTTTAAAAAGAGAGAGAAAAACAGGTAATAAAAAACAAAAAAGGTAAATACTGTAACAGTAAAAACCTGGTACGACAAAGGCCAACCTTGCGATTTTCAATGAAGTTGAAGAACAGACAAATCTTCTTTTCTCCCTCTCTTGTTTTATAGCGGTAGCATAAAGTCATTGAGACAAGCTTACTCTACGCCTGGGGCGCACTTTAACGGTCAATGGATTAGCCATCTCGCAAGAGAGCCTCAGTACCTCTGATAGGTCAACTGGATTGTGATCAGACGGAATCCATTCATACTCGTGTAGAAGTGAAGCCACCCAAAAGCTGACTGTGGTTAGCCCCAGGGTCTTGCCAGGGCAGGTCCGCCTTCCAGACCCAAATGGTGCTAGCCTCAGATCCGACCCAAGCACCGAGAAGTCCATTTCACCCTCCTTGCGGACAAACCTCTCGGGCATAAATTCCAACGGGTCTTGCCACACTTCCGGGTCCCTTGATATGGCCCACATGTTCACCATTGCTGTGGTCCCCGCGGGCACGTGATACCCATCAATGGTCGAATCGTTGGTGGCCAAGCGGGCCCAGGAGAGAAGTGGGCCGGGCGGATGTAGCCTGAGCACCTCCTTCACTAGGGCAGCGAGATACAGCAATGCCGGGACGTCAGCCTCTGCTACGGCGCGTGATCTTCCGATGACCCTATCGAGCTCAGCCTGCACTTTCAACTGGACATCAGGATGAAGAACCAACCTCCCCAGTATCCACTCGATCAAAACTGCCACTGTGTCTGTCCCTCTAAATATCATTTCCTGATACCAAAACAAAATAATACGAATCTTCAACTACAAAATCTTCTTATGAATACTTTATTTTTACATAAACTAAATTAAATTCAAAATAATATGGGTATTATTGATTAGAATAATCTTTCTATCTCCAAATTCTGTGCTCAAGATTAGTAGCCCAAAATCCCTTTACTTAGAGTCTACATTAATTAATGAAAATCTATTGTTAATGATGTGACCCCAATTCTGTTACAGTCCAGGATTGAACTTTTGTTTATGTTATGCATATTCATGGGGTCCATTGACCCTTGAGGATATGCATTGTATTTTGATCATTTTTACTACATCAAGAATAAAAAAAATGAGGATAAGTAAAGAATAGATAAACTGAATATATGCAACGATATCAATAAAGAATGTTAACAAACTCGAAGAATGCTCACCCAAAGAACGGCGATCATATCGGAGTCCGATAACCTTTCGGGGCCTTGAAGAGAGAGCAGAACATCAACAAAATCCCGGTTGAACAAGCCGTTTTGTTGAGCCCGGTGTTGGGCGATGATTCGGCTCACAAATTGGTTCACTTCTGGAACGAGGTTGCAGCATCTGTGTCGAATTTTTTGAAAATCAAAATCAGCCAGCCAAGGTAGGTGGTCGGACCAATTGAGCAAACCCAACAGCTCGTACCCTTCATCCACCAGCCTATGTAACTCGTCGACTTCGGCGTTGGAGGAGTGCAGACTGTATTTACATCCAAACACAGAGCACATCATGTTGTTTAGAGAAGCACGTTTAAGTAGCTCACGCACACTGAAGCTTTCTCCTTGGTCTCCAAACATTGCCACCATTTGACAAGCGATTTCGCTCCTCTGAGCCTCAGAAGCTTTGATTTGTTTCGGGGAGAAAAGGTGCACGGCAGCAATTCTCCTGAGTGTCCGCCAGTAGACACCGTAAGAAGCGAACCCCATGGCCCTGTTGAACATCAAACTATAGGCGGACTCCTTCACGGGACGATCAGCAAACACTGAGCTGTTGAGGATTTCTTTCGCCACGTCGGGGTTACAAGTGAGGATAACACGAGTATCGCCAAGGCTAAAGGCCATGAGCCGCTTGGCTCCGCATGCTTCGGCCACAGCCGCAAGCCGGTGGTGAGCGAGGGAGGCCATGAGGTTCATGCTGCCAACTAGAGGCAACCCTCTTGGACCTGGTATTTTCTTGGTTTCAAGTCGAGTAGACAATTTTCCATTCCTCCAACTGTACCTACCCCAAGCTTGGCCACCAGGGTGAGCCCAGTAAATGAGGGCAATGGCTAGCCAACCCAGCAGACACATAACTAAGATTGGCAGTGCAATGTTCGATTCTGCGAAGGCTTGGCATTTGGAGACGAGAGCGAACACCCAGAGGTTTTCTATCTCAGTTCTCATGGTGGGGCCGGGTTCCGAAATTGAGAGCACAAGATCAGAGGAGCACGAAGAAAGGAGACTAGTGGCTTTTGCTTGATTCTGGGGCAGAGACGATCGAGGTCGGTTGGTTTAATATAGGGGAAGAAACAGTGCTTGAGGAAAAAATAACTGGTGACTTGGACAGTAGGACCGTAAATGGTACTGCGTATATGAATTTATTTTAGCTGCTCTAATTTATTTTTATTTGTTGTTATTGTTTTGTTTTGGGTTTCCAGTTGCGCCGCCACGAGTGCATGACAAAATGTAAAAAAACAAAGTAAACATTCGACCCCATTGGAAAGTGTAAGCGGCGCGCTCTTGTCACCTGGGATCATATGCTTTCCACGCTCTGACGTTTATAATGTCGGGGACCAAAGTAGAGTAACTAAAATTATACGGATATTTACTCGCGATATTATATATAATATTTATATTTGTGGGAAGGTATTCTTCATGTCCACATCTTCTGGTCGAAAGAAAATGGATACTTCACGACATGAATTGACTAACTAATTCACACAGGATCGATCGATGAAACAGACAAAAACAACAATACTTGTTTTATTCATCTTGTTGATATTGGATATATATATCTGCATATTTAATTGTGTGTATATATATATATATATATATATATATATATCTTAACATGCGCAAATATATATCTACCGCAAGATATTTTTTTCCATTTTGTCAAATAATAAATCACTCACAGACAACTGCGCTTGAATTGAGACTAAAATCAAACAAAACCCACACCCATGTGTGGCGATGAACGTATGGAAATTGGAGTTAGCTAGGGGCACTCACCCATCGAGGAAGCAACCTGCGGTTATAGGAAATATGTACATTTATTCCTTATAGAAACAATACAAATAAATCAGTTTCTTTTATTCCAAAAGTAATAGAAATAATAAAAAAGGAACGAAAACATATCTTATTAAAGCAAGTCCATTGATACATGTATTGTTTTATTTTTTATAAAAAAAATACGATTTTAAATAAATCAAGCAATTCATGAACTCCTCCACTCGGTTTGTTCATCTATTATATAAACCAAAATTGAATAACTATTATTTTTATACAAACTTGTATTTTTATTTTGTAAATACGTAAGATCGATATATTGTAGGATCTCAAAAAATAAAAATAAACATTTTCGTGACTAGAGTATTGTATATGGTTTATTAAAAGTGAAAGTTAGTGAATTTAGTTAAACTTCATAATTATAGGTTTCTAGTTAAGTTGAATAATAAAATTATTTTAAGTAATTGTTGTCTATAGATTGTAGTCATCAAAATATTATATACATATAAGATAATCACTATAAAATCCATTTCACATAAATATGTATTAAATTAATAAAGTAACACGTGAACAAGTATTTCAATATATCAGTTTGAATTTAGAATTTAACTTTAGATGGTAAAATATTCGACCTTGACTTGTGTTTCGAAAGTCAATTAATTAGCTCGAGCTATACTCCCACAAATGGGATGGGAAAGATCATTACGACAAATAAACATGGGAACAGTAAATTAACCGATTTCAGTGTCCCACAGTCAGGGTCCCGCGCGTGGTGGGATATACAATGTAGGATTGGACGCAGTCAGTGGCGGAACCAGGATTTAAATCAATAGGCGTCGAACTTTAAAGGCAAAATGACAAGAATTTTTTTTTTTATTTCGTAATGCAAAAAATTGTCTTAGAGATACAATGTCGAAAATTAAGGACTAAAATCATTAAAATATAAGAATACATGTATCGTACTATGTACTACAACTGAAAGATAACAATTGTATCCTACGATTTTGCATCTTCTGAAAATGTTGCAAAATGACTTCATTCTCAATAGTTTTAAAAACTTCTTACTCGATGTACACTACCTTGCAATCATTCATCCAGCACTACAAAAAAACAGGTCTATAGCGGCGGTCGCTAAAAACGCCGGTAACCTTTAGCGGCGGTCAGTGACCGCCGCTATAGACCCCCCTTTAGCAGCTTTTTTGCAAAACACCGCTAAAGGTGGAGGAAAGCTTTGATGCGAAATTGTAAATGAGAAAAAACAGATAAGTTTGGCCTAGCATTTAAAGTAGCAGCAGATAGAGCAATGGTCTATTGTACTTCGAACTAATTTCTCTGTTGTTTTTGTTGCACAATTTTTTCATCTAGCCGGCAGATAAATATCCAACTATATTTTCCAAAAAGTCTTTGTTTGGGAGGTAAGTGTTTCTTTGATGACATTTTCTGTACTATGCAGTATGAATGTCTTATTTCAATTGTTTTCTACTATATGTTGATGTTGTCTTGCATTCTAAAACATGGGTTTACGATGCAGATTCCCATACTTCTTGCCCTGCCTTTGTTTATCACTTTTTGCATTAGCAGTAACGGTGGCTTCATGCTGGCTTCCGGTATATATCAGAGTTACTTATGTACTGTCCTATTTGTATTTGAGTTTGTTTGTTTTCAATGCTTAGTTATTAGTTGAGATCTGAGTTAGTTCTTTTGTTTTCACAACCTCTTATCTTCACAGATAGCCTTTGCTTATGGATGCAACTCCTCTAACTCTTTGGATTCTTTAAAGTACTTACACTGGATATTCTTGATGAGCTAAAGTGGTTCTTTAGAAAAAATGAAGCGTGCAGTGTAAAACACAGTTCAAGGAAGACTTCTAGTTGGCTTTCGGCTTTTGAATTTGAACCTTAAACTCCATATACTAATTTTATATCCCCCCACCCCCATGGCAGGTTTTGTAATATTACATCAGTTTGTATTTTCTTATGTCCAAACTACATCTGACATCTACAGCACTATGGGTATAATTGTAGTTGTTTGATGATTTTCTAAGCAAACCAATTTTATCATCTAACTTTTCTTGACATTCCAATCTCACCTTCGGTCAGATTTTTTGCGAGGCTTAGTCCATGGATTGACCTGTTTTATCTAGAGTTGCTTAAAGCCTTATATACAAGTAGATATTTTGTTTACATAAATCTTTTGTTTATTTCTATTTTTCATGTGATATTTATTTTCTATTACAGGAATTCAAGATAGAGAAAGTTGATGTGTCAAAAGAAGAAGATTTTAATTGGTCTTTGCTTATTGTGTTGTATTTGAATATTTTAGTTGGTCCTTGCTTATTGTTATTTTATATTAGAAATTTGTTACTTTTTAGATTACTTTAGAGATTCTTGTGTTTGTTGTAAATATTATTAATCAATGATGAAATATATTTTGTTTTATTCTCCTTGTTCTTTAATTTTTTACGTCCAAAGAATTATGGTTATTAAAATAAATTTGTATTACCGATTAGGAAAATGTAAGGAAAAAATTAGTAGTGTTTCAAAAGTGTTCACACATGCAAAAAAAAACGCTGGCACAGACCACCGCTAAAAGTCTGTATCAGTGTTTTTACAAAACGCTGCTAAAAGACAAAATTGCGTTCGGGACCGCCGCTTTAAACCCTCGGTCTTCACCAGTGGTCGCGCAAACCGTCGTTGTATATCTATTGCGATGGAGCTAAAAAAACCGCTGCTATATGACAAAATGAACTATAGCAGACCGTTGTTTTAGTCCAGTAATCTCTCATCCTATTACGCAAATCACTATTGATGATTTTCATCGCATAAAACACTCTTTCAACGATTGCAGTCGCAACTAGTAAGACTAATGACAACTCAATAAGTTGAGAAACTAATAGAAACAAAATATTCTTTTTTGTTTCAACAATCTTTACAACAAGACCTCCAATATCTTGAAGCCTAAAAAAAACATCATTTCTTGTAACATCTCTAATATAGGTATTAAGCTGAGTTTTAAGTATCAATTTATATCACGTTAATTTCTTGTTTACCATTGTAATCAATTTAATTAACTATCTTGTGAGGAACTTGGCAGTACTGATCAAGAAGAAATTCACAGGCAATATGAACAAAAAAAAACACCAATTCACCAAGAAAACTTCTTGGTGAAAAAATTCAAGCAAAACAATATATTAGCAGACACTAGTAGACTGCAGATAAATTGAAATTACAAACTCATCAACCAAATTCCAATAACCCTATAAAAATTACAGAAAATCAATTTCACATTGCTTAAAATCCTAAACTACTAAAACAAAATAACCGAAAAAAGGGAAAGAATGAAAACTCACTAATCCGGCAATCCGAGACCGAGAGACTATCTTCAATTATTCGACCAATAGGTATCGGGCCCAAGCCAACTAATGAAAAATAAAAAATAAAAATAAAATTTACACAATTTCTTTTGGGCGGAGGCCAATGGGTATCTACCAGGGCTCCTTCCGCCACTGGACGCAGTAGTGGGTGCACATGCTACCCGTGCAATAATGCGGTCGATACCCATCTACTTCCGCCACTGGACGCAGTAGTGGGTGCACATGCTACCCGTGCACTAATGGCCACCATACAGTGTTTTGAGGCTAAAAACATGAGAGAGATCGGCGCGCTTCTAAGCAGAAACATGAACGATATTGGGTAGGAGTTTGTAGGCATATCCACGGGTCTCTGTTACATGCAATATCTATGTACATGATGGGGACAACTCCTCTGCGTTTACCGAATTACCTTAACTAGCTGTTGTTTTATCGGCTCGATCGATACGCGTGACCTTCTTTTAGGTTAAGATCAGTGGATGAATACTACTTATTGTGGCTTCGGTTAATTTCTTCTAATTGGGTATTGATCAGGTCATTGGAGTTACAGAGCGACCGGAGATTTAATAAACATGGCCGGCCGCTGCTAATCCTGAAAGGAAGGAATAGAAAATGCGGCAGGTTGTATTAATGGAGAATTCTGAGAATTTTTTATTCTTATCTTATTGGATCAACCGAAAATCTTGTTTGAAATCTTGAGACGAAAAAATTAAATTAAAGTTGAGTTAAGCGAATAAATGGATAGAGCCCCATGGCTCAAAATATAAGGAGACAAAAAAAAAAGTAACGAGCTTCTGTTTTGGCCTCCGTGCTTTTTCGGTGCTTCTTAAGCGGCTCCTATGGTGAAGGTGGTAGAGGGGGAATCCCCGTCCGTTGATATCGTTGCTCCCCCGTAAGCACCCATGTGGTAAAAACCCAAAGGGATACTGGTATATATGACTCTTGAGAATTAAGAATGGAAAACGTCGCTAGCGTGAAAGGTCAAGTTCACGTCAAGACAGAGACCGGGTTAAGGGCATGGTTGAAAGGTAACCATCTTGAAAGGTCGTAGATTCTTTTTTTTTTTCTTTTTTTCTTATTCACCATAAAAAAAGGTGGTCGATTCTTGATTTCTTCTACAACAGGTTAACCTCCTTTTTCTTGGTAAAATAATTGGACTTGGATTCTTTTACTTTTCTCATGAGCAAGATTAATATTATTCCTAGTATATAATTACTATATGCCTTTTAAGAATTTGAAGAATTGTGCTTAACTCAAAAGAATCTAGATTAATCCATTTGAAAGTGTAAACTTGGGTAGGTAGCGCCTAGGCTTAAGTTCGGGAATATTTTAAGCATGCAATGGCATTATCATATGCATCCAATATATATATATATTTTAATCATGAGTACCTGATCTGTCCTGTTGTGAGATGAGTTTCCTGTATTTCTTAGCTTCAAACTACGATCTTCATAAACTACCAAAAACATAAAGAAGAAATAGTCATGTTTCCCTCTTTTCTCTTCTAGGTAAGAGGCCTGTTAAACCATCATGATATCTAAAAATCAAATCTGTGCGGGTTCTTATCCAACATTCATTATTGAACGGATTCTCAGAAGTTTTAAGCAAACCCTATCTCATCTCCGATTAGTAAGATGGAAGTTAATTGTTTGTCAACGACAAAGATGCCACTCCTGAAGATCATAATACCTAGAGTTTCTGATTGTGTAAGATTGATCTAGGATTTAATTATGAACGGATTGACTGCTGAGGGAGAAGGAGACATGAAAGAGAGATCAATATCTCCACTAATTAATTTAATATAAGAGGATTTCGTATCTTCCCGTCGACAGATATGACATCTAATTAAAGATACGTTTCAATGGTGAACGGCATATCCGGGTGCTATAGATCAGTATTAGTGTGTTCTATAGTTTTGGTATGAATTTGCATTAAATTGACTAAGTATATATTTCTAGGAACACAACCATATAATAAACACTAACTTAACCAATAAGGAAATTTCCAATTCTTAATTATCCTCTGGGCTTCGCCTCTAGGGGAGGCAGCGAGCATCGAGGAACTTTCCATGAGGTCATTGCATACTTGTGACATAGAAATTTCCAAAAGCCTCACTAAATAAAAAAGGACACCGACAACTTTAATTAACTAACTCACGAGGGGTTGTCGGCATCCTTCACTAGTGTTGCCGCTAGTTGTCTCATACGCTGAGGGGGAACTGTTGCAGAGAAAGAAACAAATCCCATGAATGCAAGAGAGATAAGCGGCAGGGTTAGCCCACCAAGTTTTTCGTCCAACATAAACAATTCCTTGTGTAGAGAATTGAGAGGGACGGATCTAAGGTGCTTTCATACCTGTTTCGATCTTAATTATCTGAGAGATTTAGGGTTTTCAAAACTGGTGTAGGATCAACTTGGATTCAGATTTTGAAATCAGATAGGATGTGGCCGAGGGCCTTATGGATTTGGGGTTTAGGTATCCAAAAACCTGAACATAACAATATTAAACAAATTAACCACTAGAGAACTTCTAATACGAGGAGTATTGACAAACGTCCTTTAGTGCTTAATTTGTTATCCGCCATCTCTCTGTCTTTTACCATATCAAGCCCCAGTACCCTACAATTCATTATGATATATATATATATATATATATATATATATATATATATAAGACAATTTGAATGCTATTTTCTCGTGTTAGTAGTCTTGGATAATATACATATTATTGGGGATATTGATTGAGACTACGGCACCGTTTCGAAGGATCTCGTACAAGTACCAATTGGGCCGGTTACGAGAGCACGAGTAAAGAAGTTCAAGAATGTATTCAACGGACTCATTCAAGAGACATGGGCCCAAGCAAATTCGTGGAAGCCCATTGAGCATGATCCACGTGAGCAACCAAGAAGCATCACCTTGATTCAAGTTCTAGAAGAATCCGACCAAGTTTAAGCTTCTAATTGGTAAGAAATATTTTTGGGTCTATTCTACAAGAATCTCTATTCTAGGCGCCATTTTCTTTCCTTCTATATTGCATTTTAAATATGGTGGGCATCCAAGACTTTCTTTCCTTGTTGGTTTGGATTGCATGGTTGTTTTAGGCGCCACCTTTGTTTCCTTTTTTGTTGCCTTTTCTTTCCTTAGGCGTTGAAGTGTTTTTAGGCAAGTAAGGATTTATTTCCTTACCTATTTTCGGCTTTAATTAGGTTTCTATGTTATGGTTTTTTTCCTTGTAATGTTTAGGCCTTTAAATAGGTGCATTAACAATGATTTTCAGTAGACATTGATTATTCAAAATTGTGAGGATTTATTCTATTTGGTGCTTTGAAGAACTACTCGAACTTATCGGAATTTCCTGTGGCGTTCAACTTGACTTATCAAACGGAGTTTCTACCACCATTTGTGTTGTCTTCCTTATACCGAGGTTCTTGTTTTAAAATACAACAGGTCGAGATCTTCCATTCGAATCTGTCCATAGAACGATCTTCGGTTCCCTTTCATTGTTGGGTCTCGCTATTCTTGGCGAGGTTCACATCATTTGGTGTCAGAGGACGGTTCTAGTTCAGATTTGCCTATCCTTTCACATCATTTGCCTATCTTTTAAATTTCGTTTCTTTATTTCTTTTCTAATTCGGTCCACATCATTTATCTCATCTTAGCCGAATTTCTATTCAATCTTCGTTTGTTCTTGGTTCATGTCAAGTTTGTTCTTGGTTTGCATACACTAGTTACTTCAAAATTGCTAGTTGTTGATCATCAAAAGAAAAGAGAATGAGACTCGAAGAAAAAGAAGAAGACAGAAAGGAGTCCAAAAAAAAAAACAAAAGTACAAAAGTCTGACAAATTTTTTTTTTTGTTTCCATATATTAAGGTTCCCGTTAATCCGAAAATCACGTATCTTGGATTGAATGACCACCCTAGTGATGCCATATCTTGTATTGCACGTATCTTTTCTTGTATCTTCACTTGGATTACACTTACCTTCTATATCTTGGATTGAATGACCACCCTAGTAATGCCATATCTTGTATTGGCATCACGAAAAAATAACATTCAAATTGTCTTTTATATATATATATCATAATGAATTGTAGGGTACTGGGGGTTGATAAGGTAAAAGACAGAGATGGCGAATAACAATTTTATGTAAACAAAAGGAGTGAATGACCACCCTAGTGATGCCATTTTCTTTTTACTAGAAAAAGTTTGAATGGAAGACAAATGAGAAACAGAACTGGGTCCTACACGTAGATCTGCTGGCACTGATCTGTCAATATTTTAAAAAATCCTACTCCATTTTTCATATATCTGTCTACCATTTACCAATTCTTTGTCGTATCAGGAAATTTCGCTGTACGAACATTACATAGAAATGTCAAAATGTCAACTCAGTTGTGTTATTAATTATTGTCAGATTTGTATTCTTCCTACTTGATCAACTAGCTACTACCAACTAGATGCATGCATGGTTGAAGTTTTGCGAAGTTCTTCTATTTCCACTTGACACGAAACAAAAATAAAATGAATCACCTTTGAAGTCTCGAAACCGTATGGCATGGGCCAATCAAAATCTCAAGTATAGTGATCTATCGATTTCTTGATTTACATAAGCAATAAGGTTATAGATGAAGGTTTTCACAATATGAACTGGGGTTGAACCAATTCAGTGATTGAAGAATAATATACGTTTCCATGCAAGCAAAGGATAAAGAGAATTTTAGAATTACTACTTCTAATGTGTACATAAGGATCAACGAAATAATATGACGCATGATCAGAAAAAGGATGATTAAAACTAGAGACAGCCTGCTAATTCTTTTCTGTTTTTTGGGCCTAGAGACAGTACTGTACGTGCTAATTACTTTAAGAAGAACCAACTTTGTACGTCCTTTAGTACTTTAAGAAATGCTGAGGCATAAGAAATTAATGGCCAACCAACTGGATAATAAAAACATCGACGCATAATCTTTGATCTCATATGCTAACCTCTTCTGTGATTATTTAATTCGGGTTAATTAACATATATATATATATATTATAAAATTTATTAATAACCTTCCCAACTTGCGTAGTTAAAATTATTAATCACGACGACAGAGCCGGCTCAACCCTTAGGCAACTTAAAGGCCCCACTTTGAGCAAGAGACCCCATAACATAAAAGAAAAATAAAATAAAAATAAAAATAAAAAGGCCCTTAAATGCACGATGAACAAATAAATTAAAAAACAAATGAGATTTAGGCCTACTTGATTAGTAATTTTATATCTGAAAAATTATTTTTAAATAAAATTTTAAATATTTTTTAAAAAATTTATATAAAAAGGCCTAATTTTTAGTATGGCCTTAGGCCTCATTTTTTTTTTAGCCGGTCCTGCACGACCAGGCCGGAAAAGCTTGAGTTTCTTTTTTCCTTAATTCTTTCAGGTGCTTGAAAAATATTCTTCTGCAGTGTTTGTTTTATCTATATTGAAAACTATATATATATTACAATTGGCTAGCTGGTGCCGAACTCCATTCCGGTTCCAAATTAGTACATAAGCATATTCCACCAGCACGGGCTTCATGGAGTGCGTACTGTACCACTACCCTTTAGCTATATATATATATATGTCCTGTACATCCAGATGAATGACATAACATCGTGCAGATAATCTTATTAATGTTATATTTTAGATCTTAATCCACATCAGGGAGCAAAGAAGCAGATCTATTAGATCTTAAGTACCAATACGCAATGGTAGGGAGGCGGGATCCCACTTTCATTTTTGATGAGTGAAAGGTGTGACGATTACTAATGATGATTAGAAGAGCTAGTCTTTGGCTGCAATATTGGAATCATATCTTCGTTTCAATGTACTGATCGATGATTGTTTTAGTTAGTTTGTCAAGATACTGTGCTTTTTGGGAGTTTAATTAAGTAATCAATCTGCTTGAGCACCAATCCTTTCATATAGTTATATATATATGTGTGTGTGTGTGTGTGTGTGTGTGTGTGTGTGTGGAAGGCAAAGATTTCCTTCGTGCAGCATGCCAGGCCCAGCATTTTATTAAACATGAATAAAAGGAACACGTTTCAGCTTTGATATTTAAAGTGGCATTGCGTCTAGTAATAATAGGAATTATAAATTTAATTTAAATGATCCAATTAAAATGGTCATACTGAAAATGATTCCAGATTTCCTACCATATATGCCAGCCCGATATATTGGACTTTGACAGAATTGGAGGGAGGTTCCTAATTGATTTATTTCTATATAGCGATACCCTAAAGCTTATCTACCACCGTCTTCTCCTGATTAAGTTTCTGATACCAATTCAACCAGCAAACGCAAGCAGCTAGCTCACTCATTTGTCTGCTGAAGTTGCGAAATGGCTGAGGGAATAGTAAAGTACTCCTATAAACAAGCTGACAAAAAGCATCACCATCTTTGACTGGAATTGTTCGCCATAGCGACCCTATTTAGAATGAAAATTAGGAATTTCCACAATGAGCTAATATGAAATGAGGTTTCTGACTCCAGCTCTCTCGGCATGCAAAACACATTTTTTTTTACAAGGGGACAACACACAAATATGTCATCGATCCGTGGGTAAAGGTCGACGCGTCTTTTTTCTCGTCAGCGGATGCCACGAACTTTTTTATCTATTCAAGTTCTCTCCAACAACAAAGCAGTGCAGTATTTTAACCTATTAGACGAAGAATTTTCTTCGAACCAGCAGAAAATTACTAGTTAGGCATGCAGTTCCATCTTAACCGGGGAGAAGGTAAACAATTTAGAAGCGAAGGTGTAGACCAAACCCGAAAGTCACACGCCTTAATTAATTTCCACAAAGCTTTGTACAAACATGCAAGTTTCTTCTAACTGAGCAGGTAATCTGCAAGTTGTGGCAGGTTGTTCCACGCCAATATCATATTAGCGCCAGCTAGCGCACTGACTGCAATGTGATAATGACTAATGCACCTGACATGGAAAGACTGATCTTCTAGAAAATTCAAGGAACCATGTCGGTTGGAAATCAAATTTGTGACATGTTAATCTGATATGGAACATAATTTAGAATAAGCCTATTATGTTAATGATAAGAGAGTAAGCGTACGTGTCTAGCTCGAACTTTTCAAACCTTGACCATACTATTGAACATTACGACAAAAACAAAAACTGAAGGTTGCCCCGTCGTTATGCTCCACGGGATTGAAGAGAATCTATATCTGAATTATGTTCCTACCCCCTGTTCCTACGATGCCGTTGTAATCGTCACAGTGACTACGACCAGCAAACGGTATATATGGTTTTTAAAGTAAAACTGCATAACCCACGACTAGAGACTGTGAAGTACTACTCCGGGCAGCAATACGTGTATTTTGGATTTATATATAATGCATAGGACACAGGATATACCCACACAGATGCCTTTTTATCACTCAGGAAAGGCATGCAATTTTTTATGAAATTAAATTATATATTAATGTGATCCTTGCTTATTAGGAGTGGATAATGTCATATTTAGATACATGATCTTTTTTTACTCTCTTTTTTTTTCCCTCCTTGATCAATTAATATGAAAGGAATGATCCGGTACATCAAGCATAATAATCTAGAGTTTATCTAAAGATAAATATTAAAAAAATTCTCAGGTAGCTAGGTTGGATACGTAAGTAATCTGTTCTCATGAGCTTTATTCTCCATGTTTGCAATGACATCTTTATTCTCCTAATTTAATTAATAGTGTTGGGAACTTCGCTCCAAATAATGGGGCATGTTGAAGGTTGTTATTTCTTTTCTTTTAAGATATCATAAGGGACACAAAATTTTTTTGTGTTGGCGAACTATATATATATATATAATGAATAACTAAAAAAAACTTGGAATGCATGAACCATATTATATATCTTATAATCAAAATACAGACAATGTGAGCTTATACTAGTGCTTGTCAACTTAGAGGGTTGACCTAGTGCTTAAGGTGTGTGGAACTTGGAGATTTTGTTCCCTCCAAAGTCTTAAGTTCAAAACCTCTCAATACTACCAATCTTTTGGGACCACCTCAAGATTAATTGTCCGGAAATGTGTGTGAGACCCCGATTTTCTCCTACGTAATTTCTTATGTATTATCTTTTATTTTCCAATGTAATAGCTTTTATTTCTTCATGGGGCTATGTTTTTGGCCAATGTATGACCTAATCCTTATGTTATGGTATTTCGATTAAAATGGGATTTTATTCCATAAAATCTCTTTAAATAATTTTAATGCCATTTTATGCAAAGTTTAAATTATATTTATTTTAGGAGCCGAAATTTGCAAGTAAGTTTCTCTCTTACGAATTTATATTTTACATCTACTTAATATGTTTCATGGACCATAGAAATTGAATTATGATTTAAGATTTCTTTATATAAGCCGAAAATGATTAATGGATTAAATCATGAAATTCTTTTGAAGACATGGATTGAATATTTTTATATCTTTCATATGTGACATGTATTATTACCATGTGGCCTAGATTAGTAATAGAATTTTCATTTGAATATTCAATGATAACCTATGATTAATAAGATAAGTCTAAGAGAAGATTTAATTGTTAAGCACACTTGCTTATCATAGTGATAAGCAAGCATGATGATAGGTTAGGAAACTTTTAGGGTGATAAGTCTTTGTGATTATTGTAGAGATAGGCTAGGGCCATTATCATATGATAAGATATTATGCTTATGAGATGATAAGCTATTGGAATGGATTAGATAAGCAAGAGAGCTTATGAGTGATAGGTTAGGTGAGAGAGAGTAACCAAGTTGAAAGTTGGTTACAATTTAATGTGGAAGTAACTAGGTTGGTTGGAAAGCAACCAAACAAGGGAGAGGGAAGGCTTTTACGTGAATGGCTATAAGGTGAAATTGAAAAGCCATAAAGTGAGGCCATGTGAAGTGTAAGAAGTGTAAGAAGTGATAAGACAACACATGGAAGTAAAAGAGAAGAGAAAAAGCAAGGGAGAAGGAGGAATGTCAATGGACTCGTGTGAGGAGAGAGAAGGAAGTAATTCAAATGCAAGCCATGCTAGGGAGACAAGATTTGATGTGGTGAAAAGATGAAAGAAAGAGAGAGGGAAGGCTTAAGCAATTGTCGACCAAGCCCCCCCCCCCTTCCACCCTTTTTTCCTTTTGATTTCTCTCTCTTGTCAACTCATCTTCTCAAGCTTTGTGTCATAGCATATTGAAAGGAACAAAAGAAACTTAATCATTTGGGTGAAAACATGTGTTGGCCGAATGTTATGAGCATGATATATTGTGTTGGTGTTTTGATTTATAGATCCTAGGTTGTGAAATTGTTGAATGGAGGATAGGATCACCATTGGAGTTAAATTTGTGACTAAAGGGTGCATAAAATAGTAATAGCCGAATGTTATAATAAAATGGAACCCTAAGTACAATTTATGAATTATGGATTATCATTGTTGTGATGGATGAGGAAATTAGGGTTTAGGCTAGTTGGTATAAAACCGTGATCATGTAATGAAATTTGGAAACCCTAGTTAAGATTTAATCGTGATTAATTTATTAATAGTTTAATATGAAGTTTTAATGGAGTACGTGTAATAATAAGAGACTTAGGTTTAATTCTAAATCTGTGGATATTAATTAAACCCTAATCGAGGCATGTACATGGATAAATATATTTTTATTTCAATAAAAATATTAATGATTTAATAAACTAAGTTTTGAATATTTGTTAAGGAAAAGAATAAATAAAATATTTTAAATGATTAAATGAATTTCAGTGATATATATATATATATATATATATATCTTTGGTTGATGACCGATTTCAAAAATGCAAATATTTAATGATTGCATACTATTCTTAAAGTCTAAAGAAATATTTAAATTGCTTGTAGGCGATCCACGTGTCTTTATACACGACCAAAGAAGACCAACTGTAAGTGGATACTGTAAGTGGACAGTAAGTGTTCTTTTTCAAAACTGGAATGACACACTGCATCGTTTCATGAACAAGCATGAATTTTAATCAAGCATGACATGACATGTGCATTGCATGAATTTTTCAAGAAGAAATTTTATGCAATGATTTTATGGAAAGACTATGAGAAGTTTTATGAAACGATAAGTTAAGTTAAGGGGCACTGGTCGGTACCGTACCATCAAGATGGACTCCCATACCGAAGGACAAATGTGAGAAGGATGGGTGAATCCACGAGGTTGTGCAAACCACACTGAAGGACATTGAGAAGGTGTGGTGCCTCCAAGGGTCATGTCTAGCCACTGAAGGACAAATGAGAAGGTGCGCTAGCTGACCGTATGTAAGGTCTCCAAGAGAATTCGGGGACGGTTCCGAAGGGAACGCACAACCCTGACTTCAGGGGTTAAATGGAGCGAGCCCACAAATAAAAGATATGAAATAATTATAAAAAGGCCAAGAGAGGCACAAGTACGAATAAGTGGTTTCAAGGGCCAAGGGCCAGTTTTACAAGCACGTACGAAAGAAAGATTTTCAAAGGGCCTGGGGCCGAAACTAAGCAAGAGCATATGCATAATTCATGACATGCATGTGCATCACTTATCAAGTTTCTTTCTTTCATGATTAAGCGGGCATAAGTCAAGAGCATGTTTTAAGTTTATGTATTTCCCTTACTGAGTCTTTTTTACTCACGTTTTTAAAATTGTGTCATTCCAGATGCCTCAGGTGAAGAGAGTCAGGAGGACTACCTGACTTAGAAGTTCAAGAATTTATGTTTCATACTTTTGTTGATAGTGGCTTGATCGTCACTAGTTGGCTTTTTACATGTTATTTATGTCTTGTATGAAACCTTAATGAGAACCTTAATTATGTAAGTTTAGCTCGAATCCCTCGCGATCCTGTACGTTTCCGCCGTAATCAAGTAAAAATATAAGTAAGAATGCTGGAGCCATCCGGGGGATAGCTCGCGGCTGTCACGGTCCCTGCGGGATGCCGTTCGGGGCGTGACAATGTGTGTGTTGTGCAGTACAAATATTTGCTATATTAAAAAAAATTATATATATATATATACACACACATATGCATACATATGAGTATCATCATTACTTGTTTAGCTACCATCTTTCTGCAGTTTTTTGCCTGGATATATTAGTATACTATTATTTGATTGATATGCTTTTCGATTTTATTTTTCAATTGCATTATAGAATTTAGAAAGAGAGATAAACAGAGTAAATACTAATTAAATACTACAGGACTCACATTGATTGGCGGGTAAACCTACAGATATAGTACTATAAAATTATGCATGTAAGATTCAAATGTTTAATCTCACTCTTTGCAATTGTATTATCCTATTCGAAGGCAGCATAAGACATTATGTAACATTTCAAAGGCCGCATAAGCATAGCTACTCGTGTTTAATTACCGGAAGAAAAGAGCCCTTGTCTCAAGTACAGTGGAGCTTTCGCAGGCCAGTTCGCCCAGCAGAATCTTCATGATCATTATATGGAGAGAGTACTATATATATGATGTAGCAGTAGCCTGGCCTAGTGGGCGAACGCTCTTGTGAAATGACGTACAACTCTCGTATTTTCAATTGAGTTGAAGGAATAGAAGACGTAAGGTATGAATTATGATGATCAACTGGCACTGATATCTGAACCTTTCCTTCCAACTTTCACAGATCTGTCGAAATATAAAAGAAAATCTGATAATATTATAATTTGATGATTGGTGACATGTAGAGGAAATTAAGGAGGCTACTCATGTATTCTTGAGAAAATAATTGGTGGATTGTTTTGGATTCCACAACCTCCAACTGGAAATAGGGACGTTAGTTGCGACTTGTTGGAAAGGTGCCGGACATGACCCAAAAATAGAGACTTGAACGCTCCTTTTTCTTCTGTTTTTCGTAATTTGTTTATTCTTTGCCAATGTTATCTGGGCTGTTGGATAAAAAGTTGGACCGTGAATTTAAGGAATTATACAGGCATCTTTATCTTTTTTCCCCATCTTTAACAGATTATAAATTGTGATTTATAACTTTTTTTTTTATTCAATTGGCTCTCATTGTTCCATGGGAAATGAATACAGAGAGACTTATATATCCAGTCCTTATCTCATGTAACACGCATATAATTCGATTATTTGGCCGTGTTCTGAATGTCATTGGGTTTATTAAATATAAGAGACTACAAAAAAAATGACTTTTAGTGACAAAATTTTTTGTATTTTGTCACTAAAAGTCAAAATTTCATCACTAAAAGTATTAGTGACGAAATTTTTTCGTCACCAGCTTCATCAGTGTAAGAGCGTCACAAAATGTATTTCGTGACGAAACCCGAATTTCCTCACTAAAAGTTTTTAGTGACGGATTTTTTTCGTCACTAAATATAGCGATCAATCGTCACAAGTGACGATTGATCATACTTGGCTTAGTGATGGATCAATTAAACTAGTGATTGATCGGTATAAACGGTCGATCAGTGAATTTGTGATGTATCGGTTATACGATCGATCGGAGAATTATTGGCGATTGATCAGCCATTTTTACCAATGGAATTGTAAAAAATAGACGATCGATCGTTATAGTAATGACGATCAATTGTAATTTATTAGTGATCAATCGTCTTAACAAAAGCCGATCGGTCGGTGATTAAAGCGATTGATCACTGACTACGACACTGATCGATCGGTATAATTGTGACGATCGATCGATGACTTTTCTGATCAATCAACATTACATATTTTTAATATTGATGATTGATCGATAACTTTACTGATCGATCGGCATTACATATTTTTAATATTTACGATATATTAATAGCTGGGCGTTTAACTACTGATCGAATGGTTGAAACATAATTTGGATTTTTGAAAAACTATAATAATAAAAAATTTATATAACAGATAGTAGAATAATAAAAATACAATACTCATATTAATGCACATTAGTGGTAAGAAATAGTAATCCACAATTAAATCGAAAATAACATCGTAATAATACATAATCACAAATCTATTACAACATAGATGCATCTACCTGTTCGAACCTCGAAACTGGCTGAATAGTCGCTTTGACATGTCGTTCATTTTCTTTTCCATTACAGATGACATTTTCTTCTCTAACTCCTTCGATATTTCTGCCCGTAAGCGCTCTTGCTCCTTTCTCATGCGCTCCTCGTGCTCTACTCGCATGCGCTCTTGCTCCATTTTCATGCGCTCCTCCTGCTCCAATCGGATGCGCTCTTGCTCCACCCGCTGCTCCTCACGGTGGTCCCTTAGCGTGGCCTCCATCTCAGCTTGTTTCTTCGCAAATTCTTGCAAGTCTTTTTCTCTAGCAGCTCTCATCGCTTCTATCTCATCCCTTGCCTTTGCTAGCTGGTGTTGTAGATCAAAAGATTGTGTAGTCAAAGTTGATGAAGGTGGAGGCTTAACCGCGCTTCCTAATCCCCGAACATATCCCGACTTCTTGCCCAATATCTCAGAATATACTTCAATTTCGGTGTAAGTCTTTCCTTCTAAATCACACTGGTGCTAGAAGGCATCCAACCGTTCCTGAAAAAATGGTAATAATTACCAGAAACATTAAAGTAGATATATATACATAAATTACATAAAGTAGATTAAAATGAAAGCGACTTATATAAATTTCTCTCGCTCCTTCTGAGGTCTAAATCCTATCTTTATTTGTATAATTTTTTTTATACAGCTCTGCAGGATTGATATCGCCGCTTTCTTGAGTTTTCTACATGGCAATAGCATAAAGTTATTTATGAAAAATAACAATAAAGTCTAAAATTTAGTTCTTAACTAATCATACAAGCTCGTGTGCGCTGGAAGGAACGCGAACTAGCAGTGTGGTTCACAGTCAACTTTGATCTATTCTTCTTATTTTACTCGCTTCGTTTCTGCGATATTTTAAGAAATTAAATATCAAATCAATTTAGGCAACGAGTTTCTTTAATCACGTACCAAAAATGCTTCGCTGGTGAACAGATCGCATAACTCCTTCCACTGGTCTTCCGTGGTATCAGGGTGCGACTTCAGCAACGCAGCCTCTTTACTCGAGAATGCATCCGGTTGCGGTGCGTTCGACGTGCCGTCATCATAGTCTCGACCACCGTCCTCACGTCCTCCTGACGGTTGTAGTCAAGGTCGAATTGGTCCTACATAAATACGAAAACATACAATATTATAAGTTTAACGATCTGCTTATACAAAAATTCTATGTTTACGAATTTAATCATACCAATACCCGATCCATAATGTACTCCTTCACTTCTGAAGGAACGTCGACCCACTTGTTAACGGAGATTGGAATCAGCACTCGGACCAACATTCCAATCTTCTTCGATAGAGTGGCAGCAGTGGAAGACACTCCTCCACACTTTCCATCTGGGATATGGACCGATAGTTTCCCGGAACTGGACTCAGACCCAAGACTCTTCTCCAAACCGACCCCATGTGTCCTACCTCGCCCACGCTTAGAAGCTGATGTCGCTACATAAAATTAAATTAACAAAGTCGGTTATTTAACTTTAAAAATTTGAAATATTCATTAGAATAATTTCTTACATGCACAACTACTAGGACAAGCTGGCGTGCTTTGAGTCATGTCTTCATTCGCTCTCGGTGTTAGAGCGCTCAAGGTAGGGCACGGGATCGAACTCATACTAACCGGACTAACTGGACTATGCAACCGTCCAGAAGTCACTGAAGGAAATTCTCATCCACGCTTCATTTCACCGTACAAGTTGTGACATAACAAAATAAACGATAAAGATATTGTAAAATAAATAGTAACAGTAAAAACTGTTAAGCAAACATGAAGGTTAAAAAGAAAATATACTTGAAGGAATTTATTAATCAGAATCCGGTTCTTGCAGGTTATCTCAGTAGAATCGCTATCACTTTCGAATGAATCTTCGTCAGCACTTTCTTCGCTATTTTCTTGAATTTCTTATTCATCCCCCTCCGAAACATCATTACTATCTATATGTCTTTTTTTTCGCCGATCAATTACCTCAGAAGCTTCGATAACGTTTGGCGCAACGCCATCCCTCCGTAGTGGATTAAGGTTAAATTGTCGGAAGTCTATAAACAAGTCAATGGCATCGTCCTCTTGATACGCTTCATTCACGATGGTTGCTCCCGATTCAACGTTTACGTCAACTTCACCGTCCGGATCTAGTCCGGGAATGTCATATGCATTTCTACACTACAACTTCTGCACGACTCGCCATGTAGGTCCATGTAGATGATCAACTAGATAAAACACTTGACTTGCTTGATTGGCCAAAACAAATGGATCTTCTAAGTACCATTGTCGGGAAGTGTTTATGCTCTTAAATTTCTCGTCGATACGAATTTCATGATGATCTCAGTCGTCCCACCAATCATACTTAAACAAATATACTGTATTTCCTTGCAAGTATTACATGGCATAAATGTCTACAAGTCTCCCATAAAATTCTATTGGATTTCCCTCATGTGTTCCCAGTACTACAATACCACTATTCTGAGTTCTCCGACGTTCTTCCCGTTGTACTGTTTGATATCTACATTTGTTCATAACACATGCAGAATAACGCATGAATCTTGTATCAGGCCCACATGCCAGCGAATACAATTCATCGATCGATGTACATGGATTTTGAGATCGTAATTTTTGAACCTACAAAAATATATTATAAGTTCATTAAGAAAAAGACACGATATTAATTTTAATGAGTTCTAAAAATAAGACTTACTCGTCCTAAGAACCAATTCGGAAATTGTTCCTCATGCATACGAGAAATGTTGGAAACTCCTTGCGCGCGAAGTTCGTCCATGTGTTCACTGTAACGATAATGTTAATCAACGACTGTTTATCTTGGAAAAACATACATGTATATCTTTTTACTTACTTTAAGTACACGCTGGTGTCTTTGCAATTGTTCAGCACAAACCAACAAGCTTTATTGAACTCTGTTCGGTCTATGTCATGCCCTTTTGCGGCCCCTATCAATCTAATTCTCTTAGTGAACACATCCAATGACTTTTCTGGTACCTCAATTTCGCCGTCGGAATCGTAGTTTCGATCTCTGCGATTAAACACTGTTTCGACCCCACGGAGGTATTGGGAACAAAATGTCGAACACTCATTCTCAATATACGCTTCTGCAATCGACCCTTCAGGACGAGACTTATTTTTCACATTCCTTTTTGTCACCCATCAACCATTCAACTGGATACATCCATCTGTATTGTACGGGTCCAGCAAGCAATGCTTCACGTGGTAAGTGGACAGCCAAATGCATCATCACTGTAAAAAAAACGGGTGGAAAAATAATTTCCAACTTGCATAAAATTATTCCGATATCTTCTGACATCCTCTCCAATACAGAAATCTTCAACGTACGAGAATACAACTCTCGAAAGAACAAGCATAATTTAGTCAATGCGCCACCCATATCTTCCTTCAACAACCCTCGGATCATCACTGGAGGAACCCTCTGCAAGAACACATGACAGTCATGGCTTTTCATTCCAGAAACTTTCAACTCATCTAGATTCACACAACGTGAAATCTCAGCTGCATAACCATCGGGGAACCTCACTTCCTTTAACCACTCACAGGCCCTCCTTCGCTCTTCCCGAGTTAAAGTATATGTCGCTTGAGGCATCAATTTAACCTGACCGTCATACACCAAATGCAAGTCTTTTTTTACCCCCATTTTAGCTAAATATCTACGTGCACCCACTGAATCTCTGGTCTTGAACTCGATATTCGTCACCGTTCCGATCACATTGTCACATATGTTCTTCTCGATGTGCATCATGTCCAAGTTATGTCATAACCCTAACGTACTCCAATACGACAATTGGAAAAAGATGCTTTTTCGTCTAATTTAAACGTTCTGACGATTGTTTCTTCTTTCCCCTATTCTTCCCTGACGCTTTTCCAAAGATAGTCTCCCTGACATGCGTCAGTTGTTCCAATATGTCCTCACCAGTTAACTCCTCAGGTATAAGTCTATGTTCTTCTTTCTCATTGAACGTTTCCACGTCGTATCTCCATGCATGCCCCGATGTCAAATATCTCCTATGACCCATATAACACATTCTTCTGCCGTGCTTCAACCACTTATAGTCATTGTCTAAATTACACGTTGGACATGCCAACTTCCCTTTGGTACTCCATCCAGATAATTTGCATATGCTGGGAAATCATTTATGGTCCACATCAAAGCTGCATGCATCTTAAATGTCGTCCCATCTGAAGCGTCATGTGTCTCAACTCCATCTTCCCATAGTTGTTTCAACTCATCCACTAAGGGTCGAAGATATACATCTATATCATTTCCCAGTGACTTTCTACCCGAGATTAAAAGAGTCATCAGTGAAAATGGGACCTTCATACACCTCCATGGGGGTAAATTGTATGGAAAAACAACGACTGGCCAAATACTGTACGTATTACTCATGTTTCCGAACGGATTAAACCCGTCAGAAGCAAGACCAAGGCGAACGTTGCGGGCATCTTGAGCGAACCAACCATGGTCCTTATCAAAATTCTTCCAAACCAATGACTCTGCAAGATGCCTCAAACTCTCCCCATCATCGACCCGTTTTTCCTTATGTCATCTCATGTCAATTACTACATCTTTTGTGGTAAACAAACGTTTACGTTTGGGGATTAAAGGGAAATGACGCAACACTTTCCTTGGACATCGATTGCGCAACTCATTTTCAAATTTCCACCGGGACACCCCACATACCGGACAATTGTCTAACTTACTATTTCCTTCCAAAACAACACACAATCATTCTGACATGCATGAATCTTATCATAACTAAACCCAAGACCCTTTCGCAATTGTTTTGCCTCGTAATACGATCTCGGTAACGTCTCCCCCTCTGGCAACACCTCCTTAATCAACTGTAATATCATATCAAATGCCTTAACCGACAACTTATTCTCTGACTTCACATGCAACAACCGGACCGTAAATGACAACTTACTAAACTTGGTACATCCAGGATACAATTCTTGTTCTGCCTCTTCCCATAACTTATTATGTGGTGTTGAACCCTTCGGTTGCGAACTAGGGGTTTCATTATTATTAGGGTTCTCCGTAAACCCCCACATAAGAATTAAGCATATCCCTCAAATAAACTCAAACATAACATGTCAAAAACACTCCAATATTCACCCTCCATGCTTTTCAAACTCCATGATTTATTTTCAGAACTCAAGCACTTCAATAATCAAACATTCAGTATATAGCTCAAATACTACACATGTATCAATTATAAAAACAAACACTCAAAAAATCAACGATGCAGCAATCTGACCAAAACACGCGATCGATCGTTACTATAGACAATCGATTGGTGTTCAATACCGATTGATCGTCTAAAAATAGACAATCGATCGCCAAGCCTCGAACTAACGAACGATCCATCGTCATCACATAGACGATCAATCGGCAATACCACCATCTAACAAACGATCAATCGTCAGAAACAGACGATCGATCGTGACAAACCCAGATCGAAAACACAACTTTTCAGGCCTCCCCACACTCAAATCCAAGCCCAAAGCACTCACAAATCATCCTCATGCAATTCTAATTCTAATATACATATTAATAATACTCTAATAAGCTCTAATCATCACAAATTCATTCCATAATACCCACAAATGGACAAATATTAAAACCATCCAATAACCAACCAAATCATTCATAAATCGTAGTGTATGTTCATTCTATTACCTCTTGCACGAAATGTAGACCAAAACAAACCAATTTCACACCAAAATCTCACAAATGTCGCCCAAATTTTCCAATATTCACCCGGTTAAAAAACCAATGAATTTGAACTTGGGTTTAACCTTAAGCACTTCGAAAAACTCTCACAACTAAAAGGAAGGTGTTTTGGGCAAATTTTTCGGGCCAAGTAGGGAGCTTCCGCGGCTCTCCTTTTCTCCTTGCCGTGGATGTATTTTTGCCTTTCACCCACGACCTTTGCGCATTCTCGCATTTCAAGCTCGATATACGTTGATCGATCGGTGTAGAGAACGATCGATTGCCTCGTCAGTCCCAAAAATCCCGCTCAAATTTCACCGATTGATCGTGTAAAATTGAGAGATCGATCGTTGCGTTTGTATAAAATGATGACGCATGAATTTCAAACTAACGATCCATCAGTAGGAAATTATTAAACGACACCATTATACACCGATCGATCGTCTCGTCAGCATGAAAATCTCGCTCAAATTTCACCGATGGATCATGTAAAATGAGCGATCGATCGTACAGTCTGTATAAAACGACGACGCATGCATTACAACCTAACGATCCATCAGTAGCAAAAAATTAAACGACATCGTTATGTTCCGATCGATCGCATTACTTTGCGATCGATCGTGGACCTAATTATAAAAAAACCAGATTTTACCTTAACAAATGACTTAATTATTAAAATTAAATTACTAATAATGTCATCTTAATACATAATTCATTCTTATGACTTGTAATCATGTGTTAAATAAGCGTTATATCCCTAGTTTCTAACATCTTAATACTTAACTCATATTATACAAGTGCACTCCCCATCTATAATGCAACATGTACAACTTATACATGCTTTCCTAAATATGAATTATATGTACGTGATATATTGTTATGTAATCTAAATACATTATAACACACTTTGTTAACATATATTTTTATATTTATAATCATTTAAACTCACATTATTCAATAAAATGAAGATAAAATATAACGATCGTTCGAAAAAATGAGCGATCGATCGTGTATAAGACCAAAACGACGACGGATAATACCGACGGATCGCTACAGACAAGCGATTGATCGGCACAGATGAATAAAACGACGACACATGCATTACATACAAACGATCCATTGGTAGGTGAACCATTATGCGACGTGCTGCGTCGATGAATCGTGTCAAACTAACGATCGATTGTCACGTATGTATAAAACGACAACGCATGCATTTCATTCTAACGCTCCATCGGTATCTTTTAGACACGATCGATCGGTGTCCTAATTATAAAAAAACAGAATTTTGCCTAACAAATTACTTAATTATTAAAATTAAATTACTACTAATGTCATCTTAATAAAAAAAAAATATTTGTCACAAATTATATATTTTTATATTTCTAATCATTTAAACTCACATTATATAATTAATTAATAGTAATATTGGTCACATTATTAAATTCTTATATTAATAGTAATATTGGTCACGGTATCCTTTCGTTACTTTTGCCGACCAAAGGGTATATTGGTCATTTTACGTATATAATTGTATATGTCATGATATACAAATAAAAAACAATTAAAATGTAATCAAAGTTGCTACATTTTCACAGATAAACACAAATGTCTCAAATATATAACTAAAATCAGAAATCTAAAAGTATGTCCGAAATAGATTAAAAACAAAATAAAAATACGTCAACGTGCAATAGCATCGCAGAAAGTGTCCAAGTCATCAGGAATATCTCCGGGAATAATAGGTGGCTCTGCCTCCATCTTGAAATCATCCAGAGTCTTCTTAATTTCTTCCAGCTGCTCGCTGACGTCTGACATATGAGACACGACCGACTTGTTGCGTAGCATTGTCACAGTGCACTCCCCATTGAAGGCGGTCTGGAGATCTTTCACCTCCTCCTCTAACGACTGCACCTGCCTCTCAAGAGGTCGTAGAGCGGACTGCACAGTCGCACTGACACGGCTGTCGAGGTCGAAAATAGCTGGACCTCCCAGGGAGGGGGCACTACCGGTGCTCTCGGCTCGAGAGGTACCTCTGAAGCTGATGTAGAAGGTCGTGCTGCCACCTCTGCGGCCCCTGCTGCTCTACGAGCAAACCGTCGAGTCAATACCCCCTCCTGCCCCCTGCTCATAGATAGAGTGAACTTGTTCAGCGCACTCTTAACCCCCTTACGAGTATCCTCAGCAGTGATCGTAATACCCCGAGAAATGAGGAAATGAGTTAGAAACACGCCGTATGGGAGACTATATTTCTTAATTCCCCAAGCCTCATCCATAATCAGCTCGAACATGTACAGTGGAAAATTTATCAACGTCTGCTGACCCAGTAAGAGCATGCACTGAGCTCTCAGGAACGTGCACTGGGTAGAATGAGTTCTGCCATTGACGTTCGTCGTCCTGATAAGGTGAAAAATCCGCCAAAACACACTGAACTCACTCTACATGATTATGCTGCCAACCACTGCAGAGGTCAGCCCCAAATGATCCCTAAACAATCCTAAACGCCAAAAATATACATCAACACAAAAATTAATACAATTTACGGACCTAAATGAAAGATATAGCAAATTAAAAAAATGTAAAGTAAAACCTCATTTAAAACAGCTTAATATCTCTTAAAAATTAATATAACTACGTACCTTTGATGTAGATGATAACAGGAAGTGATTCCGCGTACTTTGGAAGGCAATGCTGAACGAAATGGTTCGTGAAGTTTGAGAGGATTCGAGAATATTCGTTAGAGGTAACCGGTAAAAATGGCTCGCCGGTTTCATATAATTGTTCAACCTTTACTAAGATCGATCGTTATAAATTGAGACGATCGATCGCTCATTTGTTTACACGTGGCGAATTCTCATTCGCTTTCAGGATCGATCGACTGCGCATAATCAAGATCCATCGTGATTCAAAAAAATGACGGTTACGATTCCACGATCGATCGATGATTTACATTTTCCAATGTCAGGCGGCAACGGTCGATCGCTTATTGTCTTACAAGTGGCGAACTTCCATTCGTCTGAAGTACCGCTTGACCGCTCATTATAACGATCAATCGTGAATTCAAAAACAATGACGGTTACGATTTCACGATTTATCGACGACTCGCATTTTCCAACATCAGGAGGCAACGATCGATCGGCAATTTTCAACAGGTGTCGATTCGTCACCAATCGATCGTTTAATAATCAGTGATCAATCGTTAAGCGTGACGATTTAAAGTGGTTGCCAAAAGATTTCACATGTTGTGACGGAGTTTCTCGTCACAACATACTGATCGATCGTCATATAACCAATCGATCGTGGCGTGACGAACTTTTTCGTCACCAAAGCATTACCTTTTAGTGACAAAAATTTTATTTCGTCACAGAAACGACTTTTAGTGACGAAATTGGTGACGAACAAAAGTTTCGTCACAAAAAACCCTTTTTTTAGTGACGAAATTCATTTCGTCATCGTGAATTTTTAGTGACGAAATTCATTTCGTCATCGTGAATTTCGTCACTAAAACTCAATTTTTTTGTAGTGAGAAAATTATAAGCAATAATCACTTGTATTCTTTGGGCTTCAGCTTTAGAACCAAGTTTCTAATTCTATAAATTTGAGAGGGCGCCCTGAGTTTAATTCAAAACTTTTAAAATTTAAGATTCATACCAAATCAGATTAACTTACTGAACCGAAATTACTAGCCTAGCAAGTCATAAATAAGTTAACTCCTAACAAGAGAGAGAGAGATAGAGCTCCAAAAATATATAGAAATAGAGAAACTGAATTTGAGAACGTATATTAAGTATTGTCCTCTTCCAGCCGAAATAGAGTAGAACATTAATGCTTTTACTATACCCATTATCTATTTTCATCCCAATCCGGTACTATAGACTTTCTCTCCGATTTATTACATGAATTGAATGATCCAATTCGAAGAAAGAAAGACACGACATGCGTTGCATGTTGTAGGGTTCATATTGTATGATATTATAAATATAGATAGTATTGAATATTATAAGACCCACATGATATATCTCTCTCTCTAAATTAGGGTATCTAATTCAGATAGTAAACTAAAAAAGATCCCAATCCAATCTAGTGAATATGAAACTCATCATGCAAAGTTGAGACTTGAAAAAAATCAAACGATAATACAGAGATGGAAATTTAACTTTATGTTGGACAGAAATGTAGTATTGTTATCAATAATATAAATTTCAAATATTCTAGGGAAAAAAGGCAAATAATAATTGATATATTATCAATAACAATCATGTATTATGTCAGTCTAAAGGTTCTATATTATTCAAAACTATATATATTAGTAAGGATAAATACTGGAATTTAGAGAATTTTACCGTCAATATATAGCCTTTAATTTGATTAATATATAATTAAGAAGATCACACTCTAATTAACTTCTGTATTTCAGAACAACACCCAAATTAGTCACCATCATAATTGGTAGTTCACAAGTCTCGTACTTTTTTATTAAAATTATTTTCTTTTGGGATAAGAGCACATCTCCTCCAGTACTAGTATTTTCTCTCACGCAACTTTTTCCCAAGAATAAAATATCTTTTCAATAATACTTAGTTAAAAATTCCATTAATCATCATAAATTAGCTGGAAAATGTCGTCTTGACGGGGAAATCAATTAAAAAATTGAAGAATGTCAACTTGGAAAGACATATTTAGTTAATTTAACGCGTGGTTTGTTAGGACGTTCATGTCCTATTAGGTAAACGCTGCTCTTACGCCACTAATACTAGATGGAAGAATCGTAGTGGAAGTGAAGATCTATATATGGCCTACACATGACTAATTTCACTAGTCAGAAGTCTAAACAGACCTGTTAATTTGTAGTCGATCATTTTTTTATACTATTGTATATATTATAAACTTATAATATTATGTTCTATATCTATTACATAATTGCCACTTTCTAATTTCAATCAATAAATAAAATAAAAATAATAAAGCACAGGTTACGTACCCTACTGGATATATGGCATGGCAGACAGCTAGTAAAGGAAAACGACAAGAATTAAAAACTTGTAATCTATTAAAGAATACCGATAAATCAAACCAAAAGCTCTCCTTTGGCGTTCTCTAGGGGCACAAGGGAATCTTAAACGGCTGCATATAAATATATATATATTTCCATTGTTCTTCAATTGCTTCTCTAATTCCATTCTAATAATTGACCATGACTGGTCACCCTCTGCATGACCCATGGCCAGCGGATATACCATGTATATCCTATATGTCACTCCCTTGGAAGCAATTAGATTTTTCTCTTTTTAATACGTAAAGCAATTGGATTTACGATTTTAGCAGGAGCTAATAATACAAAACTCCATATTGAAGTGAAATATACGTACAAGGTTAGGCTAGTACTTACGGTGTCCAGCCCCATGCATTTTTGGGAATATACCTTTCTTTTTATTTTTTCTTGTTTTTAATCTTTTGGTTAAAAGGAGTACTGCTTTTATAAGTAATTGATTAATCCAGGGTGAAATTCTGGTAGAAATTCCAGGATTAATGCAGGAAGATGCCAAAACAGGCGCGAGGTACCCTGTCGAGGGATGAAGAAAAAAATCGGATGGAGAGGACCGAAGAGGACTTTCAGATGATGTGGGCCCAATCTTTGGAATTGAAGGTCTTTTCCAGGCCTGGTATCAAAAGGCCCAATGACAAGAGATCAACCGAAGTACAGTCTTATATTGTGAGAATTAGTAACGGCATTCTCAGCTCAGGCCCCACATTAATGGCCCTAATTTCTTCCACGTGACCCATTATATGCCTAATCTCTCAAATAAACGAAAAAAATTGGATAAAGACAATTCTCTCCTCCACATGGTGGAGTCATTTGTATGTTTCGGTCTAGTATAACTTCGAGACAATATTGTATCCCTAAAAAAAGTAATGTTTCTCAAGGAATGATAAAAAAATCAATAAACAATAGTTCTAAAAGCTTAATGTGCAAAATACAAGGCACAATGATAAGCAAGAAGACAAATATCAGAGATTGATTGCTACAATAATGGCATGTGGCAACAATAGCTTTTTAGAGATTTGTACAAGTTTCTTATTTTGCTCTTTTCTCTTTCTTTTGGACGCTAGGTTAAGATTGATGATGCAAATAATGTTTTTTTCTCTCTCCATAATGTTTTATTTAAAACCTTCAGTCTTAGGTGATCCCCAAGTGCCTTTTTAGAATGTTGGAGAGATGTCATAAGTGTCATAACGTCTTAAAATCCGTGATGATGTCATCTTTCAAAAAAACAAGATTTTGTAGCATGTGTCGACACATATGCTCCTTATGTGTCAACGCCTTCTTCAAGCCTGAGAATAGCTCGTGGGTATCTGTGGTATGTGTCGACACAATCTTCTCATGTGTCGAAATTTTGCTTCACATGTGTCGACACCGTCAAAATGGATTTCCAGTTGCAGTGAAATGTGTCGACACCATCTTGGACAGAGGAGTTTTTCAGTGCTTTAATGATGTGCAACCCTTTTAATTTCGTACTTGAAAACTTCTAAAATGAAAAATATAATCGTTAAGTGCAAGCCATCATATCTAATATAATTATAGGGCTATATGTCATTAAGATAGGATAAATTAAATTAAATTGCCTTGAATGAATTGTGGAATGACAACCACATGATCTAAAATACTCTAAAGCTATTTTATCGTTTATTATATTTAAATCGAATTAGATAGTTGAAGGAGTAACCTTGGGCTAACAATCTTCCCCTTTTTTACTGATGACAAACCCTTTTTAAAGATCTTTGCTAAGAAATCAAAAAGCTCCCCTTAAGAACAAGCAAGAGTTTTTCAAAACATTTTGATGCAAAAGCTTTGTATTTTTAGAATATTTTGCAAGATTTTAAAAATATTTTTATGAGGTTTTCAAAATATTTAAACCTAAAGGAAAACACTTCAATATCATCCTCCAAATTTCTCAAACTCCACAATGTAATTTCAGATCACAAATATTTCAAGATTCTTCAATATTCAGGAGCTTAGGGTGAGGAATATTGCCTTGTTGTCAATGTTGAAGCTTTGCAAATTAGAGATCATAGAATATTAAATAATAAGAAATTTAAATTTAGAAATAAGCATAAGGATAGGATATTAAAAACATAGATAAGATCACCAATAGACCGTGATATCATCACCAAAATCTCATAATACTTAAATATACCCAACGAGTCTAATCAAGTACATGTGTAAAGAACATCATGCAGAGAGAGAGAATGCAAGATGGAATGTTTCTTTACAAGGCATGTGAATACGACAAAATTCTCATTACACTTTTCTCCCCCTTTGGCATTATTAAAAAGAGAGGTAGGGTGAAGAAGACTAAGGTCACATAGAAGGACAAGGGCAAGGGTCATTGCGATAGCGGCGTAGAAACTCTGTCCAAGAAGTGCTGAAAAATTTGACCTGATCGATCACGTTGGACGTAAATATTTGTCCTTTTTGATGAGGATGTCACAAGTTTGATTGATATCCTCCATTGTCGTATGAATATTGCAACCCAACTCATTTGAAGTGTTGACCAATGCATCCACATTCTCTATGAAGGTATCTCGAAGCTTCCAAAGGACTTCTCTACAGATCTTCATATTTGTGTTATAGGAATGACGAGTAGAGCGAACCTCACCCTCCAGGGTCTGAAACTCTTTCATGTGTGTGGCTAGAAGTGCCTTGATCTCCTCAAAGTCCGTCTTCATACCCTCAGCCATAGAGTTCATCTGCTGACTCATTCTTTACTGCTGATACTTCAAATCCTTGATAGAAGCTTCCACGAGGGAGCTGAGTCCAACGTGAGCTGGAAGGGACTGAGTTGGAAGTGGATACATGCCCTACGAGGAGTACGTTGAGTATCTGCTACTGGAACTCCCCCATCTAAACCAGCCTCTGTCTTTTAAGCCTCTTCTTCTTCTTCCTCAGCCTCATCAAGCTCCTCATCTTCTAGAACTGTCTGTGAAGGAGTAGCCACTCCTTTGTTCACCCATTCACTATCCTCAGTCTGAATAAAACCCATAAGCCTCAAGGTATTTTTATTGTACTCCATGGAGGCCTTTGGTTTCTCCTATCTTCTCCATTCATATCAACCTCAAAAATCTGGAAGATCTGAGTAAATAGCATCCCATAAGGCAATCCTTGCCTTCTCTTCTTAGAAGCTGTCTTCATGTGATTCAACAGTAAATGTCCAAGATTCATTTTGCGACATGTAATAAGGCAAAGCATGAAAAAAAGATCAGGGAAAGAAACATATTCAAATTTCCCCGTCCTAGGAAGTATGATGTTACAAACCATGTGGTGCAGCAGCCTCTTATGTATATTCAGATCACTCGTCTCAGGCTTAACAACCCCATCCAAACTAGGTTCGTCCAAAACAACCATAAGAATCTCATGTGGCTCAACATCTGATAACCCAGACCAACCGTAGGAATCAAAGAACGTGGCCCTAGAATTAGGGGATAAGGCCACGTTATTCAGTGAAGTAGCAGACAAATCTAAATCTTTTCCTTTTACGAGACTCGAGGCATCCTCAGAGACGTCAAAGGTAAAGTTGGGAAAAGCTTGCTTTACCAAATAAGGAAAAGAATCTGACTTCAAACCAACAAAGTTTGATCATACCTAGTAGTCAAACATCTCCTTAAAATCAAACTCGTTCTCCGTGAACCACAAAAACAGTACCCAACGGCCAGAAATTACCTTATGATTACATAAATCTCAAGTAAACCTGTGTGAAAACATCTGATCCCATGGGCTTCTAAAGGCTCTTCATTTATTCTAGCCCCTTCCTTGCCCTAGAAGATTCACCCTACCTCGTAACCCTATTAGTTATGGTACTAGACATGGTAGAGAGGTGGTTTAGGGTTTTCTATGAGAATGAATATAGGGATTTTGTGGAGATGGAAGGAATTGGTGAGGGATAGGGGAATTTCGCAGTAGAGAGTAGCGGGTTGGAGAGAAATAGGGCACAGGTTGCTTGTGAAAGGAGATGGAACTGTTTGTAGGGCTATTTGGGGTTAAGTAAATGAGGTGTCGACTCATGCCTTGAAAGATTTTTATTTGAGTAAGTGAAACGTTGCTTAAAAAACTGTCCAGTCGAAACATGTGTCGTCACAGGTTTCATGCAGAAATAGTTGAAGTCATTGTCTCAGGTTTCACCGGCTCATTACGCCAATGGTGGGAAAAGTACCTCACCGAGAAAGATCGTGATGCCATTCTTTATGATGTACAACATGATGAATCTGGCGTTCCTATCTTTGATGAATCCATAGGTCAAGGTGTTAGTGATGGTATTAATACCCTTATTTATACCATTATTAAATATTTTCTTGGTACTCCTAGTAACATTTCTGCTAGGATCCTTGACCAGTTAAGTAACCTTAAGTGTTCAACCTTAAGTGATTTTTGTTGGTATAAGGATTTCTTCATATCCCGAGTCATGCTTAGGGAAGATTGTAAGAACCCTTTTTGGAAAGAAAAGCTCATCAATTACCTCCCTAATCTCTTTGCTCATAAGATTAGAGAAGTCTTAAGTCAACCATCAAGTAACATAGATTATGCAAACCTTACATATGGTGATCTTGTTAGTACCGTCAACAAAAAATGTATGAAGATGTGTATTAAAATGAAAATTAATAATCAACTTAGCAAAAGACAGGAAGAAAGCCAAGTATGAGATGGGTAATTTCTAGGAATAGTATGGTCTGCCTCCCATAGCACCATCCCGTAGGAAACAACAGAAAGAAAGGTCATCTTTCAAAAAGTTAATCAAATTCCATAAAAGGTCTTCTAGGAATTACATGCCTCTTGAAGAAAGTAAGCCCTCATTTCACAAGAAAACTTTTTGGAAAAATCCAAATTTCCTAAAGACAAAAATAAAAGTAGGTGTTAGAAATGTAAAAAAACTTGGTTATTATAGTTCGGAATGTCCTGTTAAGTATATTAATTCCTTAGATATCCCTGATAGTGAAAAAGTTAAATTATTCGTCATTCTAGAATTGCGAGATTCTAGTGGTAGTGACATAGAAATAGACGACCTTCCGTCATCTAGTATTAGTTCCAACCTTAGTATCGACATAGAGTCTGACACCCCTAACCAGAAATTAGGATGTCAAAATAGTTGTTGTCACCCAAGTAAAACTTTAAATGTTTTAAGTCATCAAGAAGAACTTTTGCTCGATTTAATCGACAAAGTTGAGGATCCATAGCTCAAAGCTCGATATCTCTCCAAATTTCAGAATGTGCTACATAAAAAAGAATCTAAGTTAAAAATTATTGAAACCCAAGTCAGCCTTAACAAAATCTCAAACAAGTTTAAGAAAATTCATAAACCTGTCACATTACAAGACTTAAGACTGAAGTCCAACAAGTAAAACAAGAAATTCGAGAGTTAAAAGTTCAAAATAAAACTCTCGAACAAGAAGTCTTACTTCTTAAGATTAATAGAAAGTTAAAACAAAGTCAACAGCTTGAGTCTGAACATGCTGATCAAGAACCCGAACTTGAACCCATTCAGCCTCCAGTTCCCCTTTTAGAAGATACTCCGGGAAGTAGTCACCAGTTCCTTAGTATCATGAATTGAATGCATTTTCAAAAATGGCGTTCTAAAGTAAATATCATAGTCAATTCTGAATACTCTTTTGAAGTTATAGCTCTTATTGATTCAGGAGCTGATCTTAACTGTATTCAAGAAGGTCTCATACCCACTAAATATTTATGAGAAGACAAAGGAACGTCTTTATTCTGCCAATTGCAGTTCCATGGGTATTCAATACAAGTTATCCAAAGCACACATTTGCAAAGATAATGTTTTCTTTAAATCATCATTTGTTTTAGTAAAAATTTTGTCAGATCAAAAGGTCATTCTAGGCACTCCTTTTATCTGTCTGTTGTATCCCTTAACCACAAATAGCGAAGGTCTTACAACCACAATTTTAGGACAACAAATTACATTTGAGTTGACGGATACTCGGCCGAAGACATGGTCTCAATAATTTCATAAAGGTCATGAGGTTGGCTTGCTGGTAAAGAGGCCAGAGCAGAATATGTTGGTTTACCTGGAAATGATTACTTGAAGAGGTTTGACCTAGAGGACCAAATGGTCTGGGAGTAACGTGGGTGTATCTGGTGACTTGGTTGACTTGGCAGGTTCTTTTCCATGGGTTTTAGGAGCCATGGGAATCCTGCAAAAATTCACGGGTAAGGAAGTCAGGGATACTGTTTTGACTTACTTGGATGTACTAAAGATCAAAATCAAAAGCACTCAGAATAGCTTGCCATTATGCAAAAATCTGTTTGGATGCAATGCTTTTCACATCTTTTTCTAAAACAAATTTTGCGCTTTTGCAATAATCTCTTATTAAAATTTACTTATGCATAGTACTATAGACAAAATTTCTTTTTTAATAGTATTATAATTCTGCTGGGCCGAATTCCAATTGCCAGAATGATATCAGACCAATTGTTGAGCTGAAGTTGGTTTGACTTTTTGTTTGAGAATGCCACCATAACCAATTTTGGAGGCATCGGTCTCAACAATTTTGAAAGCGGGAATGTCGAACCTTTTGACTTGGTTGGGATGGATTACCTAATACCTGGAAACGATTACGTGAAAAGGCTTGACCTGAAGGACCAAATGACATAGTTCGTTAGCCCTCCTTAGTCTAGAGAACTCACTCTACTACAAGAAGCTTCTATAAGTAAAACCCTTAATTTCATAGTAAGTGAAACAAAACATCTTGTGTTTTTAAAATAAGAAATCAAATTCAAAAGATTTGAGGAACAACTCTTAAGTCAATCCCTTCAAAATCAAATTAAGTTATTTGATGTCCTAAAATGCTTTCTGGCATCGAAAGCAACAAATAGTAAAACTCCCTTATGAGCCCGGTTTTAGTGAGAAAAATATTCCTACTAAAGCTCGTCTTATACAGATGAATCAAGAGATGATGGAAGTCTGCAAAAAATGATTTATGGATAAAACTAGTTAAACATCCAAGGTGTAAGAATTTAAAATAAACTTGGGAATAGAAACAACAGGAAAGTAACCAAAACAGCTATGACCAACAGCCCACTTCGCCAAGCGATGTGCGAGACGATTGCGATGTCGACAAACCCAATCGAGCGAGTGTTGAGGATGCTCAGAGAAAAAACAACCGAATAGAGTCCATCCATTCCTCAGCTTGCTAACCAACACACAACTTGTCACGCCCCGAACGTCATCCCGCAGGGACCGTGACAGCTGCGAGCAATCCCCAGGATAGCTCCAGCGCTCTTACATACATTCTTACAGCGGAATAATGCAGAATCACGAGAGAAACGAGCCAACTCATAACATCATTAAGGTTCTCAATAAACTTGCACCTTAATACATACATAACATGTTTAATACTTAACAAGTGACGGATCTCATCGATCAGGTCACAACAACAAAACATAGAAACGATTTTCCTTCTAAGTCAGGTAGTCCTCCTGACTTCCTTCACCTGAGGCATCTAAAATGACACAATTTTGAAAAACGTGAGTCAAAAAGACTCAGTAAGGGAAATACATAACTTTAAAACATGATCTTGACTTGTACTTGCTTATCATGGGAAAACATAATTCATAATGCACATGCATGTCATGGGTATGCATATGCTCTTGCTTGTAGAGACATAAACTTGTTCTTGAAATTGGCCCCTGGCCCTTGAAAATCATTCACTCATAACTTGTGGGCTACTTACGCTTCATTTAACACCTGGAGTCCGGGTTGTGCGTTCCCATCGGAACCGTCTCCCTTACCTTTGGGGACTTTTCATTTGGTCGAGCTAGCCCATAGTTGCCACAGGCCTGATGGCTAGACACGACCCTTGGAGGCCCACACCTTCTCATTGTCCTTCAGTGTGGTTTGCACAGCCTCTTAGGATTCACTCATCCTTCTCGCATTCGTCCTTCGGTATGGGTGTCCATCATGATGGTACGGTACCGACCAGAGCCCCTTGACTTAACTTATCTTTCCATAAACTTTCCATATGACATTGCATAAAAATTCACTTTAGAAAAATCATGCAATGCTCATGTCATGCCATGCTTGCTCAAAATATCATGCTTGTTCATGAATCAATGCAGCGTGTCATTCCAGTTTTCATAAAAGTGTAAGTTTCTACTTACAAGTTCCACTTACCTCGGTCTCCTTGATTATGAATAAAGATACGAAGATCGCCTACAAGCGATTCAAACACTTCTTAGTTTCTAGGAATTAAGTACGTAATCATACAAGATAAATATTTGTATTTTAATCGGTTTTGTCCCAAAAATATATTTTTGAAAATATCATATCATTCTCAAAGGTTTACATAGAAACTCTTATTAATCATTCTTACTTAGGTTTTTAATTAGCAAGCTAATTGTTCTATAATTAAATCCTAATCTTTCTTTTATTTCATACCTTAGACTAGGTCTTTAAGTTCATCAATTACTAACTCTAATCATAATTAAACCTTGGCTTTGACATTTGTTCTCCATGTAACCCGAAACATTAGCTTTATTTTGCTCATCATAGGTTTCGGCCAACCTAATTAAATTCTTAATCTACACTTAACATCACAAGGTTTTGCTAATCCTTTTAACCTGAACCTTTAAGCCTATTATTCTTGTTTTTCTCTTACTTGTATGGTGTGTTTTATGATTGAACTTAAGCTTTAATCCTCTAATCCATTTGGCCCTAACCCTAATTTCACTTATCCATCACAAGTAAATATAATTTCATTGTTATAGGCTTGCCATTAGGGTTTCTCTACTAGGTCATTCGGCCATGCTCCATTTTAAGTAGTCCTTGTCTAAATTTTCTTCTCCAATGATGATCTCATCCTCCATTTTCGGATTCACAACCTAGGATCTACAAATCACAAAACAACTTCAAGATCTAGCACAACATCCTATTCGGCCAACACCCATTTTCATAGAATAATTAGGTTTTCCTTGTTTCTTTTGATTTGCCTGCAAACTTCTACATTTCAAGACTAACTTACATGCATATGTTTACTAAACTTACATATATCATGGTCATTCATCAAATCGATACTTAACAAAGTTATATTTGAAAATCCAAGGCATACAAGGTTCGGCCAACACCAATCAACACAACCTTTCATGCCAAAACTTGCAACATGCATTCCTTTTGCATTTAAGACCAAACTAGCATGCATTGTTCACTCCTTTATATTTTTCTAACATTCAAGTTCAGATCTCATGCTTATATGGCTAGATCTAACATCACAACACAATTAGGGTTGGTTTTCTAAGTTCAAGATCTAAATCTAGCAAGAATCAAAGCACCAACTCAAGATCTAACCAAGAGACATTCGGCCAACAACAACATTTAGCACCAAAAACCATATTTGGCCTCACCTTGATGATTGGACAAAAGCCTTGAGCACCTAGCATAATAAAACATCTTAGGTCAGAATTTATAAAGAACTCAAGCAAAACATCATGTGTAATCAAGCCTACCTCTACCTTCCACTAATCACCCGATTTTCACCAAAATCCTTCATTAACCTCAACTTTCGGTTCCACCTTTAGGAATGGTTCCAAGGCTGAAATTTGTGTCTTCAAGGTGCTAAGATAGAGGTTTTTATGGTGGGGATAAGAGAAATGTAGAGCAACTAAAAGTTGCTTGAAGAAACAAGACAATTCTTGAAACTTTGAAGTGATTTAGTTCCAAGAAAGTGAGCTAAATTTCAAGAAGGGAAAATGACTAGGTGAATAGAAATTTTCAGCCACTAAGAGAAGAAATGAGTTGCACTAAGGGGGAGATTCGGTCACCCAAAGAAGAGAAACAAACTAGAAATTTAGAGAAGTGATTTGGTTGCAAGAAGAAGGAAACAAGACTTAAGATCAAAGAGAAGTTTCGGCCAAGAGAGAAAAAGAGAGAGAGTTGAATGAAAGTGTGATATTCGGCCAAGGGAGAAAAGCAATTTGAAATGTGAAGTTGAAATGCTAAGAGGTGGGAGTGAAGATTTCGTAGAAAGCAAATTGAGCCTCCCAAGATTCAATTATGACAATGACAATGACAATGAGATGTTGAAAATGACAAGAGGGAAAGAAAGAAAAAAGGGGGGTGAACTTTGGTGAGTTGGCCGACCAATGCATGGTCCCTTTCACTCTTTTTTCTTCTCACTTTCTCTCACATCATCTCTTTGTCCCCTCAAGCCAAGTCTCCCACGTGAACTCCTTGCCATCCATTTCATTTTCTCTCTTTTTGGCTTGGCTTTCACGTGAACTTCACCATTCATGGCTTTTCTCTTCCTTTGTCTAGTCTTGTCACTTAATTACTCATCTTATCTCTTCTTTGCAACCCACATGGTCCACCAAGCTTTTTGACTTTCCACTCCTCCTTGTATCTTCACGTGAATGGCTTTCTCATAGGTCATTTATGTTGTTTGGTTACAATTCAACTAACTTAGTTACTTTTGTCACACCTAACTTATCAACTTAGTTACTTTTGTCACACCTAACTTATCTCCTATAAGCACTTTAGCTTATCTAGTTCAAATCCATAACTTATCAACTTATAAACATGGTAACCTATCTCAAGATAATTGCTCTAGCCTATCTCAAAGATAGCCACAACAACCTATTATCTTAAAAGCTCTCTAGCTTATCACCATGCTAGTTTATCACTATGATAAGCAAGTGTGCTTATCAATTTAAATTCTCTTAAAGCTTATCATATGCTTAGTAGCTTATCATGTAATATTTCTAATGATAATTCAAAACTACTAATTAAGGACACATAATGATGATCAATACTACCTATTCGAGTCACACAAAAATATTTAATTACTTACATGAATTTCATGATTTTCTACTTAATTATTTTCAGCCATAATATGCAAATCTCTCTTCATAATTTAATTTCATGAATTATGGGATATACTAAGCAAATGAAAAATATAAATCCATAAGAGAAACTTACCTTGCAAGTGTTGGCTCTTAAGGAAATAAAATTAAACTTGCACAATGAAAAAGGAGATTATTTAAAGAAAAATTCTTGAAATGGAATTTTATAATAGTTAATGTACCTTAAACTTAGGTCATACATTGGCCAAAAATATGGCCCCATAATTTAAATTAAAGCTAATACATAGAAAATAACAAAAGAAATAAACGGGGTCTCACACGACTCCAAACATAGCACATCATGCACGAGGATATTGTAGTCACTCTTAAACAGGATCCTACTAGCAGATACGGAAGAAGCAATCCAAGTAGCAGCTAATAAGGCAGCAGTTTCACCAACCAAAGGATCTTGGTGAGGGATATGCTCCGTGTACAAAGTACAGAGGGATCCCTCACGATCACGAAAAGCGACAGCCAAGACAGAGTGAGAAGTCCTCACCGCTACATCCACGTTGCATTTAAGCACAATAACGGGGACGGAATCCAACTAATACCATAAGAGAGGGACACCACACCTCAAGCACTAATATGCTCACTAAAACGACGCCGAATAGAAGCAATAAGGTCCAACGGATCAGGGGCAGCATGACAATGGACCACCTTATTGCACAAATACCATAAAGAATCTATCAAAATAGTAGCACATAGAATAGATGGATGCAAGGAAGATTTAGCAATCCGAAAGAAACGATGAGCATACAACAATTGGTTCACAAGATTTGCAAAAGGCACAGAAGGGATAAGATCAACCTGGAGGTGCCAGGGCACTTCTCGCCACACGACCCTGACAATTTGGCACTTCAAAAAAAGATGCTCAGACATCTCAACCTCTAGACCACACAAAGGACACGACCCTGCTGACTGATCATCAGAAACCAAGAACTATGATAAGAGTCAATGAAGAGGAAAGGCTGACTGCAAACACTTCCAAAGGAATAGTTTAAGGTGATCCTGCATCTTGAGAGCCCACACTTTCTTCTAATACTTACCCCACATTGGAATATGGTCATGGATAGATCAAGGTTTCATCAACCGATAGGCATTAGCCACAGAAAATAAATTCTTGGAAGCTGGCACCAAAAGCCACTGATCTTCTCTAGAATGAGATAACAACGGTAATTGGCTGATTGCCAAGGCAGAATCCACGTCATTGAGAGAAAATAAAAGCTCAAGCTTCCAGAACATATTATTAAAGTTACCGAGATAACAAACCAACTGAGCAGAATCCTCAATAGCCTCACCAAAAGAATTAGAAGAAGCTGGCAAAGGTTGAAACTTGGGCAACAACGGCACCCACGGGTCCTACCATATGCGATAGAATCACCCCCTGGGGCAAGCAACAAACCCCTTTCGCAAGAAAATCTCGAACCGCCCAAATCCCTTGCCATACCAAAGAAGCCAAAGCCTTGGCCGAGGCCAAATGAATTGATAATCCCCTGTGTATTTCACTTTCAAGGACTGCACCCAAGGACTAGAAGGTGAAGAATAAAGACGACAACCAAGCTTTGAAACCAACACAATATTGACATCATAAAATAGTCTTAAGGTCGAGCCCTCCAAATTCCTTCGGATGACAAATAGCAGCCCACACCTTTTGGGTAAAATTGCGAGATTTAAAGGGATCAAAGCCCACCAAAAATCTTTGAATAGACAGTCTAGGTCCATACACCAGCCCTTAGGCATTAGAAAGCTCGACATATGGTATAACTGCATAATAGCAGCGACGCTCTTAAGCAAAACCATGCGTCCTTCTTGAGATAACATCCCTGTTGTCTAGCCAAGCAATCTGCCCCGAACTTTCTCCTTAAGTTCAAAAAAATCCATCTTTTTATAGTGAAGGAGAAAAAGTGGCAATCCTAGATAAGTGCTGCCGATTTTCATCTCCGTCAGTCGCAATTCATTAAGCACAGCCTGTTTGAGTTCCGGATGTGTATTACCACTGAAGGCAACGGAGGATTTTGACATATTTATGGCCTGACCAGACCAAGAGCAATACCAAGCCATCAAAGTTGTTAACTCATGTGCTTCTCTTTAATTAGCATGAAAAAAAAGAATGAGGTCATCGGTGAACATCAAATGAGATATAAAAGGTGCACCATGGGCCACAGACACACCATGAATAACCCTAATGACAAAGAGTGGTCCAGCAATCTCGAAATCACTCTCGAACAAAAGATGAAAAGGAAAGGCGATAAAGGGTCGCCTTACCTAACACCCCTTCACGGATGGAAGAAATCAAAGCACTCTCATTCAATAAAACCGAATATCAAACAGTTGAGACACATTGGCTTATCCAGCACACCCACTTCTCAAGAAACTCAAAACAACGCAAAACTATGAAAATAAAGCTTCACTCTAACTTGTCATGGGCTTTAAGCATATCGAGCTTCGAAGCCATAACTCATTTTCTTCCCGACTCGTGCTTCATGGAATGGAATAATTCGTGAGCAAGCACCAAATTTTCTTGGATGGATCTTTCCTGGACAAAAGCTGCTTGGCTACAAGAAATGAGCTTAGGCATAATCGGTCACAACCAAGACTCCAATAATTTTACAATAACCTTATAAGCGACATTGGATAAACTTATAAGTCAAAAATCGGTAACTTCCACTGGATGTTCCTTCTTGGGTAGCAAAATGATGAAGGAATGATTGAGTTCCTTAAGCATGTGACCTTAAGTAAAAAATTGGAGAACCATTTGCACCAAATCCAATTTAACAACCTTCCAATAATGCTAAAAAACAAGCCAGTCATACTGTTGAGACGGGGCGCCTTATGGGCCCAAATATGAAAAAACAACCAATTTGATCATGTCCTCCGTGCGAATAGCCAACAATGCAACCTGATCATCCGAGGTAAGAGAAGGTTGTATCAATTCCTCCACAATTAAGGAAATTTTGGGGGTCATTAGATTTAAAAGCCTGCTGAAAATGATTAATTATAAAATAACCAATATCATCCCTCCCATGCAACCAACTCCCAGCAACAGTTTTTAAAGAGTCATTGGAATTACTCCGAATAACCGTCAATAAATGGAAGAACTTGGTCTTGAGGTCCCACGTCGTTAACCAAGAATAGCAAAAATTTTGATGCCATAAGTATTCCTCCATTTTCTGTAAATATAGGTACTCCTTGCGAATAGTGAATTCTCGCTCCGGATCAACAGTTTCACCATCTAAAGCCTGTAAAACGTCCAGGTCTTCAGCAGTTGCCCGAATACACGTTTGTAAAATTCCAAACACCTCACAGTTCCACACCTTCAAACAATCACGCGTATGACAAAGTTTTCGAACAAATATGTAGGCTAGAGAACCATCACAATGGTAATTCTAGGCAGCACGAACAACCTCTAAACTGCGGGTATCTTGCACCTGAAAGGCTTCAGTCTCATCCTTCCATCACAAATTGTATCCAAGAACAAAGTCAATTGGTCAAAAATTTCCTGAGGAAGATGGTGTATGAAGGCTTTTAGAAATAGCAACCTCCACATTGAATTAGCCATGCCACGGTCCAAGCATTCCCTGATTGGATGATGCCCATGTCTCTTGTTAGACAAGTGAAAGAACCACCCATGAAGCCCAAATCATTCAAGCCATGACAATCGACCAAATGTGATAAACCATAAGAGGCAGAAGCACGAAACGAAGGCCCCCTACTCTTTTCCACTCACTACTGCACCATATTAAAATCTCTGATCAATATCCAAGGCCGCTGGCAACCATCCCCCAACTCAGATAACTTATCCCAAATTGCAATCTTCTTTTCAAATAAATTAAACGTGTATACAAAAGTGCACAACCATGGTCGGATAACAGGATCCGACATCACCACCACATGGATAATACAATGATCCATAAAGAAGTCAAAATCAAAACCCGGTCTCCAAGCAAACACCAAACCACCAAACCACCAAACCATGGTCAGATAATAGGATTCGACATCACCAATCCTCCTTATTGCAACATGAGGATTCCCAATCTTAGTTTCTATGTTTCTATAAGGCAAAGACAATCATGAAAGAATTGTCTTACCAGGGCCCGAGTAACACGAATCGCCGGACCTCGGACAAGCCTCATGGGTTGGTAGGTGGCATGGACTGGCCTGCCTTTCGGCCTTAAAGCACTTCTCAACCTTAGAAAAATCTAAGGATCAACCTCCTCTCCAACCTCAATACCTCTTGGGCCATCTCCAGAACCAAAACCCCATAAGTACCAATTAGACATGATTGTCTTCTGTTTTGAAGACCAGAACTCCCACGCCTAAGAGAAGTATGTTTACGATGGCCAGTCAACCCACACCACATAGCAAAAGGAAGAGATTCCTTCACATTCATAAGAGTGGGAAGAAAGCTTTTCGCCGATTTAACTTCATCTGAACTAGAGTCACTCGCCAAGTCACGCTTAGAATTTATAGTCACCAATGTATGCATAACAATGTCTCAAGATGAGGTAGGCGAAGAACTGATAAACGGTTGAGGCTATGAATAAGTCAAAAAAGTGGGTACATCAGATTCCAACAGCTGGATAGTCATAGAATGGGTCGGGTGGGGTGAATAGGTTGGACTCTGCCCATTGAGATGTGATAAAAGGAGGGCCTAGAAAAGGAGCCTGATTCCTTAGCCTATGCCTCTCTCTAGCCCAAGAAGAATTCAAGATTTACATAGAGGGCAGTTTCATTGGTAACCACCTCGGGCTGGACTTAGCGAGCTAATCCACAGTCAAGAGCGTGACCAACATTACAGGGCCCAGCCTCTACAGCAAGTAAACTATAACAAGAATACACATGTTTCCCATGTGGAGTGTCAGATGACGACGCCCCTACCACCCTAACTGCAGACACCTCCAGAGCAAGAGCCACAGATGTCGGGGCCACAATGCTGGAGCGACACGCCCTAACCTAAAGAAGAAATCCCTGCTTGTCCTTATTTGGTAATGGAGTATACCCCTGTTGAACTAAGCCAGCACGCAGAGGAGGAGCGTCAGACATCGGGGCGAAGCTAACAGTTTAAGCAACTGACAGAGCCTGAGCAATAGGCAGCCCCATTCCAGAACCTTCAGAAACCATGGATGAACCAACTGGAGCAAAATATCATCGATAAGACGATGAGTCAGCCCGCATTTTTGGACCAAATGTAATGACATGTGAGCGTTCCAGAGGGGGCATAATGCAGTTCACTTGGACATGGCCCAACCAACCACAAGTACAATAAAAATCAGATATACGTTCATACTCAAACTGTATTCACACATCTTTCCTCGACGGACGTCGAAAGAAATAACTAGGGAGCAACGACATAGAGGTATCAAACATGACTCGAACATCCCCCACCTTCGCCCCAGCTTAAGTCATCATTTGTCGAGTTAGAAAACCCAACGGAATCCCATGTATCTAAATCCATAGAGGTACAAGATGTAGCTAAAGCTCGGATAGAAATAGCTCCAGGGATACACTGCTTAAGAACCATAAGATGACCCTTAATGTTCCACGGATTTTGCGAAAAACACAAGACAAACTATCCTTTGAAGGACATGTATACTAAAAACCATTATCTTCTAAATCTTCAATCTCAAGCTCCTTCACAAAATACCAAGAACGGAAAATGGCCTGTCGAACACCCACTCGATGAAGAGGCCAATCCAAAATAAGCTTTCCAGCCATCACCAGGCCAGTAATCTGTTCAACATCATCCACAACTTCAATGGTGGAACCTGAAGCCTTTTCCCACACCAATGCCTCACTGTGTTACACAAGAACATCCAGATCATGGTCGTACATCTCCAAAAGACAAAGAAAGAAAAACCACATATAAAAACAGTGAACCAAAAGGAAAACCACCCAAGTAAGCAATAGTGCAACAACACAAGCACCATAGAAGCAAGCACAAGAACCGACAAAGAAAGAAAAACCACATATAAAAACAGTAAACCAGAAGGAAAACCACCCAAGTAAGCAATAGTGCAAAAATACAAGCACCGCAGAAGCAAGCACAAGAACCCAACCAGATAAACCTCCAAAAAATAGGCACAGTAGGGAAAAGAGAGAAGGAACCACAACCAAAGGAGAGCAAGGTTGGGTGCAGAAAGGAAACGAGCATACAGGTAGAGAGCAAACAACGAAAAAGCATACGCATGGAAGAGATACAACAGTGGGAGAAAAAGACAAGGTGGTGTGGCCGCAAATGGTAAAGGACACGTCCAAAAAAGACAAAAGGGTCATAAATGACAGGAGAGAGAATAGAGCCTCCAAAATCTATACAGGGAGAGCGGTCTTGACGTGCAAAAAGATTGCACCTCATCGTCACTTTCCTTAGCCATCAAGTAAAGGTTTGCAACTTCCTCTCCATCGCTTTTACATTCACTGTCATCGAATTCTCCCCATGCAGCCATAAAAGCTTTCTTCTTGTCTTTAAAGGCTCATGACTTCTTGTATGGTTCCATGTTAGGACATTCTGATTTGATATGTCCCAGCTTTTCATAACCAAAGCATATACTCTTATTCTTTTTGTTGTTATCTCCCTTGAATTTGTTCTTCTTTAAGTATCTCTTGTCTCCTTGTTTCTTTCAAAACAATTTCTTGAACTTCTTCTTAAACAAGGACATTTCTTCATCATCATCTGATGATTCTTCATTGTTGGAGTATCTCCCATGACTCGGTTTATCTCGTGAATCATGAAAGATCCTATGAGCTCATCCAAAGATAACTTAGTTAAATCTTTAGCTTCTTGGATAGTTGTAACTTTAGGTTACCAAGCTGTAGGAAGATACCTGAGAATCTTTCTTACCATTTCCACCTTAGTATATTCTTTACCATGAAATTTCAATCCATTTATAATATTCGTAAAGCGAGCAAACATGGAAGAAATGGATTCATTAGATTTCATTTTAAAGAAGTCATGGCTATGAACAAGCATGCTAATTTTGTTTTTCTCAAACTTGATTCGTACCCTTATATGAAACTAGCAATTTTCCCTTATTTGTTAGTAGTATCACAACCATAAACACAATTGAATTCATTAGCATCAAGGGCACAATTTAATACATTCATAGCTTTAGAATTTAAAGACATGAGTTTAAGATCAGCATCATCCCAATCATTTTCCTCTTTCAACTTAGCTTCCTTGTCTCTAGGAAATTTATGATCATTAGAGATAACTCTCTAAAGTTCATAATCCATAGTTTGGATATAAACCCTCATCCTTGCTTTCCATTAGTTGTACCAAGTTTCATTAAATTGGTTAGTGGATTGACCTTCAGCCAACGAAGAGCTAACAAGGGTTGTCAATACTAGACATATTAAACCTCAGCTTTGATATCAATTGTGAGTCTAGGTGACAACCCAAGAGGGGGGGTTGAATTGGATTTTAATAAAATCTAAACCTTTTTAATGAAAACTCAGATCTAAAAATGTTTCAAGTAATAAATCGCAACACAGTAAAGTAAGAGAGTTAAGAAATAGAGATAACACTGAGATTTTTAGGTGGTTATGCCAAGACTTGCCTATGTCTACCCCCAAGGCTATTGCCTTCCTTGGTCTTTCTCCACTATAATCCAATAGTAGTCACAACTTAGCATTCGGGTGCTAAGTAATCGTTACAAGTGTTTTTCAGAGCTCACGCTTCAACTGGTACAACAAATCTCACACTCAAGGTAAGATTACTTCTATCCTCATGGGTGGGCCCAAGTGTATCCCACACCTTAATTTTTTTCAAGGTTTGATAAAAAGAAGTAACAAACAACATCTATAAAAGCTTGATGTGCAAATACAAGGTACAATGACGAGCAAAAAGGCAAAGATCAATGCTTGATTGCTACAATAATAGCAAGTGACAACAGTAGTTTTCTATAGATTTGTGCAAGTTTCTTCTTTTGCTATTTTCTCTCTCTTGTGGAGGCTAAGTCAAGATTGTTGATGTAAGTGATGCCCTTTCTCTCTCCATAATTTTGTATTTAAAGCCTTCGATCTTGGGTGGTTCCCAAGGGCTTTTTTGAATGTTGGAGAGGTGCCCTAAGTGCCACAACTTCTGAAAATCCATGATGATGTCATCTTTAAGAAAACAGGGATTCTGCAACATATGTCGACACATATGCTCCTATGTGTTGACACCTTCTTCAAGCCTGGGAATAGCTCGCAAGTGTCTATGGCATATGTCGACACTTTTCTTCACATGTGTCATCACCATCAAAATGCCTTCTGGTTGCAGGGCAATATGTTGACACCTACATCTAATGTGTCAACATTATCTTGGCTAGAGGAGTTTTCCAGTGCTTTAAGGATGTGCAATCCTTTTTATTTCGACTCAAAAACTACTACAATAAAAAAAATCGTTTAAGTGCAAACCCTGATTTTAATACAATTATAGGGCTATATGTCATTAAGAGTGGATAAATAAAATTAAATTACTTGAATGAATTATGGAACGACAACCACATGATCTAAACTACTCTAAAGCTATTTTATCGTTTTTTTATTATCAAAATCGAATTAGATTGCTCAAGGAGCAACCTTGGACTAAAAAAGAAGATGACCTTGTGGCATATATACTTAATAAGAAACTTCGACAAAAATAAATAAATAAGAGAGGGTTTAGAAAATATATGTCATTTGGAACTCTAAACACAATCTAATATATATATAATTGCAATAGAGATTGAATAACTTAATTAATATAACTAAAGCTTACAAACAAAAATTTGCCCGTAATTTCACATGTGAAATGTTAGAACAAGAAGTGTTAGATATATAGTGTAATATATATATATATATATATCTTGGGTAGCTATTATTGTTCCCATAAGTAAGGACTCTAAATTTGGAAAGATGATAAGAATTGTCTGCTATCCATTTTAAAATTCAAACATATTCTAGAAGTATTCAAATTCAAAACTTTAAAATCTAAAGAGATAAAGATAAAACATTTCTTCTTCAAATTTTAAACACTTTTAAATAGATTACCTTTTCAAATCAAATAAATATTTCAAACTTTAAACACTTTTAAAACAAGATAAATTTTTCAAATAATTTGAAATTCAATAAAAATAATATTAATAAAGAAATAAGAAAATTCAAAGTCCTACAACCCCTCCTTAAAAAAATTTCGTCCTCAAAATTTGCCGCACCTTACCCAAAGAATAGCTCTATAAAACAAACAAAATCAATACATACTTCCGCTGCACATTTTGATTATTCAACTAGTAATGTTGTCAGCTTTTGTGCACAATCAAGATTTTGATGATTTCAATAAATGGATTAAGTTTATAAATGGACATCTTCAAAGACAAAGTCATGTTTCATCAAATAGCCAAAGACTTGAAGAAAGAAGATCAAGAAAATGCAAGGAGATCAAAAGTGATGATTCAAGACCTTAGGGTATAAACCTTGTAACTCTTTATTTTTCTTTTGACAAGGATTATGAATCACACTTGCATATCTTTCAAAACATGCATAAACTATTTTTCCTTTTTGTTTGAAAGATTAAAATGTTTTTAAAGGTTTCAAAACACTTCAATCAAACTCCCAAACCTTTCATATACTTATGAGAAGTTAGTCTTTAAAATTGGGTGTTTAAAAGTGGACAAAAACATGGTTTTAAAATAACCGGACTTTGTGCTTAAGTTGAAGAGGTCGATCGGTCTTTGGCCGCTTGGTATAGAGGTCGACCGGTTGAATTTTAAATAGAGTCATTAAGCTTCTGACAATATGACCGTTGGGGTAACAGTAACTTGAAGCGGTCGTCTGGCTCGTTTTAACAGTCGACTCCCAACGGCTATAAACGGCTAATTTTCATATGTGGCCGATAAATACACGTCAACAACGTCTGAAATCAATACACAACGACCACATATCATTGAGATCACTTGAGAAATATTATAAACCTTCATATTCTATATTTCTCATATCATTCACACAAAATACAATTTCATATCCTTGTCTTTGTGTGAATCAAGAGATAGATCTTTCCAATTTTGTATCTACTCTTTGCGAGAGTTTTGTTCTTCAATCTTTCTATCAAGAGAAATGTTTCCTTTAGTGAGGTTGTTCACTAAAGAAGCTTAGAGAGAGTATATCTCAAGCTTGGGTAGGTGTGTGTGGGGTGAGCCAGAAAAACCACTTGGGTGGGTTTGAGTGTTGAGCCCGAGAAAATAAATGTATGGTTTTCTAGCGCCTGGATGCTAGAGTGTAAGCTATTCGAGGAATAGTGAAAAACCTCAAGGCTCGGTAAAAGAGCTTGAGTGGTGGATGTAGGCGGGTTTGCCGAACCAATTAAAAATCAAGTTTTTGCTTCTCTTACCCTTGTCTTTACGTTTAGTACGTATTTATACTTGTTGCATATTTATACTTGCACTAAAGTAGTATTTACTTGCAAACACGATTTTGGGGGTTAAAACCAAAAGTTTAGAAAACAAATTTATCCCCCTCTTGGGTTGCCTTAATCCTAGAACAACGCCAGATTGTTCAAGGTGGTCCAAAAAAGTCTCAAATGACCTCCAACGGCACTCAAACTTTACAAGAAAACCCTTTATGACCATTGAAGACCTAAAGGCTATATGAAGAACAAGATTGGGAGAGAAAGGTGAAGCTCGATCAAATCCATTTGCTGATTTCCTCAAGTTCGGAGCTCTTATTGTTAAATTTCATTCTCTTGCTCAACATTGACAACTCAGCCTTAAAAGGAAGAGAAATTTCTTGAACAAGAGAGAGTTGCTGTTGGCTTTTGTGTACAATCGAGATTTTGATGATTTCAAAAAATGGATGAGTTTACAAAACGGATATCTTCAAAGACAAAGACAACTTGACGAAAAGAGTCAAACCTTGAAGAAAGAAGAACAAGAAGATGCAAGGAGCTAAAAGTGAAGTTTCAAGACCTTAGGGTATAATCCTTGTAACTCTTTATTCCACATTTGACAAGGATTTGAATCACGCACTTCCATATCTTTCAAAACGTCCATAAACCGTTTTACCTTTTGTTTGAAAGATTAAAATGTTTTTAAAGGTTTCAAAACACCCCAAATATATTCTTAAACCCTTCATATACTTATGGTAATTAAGTCTTTAAAATTGTGTTTAAAAGTTGTCAAAAACATGTTTTTAAATGAAGCGGTCGATGAACTTTTTGTAGCGGTCGACCTCTACATGAAGCGGTCGATCATTGACAGCAATCAAATTTATGACCGTTGGGCAACGGCTACTTGAACCGGTCGACCGGTACATGAAGCGGTCGACCGGTACAACGGTAAAATTGTCAAATCGACCCCCAACGGCTATAAACGGCTAGTTTTCATATGTGGCCTATAAATACACATCCAAAACGTCTAAAATGAAGAACCAACGACCACATATCATTTGTATAGCTTGAGAAATATTCTAAACCTTCTTATTTCATATTTCTCATATCATTCACAAAAATTGCACTTTCACATCCTTGTCTTTGTGTGAATCAAGAGATAGAGGTTTTCCACTTTTATATCCACTCTTTGAGAGAGTCTTGTTCCTTAATCTTCCTATCTAGAGAGTTGTTTCCTTTAGTGAGGTTATTCACTAAAGAAGAAGCTTAAAGAGGGTATATCTCAAGCTTGGTTAGGTTGTGAGTGGTGAGCCTGAAAACCACTTGGGTGGGTTTGAGTGTTGAGCTCGGGAGAAAACACTTGTACGGTTCACTAGCACCCGGAAGCTAGTGTGTAAAGCTATTTGAAGAATAGTGGAGAAACCTCAAGGCTCGGTGAAGGAGCTTGAGGGGTGGATGTAGGCGGGTTTGCCGAACCACCTAAAAATCGAGTGTTTGCTTCTCTTATCCCTACGCCTTACATTAGCACTTATTTACAGTTCCGCATATTATATACTTGTGCTAAAGTAGTATTTACTTGCAAACACAACTTTGGGGGTTTTAACCGAAAAGTTTAGAAAACCAATTCACCCCCCCCTCTTGGGTTGCCTTAATCCTGAAACTAGGACTCACATTTGGTATCAAAGCTTGGTGCTCTTTATACAAGATTTAACCATCTTGAGTTAGAATGGCAACTACAAGCTTCAACGCTCAAGTTGAAGGGCTTTCCACTCTTAGACCACCATTTTTTTATGGAAATGATTATGCATTTTGGAAAGCTAGGATGAGTATTTATCTTCAATCTATTGACTATAATTTGTGGATATGCATTTTAAATGGTCCTCATATTCCCACAAAGAAAGTTGGAGAGGTTGAAACCCTCAAAAGCGAAAAAGAATATGATGCAAATGATAAAATGAAAATCTCTCTAGATGCAAGAGTCATGAACATGTTATATTGTGCTTTAGATAGAGGAGAGTTTAATAGAATTGCATCATGTACAAATGCTAGAGATATATGGCATACATTAGAAATTACTCATGAAGGAACAAGTCAAGTCAAAGAGTCGAAAATCAACATGCTTGTTCATAGTTATGAATTATTTAAAATGTCACCAGAGGAATCTATTTCTAACATGTATACTAGATTTACCACAATAATAAATGCTTTGAATGCTCTTGGTAAATCGTATACTAACTCCGATTTGGTGAGAAAAATCCTTAGGTCACTACCAAAGGCATGGGAGGCCAAAGTGACTGCCATACAAGAAGCCAAGGATCTCACAAAACTTCCTCTGGATGAGCTCATTGGATCCTTAATGACCCATGAGATCCAAATGCTCGAAAATGAAGATGAAAGCAAGAAAAAGATGAGGATCGCTCTCAAATCCATCATAATCGAAGATGAGGATGAAGATGAGGAAGATATAGTCTTAATGACTAGAAATTTCAAGAACTTCCTCAAGAGCAAGAAAGGAAAGAGAAGCCTCAAATACAAGAAGACATCTTGGAAGGCTAAAAATGAAAGTTCCTCCTCCTCCGAAGAAGAAGAAGATGAAAAAATTTCCAACGTGTGCTTCATGGCATTTGACGATACTGATGAGGATGACGATGAGGTACACTCTTCCGATGATGAGCCTGAAACTTCTTATAGTGAGCTTCAAAATGCTTTTAATGATCTTTTATGTCAATTCGAACTATTAGGTTCAAAATATACATCTTTGAAAAAGAAACTCATTTTGATCTCCAATGAAATTGATTTATTGAAAAATGAGAGGAACACTCTAAAGCTTGAAAATGATTTATCACAACAAAAAACTTTAGAATTTGAAAATGAAAAGGTGGCTTTGAACAACAAAATTGTTTCTCAAAGCAAAATCCTTGAGAAGTTTACTCAAGGAAAGAAATCTTTAGATTTAATTCTTGGTAGTCAAAGATGTGTCTTTGACAAATGTGGCTTAGGCTACAAGCCTTCAATTCACCAAAAATATGTTAAGAATTATTTTGTGAAGGCTAAGTCTTTTAATGCACCTACTCAAACATGTCATTTTTGCAACAAAAATGGACATCTTATTTTTGATTGTGCATTAAAGAAACTTGGGAGCAAGACTCTCAAGAAAGCATGGGTTCCAAGACGAACCAAAACTAACATTGAAGGACCCAAGAAGGCTTGGGTACCAAAAATTGTTTCTTGATTCTCTTGTAGGATGAAGTAACAAATGGTGCTTGGATGAAACTTGCCTATCAAGAAAGCTTGTGACATTTGAGGACAAATGCTAAGGGGAATCCTTTGGTAACATCTAATCCTTATTTGAGAATAATTTTTTAATTATTGGCTAATTATATTTTCTTGGTTGTTAAATGTTATAAATGCAAATGTATTTATCTTTCACATATTTTCTTGCATTTATCAAAATGAAAAATTTATAAGCTATCTCTCTTACAAAAATCCTGATCTTTGATAAGTTTTTGTGTGCTTAAACTTTCTTTGGTTGAGAATGACTTTTAAGTTGTCATTAGTAGCTTAGAGGTTGGTACAAACCCACTCGATGGGCTACTATCGTAATAGCGATGGACTCTTGAGTCCCCGTTAGACATCCTCTATACCATTTCAATGAAATTGTTGTTTAAAACTACAAATTGTTCTTTTGGATGAAAATTGAACTTTTGAAATTCTATCCATAAATTCTCTTTTTGATTGACAAAGGGGGAGAATTATTACATGTCTACATGTTTGTATTCCCTTTGCTTTTAGAATGCATATTTGGGGAGAAAATGTGTCCTTTGTCTTTTTGATGTGACAAAGGGGGAGAAATGTGTTAATAGTTTTGATGACTAAATATTCTCCTTTTTAATTGGATTATGTTTTAATTGTATTACTCTTTATAAATCCAATGGCTACTAATGCTTTCTCTTCAAGTTTTACATGATTGTCCAATTGCAAAAGATAGGGGGAGTCATCCCAAAACTATCACTTTATTGTCATCATCAAAAAGGGGGAGATTGTTGGCTTTTGTGTACAATCGAGATTTTGATGATTTCAAAAAACGGATGAGTTTACAAAACGGATATCTTCAAAGACAAAGACAACTTGACGAAAAGAGCCAAACCTTGAAGAAAGAAGAACAAGAAGATGCAAGGAGCTAAAAGTGAAGTTTCAATACCTTAGGGTATAATCCTTGTAACTCTTTATTCCACATTTGACAAGGATTTGAATCACGCACTTGCATATCTTTCAAAACGTCCATAAACCGTTTTACCTTTTGTTTGAAAGATTAAAATGTTTTTAAAGGTTTCAAAACACCCCAAATATATTCCTAAACCCTTCATATACTTATGGGAATTAAGTCTTTAAAATTGAGTGTTTAAAAGTTGTCGAAAACATGTTTTTAAATGAAGCGGTCGATGAACTTTTTGTAGCGGTCGACCTCTACATGAAGCGGTCGATCATTGACAGCATTCAAATTTATGACCGTTGGGCAACGGCTACTTGAACCGGTCGACCGGTACATGAAGCGGTCGACCGGTACAACGGTAAAATTGTCAAATCGACCCCCAACGGCTATAAACGGCTAGTTTTCATATGTGGCCTATAAATACACATCCAAAACGTCTAAAATGAAGAACCAACGACCACATATCATTTGTATAGCTTGAGAAATATTCTAAACCTTCTTATTTCATATTTCTCATATCATTCACACAAATTGCACTTTCACATCCTTGTCTTTGTGTGAATCAAGAGATAGAGGTTTCCACTTTTATATTCTCTCTTTGAGAGAGTCTTGTTCCTTAATCTTCCTATCTAGAGAGTTGTTTCCTTTAGTGAGGTTGTTCACTAAAGAAGAAGCTTAAAGAGGGTATATCTCAAGCTTGGTTAGGTTGTGAGTGGTGAGCCCGAAAACCACTTGGGTGGGTTTGAGTGTTGAGCCCGGGAGAAAACACTTGTACGGTTCACTAGCACCCGGAAGCTAGTGTGTAAAGCTATTTGAAGAATGGTGGAGAAACATCAAGGCTCGGTGAAGGAGCTTGAGGGGTGGATGTAGGCGGGTTTGCCGAACCACCTAAAAATCGAGTGTTTGCTTCTCTTATCCCTACTCCTTACATTAGCACTTATTTACAGTTCCGCATATTATATACTTGTGCTAAAGTAGTATTTACTTGCAAACACAACTTTGGGGGTTTTAACCGAAAAGTTTAGAAAACCAATTCACCCCCCCTCTTGGGTTGCCTTAATCTTGAAACTAGGACTCACAGTTGCATCATCATTCAACATCTATTCTTCCAAAGAGAGAAAGCTAGATCCAAAGAAATTACTTGTTGATTCTTTCAAGATCAAAGCTCTCATTGTTCAATCTTCCTCTATTGCTCATCATTGACGACCTAGACTCCAAAAAGGCTTGTGCTCATATCTTCCAAACTCTAGATTTCTTTTTAGAATCTTATCTTCTTGCACTCTATTAAGCTTTCCACTTGCTAATTTGGCTTAGACAGCCATTCCATATTTGTGTGCATCATTTGCTCATTCGGCTTAGAAAGCCTTCCTTGTAGCCATTATTTGTAAAACCTTTGAGTGTTGGGAAAACATTTGGTCCTACTTGTGAGAATAGAAGAAATCCTCTAGGTTGTGAGGATTTGTGAGAGTGAGTTAAAGTGTAAGCTCGTAAAACACTTTGTAAAGGTTACTTAGCACTTTGTAAGGTGTATTCGTTGGAGAATAGCAGAGGAAGCCCAAGGAAGTCAATAGCCTTGGGGGTGGAGGTAGGCAAGTGTTGGCCGAACCACCTAAAAATACGGTGTTATCTCTCTAACTCTATCTTGCTTATCATTCGTTTCATATCCATATTTGTGATGCTTTATGATTCATGATTCATTGCTTATATTTAGCTTATCATTTAATATATTAAGATCTGAATTTTTTTCTTAGAGAAATAGTATTTTTCAGATCTGAGTTTTAATTGAAAAATGGGTAAATTTTTGTTAAACTCAATTCACCCCCCTCTTGGGTTGTTATTTAGACTCACAAAGCTAAAAGGAAAACCTTTGGTAACTTCTAAATCCTTGATTGAGAATATGTTCTACATTGTTTGTTAATGATGATTTCTTATGTCTTAATGTTATAAATGCAAATATATTTATCTTTGACATATTTCTTGCATTTATCAAAATAGAACATCTCTATAAGCTAACACTTTTACAAAAATCATGCACTTTGATGAGTTTTTGTGTGCCTAAATTTTTTAGTTGAGAATGACTTTTTAAATTATAATTGTTAGCTAAGAGATTGATACAAACCCACTCGGTGGGCTACTATCGTAATAGCGATGGACTCTTGAGTCCCCATTAGACATGCTCTATACCATTTCAATGAGATTATCATTTAAAACCCAAACTTGTTCTTTTGGATGAAAAATGAACTTTTGAATTCTATCCATGCATTCTCTTTTTGTTTAACAAAGGGAGAGTTTTCTTAAATGTCTATATGCTTGTATTCCCTTTGATAATATGATGTTTTTTTTTTGTAGAATGCATATTTGGGGAGAAATGTGTCCTTTGACTTTTTTATGTGACAAATAGGGAGAAATGTGCTAATAGTTTTGAAGACTATATATTCTCCTTTGAATTGGATTATGTTTTAATTGTATTACTCTTTATGAATCCAAATGGCTACAACTAATACTTTGTCTCAAGTTTTAAATGTTTGTCCAATTGCAAAAGATAGGGGGAGTCATTCCAAAACTATCAATTTATTGTCATCGTCAAAAAGGGGGAGATTGTTGGCTTTTGTGCACAATCGAGATTTTGATGATTTCAATAAATTGATTAAGTTTATAAATGAACATCTTCAAAAATAAGGTCATGTTTCATCAAAGTGCCAAATACTTGAAGAAAGAATATCAAGAAGATGCAAGGAGCTCAAAATTGAAGATTCAAGACCTTAGGGTATAAACATTGTAACTTTTTATTTCACTTTTAACAAGGATTGTGAATCACACTTGCATATCTTTCAAAACATGAATAAATCGTTTTACCTTTTTGTTTGAAATATTAAAATGTTTTTAAAGGTTTAAAAACACCCCAATCAAACTCTCAAACCTTTCATATACTTATGGGAAGTTAGTCTTTAAAATTGAGTGTTTAAAAGTGGTCAAAAACATGATTTTAAAATAACCGGTCTATGTGCTTAAGTTGAAAAGGTCGAACGGTTGATGAAGCGGTTGACCGGTCGAATTTTAAATAAAGTCGTTAAGCTTCTGACAATATGACCATTGGAGTAACGGTAACTTGAAGCGGTCGACCGATTCATGTAGCGGTCGACCGACTCGTTTTAAAAGACGACTCCCAATGTCTATAAATTGCTAGTTTTCACATGTGGCTAATAAATACACATCCATAACGTCTGAAATCAATACACAACGAGCACATATCATTGAGATCACTTTGAGATAGTTTTGTTCTCCAATCTTCCTATCAAGAGAGGTGTTTCCTTTAGTGAGGTTGTTCACTAAAGAAGAAGCTTAGTGAGGGTATATCTCAAGCTTGGGTAGGTTGTGAGTGGTGAGCCAGAAAAACCACTTGGGTGGGTTTGAGTGTTGATCCCGAGAAAACACTTGCACTGTTTTTTAGCACCCGGAAGCTAGAGTGTAAGTTATTTGAAGAATAGCGGAAAAAACTTAAGGCTCGGTGAAGGAGCTTGAGGGGTGGATGTAGGCAAGTTTGCCGAACCAGCTAAAAATCAAGTGTTTGCTTCTCTTACCCTTCTCTTTACTTTTAGCACGTATTTATACTTGTTACATATTTATACTTGTATTAAAGTAGTATTTACTTGCAAACACGATTTTAAGGGTTAAAACCAAAATGTTTAGAACACAAATTCATCCCTCTCTTGAGTTGCCTTAATCCTGGAATTCACAAATGTGGGGGTAGAAATTAGTTATCATAAAATAAGCAATCTTGATAACAAACTCACATTTAAAACATCGAAACAAATGAATAAAAACACTTTATTTAGAACTCTTTAAAAACTGGAAAATAACAAAGAAAACTCTTAATCTCATTGAAACTCTAAGCCTTCTCTCAGATACCCACTCAGGCGCCATCTTTCACGACTCTCGGCATGCTCCTAAATCTCATCTGAAAAGAAAGTACAGATAAGGGGTGAGTTCGACAACTCATTAAGCAAAATCATTATGATATGGTGCACATCAAGAGCTATATTTAATAAGTGAAAATCAATAGAAAACGGTAAATCTCAATCCATATAACTATAACTGTAAAACAACTTTTATCTTTGATAGTAATACTATAGAATATCTCTTTGACAATAACTGTGGCTAACGTTTACCCCCGTGATAGGGTTGTGCAGTTGCTACCTAGTTTGGGTATCAGTCAAACTAAGCCAATACTATGGGTAGAATTCTTCCTTACTAAGGCTTGGCCTATCCGAGTGTGCACTCGGTAAGAATCTACAAAATAAACCATTATATTTCCAGAATTGGTGTACTCAATGGGTTGCAATTGGTACCAATGCACTATCTCTGTAACACTGTAACTCTATGCCTCATGGTTTGAAAATACAAATCATAAAATAAACCTCACTTTGAACTTTGCATCTTTCTCATCTTTTCATGAAATATCATGCACAAATCTTGAATAATAATAAATATCAAAAGTTTTGATTTCAATCAATGGAAACACCGTGTACAATCCTTGGACATAAAAATAGACTCATGTTTACACGTTTTGTTATAATCTTTAACAATTTTATCAAACATAATGCACATAAAATCCTGCTTACTTCGCCTTTCATAACATTTGAACCATTTATCAAATTAACCTCCAATACCTCAAGAAACTAGACTACCAAGCCCTCCAAGATAAAGGGTTGGCCAATAGAGCGGTGAGATCAAAAGGTCGTACAAGGCACAAAGGCCTAGAAACAAGCCCAAAACGGCAAAATGCTAATATAACAAGTGAAAAAAGAAATCGGACTACGGCTGGAGGCAACTGAAGCAGCCATCGAAAGAGGAAAGTTTGTCAAAGGGGAAATGGCCAAGCTCGTGAGATGCACACGCGCGTAGGCCCTCGTGAGTCGTTTGACACTCGGTAAGAGCGAAGTAAACCATCGAGAGGAAAAGAGTCCAACTGCTAAACTCGTGACAACTAGAAAGCACCACAAGCGGCCCAAATTAGAGGAGAAGAGTTGCATGGGTGCACATGAGCGTCCACGCACCATCCGGTCAGCTTGACAGGGGCCCTATTAGAGGCCCCAAGATAGCAAAGCTGGCAAGCATGCTTGACAAGGCCTTGGACGTAGAGAAGCTTGCTCATAACACGCCTATGGGCAACTTTGCATGGCCAAGGCCCTCATTCATAGCCAACCGCATACACGAGCATCGACATGGCTTAATAAAGGTCTAAGAGAGGAGATGCTAGAAGACTCAGGAGGTGCTGAGGAGCACAAAGAGGACACCACCATATGGCCACCAGCCATGGCGGTGCAACCAAAAGTGCATGGAGAGTTGATTCGAGGAGGCTCTTGAGGTCAAGTGGAGGAGATCGGTAGCACTGCCCCATGACCACCAGATGGGGCGGCACATTGCTGAGCACATGGGAGGGTGGTCTCCAAAAACTCAAGAGAATTTAGGAATTATTTTGATATCACCACCCTACAAGGTAGTGGAGCGGCGGCAGCAGCGAAGCAAGGCAGCGACGACCACCACAAGCGGCTAGGAGGGGCCATATAGGGTAAACCACATGTGAGATCCTTATATGGCTGAATCCTCCTATTTTAGGGGTTTTATGTTATTCCTTCTGATTCTCAAACATTATCATGTTGGTGAGGGTCAATTAAAAAAAAACTTTTGATCATATTTAGGAAGATTTTCGAGCATGTGGAAATTAGGATTTGCTACTTATATTGAAGCATATGGCCGGCCACATGTGCTAAATAAGTGGACAATTAATCTTTAATTCATTGGTCCTTTATTTGACTAATTTTGAGGGAGACGTAAAGATCTCTACAAGATCTTGCATTTTTAACCTCAATAGGATCATTAGTGATTGATTATGTGGCAATCAAGACTTTTCTTCTACAAGCAAAGGCATTTGCTGCCCAAGATCATAAAGGGTGTATAAATACCCACTATGGCACCCATTGTAAGGTATCTATTGAATATTTATCAAATTGAATATAAGTCTCCAAGGGAATTTTTTGGCCTTTGTGCCTTTATCTTTGGTGTTCGGGGTTAGGCCTGACACATGGGCTAGTATGGGTGCTATAGTGCTTGGGGTTAAGTCTGACACAATGCTCTCTTGTTAGACCTTAGCTTTCACAGGGTTAGGTCGGCCAAGTTAGGGGCAATCGGCAAACGGGATTTTAGGCCTAAAGCTTGGGCTAGCTGTAATAGCCCGGACCGTCAAGACCTCAAGCGTTGTCTTATAATAATGGACGTCGCTATTAGACTGAGGTTACGGCCAGTGGAAGAATCATGAAAGCAACAAGATTTTAACTAAAATACAAGTAGAACCTTTTATTAATATCGAAGTATTACAAAAAAGAACCAACTTCTTATAATGTACATACTAAAAAGAAAATTACAGCAGCATAAAAACTAAGAAACATAACACCTCTACTCCTTGCCATCAGAATCACTTAAGTTTGTCACACATGCTGACATAGTTATTCGAATTTTGGTTAATCCACCTATGACCCTAGTCTTCCATCAGAACATTTAATTCATGTGTGACATAGACTCGAAAGGTCAGCTCCATAGTAATAAAGTCATGTTGAATGTTCTTGGTGAACTCACCTACTAAACCTCAGACATCTGTTAAAGAAATATTTAACAAACAACGGTGAGTCCAAATGACTCAGTAAAGCCAGCAGTTAGGACAACAGAATAGCAAAAACAAGAACAAAATATTGAAGAAAACCCGTTTCAACAATAAAATCTCAACAGAATAAGAAAAAGTAAATGAAAAGACTCAATTTTCTCAAAAAAGATCTTTTCCTTTTTCCATTCTCAATCACCAATCACCACTACTCTCACTCCCAGAGTGAATCACTTGGCCAGAGTGACGAGTTACAAGTAACCATCTGTATCTTTGCAGCAGTACTCTCAGAGCACAATACGGCCTCAAGCTCCCAGAGCGAGTTATTCTAACAAAGGATCTTTCCGCGTACGACGGAGAGGCCAGAATGTCACAACAAGTGAACGCATTCTCTTATGCACAGCATTGTCACGTCTTCGCAGTATGCGTTAAGTATGCATGTCTCATATCAACGCTCATACATCTCATTTATGATATGCAACACTTTAACCCCACTTGAACATCAAATATTCCTTTCCAACGTACAAGTTAAGCGTACATGTCTCATACCAACACCCATGCATCTCATTTATGATATGCAACACCTTAACTCGTTTCTATCATCACAACCTTATAAAACAATTCTCAAAGGAAAATGTTGTGAAGGCAAAAACAACACTTTGCTTTCTCGGTTAAAAAACCGACTTAATCACCACGTATAGAATACTAATTTTGACATGAAAAGTGTTGAAATCAGAAGGAAAGACATATGTTCAAGCTTTGAAAAACAACTTTCTGAAGAAATTTGGAAAGAATCGAATCAAAGTAGAAAAACACTTTGAAAACGAATCGAACTTTGACAATAGTACTTTTTCAAAAATACAAGCTTGTTCTTCATCAAGAACACGAAGAACATCAAGAACACTAGAAAGAATAGAAAAATGCTAAGAACATCAAAAGATGTTTAGAATAAGAAATACAAGAGATTCACAATAATCATCTTGAAAACTCGAATCAAATCAAGGATAACCAACTAAACTTTACCTCAAATGAAGCCGAATCTTCACTAGTCTTTTTCCTACTCTTTCTCCAACTTCACTTCACTCTTTCTTTCAAGATTTAACTCACAAAAATTCAGATTGAATGGTGTACTCTTCACGACCGGTTGCATTCCAACACGTTTCAAGCCTACCTAGGCTAACTTTGGTGAGTCACTAGGCTATATTTCTCTCCTCTTGACACCTAGCAACCTACAGTAGCTGCATGGCAAGGCTATGGCCGAAATTCTCCTTATAGGATTGATGAGTCCCCGCCTAGGTTCACCGGTGGTCGACACCTCGTGCTTCCTAGGTTATAGCCTTTTGTGTCGTGCTTCTTGCATCGATTTGTTGTGCTTCTAGCTTTGATTTTTCATGCTTCCTAGGTGTCATCTCTATCCGCAATTCATCTCTATCCACAATTTATCTCTATCCACAAGTCATCTATATCCACAATTCCTCTCTATCCACAAGTCATCTCTATCCACAATTCATCTCTATCCACATGTCATCCCTATCCACAATTCATCTCTATCCACAATTCATCTCTATCCAATATTCATTGGCTAAGTTTTGGTAATCCTCAAATTCCAATGATGTTCACTAATCAACCTACTTGCTTCCAAAAAAAACGTCCTACTTGCTTCTGAAAAATAAAAAGTCTCCAAATTTGAATCATAACCTCGTGGATAATCCCCTAACATATTAAAAGAATAAAAATCATATGGTTCGGTTTTCAAGACAAAAACGTCTTACTTGCTTAAAAATTTTTATTGATCCAATACGAGCTCTTCAACATTCTGAACAACAACCTAGTTGCACGGGAACTCCAAATCTCACTAAATCATGTCCTAATCAAGGTTTCGAGACTAAAATGATCGACGAGCTTACAAAATTAAATTGATCCAATACGTGCTCCTCAACTTCCTCAACAATAACTCAGTTGCATGTGAACTCCAATTCTTACTAAATCATGTCTTAAACTAGGTTTCGAACTTAGCATCTCAAGTACTAAATACTCCCTCTTTGTCACTAAATATCCCCTAATCTCACTACTAATGTCAAACAAGATAGCATAAACAATATGCATGTGATGTTTGAAAGCTCGGGGTATGACACTAGCAGAAGAGGTTTGGTGCTTGGGGTTACGCCTGATGCCTTATCAACTTTTTTAGAGGTGCGTTGTTGTCTTTTACGGTATCTTTCCACAATTGGGTTCTAGGTTCAGCTAGGGTGTTAACCCATTTTAGCTTAGGCTTGCGTATCCTTGGGTTCTAGGTTTGTTTTAGGTGTTAGCTTATTCGAGCTTATGATTGCTCATCCTTTTTCTTTCACCTTCTTAACCCTCCATATTTCTTTAATTTCATCCCTCTTTTTCTTTTGATCCGATACTCGAGCTATATTGCTCTTTGAGTTCCTCACTGGGTCGGCCAAGGAGTATCAATTTGATGCATTGGCTAGACACGAGTGCTTACAAGTCTTACTTGTGAGAGGGATAGACATTGGTTAGGATCCTAGGCCGAGGTCCCTATCATAACTGCTAGTGCAGATGGGGACAATCACGAAAAGACGTTGAATGTATCTACATCGGTCATGTTCTCCAAAATCCACCAAAAATACCTAGATCTATACTCCAAGTCTATCGAAATGGTGGATTTATTGGAGATCTTTGCCCTACTAGACCAAAATAGAGGGAGAGAAAAGGGGCACCGGCAAAAAGTGTGGTAAGGGGAGGGGGTGAGATGAGCCTCTCTCTAGAATTGGGGAGCAATAGGGTAGAACAAAAGCCGATAGTCAAACCAAGTAAAAAAACACAGTAGAAAAAAATAAAAACAAATACAATATACCCTAGAAGCACATCAATGAAGCCCAAAACTGCTGCCCGTGGCTAAATTTTATATACATAATGGCCCCAAAACACTATTAGACCATAGAACCAACCCATGCCAACTCCAATACAAACTAGCCCATTCCAACTATGTCGGGAGCTAGATTTGGAATAACGGAAATTGGGTCAAACACTTGGAACATGACAATTTCGCAAGTCAAATTTGATAAACCATTGCACCCATTCGGTGTACAGGGTGATCAAGTCATTAGATCAACCTGGACAGAGGCATTGCTCTGTAATGACGTCTCTATTTTAAAGTTGTAACTTCTATGGATGAGGTTACCTGTTAATATGGAAGAGTTGCAATTCTTAAAATAGTTGCAACTCTTCCCAAATAATTATATCGCTCTATAAACAGGAATATGCAGATCTGGAATAACTTACACAATTATTCAGATTGAACAAAAGCAATAATAGAGACCGGTTTACTCCTGGATTTAACAGCCTAGAGGTGCCTTCCTTTCGATCAAACATTTTCATTTTCCAACAATGATATCAGAGCGCCATGGATGATAAGGAAGAAGGAGAAACCGAGGAGAATACAAGTGATTACTAAAGAGGATTGAGATTACCTTTTTAAAGCAAACTCTTGGTTTGGCTTCAAGAGTCGCCTACATCAACTATGTTCATAATATTCAGCAACCTGATTGTGATTTATATCGAGACACTATTGGAGGCATAGAGTATACAAGTAATATCGAAGACTTGCGGAGGGGATATGACAGAGAAGAATTCTACTAGGGTGCATCTAGAGGAGAATTCAGGCGAAACTGCTCTGCCGCCAAGACTTGCAGTTGTTGAGAAGCTCATTGTGACAAAATCATTGATGCAAGAAACAATGTAAACGGTGAACGGGAACAAAGAAGAGACTCTGCGTCTTGAGCGCGTCTAGAGGAGAATTCAGGCGAAACTGCTCTGCCGCCAAGACTTGCAGTTGTTGAGAAGCTCATTGTGACAAAATCATTGATGCAAGAAACAATGTAAACGGTGAACGGGAACAAAGAAGAGACTCTGCGTAAAGAAGAAAACGCAGAACCTAAAGAGGAAGACAACTGGAAGAATAGCATTTCTTCTAATGAAAAGCTTTTTGATATTCCAGACGTCATCTTAATGGATTCATCATCTAATACAGAGTCTGCACTTGCAACAAATAGTGTCACCCCATTAAAATCGGGCGATGTTGCAAACAAAGACTCATGCAGTGGACTAAGTCCAATGCGCTGCAGTCTTGAATGTGCACTTAGTCTAGTGTCCGGGGAGTCAATTACTAAACCCGTTGTTCGTAACTTTGCACCCAGAATTCGTGTGACAGCCCGCAAGTCGGTGTCTTACCCAGCGTATTTAAAGACTCAGGCTGAAGCAAATAATTTTGTCGAAAATTATAAAAATAAATCAATTTCCTTACCAAGTTTCAGCCGAAAATCTAGTCCTTCACTTATTAGTCCAGTAAAAGATGAGACATTTGATAGCCCCGTTAAAACTCAATCTTTTCCCCACATTGAATGCAAATCCAATCCGTTGAATTGACACAGGTGTGGTCAGCATAAAAGATCGAGATTCAAATTAAAGTCTGAAATGTTTTACGAAGGGTTTCTGTTCGAGATATGGCTTGTTGTAACGTTCTACGAGTCTAGTTTCGAACGCATCAAACGGCGTACAATTCGAAGTTTTCTAAACGAAGTTATGGTTAAATTACTCCAAGGAGGTCAGGCTGGCAGTTCAGCTCGGGAATAGTTATGAGGACCTCGAAAATAGTATTGGGACCTCAGAAAGTGATAATCCGGGATAGAGAAGCATCTCGGAATAGGAATGAGACATCGAATTAATGTATGGGTATCTCGGGATGTTTGTGTGACGTCAGGAAATCACTCAGAAATACAAAATAACTCACACACTTGGATAGATAAGCTCACCAACCAAGTAGAACACAAAGAGATACAGATACCTTTATGTTATACATTGGGTGTTCAATTACTAAACCCGTTGTTCGTAACTTTGGACCCAGAATTCGTGTGACAGCCCGCAAGTCGGTGTCTTGCCCAGCGTATTTAAAGACTCAGGCTGAAGCAAATAATCTTGTCGAAAATTATAAAACTAAATCAATTTCCTTACCAAGTTTCAGCCGAAAATCTAGACCTTCACTTATTAGCCCAGTAAAAGATAAGACATTTGATAGCCCCGTTAAAACTCAATCTTTTCCCCACATTGAATGCAAATCCAATTCGTTGAATGTGCCTTCTAAAAAAAGGGTAGACCCTTTTACTGTAAATCAAGCCCACAATAAACACATTTTCCAGCCCAAATTCAAATATAAAAACCAGCCAAACAATAGTGCTTATTTTCAGAATCAACATCGTCAAAATAAACATTGTTATAGAAAGAGTTTCAACAAATTTGCACCAAATATAAGAGTACTTTTTGAGGGAGAGTGTTCAAATAATCAGGGAAGGTTTTGGCGGCCTTATTGGATGTACCTAACTCAGAAAAAAAAAATATTTCCTATATTGTTCTAGATTTGGTTAAAAGGGAGATATGTGGGAATCAGAACTTGAGGGGACCTCATCCCATAAGGGTTCAAAGGTATATTGAGTTAGATTCAAGGGACAACTGGCCTTTGGATGCACATCAACACTCCTATCCAAGACAAGGTGAAAAAGTGTCTCCACCAAACTCAAGGTTGCCATATCGTGGAGGATGCTTGAACAAGTACAAAGGGAAATACTACAATTAAATGTGGTGTTATTATTATGTGTATTTAAAGAATAAGTTTTCAACTAAAGTACTTATTTTTGTGCATTTTGTCTTAGTTGGACACATTTTTTTCTAAGTGTAGCGTGAAGTTTGAATATTACACAGTATTATCTAAGAGTGGTTTGAGGTTTATATTTCCTTTTAAATACAATATCGTTTATTATTAAGTATTTGAGTTATAACATTGACTCAAGTATATTTTATATTTGTGAGCATTTTCCTGCAATCGGAAATGGCTATTAAAGGAGGAATAGATGCTTTCATGATAGAAAATTTGAATGGCATGAATTTCAGGATGTGGAACAGACGTGACATATTGCTCACATATGAAAAATTATTATGTCATTAACACAGAAAAACCAGAAAAATTAGATAGCTCAAATGCTGAGTTAGTTAAAAAGAAAGAAAAATGGATCGATGAAGATCTAATTGCAAGAGCTACTTTATTGCATAACATGAAGGACAATATAATACCCCTCTTTGAATATTCTGAGACAGCAAATCAAATGATGGATGATCTTGAGGCAAAATATGGTCTTAAGTCTAACACCTACATACAATTATTGTTAAATAAATATAATAGTTCTCGCATGGGTGAGAATGAATATGTTGGAGATCATGTAAAACAAATGGAACTTATAACAAAGGAATTAGAAAATGTTAGGCATCCAATATCAGACAAGATGTAAGTGACTACTATTTTGAATAGTTTGCCTTTATCATGGAAAAATTGTAACTAAACTTACACATAATGCCAAAGAAGTATCAATGGAATCACTTCCAGTGTTACTAGTTCTAGAGAAAGAAAGAATGAACAGAAGGAAACAAGAAAATACATCCAATAGTCTTATGATTGCACAAACTACTCAACCTCAGGTTCAAATACTGAAAAAGAATAAATTTAGAAAGTTCACTAAAAATTTGGCTGAAGAAGAAACCTATTGGAGCAAAGAAGAAAGGAGCATGTTTTAAATGTGGGAAGAAATGGCATTTCAAAGCTAACTCCAACGAATCAAGACTGCAACAAAGGGAAAGAAATTGCATTGACCATTACAAAGGTAATGCTGGCAGAACTAACTTCATATTCCTGGTGGATAGACTCTGGTGTTACCAAACACACAGCTAGGAATAAAGAGCTGTTTATGGACATGAAAGAAAAGAAAGTTGGTGAACACATAATCTATATGGTCAATAATACATATTGTGACATAATGGGAGAAGGTACATGTAAAAATTCAAACATAATAGTTCTGTTATAACTTTAAATGATGTTCTTCATATACCTCATATCCGTAGGAATCTTGTATCTGTTTCTTTACTGGATGAAAGAGGATATGAGGTTAAATTCAAATCAGGTTATGCATATATTAGAAAAGGTATTGTAATACTTAAAGGATCTTAAGCAAACAATATGTAAGTACTAAAATGTGATGTAAATAAAGTTTTTATTTCCAGTTATTTAAATGTGTCAAATGATAATAGTTCTTATTTATGGTATTTGCGTATAGGTCACATAAACAAAAACAAAATGAAAAGAATGTCTGAAAGTGGATTTATTCCGCAATAAGATAAAAAGATGATTTCATTAAATGTTAACCATGTTTAAAAGGACAAACATCAAGTAAATCTTTTACAAAACATTGGAAATCATCAGAATTACTTGAAATTGTATATTCTAATATATATGACCTTTAAGAAGTAGACATATAGGGAAATAGAATACTTATTACATTCACTGATGACTTTTCAAGGTATACACATATTTATCTTTTGAAACATAAGTCGGAAACAATTGATTGATTTAAAGAATATAAATTAGAAGTTGAAAATCAATTGGGTAGGTCCATAAAAACCTTGAATCATGATAGGGGTGGTGAATAGGAAGCATTAGATCAATTTTGTAGAGAAAATGAGGTAAGACATGTTTACACTATGCCTTATAAACCACAACAAAAGGGCATATCTGAAAGAAGAAATAAAACTCTCATGTGCGTGACAAGATCCATGATGATGTATGTAGATTTAGCAAGAAAATTTTGGGGAGAAGCCATATCAACAGCTACATACATATTAAATAGAGTTAAAACTAAGGCAAAGTCTATCACTCCCTATGAATGTTGGAAAGGTTTGAAACCGGATATTACAAATTTAAGAATTTAGGGATCTAAAGCCCATGTACTTATTCCAAAACCATTGAGGAATAAATTGGGTAGTAAAACATGGGAATGCAAGTTTATTGGCTATGTAGAAAATGGGAGTGGTTATCATTTTTACCATTATGAAAAAGGACTTATTGAATGTAGAGATGCTGTATTTTTGGAAGATACCAGACAGATTACTCCTTTACAAGACCTAAAATTATTGGATGATAAATTGATAATAAAACTAAAAATAAAATAAAATTGTAGGATACAGATTTATCATCTAAGGATGAGTGGAACAATGGGAGCAGAGAAGAAGCTAGGGGGCTAGTGGGGGCCATGACCACCCCAAACCATTTGCAATTTTTTTTTATATAGTCAAAATTTCAAATTTTACAAAATTTTTCAATATACGGACAAAATTGGTAGTAATTTTTGTAATGGCCCCCCAAATTTTTTGGAGAAATAAACATGAAAGTGAATAATAATTTTATAAGTGAGCCGTCCAATAATTTTTTAAAAAAAAATACTAAGAGTTTACCTTTTTTACTTTTATCTCTCCCTCCATTTTTTTCCAAAATTCCTCACCCTACCTCTTTTCTAGAGTTTGTTTTCCTCTCCTTTTTTTCTTTCTCTCAATTCCTGCCTCTTAATGGCCTCTCCAGATTTTTCAGATTTTCTCTGAATGGCCTCTTTTTTCTCTCTCCCACTATTTTCTCTCATATATAGAACATAACAAAATTCATACTCAACTCTTGGAGTACAACAAACATTTTTCTTTGCACACAAAAAAATTCATCTCCAAATTTAGAATTCTAAATGTTATTACATTTAATTATTATTGTTTAATTAAATTTATTGCTCTATTATTTATGTGTGTCTGTTATTTTGGCTAAAATTTAACATTACTTTGTGGTTTGTCAATAATTTATGAGCTATTTATTCTGAAAATTTTAAACTTTTGATTACATTCGTCCATTTTAATACTAATATTATAATTGATGATTTTTACTCGAACGTCCAGTTCAAATAGCATAATTGATGAAAATTTGGCTTTAACAATTAAGTTAAATTTTATAATTTTTTTATTTTTTAAGTTTTAGAATATGTTTGACTATGCTTATTTTGATGAAGGCCATGCAATTAGTCAAGATACACGTAAGATGACCCGACACCCGAGTAGAAATAAAATTCAAGCAATTAAAAGTTATATTTGGCCCCCTAAAGGCAAATACTGGCTTCGTCCCTGAATGGGAGTAAAAGAAATAGGCAACCGCCTAGTTTATTACGTAATCATTATATTTTAACTGTGGATGATATTAATCTACAAAATGATCTGGCAAGTTTCAAGGAAGCAATGTAATTCAAGGATGCAAATGAATGGCTTAAAGCACTGAATGATGAAATTGATTCTAAATAAAAATGATGTTTAGGAACTTTCAAATTTACCAAGCAAAAGAAAAGACATTGATTGCAAATGGGCGCTAAGAAAGAAATTTAAATCTGATGGAACTCTAGAAAAATATAAAGCAAGACTGGTGGCTAAAGGATTTACTCAGCAACCTGGTGTAGACTTTGTAGATACATATTCTCCTGTAGCTAAATTTGCATCAGTAAGAATAATTATGTATATTGTTGTATATATGGATTAAAACAATCATCAAGGCAATAGTATTTAAAATTTCGTGAAGCAATTCTAGAACTGGGATTTGAAGCAAGTAAATTAGATCATTGTGTATATATTTGGAGACGTGATGATGAAACGACTATATTATCACTATATGTAGATGATATATTATTGGCCAGTAATTCTCCAAATATGATGACCAAAACAAAAATATTTCTTGGATCCAAATTTGAGATGAAAGACATGGGTCATCCTACCTATGTATATTAGGGATAAAAATTTCAAGAGATAGAATTTTCAAGTTATTATATTTGGATCAAGAAAAAAATTAAAAAATGTGTTTAAAAAACTTGCGATGCATAATTGCAAACCATTGAACAAACCAATAATTAAAAATAAGTATCCACATACAAATGAAGAAATAAATAAAATGAAAAACATTTCATATGCTCAGGCAGTTGGAAGCCTAATGTATCCAATGACTACAACAATACCTGATATTTGTCATGCAAAAGGATTGGTAAGTAGATATGTAACACCCCGAACCTCGAAATATTATTTCTAATTTTAATTTTAGTAATTAATTGTGATTAATAATTTTTATATTATTAATTGCGGATTTAATTATTTAATTATTAGTAAATATTGTATAATACCTAGAAATAGTTCTATATATCCAAATATTATGATAAAAAATATCTACATTCTTGTATTTTCAAGCTCTTTCCTTTCATTACCTATTTTTCTCATGTCAGTGCCCTAATAATTTTCATAAAATATTTTTATAAGCTGAAAAGACAATTTTGCCCTTGAAACTTGTTTTTGGCCTATTTTCTTCTAGGAAACCCTATTTTCATCCATTCTTTTTGCTTGACATGTTTTGTTTCATTATTTTCTTGATCAATAGGGTCTAATTGAGTGATGTCGTGCCTTGTTTGAATTATTTCTTAGAAATTTTATTTTTAATTAGTATGTGTGGCTTGGATTACATTGTTTAGTGCATTTGGGCCTAAAAACCATAACTTTTTGGTCCCAGATCTAGCCCATTCGACCTGAATTGGACCATTAGTAACCCATCACATCCTTTGACCAAGAAAATCCGGTCAAACACATGATTTTACTATGTAATCATTGCAAATCATTAATTGTCCAAAAAACCACCATCCACGTGTCTCCTCCTAGGTTGCTGCCGCCCAAGCTAAGAATTTCTGATCTAATGCTTTCATGGATGTCCTAGGCTAGTGCTATACCAGATCATTGTGTCCCTCTTTACCCTAGACAACCTATCATAACCCTAGATTAACCATAGTTAGCAACTAGTATAAATAGCATGCATGTGTGAGGGATCTCCTCTATGATTTGGTCGGCAGCCTTAGAGAGAGGGAGAGAGTGGTTGAGAGGGAGAGAGTGATAGAGAGGAGAAAAAGAAGTTCCAGCCGATCGGAGTTTAGAGGTACTCTTGAAGAAATTTTGTGAAAATCTTGTTGTTCATTCGAAATTTTCATGCTTTGATCTTGTTCTGATATTTTTTTATGTTTCCATGACGTTTTATGTAGGATTTTTTATTATTAAAGCTTGAGAAGATTAATCAAGGTACAGGGTTAGTTTGCATATTTTTGGTGGTTTTAGAATTTTAATTATTTAGACTATTAAAATGCAATTTGTTGATCTGGAACTTGTTATTAGGTTGAATATATGCTATAGGAATGATCAATTTGAATTGATGTTGGAAGATTTTGAAGAATTTAAGAAATTATGGAGATTAGGTCATTTTACCCCCTTTGAGGAATTTATGATATTTTATGAATTTATTTTGCATGTCTAGGTTTTAGGACAACTAAGAGATATTAGAAATATGTAGGATTAATTTGGTGCCATGATTTACGTGGAAATTAAATGTTACGCTTAATTAGGTCAAAACTGGCCTAGTTTAGCTTATTTCTTGATGACAGTGTGTTTAGGTATGTTTATTATATATAATAAGACCTTATTTTGATCTGATATTTTGAGAAATGAACTTAGAAATCCTTAGGAGCCTCCATTTTAAATTTCGTAATTTTTGGATCTAAAATAAATTTGTTATGAATATTTGAAGTTGCATGCAAAATTTGTAATTTTGCTAAAGACCCTGAAGCCCTTATTTTCTAAGGCCCACATGTTGGACCTTGTATTTTTATTTTTGGACCGGCCTAGTGGCCCATTTTAGCCACTGGCCACTTAAGAAAATGGACTTGTCAGCAAGCCCAAGGTGCAAGTCCACATTGGACTTGAATTATTGACCTATGACCTTTGACTTAGGTTTGACTAATGAAGATTAGTTCACTTAATTTATTAACTTTGAAAAGATAAGGTCAGGTTCATATACTTGGTATTTATTCCGGAAATAAATACATATTTATAGAGTATTTTGTATGAGGACATGGAAAAATGGAAAGGATATATTCTCGGGAATATATCGAGTTATAGATTTTTGGATGAATGTGACGGTACTGTTTACCAGGGATTGCAACCATCTCTACAAGGTAGGATGGCCCCGAAGTAGAAGGCAGTTGGGTCTTTACTCGTGTCCTAGGACAGCGAAATGTCTAAGACTGTCCTAAAGTGCAGGGGAGATTGGATGCACAACCCTAGCCGTTGGGGGTGATACAGATGGATTTGTAAGGAAAGGTTGTCATTAAAGTGGAAGAAAAGAAAAGTACATTGCATACTGTGTTGCATTATTGTCTGTATATATTGTAATTATATACTGCAGGACTGTGTGTTGCGTACTGCATCTCCTTAATATTGGCATAATGCATGTTATATGTGGTGTGTTTGACTGCTTAAGAACTGATTATTGAACATGTATTGTCATTATCACATGCCCTCATTCCCCCCTTACTGAATCCTTAAGACTCAACCCTTAGTATGTTTAATTTTTATAAGTCAGATATTTGTCTTTGATTCCTTTGTAACCCATGATATGATCACCTATACTCTCGTCATCCATGTTTGTGCCTTGGTGACCGATGGCTTGGAGGTGATAGTGGACTGTCAACCCTACATAGTTCCAAAGGACCTACTGCTGAACTTTTCCCGGGGGAACAGTCCCGTGGGAGAGCACCGCCGCCATATAGACTAGATTGACCTCACTGGCTCCTCTGACGACAAAGGTGCAGACTCCTCCTCCTAGATGTTGTGTTTTTCCTGATGTTTCTTCTTTTTATTCTGTGTGGTGTGTTTTGTAATTAATATGAACAATAGGGTTAGACGTATATTTATTTGTAGGCGTACATGTATAGCCTAATGAGCCATAATCCCTATCCCCAACTGCTTGGCTTGCTGTTTCTTTTGTTTGTTTATTTTTCCTTCTTTTAAATGTTATTTCCAAGTACCAGTTGTGATATAATATATATATATATATATATATAGTAATGACTCGTTTGCGTGGTAATTCTTCTTCTAATTTAACTTCCATTTTTTCCTGCTTAAATTTTGTATATAAATTTATTAAGTATTCCGCTTATTTGCTCTATAGTCGTTTATAAACATCCGAAGGACTTCACCTTAGTCTTGAGACCCATAAAATAATTATCGTGTCATAACCTCGTCATTTATGCACCTCTGTTACTACAAAGAGAGTTTAGAGGCTAATACACGCATGGGACGTGACAATTGATATCGATCCAATCCTGAAAAAGCTAATAGGCAAGCAGTAAAAAGGATATTTAGATATCTTCAAGGCACCAAAAAGTTAAGTTTGTGTTTTTGTATAAATGATCTAGAAATAATAGGTTATGCAGATGTCGATGTCGCTGGTGATTTCGATGATTGAAAATCTACCAGTGATTATCTTTTCCTGTTTAGTGATACAGTTGTTTCATGGTTAAGCAAGAAACAGGGTGGTGTTGCAAAATCCACCATGGAAGTTGAATATATATCATGCAGCATAGTAGTAAGTAATGCAATCTAAATTAATACAATTTATCTCATCTCAATTTCACACCTTCAAATATCATTTTACCCCCAAAGATTTTCAAAAAATCTCTTTTGCAAGGCTAAAAATACTATCCCTTTTTTTACCCATTTAAATACCATTTATCCCTCAAAATGAATGAGACAAATTTAATGCTTTAAAAATCATACACTTTAAAATGACAACAAATGAAAAATGAACTAAAGTATTTTTAAAATAACAAATGCTAATGAAATTAAAATTTCACCAAGAAATACAATTTATTTTATGACCTAAAAATCGATTTTTGTTTCTATTTTATAATTTATTTCTCTCAATTTCACTTTAAAAAAAAAACTATAGATTTTGTCTCTCCTTTGAAAAAGTTAACATAAAGAAATCATTTAACCCACCAAGTTTATTCTGCGGCTTTACATACGACAACTTTAACTATTGTATTTTTTCTTTATTTTATTTTGACGTTGTTTCAGTTTATGAAAGCTCATTCTCTCTTTTTAACTTCAAATCTCTTTCGATCTCAATTTTTCTCCCCTCTTGTAATTTCTAATTTCAATCGAGAGTAAATATTTACATTATTTTCTGTATAATTGTTGGGTGATGAACTTGCAGAATGATTTGATGATATATGTTTTAAAAAGTATTGGAGTTTGTGTGAAAATGTGTTAGAGATAATATTGAATTTTTTGAGATTTTGGATGTGTTAAATATAATATATGAATTATTTATCAAGAGTCAATGTGTTATTTACGACAGATGAGACGCTGAAAGTCGTCAGTTAAAGTTACAGATCACAACTAATGGCAGACCAAGTGGGAGATGTTGCACCATTGTACCCGTTCGGTGCACAGGGTGATCAAACCATTAGATCGCCCTGAACAGAGGCATTAATATGGAAGAGTTGAAATGCTTAGAATAGTTGCAACTCTTCCCAAACGATTATATTGCTCTATAATTAGGAATATGCAGATCTAGAATAACTTACACAATTATTCAGATTGAACAAAAGCAATAATAGAGACCGGTTGCCTCCTGGATTTATAACAGCCAAGAGGTGACTTCTTTTCGATCAAACATTTTCATTTTCCAACAAAATTTTATTCCCTGCGATGCCCAACAAAAATTGCTTCCATAAGAATGATGATTATCATGAACTCCTGCAAGAAAACCAACTGGGTTGAGAGACTCATGGAGATTGGACTGGGGGAGTGCACGAGTGGAGTTAAGAAAAACCAAGCATATGGTTTAGTTATCATAATTGTGCTTAAGATTTCCCACATATTGTATCAAACGAGGAAAATAAAGAAACAAAGAACGAAAAAGAAGGAAAAAAACGAATAAAAGAAATAGGACTACTATATCTTATCTGAAAAATAGAAATTACTGACTACTGTGGGAGCCAATCAGCCAAGTCCACTTCCATCTTGACATGAGCGAAGAAGGATTCCTAATTAATTCAAATGTTCTGATGTACATGATCAATTGATGTCACTTGTTGCACAATACAATAGTCAATAAGACTAGCTTCTATGACGTGCCTCAAGATAGCCTCTCCTTTGTGACCTGGGCTACCCACAGATCTCTACCATCCTTTTTCCCTGTTCTTATAATTTTTGCGTCTCACTTCCTTTGGCGTTTCACATCTCCCTTTCTCTCTTCTCGTTACCTGTTTGTTTCGCTTGGTGCTAATGGATTCTCACTCCCAAGAGACCGAACTCGATCAGTTGGTGGAAAAGATAACAGCCCTTAACTTGGGGATGGCTGCACCCCCAGCTTGGAGAGATCCCCTCGAAGCAGAATCGGCATTGGAGTCTGTTGCAGCTAGATTCAGACTTATGGTGAAACAACCGTTGAATGTTAAGGGATTCCTAGAGGTGCTTAAATCATGGTTGCCCTGAATGTCATGGGCAGGAGATTGAATTGGCTGGCGGTGATAATGATCTGACAAAACCTACAATGGTAGCTGACATGCCTTAGGAGACTTTATTATCAGAAGTCACTGAAGCACGTCAAGGAAAGTAAAGGTCGTAAGGCACCTGTTGCACAATTACCAATGGCCTTTAAGGCATTCGCTACTTTGGAGAAGCAAAAATCACAGTTCCCAAGACGTGTAAACAAATCCTTGCACACTTGAAGTATACAGAAGCCCACCTACTAAGGAAATAGCAAGAAACTTGGCAGCTAAGGACGTACAGGTGTACGTAGAAAAAAAAAAGGACGTACAGGTGTTTTCCATCCCACTTTTATATTCTGTGATTTTTTCGAACAAATGTGCAGGGTCGTCTATGATAATCGGAAACTTGTATCTTTTGGTGACCAGATTCTCCTTTTTCAAATGCAGCCCAAGGGAGCCCAATAGAGTCGCACTTATCCACTGTAGATATTCAGGGCCCCGCAAAAAGCCCAAGTGCGTCGCCAGTCTAAGATTTGTAAAAGAGCAGTGCCTCTCATAGACAAAGGCCACAACCAGCAATCGGTTAAGTTGAAGGGTAAGGGTCATGGGAGCACAAGTACACATAGTCGGACAAAAGAACTTTCGCTGAAAAAGGTTGACATTCAAATCTCTGTGTTTCAAATGCCGGGGTGGTGGGCCAATACATGCCCCCACCCAATCCCTGAATTTTGTTGCCTGGCCGAAACTAAAGTAGTATCTCTTAAAAACCGACTTGTGTCTAAGGGTTTTGTTGAGTGTTTTGAAATCCCCTCTAGTGGGTGTAAAGTTGGGTTAGTTGTTGCATGGTGTAAGGGGATCATTTTGGATGTTGTCCCCTCTAGTAACCATTTCATTAATTTGGTTGTGCATTCTGACCCTCAGGGTATTCCATGGTTACTAACTTTTGTATATGGACCCACTATTTGGAATGAAAAAAAAAAGGTTTTTGGTATGATTGGAACGTAGTGGCTCTAATTTTGTTGGAACGTGGCTTTGTCTTGGCGATTTCAATGCAATTTTACACCGAGAAGATAAATGGGGTGCCAGGCCAGTGGGTTCTTCTTCCATCACGGGTCCTCTTAACAGATTCCTTTTGCATGCTGGAATGATTGATTTAGGCTTCTCTGGTAATCCCTACACTTGGTCTAAAAGCCGGGAAAGGAAGAGTCTGATTACGGAGCGTTTGGATAGGGTTTGGCCAATGGGGAGTGGCGAAGTTTGTTCCCTAGAGCGACAATTAAGCATCTGACTCGACATGCTTTAGACCACGCTCCTATTTTGCTTGACACAATGGGTGATTCAGATTACAGTCCCCGACTTTTCCGATTTGAGGCAGTTTGGGCTCAAGATCCTAGCAGTGTAGAAGTGGTTGATAAGGTGCTGGTTCCCCTGCCTACATCTTATGCCAGCATCTTAAGGCTACTAAGACAGCCTCAAGAAGCTGGAACAAGAATGTCTTTTGCAATATTCATCAACGAGTTCAGCAGTTGTAAGCAGATCTTAATGCTATTCAAAATCAGATCAGTTGGGGACTAAATGATACGTGGGCTCAAGCTCAAGAAAGGGAGAATGCAGCAAAACTCTTGGAGGCTCAAAAACAAGAGGAGGATTTATGGCGTCAAAAGTCTCGCAATTCATGGTTGACGACTCCAGATCTTAATACCAATTTTTTCACATCTCCACAATTACTAGACGGCGCAGAAATTGCATTAAAGCACTCCAAGACCAAAACGGGGAATGGATCACAGGGCGAGCAGCTATCGGTTCTCATATTGAGCAATATTTTAAGTCCATATTTACTGGTCGCAGAGCTATTTATCCCTCCAACCTTGATGATCTTATTCCCAAGGTCATCACAGAGGAGGATAATGTCTCTTTATGCAGGATTCCAGATGACTTGGAGATTCAATCGGCGGTGCGAAGCATCGGTGCCGATAAGGCCCCCAGTCCAGACGGGTTCACAGGTCTGTTTTACCATCGCTGCTGGTCCCTTATGGGTCGTGAGGTAACCCTTATGGTAAAAAAAATTTACGAATGGATATTTGTTGCGCCAACTGAACCATTCCTTTATTGCGATGATTCCCAAAGTGGAGTCCCCAACCAAAGTGACTTAATTTCGCCCTATTAGTCTTTGTAATGTTAGTTACAAGATTATTTCAAAAATCATGGCTAATCGCCTGAAAAACATGTTGTCTAGATTGATTTCTCACAATCAAAATGCTTTTGTCCCTAATCGTCACATCCAGGACAACCTCCTTTTAGTCCATGAAGTAATGCAGGTGTTAAGGAAGAAAATTGGAAGGGGCGGGTTTATATCTGTTAAAGTGGACATGGAAAAGGTCTACGACAAAGTTGATTGGGACTTTCTTATGGCTATTATGCGAGCATTTGGTTTCCATGAGAAATGGTGCCGGTGGATTTATCAGTGTATATCCACAGTCTCTTTTTCTATTCTCTTGAATGGCTCGCCCTATGGGTTTTTTCGGCCTAAGTGTGGACTTCGTCAAGGCGATCCGCTTTCACCCTTTCTATTTGTGATGGTAACAGAGGTGCTGACAAGGCTAATTAAAAGAGAGGAGGAACGAGGATTCATTCATGGTATTAAAATCGCAAGACATGCTCCACCAGTGTCCAACCTTCTTTTTGCGGATGATATCATGCTCTTTTGCCTAGCTAATCATGGAGAAGTTCGGCATTTACACGATTGTCTTCAGATTTTTGCATGTTGGTCGGGTCAAGCTATAAATGCACAGAAGTCTCTTCTTCACTTCAGTGCTAACCTCAACCAGGACAGAAGAGATCAACTGGCTAGTCTTTTTCATCTCCCGGCTGCTAGTGACCCTGGTACTTACCTAGGCATGCCTCTAAATATCCATCGTTCTAAGAGCACTGCCTGCAGATTGGTGCAAGAAAAGGTGAATTCACGCTTGGCAGGATGGAAAGCACGTGCCCTATCCCAAGTTGGACGTACAGTCTTATTCCAGTCCGTGGCTCAAATGATTCCTTCTTACCTTATGTCGGTCTTCCTATTGCCTAAACGTATCAATCGAAGCCTTGATATTCGCATGAAAAAATTTTGGTGGGGATTTGAAGGGGATACTCGTAGATTCCACCCCAAATCTTGGGAAAGTATTTGTCGCCCAAAAAATATGGTGGTTTGGGTCTCCGTCGCATGGAGGATTTGAACCGAGCTTTAGTGGCAAAGCGAGGATGGGAGCTGATGATTAAAACTGATAGTATTTGGGTTCGTGCCCTTACAGCAAAATATTGTAGAAACTCAAATTTCTTGAAAGCACGTGAAGTTCAAGGTGCATCATGGGCTTGGCAGAGTATGCTGAAAACCAGAGATCTAGTTGTAGCAGGTTTTTGTTGGCAAATTTGTTGAGGGCAATCTATTAATATATGGAGCGATCCTTGGTTCCGGGCATTGATGGTTATATTCCAAAGCTAAAATGGGGAAGCTTAGTTGACCGCCGCATTAACAAGGTCAGTGATCTCATTAATAGTAACACTTAGAGTTGGAAGACTGAATTAATCATAGATCTTTTTGAGACCCAATCAGCAGCAGCGATTCTGAGTATTCCTGTTACTTCCCATACTTCAGAAATTTCAGATACACCAAAATGGATTTTATCATCAAAAGGTTCTTATTCAGTTAAAGAGGCATATCTGAATGATCAAAACTTTCGCTTTCAGGATACGGGGAGGGGTCTAACAAACACGGAATGGAACAAAATTTGGCAACTTAAGTTACAACATAGGCTGAAATTCCTTCTTTGGAAAGTTGCAGCGCAAGCTCTGGCTATTGCTAAATCCGCAACTTCATCCTTCAAGATTTTCCCGCTGTGTGAATGTGCTGGTGAAACTTATGAGCATTTATTCTTGGCTTGCCCTGTTAGCACTCATTTGTGGATTTTGGAGCCCTGGCCGATGAGCACGGCATGTTTCATTGATCAACCAATAACTTCTTGGATAAAGTTTCTATTAAATCTATTTAATATGCCAAGTGACGTGCAAGATGAATGGCAGAAGATGATTCTGGCTGTGACTCTCACTTTGGATACAATCTGATATGCCATGAATAAATTGGTCCATGATGGTCACAATTTTGATCTCCAAGATCTTGCCAGACAGATTCGGCGTAGATATCATGCCCACAATATAACATGGACTCAAAAAATTAATGCTACTCTGCTATCTTGGGTTCCTCCCCCGAATCTGGATTCAAGATTAATTTTGATGCTTCTGTTCATGATAATTGGCTTTGTATGGCGGCTGTTTGCAGGAATTGGAAAGGAGAGATACAGCAAGCCCGTATTTCAAAAGTGTGTGGCAATGACCCTTTCAAAGGGGTAGCACGAGCGGCTCGGTTAGATTGTAGTCTGGCGAAGGATTTTCCAGGGCAAAAAATTTGGCTGGAAGGTGATGCCCAGTTGTTGATCAATCAGATTATGGACCTTACTTCTCTCCCTGATTGGAGTGTAGAAACCGAGATTATGTCTATCAGGGAACTCATGAGGCTGAATCCCCTATGGAGCTTTCATTGGACCCCTAGGGAAGGCAATTCCATGGCACATCATCTGGCTAGATGGGGACAAGTGCATACAGACAAAGAACAGCTCGATCCTGCAGATATTCCTGAGGATGTTGCTTGTTGTGATAATTCTGCTGTATATAGGAGAGCCGCTTATGTTGGATGATAACACGTTACGTAGAAAAAAAAGGGTAAGTTTCATCTGAAATATTATAATCTCCTATATAACAAGCTCCTAATTATATCATATATATATATGTTAGTCACTACATCCCTGGGTGTTGGACAGACTCTTGGTTTGTCACGAGGCCAGTCATCTGAGACACCTATATGATCAAACCATCAATGTCAACAGGGAGAAGCAGCTTTCGCCAAAGACATCCTGTGGAGATGATCTCTGGTGGATATCATTATCGGTGCAACATTCCAATCAGTCACAGCTGCCTTCCTGCACATACAAGCCAAAATTTAGAGATTTTGCGGCTCATCAATTCTCAATAAGAATGCAAAGAATTAGCACTAAACTTCAGCTTCCATTTGACGGAATAAGTTAACCTTCTTCAAGGCGTAGTACAGTGGTTTCTTCCAAGAGGTTTCTGTGTCTCAACCATTTCCTCAGATGAGGAGACAAAGTTCTGCATTGCCTGGTAGCATTCACTAATTTGCTCTCAAGGATTAAGGGAATAACTTTACAACTAGAACCTGCTTTCACCATAGCTCTGACACCCGACTTTTATTAGTTATGTAAAAGTCAGTAGCGGACCTGCAATTCAAGAAGCCAACTGTACCACAGTAACAATAACTTACTAATCCATGAAATTGAGGACCCGTTGACCAGCACCTGGTTTCAGTTCGTGAAACTTGGGAGTCTCCAAATAAGCTTTCCAAACTGTCGACACTCGGCGCCAACTGCCAAGAGTATAGGAGTTTGATTCCAATTCCTAAGTGACAATTTTAAATCAGGTTAGTTCACAATTATGATTTTGAAGTCAAATGTTGCATCGTTTAAATCTCTCACTACTTGAAATGATGAAGCTCCTTTCATCAGCTAATACACGAGGGAAAAATCTGCTACTCCGGAAGACTTTGGTTTATCATATGAAGTTTTCATATAGATTAGCCGATCAGGAAAATACGAAAAAAATTAGACCCAGAAGAAAATACTGTATCTTAGTCCCAACTTGAAGATGAAAGGAATGGAAGAAGAAGACAGAAATAATCTTCAATTGAATTGTGTATGGAAATGGGATTGTTGGATCATGATATTGTATTTAGCTTAAACTGATGTTCGGAGATTGGCATTCCAATTTAGCAAGTCAGGCCCTTTTGAAGGTGGGGGTGCTGGACACAAGAGATGATGTTTTAGAGTGATGACCCACTTGCCTGGTTGAAATCGTTGCACACTCGTGCAAAATAGATTTTTATAAACTTTAATGCCAGAGTTTCAATAAGAAGGCTAAAGAACAGATCGGTGCATTTTGCTGAATTCATTAACGAAACTTTGTGATTGATCGGTGCAACTTTGAACTGCATTTGGTTAAACTAAAATCAACATTCCACATAAAGAGTATAGGTGAAATTTCTGTACATGGAGTGTCTACAGTCCAAAAGAGTAACATTCCTTTCTTCTGAAATCATTGCTGTACTGGAACGTATCTGCCCTTTCATTCCTAATTTTGTCCCACCGCCCTGTAGAATCTATCAACCGAAGGAAGATCATTTAGTTACATATCCTACAAGAGCGCTTTGCTTCACTCAAGACCAGAAGTCCCACCAGTGTGAACTACTGTTAGATTGGTCCAAGAGATCATCAGAGTTTAAACTGCCCCAACCATCTGATGATGCCATGGTACCATCCACCATATTGAGAATGTTGGGTTCGTCCTCCAGTCCAAAATACTCTGCCTTTGTACTGGTATCTCCATCTGATCGGACACTAAGTCCATGTTCTGATCTTTCCATTGACAAACTCGGCTTGATATCAGATTCACATGATTTAGTGGCGTCTCCACTGTCTGATTCACCTTCTATGTTGTTTCTACCTAAACGATCTTGCCCGTAACTCTGCCTTTCCTCGGGCGGCCTTTGCATCAGATCATTCAGCTTCTGCAACTGTGAAAATGTAAAGAATCTTGGTAAGCTTCTATGTGAATTATGAAGTGGGTCTATTGCAGAGAAACAAAGGATATATTGATCGTCAGTATTTAGGTACCTGCGCAACCAGGGCCTGCTTTTCTTTCTTCAGAGCTTCGTACATGGACGCCAGGCTGTTGTAATTGGTTTGTAGTATGCTGTAATCTCGTTCGAGCTGCTTCGACTTCCATCGAGCTCTCTTATTTTGAAACCATATAGCAACCTGCCGTGGCTGCAATCCAAGCTCTCTTGCCAACTGCGTCTTCTTCCGCGGCTCGATCCTCGATTCGGACTCGAACATTACTTCCAATGATCGGATTTGTTCATCACTGAACTTCCTTGTATTCTTCTTCGTCTTCTTCTTTCTCGCAGTGACGAGCGAGTCCAGCTCTGCTGCTGCCACCACCGCCGAAGCAGAACAATCTGAATGATCAAACATCTTCTCAGGATTTCACAACTTCCTGCCGCAACTTTTAGTCTTTCAAACCGGGGGATATGGAAAATGTTTTAGATAAGTGTATTCTTTGTGATGCGCAGGTTCTCATTTGTTTCTTAAATCAATGCTGCTCTATGCTCGGGAGTGTTCATCATGGTTTTCGGGTCCGAGTGGGTTACCTGGTTGCTGCTTTATATCATCCGAAGGCTTTGGAGTCTGTTAACGTACACTCCTTTTCCACCAATGCCCTGTGAATGTTGTCCATTTTCTCATCTTTCCCAATTTGTGAAAAATCTCTCCTTTTTGGTTCTTCTTTAACTAATTATCAAAGAAGCTCTAGCTTAAAGAGGCAAAAGCGGCCAGCTTGTTGGGTCCGAGCCGTTTGCTATATCGTTAGCTCGAGGCTTGCTTACGACCCCATCTCGCAGGGCAGCACGTACTTAATTCATTTCATATTCTTGGGGATAGGATATTAAAACAGTGTCGTCGTTGTCATTGGCAAGATCGTCGTGATCCACAGCCTTGTCCTTACCCCTAACGTGAATCACGTTGAGTCCCCCCCCCCCCTTTTCCCTTCTTCCCCTTTTCTGTTTCGGGGTCCTTTTCTGTTTCAGGGTCCTATTTTCCTGTCACAAAACAACAAAGGTTGTTCACATTTTCCCTCTTTGAAATTACAACAGAACATGTTTTGGAGTCAATTTTCATTTTCCTCTGAACGGGCATGATCCATATGCTGCGCGTTTTCTTCTTTCCTTCTTTTTGTCTTCCTTTTGTCAGAAAACCAATTTGTATCTAAAAATTTCAATGGGAAGCTCTACTTGCTTGTTCAATCAGAATCAAAGGGTATTAACTCGTTTTCAAAAGCAATTTAAGAACATCAAAATCTTAATTAAAAGTACCAAAAAGTAGTAGGTCTCCCGGGGAAGGGATTGCCTCCAAAGGCAATCCCATCCGAAGAGTCAAAGGGACGGTCGGGATTGCCCGACCATCCCATCTAACGGTTGGGATTGCCCAACCAAGAGAGTTGTGTGGGTCCCGAGCGGGACCCACACCTGACCCGGACAGGATTGGTTGGGCAATCCCAACCCTTGGATGGCTCGACCGTCCCTTTGACTCTTTGAATGGGATTGCCTTTGGAGGCAATCCTTTCTCGGTCTCCCGACTCTAGAAAAATGCCAGATTTTCATGACTAATTGAAATCATCTTTAATATGAATAACTCTTTTAATCCATAAATATAATTGACATTTCAATTAGAGTGCTAATTTTCCAAAGTGCACACTTAATTTTGTTTACTAAGCAAAAGTCTAATGTTATTTATTTTGGCTTAATTACTACTACAGATAATGTGCTATTGACTTTTAAAAAATATGTCCTTGGTACAGCTTGAAACGGGTCATGAGTCCTTCTAGTTCATTTTACAAACACGGGTCCTCTCATTCATAAAAAATTAGTTAATTAATGAAAAATTTAGATGAGGTTGGAGTCAGAATGTTCATCGACAAAATCGAATAATCTCTCTCTCTTGATCTCATCTGTGTTAGACGGTTAATGGATAAAATGATATATATATGTATATATATAATAAATTATGAAAATCACTTCGTTTAAAATTATACACTCAGAACTCATTTATTAAAAGTCAATATCAGATATAATGTATAGTCAATAAAGACTTTATTTTTGGATAAGGCCTTGAGCCGAGAACAGTACATGTGAAGGGGAAGGTTCGGCTTAGCCGTAGGCTTTAGCTACTTGACCCCAAGCGGCGGACTTAACCAAGTCGATTATAGTGGGTAGGTTGAGTCACCGTCATAAACACACTACCAACGTGCCCAACTTTAATTCTTCTCCGAAAACCATATTCTAAAATTAATGACTATAAACCACTTCAAAAATGTATTAGAATATAGATTAACGAAGCATATTTTAATCCGATAAATGTAGTTGCTAAACGACAAGAATCTGCCAGTTGTCACTGTTCAACCAATTAGCTCTTGCCATTTGCCTCCGGTCGTATTCCATTAGGTTGTCTCTTTCGTTGGGAGTTTTGAGGTTCTACTTCACGACGTGGCAAAAACCTCGTGGTGCTATAATAAAATCTAGACGAATAATGAGGACACGTGCCGAAGTTTTGCTCACTCTTAGCCCTTAGGTCACTGTCACGAGGAACGTGCAAGGGACGAGATCGATAAAAGTCTTTTATCCTATATGTGAATCTTCCAAAGCTTTTTTGGGTAAGCTCCTTTCGCTTGCCACGCGGACATTACAGACTTCCTTTTTTTTAATCCATCCGAAGACCAAACCACCCGCTTTATGATTTTTCGGGGCATCCTCCATCCAATAAGGGAAGAACAGAACTTAGGATGTCCCACAAGAAAACGAAATATACATGCATATTTGTGTGTTACTATGCGGGCAGTGGGGAACATGTAGGTAAATGGAATGGATGCATCCAATAAGGGAAAAACACTTAGGATGTCCTCACTTGGGTTATTTATTTATTTATTATAATATGCAAAACTGTGATCAAACTTAACTATTGGACGGTGCAGATCCGATAAATTAAAGTCATTGCTTAAAATAGGGTTATAGACTAGAGAGGATCTTATATAGTCTAATCAAGTTCAACAGCAGAAGACTATTTCGAGTCTATATAATAATAAAGAACGACGACAAAAAAAGAGGGGGAAGATATATATAGTGTGTGAAAACGACACTAATTTTCATCCGGATTAAGCGGCGTTGTGATCATTAGGTAGCAATTTTTTACGTATTCGTAAAGTTCTCTACGAATCTTGGAGCGCCAGAACAGCTGAGGAGGGGATATGATCAAGGTACAGAGAATCGGAACAACGTTTGAGCAATCCAGTAGTTTTCTGCCACATTAGCACAACTAGTAATTAGTTGTCGTGGAATGAGATAAGCATCGTGTTGACCTCGTCGGATAGAACTTGCTGGTGGGGGCCTTTTTGTTTTTTTTTTTCGGGTTCTTCTCTTTTGCCACGGGAAGTTGGAAGAAGGGGATTGCATCGAAGTCATAGTCATGGAATTTGTCGTGTCTGAGAGAGTTTGGATTCAATGGTTTGGGCCTAATTAACTAAAGTCAATCTAATGGACTTCCTAATGGTCCGTAGGCCCAAAATGGAAATGTGATTTATATGTTCTAAAAGCCGCGGAAGTGGGCCGAGCCCAAAATATATAGGCCTTTCCTCCCTGACAAACAAGCCTAGCTACCAGTGATAATTGGGCAACCGTCCTGAGAAATTAGGTCCAAAATGATAATTGGGCAGATCATTGGGTTCCATAGTCACTTTGAAGGGTTGCCGAGGGATCCAATCTCTTCAGAGCTTTTTTCTTTCGGAGGTGTCGTGTAGGTCCGATTTTGTGGTTTTGGTTTCCTCCCTTGCGTTTTGTAGGAAAAAAAATTAACAAATGCATGTATTTGTTTGTTATGGCAAGATATATAACACTTTCTCTTCTTTCTTTTTTTTACATATATTCAAACCCTAGAAGTATGTTATGGTCCTAGCATTTTACAACCATGTATATCACTTGTCACTCTTTGGCTTTGTGTCCCATAAATTCACTAAAATGTCATTTGTATACTTCAAACTACATATCATAAATAGTTTTCATCCATATGTATGAGTTTTTATAGTCAGGTATGTAGTTTATCTATTACTATTAGATGTTATAATCATCCTTTCTATTTAGGAAAAACCTCACTTTAAGCTCTCAAACTATAGTGTGTATATAACTTTGGGATCCAAATAACCAATATCATCACTTTGCGCCTTTGGCCTATAGAAATTCATCAATGTGTGCACTTTAATAGGATTTGACTACCAATATTATTATTATACGTAGATCATTTTTTTTCTCATTTCAATTGTACGATCTAATCAAAATATGCACAATTTTCAAAATTTCTGAAGATATAATGTGATGAAATTTGTAAGTTGAACCCGAAAGTGACATCGCGACCATAAATTAGAGGTGAAAAGTGGATTTTTCCTGTTTTTAGTCATAGAATTTCACTGCCACTAAGAAGAATTAAGACTAACCCAAAAAATAATTATGACCATCAGTTGTATGAAACTTGCTAATTTGATGTAGCTGTTCACTGAAAATACAAAAAGGAGGGTAGCTGTCCTACTTGATTGAATGGCATTACCTAATATATCTTTTCTTAACCCAGAATCGGTGAATTCTTTCGATGATAAGTATAGACAATCTATTAGGTGACTTGAGTGGTTCAGAAGTAGTGTAAGCTGTTTTCAGAGTTGGTAATTTATATAAACTAGTTCCTCCAGCTAATTGAAGGTAATTAAATAAGGTTTTAATATGTTCACTGAAACAACCAGTTTAAGATTTACTTTTGTCTTCGGCACGTTTGTGTTCCTTCACATAGTGCGCGTATCTACTCCTTTCTGGATCCAGACCCCATATTGACTTGAGTGCCAAAAAGCTTCCTCAAAAGTTTCGGCCTTTTTAGCAAATAGTATTCCAACCGCACCTTTTCTTAAAGAGATCTCGCCCCCCCCCCCCCCTCTCTCTCTCTCACTCTATTTCTCTCTCGCTCACACACACACCCACGCACCGGCACACACACAGAGCCACAGCACGTGAGCGAGCAGGAAAGTCTACGTGTATACCCAGGTGACGTTGGAGAGGACCAAACTTTAAAGCCAGACAGAGGGGGAGAGAGAAACTGAGAAGAGTGGAGCAAAGAGAGGAGGAGAGTCTGGCTTTGTAGTTGAAGTTTTAAATCATTTTTAATAGTATTATTTTTTTATTTCTGATATGTTTAATAGTATTCGTAAGAGTAAATAATTAATGAGTAATGATTCAATAATGGAATTCTCGACCACCTGGATTGGAGATGCAGGGATTTGACATTTACTCGTTGTTTCTTCCCACACACTCTCTCTCTTTATAACACAATTTTCAAGACCAAAAAAGCGTTGAAACCTGGAGCAAGTATCGTCCTCTCTGTTTGTCAATCTGATGTATACAGCATATGGGGAGACAGAGAGCTAGGACAGGTTGTAGCATGGCAGCTCATGTTCCGGGAGTACCCTTTAGATAAAACAAACAGGATGTTTTACTGTAGTAAACAACCTCGTTAAAATCATTTCGTTGTTTTAAGTTTCAAAATCGTCAGTTATATTTTATGTTCTTTTTTTAATTTACCTCGGGTACCTTAAATGTTGATTTTTATTGAGATTTGTGTAAAATTTGAAGTGTACGTGTAAAAATTAAAAATGTTGAAATGTGTTTGTTTTGTTAGAAATTTTAGACTTCCACAATTTTGGTGTTGCAAACATCTCCATATCTTATGTGTTTTGGAGATGATCAATTTTTTGCTTGTCGTGTTTGAAATGACAGTTAAATAATTGAAATGTCTTTCTCAAGATAAAATTATAGTAATATTTAAAAAATTATTAAAAATAAATATAAAATAGAAACCTTTTAAAATAAAATTATTAAAATTCTATTTTAGTAATCTATTTATTTTTATTTTATTTTTCAAACTATTATTATTATTTTAAAAAATCTTTGTCTTAGAAGAGCATTTCGATCATTTTGCGTGTTTTTCTGTATAACTTAACGTTCAAATCAAATGAAAGATAATAATTGATCATGTTTAAAACGTAGGCGCAAATCGTCATATTGAAACTTAGGAAAGGAGATTCATTTTGACCTATAATTGGGGGTACTACAACATTATCGAAAAAAATCCATTATATATACCTGCAATTCTCTAACTTTTGATTTCCAGTCAAGCGTATGTTTGTTGGCTTTTGTGCACAATTGAGATTTTGATGATTTCAATAAATGGATTAAGTTTATAAAATGGACATCTTCAAAGACAAAGACGTTTGAGAAAAGAGCCAAAGACTAGAAGATGCAAGGAGCTCAAAAATGAAGATTCAAAACCTTAGGATATAATCCTTGTAACTCTTTATTTAACTTTAGACAAGGCTTATGAATCACACTTGCATATCTTTCAAAATGAGCATAAATCTTTTTAAGTTTTGTTTGAGAGATAAAAATGTTTTTAAGGTTTCAAAACAACCCAAACAAACTCTCAAACATTTCATATACTTATGGGAAGTAAGCCTTTAAAATTGGTGTTTAAAAGTGGTCAAAAACATGATTTTAAATGAACCGGTCTATGAAATGATTTGTAGCGGTCGACCGCTACATGAAGCGAATGATGTGGCGCGTGGAAAAAATTTGACGGCATTCAAATTTTATGACCGTTGGGCAACGACTACTTGAACCGGTCGACCCCTAACGACTAGTCTAAACCCATCCTGTAACTGTAATTTCGAGACGTACCGAATGAGGAATTATAAAAGAGAAAAATATCATTAAATTAATCTCTGCTTAATTTTTTGGAATGCATAGAATTACATATTGACCGAGTAGAGGTCCTAAATACGAACCTTGATTCTCGTTTTACCCTCTTGAGTTGTATCTGTTAAAAGGCTAGTCTAAACCACATATTAAAAAAATCAAGAATATAAAATAATTAATTAATTTAACTTCTTCCTAACCGTTTAACCTTTCGAAATAGATAATATCATAATAGTTTCCACAGTGATGACTTCGGCCTACTTTCCTTACTACAAAATTTATGCTTTAGTTAATATTTATTAAACATTGTTGCATTTTAATGTTTCTTTCTAGAGGAGGGGGCACATTCTCCACATTTCGCAAGGATACCATCTTTACTAATAATTATTACAGTGCATGCATGTAATCATATTTCAAGTCCTAAATCTTTTATATAACAATGAACATTATTACAGGTTATTCATCAGAGAAGGGGAGTATATATAAATATATATTTTTTTATAAAAAATCAAGAGGAGCTAATGTGTGATCCTCTTATCTCAAAACAAGAGTTCGCAACAAGATGGAAGATGAATTTATTGTAAAATCTTTAGTTATTTATATTGAGAAATAAATTGTTGCAACTGTTAGCGCATAAATGTTAATAGATGATTTCGACTCTTTAAAGAGTCTTCGAGTTGCTTTGTAATAGGAAATTAATATGCTTTGTGTATTTTTTTTAGTATATCTAGATAAGATATACCCAATATGCGTAATCGATTGGAAGGCCACCAAAGACTTATGCTCGACTATCTAGATAGGTGTCCTCTTTTTCGACGTATTGTATCTGAGGTTGAAGCGCATCAGCTATACTTCGCCCAAGAAAGAAATGCAGCTGGAACACTTGGATCTGGAGACCAGAGAGAGCGTGAGTGTGAGAGAGAAAAATGAAAGAAAAATTATATTATTATTTTAATATGAAGAAGTGAACAGTGGAGTACTGAGTCTTTACAGAGTCAGTATTATTATTATTTTAATAGGTGTCCTCTTTACAGAGTCTTTCTCGCTAACCTGACGCTTGTCACCAGGCTCGAGCAAAACTTCACATAAATGCTCGCTCTACCCTAGCTTAAGCGAAAATCGATGATTTTCAAAAGCCTACCTTTCAAAATCCTATTGCTAGTAAAACTTAAGGTTACTTTTCATATTCTTGGTGAATGTTGTCGCTTAACACTAAGGAGGCCGTTCTTGAGTTTCTTTGAGGCCCCAACTGAGTGAGAAAAACCTCCTTGTGTTTCATGACCTAAATCAACTATTTTTTCTCTTAACCAATCACTATTGGATCCAACCTTCCATTGGGAAGCCTTCATATTGTCATAGGAGTTTGGTTGCCAGAATTCTAGTATTAAAGAATAAGATTGTTCATGAAAGAAGAACCTCAGAGGTCTTGAGGTGGTTGCCGCACAAAACGAATCTAAGTAGGATTGCTTATATTATTACATTGTGGTTGTCAGAATAAGAACATGGGTCGCTAGTATCTGATCACCATTTGTAAGAATTTCTTCTTAATGAATTTTGGGTGGCGCGTATAGCTCAAAGTAGTTTTTTCCTTTGAAGGTTATTTCAAAAGTTTTCCCTTTCATAAACAAAATTCTTGTATCTTTGTATGATTGAATGATTGCATTTTTATTTGATTATATTTTGTTGATTATTATGTATACATATACTGGACAATTCTAGTTCACGTATTTTAAAATTGTTATAGAATCTTTAATTGTAATAGATAACATTTATTCATCCTTAAGTGTTGTTAGGATCTAAACTAAGCTTTTCAGGCCGTCAAGCAAAAAGTGAGGAGGAGGTTCTAGAGTAAGGTGCTGAATTTTTTAATTTTGCCTGGTGCAATTCCCTAACTTAAAATATATGGTTCCTGGGGGAAAATCAAAACAACAATTAAGATAGGTAGGGCTGTTGCGTCTTCTATATCTTTCCATTGGATGATTTTGGTTCTTCTGCGGCCATTTGAAGAACCAATTGAATCAATATTCTTGGAGAGTTTAGTCAATCTTCAGACAGTCAAAAATATATAACATACTTATGAAAATCGTGCATCAGACTTTACTCAGCCACCAGAATTAAGGATAACGATCGCGTTTTACATGAGCCGTTGTTTCAACATTAGGTTCCATTATTTTCTCTACTAGCCACCTAAAAAATGATGACAATGCACAGGACTAGCATCTTATAAGATATTTCAGGAACTACGATTTTCTGACTCTTGATTAATATTCTTCTCTATTATTATGACAAACACCATGTTTGCAACGCATTGCTTGAGGTTTTCTAGACCAAAGCCTTGTATTTTTGACCGAGCAATCTGTTTGGCTTTTGGACCACGTGGTATTTTAAAATGAGCTATTTAACCCTAAATACTGTTGAAAATCCATGGTAGTCAGCTTAATTGTCCCTTATAATTGCAAAGAGAACAGTAAAATGACAGCTACAAAGAAGAAAGTTCGTACTCTACTGAAAAGGGCGGTGCATGGTTAATTTGACTTTTTACAACTCAATTGGTCACCAAAAAACAAAAAGAATGCTGTGCAATGAAAGACAATATTGCATTTACATCCTTTTCTCGTTTTCTTCTTTTATAATTACTTGGCGCGAAACCAAAAACAATACTGGAGTACTGACAGAAATAAGAAGGAAATACTAGTACTGCAGTCACAAGTGCAATTACCCGACCGCAATTGTTTCTACCTACCCACTTGCACCTTCGAGTCCAAAACCAGCTGCATGTGGCTATGCCACTATGTTCCTCAATGTTCAATGTTTATTGCTCAAGTCAAAATCTAGGCTCAGTCCTTCGCAAAAGAAAGGCTCTCACCATTCAAGCCAAGGGATAAAGAGACAAGACTCATAAATTAACCCAGCAGGAAGCATCCACAGAAATATAAACTTTACCCCATAAATTTTAGCAGCTGCTTGAATTGTTTCAACAGTACTTTGGAAGGCGACATGTTGACAGGTTGCTTGTGTGGAGTCTCTATCAGATTACCAGGAAAGTAGGGAACTAAAAATCCAAAGACCTGAGTATTCCACGCTCACCCTTTATTCTGCAGATAGTATTTTTGAAGTTGCGTAGGAACTTTCTTTTTTCCTCTCTCACATTTGAACTTTCAACCGACTTGGTTCGCCGATTTCAAACTCTGAAGTGGGTTACCGGGTAACTTCTTTCCGTTTTCTTCTCCTCTGTTTTTGAGTTCTTTTACACTTATGTTGCTGTACTTGAGAGATATTTATTTGTTAATTTTTGGAAGAATATTTTCAAAAATTTTAAAATTTTAAAATTTAAAATTTAAAATTTTTTTAATATTAAATTTTTAAATATACATAAATATTAAAGATCTTAAAATATATTTAATTTATTAAAAACTTTAATATCCCAAAATTTTGGATATCAAACATCTAACTTGATATCACAATGAGGGCATCTTTGGTATATATAGCTGGAGACTCGCAGGATGCAACGCAGAAAAGTCGCCGAGGAATTAGTAAAAAGGCCAAGTGGAAAAGCAGGGAGTGGACCCCGAGGCCCATCTGTCGGTCATCGCCTCGATTTCTTCGCCCTGCCTAAAAGTGACACGCCAGACGAGGGTCCCCTCGTTTTCACGAATACAAAATTAAATAATAAAGTAATATATCCTTTGTTTCTTTTGTACTGTTAATTACCGCTGTTTATATTTTATTTATATTACACTAAATGTCTAAAAGGTACAAAAAAAATTTATATTACACTAAATGTCTAAAAGGTACAAAAAAAATATTAAATAAGTTTTCCATTATCGGGCAGCTCAATAACCCAACCACTCTGACTCACTTCTAACTTCTCAGCCCTCCTTTTCTTTGATTCCTTTCCTGTTCAATATTTTATAGCATCATTCCTAACAAGATCAATATTGTCCATTTTACCAAAATCCTACGGTCCAAAAGGAGTCTTATTTCCAAGGCTACGTACATAGCATTCTTATCGTTATAGAAGACCATGATTGATGACACCATCAAGCATTATAAGCCCAAAATCAAATGGTGGTTTCACTTTTGTAGTAGTCATTGTTACTGTGGGTGCTTGTACGAGGTGCGAACATCAGGTTCATCGAGCAAATCATACGGTGGAAATATGTCCTCGATTTCAGATGCATACGGTGAGAGCTGGAGAGGGAGAGGGAGAGAGAGAGAGAGAGAGAGCGAGTGCATGGGGTCGTGGTCATTTCTGAATTCTGCTGGAAGTGAGAAACCCAACTGGTAGGGTAAAGCCTGCATCAATCTTTTGTCCTCTATAGCGTTGCCTTTGCGCTCTTTTTTAGTCTTCTTATAACACTCCCACACCATATCATTCTCATTCATTAACAACACCACCAATCCCCCTGCTCTCTCTCTCTCTCTCTCATCCACACACACATCCCCCTTAAAGGTAGGCGACACTCTTGGGGGATCAGCGACTGAACACACAAGAGAGACGACATACGCTGATCTTCCTCAGACTTGAGGATATGATAGATGAAGATAGGAAGCCTTTGCTTTGAGGGGAATGTTGTCTGGCTCGAGGACACTTTGTATGATCCATTTTTTCTTTTATCCTCTAATCAACCTCGTACCACCGATTGGGGATAATATCTGGGACATATTTTAGTGTCGTCGGACCAGGCTTCATTCCCCCCAATTTTAAGCTTCCATGGAACTATGCCTGGGCTTTGATCCTGGACTACATGCAACGGTCTGTGGTTTCTTTCCTTTTAAAAAAAATTGCTCTATTTTGTAGCTTTTTAGGAATTATTGGCAGTACTTGATCATGGGTTTTGTTTCTAGATAAATTAAGGAGGGTAGTTATGTTCATATTGGTGTAATGATGGAAGATTTTGACTAGTTTTTTATTGAATCCTATAGAAAAAAGTTTCATCATTACTTCTTTTTCCTTACTTTTTCTGATCACGCTATGATGATGTTCTTGTCAGTCGACGCCCTTTTCCCGGTTATCATTTGACAGATTTTTCTCATTATGACTTTCAGTATGATCTGTCCGTTGCTGCCATTTCTTCAGATCTAGTTCCGAGCTTTGGTAAACAGTCCCCTCTTTTTCACGTTCTTTTTCTTTTCTCTCTCCTAGGGTTTCGTTGTTTAGATTTTGTCTCTAATCTCAAAAATAAAATCTGTCCTCAGACGCATAAGCTTCTATGTTAAGGGAACAAGCAAGCTAGCGATACCCTTTCTGTCATCGTTCACAGAGAACGGATTCCCTCCTTAGGGGAATTCATCCGAAAGACCGTAAGGACGGCTGTAACCTCACGAAGGAATCCATTCTCATCGTTCACATGATGTTTAGTTTGTCCGTTTAAGAAAAGTGATTCAAAGCCCAGACATCTTTAATACATAGCAGTAATTTTCCGTTAACTTTCCAATTATTTTGTTGTGGAATAAGTAGGGACAGCGTATTGCTCTCTCTCCGTGTTGTATATAGATATATGCTGAAGGAGCTTTGGTCTTTTCAAATGGGACTCGTAGATGAAGGAACAAATTCAGCTGTATCTATGGCTTCGGTTAGTAAGGCAAAAGATAGGCATAGAACGTAATCCTGCCGATTATTTTTTCAGTTAATATAATAACTATTAGCTGCCTTCCTTTGCCGCTCAGGCACGTTCCTCAGTTATCAGCAGAGGACAAAAACTATTTTTGTAAAGTCTCTGCGTGTGTATGTGTATGCGTGCATTGTGTGGTCGTGTCTGTGTGTCGTGTATGTGAGGGAGAGAGAGTTTTGGGTGTTGGCGTCTGAGGGCGGCACTAAGGTGCTGCTGAGGATATCCGCTTGCCTTGTTTTTATTGTTCCTGATTGTTTCATAAACTGCCTGCTCCATAACTGATTCTGTTATTTTGATTTAATGTCTTTAGATACGAAGACTGTGTTAGAGATAATATCATAATCAAATCTATATGATATTATGATTATCACAATATCAAATTTTGATATTGTTATGAAGATTCAAATTCAAATTTAAATGTAGAGATTTAAATTTAAATATAGGATATTTTCCTATTATGCTTTGTACTATCTCTATAAAACGTTCCGTGTCTCATCTCACTTGCTTCTTCACTAGATTACCGAAAGTAAAGGCCAGTCCAGAGGATTTCGCTAGACATGATACGTCGGACCGATCTTCTCTCTCTTTCCCTCTTCCTGGTGCACATATCTTCCACCTTTGACATAACTAGGCTTCTCGTTATGTCTCTCTTTGAATGATATTCTTACTGTTTTCTTTTGCTTTATTCTCTGCCCATATTTCTGATTTTCCTAAACGCTGAGCAAATAAAGTCCATCTGAACAATGTAGCCGGTTAGGAATCTAGGAAGCAACTTTCAGCTCTTGCTTTTCATGTTGTTACTGATAAGAGCGTTTTACATTGAATCTTGATAAATCAAGCCAATTCCTCTAGTTTTAACCACAGGATGTCTGTACTGGAAATTGCGTCTTCGTTAACTTCGCAATCTTTAGAGAGTAGAACCTTGTTGTTTTGCTTTTTTAACTTTGTAGTCAATTATTTGCAGATGCTTTACGATGATTTTCTAGAGAGAGAGAGAGATGGTTTCATGTTTGATGAATTCCTATAAAAGTCTATCAGCCACATCTTTTCATGAACCATTCTAGTGTGTACTACTTGACCAAGACCTCAAAAAGTTTTTGAAGATTTTGGACACTATTGGATGGGAAGCTGATCAGGGCCTCACGGCTCACACTAGCTTCAACATAGGTTGTACCATATTTTTGAACTGATTACTCCATTAGGATACTTAAATAGAGCCCTGCCACTTGCTGTGGAATCCAAGGTAACTTTAATGCTACCTTTTGCCCCCGAGTCTTGTAAATGAACCCCGTTTTCGTCGGCAGCCATAGCCTCTTGCCCCTTGGACTCTTTACCCAATGCTTCTTCTTCTTATTCCCCGCCCCCCCCCCCCCCCCAAACCCCATCTATCCTTTCTGTGGGTTTAATGCCAACAGGTACTCTGCTATCTTTCCTAATCGCAACTTGATTTTCTGGATGAATTACGTTTAATGAGATGTTGCATGCAATATGTAGCATTGTAAAAAGTTAATGGCTGTTTTTTGATAGAAAAAATATTTCAATTTCTTGTGTAAGCATTGGGAAAAAAAATTTGGCGTTTGTGAAGTGGGAAAAGGGACATTTTTTTAATGAATTATTTTGAAGTTTGTGAATGTAGTGAGCTCAACTACAAATATTTCTTTTAAAGAAAAATTTTGCAGACTAGAATTTTATGGGAAATTACAAAAGTTGTATTAATTTTTGTATGTTTTTTGTCTGCCAGAAGAACAAAGATTGAGTAGCAGCCTACTTAATTTGCTTTTGGGCCGCACGTTTTGTCTTTGACCAATCCTATAACTCATTCTGTGGGTTTATGAAGAAGCCCACACCATTTACATACTGGACTGGACTTTTTAGATGAGCCTGACCAGTTCGGGTTCGCTTTTGTTTTATGTTGAACTTTCTGCCAAATCCTATTTGGTACGTGATTTGCAGAAAATTTACCAAGACAAAAAATAGATCCGTCTAAAACTGTTGTCATTTGTAATCAAATCTGCCTCTTGATGACAGAAAAACTTTTTCTCTTTCTTATTCTGTCCATTTATTCTATTGGCGATCGATCCCACTGGACTTAGGAAAGACCAAACACAGCCTGTCTTGTACTTGCGTTTGTTTGTTTCCTAGCCCATGTGCCAACCATTGATAAAAAGGAAAGGTGAATGAAGCCTTAGAGATTCTGGTAGCAATTCCCTCAAAACTCGAGGTGGGACAGGCTCATCGAACCCAAAAAAGCACAAACCCACTTCGAAAAAACCTATAAATCTGGGAAAGATTTGCGCTGGCAGTTGGCACAGTCAGACGCATGGAGATTGGTGAAGGAGAAAGAGGGAGGAAAGAGTGGGTAATGGCTTACGTTCTCCAATGAGGACCGGCCTGCCAACAAGTGTTGCCGTTGGGGAGGAAGTAGATGTTTTTCCTCCAATGTCGCTTCCCGTAATTAGTATTCTCATTATAATTATGTCCTACGACTAAGTGGGAATTAGTCAAATGGGTTTACCTTCGTGGAAACCAGTATTTTAAAGTAGAGGCATGCACCGCCAGCCAGCAATAAAATAGACAGTTTGTTAAGATCTCATGATCTTTTCTTTCTTCAAAAAGCAAACATTCATTCGCTCCCACTTTGGATGGTTTTTTCCACTACCTCCCCCTTCCTCGACGACTCTGGTCTCTGCATCACTCTTCCCACCATAGATTTGTGTCCCAATCACGTGATATATATATATATATATATATGTGTGTGATATAGACGTAATATAGCAATAAAGTGAAAAAGGTTACTTAGTTGTATCGTATGATATCAATTACCCAATAGACTGAGGTCCCCGTTTGTGCAAGATTTCCAACCTCGCCTTGGCATATAAAGCTGAAGTTGTTTGTACCCAAAGCAGAATATTTTTCTTAAAGAGGTCCAATTTTCTCTTGACTGAAACTAGAGAAATAACCGACAATTTTTCTTTCTTCCTTCAGAAGTCAACATGTATTAATAGGGTGCTCCAAAAAAAGAAGGGTCAAGCTTACATGTACACATTCACTTTTAAAAATCCTGCCCACTTTGGTGGAACCTCTTTGCTGGAATCTCAACCTGCTGCTTTGTTGACACTTGCACAATCCTATAGCCAATGCAGGGACTCGGTTTATAGTCCCTCGATGTTGAGTAGGGTGATGGTTAGGAAGTTTCCTCCTCATTCCTAGAGGGATGGAGCCTTCGCAAGAGGCCTCTGAAGCTTCCTTAGGAGTGGAACACTCATATCTTATTCTTAAAGAGGATTCGAGGGATTTCTGACTTCTTCCTTAGGCCTTAGGTAGCTATCGACTGGCTACTTACAATTAGGAAATTATTACATCAAGCGATAAGGGTAGATTCAGAGGGGTGTATGTTACTTGTATTGCTCAAGTACTTGAAGGAAGTGGCATTTGACCTAATCAACATGTTCTTTATAGTTATAGGATTCTCCTTTCCCTCCCTAACTTTCGAAGGATGAGGTATGAGGTTTTGAAGAATTTTTAGACTTCTTATAACATAAGGGTCCCTCACTTTTTTTTGACGATGCTTATATTTTGTCGAACTCTTATACTAGACCAGAAGGAAGTTACAACCCCGACTCGAGGGGGGATTGGCCTGATACTTGGGATGACCCCTCACTGCTGTGGAACAACCGCTGGGATAATTGGGATGACTCGAACTGTAACACCCAAGATTTTTATTTTTTAAAAATTTATTTGAATTTGATATTTGAAATGTCTTCTTTAAATTTAAAATTTGAGTTTAATTCATTTAAAATAGTTGAATTTTTATCTTTGATCAAGTCATACCTTTTTAAAATTTGAAAGATTTTATGATTATTTAAAATTAAAAGTTTTAGAGTTCAAAAGTGAGTCTATATATAGATTTACCCATTGGTTTTAATTTTTACAAACCTTGATTTTACACCAACAAGAGGAAAAAGAAGGGTTTTCTTGCTTTCAACAATCTAGACGAAATTTCTTGAAGCAACTTCAGGTATTTCGAATTTCTTGATATTATATTTGTATTATTTTTATGAGAGATCAAACCATAGGATGTCTAGATCTATCCCTAATTATTTCAAGATTTTCGAAATATTTTTAATGGGTTTCTTGGAGTAATTGAAATTTCGGTTCAAGATTTGTTCAAGGAAAATTCAAGTTCTTGATCTGAGTAGTAGATCAAATTATATTTTTATAGCCGACTATAGACATCGAATAATTCTGATTTTTAGATATTGCGTACTAGACATCTGCAGGAGGACCGAGTTAAAGTTTCATAATTTTCGGAGATATATTGGTATAGTTTTGAAAATTTAGAAGTTAGGCTTAGAGAAATCGGAATTGCTGAGAAAGATTCATTGATACAGATTGGAATTTTGAATCGGATGACATAGATAGGAGTTGAATTTCGGAATGAAATTTTTTGAGTATTTGTATAACCCATATATAAATCTTTGGTATAAATTTCGGGATTTTTGGATATCTTAATAGATCGTTATGAATTTTGGAAATGATGAGTACCGAATTATTCAGGGTATAGTTTGACTCCGTGAACAGAGATAAATGTCGAGTTTATTGAATAAGTTGTACTAGGAATTTATATATGAAATTTTACAGGTGTATATTAAACATCCTAGGGAAGAACATAGTTTAATTTGGGGATTTTAGGGAAATCCGAGATAGGTAAGATATATTTTAGAATCTGACCAGTGAATTTCGGATATAATCCTGTTGGGCAGATTTAAAGTTTCATTTATGTTTCCGTTTGAGCGTATTATAATATGTTAAATTTTGTATTGATAGGTGCTAAGTCAGAGGCTTATTTGCTTGAAGATCCAGGTAAGCGGGGTTATTATGCTAGATTTTTCTAAAAGACCCAGGTGATATTTAAGAAATTGCATGTTTTAATGAAAACCCTCGGAGTTTTATATGCATTACTTTATGATTAAATTGTCAAAGTTTATAACATGAAATATGTAAACGTGAGCCTATTTTTATGTCCAATGATATTCATGATGTTTTCAATATTTAAAACAAAGCTTTTTGATATTTATTGTTATTCAAGATTTGTGCATGATATTTCATGATATTTTTCATTGATTGAAATCAAAGCTTTTGGTATTTATTGTTACTCAAGATTTATGCATGTATTTTAGGAAAAGAGGATAAAGATGCAAAGTTCAAAGTGGAGTTTATTTTATGATATGTTATGTATTTTCAAACCCTGAGGCCCAGAGTTACAGAGACAGCGAGCGCATTGGTACCAATTGCAACCCATTGAGTGCACCCATTCTGGAAACGAAGTGGCTTTTTTGTAGATTCTTACCGAGTGCACACTTGGACATGGCCAAGCCTTTGTAAGGAAGATTCTACCCATAGTATTGGCTTAGTTTGTCTGATCCCCAAACTAGGTAGCAACTGCACAACCCTGTCACGGGGGTAAACGTGACCCATAGTTATTGACAAAGGTATTTTCTATAGTATTATGTTATATAGATAAAACTGTTTTATTGATAAAGATGTTTCATTGAAATTGTCAAAAACAACTTTCAACAGTTTAGAAAGATTTTAAATATTTTATTTCTTACTGTTACATCGTGGCTCATGGGATATACACTTGCATAATGATTTTGCTTACCCCCTATTGTTTTCCTCATTTTCCTCAATCCTATTGCTTCTGGTTTGTCTCCTCTAGAGGGTTTGAGAAAATTCCTCCTCTCTATCTTCACTTTGACATCTCAACTCAAGTGCTTATAAAAAACCTCCTGTCCAGCAGAAATCCCTGTGCTACTTACCTTCAGGGAATGGATCTTTTCCTGTGAAGGGATCTTGAGCCCGGCCGAAGGTTAATTCATCAATCTGCCTTCTTGGGACATCCACCGGGATATATATGGACCTGATCTTGCATATGGCTGAGGGGTTTGGCCTTCAAGAAGTGCCTAAAGCACTAAAATTCTTTTGGGTTAGGCTAGGGCTTGCCTCCTCTCAGTTTGTAAGGATCAAGGTGATTTATGACATACGCTTGCATGGGGTAATTCGTGACGTTAAGGATTTTGCATTTTATCTTGATGTCCTTCCATTATGCTCCGGTTCTTATAAGGATATCCTAGAATGGCTAAGGTCAGGATGTGCGGCCAGTTTATCGGGTCTGTGAGGGATTTTTCTTGTTTATATGATACCTGTTTGTGCCTACCCTACTGTACCAGGCAGAAGATGATTTTTTAAAGTAGCCAGCACGTCTACTCATGTTTAGATTTTAATTCTTTTAATAGGTTTCTTGTACATCCAGGTTGTGTCGGACGATGACAATCTTTTTTGTGTAACTCGGGCTTGTCTCTACTAAAACTCTTAATGATCATATAAATCTATGTTGGGTTGTAATCCAGGCTCGAGGGCTCCTTGCCTTTTCTTTTCAGGCACAAAGTCCAAATACTCATATTTCACCGTCCAGGGCAAGATGGCTCCTGTCGTCTCATATATCCAAGGCACAAAGCCTCCTACCTTTTTCATAAATCCAGTGCCCGAGAGCTCCCTGCCTTTACTTTTTCGGGAACAAGTTCCAAATAGTCATCTTTCACAATACAGGGCATGAGGGCTCCTACCATCTCATATATCTAGGGTCTATATGCCTTTTTCATAAATTTAGGACTCGATGGCTCCCTTTTGAGATTGACAACATTCCAAGGATGCGGAATTGCTTTGCCATCCAGATCCTCTAAGTAATAGATGCCCCTTTTTCGTTCCTTGGTAACTCTATAGGGCCTTTCCCATTTTGCATACAGCTTCCCTTCTCGAGTATCCACATTGGGAAGAAGGGCTTTCCGCAAAACAAGGTCCCCCCATTCAAACTACCGAGTTTGGAGTTTCACATTATAATACAGCCTAACTTGATTTTGGTAGACAGAGTTTCGAGTTGTGGCTCCGTCACGAAGTTCCTCCACCAGATGTAGTTTCATTCTCAACAGCTCGTCATTATCAGATGAACTGAAGTGATCAACCTGATAACTTGGTATCTTAACTTCTATAGGTATCACAGCTTCAGCTACAGACGCCAAAGCAAAGGAGGCTTCTCCTATTGGAGTTTTTACAATTGTTCGATAAGCCCATAACACACCTGATAGCTCCTCAGCCCATAACTCTTTCTTGCCATCCGAACTTTTTTTGATAATTCTCACTAAAGTTCGGCTGGTTAAGTCCACTTGCCCGTTTGCTTAAGGATGGGCGGGGGAAGAAAAATGATTCTAGAAACCCAACCCCGAAAAAAAAAGTCTTGAAGCGGTGGTTATCAAGTTGTCGACCATTGTCTGATATAATCACCCGAGGTAAGCCAAATCGGTAAATGATATTCCTCCACACAAAATCCTGAATTCGTTCCTCCGTGATTGTAGCCAAAGGCTCGACCTTGACCTATTTGCTAAAATAATCAATGGCCACTGCCAAGAATTTTACTTGTCCTTTTTCTTGGAGACATGGTCCCACTATGTCTATCCCAACTGAGCGAAGGGACAAGGCGAGCTGATGGGAGTGATCAGCTCGACCGATCTCCTCCGTATGTCAATGCATGTTTGCATCACTTCTTTGTCGTCACGCTGTGAGTCCTAGATTCATGATTAAGGCAACTCAAGAGGGGGTGAATTGGTTTTCTAAACTTTTCGATATTGACCCCCAAAGATGTGTTTGCAAGTAAAACCTATTTTAGCACAAGTATATAATATGCAATAACTGTAAATAAGTGTTAAAGTAAGGAGAAGGGTAAGAGAAGCAATATGAGAATACAATGATTTTCTCAACCATTTGGCCATGATTTTCTCAAGAAGCAATATTAGAATACAATGAGGGGTTTTAGAGAGTTATGATTCAAAAATAATGAGTGGTTGGAATATAGTGTATCAAAGTACGAAGCGTATTGCTTGTGGTGTTATCTATTTTGGCGAGCTAGAGGCAGTGAAGGTTTTAAATGGAAAACTTCTATGGGATTTAGGAATTGGAAAAAGGTAGTGGAGGTTTTTCATAAGCATGTTGGTGACTGTAATAGTGCTCACAATGATGCTAGAAGACAATGTGAAACATTCTAAAATCAGCGACAAAGTGTGTGGCACGTGTTATCCTCGCACGGGTCCGATGTAGAGAATGCTTATCGCATTGGTTTGACAAGGTTTTAGATTGCATTCGTTATCTTTTGGTACAAGGATTAGCTTTTCGTGGTCATGATGAATCCGAGAGTTCACTGAGAAAAGACAATTTTCTTGAGCACTTGGAATGATACAGCTTACGTAAGAAAAAAGTTCTTAACACACTTGGCCATAGTGCTTCTGGATACAATCGAACAACTTCTCCTAAAACTTAGAAGGAATTGGTCAATGTATGTGCAGCGGAGACCACACTTTCCATCATTAAAGATATTGGGGACGATTTTTTTCAATTATGGTTGATGAGTCTCGAGATAATTCAGTGAAGAAGCAAATGATAGTGGTTTTGATATATGTGAACAAGCGTGAACATGTGATAGAAAAGCTTATTGGTGTGGAACATGTTACCTACACTTGCTCTCACTCTTTGAAAAATGCTATAGACAAAATCTTTGCAAGACACGGGTTATTAATATCTAGGTTGAGAGGTCAAGGGTATGATAGGGCATCAAACATGTGAGGCGAGTTAAATGCGTTGAAGTCTCATTTTAAGAGAGAATTCTTATGCTACCTATATTCATTGTTTTGCTCACCAACTTCAATTGATTATTGTGGCTACTGCAAAGAATAACATTCAGGTTTGTGATTTTTTTCTCTTACACTATGACAATTGTGAATATAGTTGGAGCTTCCTGTTAAAGGAGATATTTTCTTTGGCAAAGTCAACATGAGAAGATAGTAGAGCTATTGGATAATAGAGACATTTTTCGTGGAAGAGGTAAAAATCAAGAAACTAGTCTCGCATGACCAGTTGATACTCGTTGGGGTTCATACCATATTAAAATAAGGGTTAAATGCGTGTCATGTCCCTGTGGTATGCGGTAATAACAAATATGCCCCTGAGGTAAACAAAGTCCTTTTAATACCCCTGAGGTAAACATTCAGGAGCAAATATGCCCTTTCATACCCCTGAGGTAAACATAATGGAAGGACATATTTGCTCCTGAATGTTTACCTCAGGGGTATAAAAAAGATTTTGTTTACCTCAGGGGCATATTTGCTATTACTGCATACCACAGGGGCATGACATGCATTTAACCCTTAAAATAATGTGTCTCTTCTGTATGTAGTCAGCAGTGTTGGATGTGCTTCAAAACATAGGAGAATATGACACTTGCACAGAACAGAGATCCACAACTTTGAGTATACTGGATATGATTCAAAGCTTCGACTATGTATTCATTTTGCATTTGTTGAGAAATATAATTTGAATTACAAATGAATTGTCAGAGGTAATCACAAACAATTCTAATTTTTATTGAAAAGTATTCACTATTCATTTGTTGTCAAATATCATAAGAATTACAAATGATTTGTCACAGGCCTTACAACGAAAGGATCAAGACATTGTTAATGCTATCAATTTGGTTGGAATTGTGAAGCGTCGGTTGCAGGATTTGAGGGATATGGAATGAGATGATTTTTGTAAGAAGTCAAAACTTTTTGTGTCAATCATTCTATCATTGTCCCCAATATGGAAGACATTATTCCAACTCGTGGTCGGGCTTGGCTGGAGGACAAATAATTACTTATTTCTATCATTTTCCTGTTGAAGTATTTTGTCAAGTTATTGATTTGATTGCTCAGGAGATGAATAATTGTTTCATAGTGCAAGTACAAAGTTATTTCTTTGTGTAACATGTCTTCATCCAAGATACTCATTATCAAAGTTTGATCATGCTAAGTTACGTCGTCTTGCTGAGTTTTATCCAGAAGATTTCTCAGCAATTGATCATATAATGCTTAGAAATCAACGTCGTACATACATTTATGATGTGAGAAGTCATGATGCTTTTCTGAGCTTCAAGATATTGGAGGTCTTGCTGTGAAGATAGTTGAGACAAGAAATCATATTCTATATTCATTGGTTTATCAACTGATTGATTTGACATTGGTTTTTCCAGTTTCAACTGAAACCGTTGAGAGAATGTTCTCTGTGATGAAGTTTATTAAAATTGATTTGCGTAATAAGATAGAAGATGAATGAATGAATGATAGTTTTGAGGTATACATCGAGAGAGAAATTTTTGAAACTGTTGAAAACGAAGTTATTTTACAACATTTTCAAAATATGCAGTCCCGTAGGATTCATTTGCCACCAACTCAGATATTTTTTATATTTTAACTAAGATATTTTTTTACATTACGTAGTAATTTCTTTTTTTATCATTTTTTGTTAGGAGTTCGACCCCTTCGAATAGATTCTTGATTCCGCCACCGACTAAATATTGATATTGATCCTGGCACCAAAATAAAATAAATAAAATCTAAAAAGAATCGTAAATTATAATGGACCCGATCAACTGTTTTACAACCTTATTTAGTGGAAGGTTGCCTGCAAGTCTGAAATACTTCTTCCCTGTCGCTAGATCCAATAAAATCTAGCGAACATATCTACGACATCGACGAATAGAATCTGGGTCTCGTGGAAACAACCGGCCAAGGAAACCAACAAAGCAGCAAAGTCCCATTTAACTTGGATTTGAAAGGAAAGAAGGTGGACGCTTTTGTCATTCCCTTCCTCATTTTATTCCCCAAAGGCCCACTGTCGGGTGATATTTTTTTTTTCCTAAATTTTCTAGGAATAAGTAGATGCCAAAGAGGTTTTAATAACTGTTTATTTTTAATTTTTGCATATTTAATTTTTTTATCAGAATAGAATTCGGAGAAATAGACACAATATATGAATCTAATGGTATGGTAAAAACTTCTACCTATATTTAGTACAAGAATTGAGAGGATCTCAATCATGTGCCCATGATTATTGGTGCGAGGATCTTAGTGTAAGGTAATCCCAAGTCTATCCTAAGCACATTTTTCACCTGGTATTGGCCTTGATGATTTTATTTTTCTAAAGAGGTATCAATTGAGAAAACATTAGGATAACTAATTGTTTCCTAGAATTTATAATATCCATGAAATTATGAAAATAAACTCCTATATGCTTGGAATATGCCCTATGCTTCATTCTATTTGGGAAAAATTTTAACCTTAAGAGTAGGTTTAATTAGAGGTTCACTTTTAATGAATCCAAAATCAATCACCTCTTAATGAGATCTAGGGAAATAATCATGGGTCAGAAAAATACATCTGAGAATAATATTTTATATTTTTAAATAGATATTCATTACACTACTAATTTAGTAGTGATAAATAAAATTAATAAATTCAAACCTCAACCGTGATTTGAGGGAGGAATATAATAAAATATCATATCTATTAAAATGCAAAACAATTACGTGATATCTATAAAATATAATAAAACAGAAATTATATCATTTATGTCAAATATTATTTTATTTTAGTTTTTATCTTTAGTACGGAGGGCTGCTGCTGTTTCATAATAATAATAATAATTATTATTATTTTTGTGTTTGTAGTCCTATCACACTCATTTACCCCACAAACTGACGAGACACTTAAAATGTGTACTTGGACATGTTCCGGACCTGCTATTGGCTGTCCCTAGAATTTTCCCTCTGTAAAACGACACCTCGTTGTCGGGTACACATACGATCCAATACAAACAACTACATCCACGTGTCCTTTCTTTCTCAGATCACCGTAGACGTGTCTTTCTCTCCTTAAAATTACGCTCCTGCCATTGATTCGACCTTTTCTGTTCGTTGATCATATCGCCCTTCAATCGAACGCTTAGAAAACAGCCGGTGTAAAATCCAAGAAATTCCGAGTCGTCGGCGTTACAAAAAATCGGATTCCCTAAATACCTCGAGACCTCAAGTTATAAATAGTAGGGTGGTGAAAACCGACATGTCGGTTCGGTTTTGGGCCCAAACTGTGGGCCGAATCGACTGGGTCGGTTTTCTCATTTGCCCAACCGGCAGCGGCCGACCACCGAACCTGGTCGGCCCGGTTCGGTCGGTTGGGCCCAATAATGGGCCCAAAATTTACTATTTTTTTAAACGTTAATACAATGGCCCAATTCGTTTTATTTTTTTTGAAGCTCAAATCTCTCTTTGTTCAGCCCATTCGATGGCCCGAAATTACCCACTTTTTGAAATATTTCACACGATTTAACTTGTAACTACTAACTATGCATGCTTCATGGTTCTAAGTTCTAACTCCTAATAAATAACAATTAACAACATACTTAAAAAAACAAAATAAGAAAACCAAAATGGGGTATTTAACATCCAACCCTATCAAATTCATGGTTCTAATGATATTTGTTCTCAGTTTGACAGGCACTGATGTTTTACTGGATAATTAATTCAGTTCATACAAATTCATAAGATGATATTTCACTAGAGTGATGCTTCAATCCTGTAAATAAAGACCAGAATATTATCCTTTTGGTATGCACCCAAACATGGCAGGGACTTGACTTGGTCTCCTTAATAGCTCCTATCTAGTGAGATACTGCCGGTCTTTGCAAGAGTCATCCAATCAGCAAAAATATCCAACAAAACAAAATGCAAATATTTAACTTCCAATCAGCAAAAATATCCAACAAAACAAAACCAAAAATTCATCCAAATCCAACACCAAATCAGCCCTGACCTCCGATCTCCACAGAACCAACATAATCCTAACTTTCAATTTCTATCATAAACTAACAGTAACATAGTAAAATGAGAAATACAAACCTAATTTGATTCTTGGCAACAGCACAGCAGTACACGAAATTATTAGCCGAACCTTGTAAATCACCCTGTAAAATGCAAATATTCAAAATTTCAAATGTATTAATATTCTTCAATAATAAACACTAAACTACAATCCACACTAAACTACAATTCATAAATCAGAGAGACAAAAAATCAATGGCAAATCTTAAATAAGCTAAACAAGTCACAACAAACAAAGGAAATCGTCGAGTGAGAGAGATTTGGACCTGGAAGCTTGTGAGGTGGAGAGGCGGAGAGAGAGAGAGAGAGAGCTGAGAGACGCCGAGAGATTCCGAGAGATGTCGAGAGATGCCGAGAGAGAGAGAGACGCCGAGAGATGCCGAGAGACGCCGAGAGAGAGAGAGAGCTGAGAGACGCCGGAGGGGTGCGGGGCGGCTGAGGGGAGGAGTGCGGCTAGGGCATCGACGTTTTGGATCTGGGGTTTTGTTTTAGGGGGGAGTCGAGGACGACGTTTTGTTTGGAGGGGGGGACGACGTCGTTCGTAATAAAAAGGGTGAAACCCCCAAAATACCCTCGGTTCGGTTCTGGGTTTTGGGGGACCGACAGCTGAACCGGGCCGGACCATAACCGGCCGGCCCAGTCAGTTCCGGGCCGGTTTTGATCGGCCCGGTCAGTCCCAAAACCGGCCCGGTCGGTCCTGGCCCAAATCCGTTCACCCCTAATAATTAGTAGGGTTGGTTGACAACGAGACAAAACGATGATGATCATCTTGGCAACTAAGAGATCAACGGTCTAGAATTCTGCTCTCGTAAGAAAACAACAAAACTGTGGTTCTTCAACGTAGAGAAGCTCCACTTTCTTGCGGTGTCCAGGAGCCCCGACTCTCTCTCCCTATATATCCCGATATTTCTTCTTGCCAATTTGCGTTTTGCATTTAGTTTATCCACCATGGCAAACGGACCAAGGTCTCTGAGATACTCTTTCCCAACCCTCTTCAAGCAAGCCGTCAGAGCCTCTGACCCTCGCCCTCTTTCACTTGTTTTCTTATAAAACTTGATCGGAGAAGAAAAAGGGGAGAGGACAAGAAAGCTAGCAAGGGCTACTCTCGGTCTTTCTTTGTCTTTTTTTGTCTATGATTTTCGCAGAAATGGGCAGTGGAGAGAAAATTCTTCGGGGCTTTCACCTACACCTGCCTCATCTTCATCCCCATCATCATGGAAAGAAGCAAGATGTCAGAGATGTGCCAAAAGGATGTCTGGCAATCAAGGTGGGCCAGGGTGAGGAGCCGCAGAGATTTGTGGTGCCTGTGATATACTTCAACCACCCACTGTTCTTGCAGCTCCTGACGGAGGCCGAGGAAGAATACGGGTTTGATCAGAAAGGAACCATAACCATACCTTGCCATGTGGACGAGTTTAGGTACGTCCAAGGCATGATTGATAGGGAAAAGTCCCTCCATCACCACCAATGCAATTGGGTGTTTCCGGGCTTGATCAAACATGGCGTTTCATGACCCCTCAAATACATGAGTATTATGGTATAATAGTCTCCGTTCTGTAAAGATGCAGTCTAATTGTAGCTTTTTGTTTCCCTTTCCTAGGTAGTTGGCTGGAGTACATGATAAGGATGAGATGACGACGACGACGACAACATGTTGCTTGCAAATGTAATCATTTTGCTATTTTGTAAGCTAGGAACCGTAATGGAAGAGAGAACCCACTACTTTTCTTCCTTTTCCGTTCTTGTTCTTTTTGGTTTGTTTTTTAGACGAATATCTGCAAATTCAATGGTTACGGGCTAATGGCAGAAATTTTACCAGCCCCGAGAGGGAGAGAATAGACAAAGCCAAAGATTGCAGGTTGATGGTACAATCTCTCGTCTTCTGGAGATTTGGAGTGTTCTAAGCAGGTCTCGATTCGCTTCTATTGGTTGTTGGACGCTGATGATACGTACAGACAGATGAGGATGACTACAAAATATTGCAATCGCGATGACTTTGTTATTTTGTTAGGAAGCGTTATCCAAAAGAGAACTCAATTCTTCTTTTTATTTCATCTTCTTTTTATGGCATCTTTGGCGCCACCTGAGAGGGAGAGAATAGACGAGGCCAAACTAAGGTAGGCCAAAGCTGATTATTGTAACCGTGTTAATTTCTCATTGAATCTGATCCGCCGCCCCAAGGTTTCTCTCAAATATTCTACTTGAAAAGAAAAAGAAATCCTTGGGAGTCCATATAATATTTTTCAATGCTTTCTGGGAAGGTAAATTAAAAACAATAAAGAACGGGAGAAAACGAAAAATTGCAAATCAAGATTTTCTCTAATTTGGTGTTCAAATTAGATGGTCTAATTTATTGTCAAGCAATATAGATCTTATAACATTTAATGTCATACTGTAACACTTTGATTCCAGAACTCTCAATAAAAAATGGAATTACGGTAGAACAATGAACTGTATTGTATTATCAAAAGCAAAAGCCAATTTCGAGGATGACAACCTCCATGTGAAAGAGAGAGAGAGAGACTGAGAATATGTTATTCGCAATTACATGATTCCTCCCCTCCACCCAACTCCCTCTCCTATACCCATCAGGACGCACACCCTGTAACAAACTAACAACCCGTAGATGATAGAGTCACACACTACAATATGGAATAACAAAAGACAAAATAAACCCCAGCTCAAAATAAGACAGAGCCCAAATTATTATTCAGCCCAGCGACTCACTAATGCCAGCCCACAGTCCAGCCCAATATCTAGAAACATCTAAACATCTCACGCCTTCCTCGTATCCCTCTCAAGATAGAGATCTGTCTTCTGCCTTCTGTTCCCATTCGACCGCTTCTGCCTTCCTTTCCCATTCGACCGTGACAACACCCAAACCCTCACTTCCAGCTCCTTCCAGCTACATACCGTGACATTGCTATCCCCTTTTAAAGCACCTTGTCCACAAGGTGGGGAAATCGAAGACAAAGAGCATCCAGGTTCTCCCAAGTGGCATCCTCCTTTTCTTGTCCTGCCCATTGAACAAGTACTTCAGTGGCAGGTTGATTTCCCCTGCGAGAAACACGACGATCCAGAAGAGAAATTGGCTCGGGCTGCAATAAACCGTGCTGATTCACTGGTGGAAGAGTGGAACTCGGAATGCAAAGCGAACCCACCCGTTTCTTAAGCTGAGAAACATGGAAAACAGGGTGAATACGAGCAGAAGATGGCAGATCTAGGCGGTACGCCACCGTACCAACTCGAGAGGTGATCTGAAATGGCCCGAAGAAACGGGGAGAAAGCTTCAAACGGCATCGTTGAGCCACCGACGTTTGTCTGTACGGCTGAAGCCGAAGGTAAACCCAATCTCCAATATCGAACTGCCTTTCTGTACGTTTCAAATCTGCATAATGCTTCATCCTGTTTTGTGCTTGTGCGAGGTTTTCTTTAAGCAAGAGCAAGGTTTGATCACGGGTACGCAAGGTGTTCTCAACAGCTGCAACTTGAGTTGTGCCCGCCTCATAAGGTAATAACTTGGGTGGTTGTTGACCATATATAGCTTCATAAGGAGTAATCTTTGTTGATGCATGATAATTAGTATTGTAGGACCACTCTGCTAATGGAAGCCATTGAGACCAATCTTTTGGTCTTTCTCCTATAAAACACCGTAGATAATTTTCCACGCATTTGTTCACAATTTCAGTCTGGCCATCTGTCTGAGGATGGTAGGCAGTGCTATAGGACAAAGTGATGCCTTGGACCCTAAATAATTCTCTCCAAAATGAACTAGTGAAAGTAGGGTCTCGATCAGAAACAATCGATTCAGGTAAGCCATGTAGCCGAAAGATGGTGTTCAGAAATGTAGTGGCTACCTTAGAAGCTGTATAGGGATGAGATAAGGGCATAAAATGGGCATACTTGGACAGCCTATCCACCACCACATAGATAACAGAATACCCTTGAGATAGAGGTAATCCTTCAATAAAATCCATAGAAATGTGGGTCCATATGCGATCTGGTATAGGTAAGGGTTGAAGCAATCCCCCAGGGGCAATGTTGTCATGTTTGACTTGTTGACATGTATGACATTCTCGTATGTGTTGTCTGACCTGGTTTCTCATGCCTGGCCAATAAAAATCACGCTTCACTCTATGTATAGTTTTGTCATACCCTGAATGACCCCCCATAGGTGAGTTATGTGCATGCACAATAATCTGAGCACGTAATTGAGTATCAGACCCCATGAACAATCTACCTTTGTATGATAATATACCATTTCTGAAATTGTAATGCACAGGATCCAGCTCTCCTTTTTCGCATTTAGCTAACAGCTCCTTAGAGTCATCATCACCATAACTCAATCGTAATTCATCCAACCAGTTAGCTGTAGGATAAGAAAGTGAAGAAAGTGTTAGCTCAGGGTCAGGTTCCTCCTTCCTTGAGAGGGCATCTGCCACCCTATTTTCCCTTCCTCTTTTGTATTCTACCTGAAAGTCATACCCAAGCAATTTGGTAAGCCATTTTTGCTGAAATGGAGTACCAATTTTCTGATCTAGGAGGTGCTTGAGACTTTGTTGATCAGTTCTGACCACAAATGATTGCCCAATTAAATATGGACGCCACTTTTGTACAGCTGATACCACAGCCAAAAGTTCCTTCTCATAGGTAGACATAGCAGCTGCCTTCCCTTTTAGAGCTTGGCTGAAATATGCAATAGGTCGACCTTGTTGCATTAGAACAGCCCCAAGTCCAGCCCCACTAGCATCACACTCCAACACAAAGGGTTGGGAAAAATCTGGTAACGCAAGGACTGGTGGTTGAGTGACGGCCATCTTGAGGTTGTTGAATGCTGTTGTAGCTTCAAGGGACCATGCAAAGGCATTCTTCTTAAGTAAAGCCGTTAATGGTGCTGCAATAGTACCATAACCTTGGATAAACTTTCTGTAATAACCCGTAAGGCCTAAAAACCCCCTGAGAGATTTCAAGGTTGTAGGCTGAGGCCAATCCAGCATAGACTGCAATTTGGAGGGATCTGCCCGTACGCCTTCACCCGAAACTACATGACCCAAATAATCTACTTCTCTGCATGCAAACCTGCATTTTGAAAATTTAGCATACAACTGATGTTTCCTTAAGATTTCCAAAGTTACCTGCAAGTGTTGTAGGTGGTTAGCCCATGTCTTGCTGTAAATTAGGATATCATCAAAGAAAACCAATAGAAATTTTCTCAAAAAGGGTCTGAAGATCTCATTCATGAGACTTTGGAAAGTAGATGGGGCGTTAGTCAAACCAAATGGCATGACAAGAAACTCATAATGTCCCTCATGAGTCCGGAAGGCAGTTTTTGGCACGTCTTCTAGTCTCACCCTGATTTGATGGTATCCCGATCTTAAATCCAACTTAGAGAAGAATTTTGCACCATGTAATTCATCAAGGAGCTCATCCACAATCGGGATGGGAAATTTATCCTTAATTGTCTCCTTATTTAGGGCTCTATAATCCACACACATACGCCATGTCCCATCCGCCTTTCGAACCAACAAAACAGGAGAGGAAAATGGGCTTTGACTCAATCTGATCACGCCCGTTTTTAATAACTCTCTTACAATCTTTTCGATTTCCTCCTTTTGGAAAAATGGGTATCGATAAGGTCTCACTGATGTAGGAGAGGTTCCCTCTTTCAGCACTATTGCATGGTCGTGGGATCTCACTGGAGGCAACCCAGTGGGTTCTGCAAAAACATCCTGATATTGCTGTAAAATATTTTCCACTTCTGGAACTTTAACTGTAGAACTCAACTCAGTGGGCTCTATGAGTTGCAAGAAAATTCCCTTCCTACCAGCCTTAGTAAGACTTGTCACTTCTCCTTCCTCCATTAGTTGACTGGGACCCATTCCTCTTAAAGTCACTGCCATCTTCCTCAATTTAAATGTCATAATCAACTCTGAAAAATTCCATAGAATTTGTCCAAGTGTTCGTAACCAATACACTCCCAATACCATGTCACATCCAGCCAAACTTAACGCATAAGTGTCAGTTGTGAAGCTGTGCCCTTGTATAAAAACCCTTATATCCTCTATTTTGCCTTTACTCTCAAGCATTTCCCCGTTTGCTACCCTCACTCTAATGTCTTCTCCTTTTTTAGCCATCAAACGAGCTTTAGAGACAATAGATGGGTCCAGAAAATTATGAGTGCTTCCGGAATCAATTAGGATAACTACATTCTGCCCTTCTACTTTTCCCACCACTCTCATTGTCTTAGGGCTTAGTGAACCCGTTAAAGCATGCAAAGAAATCTCCGGCCCTACTTCCTCCTCCCCTTGGTCTACACCTTCATCCAGTTCTGCCTCTATCCTCCCTTCTACATCTTCCCCATCACCTGGTTCCCAACACTCCATTATAAACAACTTAGGATTCTTACACACATGCTTGAATGACCATTTCTCATCACAATTATAGCATAACCCTTTTTCTCTTCTTTCCTTCATTTGATTTGGTGTCAGCTTATGAATTGGTAGTGGTTTTCTGTTGTTTTGGGTATTGTTGTATGTGGAGTTGGTTGAATTGTGTTGGCTATATGGAGTAAGATTTGGGTGGCTGTATGTATTTGTGTTGTGGTGATTGTAGGAATTGGTATGGTTTGGTGGGGGATTGGGCAGTAGCCCTTTTGTGGTTCGACGGTTGAGCATCACATGCTCCTCTTGGATTTTTGCTAGACCATAAGCTGTGATTAAGTTGGAAGGATTGAACATCCTTACTGGCAATCGAATCTCATCTCTGAGTCCACTTAAAAAACAGCTCAACTTATGCTTTTCGGTCAGGCCTTTCAATCTATTTGACAGGGCCTCAAACTGGCCTTTGTAACTCTCCACACTACCTGTTTGCCTCAACTTAGTAATCATTTCCATGGGATCATCATACGAACTAGGACCAAATCTAGTCAATAGGGCTTGAACAAACCCATCCCAACTTTGAAGGGCTCCAGAAGTTTCCAGATCTTGGAACCAAACTAATGCTTGTCCTTCCATATGATAAGATGCCAGTAGAATTCGTTGATTCAGAGGAGTCTTGTGGAAATTAAAAAATTGGTTGGTTTTATACAACCATCCATTTGGATCTGTCCCATCAAATTTGGGGAAATCCAACTTAACTGACCTGAATTGCAACCCATTTGACTCACCATTGTTGCCATTTCCTCCACTCCCACTCGGCTGTAAGTTCAGTAGTGTCAAATCTGAAACTGCTTCTTGCTCCTTCTTCTCTTTATCTTTGAGCAGAATCTGCATGTTCATAGTGAGATTTGAAAGTTGTTGTGATATTCCATATAAAGCATTTCGCTGATCTTCTTGTTCCTTCTTCAACAGATCTACTTGCTCCAGAACTTCCTTGTAACGAGTGTCCACCATGGTTGGATCGAGGGCTCCGATACCACTTGTAACACTTTGATTCCAGAACTCTCAATAAAAAATGGAATTACGGTAGAACAATGAACTGTATTGTATTATCAAAAGCAAAAGCCAATTTAGAGGATGGCAACCTCCATGTGAAAGAGAGAGAGAGACTGAGAATATGCTATTCGCAATTACATGATTCCTCCCCTCCACCCAACTCCCTCTCCTATACCCATCAGGACGCACACCCTGTAACAAACTAACAACCCGTAGATGATAGAGTCACACATTACAATATGGAATAACAAAAGACAAAATAAACCCCAGCTCAAAATAAGACAGAGCCCAAATTATTATTCAGCCCAGCGACTCACTAATGCCAGCCCACAGTCCAGCCCAATATCTAGAAACATCTAAACATCTCACGCCTTCCTCGTATCCCTCTCAAGATAGAGATCTGTCTTCTGCCTTCTGTTTCCATTCGACCGCTTCTGCCTTCCTTTCCCATTCGACCGTGACAACACCCAAACCCTCACTTCCAGCTCCTTCCAGCTACATACCGTGACACATACTTTCTCTAAATTGAATCATTCTTAACTTGAATCTTCTTTAATTTGCTATTCAAATTAGATGGTTTAATTTAATGTCTAAAAATGTAGATATTATAACATTTAATGTTATTCTTTTTTGAATTGAATCATTTAATTTGAAAAATAAATTAAAATGATTTGGTAACAAAAAATTTTATAATGAGAACTGTTTAATAAATACAAAAATGTAGACCGCTCCCCTGGCGGTCTGCATGAAACAGAATATATCCTTGCAAATTCTCTGGAGATTCATGCTCCAAGAAAAAAATAAGGGTACAGCATTTATCGGTAGCTGATGCATCTCCTTTATTATTTTTCTCGGGTACTGTTATTGTTATCTGGTCCGCATTGAATTGGGGTAGGTGACAGGGGAGGGCATACTAGAGAGGCGTACAACTTGTCCGTGGGTTGTGCATGACCTCCACGTTGCTTGCTGCCAGGGTTAAATCTGTAGGACACCCGTGCCCGTGATCTGTTCCCCTCGACATATATAGGACCCGAGCAAGTACGGTTTAGACATTTCTCAGATTGTATTCATTTAGGTTATGGTTCAGGAATTACGAATGATTGGTGCCATTTATGTCTCGACCAGGAAGTTGAAAGGAACAAAAGCAAAGTGGGTCCTTTAATTTATATATGATCGACAGTATTCAGGCCTACATATATACACTTGAAACGCAAAATTTTCATGATTTTTCTTCTTCTGGGGATGCATGCTGCAGATTTCATGTCTAATTATAAGAGCTCTAACAGTTTCTTCTCCTTAATTCGATGAGCAGGCACATATATATATAGATGCCTTTGGATTTTCCTAATTTTCTTGTGTAAGCTGTAGTACTCAATAGTCATTAACGTACGTGATAACGACACTTGAAAAATTAGCTTCTTGTTTGGAACTATCTGGTTGCTATGTTTATATCGAAAAAAAAAGGAAAAAAAAGAAGGGAGAGAGATAGTTGTTACCCATGTTGAGATAAGATTTTAGTTTGTCGTTATGTGCTTTGTTTATAACTTGGAAGGGAATTTTCATGAAGGATGACATCTCCTAAATATATAGGATATGTGGGTTGATGATCTCCTGTATATATATACACATAAAAATATATACTAGATAAATAAGGACTTCAGTCGGTAGCTAGATATACTTAATTAAGGAGATTTTCTAAACCATTTGCGGTTTTGAATTATAAATGAATAAAACTAATGAGCCAATTGCACGTACGGACAACCCAGAGAGTAATTTTATTCATTTTTTTTATAAAAACATTCGGTAGACCAAAGCAATATTATTTTGATTCTCTCTTTTAAATAGTTTACCAAATCTTGACATTCATTCTATACTTTTTTATTTATTTATTTATAGTACCCCCACCTACCAATTAATTTCGGAGTCAATTTAACCATTAAGCCAATCCTTAAAGTCAATTCCTTCTATTCTTTAAAATCCAAAACAAAATGCTGCTAGATTCATGCATATTTTTCCTTTAAGATAATAACGTTGGTATGAAGCATGCCGACTCAAAGCATGCAAATGAGTGATTGCCATCTTTCCGAGTTGAAGTAATTAAGAATGCATTAATTTTAGGCTAAAGGGTTTTCTAGTATCATAGTAATTAGGCTTAATTGCACCATAGCTCCTTTAATATTATCTTTTGATAAATTAGTTCTTGAAGTAACATATTCGACAAATTAGTCCATGAAGTCACCTCTATAGATAAAAATGGTCCCTAAATCACATAAGCTTTAATCCCACTAACGCTAAAGGCTGACGTGCCAAAAAAAACCACATCCAACCCAGCAAAAGCCTTTAATTTTACCCCAAATTTATTTCTACCTCACCATCCTAGTCAACCTAACGACGTCGCACCTCTCTTTCAGAAAAAAAACCCAAATCACTGCTAACCCTAGAAGATGATGCAGATTACATTAACTGTCAACGACTAGTAATAAAATATTCACAAAATCAAAACGTTTTCGGATATCCTGGAATTTCAGTGTAGAGAAAAAATAGTAAAAAGTCATCAAAGTTGCAGAGTAAATCAACAACTGATCCAGCACCTCTTCACCCCGCCCAACCCAGTACTTCCGTACGTGGCACATAATAAGACCTTTAGGTAAAGAATGTTTCCCTCATATATTGCATGATAGTAACAGTACAATATATAGGACAAAAAATGTAGAGCATCTTAGCAACAGAAAGAATATGCTAACTGAATGCTATTCTAGAATATATACGAATAAAGAACAATTCTGGAATCCTTGTAATAGGGACACGTCTTGTGCTGAGGTGTCCTGGGTAGACTATAGTGTGCTAACAGCCCCCCTTGAGTCCAGCGGTGAAGGCAAGACTGTGAGACTCGATCTGAGCTGATGAAAACGAGTGGAGACCAGGGGCTTGGTAAAGATATCAGCAAGCTGATCCTTGCTGGAAATGAAGGCAACCGACAGAGTCTTAGAAGCAACACAATCCCGAACAAAATGAAAGTCTATCTCGACATGCTTGGTGCGTGAGTGACACACAGGGTTAGCTGACAAATAGGTGGCACCAAGGTTATCACACCACAGCAGAGGGGCAGTGGGGAGAAAAATACAAAGCTCCTTAAGTAGAGATTGCACCCAAAGGATTTCAGCGGTTGTATTGGTGAGGGATTTGTATTCAGCTTCTGTGCTTGAGCGAGCCACAGTTTGTTGCTTACGGGAGTTCCAACAAATAAGATTAGAGCCATAGAAAATGCAAAAACCACCGATGGACCGACGGTCATCAGGACAACCAGCCCAATCTGCATCACTGAATGCATTGAGGGTAGGAGTAGAGGAGCGCTGAAGATGAAGAACAAATGAGGCCGTGTGCTTCAAGTAGCGCAGGATTCTCTTAACCGCCTGCCAGTGGATATCCCGGGGAGCATGCATGAATTGACAGGCCTTATTAACAGCAAAAGAGACATCAGGGCGTGTAAAAGAGAGGTATTGTAAGCTCCCAACAGTGCTGCGGTATAAGGTGAGATCAGCAAAAAGAGAACCATCAAAGACCGACAGCTTGACTGAGGCTGTCATTGGCGAAGAAACAGGTTTGGTTAGCAGCATGTTAGTCTTCTTAAGAAGATCCAGTATATACTTCTGTTGAGAAAGAAAAATTCCAGTGGAGGTAGGTCGAACCTGGACGCCCAGAAAATAGTGAAGATCACCCAGATCCTTCACGGGAAAATCAACTGCCAATAAATCGATGAAGCATTGCACAAGCGGAAGAGAGGAACCAGTGATGATGAAATCATCCACGTACACTAGAATGTAAACCAACTGAGAACCGGCAGCATAAATGAATAAACTGGTGTCAGCCCGTGAAGCAAAAAATTCAAGTTCTAGCAAGTGAGAATTGAGACGAGAAAACCAATCTCGAGGTGCCTGTTTGAGGCCATACAAGGCCTTGCGAAGTCGGCAGACATGAGAAGGAAAATCAGGATGGACAAATGATGGTGGTTGCTGCATAAACACTTCCTCCTGAAGATCATCATGGAGGAAAGCATTTTGTACATCAAGCTGCCACAAAACCCAATCGGAAGACACTGCAATAGCAAGGACTAGGCGAACGGTGGTGGTTTTGACAACAGGACTGAATGTATCACCATAGTCAATATCGGCTTGTTGGTGAAAGCCCTTAGCCACCAAGCGGGCTTTGTAACGTTCAAGAGAGTCGTCAGCCTTGCGCTTGGTTTTGAAGATCCAACGGCAACCAATGAAGTTCTGATGTGAAGTGGGAGGCACAAGCTGCCAAGTCTGATTCGACAACAGAGCCCGAAATTCTGTTTCCATGGCACGACACCATTCAGGGAAGCGACAAGCTTCAGTAACAAAAGTAGGGTCATCGGGCACTGAAGTGAGGGCAGTGTGATGCATTTGAGGTGGAGGCCATTTAATAGTCTCATCCTGTAGTTGACTCGGTCTCAAAGAATTTGTTTAAGATCGAGTCACCATGTGATGTCGTGGAGGAGGCACAGTCGGAGATGGAGGGTCCAAAAAAGGAGACACAAGAGAGGATGACGCAAGGTGAGGAGGTGTAGGACTTGTGGGTAGTGCTAGGGGTGGAGTGTCTTTGGGAGAAAGGGAAAGTGAAGGTGTTTGTAGCCGAGTAGACGTACCAGAAGGAAGAACAGGAGTCGGACCAGATGAGACAGCAAGAGGAAAAGGAAGAGGCAAAACAGAGGAAGGTGCTGGAACAGACTCATGCGAAGTAGACAAGGCAAAAGGAAACAAATTCTCATCAAACACCACATCGCGAGATACATAGACACGGCTAGAGGCTTGATGCAAGCACCTGTACCCCTTGTGATCAGGGCTATAACCCATAAAAACACAAGGCTGAGAGCGATAGTCCATCTTATGTCTATTAAAAGGCCGAAGATTGGGCCAGCAAGCAGACCCGAAGACCCGAAGAAAGGAATAGTCAGGTGGACGGTGAAACAGAGTTTCATGAGGAAAATTGTCATGCAGAACAGTACTAGGGAGACGATTTATCAAGTAAACCGCAGTACTGAAAGCTTCATGCCAGTAACGTTTGGGCATGGACGAATGAGCTAAAAGGGCAAGGCCTGTTTCAACAACATGGCGATGCTTACGCTCAATGGAACCCATTTGCGGATGGGCATGAGGACAAGAAATACGGTGGTGAATACCTAAGTCACGGAAGAGAGACGGGAGGATCTGATACTCACCACCCCCATATGTTTGGATTTTTTTAATGGTACGATTAAATTGTCGTTCAACAAAACGTTGGAAAGCAAGAAAAATAGATTTAACATCGGATTTGTAGACAATAGGAAAAAGTCACGTAAATCTGTTAAAGTCATCGACAAACGATACATAATAACGAAAACCAAGGGGAGTAACAACAGAAAAGGGTCCCCATACATCTGAAAAAACTAAATCCAAAGGAGCAGATGACCGATGAGGAGAAGGACTGTAAGGAAGACGATGAGCTTTGTCCTGAGCACAAGCAGGACAAACTGATGGAGGACGAGCAGAGTGAAGAGAAATCCGATGAGAATCCAGAACTTGACGAACCACACGGAACGCAGGATGACCAAGACGAGCATGTCAGGCAGTGAGAGAAGTATGGTGAGCCTGAGGTGGACCAGAAGATGGAAACACGTACAAACCAGTGTCAGTGCTGCCGTTGAGTAGAGTGTTCCCCGACTCGGAATCCTTCACAAGAAAAGAGTGTGAGTGGAATTGAAAAAATATATTATTGTCGTCACAAAACTGGCGGACAGAAATGAGATTTTTCGTGATATCGGGAACATGTAACAGACGGTGAAGAAGAAACGTATGGTGTGTAGGAGAAAAAGTAGAGGATCCAATGTGACGAATAGGGAGGGTATTACCAACACGGAGCTGGTCATCACCAGTATATTCGGAGGATTGAAGATTGAGGTTGGAGAGCTCAGATGTCGCATGGTTGGTAGCTGCCGTATCTGGATACCAAGCAGCATCCGGAGAGGAGGCCGAAGAGTGAGCGAATGGGCCTGATTAAATCGGTTGTAGCAGTTAAGTGCTGACCAGGTTTCTGACACACCTAGCAGATGGGGCGAGTGTCAGGTGAAAATAGAGGAGCACCATGACCATTGTTACGACCACGGTTACCCCCACCACCACGGGAGTGAAAAACTGCGACCATTGCCACCCCGACCATTGGAGCGACCACCGCGACCATCGCGACCATGGCCTGTAGAGGAGGACTTCGTAGAAACATTGGCTGTCATTTCCGGAGAGAGTGTCTAAGAGGAGTGATGCTTAAGCCGAGATTCATGAGATAGAAGATGACCATACAGTTGGTCAAGAGAGATTGGCTCAAGATGAGTGGTGACAGAGGTGACAAAAGAGTCATATTCGGGGCCAAGACCGGCAAGCAAATAGGTCAGAAGCTCAGTGGAGGAAAGTTGCTTCCCAGCAGCGGCAAGTGTGTAACTAAGAGTCTTGAGTTTGCAAAAATACTCTGTAGCTGAATCTGAGCCTTTCTTAAGGGTAGCCAACTGATATTGTAAATGAAGCAGCCGAGATTGTGATTGAGACTGAAAAAGAGACTCAAGGGAGACCCAAATATCACGAGCAGAGGAGAAACCAACGACCTGAGCAATAAGTGGCTCAGAAAGAGAGGAAATCAGTGCACTGAGGATCATTTGATCCTGTTGAATCCACTGAACGTACTAAGGGTTGGGAGTAGTAGACAAGGGAAGAACAGGAGAAGGGGCAGAGGAGGTGCCATCAACATTTGAGGTGTCCTATGCTGGGGTAGACTATAGTGTGCTAACAGCACATCTCTTTCCATTCGCAACAAAGGAGATGAAGTAGCAGCAGCTTGAGAGCATTTAAACTATCTTCCAAACATATCTTATTTACCGTTTGAAAACATTGTTTATATAAAACTGAAAGAAAACCGAATTCCTTGTCTCTATAATATATACGAGACTCGAGAAACCCAGAGAGACAAGAAGAAGAAACATTTGGAGAATTTAGGTTGTATTCATCATCTATTTCCCATGTCGACGATGATGTCGCAGTCACACCAAGGGATCTGATCGCTGGCGCCGAAGAGTGAGCGAATGGGACTCGAAGAACTTACCGATATTGGCCTCCATAGCTTTGTCGAGGGGAAATTCAAGACGCAGAGGCTTTGGGAATTAAAACTCGAAACTTGGAAATAGAGGTAGAGCGAGGAGAGGGGTAGTGGTGCAACGTCGTTAGGCTTATTTGAGTTTGTGGTCCGAAAGAATCGAATTTGAAAAAAAGTGGGTTGTTCGTGCTAAAGTGTCAAAAAATGTTTTTTTTTTTTTGACAAATCAGCAACTACGGTTTAGTGGGTTCATGTGACGGAGGGATTCAATTTTTACCTCGGTGACTTCAAGGTCTAATTTATTGAAAGTGTTACTTTAACAACTAATTTATCAAAAAATAATAGCACAAGAACCTATCGTAGAATTAAGCCTATTAATTAAAGACATGACAGAGAAGATGTGTTCACCCCTCCGCCACTCAATGGTCGACATGGGAAAGGAATAAAAGTACTTCGACTACCATTTCTCTTTTGTAAATGATTCTTTACCTATTAATTGAAACTATTGTTATGTCCACCTACTGACCCACGTCAAATTTTACAATGGGAGTTCTATAGAAAAAGTTAGACCATAAATATCTTTTTATAATTTTTTAGAAATTTAGCAGTTTGTCCTTGAAATTTTACCTTTTTTTTTTGTAGTCTTTGAATTTTATTTTTTAAAATTTTAATCCTTAAATTTATATTTTTTTTAATGAAATAACCATTCTGTGAGGGATCATTTGTTTTCCTAATAGAAGGGTCACATTAACTGACAACTCAACAGTTGATGAAATTTTTATCTCAATTGTACTTTCATACACACAAACACAACATATGAGTCATATGTTGTTTAAAGTATTAAACTTCTGACAACGTAAGTCTTATAATATTTAATGTACATTTAATACAAATTGTATCATAATGCGATGGGAAGAGAGACAGTACTTTCAATAACTTTTAGATAACTTACAGGTTCTCTTCTAATTTGTGAACATTCATGTCATCAAATCTTATTCTCTTTTAAGGTCACATAAATTATGATGGGATAATCTAAGTAGATGCTGGCATTTTCCCCCATGCAATAGTGAAATAGATACTCAAATTTCAAAAAAAAAACAGAGAAAAGCAATGGACTCGAAAATTCACGACAGGAGTGAAGAACGTAAGCCAACTGAGTTGTCTCCTAAAAACAAAATTTTTCCTTTGCAATTTCAGGTCAACTAGTTGACATGCTTGCTAGCTCTTTAAAATATTAAGGAAGATTACTTTTTTAATTCAAAATAATAAAAAGCGGTTTGCCAATAAATTCGTTAGTTTGGTGATTCTAATTTTTGCAAAACGTGGTTTGAATATTGTAGTTAGGGTAGTCTGACAGGGAAATTGCTTGGAAACTTTGAAAGCAAAGATCCGGACTCTTCTCCTTTCCACTTGGAAAAGATGAGCAAGTGTTCCTTCCCCACTTTAATAAAAAAAAATTTACCACATGATTGTTTACTGTTAGAGATTAGCATTTCTCACTTTTGGCTTGACCATTTTAAAGAAACAAGATTCTAAGGCTGTTTGTTTAAGTTCTCAAAAAATTTTCAAAAACTTCTCACACTTTTTCATCAATTCCAATACATTTTCACCAATCCCAAAATTTTTTTCATCAATTTCAATACCTGTTCACCAATCCCAATATTTTTTTACAAATTTCAACAACTTTTAACTAACTTTTCACCAATCCCAAGAGAATCTACACTACTTCTAAAAAAACACAAAAACAAAAACTGTTTTGAGAACTAAACAAAACATAGCCTAAGCTATCCGACATCAGAATTGAATTTTGAATTTATGCCACAATTTCACTGCTGATCGTGGAAACATTCATGAAAAGTGTTTGGCCCACCACCCTCTACGAGTGTTGCCTCCTTCCTTTTCAGCACACTGCAAAACCTCACAGAATTCTGTTTCTTTCTTCTTTTTTCCCTCTTTTAGGGCAGAAGGCTTGAGATTGAAGTGCGGACAATACATGTTATCCAAATTGGCAAAATTGCAACCCGAGGTATGGGAAAAACGAAAAAAACATATACGAAACGGGAATCCATTTGTCGTCTCTGGCAAAACCCAAAAGCTTGCCTTTTGACTTTTAAAGCGTATAACCAAAAGAGAAGGGCTACAAGAAGTATTAGAAAAAACAAAAACAGGACACGGTGACGGGATAACTTGAAAGAAATCAACATAAAAACAGTCCAATTCAGAGAGGCCACAAGCTCCTGAAGTGTAGGAAACCATATGAAATTCAAAGTTTTTTTAATCCTCACGAGAAACTCTCCCCACCCCAACCCCAACAAAGAGTTTCTCATCTAGTTCTGGAAGTCTGATTATGCAATGCCGGAACTTTAGTGATCAGAGTTAACTTTGGATATGGTTTGATTCACTTCTGAGTTGAGAGCAACTAATTGGAAGAAAATCCTTTCCACAATTTTGGTGGTAACAAAATCACAAACGGCAGTAAAGACTTGCCATTACTTTATCTGATATAAACCTCTTGGATCACAATTCACAAAAATTAATGAATAGTCACAATCTGAGCTCAAACCCATAGAAAATATATGGACCCCAAAATAGGGTGAGAGCAAGCCTTAGTTCTCAATATAAGCATGACTCCAATCCCAGAACCGGCTTGCCTAATTTTCTCACTTATACACATTTTCTTTACCCTATTCCCAAAAAATGAAAACAAAAAAGGAAAAAAAAAACCCAGCAGATCTTCTAAATCCCATGAATCTTAAAACTATAGGCCAAAAGCTAGAAAACTAATGGTGTCTTGTGTTTGAACTACGAAGTGTCACACCATGCAAAAATTTTGTATATCCAAGAAAGCTAAGCTTTCCATCTGAGGTTCGGATCCAATCTTTGAGGATCGAATAAGCTGTCGGCCCAAGATTCAATTCCTGCAATAAAAGGTAACAAATATGAGCCAAATCACATATTTACACTCATGCAGAAAGAACCCAGGACTGGCATGATGGTCCAAAAGCAAAACTTTCCATACCCTTGCCAATTCTTCCACTGAAATGATGCGATTACCCTCCTGTTCAAAATGCTCGAAAGCAGTGGACGCAATCTGTTCCCAGCCATCAAGGGCCTCCAATTGATGGGTACTGATTGCAGCTGCACAAAACTCTTCAAAATCCATCTTTCTATAAGCAAGTGGTTCCATCTGCAAGAAGAATAAGTCAGCAAAACAAGAAACTGATTACTATGCCATTGCTTGAAAAGGACAAAACAGGAGACTCCCCCCCTCCTCTCTTCCTTATAAAAAAGAGAACAAGAAAGTGACTACTATGCCAAGATATTTACTGAGAACGGAAAAAATAATTACAGATGCTGAAGATCCATGGATATTTAGGACGAACAGAAAAAGGAATAACAGATGTAGAAGATGTAAAAACATGATTCCATCATGAATTAAACCAGATCAAAACATACAGCTCTGCAGACAAATTTTTTAAGGGATGTAGAGCCTTCCAACTTCCCTGGGTTCAAAACTACGTAGACTAGAACCAATGCTAGGTGATTCTCTTCCACCAATTAGCTGGCCAGCTTTATGCAACCTTTGCACGTTGAGCAGAGATCCGAAGTCTACAAGTGCACCAACTTGCTGAAAGTAAAATTGACCTCAGGGCAGATAAAGTCCCGCTCCAGATCACTTTAAAAAATCAACGGTAAGCTTCTAGATAATTCGAATCTTAACCTAAAGGAAGATTCTTAATACTAAGCTCAAATTCTTTTACATTTTTAGAGTTCAAAACATACTGGAAAAATCTACACTGCCAAAATTATTAGCTAAGGCCGAACCAGTGGTCTACGGTTCAACCAAGCCAAACTACTGATGCATGTGTTTTCTGAGTGTTTATGTGCATATGTACATATATACATATATGCATATGCATATGTGCACAGATTAAATCTATCAAGTAACAAAGAAACTATCTTGTGAGAGAGACTAAGGCTATGTTTGTTAAGCAAAATTTTACACTCCCTAAAATTTTAACACTATAAAAAATTACAATATAATCTCTCTCCCCATAACATCATTTCTTTTCACTATAATAAATATTAAAAATTATCTCTCTTCACTTTTTCACTAAATTTAATACCCTAAAATTTTGACCTCCCCAAAATTTTAACACTCAAACACAACCTAAATACTGCTCAATAGCTGTACCATATCTATGGTCAAGATATTTAATGCCTGACGAAGCATATCAATAAAAGCGACAAATATGGCTTACCGCATTCATAATATCAAGGACTCTGGACTCCCTCATGGCATACGTTGCATTTCGCACAAGAGCCTGCAAGGGATTTTTTCATCCACAAATGAATATGCATATTAAATAAAAAGAAGGAACAACATATAGAAGCTCTTAATACAAAGATCGGACATTAGTAAATCACCAAATCATGCCAACAAACAGAAAAAAAGATCCTATGTTCAGACCAGTAACCGACTTTACAGAGGAAACTCAAACTAATAAGATAGAAGCAGTAAATAACCATTTTGAAATTTTCAAGAGAGACGCGTCCATCTCTGTTTGGTTCTAATAGACTGAATTGGGCTCTGAGATACACCAGCTCATCCTCTGTCAAAGCTTTTGAGAGAGCCTGCAATAATCCAAAAAACAACATAAATATTACTCAATCCTACTATACAATTAGAAAACTCACTTCAAACCTCCCACTCCAAGCTTTTCAGCAACAAAAATTGAGAATTTCCCTTATCTCTTCCTTCTTTACTAATGGTCAGGCATTTACATTTAGAAAAGGACTTGCCAGGATCTTATTAGAGTTGGCAATCTACGCCAAAAAACAAGACCACTTATCTAATTACCTTTCTTCTCATCAACTATAAGCATGCCATTAATATTCACCAAATATAGTATGGTCGCATACACAAAGTCACATATATGTGCAATAACAACCTAAAAAAGCGCTAGCCACATCTGCGCTTTAACTTAAAAAAAATTAGTGAAAGTTGCTCTTGAAGCTCCTTAAAATCATTATAAGGCCCAGTTCAACCTAGTAAGGTGTCAACGTAGGACTTCACTCTTATAAAACTTATCCCTCATTTCTTCTCTTCTCCCACTTCATGTGGAATTCGGGTATCATAATCTCCTCACCTTAAATCCTTGACGTCCTCATCAAGACCCACTACAGCTCACATCAGTGGTTACTAGGGTCACTTTAATACCATTGGTATTGACCCAAAGGAGCGTTAGCCCCATATGCTCTTTAACTTCAAAAGAATTAGTGAAAGTTACTCTTAAAGCTCTTTGAAATCATTATAAGGCTCAATTCAACCTAGTATGGTCTCAATGTGGAACTTGGCCCTCATAGAACTCATCTTTCATTACTTCTCTTCTTTCACTTCATGTGGGATTTGAGGTATTACATGTGCACATACAGCTATGTACATATGCATCGATAGTTTCTTTTTTGGGGTAAGCATGTTGATATCTATGTATTCTTCCTACATGAGTTACAAATAAAGTTCATCCATTTTCATGTCCATCTCCTCTTTTTGTGTCTTTCCATCTTCCCATATATTAATAGGCTTGTGTATGGAGTTTTGCCAATCATCCCCTCGTTACTACCAATTTTGACAAGATGCAGCATGTTTGGCATTGCTAATTTGGGGAAGGAAATATGGGAATGCTACACATGATCCTAGTCATGGTCCATTGAGTGGGAACAGGAATCCGGTAAGTCTGCTTAGGAATGGTTAGATATAAACAATTTGAAAAGAAAAGTCTTTAATATGGCAAGAAAAAAAAAATAGAACAGTACCTTTAGGGCTGCCCGCTTGAAGGGTGTAGCATGAAGATATGACTTGACCAACTTATAGATCAATATATCCAATGGAATGGGACGACTATCATCCCGCAACCATGGATGAGCTGAAATCATTAAATTAGGGTTTTAAGTTAAACGATTGAATAAAGAAGGCCCATTCATTATCGAATATCACAACCAACTAACAAAGACCTGATTTTGCAATCAGAATGCAATCTAGTGATGGTAATAGCTAACACATGAACCATACATCACATGAGTCAACATTCAAAAAGAGGAGGGGGGGCTGTTGTCTAAATGCATCTTCAGGAAAAACATATCTAAAAATTGCTTTTATTACAAGGACCGTCAATGATTTATGCCACTTCTTCAACAAAAAATTAGTTGCTTCCAATAGAAAAGGATCTCATTACTACACATGGAAATTGGAATATGAAGCACAACATTTAAGGAGTAAATCAATATCATGGACATTCTTCATTAGCATAATAAACTTACAAAGAGCTTGAACTGCAGTCATCCTTTTTCTGTAGTCCTTGTTCAGGAGCCTTTTCACAAAGTCCTTGGCATCTGCAGAGACTGAAGGCCAGGGTAAATCCTCAAAATTTGGGTCGGCTCTTAGCACTGCACGAAAAATTCCAGATTCTGTCCGTGCCCAGAAAGGCCGGCTTCCGCATAATAGGATGTAGGTAATAACACCGATACTCCATATATCTGCCTCCATACTATAAGACCTGTGAAGGACCTCAGGTGCAACATAGTAGGCACTTCCAACAATATCATTAAGTCTTTCATCTGCACAAATATCAGCGCAAGGCAAAAAATGAAAACAAGGAGTCATCACTACTGAATGGAAACTGGCAAATTGAACAATTGGAGCACTTCAAGGATGCATACATTGCTAAACTATTGCTTTAGTCATTTGAAACCCTCATAATGTGTACAAGTATGTGTTTTGATGAGCATGTTCCTCACAATATTAGCATTTTCATCCCTTTTCCTAACAGAAACAAGAAACAAAAAAGGGGGGAACATCATAGTATGCCTCATATCCATAGGCAAAAATAAAATTGGACCCCACAACTTTTAATCTAGGTTTTTTACACCCCATAAGTTTTAAAAGACATCAATCCTCGCCCACCGTTCAATTTGGCTGTTACATCAGAAAAAATGACCAAAATGCCCCTAAAAGACAATTACTAAAAAAATAAAAAAATCCAAAAAAAAAAAATTGATATAATTAAAAATATCGAAATTCTATTTCATTTTTATATTTATTTTAAATTTTTACTCATTTCTTTATTTTTTTCTTGGAGGGGTATTTTGGTCCACACTATTTTCCGTGTGATTTAACGGCCAAATTGAACAGAGGGCGAAGATTGGTGTCTTTAAAATTTATGGAGCATATAAAACTAAATTAAAAGTTATAGGATCGAATGTGATTTTGCCCATAGATACATAGATATCGAGGTACTATTGAGTTTCTAAAAAAAAAAAAAGGTCAATGGGTAGGCATCCACTTAAAATCAAGGCAATTTCCCAAAGTTATCAAACAGCTAGAAAAAGACACAAGTTTGGATCATGAAAAATAACATTTAGAACCTAGCATATATCTATATTAATTATTATAATTAAACAAATAGTATTACATATTCAATTGAAAAAAAAAGCAGAATTAATTGTCACCCAACATATTGAAAGGAGAAGGATATCATTAGCTATTACCTGGCCTGATGAAGTCAGAAAGACCAAAATCAATAAGCCTCATGTCAGCATCTTCACTTCTAGAAGTGAAGAGGAAATTCTGTAGGGCAAGCAAGAGGAAAAAGCATCAGTACCAATCAATCATGATTTAAAAGAATCAGACCTATACCAGAAAGATAAAAGACAAGAGAGAGGGAACAGAAGAAAGAACTGCCATTACAAAGCTGAAAGGAACAAGATACTAAGAGTCCAGACTAAAATAATTAGCGATAAATCTGAAAAGAAAAACCTCTGGCTTTAGGTCACGGTGTACAACTCCTTGAAGATGACAAAATGCAACTACACTTAGAATTTGCACAACTATGAATTTTGCATCTTCCTCTGCATACCTTCCACCCCTACAATAAAGCAGAATATTCTTCAACTGAAATTCAAGAAACTAAATACAGTATTTACTGTAACTTATTCTATCATAAAAGAATATACTTTATCATTAAAGTATTTTTACCTCGATAAAATTTTGTCTAGTAGTTCTCCACCTTCACACAATCTGAAGACAAGATTTCAGGGAGGTCAGACGCAATAATTTAGAAATATATCACTCCACAATCAATTAACATTGAACAATGAATTAATTCGATTTCTTCACAAAGAAAAAGCTAATACAAACTTCAATTTTATATTTTATATTTGAAGAAGGCATAGAATATCTAATTAATCAAACTCTTAGGAAGATAACAATGGCTTAGAGAACAAGAGAAAACAATTTCTAACTAACCAAACATGCAGGACTAAATGAAATACACGGGGAAACCAAGAATACGAATCAAGATAGAGCTTCAGAAATGCTGGACTTATTCTGCAATAAAAAGTAGAACATAAAACAAGAAAAGACATACTCCATGACTATGTACACGTTATTGGCATCCTCGCATGCATCATAAAATTTGACAAGATGCTTATGGCCCGATAAAGCTTTCAATATCTTCACTTCTCTACGAACATCCTCGATTGATATTGCTGTCGTCATCTGCCGAACAAATGTTATTATAATGCAGATACTGAGCATTTTCAACATACTATCTACACCTTTTCTAAAGATAAATTGCACTATCGACAATCAGGGGCAGATACAATACAAAAGTATGTTACTATGACAACATATCCAACGCTCATAAGACTTTGGCCCATAGGGATTGTAGGATCCCAATTTCTGATTTTTTAACATTAAGGCCTGAGTTTGATCCAAGCCTTCAGTCAGTTCTATTATGTTTTTAAAGACCGATCATGTAATTGCATCCAAAGTCCCTATGCTATTGAAAAGGTGCAAATAAGCCCCCGAGATAAGAAAAATGACAAATAGATCCATTAAGTCGATATTCTGTTAAAAACAGGCCATTCTGTACACTCTCATCTCAAATGTTAACAGTAGCTTATTTGTAACTTGAATGTATAGAGGGGCCTTTTTTTAATGGAACATCGATCTCAGTGAGCTATTTGTCATTTTTCTTACCTCAGGAGATTATTTGCAACTTTTCAGTAGCACAAGGACTTTGGGTGCAATTACGCCTAAACTACAATACACCTAAGATTGGCAAAAGAACAGGTTGGTCCACAGTTGGTGACCATGGACCTTCATGATCCCAAGGCTCCACGGCCACAGATTTGTCCAGGGAGGAACAAGCCCCATGAAGGTTCCCCCTTTTCTATTGAAAATAAAATTATGGATTTTCTGTCACAAAATAAACATTCAAGACAAACCACGTTTTTCTAATGTAATTCAACTAAACAATATTTTGTCCTTTGCAAGAAAAAGCCCTTTTCAAATTACATTCTTACAGCAATTGTGAATCCGTAAACCCCAAGTCATAACTTGATACACAATTTCTATCTAAATTGGATCCTGTATCTAATATGTATATGACACTAATCGAAAATTATTGGTGATAATATAAGCTTCACTTTGATACATTACATTGGGTAGAAAATAGAGATTTTTATAGAATACATTTGTAGTCCCCAAAAGAGTTATGATCAAGGAGAGCGGATATATATTAGATAGTTGATTCATTTGCATTTTTAAGAGGCTATTGAGATCAACACTCCATGGTCAGGGAGGATCTGCATGGCCTCCTTGGCCACCAACACGGAGGATGTTTAAGAAGATTCCCACTCTCACTAGCCTCAATTCACCAAAGGCCCACCACTCGTTTTTTTCAACTGGTCAAGCACCATGGACAACAGAAGCTACAACAATTAGGTACTTAAGAAGATTCCATAATCTCTCAAAGTGGTGCCTATTTATCATAGACATATGGCGCAGTCACATGCTACAAACATGAACTATGAAGGCAAATCGCTTCATTCCTTTCTTTCTTGCTAAGAACTAGACAAAACCAAACTAAGGACTCGCAATGTTATTTTTTTTTCTCTGGGTTTAGACTTGCAGTGGTAGAAGCTCACAGAGTACGGCTTTGGGCTCCCTTACATGCTCCTCATCCAGTTCTCAACTTGAATCAATTAATTGATTTAGCTATTGAGTTCTTCTTTCCCTTTCTATTCAAGTTGCGTTCTACACTTTTGTTATTGATAACCGTCATTCCTATTATAGTAATCGTCTAAAAATCTTTCAGTAGAGCATCAATTGAAGAGGACCGAGTCATCTAAGCAATACTAAGGGTGGGTTTGTGTGTTAAAATTTTTTATATTGGATTCAGTGAAAAAGTGAAGAGAAGTATATTTTTTACGTGAAAAGTTATGATGAGAAATTATATTGTAGTATTTTATTGTGGGAAGGTGCTTCCTCAACCAAAATCAGATTTTCTATTGTACCTTCGCTTTCGATATAATTTTCACAGCAACAGGTTGGTCTTTAAGCTCGCCCTTTTTGCATCTGGCAGAGCAAGTATGACCAAAATGCCCTCGCCCTACCTCTTTCCCAAGCTCGTACTTAGCTCCGAAATTCTTGCTGTAGCCGAAGCTCTTGTCCAGAGCTTGTTCCGGCTCTGTTCCGGCCTCCTCGGGGATAGGGCCCTCCTTGGGCTTGGCTGCATGGCCGAGCCTCTTCGCCAGCGAGGCCTTGATGTGCTTAGCTGGCGAAGGCGGCGGAAAAGGCCGCCGGAAGAACCTCCTAGGAGTCGCCGACCCCCTCGCGGGAGACGGCGACACGCCCCCGGGAAGCGGGCTAGCTGACAGGCCGTGCGGGTAGGGGCTCGGCCACGGGCTCGGGTTCGAGGACCTAGCCGGAGTGTTCTTTACCGCCTGCACGTTGACGGTGCCGTTACTCCCGCTCACCGACCGCAACGGCGTCTGAGGCCGATCGTCAGAGGCGGCCACAATAGTAGTTGTAGTAAAGTCATTATTGGTCGTCGGATTGGTCTTGCCGTAGCACTGGCCCATCCTAGAAGCTTGCTCCGGCGGTGTATCAGATCACAACGAAGTCAAAGTCCACACATGTGACAGATCCGACTCTGGCCGGAGAGCGATTACGGCGAGAAAACGATAAAGGAAGGGAATGAAAGAGAATTTGAGTCAGAGAGAGAAGCAGAGACAAGGACAGAGAGAAGGAGCGACAAGCTGTGCTAGGAAACAAGACGGGCGTGACAGAGAGAGGATAAATAGTTGGGAACTCTAAACTGGTATAGTCTAACGTGAAGAACGGAAATCCCGGATCGCCTGATTCGCCGTGATTTCAAGTGGAAAATGAAAATCGCGAGAAACATGACTCTATTAAGACGGGATGGAGCTGCGATCTGAGCCGTTGGTTTCCTATATTTAGATGATTGGGAAATGTTTAATCGACGTCCTCTGGACAGTACTCTCTCTCTCTCTCTCTCTCTCTGTTTAGAGTTTCTTTTCGTTTTGTCTTTTGCTACTTTTTTTTTTGTTCTTTTTGGCAAACGTCTTTGCTACTTTTCTTGCGCAGCTGTAATTTTTCAATTAAAAAAAAAAAAAGATTTTTGTGAAAAGAGTGGGGGCAGAAATACGGCAAGTTTTGGTCTACATATTGAATGGCTGCCCTTTCTAATCTCGACACGTGGTCGCATGATTGTTAGTAGTTTTATACTCAAGATTTACGAAAATGTCCATGTGTTGTCGAAATTATTACAGCCGGCGTGATTGTAAGTGTACAGAAGCATAGGTTACCAGTGGACTACGTCGTATGGGAGAAAAGCTGTGAAAGAGGATTTGAGAGAAGATGGAGCTGACGAACATGCATGCTAGCCTGGTCCAAAGGTTCGAATTGGAAGGTACATTTTGTGATGAGTCAGACGCGATATGGATCAAGGAAGGTGGTTTCTTGGCCCTTCGATGCGATTACTTCCCAATGGACGGGGTAGAGCATACCGTGCTGGCGTGCTCGAGAGCAAGAGGCAATTAATGGCTCCGTTTTATAGATTTCCCCCTGTTATAAATGAGGAAACAATCTCAACTAATATGGCAGGTTCGTAACTTTCTGTTCATCAGTGACAACGATTGGCATGTAACTTGAAAATTCCGGCATATATCAGCATTAGCTTGCACTTAGTATATATTTTGCTGTTTATTAATTATTTAATTTGTAGAGAGAAACAAATTAAATAATTAATATGGCAGGTTCACATTTTATTTTGGCAAGAGATGAATAAAGTATTTTGATATCATATTTAATATTACTTATATAAATTATGAGATAGTATAAACATTATATATATTAAATCTATTTCTCTTCGAATTATAATATTTATTTAAAAATTGAAGAGATTTCTATTTTGTATAATAGTATCTATCTCTTATAATGAAATCTGACAAAGTTAAGATTATATATTAGATAGAGTTAATTTTCTTAAAATATACTAAAAGGGTTAATATGTTAAAAAAACTTTAAAAAAATAATTATTTTGGTAAAAAAAAAAATCTCCTAAATTTGGAAGGTTAGGAGGCCATGACTTTCTCGAGGTTCTTCTAGCTTGGTCCTGGTCAACGCCACCACGAATGGCTTAGTCAAAATTATAAATTGTGGCGTTTGGAGAGAAACGTTTTTTTTTCCTTACAAGTTCTATTGATAACTAGGTTGTACAATCGAAAATTCGGTCCAATTTTCGGATCGAAAAATCCGATCCTACCGAATTTTGATTGTGCTTATATGGAGGATCAGATAAGTGGTCCGGTCCAGCCAAATGCGATCCGGACCACTTAAGGGGTCCAGACAAGTTTCAATTTTTTAAAATTTTTAGGTTAATTTCGAAGAGGGGAATGAATATAAAATTGTAGAGTTTTAGTTTAGATTAAAAGTACACTTTTTAAGTTTGTAATTTGTATTAAAAAATATAAAAAATATTTTTTTTATTTATATTAATAAACCCGATCCGGTCTAGTCCAGACCGGTTTGTTGAAAGGATGGATCAAACTGTATTTAAGAAAATAAGACCGGACTGGATCGCAAATCCAATCCGATTTTACGATCCGTCCTGTCCGCGTTTCGATTTTATTTCGAGGGATTGATAACTATCACAGTATACACCCTTTTGCTCTTTTTTTTTTTTGGTAATAATAAAAAAAATCTCATGTATGGGGCCCACTGGACTTGCACCCATATATCATGCCACGATTCTCACCTGACACCACACCATTCGGAAAGTCCTGAGATTTTTTGCTGTGAGAAGTCGAACTAGCCAGGACTTGCTTGCTGATAGAGGTTATTCAACTTATTCTTGTCCAACTGGTTCACCACTCTAAGGCCTTACTTTTTCTTTTGATATCATAAACTTTCAATTTTTTTTGTATTTTATGTTATATGGTCCAAGTTCTTTTTATTGGGAAGGACGGAGATACATTAGGAAGAATGTTGACATGGTATTATAGTCATCTCAAGTTTTTATTTTCTTTTCTTTTTTTCTAGTCGTCATCTTAGGTTGTTCAGTTACATTGAAACATACTTGGGACACAACCAAAAACTAAACTATAAAACAAGTAGCGAATAAAGCAAAGTTTTAGAAATTGACTACAAAAAATAAAAAATAAAAATGTTGATGTATTTTAGTTGGCGTAATACTTCATGACGTGTCTTAGTTTATTGCTGAGATTCGTGGTTAATAAAGCTCTGCTCAAGTCCAACAGTTCAACATGATTGGTGATTGACCGGGAATAGTTAAAGTATGATTGTTGTCTAAACCCGGAGTCATAGCGCTGTTGTTTGTGAAGTACTCGAAGTTTGATCAAAGTTCACTTACAATTTGATCAAGACTTGCGAAAGACAATTACAACAGTTTTAACAGAAGCGAGAATCCTGGAACATCCGTGAGAACCTTCTTCCCAACCTCCAGAAAATAAAAGCAACTATATTTTGATATTCTGAGATAGACGATTGAATAGTCATTCCTTGAGAGAGATCATTGCTTTCATAATTTTTCTTTTACGTGCATTCTCTGTAAATGTTTCAATAGTCTGTTGTGTGTGAACTGAGATTAAACCCAGTAAGATTGTTCCTTCCTCATTACCTCATATTCGATTTTGATCACCAAGATAATACCAAGACTGTTTGTTCCTAGTGTGAAAGAGCTAATTGCACGTAGGTGTTTGGAAAGATCGGCTTGGATGTAGAGTGGTTTTTGAAATCAAGATCTTCAAATGGAAGAAGAGTTCCTCGTTCCCTGCATGGTGCAGAGCTGAATGTTGTATTTCAGGTAAGGTAACAGTTGTGTTAGACTAGCAACAGGGTGTTGGGTAGTTTATAGATTACTGTGTACTGAGTTGGAGATTATAGTGGATTTGCTTAAACTGACTTACGAGTCCGGAGAGTTTTTTTCTATTGAAAAAATTCTTTCAAGTGGTTTTTCTCTTTGTCATCAATCTTGATGTCATTGTGTGTGATTTTGATTATTTAGAGAATTTAGTTATTGTTGTGATTATAATATGTTTGTTTCTTTGATTAAGAAAGAAATTCTTGAGTATATTGTAGAATTGATAATCTGCAATAATCCAACCATATTAAGTTGTTATTCTGCATAATATACTGGTTGATTGAGTGTCCTTGAAATTCGCTAAGAAGCTTGTGAGATTGTGCAGCAGTATATTTAAAAAAGGGACTGAAAATTTTTAGAACCTATTCAACACCACTTCTAGGTTCAACTACCGTATATTGAGTCTTGAAGCACCTTGTTAAAAAAAGAACATGTGGCAGCTTGGAGGTCTTCTCCCAGTCGCATAAGCTTCCCACTAGATCTTTTCTTGAAAAACCTCATTATCGTTTGATGCTGATATTCGTATTCTTTTTTCTACGAGTGTAGCTGTTATTTTTCACTCGGTGATATTTCTACATTCTTGGACTCAATCATCTACCACTATTGACCCTTTGATTGTTGAAGCGGAGATGGTTTTGTTGGCTCTTTCCAAAGTTTCAGGGTCGAATATTTCCAACTTGCTCTGTAACTGTGCAACTATCATTGAGAGTATCTTGCTCTCTCAGTTCACACGTCCCTCCTGTGCTTCTTTGCTCCCTTGGAATATTGCGTCGATTATTCTCAACCTTCACCAACTCTTTTACTCCATTCCCTTCTTCTCTCCTACCAAGATCTCTAGAGCTGATAATTCTGAAGCTCATTATATAGCAGCTAGGGTAGATGTCCACTCCTTTTCGGAAGATGTGATTCCTTTTTCCTTAATCGTGGTCTATGAAAATTCAATAGTGATAAGCCTCCTTAATTTTGTATTGTTGTTTTAGAGGTTCTGTGTTTTTTCCTTTTGTTATGCTTTCTCCTTTTCGCTTTTTTTTTTTCTGCTGGTTTGGTTTTTGTACTAGTTTGTTTGTCCGCACTTCAATATATTAGATGTCTGTCTGGTTTTCACATTAAAAAAAAAAAGATGGAGATAGTCCCTACACACCGGGGTGCTACGATTTGCAACATGGGGGCCTCATCCCTCTAAATATAAAATAAAACACTTCATAGATATATCAAAATATTGAAGTACTCATCTCTTTCTCGTAAATTAACCTATTTTTTCACAAATGGTAACGAGGAGTTGTATATACTTTGAGCTTGATCCACAATCAATTAGTAAAACTTCAAACAAGGTAGATTTTTCTTCTTCTTTTCTTGTAATTACTATTTTGCATTTTTGTTGCTCTACTGAAATTTTGGTTAATATACATAGTCCGTGTCAATTTGGTAATTGTTTCATAATGTCTTCCTAGTTTGCTATGCTATTTGATAAATATATCTTCATTTTAGAGAATTGCTGATGGTATTAACTAGAAGGATAATATATATATAATTTTTTTTGAAAAGTACACTACATTATTTTTCTTCACGGTCCAATTACTTAACAATTTGATCTTTGGTCAGATCATTGACATCTTCTAAGACGACGTATATTTTACTCATTGCGTTCCAACCCCTTTTTAATATACGTTTTTTTTTAAAAAAAATTCTTTAGCTTTCATTTCTCTTAGAATTCGTACTTTCACGTGCTAAAAATAATTTATGGTTAAAAAAAGTATTTAAAATTAAGAGTTGATGAGTGTAGTTTATTACAAAGGTAATAGTTTTTGATACAAAATATCAAAGAGTAGAAAATATACTTATTCATTCCTTTTTTTTATGTGGTGCAATTTAGAGTTTTGATGGACTCTTTTTAAACAACTATCTCAAAATATATTAATTGTGATAATTTCAATACCCAAAAAGCATTATTATGGCGACCAGATTCTCTGCAATTCTCACCGAATTGCAGAGGGTCCAATTCGGTGAGAGGCAGAGACAAATGTGTGGGTCCCGGGAGGGACCCACACTTGCCCGAACATAACTCTCCTGTTCGGACAGGTATGAGTCCCGAACAGAATTCACACCTCTCGTTCAGCCTCTTACCGAATTGCCTCTAAAAAATTGAAGGGAGCCGGATCCTTCTTATGGGCGGTACGTATAAAATAAATGCATTAGGTGCATCATCAGGTTAAGGGATTAAAATGGTACATGTCTCGTGGTTTGTGCAAAGGAACACAACGCGTAAAATTGGATTGTATGACTTTATGGCGTTTGGGTCTGTATGGCCCACAAGTAGGTGCCAAGTAGCAACTCTTAAAAAGTAGAACGTCACCTTTCAATGGGGTTGGAATTCGATAAACAATGAAACCCAACCAGACTACAGAGCCACTCTTGGTCGATTGAAAACTCCAATTCCTAACCCACCTAACTGAAAATTATCTCATCCAAATTTGTAAGATATAAAAGGGCCTTCATCTCTGGTGTCTTTTGGCTATCTATATATCTCATGATTAGAAGAATGCCAAGATGATCTGTCTTTTTAATTTTTCTATTTTAGCCACATTTGTCTATCAAAGCGAAAGTGAATCGACTAAACGAAGTAGTTTAGACAAAATAGAACCAATGTAAGGAAGAATAAAAGGCAGGTATATCATTTGGTCCCCTGATACCCTCCCAACAATACAACCCCACGATGGAAGGAATGAATTCTAGGGTGCCCTACCAACTTGGTACACCTTGGTTTAGTTGTTTGCTTTATCGTTGTAGTTCGTTTGCTTCATATATAATATTCCTGGTTTAACAAAATAAAAACTTGGTACACCTTTAGTTGTTTGCTTTATCGTGGTACAAAATACAGATGTTTCCAGCAACCAATACAAATTATAAAATGTGGGACCCCTTTGACGTCTCTTTTCGAAATAAATCGGGCCACCTAATTTTTAGATATATATAAAAATTAATTAATGTAGCTTAATTTCCAGAGGACTGTTGAATTAAGCAGTACAAGGAAAAGTTTGTCGATCTTTTTTTCTGTTTTGTCTATCGTGTCCACCACAATTGAATAGTTACAGAAACATTGGTTGATAGCTAGGGTTCATTTGGTATTTCAGAATTAACTTCTTCTATTTTTTTTAATAAAAAAAGAAGTACTACTCTTTCCTTTAATTATTCTTTTATTCATCGCTTCCTTATTTCTCCCTTTGATCTATGTGTTAGTCTCTTTTGAAACATCAACAAAAAAAAAATTCTTAGAACGGCAAATAATTAATTTACACAGATATCTCTACCCGATTACCTGAAGTTGCACTCTTCGTATTATCCTTCAATAGAGACGCCCACAGCCCACTGATTAAAAAAAGAAAAAAAGAAAAGAAAGAGAGACGCCCACTGATATTTCGTCTTTCTTTTAGGCATCCTGCAAGAAGCATGGGCTTTAAAAGTTCAGCTAGGCCGAGTGACCCAAACTACTTCAAGCAAGCTTCGACATTGGATTAAATATTAAAGCCCAAATAGAAGGGTACGTCGAATGTTCTTGATATCGTCGTGGCTTGCTCTTTACTCCTCACACTCCGGGATTACTTCAACTGTGACCCATAATCAGGCATCGCGATTTGCTCTTTGCCAAATCTTTACCTATTCTTTTTTTTTTCCCCTTTTCTGAACAATCTTTCAGATTTGTGCCGATTCAGTGACAGATAGGTTACCACATAAAATAACAAAATAGCTAACTTTTCTGATCCCTTTCTTTCTTTTCTTATTCTAATAAGTTGGTTGGGGACCTTTTTTTTTAAAAAAATTATTTTATTTTATAGAAATAGTTGGTTGGGGACTTAGATTTATATATGTTGGGAAAAATATGGACCCCCCAGAATCTCACGTGCAGCAACGACTTCATCAATATTTAGCTACTCTTGCTCGGAGAGAAGAAGAAAGGGGAAGAATAAAAAAGCCCTTTGGGGCTACTCACTGAAGTTGGACGCGTGAACAATAAAAAACTGGAACATGCAAGGGCGTTTAGACTAATTGGGCTCATTTGGTTAGGACAGTAGAATCAATCACCTGTACTAACCAGTCGCAGGCCACATTTGCCGTATGCTTAAGTTACATTGATTAGTTAAGAACCTTGTAATCTAGTGATGAACAAAATTGGACCGGACCGGACAGGACCGGATTTGTGGTCTTAATAGTTCAAATCCGGTCCGGTCCGGACCGGATTTATTAATATAAATAATAAATTATTTTTTATTTAAAAAAGAAAGAGAGGTGCTGGGGCGAGAGAGACAGAAAGGTGAGAGAGAGGGAGAGAGACACAGAGGTCGGGTCTGGTCCTTTGATTTAGGCGCAACCTAAAATCCGATCCAAAAACGGACTGAATTTCTGGTTGTGCAACCTTATTGTAATCTACACTACAGTTTTTTGTTCATGTGCTTACAAATGTTATTCAATCTTCTTTGTTTATTCTAGTTGGTGGTTTTGTTGAGCCATTAAATATATAAAGGTTTTTTTTTTGGTTTACCTGATCTCTTTGACTCCCTGATGACCTTTGGCGGGCTCAACAGATTCTTGGACTAGCTTGAAAGGAAATCATAGTGAGCTGGTATGGATTGATTATGCTACACTAACTCCTTTCCCATTGTTTCTTTTGAATGAAATGGTCGATCATCCAGGATTTTGAAAGCTTTCAAAGCAAGTATCTGATAAATTAAGTTTGAACAGTAGGAGTTGGTGGAATCGTCACCATTACTCAATCAAACTTGGAAATCTTGCTGCAACAACTAGCTAGCATGCATTATTAGAATCCCTCAAAATGCATGGCAGAACAAAAATGTCCCTTTATATTTATTAGAGGGGAGCAGGTGGAGAAGCTTGGGCATAGAATGGGTACTGAATGGTTCCTGCCTTGGATAGTAGAAGAATGAGCACTGAATGGTTCTTGCCTTGGATAGTAGTATGTGGTTTGAGCTCGTTTGTCCAAATGTCGTATCAGTGCAGATGTCAGGTGTGTTTGGTTCTGTAGTTTAATATCTGCAGGCATTAATTAGAGTTATAGTGGAACTTATAGTGATCTCTGGGGACTAACGCCACCTCGTAAGTTTTGTAAAGACTCTGTTCCCTTTAATGACAACGCCAGATGGGCACAAGAACCCTTCAAACCAACTGGATCTGAAAACCCCCCAACATATTCACAAAAGCCGCACAGAGCGGCCTCATTCTTCGTCGGAGGACAGGGGCTGGAAAGTACCTTTATCTCTTTTTCCCCATAGATCAACCATAGCAGCGCCTGAGAAGATGAAGCTCCAACCCGGAACATAGCACACGAGTCCCACGATTTGACACCTGTTCTCTGGACGAGGGGGAGGTTATAGATCGGAGTCTAAAGACTCCTTCCCCCTATACGTGTCGGCCAAAGACTAACAAAATTTGACGAAACTCATGCATTCTAGAAAAGAGATTAAATTCACCTTCCTAAATAAAACCAAGATTGTTTCCTCAATTGAATTAAATTAATATGGTAATATTTTGACTCAAAAGCAATAAAGATAACTTCACATTAATTGGAGGATTCGGCTATATAGGGATGAGTCACCATATATGGCAACTCTTGCCACTTGTGGCCATCGTCCCTGCCATGCTCTGCTGCTGCCACCGCTCCACCACCATGTAGGGTGGTTACATCAATTGGCTCCATGAATCCTCCTAGGTCATATGGAACCAACTTGTCATATGGTATTCCTATTGCCGCCGTGATCGTTGTTGCCACCGCCATTCTACCACCTTGTGGGCTGGTTGTAAGTCCTAGGATTAAGGCAACTCAAGAGGGGGTGAATTGATTTTCTAAACTTTTCGCTTTTAACCTCCAAAGCCGTGTTTGCAAAGTAACTACTAATTTAACACAAATATATAATATGCAACAATGCAACAAGTGTAAATACGTGCTAAAAGTAAAGAGTAGAGATAGAGAAGCAAACACATGATTTTTAGGTGGTTCGGCAAACCCGCCTACATCCACCCCTCAAGCTCCTTCACCGAGCCTTGAGGTTTTCTCACTATTCTTCAAATAGTATACACTCTAGCTTCCGGGTGCTAGAGAACTGTACAAGTATTTTTTTCCGGGCTCAACACTCAAACCCACCCAAGTGGTTTTTCGGGCTCACCACTCACAACCTAACCAAGTTTTGAGATATACTCGCTCTAAGTTTCTTCTTTAGTGAACAACCTCACTAAAGGAAACACCTATCTTGATAATGTAAATTAAAGAACAAAAACTCTCTTGATAGAGTAGATAAGAAAATGAAAATCTCTATCTCTTGATTCACACAAAGACAAGGATATGAAAGTGTGTTTTGTGTGAATGATATGAGAAATATGAAATATGAAGGTTTGAAATATTTCTCATGCGATCTACATGATATGTGGTTGTTCTGTATTGATTTTGGACGTTATGAATGTGTATTTATAAGCCGCATATGAAAACTAGCCTTTGGGAGTCGTTTGTTAAAACGAGTCGGTCGACCGCTTCATCAGCCGGTTCACCGCCTCAAATTAAACACATAGTCCGATTCTTTTAAAATTATGTTTTTGACTACTTTTAAACACCCAATTTTAAAGACTTACTTCACATAACCTTTAAAAACATTTTAATCTTTCAAACAAAAGGTAAAACGGTTTATGCACGTTTTTGAAAGATATGCAATTGTGATTCATAATCCTTATTAAATGTGAAACAAAGAATTACAAGGTTTATACCATAAGGTCTTGAATGTACACTTTTGAGCTTCTTACATCTTCTTGATCTTCTTTCTTCAAGTTTTTTGCTCTTTCATCAAAACGTCTTTGTCTTTAAAGATATCCGTTTTATAAACTTGATCCATTTATTGAAATCATCAAAATCTCGATTGTGCACAAAAGCTAACACTGGTTATGTCATTAGACTCCATTGATCCTCCCGAATCATATGGAACCCACCTCACATGGGCTCCTCCGTTCGCCTCCGTGTCCAGTGGCCTTGTGCTAGTGTTACCAAACCACTCCAATAAGCATTCGAAGCTTCTGGGAATCAACCCTCCATGTGTACTGTTTCTTGCACCGCCATGGCCGGTGGCCATATGGTGGTGCCACCTTTGTGCTTCTTAGGTATTCTCAAACCTTTCAGCATCATCACATCATGCAACCATCTCATGCCAATTTGAGGCTTGTGGCTTTGGTTGTTGATGATCATAGGTGTTGGGCATGCCCTTTTACTCCTAGACATGCCGTGATTGAGCCCATCTCTGTCAGGTGGCTTGTCAAGGGTGCTTGCAGGCCTCATTTTTCCTAAGGCTCTAGTGGGGTTCTTGTCAGGCGGGTCCGAGTGGGGGAGGAGGCAAGATGCCAGTCTAATTCAATTGTAAAAAGGACATATAGGGAGTAGAACTTGATGATTTAAATATAATTAAATTAAGATATGACTCAAACCTTTAAAGTTACATGTTGGATTGAAATGTTATCACCAAACTATTGATGATTTGAATTTAAATATTCATGCAGCTATTTTATACTTTACGTGACTATTGAGAAACAATTTTCTTATTCATACGTGAAGGTGTAATTTGATAGTATGTGTTAAGTAGCATCTTCTTCTCTCAAAATTAGATTCCACAAGGATTCGTACAGTAATTAATATGGTAAGTATTGTGGATTAAATAGTAAAAAAATATTATAGACCATAGAAACCAACTTTATTATTATTATTATTGATAATTTAGAAGTAGGGTTGACTAAGCTTTGTCGTTTTGGGGATTGGACTCCATGACCAGACGTCCCACTCGTTAGGGAGAGGCCGGAGTGGAACTTGAAATTAATTAACCTAATTGATGGCTCCCTTTGCAACTTGTCTAGTTTTCAAGTAAACCTAACCGACACCATCCATATTTTTACAAGGCGTGCATTTTATTTCGAACCAGTAAAAAACGAGCACTTCTCCCATCCATCCTTAGTGATCATATGCTTTCATGAATTTCTTTTGGTGGCCTCAATCAAAATGATGAATTTGGTGCACTATTATTAGATTTTTTGTTTGCGTATTGGTTTAGCAAAAATACAGTGAACTTCACACATGATATTGTAGCTCAGTCATTTTGAGGGCAGTTGTGTGCCTACACACATATATATATATATAAAAGGTCCAAATGCCAACTCTTCATGTTTTTTTATTGGCTCTGTTTGCTTGTGTCCGGTACAATTTCACGAGCACGATCATCACTACAAGAAAAAACACTTTGGGTGACAAAAAAAATTGACACCCAAAGTACAAATTTCGTCACCTAAGGTTTTGGGTGACAAAACCGGGTTGTCACCCGGTTTGTCACCTAAAGCCCGTCAGCGAATGTTTTGGGCGACGATTTTCGTGTTCTGTCACTCAAAACCGTTCGGACGGTTTATAATCCCGTCCTAACGTTTTGGTGCCATACTGACGAAATTCAAAATCGTCATGCCCTGTACAATCCATCCCTTCACATGAGCTGTGCGAACGTTCTCTCTGAACGTTCGCACAGCTCATGTGAACGATTAATCCAATGCGATGAAAATACATTTTGTCACGCAATAAACGTCCGTACCATTGTATATTAATGTTCGAACGCTTATGTGAATATTTCCGGACGTATTCATGAAGATGTCCGCACCGTAGTTGCATTATGAAGAAATTTATTTTGTCATCTGAAAACGCGGTTCGAACCTTTACGTATACAGTTCGGACTCGTTGTACGTTGCACACGTTCGAACGTTTTGGTGTATCGTGCGCACAGTTTCTTATTTTAAGAACGTGTGGACGTTAAATACACCGTTCGGACTATAGAATTTAAAGCAAAGTGTTCGGACGAATAGTTATGCGACGCTAGCAACGAAAAATATCCGTGCGAACGAAATGTAACACCCGTGCGAACGATTTTCTATATATTTGAATTAATTTAATTAAAATTTATGAAATAATATAAATATGAAGATATTTACTGTTCATAATATAATAAAATATCTACAAATATGCAATCGTTATTAAAAGTAAATAAAATATATAATGGATAAGTACTGACAAAATAGTAAAAATATATAAATTCACCCAAATTTTCGTTTGTGTCGAACGAGATTGCATCTGTCTCATCTGCTCACGCATCTGCTCCGCCATTAGTTGCATCCTCCGTTCTTGTTGTTCCACTATGTTCTTTTGCTACTCCTGCATCATCTTTTGGTGCTCTTCGTCTTTTTTCCGTTGCTGCTCCGCCATCATCTTTATCAGCTCTTCGTCTTTCTTCCGTTGCTACTCCTCCATCATCTGCAGATGCTCTCGGATCGTCTGCTTCATATCTGAGTGCTTAACCAGAAGCGCTTCATATTCAAACTGTCTAGCCCTCATCTCCTCAAGCTGTAATTTGGCCTCCTCCAATCTCCGGGACAAATCAACAGACAATGCTGATGAAGATGATCCAACACCTCAGTGAAGATCTCCACTTCGGTGTATGACTTTCCCTCTGACTTGTGCTGCAACTGTAACGCCTCTATTTTTTCCTAAAAAATAGAAAAGCAGATAAAAATAGTACATATGAAACATAAACACATACGAATGTATCATTAAAACTAACTTTACAACTTACAAAATTTTCTCGTGCATCTTCTGAAGTCCACATGCCATCTTTAGTAGTATGCGTCTTTTTATAAAGCAACGAAGGACTAATTTCATCAGATTTTGGATTTTTCTGTACACCAAAAGAAATATAGAACATACATATAAAATATCTAAGTCATTTATTTAAATAATAAATAATAAAAATGTAAATTTATTACTTACTAACAACGCTCTAGCGCGTTGGAAGGACCTCGCTCCTGATGTGTGTACAATCTTCAGCTTAGCTCTATTCTCCTTGTTGATTGCACCTCTTCCTCTGCATTGTACATTTACTTACAATTGGTAACACAATTAAACATATCGCTAAAATAAACGTTTTAGATCGGAAAGAAAATTTTTACCTGAAATTCCTCGCTCGCGAATAAATCACAAACACGAGTTCATTCTTCTTTATTCATATCGGGATACAGGCGCTGCAACGCCTCTTCTTTGGAATTGAACACCGAGTAATGCTGGAACATTCTATTTTTGTGCGTCCTGTACGCTGTGTTCATCGTTGACGTCACAATGATGTCATCCTCGGCTCGGCCATAATCTAGTTGGAAGTCATCCTTAACATATATAACAGTTAGGAACGTAAAAAGTTTCAACAATTAAAATTTAATAAATTATACTTATCAACACTCGGTTCATCACATACGATTTAACCTCGTCGGGGACCTCCTTCCACTTACTCTTCTCAAATGAGACATGTTGTCGAACGAGCGCACCAATATGGCTCGAGAGCATTGAGGACGCCTTGTCATCACCGCCTGTACGTCAATCAGGGATATTTACTGTCAGTTTTCCTCCGGTACGAGCCTTGAGTAAGGAAATCCCACGCGTACTATCTCAAACGTGTCTAATTCCAGACATCGCTACAAATGAAGAACAATAAATTTAAAATTCAATTAAGCATAGAGATTTAAAAGTCATAATATTTAATAAAAATTGACGGGGTAAGATACTTACACGCACAACTACTCTGGGTGCCTACTGGACTGGCTGTGGTAGGGGACGGTAATTCATTCCTATCCCTAAGCGAAGGACCCGACACTGCTAGTGTACCCAAACTACTCTCAACTCGAACTGATGAATTGCACCGAAGACGTTTCCTTCCCGCTGACACTGCTAATATTTAAATTAATATTAGAGAAAAAAAAACAATGAATTATGTTACTCAAAATGAATAAAAAATAAAAATACAAAAATATGATCGCAAATTTAATTGAAACGATAAATTTACTTTAGTCCTCGGAGTAATATTCTTCATAATCACTACAATCTTCACCAAATGATTCTGAGGAATCATCGCTTCCTTCTGCTTCACAGTGTTGTGGACTACTCACATCGGTTACCGGCAGATAATCCTCGACGTCATTTCTAGTCAATGGGATCATGTCAAATGAGCTAAAGTCCACAAAAAGCTCAATAGACTCATTCTCCTGGTATGCTTCACGGTTCGACGGTCCTTCTCCATCTTCACTAGCTTCCTCTTCAATAGGTGGAATATCATACTTGTTTCTAGGGGTAATCTTTTGAACAATCTTCCAGTGGCTGTCCAACTTAATATCATCGATATAAAACACTTGATTCCCCTGAGAAGCTAGCACGAACGGGTCATCTTTGTACCACTTTCGTGATGTGTTAATACTAACAAACCGACCACTTTTATCAAAACCTAAATTTTGAGTACTCAAGTCAAACCAGTCACATTTTAGTAAATAAACTAAATTCTCCTGCAAATAACGAACGCGTAAATATCCACGACCTGGCCTTAAAAATCAACATCTTCCCCATCATGATCCCCCGGAACAACCACACCACTATTCTGAGTGTTACGAAACTGTCCACGAAAGACCGTGTGAAATCCAGCTCTTTTGAGTCTATCAGCCTCATAAATCCAGCTCTTATCCATATTGTTCCTTTAAAGAAGAAAATACAAACAATAATGCAAACAATGATGACATTCATACTCAACTCTAATTTCTTCAGGTGATAGGTCCTATCCCATTCAAGTTTACAATATTACGTACTGCACGTAAATGACCCGACCATTGTGATAGATGCTTTAGAAATTTCGACAGCATTTCCCCTCAGTCCCCAGATACACGCCTACAACATTGAGCCTAAACACACATTATTTAAGGCAAGTGTGTAAGCTCAATGCTAAATGTGTATCCGAAGGACAAAAGGAGATTTGTATCGAAATTTCTAAGCACATTTGTCACAATAGCAGATACAATTACGCACATTACGCATATTGTACACTCAAACTGTCCATAACGTGGACAATTCAAGAATTACATCCAGTTCGTTATCCGAACTTCGTGTAATTCTTAAACGGTGTCTAAGGCTACTAAATGAATGCATGACATTAAAACAAATAACGTTCGAACGTTACATAACGGTCCGAACCACACACAAAGACGTTCGGACGCATTTTTCAAAGCGGCCGAACAAACAAATAAAGTCCGGACGGTAAATCAACCGTCCGGACTGCGATTGTCGAACAAGACATTTCTTCGACGCACAGACACAATTTTCATTCCAAAAACCTTGTCAAAGTTAATCCAAATCACAAACACTTCAATATAAACACATCACAACCAACCCCAAACTCCATTACTATCATTTTAGAACCTAAAATTTTGAAAAACCCATGCTATCATATATTAAAATACATGTTTTTCATTCTAAAACAATTCAATTTCAAAACCACTAACCTCAAATGCAATCCAACTTCAAATTCTCAAAGATATGCTCTTTTCACACCCTCTTCAATGAGATTGAACGCCCAAAATCAGCTCTCCACTTCTCCTCGTGCTCAATCTCTCCTTTGCTTTTTTTCTCTGTTTTTTCTCCACTGTCTGCGAATCTGTAACTTTCATACGCTTGAATATGGTTCGGACCGGTAAAATAACGTTCGGACGCATACGTGTATTAGTTTTTGAGGGAATACATGCCGCCAAAATTTTCATATACGTCCGAACTACTATTTATCCGTTCGAACTCCCTCTTACAGTTCAACACACCGTTTTAGTAATTCTCAAACGACAGTGTATGCTCAATAACATATACGTTTGGACAGTCACATACCGTCCGAACACTACCTTACATTACCCGAGACTGTTTAGGAAATACCAACACCATAGCGTCTGATAATAAATAATAACGTCCGAATGGTAGTAAAACGAGTCCGGACGATATTTTGAATCTCAGTAGTCCCGACCGTCTAAACATGTGTTCGGACGGTTTGTTTTATATAATACGACACCGTTCCAATTTACATTAAATAGTTCGGACGGATAAATTCAGGTCCGAACGTTTTTGGACAATATGTATTTATTTTATTCATTTTTTAAGTAACTTTATTAGAAAATTTTAAATAACCAAATTTAGTTAATAATGTAAATGATAAATATTTTTTTAATAAGTGTACCAAAATTATAAACGTAATATTAATTAACATATTACATTAAGTTCTAATAAATACAAATAACATAACTGAATACCGTGTACCATATAGGTTCCGTCCGACACCGTTTGACTTTACAATAACTAGTTCGGACTGTTATCTAACCGTTTGAAAGGATCATTTAGCTCATACTATTCAATTTATTATCAAGTTTTAAATAACCGAAGTGTGTTAATAATGTAAATAACCTTAAGTGTATCTGATAATAATTTTGAACTTTGAAGGAGTAACAAATACACTTTATTTTGTGTGTGTGAAAAAAATCATGTTTGGATTGAAAAATATTTTTTAAAATTATTAACCAAATATAAGTTGCAGTGAATTTTTGGTTCTGGTTCCGGCTCCGAATATTCTAAAAACTGAATTAATTGGTACAAGATGTTCACGTCTTCCAATTCAGTGAACTTCACGAGCGTAGTTAAAATATTTAGCCAAGCATGCGTATATTTAAGTGGAAATGCTTTTAACAAATAATATGAAAGCATATAAGTCTCCTACAAATCTACGAGACCAAATAGACAGAGAGTATAAGCCTAGAGGTCGAGTTAAAAAAAAAAAGAAAAATACATTTTTTTCCCATAAACTACCATCTTTAAGACATTGACCCATATTGCATATATTAAAGATATTGTTGTCAATTCATTAATTTATTAAGAGTATTATTGTTAAATGGAGGGTGCAAAATGTTTAATATTAGTAGTTGTAGGGTGTAATGTGTCAAAGTAGGTAGTTTAGGGTGTAAAATGTCTAACATTGATAGTTTGAGGGTGCAATGTCTTAAAGATGATAGTTTAGGGTGCAATGTGTCACTACCCTAGTAGTTTGTAGGTAGAAATTGTATTTTTCCCAAAAAAAAAAGAAAAGAAAAGAAAAAAGGGTACTTTAATTCATGAGTGACGTATCTGTTGGAAATTTGGATAGATATCAAGCACATATAATACAATACTATTACATATGCGAATGTTATCATTACACAATAACCATTCAGACGACTTGTTTACCATTCGAACCATTTGTTACGTATTTGAATTAATTAAATTAAAATTTTAAAAATAATATAAATAGAAAGATATTCAATACTCATAATATAATATAAAATTCTACAAATATGCAATCCTCATTAAAAGTAAATAAAATACTTAATCGATAAATACTGATCAAGTAGTGAAAATACATAAATCTACCCAAATTTTTGTTTGGGTGTCGTAGGAGATTGCAACTGTCTGATTTGACCCATCATCTGCTTACGAATCTGTTGTTCCATTAGTTGCATCATCTGTTCTTGCTGTTCGACTAGGTTCCTTTGAGGCTCCTCTATCATCTATTGATGATCTCGCCTCATCTGCTCCATATCTGACCGCTTGACCAGAAGCGCTTCATATTCCATCTGTCTAGCCATCATCTCCTCAATATTTAATTTGGTTTCCTCCAAACTCTGGGACAAATCAACGGACAATGCTGATGAAAATGATCCAACAGACCGTACTGAATGGCCTAAACCTCGCACGTAACCCGCTTTCGTCCCCAACACCTTTGGTGTATGACTTTCCTTCTGACTCGTGCTGCAGCTGCACCGCCTCTAGTTTTCCCTACAAAATTAGAAAAAGAAGATAAAGTTAGCACATATGAAACATAAGAAATAACAAATGCATCATTAAATCTAACGTTACAACTTATAAAAATTTCCCGTGCATCTTCTGATGTCACATGCCATTCTCATTAGTATGTGTTTTTTTATACAGCAACGTAGGACTAATCTTATCAGATTCAAGATTTTTCTATATACCAAAAGAAATGTAAAAACTTACATATGAAAATACCTAAGTCATTTATTATTTAAATAATATCTAATAAAAATGTAAATTTACTACTTACAACGTTTTGCGCGTTGGAAGGACCTTGCTCCCAATGTGTGTACAAACTTCAGCTTAGTTTCATTCTCTTTGTTGATTGCAAACCTCCTCTACATTGTAAATTTACAATTGTTACCACAATTAAAAATAAAATAAAATAAACGTTTAGGACGGAATAACAATTTTTAACTTGAAATTTCTCGCTCGCGAATAAATCACAGACACGAGTCCATTCTTCTTTGTTAATCTCGGGATATGATGCTCTAATGCATCTTCTTTGAAATTGAACACCGAGTAATGCCGGTACATTCTATTTCTATACGTCTTGTACGTTGTGTTCATCATAGATGTCATAGTGATGCGTTCCTTGGCTCGGTCATAATCTAGTTGGAAGTCATCCTTACCATATATAACAAAGTGTCTGAACAAAAAAATAGCATCGGGACGAACCATAATCCGTCCGAACTGCGATTGTCGAATAACACTATTCTTCAAAGAAAGATGCCAAAATAACCACAAATTCATGCCAAAATCAACCCAACTCATAAAAAGTTCAAGATAAACACATCACAATCAACCCCAATCTACATTGCTAACATTTTTTACCCTAAAAATTCGAAAACACTTGCTTTGATATCCTAAAATTCATGTTTTTCATCCTAAAATGTAAAATTTTTTAAAACTCATTAACCTCAAATGCAATCCAATATGAAATCCCAAATGAGTTGCTCATTCCACACCATTTTCAATGAGATTTACGTCCAAAATTAGCTCCTCTCTTCTCCGCTTGCTCAAATCTCTCGTTTTATAAGTTATTGGCCGTTTTCACTATACAATCTGTGATTTCCCATCTTTCAAACATATTAGACCCATTCAGACACCTATAATATCGTTCGGACGCCTACGTGTATAAGTTTTCCAGGGAATCGTTGCCTCCTAAAATTTCATATCGTTCGCAAGAAGTATTTAACGTCTAAGCAAAATCTTAGAATTCATGACACCGTTTTTGAAATCCCCAAACGACAACATCCGGTAAAAAAAGAAGGCGTCCAGACAGTATACATAGCGTCTATACTCTTTATTACAATTCACTTAACCATTTTAGAAACCTCAAACGACAGTGTCTCAATGAGAAGGAACGTCCAGACAGTGTACATAACTGTCTAGACGTTTCTCTTACACAATTCGACACCGTTTGACTTTACAGTAACTAGTTCGGACTGTTATCTAACCGTTCGAAAGGATCATTTAGCTCATACTATTAAATTTATTATCAAGTTTTAAATAACCGAAGTGTGTTAATAATGTAAATAACCTTAAGTGTGTTAGATAGTAATTTTGAAATTTGAAGGAGTAACAAAATGAGAAACATAACATTAATTAACTTGTTATATTAAGGATGAGTAAATATAAATAACATAACTGAAATAACATAAATATATCAAATATCTTCAAACCATAATATAAACCAAGTAACATCAAATAAAGCCAAATAGATGTCCTCAAAACATTATACAAACATAATTGTTATGTAAAAACATAATATAAAAGCAAAAGTATGATCAAAACATAATATAAGCTTGCTCTACTTTTGCTCCCCCTCCGCGAGTTATAGAACCTCACGAACACGCCTCATGTGCTTCTTTATCAGCACAACACGCTTAGTCAGGGCATGCAACTGTGCTCTGGATGCCACGCCCTTCAAGTCTGACCTCGCTGCAGCTACCTCCTACTTCAACTTAGAGTCTTTGTGGTCGACCTTTTGCTATAGAGTTGTCAACCGAGAGGAAATTTCACTCACCATCTTATGGGTGGGCTGCATGATCGATCGCATCTGCTCAGAGCTCGGTCATCATATCCGCCACCCAACTCAGTTGTTTTGCCCTAAGTCCCTGGATATAGCTCTGTCTAGGATCATGCCCCTTTGTCCCCTCAGGCTGCTCCTATCGTCTACCTCTAGCTGCCCGAGCAGTACTCAGCACTCGGTGTGTCTGGGCCATGGAATGGGAGAGCGTTACCTTGTTGATTGGACCAAGTGGAGTTGCCTTTGGCTTGTCAGCACCCTAGGGTACCAGCATGGCTTGCAGGAACTGTGTCAGGAGAACACCGTGCAACAAAAAAATTTGAACATCCCATTTGGCAAAAAATAGGATTGAAATTCTATACCTAAAACAAAAAAAAATGAAATTTTTACCACTAAAATCATGCTAAAAATGTGTAAAACATATCTGAATGTGATTAGAGCCTCAAAGGATGAGATTATGTCAAGATTTGAGAAGAAAAGAAGTGAGGGTTGAAAGATTTTAGTGATAAAACATTCGGTATAATTGAATATGTTGAACTGTTCGAGTTTTTATAATTTTTCAATGATGTCCGGATAGTTCAACGCCTTTCGAATGCTTTACAACACATGTGACCCAATGAGATTCATCTGTATTAAATTCCAAAATTTAAACTGTTTAAAATAGTTCGAAACATTAAAAGCGTTCGGACGGTATCTTTCGGTCTGTACGACATTTCTCTGACTTCGCGCGATGTGGAAGCACACGTTTGGCTGAATAAACGTCACATTGTGTCCGAAAGGTACTTCAAGATTCAGACGGTAATAATTGTTTTCAACCATCGTATAACGTGCGTTCTAACAGCATCGTTCTAACAACATCCGGACCCTAGTATACCGTGCGTTCTAACAGCATCGTTCTAACAACATCGTTTCATCTTACACTAACGTTAAGCATATGTTTATATTAAACATCAGTTATAACTAATCATCTAATTAATTGTAATTACACTAATCGTTACAATATAATTACACTAATAATTCCATTAATATAACACTTGTACTAATCACCCATGTAATTGTACTAATCATCTGTTTAAATTGCAATAAATTTAAACTAATGAAAAAAAATATAATTAATATAAAATATCAAACATAATCCAAAATATAGAACAAAAAACACAATCATAATGTCTAGTACAAGCCAAAGACGGTCCTTCTAAGGATAAGTAAATAACAGCGAGAAAACATAAATAAGAGACTAGTCCGAATCTTGTCCCTCTGACTCGTGTTCCACGTCTTGTCTAAGAGCGTCACAAACATGCGCCAAATGCTTCTCCATATTATCCACCCGATTGATGAGTGTCTTGAGTTGTATCGCAACGGTATGGATAGACTGGGACGACTAGGACACCTATTCTCTCACAGAAAATAGTGACATTCGTATAATATTTAGCTCCTCCATCAGAGCCCTATCCTTTAGAGCAAATTTATTCTCTAGACTGGTCAAGCGTCACTGGAGCTCCATGCACAACGAATGCGTTGACTCCACTATCGCCCGAATACTCACCCTTAGCTCCACTAAAAAAACGTCTGCCCAAGCTGGTCGCTTTGACTGTGTCCCGACATTGGTGAAACGTCCCTCAGAGTGATTCATTCAACCTAGCAAAAACCATTTGAACATAAGAACAAATCGTTCGCATTGCATTCAAACCGCTACGTTTGCATTTAGAAGGCGTCTGAATGTGGAACATAACATCTTAAAGCTTATAAACACGTATGGATGTCGATATACCATCGTTCAAATGGTACTTTGATGAACACAAAACAAACAACGTATTTTGAGGAACACAAAGAAGACAACAAAATTCAAAAGTATTAAATTGAAATGTATAAAATTGAAAAGTAAACTCACGAAGAAGGTTTTGCCCGAACTTGTTTGAGAGATCTCAATATAAAACTCGAACGGGTAGTGAAAACGTTTGAGAGAAGTGAGTGAAAGTGTGATTTTGAGAAAGTCTGGCGGATTTTATGTGTAAGCTTGTGTTTGCATGATTTTCACAGGCATTCAGACTCTTCTCAACGATTCCATTCACACGTGACCCAATCAAATTCAATGTCATCAAATATTCCTGATTCGAAAATCTTCTAGAACTTACACCGTCTGGACGGTATGTATGTGTCCTGACGGTTTTGACATCTCGTGTGTGAAGTTTTGCAATGTGGAAGCACACGATTCACGAAAGAAGCATTCATACCTGTGCGGACTTGTTTTGGGTGTCTGAACGGTTTTATTTTTTGAGCGTTAGAACGCTTATGTTTATGTACGGATGAGATTTAGTGTTCATGATTATTTTTAATTTGTCACTATGTGGTGAGGATCAGTATTCATTAGGTAATGTCCGTGCGGACGTTGTAAAAATACTTCCGGACGGTAGTGTATAATTTTTTACGATTTTAATCATCACTCAGTTTCGTCCAAATGGTTTGTTTATAGGTTTGGATGGATGTTAAGTATTTTTCACGATTTTTATCGTCACTCATTCGCGACGAGGTATATGTTATCACACCAGAAATCCGTCCAAACAAGTTTACTGCCTGTCCGGACGGTTTTGACATTCCTAAATTATTTTGGGTGATGAAATTAATATTTTATCATGGAAAGGTGACTTAGGTGATGAAATTTAGTTTGACACCCAAAAATTTATCACCTAAAAGCTACATTATTCGTAGTGAAAATCATTGCCAAATCCAAAGTCATGATATAGCTATGACAGACCAACTGTGTATCACGGTTAGGGGTTTCCATTAGCTGGTCTGGTTCGGATCGGTTCTGTCTGAGTCGGTATAACTGGATTTTCCCAGAGTGTATCAACCAGACTGACCATGCTAATAGATCGGACCCGCCAAGGACCGGTCCGGTTTGGGCCGGTTTTACCGGTTTGGGCCTTTTTTAAATGACGTTTTTTGTTTTTTTTTTGGGCTTATTTGAACCATTTTCTGGGCTTCTTTACATCAATTTTGTAGTATTTTTTTGGCATCCAATTTGGGCTATGATCTCAATAAAATTATGCCACAATTGTGACCTTTCTTCTACAATAAACTTAAAAGAACTCTAAATCATACATTTAAAGAATACTACTATACTAATTACTAGGTTACTAATTAAAGAATTCTAAATCATAGATTTTTAAGAATAATAAATAATAACTCTTAAAATAAATCATAACTTAAAGCATACATTTAAATAATTCTAAATCAACAAACCAAATAGAAATTCCAAAATAAAAGTATCAAATAGAAATGCTCCAACATGAGATATGCCCCAACATTAGATATGTTGAATTCCATCTCGTTTGCACATCTAGAAATACCAATTTTTTTGTATCAATTTTCATTTTCTTAGCAGAAAACTTAAACTTCTCCAACCTTGATGGAGAGGACCTCACATACCTCACTGCATTCCTTACCTTCACAAAAGACTCATCACAATCCTTTAACCTCTCACAAACAACAAGGTTAAGAATATGCGCACATCTTATATGAAGATAATTGCCCTGTAATAAATTTTCCTTCAAAAAGCTTTTTAGAAACCAAATAGGACCATCATTAAAAGAAGCATTGTCAACTGTAGTGAAAAAAATTCTCTCAATACCCCAATCAAGTAAGCAAGCTTCCACATACTTCCCAATTGTTTCCCCTTGTGATTAGGAATTTGACAGAAATTTATAATCTTTTTGTGCAACTTCCAATCAGTATCAACAAAGTGCACTGTGAGAGTAACGTAATTTAAGTTCTGCACTAAGGTCCATGTGTTGGTAGTCAAATTAACTCTGCATGCACATGAACTAAAAAGTCCATTCACTTTCTCCTTCTCATCTTGATAAATCTTTAGAACATCTCTTTGGACAGTTTGACGAGAAGGCATTTGAAAACTAGGTACAAGTGACTTAACAAAGGCCTGAAAACCTTGACCATCCACTACCTTGAATGACATCTCATAAATAATACACATCTCTGTAAGCTTTTGCCTTGATACCACTGAATTATACCTATGAGCTATTAAACTAGACCCAATATTGTCATTCTCTCATTCAGCCGTTGTACTACCAGTCAAGTGTGTTTGATATTTATCCATTGGGCCTTTTATCCTATTCATAGTATTTTTCTCACACTTCAATACATGATTTCTAAGAGTTGAGGTACCAATCTTGTTTCTGTCTTCTTTGTCATGTGTTCCCATACTATAGATGATTTACGTTTGGGAGGCGGGCAATTTTGGTTGGTAAGGGTAGGAGTAGGACTAGGGACATCTTGACCAGATTCTAAATCAATTACAGAAGACATAGACGGTGCTCCCTGACCCTCTATGGATGGTTCAGATTTATTATTCATCTAGCAAAGGTGAACAAACAATCACATGATAGTCAATGACTCAATATTAGTCACAACTCACAAATCAAATCACAATTATGCCAAATCACAATTAGTTATTCAAATTAGTTATTTAAATCACAATTATGCCAATTCACAATTACTCATACTCTAATAGTCTAATTAGTAATTACTAATAGTCATTTTCTAATTGCTACATTTAGATTGCATTCAAATTGTTAAACAATTTCACAATCAATCAAGAAAATTTCAAACACAATTTCAAATAAATTCATAACTTTAAACAAAACCAAATCCTCCAATCAAGTCCATCCTCCACAGTTTCACAACCTAATAACAATCAAATTAATTGGCCAGCTACAAAGAAGGCCTTATAATTGTACTATTGTAATTTTCTCATCCACCAGGAATACTCTACATATAACAATCATGACGCAAGCATTCTAGCCAGCATTTCACTCAAGCACTTAATCATAATCACATAAAATTAGGCACCCAACAGGAAACGCCAAAACAGAGTTACATAGAAGCATTATAAACAAACCTCAGCTTCTGTAATTACCTGATTCTCCCACTGCCAAATGGCTCTGCCTCTACATTGGACCAGTATTCTTGTTTCCCAAGAAAAGAACAAGTCGCCCATGTGCTCGCCACTCTGCTTTAATGCCAATCTGTAGTAATATTTAACCACAAAATTACCACAAGCCTAGTTGAAGCTTTAACCTTCCCAAAAATACTTGGCAAGCAGGGACTACTAGAAAATGAGATGTCTTATAGAAAATGTACATCGTAAAGTTCAAATCTTTCAGTCGTAAGGAGAACATTTGGCGGAAAGAGATAAAAAAAACCTGGATATTGGGATCCTCGTATAGAACACCACTATCCTTCAAGCACAAAGCATGGAACCTTTCAGCAATATCTCCTATTGGCTGCAGAAATGAATAATTAAGTTACTAGTTAAAAGTTTGATTTAGCACAATGAATGGACATCATTACTAGCAGCACATAGCGCTGAGACCAGACCATATCTTTCGGCAGTTGATAAGGCCAGATATTAAACCCAAAAAAAAAAAAGAGACTTGCAAAGAACACATCCATCTTGCCAGGTAATCAGTTAGTTTTAGGGAAGGGATTGGAGGAAAGGAACAAAAGACATTTAGCGGGAATGCAAAATAAGTTGTGCTGGTTGAACATAGCATGTGATCAACAACATCAGGGCTTAGGCCCTAGTCAAGAAGGGTACAACTTCTGTATCACAAATGCGACAATCTTGAGCACCCTTTTACTTAGCCTGACTTGATTTTTATCTCTTAAACGTTCCAGCTACTCGATCTCCAGTAATGATTGCTTGTTAAAAGGTTTGCTTGAGATTGCTCGAAAAATAAGTGAGTCAAGCAAGAGCAAAGCAATAAGCGGTTTGTGTACATTTCAACAGACTGTTAAATATGAGGGATATTCCTATTTACACCACAAAGCTCTCTGAATATGGATCCTTTCAGCTAAATAATACAGATTTTCATAATTACAGTCGGTAGTACCTGAACAGAATTTGCCTGCTCTCCAACAGGAACAATGGCTGTTGCCTCCCCTGCATTTGGAGCATCTTCAAATCCTGGGACTATATTCGGTTGAGACTGGACATCCAAACTAGGAGGGCCCTCAATAGCCAGTGGACCCAGGAGATCACCAAGGAGATCAGCTAAAGAAGGTTGGGGTGCTGCGCCAACGCGAACTGAGGGGGGGTGGTCAGGGGTGCGCCGCGAACTGAGAGGGGGTTAGGGTTTGAAATGTGAAGTGAGAGAGGACGCGGGGGGGTCGCGTTATTGTTTTCATTTTACTTAGTTTTTTTATAAAATAAACCGGTTCGGACCGGTTTGGAGCAATATACTCCGGTCCGGTACCTGTTTTTCTATGTATGAAATCGGGATCAAACTGACCATTCCGATAAGTTTTTTCTCACCGGTTTGGCCTGTTTCGGTTTGGTTCGGCCAGTCCGGCTGGGTGTTTGGACACCCCTAATCACGGTCAAGCCATATTAGTATAAATAATTTATGCTTGATTAAGGGCAAAGGATTATTAGTATCTGTAAGTTGACCAAGTCAGAATATGCCAATCACACGAAGTACTAGCTCCTTGTGTACCCCTACTAGTCCTTAACAAAAAAAATAATAGCTAGCGGCCTCGAGTGTGATCTACATATATTGATCTCTCAGTTTTGTTCTTAATTTTTTATTTGCAAGTGGAAAGTACTTTATACGCTACTTAATGCAAAAACTAATAATAATTATACATATTTTAGTAAAAAAAAAAGAAAAAGAAAAAAGAAAAGGGAAGAAGCATCTCTATGACTTTGGAGCACTTAACCAATAAGTGGTGGGTATTGAAGATATATATATACACGTCACATGGTTTAATTTGTAATTTCAGGGTACATACTCCCTCAGCTGAAAGATCAAATCTACATTTCAATAGAACTAATTAGACATGATGTCCAATTAACGACAAGCTAGAAGTCTAATTAATTTCATGGTTCGGCCATATTTGTCAAACAAAATAAGAACGATGTAACTCAAGTAGTATTAGAGCTAAGGGCCAAACAATGCAATATATATCTTAAGGAAATGACATTTTTAGATTAAAACAGAACACGTACACGTAAGCCCGCCATGTTTGATTTTGCTCAAAGTGCTTAATCATTATATATATTTCACCTGCAAAAATTAAGAGCACGACCAAAAATCATAAATGGGAAAGGCTGGCACGCAATCTGGTCCCCCCCGATACTCTTTTATTGCTTCCCTACTTCCTTGGCTTTAGTGGGATTGAATAACATCGATTACCATAGAATTTAAGGAAGGATTTAGGTTTAAAGAAGAATCTCAACCTACTGTTTGCTTTCTGATCGACAAGTTTATTGGGACCACACGTGAAAACTTAACTTCTTTTCCACTTTCAATGTTAACAGTGATCAATCGTGCTTCTCTGGTAGAGAAAAGGACCCATGATACTGAGGAGACGACGATCCAGGGGGAAAATGATTGCGAGTAAAGCTGTGGACAAGAATGGTGGAGAGGCCATAAATCCCAACTGAGGACGAGGAAGATGTCCTAAATGTTAAAGTAATATCGCACCCAGCCGAAGAGGGCTACAGTACTGTGCATAGCATGACACTTGTACCCCTGAATTTTTGAATCTTAGAATGAAAGTTCAGTCAGTGATTGATGAAGGAAAACGACCCCACAAGGCCTCTGTATCCCATCGGGCATCAGCCACTGGGCCTCTCGCTTTCGTTTCACGTGCTAGTGGTGCCCAATAGTGACTGCCTAACAAGTTAATTTTTTTAGCCAAAGTGGATCCCACCTTACCCACCAAACTACACCTTCTTTTGTTCCTCTCATATATACCGCATCCCACCCATACACCTCTTGTGACTCTTTCGCAGCTCTCGCTCTCGCTCTCTTACCGCCTCTGGTGCTAAGCGTTTACCGTTTAGTATTATTCTGATTTTGGTACAAAACACTTCATACGGTTGGAGCCAATTAGCGTCTACTAACTGTGTTTTAGCTATTCTAGCTCCGACAGTACCACCTAAAAAAGCAACCCACTTTCCTCTGATCCTCCCGGATTTCCTTTCTCCCCATCTCCCACACTCTCACAATCTGTTGTTCTGCCTCTGCTTCTCCTTTCTTCTGCATAACTGAACCCATGGAAGATCTGATAATCTCTCCCTCCTCCTCCTCCTCTCTCGTCTCTTTATCCCAAGAAACCCCACCAACCCTTCAACAAAAGCTCCAGTTCATAATCCAAAGCCAGCCGGACTGGTGGGCTTATGCCATTTTCTGGCAAACCACGAACGACGACAATGGCCACCTCTTCTTGACATGGGGTGACGGACATTTCCAAGGCACCAAAGACACATCCCCTAAACTCTCCCACACTAATACCCACCCTATTCCATTTCTACACTCCGAAAGAAGAAAGTTCATGAAGGGTATCCATTCCACGATTGGCGAAAACCACCAGGACATCGATGACATGTCCACGAACGCCGATGTCACAGACGCCGAATGGTTCTACATCACGTCGTTAGCCCGCTCTTTCTCCGCAGGGGACGGTGCGCCCGGCAGGGCCTTTAGTACTAATTCTCTGGTGTGGTTGAACGGTGGCCATCAGCTTCAGTTCTACAATTGCGAGAGAGCTAAAGAAGCTCAAATGCATGGGATTGAGACTCTGATTTGTATTCCAACCTCTAGTGGGATTCTCGAAATGGGTTCTCCGGATACAATCGCGGAGAACTGGAGTGTAGTCCAACAAGCCAAGTCTTTGTTTGGTTCAGATCTCGTTGGTTTAGTACCCAAGCAGCCTAGCCCAAGTTCCAGGCCTACACAGTTTCTTGACCGAAACATTTCTTTCGCTGATATTGGCATAATTGCGGGCATACAAGAAGAGGACACTTCTCAAGAGGAGAAGAGAATAGGAACGGTAGGAGAAAAGAAAGAGAGCGTCAAAATTGGACAATCTTCATACGTGGACTCGGAGCACTCTGATTCTGATTGTCCACTGATCCCAGTAAGAATAGAGAAAAGAACTCCCAAGAAGAGAGGGAGGAAACCCGGACTCGGCCGCGACACCCCGTTGAACCACGTTGAGGCGGAGCGCCAGCGACGAGAAAAGTTGAACCACCGGTTCTACGCGCTGCGAGCCGTGGTACCCAACGTGTCGAGGATGGACAAGGCATCGCTGCTATCGGACGCGGTGTCCTATATCAACGACCTCAAGACCAAGATCGACGAGTTGGAGTCACAGCTACAAACAGAGTCTAAGAAGGTGAAGTTAGAACTGGCTGATACCATGGACAACCAAAGCACCACCACCTCCGTCGACCAAATTAGGTCCAGCTCGAGCGGGTTCGCGCTCGAGGTTGAGGTCAAGATTGTAGGACTTGATGCCATGATTAGGGTTCAGTCGGAGAATGTTAATTACCCGGCAGCAAGGTTTCTGGCTGCGCTACGTGACTTGGAGTTCCAAGTCCATCATGCGAGCATGTCGTGCGTGAACGAGCTCATGCTTCAGGATGTTGTGGTTAGGGTTCCTGATGGCTTGAGAAGTGAAGAAGGTCTTAAGATTGCTCTTCTGAGAAGATTAGAGCATTAAATTTTGTGTTTTAGCCCTTTTGGGTATGTAGTAGAGCAGTAAGCTTGTTAATTACCAGCTGTTATGTATATTTGCTGTTGTAATGTATGAAACTAATGCATATTTTTTTGGTAATTTGGTTTTTCACTTCTATTTGCATCGCGAAATTATGTAATTATGGATGTACGATATCCTAAGTTGCTTCTATTTTTTATTTCTTGAATGATGTAGTATTTGTCAAGTTTAGTACGCATCGTTTGAATCCTTTTTTTTCTGAAAACACTCATCGCATAACTTAAATAAAAACAGAGTTCATATCACAACTTAATACTGAACGGAATACAAGACAAATCGACAGAGCCAGTAACCAAGGAACGAGCAGGCCAATGCGCCAAGGGGTGATCCTGTTTGGTTGAGTCTTCTAGGCACCCAGTGTAAAGACCAAGCAGACTGAGCTTTAAAAATCTGGCGGAGAGACAAAATCATCTTTCAATTTTCCAGCAAGGAGAGATATGGGGAGAGCCTAAATTCAGCGCAAGCAGAGTAGAGTCTGTCTCGAAAATAACATTAGACTAATTCTTCAACAAGGCTAGTTCAACAGCACGAACACATGCAAAATTTTCACGTCCGAGAGGGTCTATAGCTTGAATCCGCTCCTTACACACTATAGACAGAGCTAGAGAAGTCTCTACAAGAGACAGCTGTGTACGATTCTGAACGACTTATAGCCATGTCAAAATTGATCTTCAAAAATCTTGGCTTCGGAGGAACCCAAGAAGCTGCAAAATCCAGACAAACAACTAACCCTGCTAAGAAATGTTCATGATACCGATGAGCCAGAGAAAATGTGAGAGCACTGATATTAGTAGGCCTTCCTTCGTGTAAAGCTTTGTTAATTACGATTCTCCCATAAAATATCTATAACTAAAGCTGCATTATGCATAAAGGCATCAAGAACTGTTCCTGGTCGTTAGACATTGTTAGAAATAAAAATTTATACTTTAGATAAATGAGACACCCAATGAAAAAATCCAATTTGATTTATTTACATCTCATTTATGAAAATAAAGATACAAGAGGGGCTTATATTTATAAGCCAAAATTTTCCTACTCCCCGCTTAGCAATGTGGGACTCTTCACATTTCAACATTCCCCCGCAAACTCAAGGTGGACAAACCGACAAACCTTGAGTTTGGAGTTACAAAAATAATTACAGAAAAAATAATTACAAAGATTGCCGGTACTAAGCCGGGAGAAAGCCGGAGAAGTTGCCGGTACTAAGCTGGGAGAAAGCCGGTACTAAGCCGGATGGTCGTTGGTACTAAGCCGGGAGAAAGCCGGTACTGAGCCGGAAAAGTTGCCAGTACTAAGCAGGGAGAAAGCCAGCACTAAGCCGGATGGTCGCCAGGAGGTAACCGGACTAAAACCGAAAACTTCCCTCTGATACCATGTTAGAAATAAAAATTTAGCTTTGATAAGTGAGACATCCATTAGGAGAATACCCAAATGGATTAATTGTGTTAACTCATGAAATGTGAAGAGTCCCACATTGCTTAGCAATGTGGGGAGTAGGAAAATTTTGGCTTATAAATATAAGCCCCTCTTGTATCTTTATTTTCATAAATGAGATGTAAACAAATCAAATTGGATTTTTCCATTGGGTGTCTCATTTATCTAAAGTATAAATTTTTATTTCTAACATGGTATCAGAGGAAGGTTTTCGACTTTAGTCCGGTTACCTCCTGGCGACCATTCGGCTTAGTACCGACTTTCTCCCGGCTTAGTACTGACAACTTTTCCGGCTTAGTACCGGTAACTTTTTCGGCTCAGTACCGGCTTTCTCCCGGCTCAGTACCGGCAATTTTTGTTATTATTTTCCCTCTAATTATTTTTGTAACTTCAAACTCAAGGTTTGTCGGTTTGTCCACCTTGAGTTTGCAGGGGAGTGTTGAGAATTGTGTAGTCCCACATTGCTTAGACAATGTGGGCATGTGAGACTTTTGGGTTATAAATAACCCACCTTATGTAACATTTTAAATATAAGTGAGTTAACACAATTAATCCATTTGAATATTTTCCTAATGGGTGTCTCACTTATCAAAATTAAATGATAGTGTGACGCATGTTCGAATATATTCAAACATAAGTAGGGACAGAAAGTAGCCGACATAAAATTTTATCCTTGTTGGAATATTTCTAATTGTGTTCTTAAACATTCAAACAAAATCAAATATTTATTGGGGACGAAAACTTCCCTCCACCAAAAAAAAACATATTCGAATACGTTTGAACACTGTTCGTTAAATTCGTCCCTAAAGATCCGTTTCGAGGACGCATGAAAAATTTCGTCTCTAAAGATCCTTTAGCGACCACGCTGCAGAGATGACAGATGGATGCCTTATTTTGGTCCTAAAGATCGTTAGACAAAATTTTGACTTTTGGAGACGAAAATCTTTGCCCCTAGAGGTAAAAAATGGTGTAGTGAGAATGAAGCACAATGGATGAAACAAACGGGGATACGATAAATGGTCAACGCTCGATCGTTTGTGTGTAAAACTAGGATTGTAGATTATAGAAGCATGATAAAAGGCAGCTGTGGGACAGGTCGGTTTTACAATTCTCCTGGCCAAATATTATCGTAGTCTGTTGCTTCTTTTGTGGACGAGATTGACCGAGGAAAAGGGCGTGTTCGGACAAGGGAATCTATCTAGATCCCGTACCCAGCACTACTAAGTCCTAACGAGCACTAAAAAAATGTGATTTTTGTGCACCTAATTTATGGTACTACTTTTATGGGACCAAGGCATGCTTGAGTGAAAACCAATAGAAGTCGCTTAGAAAAAAAAAAACAGAACCCCTGCGGGCCCTATCGATCGAATTCCAGCGAAGAAAAGGTCAAAAAAAATTGGACGTGGGCCAGATGGATGTTGATAATGTTCTTATTCGCGGACAAAAGTTGGAATAGAGGTTCTTGCCAAATCTACCGTTGCTAAACTGTTCGCCAATCGCCAAGAGCCAAAATGTTATAGACGTACAGTACGTACCCCATGCATTTTACCATGGTTTGCGTGCATATGAGCTTTGATGTTGACTTCTATACGTACAGTGGCGGAGCCAGCGATATAATCAATGGGGGTAAATTTTTAAGAAAATTCAAAGGAGTTAGCTTGGGCTGCTTGAGCTTAAGGGGGGCAAACTGAAATTCAATGGGTATTAAGGGGGCAAGCTTTAAAAAATAAAAAAAATAAAAAAATTTTACATGTAAAAATTTTTTTTGGGGGGACCAACCGGGGCAGTGGCCCCGGTTTGCCCCCCCTTGCCTCCGCCTGTACGTACATGTTCACGCTTTAATTAAACTAGAACTGGGGCCGGACACATTATCTCTGATAATTAATTAATTGGAAGTTATAGGAAATATGAGCATCTAATTAGTTCGATTATCAGATTTTGCTAAGAGAGTATCGATCGTTTAGTTTCTCCCTTCATGTTTGGGAAGAATGTTTATGCTAATTGCATTTGTTTTTGTCACCCAAAGAGAAGTAATTGACTACAAAATATGCATTAATTGACTCCACATACGAAGCGCACTTTGGCACGAGAAGAGATCAAGTGAAATATAGATGTGAAGAAGCTTCTAGAGCAATTAGGGGAAAAACTAACACCAGTGTATCAATGAAGAAATCTCCTTAATTAGAGTATTAAATTATTTGGGTTGTAGGTGGTAATTTACATATGCCGACGATTATTTTATATATTCTTGATGAATCAGTTGGTTTATGATCAACACGTCCGAGTAAATGCGTCTCGATCTTCACGTATCTTTCCTGCAAAACTACAAGAATAACCCCGGGCACCGAGGATACTAACCTCCGATACTTAAGTCAGATTCTTTTCTATATGTGTTATGTAGTTTGGTTGCTCATAATTTTTCTTACCTTTTCCATCGTTAACTCTCATCTCTCCATTGGTGGTAGAACCTCTTCAAGAGCTGTCTATGGTGCATGGGATGACCGTTATCAGCGGTTTCGATCCTTCTGCACTTTAACCGGCTGGTGAGCCTAGGGCGTCAACGGCTGGCATTGCTGGTGGCTCCTTAGCTCTTCCCTCCTCCTCGATGAGAGGCAAGGAGAATGTTACTGGTCCTTCATCTTCATACGATGTTGATAAGTTTGATTTGAAGCCTTTGGTGCTGCCTGTATGGCGTTCAAGATCGTATGCTCAACCTCTTCTTAATGAGGAGATGTTGAAAGACGTCCTGCAAGCTCCCCGACACATGAAGGTTGATAGGATCACGCGTAGTCTATCTCATTACGTGTCACTGATTGCCGCTCTTGAAGCGGCAGAGTTGAAGACGAAGAGGAATTGGAAGTTGCGCGCCTAAGGTTGGTGAAGCTTGAAGGCGAGCTGGAGTCCCAACGGAAGTTGGTTGAGGAGTTGCAGATTGTAGCCCGAAGTGCCCATTCCCAAGTCCAAACATTCGAGACCATGGTGGTAGATTTGGAGCGAGACATCATCTCTAGGGATGCTACCCTTGCCGAGTTAAGACGTGTAGTCAACGCTCTTGAACAGGGGCGGTTAGATTTTGAGTTGCACCTGTCTCAGGAGAAAGTGGAACTCTTGCAACGTTTGAGTGACTTTCGTGCATCTTCTTCGCAGAGAAAAAGTCGTTGCAGGCCAAAGTAGTGGATCTTCGTCGGGCTATGCGTAAAGCCTCTGATTCCTTTGTCGTTAAGAGAAAGGATTTAGAGGAGTCCCTTATGGTTCTTACTCTTCATGTTGCCGAACTATCGGCGATGCCAGCTTTTCTTGGTGATAAAGCGACTCTGGCGCGCAGGTGTATTCGCACGGCCATTGCGGTTCTCGAGGGGGCCCGTCTTAGTGAAGGAAGCCGCTTCCAGGTTCGTAAAGAAGGACGTGCCAAAGAAATTTACAACAAACTTGTGGAGACATTGGGAAATCGTGGCGTTCCCACTCCCCCCATGGGAGATGTAGATTTGTAATAACGTTACTACTTGTTATAATGTAACTCCTACTTTGTTGTTCGCCGTACTTTTGCCACAAGCTTTATTTGCTTTTTTGTTGCGTTTGTTGGTCATCTGGTGATTTATTGTTGTTTCTTTATTTTTGGTTAAATGTGAGACGTTTCGGTTTTATCCTCAGGCAATCTTTGTCCTGAGTTTGTGAACAAGACTGCGAACCTTGTTTCTCCTTAGTCTGTGGATGTGACTGGGGACCGGGGTCCTCCGAGGTCGTTTTGCGCTTGTAGGGACTGTGAACTGTAGTTCACCCAAGACCGTGGATGCGACTGGGAACCGGAGGTTCTCCGAGGTCATTTTACTCTTGAGGGACTGGGAACCTTGTTTCTCCTAAGTCCGTGGATGCGACTGGGGACCGAGGTCTTTCGAGGTCGTTTTGATCTTGGAGGGACTGGGAACCGTAGTTCTCCTAAGTCCGTGGATGCGATTAGGAACCGGGGTTCTCCGAGGTCGTTTTGGTCTTGAGGATCTGGGAACCTTGTTTCTCCTAAGTCCAAGGATGCGACTGAGAACCGGGGTTCTCCGAGGTCGTCTTACTATTGGAGGGACTAGGAACCGTAGTTCTCTTAAGTCCGTGGTTGCGATTGGGAATCAGGGTTCTCCGATGTCGTCTTACTCTTGCAGGTACTAGGAACCGTAGTTCTTCTAAGTCTGTGGATGCGACTCAGAACCGGAGTTCTCCGAGGTCGTTTTGCTCTTGAAGGGACTGAGAACCGCAATTATCCTAAGTCTGTGGCTGCGACTGGGAACCGGAGTTCTAAAAAGTGGTGTTGCTCTTGAAGGGATTGGGAACCGTAGTTCTCCTAAGTCTGTGGATGGGACTTGGAACTGGGGTTCTCCGAGGTCGTCTTGCTCTTGATGGGACTGGGAACAATAGTTCTCCTAAGTCTGTGGATGCGACTGGGAACCGGGGTTCTCCGAGGTGATCTTACTCTTAAAGGTACTGGGAACCGTAGTTCTCCTAAGTTTGTGGATGCGACTGGGAACCGGGGTTCTCCAAGGTCATCTTACTCTTAAAAGGACTAGGAACCGTAGTTCTCCTAAATCTGTGGATACGACTGGGGACTAGAGCGGTGTTTGTTTCCTCAAAATTTTGGGGTTCGAAATTTCCAACAAAACAAACACACTCCAAAATTTTTAACTTTTACACACACACTCTACTTTTCACAAACCCCAATAAATCTCAATAAAGTAAAGATTCCCAAAATTTCGGGAATATTCCCCGAAATTTCCACAAACAAACACCCTATAGAGTTCTCCGAGGTCGTCTTACTCTTTGTGTACTTGGAGAATGATACTTGAGATGGTACTCGAGGAGAAATCTTCGGAATTTTCATTCGCGGTAGGTAGTGGTGGAAACATGAAACATAATATCTATGTAAACACACAGAGAGAAACAAAGTTGCAATATTCATGTGTAGTACTTTCAAAGATATATTGAATTCCACGGATGCTGGAGTGCCTTGCCTCGGAGATCCTCTAAGTAGTATGTCTATGGTCATTTGGACTCGACGATGCGATATGGGCCTTCCCAATTTGGATGGAGTTTGCCTTGTCGTGGTTCTTTGGTTCCTAGTAACATCTTATTGAGGACTAAATCCCCGAGAATGAAATAGCGGGGTCTGACTTTGACATTGTAGTAATTTGCGATTTTCCGCTTGTAAGCTTCCATCCTAAGCCACGTTTCTTCACTTTTTCCTTCTAGCAAGTCGAAAACCAGCTTCTTTTCTTCCTCATTATTTTCATGAGTGAACATCACTACTCGCGGCAAGAGAGCTCCGATTTCTATCGAGATTACAGCGTCGGTTCCATAAGTGAGGCCGAATGGTGTTTCTCCCATAGTTGTCCGGACAGTGGTGCGGTATGCCCATAAGACTCTCGGTAGTTCTTCTTCCCAGGAACATTTGTGATCATCAAACTTTGTTTTGATAATCTTTAGCAGCGATCGGTAATCGCCAGTCACCAGGCTCTATTTTGTCAATAGTTCGAATTTCGGACACGACCCCGATAGATTGTATAATACCTCGTCCCTTGGGTGTTCCTGCTGCTCCCGATACTTCGGTAGCCAATGCCTTTGCTCTGGTAGTTTGATCAAGAGAAATGTGTTGGATTTCAAAGGCTTCAAAGCGTTTCTTCACTTCTAAGGCTCGTTTCATATAGGTCGTCATTCTTTTGTCTCGGGCTTCGAAGTTTTCGGTGACTTGTCCTACCACTAACTGGGAATCTGTATGTACGTTTAGGTGCTTTCTCCCTAAAAGCTCTACAATGAGTAGTCCAGTTATGAGGGCTTCGAATTCGGCCTTGTTGTTAGTGGAGGAATATTCGAGCTTGATTCCAAGTTCGAGACGCTCTTCCCCAAGTACATCAATAACGATCCCTACTCAGCATGCTTCTTGAGTGGATGACCGATCTACATAAATTTGCCACCATTTCGACTTGTGATCCTTTTCCTGACATGCGGTCATTGTGAATTCAAGGACGAAATCAGCTACTGTCTGCCCTTTTACGGCTGTCCAAGGTTGATATTCGATCTCAAATTCGTCGACTTCTACTGACCACTTGACTAATCTCCCTGATGCATCCGACTTTTCTGGAGTTTGCCGTAGTGTGTGATCTGTCAAGACGATGATGGGGTGATCTTGAAAGTACGACCTCAACTTTGTCCCCAAGATGGGGACAGCTAGCGCCAATTTGTCGATATCGGGGTTTCGAGATTCGGCTCCTTGCAGGGTTTTGCTTACGTAATATATGGGTCGTTATATACCATCATCATCTCTTATGAGCGTTGTGCTTACTACCAAATCAGAAACAACAAGATAGAGGTAAAATGTTTCTCCTGGCATTGGGGAACTGAGGAGTGGAGGACTTGTTAAATATTCTTTGAGCTCGTCAAAAGCCCTTTGACATTCCTCCGTCCATTCGAAAGCCTTTCGAAGCGTTTTGAAAAACGGCAGACATTTATCTGTAGCGCGAGAGACGAACCTATTGAGCGCTAGTATTCACCCCGTGAGTTGTTGCACATCCTTGACGTTCTTCGGCGATTGCATGTCCAGGATGGCCTTGATCTTTTCCGGGTTAGCTTCGATTCCTCGTTGAGATATGAGGAATCCTAGGAATTTTCCAGAGGATACTTCGAAGGCGCATTTGGCTAGATTCAAACACATTTTGTATTTTTTGAGTACTTTGAAGGCTTCGGTGAGATCTGTGACATGATCTGCTGCTTCTCGCATTTTCATTAGGAGATCGTCTAAGTAAACTTTCATGCAACGCCCTATCTATTTTTTGAACATTAAGTTGACCAGCCTCTGGTATGTTGCCCCGACATTCTTTAATCTAAAAGTCATTACTCGATAGTAATAAATATCCCGACTGGTTGTTAAGGAGGTACATTCTTGATCCGGTGCGTGCATCTTGATCTGGTTATATCCCGAGAAGGCGTCCATGAAGCTGATGAATTGATGTCCCACACTTGAGTCGATAAGGGAATCGATTCTTGGGAGCGGGAAACAATCTTTTGGGAACGTCTTATTTAGGTTAGTGTAATCTATACACATTCTCCACTTACCGTTGACCTTCTTTACCATGACCACGTTTGCTAGCCAACTGGGGTAGTTGACTTCCCTGATAATTCGGGATTTGATCAACTTCTCGACTTCCTCCTGGATCGCTTGATGTTTTTCAGGAGCGACGCTTCTCTCGCGTTGTACGATTGGTTTGACGTCGGGGCGTACATTCAATTTGTGGGTAATGACCTCGGAGTCTATTCCTGGCATATCCTCATGTGACCAGGCGAAAAACTTCGCCGTTTGCTCGAAGAAATTCCAAGAGTTCTTTTTTGGAGTTGTTGAATAGCTGGGTGCCAATCTTTATTGTTCGTTCTTTCAAGTCCGTCTAGAGCGATACTTCTTCTAACGGTTCTACCTGTTGCGCTCTAAATTCTTCCCAGTATTCAACAGCCATGGTTTTTGTAGTTCCTCGGGTGTCCGACAGGTAACACTTTCTTGCTTGTTCTTGGTCTCCTTTCGCCTCCCTTATTCCCGATTTGGTCGGGAATTTCATTTTCAAGTGGTAAGTTGACAGCACGGCGCACAATCGATTAAGGGTAACTCGACCTATGATGGCAATGTAGGAAGACTCTCCTTCGAGAATTAAAAACCTCACGAAGAGTGATGCTTCATTCGGGGGCTCCCCCACTGTGAATAGTAATTTTTTATTTCCAGGCTGAATACCTCATGACCGATGAACCCTGTGAGTCGATTGTTTTCTTTTCTCAGTGCTTCCCTCCTGAGCTTCATTTGATCGTAGGCGGTGGTATAAAAAATGTCAGCGGAACTTCCGATGTTCGATGAGTATTCGCCGAATTTTTTAGTTTCCTATTAAAGCATCGATTACCAACGCGTCGTAGTGTGGATACTCGACTCCCACAGTGTCTTTTGCTATGAACGTGATAGGACTTTCTTCTCCTAACATTGGACACCGAGATCCACTGTTTATCTTCGCAACAAGTAATCGTCTCATGTAGGTCTTTCACGAAGATCTAGATGATCCTCCTGCTGCAAAGCCTCTGGAAATGACCTTTATTTTGCCTAGCGCTCTCGGTGGCGATCGTCGTTCTTCCGGTTTTCCTCTCTATCGTGGGGCTTCGTTGACCCTTCGATCTTCACGAGGTAGTTCTCTCTTGTCTCTTCGGTAGGGCCCCAAACGTCGGTTCTCAGGAATCCTCAGCTCTCTCCGGAATGGCTCCCCTAGTCTGGTTGTGGTGAATTGTCGAAGACGACCTTGTTGAATGAAGGCTTCTATCTGTCTCTTCAGTTGTATGCATTCATCATCGTGGTTGTGATCATTATGGAAGCAACAAAATTTTCAGTTGTCTCGTTTGTCAATATCGGACCACATTTTCTGGGGCCACTGTATCTCGGAGTTGTTTCGGATCTCCATGAGAATTTTAACCTGGGGTTATTGAGAGGCGTAAATTGTATCCTCGTACGATCCGTACATGGTTCGGTCCGTGAGTGTGGTCTTTGTTCCCCTTCTGTTGTAGGGAGCCTGGTTGAAGGTCCTTCTTTTCTTATTTTCGCCGACGTCCCTCATTGATCGACGACTTGTTGCCGGCGAGCTGCTACCATATTTTTGGCATTCATATACTTTTGTGTTTTTCCATGAATTCTCCGAAGGTCTCTTGAGGTTTCTTCCCTAGCGAGAATGAAAATCTCTCATCCGTTAAACCAGCTACTATAGCGATAAGCACCACTTTATCCTCCGGATCTTCCACGTTGAGCTTTTCTTGATTGAAGCGCGCCACATAATCTCGCAGAATTTCCTCTTCCTTCTGCAGGGTGGAAAGGAGGTGAATGACCGACTTTTTCTATTTTTTGCATGCAATGAAGTGGCTAATGAAGGCCTTGCTGAGCTCTTTAAAACTTGGAATGGAGTTTGGTCTCAACCTACTGAACCACATGCGTGTTGGTCCGGATAACGTTGTAAGGAATGCTTTACGTTTGATGGCGTCTTGGATGTCCAGTATTCCATCTGCGATCGGTAACCTTCCAAATGGTCAAGCGGATCAGTCGTTCCCGTGTATTTGTCAATCACTAACATGCGGAATTCGGACGGTGGCCGGTCTGCTAGAATAGGTGGACGAAGATTCACCTGGTGCATCACATTTTCCAGGGAAGACGGTGGCGACTTGTCCACTTTCTGTCTCATCCTTTCAACTCGGCTAAGACTTATTCTAATCTTGCATCTACTCCGTCAGCATCTTCATTCCTTCCAGGTGGAGAGTGTGAATCCCTATTGTACGGTGGGACTTGGGCCTCTTCATTCTGCCTTTCCGACATCGATATCTGTGGTATGCTAGTCTCCCTGACACGCCTTTCTTGGATAGATGTTTCTCCTGGTTGTGCGTGGTTCTGGCTCGGCTCTCGTCCTGTGTTGGTATGTGAATCGTGGACGGCTTCTGCTAGCCCTTCAATTTCTTGGGGAAGAGGTTCCGAATTAATTCCGAATTTCCCTTTCCCTTTACTCTTAGTGGTCACCATAAACCTTTTATCGCAAGAACTTCAAACGTTCCCACAAACGGCGCCAACTGATGAATCAGTTGGTTTATGATCAACACGTCCGAGTAAATGCGTCTCGATATTCACGTATCTTTCTTGCAAACTACAAGAAAAACCCCGGGCACCGAGGTTACTAACCTCTGATGCTTAAGTCAGCTTCTTTTCTATATATGTTATGTAGTTTGGTTGCTCAGAATTTTTCTTACCTTTTCCATCGTTAACTTTTCCTTTTATAGCTTTTCTCCCATGTTCCTCTCTTTCAATTTGGCAGGAATGCTTACGGGAATTTCGTCCCGTATGGTCGTGTGCTCTTTGACGGTTCTCTCACGTCTTCGCAGCGGTCATTTTCCTCCACCATGGGAATCGAGGGATCATGGAGTTGGCGATTTATAGCGGGTTTTTTGGACAACCGCTCATGACACGTATAACGATCTACCCTTCTAGATCTGCATGCAGCATGGGCTTGATTGTAGCCATTAGGTCTCAGAGAGATGTAATCATGCTTGTCGGCCCAAATTAGTTTGGGTTGGACGTGTTTCAGTATTGGTATCATAAATTCTCAATTAGGGGAGATGGCAATTTTGTGCTCAAGGTTTAAGGAACCCTTTTGCTTGTTTTGGGCTCAATTGTATATCTTTATTGTTATTTTTGGGTTAATACAACTGTAGAGTACTCATCCAAAACAAACATGGGTTTGTTTTCTCTTTGGCTAAAAAAGAGGAAATCCGATTTGCTTAATTATAAATTAGGTGCACAAAAATCAGATTCCAGAATCAGATTCAGGTTGGTGTAATATCCCTTCGGAGCAAAGCAGGGAAAATTCTAGTACTATGAGTAACATCCAAGAGCTAACAGTTAAGGTTCTTAACTTTTTCACTCAAAATCTCCGTTTCGCTGTTTGTACTCTTTATTACAGCTGTTTGAAAGTGATTTTGTAAAATTGACGGGCTTCGGGATCAAAGAAAACGTGCGAGGAATGCATCTCATACATTAAGGAAAGCCTCAAATTAATATGGGGATAGGTTATCTAGCTAGATTGAGAAGCAAGCGACAGGAGCAGAAACTGAAGTCAATTGATTGTTATCTACGGTTCTTGGACTGGCTAGCTTCGGTCTTTATATATATATAATTATCAAAATCACACAATATACTCGTGCGGAAATTGACTGCCATCAGGAGTCAGTCTTTATGTCACGTGATTTTAGTGTGTATATATATAATTATCAAAATCACACAATATACTCGTGTGGAAATTGACTGCCATTAGGAGTCAGTCTTTATCTCACGTGATTTTAGTGTCATTAAAGACCTGGGCCTGCAGGAAAAGTACATGTACCTTGTTATACTTAAGAAACTCTTAATTGTACCTTGAAGCTTAAAGCGACATCACTTAGCTCATGCTCCTACAAAATATTCCATTCCCTTTTTTATTTCGTTAACTACAACTTATCCCATATGTGTTTGCTGGAATTCCGACCATATATATATTAGATACGTGTTGGTGTCGAATATATATAGATATATGCTTTTCCCTTTAATTTCAGGCCTCACAGACGCATAATCCCTTCCATCATGGAAAGCGACAATTGTTTTCTAGAAGAGAAATTGAACCTACTAATTAATTTGGTTAGTGTCGTTTTTAGGCACTATCTTTTAAATATTATCTATTCTTGATAGGTGTAGATAAGAGAGAATTAGGAAAAATGTGTCGGGGATCAGCTTTACTCATGACTAATAATAACCATTAAAACAATTGTATCCCACAATTCGTATCTTTGTTCTCTTGGTTTTGGATTTTGGGAAGACATAGTTTTGAACATTTCTTCCGGTTCTTCTGTGAAAAATCATATTTAAAACATATTAACACTTAGAAGGGGTGAATAACTGTTACCCTCTATTTAAAAATTAATAACAATTTTACGAAAATCCTAAAATTGTTGAGTCTAAATTTGAATCAATATTAACTCATCAATAGAATAAGAAGTGTAAAATTTTGGGCGCCAAGGATTTTTTTGAGAAAGTAGAAACTGAAAAATTCATTTGGGCTAGTAGCCACCAGAAATTTACTAAGTAAAATCTTACAATGGTGATTCAGATACGAGCAACCAGTTGCTTGACATTGACTACCCCAATATAATAATCAATGTAATCCAGCTTAGACTCGCTCCATGTTGTTAACTCTCAGCCTTCTGAGATTCTTCTTATGAATTTTTTAAGAAAGATATTGTTCTTTAACACCGAGAACTCTGACAGCTAAACTCCAGTACTCTGAATGTTTCACAGAAGAAAGTTAATTACGATGGTGATTGAATAGGTGAAACTGGAGAAAATCTGAATTGTTAATAAGCATGGATCTTTAAAAAAATTTCTCTCTCAAAACTATGGAATGATATCTTTAAGGTTTCATGGACGATCTCTCACAGAATTTATAGAGTGGGTTGAGTTTCAATTGAATTTGAATTCTGAAAAGAGAGAATATTTCAAAATCGTCAAAGTTCACTCGAGCTAAGGTAAGGCAGTAGGCGAGCAAGTTGAATTTGTGACTTCTGAGAGGGTTCACTCGAGCTAAGGTAGGGCAGTACGCAGGAGAGTTGAGGCTGTAGCTTCCTCGTAGACTTGGCTTGAGCCAAGAGGTGAGCGGTAGGCAACCGAGATCACTTTTCGGAGATGTCTCATAGATTTTTCATGAGTGGGTCCAGCTCATTGATTTTAGCGTATCTTCTTGACACATATAAATCACTGTTTTTCAAATTTGAAAGTCTCGTCAACCTTATCTTCTTGGTAAATAGCCTCAACTTCCCTCTTGAACACTTAAAAAAAAAAACTACAAAAAAAACTTACATTCTGTACTATACTGAACGATAAACTGGTCATGGAACGAAGTTGTTTTTGTATTCACTCTCTCACAATCAAATATTATAATATAATATTTTTCTCTTCTATCAAATCATAAATTTTTACTACAAAAAATATAAAAAATTACCTCTCTCTTCACTTTTTCACTAAACCCAATACCAAAAATTTTAATAACTCAAAAATTTTACTACACAAACCCACAAAATACATGTGTAAAGTGATAAATTATTAGTCTACAAAACTCATTTTCATTCAAACTTACATCTCTATGCTCTCTTCATTGTCATACATAAAGGACATCTTGATCAAAATGAAAACTGAGATATGGACATGTAGAGTCCGGTTATTATGCTTTGTCATAGGGTGCTGAGCCACGGCTGAGAGTTGCTCTTCAAATTTCAATGGCTGACCTCGATTAAAATGATTTGACCCAATCCCGAGCCGTTTTGCTGTGACCGACCTACAGACAAATTTGAAAAAAACCCGCTTTGTCTTCCTCGCCAGATCTACGCAGCAAATTTGTCTTCCTCACCAGATCTCCGCAGCAAGTTCCTCACCAGTCTTGGGTTCAGTTTCCGCAGCAAGGTCTCTGAAATAACAGCTCAGGGGTGCTTGTCGTTATCTCTGTTTGATTGTACATTTTAATTTGTGGTTTGAAAAACATACTAAACTAATAATTACGGAATCTTGATGAATAAAACAATAAATAACGCATCATGGTATGTTTGAATCGTAGATTTTAATTTGTGTAAGCATTTGTCATTTAAGAGAAAACGACAAGTGCTCATCACGATTTCTCCATGGAAGCATTTTGTTGCCTTATCCGGATGTGCTGGATCTGCAATTTGAATATTTCATTTTCGGTGTGCATTTGATGGTTTCCTTATGAACGTTCCCTTTTGTAACGAGATCAAGCTTAGACGAGTTTGCTTGTAAATTTAAATTTGTAAGCAACTAATTTTGATGTGCAAATAGGCAGATATTATGGGACAAATAGGCAGATGTTAACTCTAATTCAACTGTTGGAAGAAATATATCAGCATCAATGTGAAGGCGCTTTGACGATTTCTCCCATAGCTGAGAAAAGTTAAAGTACTTTGTTATCGCCGTTTTGTAAATTTTAGGCTGGTTAGGAGTTTGTTGGAGCCATTCACCTTAATCATGCTCAGATGTGTTGTCGTCTTTACAAAATTGACTATATCTTTCAACCTTGGGAACACTAGCTGCAGGTAACATCAAAGTGGCAGCAAGCAAGTAATATATATAATATAAATCAATATTGAAATCATGGAGCCAACTATGCGTATTTTACATCAACATCTGGACCACCAAGTCTTTATGTGATTATTTCAATAATAGAGTAAAAGTATATGGGGTCCGCAAGTCTTGCTTGCAAAAACCAATGCAGCACATGGCCTTACTTTTAGTATATGGTGTCCACAACTTATCTTCACAATCAATCTGGCTGAACAGAATTATCCGTTGTTTAGCTCCCAGCAAGGAAGTAATCGTGTAATAGACAATCTATTCATAAAACAAAAGCTAGGAATTGTACTCCCATTGTCCATTCAGGAAAAGAAAAACGAGTACTATTACTCTTACCAACATAGGCCTCTGGGATAAAGATAGTGTCAGCCAACAGAAATAACTTGTCTTATTTATCTACCCTTAATCCCTCATATATCTGTTATGTACCATTGTTTACATAATTCGACACATCGGTTCTTTTCAGAAATGTTCTACAGCACTTTGATCTGTCAGTTTAACTTCGGGTAGTAAATGGCAGATATCTGAAAGTTGTGAACGAATAAATAACGTGCACATTACCTTGGCAAATCATGCCTCTGAATTCGTATTGCAGAATGAAAAAGCATAATGTGACAAATTGATGAATAACGTTCTCAGTTAGTAATGCCAAGGCAAACATAAGCTAAATATGAAACCAATTAAATAGCCCGCGACCATATTTCAGTGGACATATAGTCGAACAGTTTGCGAGCACAATTAATTCGAGTCCCAGTGCTCGTCAATTACCTGGTGGGGTCTGCCAATCGTGGCTCAATAACAACACCAGTTGAACAAATTTCTTCCAATTTTCCATACTTCGTCTGACTCGGGTGTTCGGCTAAGATCAAAGTTATTTTGCAAAATCAACCATAAAAGCAGGGCCCTTCTGATTTCCATATATGTAGAAGTCTCATTACTGAACTTACTTAGTCTGGGTGTTGCAATTCTTGGCACGTAAGCCATGGTGGAAATCACCGTAGAGGCAGGACTCGGTGAAGAGGCAGCCCTACTGGGCTGCGTCGTCAAACGGTTCCCTTTCATTTGGGTGCATAGCGATCACCTAGTTCGGAATTGAATCTCTATAATTAGAGGAAGACGACGAGGAAGATTGGTCAGGATTGGGTCAAATCATTTTAATTGAGGCGGCCAAATCTCAGCCATTGAAATTTGAAGAGCAAATATGAGCGTTTGCTTAACACCCTCAGTACCCTATGACAAAGCATAATAACCAGACTTTGGAGATTGATTCTTCTAAGGGAGATTGATCTGGAGTGATTTTTTGTATACTGTACTCACTGTGTTGCATGCTCAGGAAAAAGGATATTTAAAAGAGAATTAGAGATTTATAATTTGAGAGGTATTGAACTAGTAACTGCCCACAAGAAAAAGGAAATCAGCATAATCGAATATTTCCTAGGATGAACTTAAATATTGGTGAAATAGATCGAGGGCTGAAAATAGATCTAGGTCCTTTTGACTGTAGGGCAGAAAAACCAAAAATGCGGTCCGGTTTTCGGTCCCTCTATATTAAAGGACCGAACCGGACCCCTTATAAGTGGTCCGGTCCGGTCCGGTCTTCTCGAATGCGGTCCGGTCTGGACCACTTAAGTGGTCCAGACCGGTTTCAAATTTTTTTTTTTCGTTTTTTTCATATTTTCATCAACACACATTTTCTTAAGATAAAAAAATGTGAATTCATTTAACACCTACTAGGCTACTATAGTTTGCTCATTAATTTAAAGATATTAATTAATTTAATTCATTTAAAGACTTAAAGATATGAATTTATTTAAAAATTTAAATATGCGAATTCATTTAACATCTACCATAGTTTGCTCATTAATTTAAAGATGTGAATTCATTTAAAGACTTAAAGATGTAAATTTATTTGAACACTTAAAAATGCGAATATATTTAAAAACTTAAAAAAAATGTGAATTCATTTAACACCTACCAATCTACCATGTAACAATAGTTTGCTCATTAATTTAAAGATGTGAATTCATTTAACCCATAACATAGTTTGCTTATTAATTTAAAGATATGAATTCATTTAAGGACTTAAACATATGAATTAATTTAAAAACTTAAAGACGTGAATTCATTTAAAGACTTAAAGTTGTAAATTTATTTTAAAACTTAAAAATGTGAATTCATTAATTTCATTTAACATATAGTCATAAACCATAGTTTGATCATTAATTTAAAAATGTGAATTCATTTAAACACTTAAAGATGTAAATTTATTTTAAAACTTAAAAATGTGAATTCATTAATTTCATTTAACATATAGTCATATACCATATTTTGATCATTAATTTAAAGATGTGAATTCATTTAAAAACTTAAAGAAGTAAATTTATTTTAAAACTTAAAAATGTGAATTCATTAATTTCATTTAACATATAGTCATATACCATAGTTTGATCATTAATTTAAAGATGTGAATTCACTTAAAGACTTAAAGATGTAAATTTATTTTAAAACTTAAAAATGTGAATTCATTAATTTCATTTAACATATAGTCATATACCATATTTTGATCATTAATTTAAAGATGTGAATTCATTTAAAGACTTAAAGATGTAAATTTATTTTAAAACTTAAAAATGTGAATTCATTAATTTCATTTAACATATAGTTATATACCATAGTTTGCTAATTAATTTAAAGATTTGAATTCATTTAAAGAATTAAAGATGGAAATTTATTTTAAAACATAAAAATGTGAATTCATTAATTTCATTTAACATATAGTCATATACCATATTTTGATCATTAATTTAAAGATGTGAATTCATTTAAAGACTTAAAGATGTAAATTTATTTGAAATCTTAAAATGTGAATTCATTAATTTCATTTAACATATAGTCATATACCATAGTTTGATAATAAATTTAAAGATGTGAATTCATTTAAAGACTTAAATATGTAAATTTATTTTAAAACTTAAAAATGTGAATTCATTAATTTCATTTAACATATAGTCAAATACCATATTTTGATAATTAACTTAAAGATGTGAATTCATTTAAAGACTTAAAGAAGTAAATTTAGTTTAAAACTTAAAAATGTGAATTCATTAATTTCATTTAACATATAGTCATATACCATAGTTTGCTCATTAATTTAAATATGTGAATTCACTTAAAGACTTAAAGATGGAAATTTATTTTAAAACTTAAAAATATGAATTCATTAATTTCATTTAACATATAGTCATATACCATATCCTGATCATCAATTTAAAGATGTGAATTCATTTAATGACGTAAATTTATTTTAAAACTTAAAAATTTGAATTTATTTTAAAACTTAAAAATGCGAATTTATTTAAAAATGTCAATATGATAATTGAATTGTAAATAATTCATGTAATGCCTATTTTCATTTCTTTAAGTAAAAATTGTTGGTATTTACTTGCAATATGATTATTGAATTGTAAAGTTAACGTAAAAAAATGAATGATTTTGATTGTAAGACAGAGACTTAAGATAATGAATTAGTTGCAAAAATCTTACAAAATTAAACATACTAAGTTAAAATTACAAATATCTCGAATACACACAAATAAATACATTAAGAAACTAAATTCACTTGCTGGTGGTTGATGTCCCAAGCTCGCCTACTGCTGTGTTATTACTTACCACTTCTGTAAATTTGAATGTCAATAAATGTTAAAAACAAATAAATATAAGTAAAGCATAGAGAAAATAAAAAGAGAATTAAAATTACAAACACATTTTATTTAGCGGAATTCATGTCATAACTCTCGATGCAATCCAAAGTATCTTTGATATTAATTGGATCCTTTTCATCCGTACGTCTCAACCAATCTTGGGTGCAAACGAGGGCTGCCACGGTCGTTGGAGCTAATGAACTCCGAAATGGATCAAGTATACGTCCTCCCGTACTAAAAGCGGACTCTGAAGACACAGTGGAGATGGGGATAGGCAATACATCCCGTGCAATCATAGCAATGACAGGATATCGTAAATCATTATCCTTCCACCATTTCAATACATCAAAATTCTTATCTGGAGCTACAATTGGATCCGCCAAATACCATTCAATTTCTAAGTTAGCAATGGGAGTTGAAGAATATGTTCCAAATGACACAACAGTGCTCCAATAATCATCAAATAAAGTTAATTTGCTGCCAGAAGCAGCAACCACTGGAAGAGGAGGAGACACACTGCTAGTAGCTGAATGTACTTGAGTCCGAGGTAATCCCAATGCATATTCATCAAACAATGCATGAAACAGATCACTTATACTGGCCACTAACTTTTGTCCCTCTATTCCACCATACATCAACCTCACCATGTGTCCCATTACTTGTAACTTAGACCGTGGATCAATCACATTTGCAATAAATATCAACAAATTTAACCTGTCATTCTTTCCCCAATATTTTTGGTACCATCATAACATCAGCCATGTATTTCAATCTTTGGTCCGTACTTTGTGAGTAACGACACAAATGAGAATGCACCCCATAGAGTCCATGAAAGTATGAATTCGAAGTAACATACAAAGAACCAGAAAATTGAATTGTAGCATCATATAAGAGTTCAAGAAACTTTCGAAATACCCTTATTTTTGCCCAGTCTCCTCCTGTTGGAGGTCCCAATTTCCTCTTCTCACACTCACCTTCAGTAAAATGAGGAAGATAATCAACATCATCACTCTTCATTATATCAAAAGCAAACTCTACTTCTCAGCAACATCCAGCAGCAAATAAGTAGAGTTCCAACGGGTCGAGACATCAAGGCACAATTTCTTGGAACATTCGATCCTCTCTTTCTCAACACATTGATTGATTTGATAAGCCTTGTAGGAGAAGACCGCACATACCTAATTGCATCTCACAAAAAATAATTGTAAAAAATAACGAATTTTAAACAAATAATGCATAGTGCTAAGAAATGGAAAAAAAAATACATGCATACCTAATTGCATCACGAACCCTTGTAATTGCATCATCATTTATCTTCAATCCATCACCAACCACAAGATTCATAATATGCGCCGCACATCTCATGTGAACGTAAAGACCATTATGCACATTATTTCGTAGATGTCTCTTCAAATAACTAATAGATGTATCATTTGAAGAAGCGTTATCAACTCTGACGGTCATAATCTTGTCAATTCCCCAATCATGTAGACACTCCTCCACTTGCGCCCCAATTGTGTCTCCTTTGTGATTATCAATCAAAGGGAAGCTTATCAATCAAACGGAAGCTTATCACCCTTTTATGCAATTTCCACTCCTTGTCAATCCAATGGGCAGTGACAACCATATAGCTCAAATTTTGAATCGAAGTCTAAGCATCAGTGGTGAGACAAACTCTACTGTCACAAGCCCTAATCATACACTTCAACCATGTTTTTTATCCTTAAAAATGTCAATACAAGTCCTAGCAATGGTCACACGAGATGGGACTTGAAATCTAGGATCTAGCATCCGTATAAACTTTCTAAATTGGGGAGAATCCACAATCCTGAAAGGGAGCTCATCAATAATAAGAAACTCTGCCAAAGCTTGATGAAGAGCCATAACATGATTATGGTCAATTTTTTTGGCCAACACCAAATTACTAGGGTTCTCATCACCCTCAACTCCCTTCTCATATACTAAAGTTTTTTGTCTCTTATCTTGTTTTGGGGTTGGCTTATTGAGGTTTTTCTTACATTTAGTAAGATGATCCAACAAATTTTTTATCCTATTCTTATTTCCATCTACAGCATAATCAGCATCACAATAATTGAAAAATGCTCTGGTGCGTGGTGGGTCACCAACATCCTTCTTTTTAAAGAAAGACCAAACCATAGATTGATTATTTCTTTTGGGTTTAGGTGGTTCACTACTTAGTTGAGGAGTTTCTGAAACATTTTCCTCCACAACCATCATATCTACATCCTCTAAACTCAAACTCCTAGCATCAACAGTATGCTCCAAACGATTACGAGAAGAAGACATAGTGTCTACAAGCCTACAAGGATACGTAAATCTCAGCATTCAAATAAAGAATACCATAAAATAAATAAGACATGGTCATTGCTACCATCCTCCCCCCAGTCCAATATCTTCACTATAATACTCAGAAATAACAGTCCACTAAAATAAATAAGACATGACCATTTCAGATCTTTGAAGTGAAAACGGAACACTGTACCCAGACTAAAAGCAAAAATTTCAAATGAAAGGTACTAGCTATATGGCTTCTTACGCAGAGAGAACTTGGCCAACCAGTTTCTATTAAGCAACAGTAAAACTTCAGCAAATACCCAATATTACAGAGAAGAACTGCAGGACACCTTTTCTCTTTTAAAATTAGCATGTTAGGCACTTGAGAACATGATGCCTACATTTAACACTCTGATGCCTTTTAAAGAAATTATTTTCATTAAACTCTGCCAAACCAAATCGTTTCAAACAATGGATCTTTTTAACACCAAACTTAAACGATATACAACATATTTTTAAGGCCTTTTGGGCTTGGTCTTCAAGGCAACAACCTCCAGATTCAACACTTCAATACATATACACGAAAATGTGTTCAAAAGGAGTGGTTTATGCCTATAGAGTACAAAAGCGGCAGTGACATGAATCTATGTGTTAAATGAATCAGATATCCACAATTGAAAATGAATCAGACCAAACCATAGATTCACGTCACTGGATGCTGATCATGAAAAGAATTAAAGTCGTTAAAATCCAATTATTATACCTTAAGAATTAGTGCATAACACTAAATTCTTAAGGTCATAAAACCAACGGAATGGGGGAGAATTCCAGTATAACATCCAAGAAATTGCTACAGAAACAGTGACCTCCGATTAACACATTATCTCTGTCTCATAACTTTGCCTAGAACGTGCTTTTAAAAATCACATCTAGTATAAAACTATGCTCTGAAGATCCAAACAGACACGTCTGCACCCGTTCGGATCTAATGCCCCCATGGAACCAGCTTAAACTGAACAAAAAATCGCCTAAAAAAAACAAAAAAGACAGAACGAAAGAAACACATCACGCAATACGCATAGACAACAATTGCAGACAAACAGAACCCAGAAAACAATATGGATCAAAACCAAACCAATGTGTAATATCTGTGCGAACAAGAGCAAAAAAAAAGTAAAACAGAAATGAGAAAACTATTACCTATATGCACCGGAGAGAAGACTGCTAAGTTGCTAACGTTGGGCCTGGGGAGACTGGAGAGATCTGATGATCAGTTGATTCAAATCTGTGTTGCGTCAGTGGGGTTCCTTCTGGTGGCTGGTGGGGGTCGGGGAAGAGCTGGGCAGTGGTGGCCGGCGGTTGTTCTGTGAGTGAGTGGGGGCCGGGGGGGGACGAAAAGTTGGAAACTTTAGGCTTTCGTGAAGTGAAGAATTGAATAAGGCAGGGCTGCAGTACGAGTCACGTAAAGACGAAGTCAAATTGTCAAAAGTACTTTTGAATGTGATTGTGAAGACTGAAGAATAACGCAGGTCGCAGGGCGCCAGGGCTAAAGGCGTAGAAAAAAAATAAAAAAAGTAAAAAAAATTGTTTACTAATGCGGTCCGGTCCGGTCCGGACCGCATATCAGAAATCTACAGACCGGACCGGACCGCATAAATCCGGTCCTCTAATCCGGTTCAGACCGGACCAGACTTTAAAAAATAAAATTGGACTGGATCGCATTTGCGGTCCGGTTTTCCGATCCGGTCCGGTCCACGGTCCGGTTTTGTTCAGCCCTACTTTTGAGAGGACTCGTAGTCCATGTGTAATGTGTTTCTTTTTTCTTTTTCTTTTTTGGTTTTTTCACTAAGCTAAAAAAGTTAGCAAGAGTTAGCAAGGGGTAATGGCCTGACAACCTTATTTAGGCGTTACCACAATAGTCCCTACTCGCCAGGATGCCATTACCTAGACTAGGGATAAAGACACTCCCTAAGGAGAGGATTGAGCCATAATCTAACTCTAACACTACCGAAGGTCTAATATAAGCACATTCATCCCCTCAGGTACCTCTATCACAGGCCGAACCTATGACGTCATGGACACATTATAGACTTTAACTATTGCCCCCACCCTCGGTGGTCCATGTGAAATATTATGTTGAGAACAATGGAAAATTTTCTTTTGATTGTGTTCTTCCTCTTTCCTTGTCACGTGAGTATATCGAGTGCTGACGCATGCATGGAGTTATATCAGATTTAAATCATCTAAAATTGAAACAATATGGGTGCTACAAGCTAGGCCTAAATTAACCATTTATGCAATTTAATGTGTGATTGTCGAAGCTAAATAACGTCTTGATTGTGGTGCGTCATTGAGACCTTGAAAATATAAAGCTGGGATAAGAGAATGTTTGCAAAGATATATGTCAAAAGAAGGCCAGGTAGCCCTAGCCATATAGGAACTCTTTCATTGATGCATATAAGGCAATTTAATAAGAGCTCGAAAAAAACCATGACGAACTATTTTCCACTCTATAAATCTATACTATATATAAGGGTGAGATCTAAATAAGCATAATCAACATCAAAAGTAAGGATTTTGACACTTAACAATCATTTCTAAATTTTGAGATGTTTGATTGTATATATATATATAGTAAGCGAGATTTGAACAAAAAGCTAAATCTAGAAAAGGAATATGTTTCTTATTGTATTTTCAATGAAGTAATCGTACATATATATACATAGATTGGAGTTAAATTGCCACCCAGTCACGGAAGTGATTGGGTACAATATGGAAGGATTGTGCTTTCAATTAGAATGATTTCCCTATGTAGAGATATTCCCATTGTACATGTTGACTTCTACTATTCGACAACTGACCTTTCTCTCAATAGTGACAGAATCCTCTTCAATGTTGGAGAAATTCACGGGTTGATGAATTGTATACTAAACAGCCCTCTGCAAGCTGATGGTGGAAGGTTGCTGTCACGCCCCGAACGGCATCCCGCAGGGACCGTGACAGCCGCGAGCAACCCCAGGATAGCTCCAGCGTCCTTACATACACTCTTACATACTTACGGCGGAAACGTACAGGATCACAAGAGACTCGAGCCATCTCATAATATAATTAGGGTTCTCAATAAGTTTACACTTTAATACATACATAACATTCATAACATATTTAACACTAAACAAGTGACGGATCTCATCGATCAAGTTACAATCAACAAAACATAAACATAATCTTTCCTTCTAAGTCAGGTAGTCCTCCTGACTCTCTCCACCTGAGGCATCTGGAATGACACAATTTTAAAAACGTGAGTCAAAAAGACTCAGTAAGGGAAAAACATAAATTAAAAACATGCTCTTGACTTGTACTTGCTCAACATGGAAAAACATAATTCATGACGCACATACATGTCATGGATATGCATATGCTCTAGCTTGAATTTGGCCTCAGGCCCTTGAAAACGTTTAATTCATAACTTGATCTTGAAATAGGCCCCAGGCCCTTGAAAATCATTCATTCATACTTATGGGCTACTTACGCTCCATTTAACCCCTGGAGTCCGGGTTGTGCGTTCCCATCGGAACCGTCTCCTTTACCCTTGGAGACTTTCCATTTGGTCGAGCTAGCCTGTAGTTGCCCCAGGCCTAATGTCTAGACACGACCCTTGGAGACCCACACCTTCTCATTGTCCTTCGATGGGGTTAGTCGAGCTAGCCCGTAGTTGCCCCAGGCCTGTTGGCTAGACACGACGCCCACACCTTCTTTTGTCCTTCAGTGTGGTTGCACTGCGTCTTAGGATTCACCCATCCTTCTCGCATTCGTCCTTCGGCATGGGTGTCCATCATGATGGTACGGTACGGACCAGAGCCCCTTGACTTAACTTAATCTTTCCATAAATCATTGCATAAAAATTCTCTTTAGAAAAATCATGCAATGCTCATGTCATGTCATGCTTGCTCGAAATATCATGCTTGTTCATGAATCGATGCAGTGTGTCATTCCAGTTTTCATAAAAGTGTAAGATTCACTTACAATCCACTTACGGTTTCCACTTACCTCGGTCTCCTTGATTATGTGTAAAGATGTGAAGATCGCCTACATGCGATTTAAACATTTCTTAGTACTAAGAATTAAGTACGTAATCGTACAAGTTAAATATTTATATTTTAAATCGGTTATTACCCAAAGATATATTTCTGAAAATATAATATTATTCACAAAGTTTTATATAGAAATTTCTTATTAACCATCTTACTTAGTTTTCTAATTAGCAAGCTAATTGCACTATAATTAAATCCTAATCTTTCTTTTATTACATACGTTTAACTAGGTCTTTAAGTTTACCAATTACTAACCCTAATTATAATTAATCCTTGGCTTGACATTAGATCTTTATGCAACCCAAAAATATAGGTTATTTGTTCACCATAAGTTTCGGCCAATCCTAATTAAATCTTCAATCTATACTTAACACCACAAAGTTTTACTAATTCTTTTAATCTGAATCTTTAAGCCTATTATTTATGTCTTTCTCTTACTAATATGGTGTGTTTTATGATCGAGCTTTTATTCTCTAATTCATTTGGCTATAACCCTAATTTATTTATTCATCATATGTAATATAATCTTATTTGTAGGGTTGCTATTAGGGTTCCACTTACTAGGTCATTCGGCCATGTACTATTTTAAGCATTCCTTGTCTAAGTTTTCTTCTCCAATGGTGATCTCATCCTCCATTTTCAGATTCACAACCTAGGATCTACCAATCACAACACAACAACTTCTAGATCTAGCACAATGCCATATTCGGCCAACACACATGTTCATAGAATGATTAGCCCTTTCGATTTGCATGCAACCTATTATATTTCAAGACTAGCCCATATGCATGTGTTCACCAAACTTTTATACATCTCATGGCCATTCATCAAATTGACATTTAAAAAAATTATATTTAAAGATCCAACACCTATAAGTTTCGGCCAACACCATCAATCACAATCCTTCATGGCAAAACTTGCATCATGCATACCTTTTGCATTTTAAGACCATACTAGCATGCATTGTTCATCCTTTAACATTTTTCTAACATTTAAATTCGGATCTCATGCTCATATAGCTAGATCTAACATTATAACTTAAGGTTGGTCTCATAATCTCAAGATCTAACAAAACCAAGTACCAACTCAAAACCAACCAAGAGATATTCGGCCTACATCATTTTTTAGAACTAACAACCCACATCTTTGGCCTTACCTTGATGATTAACACAAGCCTTGAGTACCTAGCACAATAAAATACATTAGATTAGAACTTATAAAGAACTTTAAGCAAGAACACTATGTGAAATCAAGCCTACCTCTACCTTCACCAAAATTTCACCAAAACCCTTCCTTCTCCCAACTTTCGGTTCACCCTTTTTGGAGTGGTTCCAAGCTTGATTATAAGGTGCTAAGGTAGGTTTTATGGTGGGGAGAAATATGGTAAACTTATTTCAGAAAAATATACTTGTTTGGGGTGAGGTGATTTTAGGACTAACTGAAACCTCAATACATTGAAACAAACCATTTTTTTAGGAACTTTTTTTCGACTCTTTTCTCTTTTTTTTTTTCTTTTTTTTTAGTCTCTTTTTTTCCAAGTTTTTTTTTTTGGATAGCAAATATCTTTTGATAGCAACAGAAAAAATAAACCAGAACAAATAAGGATAGTGAACGGAAGGGGTATAGAAGGATGGATATGTGAATTACTAGAGAAGAACAAAAATAAAAGGATAGGCAAATCTGAACGAGAAACTAGCTCCGATACCAAATGATGTGAACCTCGCCAAGAATGACAAGATCCGACAACTAAAGGGAACCCAAGATCGTTCTAGGACATATCCGAATGGAAACCTCGACCCGTTGTTTATTAGAAACAAGAACCTCGGTATAAGGAAGACGCCACAAACGGTGGTGGAAACTCCGTTTGATAAGTCGGGTTGAATGTCACGAGAAATCCCGATAAGTTCGAATAGTTCTTCAAAGAACCAAAGAGAATCACAAGACCTCTCAAATAATATTAATCTCAAAGTTGTCTTTTTCTACATGCCCAAAGGCCCTATAAATATACTTGGAACATCCCTCCAAGAATAGAAATCTAATTAAAATAGGAAACTTGGAACATCCCTCCAAAAATAGGAATCTAATTAAAATAGGAAACTAGTTCAAATTTGAAAGAAATTAAATGCTCCTAAAAATCCGGCTAAGGAAAAGGGATAAACCAACATTTGAAAAGAGATTCAAATGCAAATTCAAACATTCCTACAAATCCGCCTAAGGAAAAGGGATAAACTAGCATTTGATTTGAATTCAAATTCAAATCAAACATTCATAAAAATTAGGATAAGACAAAGGGATAAGCCATCATATGAAAGTTCAATTTGGACCAGATTCTTCTAGAACTTGGATCAAGTTGACAAGCCTTTGTTGTTCATGTGGATCTTGTTCAATGGGCCTCCACGAATTGGCTTGAGCCCATGCCTCTCGAATTAGCCCGTTGAATACTTCTTGAAACTTCTTGGCTCGTGCCCTTGTAACAGGCTCAATGGAAACTTGAACCGGATCCTTCGAAGATGTGCCATGATTTCCATCCCCCTCCACCGTCAGATTGAAAAGTCTTGATTTTGGTGGAAAGTAGATTTTTAGCCATTCATCTGAATTGAAGAAAACAGGACAATACATCAGCCTTAAGAGAGAGTGGGGAAATTCAAGAGAATCTAGAGAAATCATCAATAAAAATGGCATGATATTGGTAACCACTAATAGAAGCTACTGGTGATTGCCATCCATCAAAGTGAATCAATTGTAAGGGACTACTAGACACTCGATTAGATAGAGCAAATGGTAAGTGTTTGCTCTTTACTAACGGACTTGACTCACAAAAGTGACACTACAGCTAATTTTATTTGCTGGAAGATGATGATCCTTGAAAATCTGTTGAACAATGAACATGGCAGGGTGGCCCAATCTTTGGTGCCAAATTGAAACTAGTATGGACTCCAAATGAGGCAGCAAAAACTAGAGCTTTATTGAAAGAGAGGCATTGTAAAGGAATGGGATAAAGACCGTGTCTACTGTCCCCGCGCAGGAGGGTCCGACGTGTTCGAAGATCCTTCACAGAGAAAGAAAAAGCAGTTGATTGAAAAGGCAAGCATTTTCTGCACAAAATTTTTGAATGGAGAGTAAGATGACAGGGCATCAAGAAAATGAAGAACAAATTTGAAATGAAAGTTGGAATTTTGAGCAATAAAAACTGCAGAACCAGTGTTTGCTATCTAGAGTTCAGTGCCATTGCCAACAGCCACTTCTGCTCCCCGTTGATATTGTTATCTTGTGATGTTTAAATTTACCAAATCAAAAGTGATGTGTTGGTTTGCTCCACTGTTTGCATACCAGGGCTCAGACTCGTCTTGTCCAAGTTGAGCATTGGTGTGAGCCACCATTGTAGCTAACTGTATTGGAGGATGGCAGCCATGATTGGTAAGTTGGTAAAGTCCATACAGTGATAGCAATCCAAGCCCTGTAAAGAGACTTACAACAGATTGAGGAGGAATGGCAAATACAGATGAAGTTTGAGAGTATTTGTTTTTTTCAAATTCAGATGTTGGTTTTTGATTTGAAGGTGGTCTGGAAAAATGGGGTGGACGAGAAAAATGAGAGGGTCTTGGTGGACCATTGAATATGGGTTTACAATGTCCAGATAGTGGTTTGTGGGAATAAAGTGCAAAGTTATTGATTTCAGAGGAGGTTTGCAAGGTCATGTGTTGGCACTGAGGATCTCATAATTCAATAACTCAGCTTGGAAATCAACAAAAGAGAGACGCTTCTCGGGTAGAAAACAGAAAAGAGGTGACTAACGTGTGAAAAAATGAATTCAAACCTCTCACAACATGAGTGACGAGGTCTTCACCTTCCACTGGTTTGTTGATTGCAGCAAGTTGATCCACCAGGGATTTTGGCAGTTGCAAGTAGTCAGAACATGAGTGAAACACTTGGCGAATGGTTTGCAAATGTTGTTTCAACTGGGCAATGGGGAAGTGAGATTGAGATGCATATAAAAATTGCAAGGATTCCTAAACTTGACGAGAAGTGTTTAGTCCATAGATTGTAGAGAGAATAACAGGTGTGAGGGTGGTGATTAACCAACTGAGAACAAGTTGGTCCTTTTTGCTCCAAAGAGCATATTCAGGATTGAAAGTTTACTTTTCATCAACATTAATAGTGGTTTAGGCAGGGCATACCTCTGAGCCATCAACAATACCCAGGAGGCATAACTACGCAGGATAGGTAAAAATTGAGAGGTCCACTGACTGTAGGTAGGTCCATCTAAGTTGATGGAAACCAAAAGGGCAATGTTGGGAATCTGGAAATAAATAGCAGACGAGCTTGAAGCTACCATTTTAACAAAGAAACAAGGATCGATGAGATTAGCCAAAAAGCTCTGATACCATGAACGAAAAGCTAAATCTGAAAAAGGAATATGTTTCTCATTGTATTTTCAGTGAAGTAATCTACACACATATACACAGGTTGTAGTTAAATTGCCAACCAAGTATGGAAGTGATTGGGTACAATATGGACGGATTGTACTGTCAATTAGAATGATTTCCTTATGAAGAGATCTTCCCATTGTACAGATTGACTTCTACTATTCGACAGATTTATTGCAATAAACATTATTTTCTACCCAAGCATAGAAAACCGTACTAATTAAACAAGGTACAAAAAAAAAACCAATGGAAATCTTTAGCCACAATCCAACACTATCCATCACATCCTAAATTCGATCATTTGAATGAATAAAAAAGAATTTCCATTCTACGTATAGAAATAAATGGACGTCCAGTAGCTAAATTGCTAAGCCTATTAATTTTTTAAAATATTATCGATAAATCATAGAAAATAGGACTTGTATAATATCTCTAGCTAGGTTAACTAATTTGGTTTTTTCGCTTTGTATTAAAGTGAATTCAGAGAGTATTCTGTGGGAAAATACCGTCGATCCCAAATTGGAAGATGACAAATATTTTTCATGCATAGATCACTAACGAATAAAAAAAGATTAGATCAGCGGTATATCACCCAGTTTCCATATGTAATTAGGAAGAAGGACACTGATATGTTAAACCAATTAGGGAGATTAGTATTCTTATTTGTCATATCGGATGAGGTCAATTTTAATTAAAGGTCCGTTTGTTTGTTTGTTTGTTTGTAGAATAAATTTTGTAATTTGTTTTACTTGTTTTCAGATATTTGACAAGCACATAAAAATAAAAATGAGGTCAAAGGAAAAAAAATTAAGTAAACTATAAAACCTCTATTATTTTCCAACAGACAAGCTAAGCTCAAAACTTTCCTAAACCAATTTTTTTAGAACATTATAAGACGCATATCTATAGGGAAAAATCAATAAGTTCCCTTCAAATTCAAAAATATTTTATTTCACCTCATATGTTTAAAAAATAATTAATCCTCGCATTTGGTTTGACATGACGAAAATGCTCATTCAAGGCAAAATTACTAAATTACTAAAGATATTAAAAAATAAAAATTGATATAAAAATAAAAGTTATGTTTTTTATAAAAAAAATATTGAAACTTTATTTTATTAATATATTTATTTCTTAAATTTTATTTCTTTTAAAAAAATTTGTCTTGGAGGGAGTTGATTGATTTTATTAATCTCTCTGTAACCTCAGACTCTCGCACACACCCAGCTTCTTGGTACAATAATTGAATATGTTAGCTCCATTATAAGAAAACCTCAATTCATCATTTGATTTTGATTGTAGGAACAATGTTGGTTTCAAAAGAGATTTTCTACTGCTAGAAGATTGTTTTTATGGAATTAATCTCTATCATTTTTTAAATTTAAATGGTGCATATAATTATTTGATATTGTCTACAATTAGATTTTAATAGATGGGATTTTATTTCTTTTAGAGCCAAATTATTTAATCCATAGCACTTATTAAAATTTATATGCAAATACTTAAATCATTAAGCCTTAGTGTCAAACATTACAAAATATTTTTTAAAAAATATATTTAAAAGAATTATAGAATAGCCAAACATTGAAAAATGAATTTTTTTTTTTCTAAAAATGTTATGAATTTTTTTTACTTAAAATAATAGTTTTGCATCTAAACAAGCTGAGCCTAAAATTATATTACCCCATTTAATAGTAATATTGTTAAAACCGTCAGCCTAACCGTTAAAATTCAAACTTATAATTTTTTGAAAAGTTTGAAAAATATGTCAACACAACTAAATGTGCATAAAGCATGTAAAATTGAACAAACTCTATTCGTAGGGTAACATTAAACACTAACATACCGTGACTTAATCGCACCGTAAGAATAAAAACGTAGCTATAGTTTACAAAGTAGTGGCGAAACTACAGGGGCTGGGCCCCTCCCCCAAACCTCCCAAAAATTGGACCTTTTTTTAATTTAACCCTTATTTTTTTCAAATTTTTAACATTGGCCCTCCTAATAGTTAGAATATTATACTTTGAAACTTCCAAAAGTTAAATACTAGCTAGCTTTGCCCATGCTGACATCGGTAGTTCGCCCGGTGACTAGGGATGGCTATAGTTTCGAGACTTCGAGTAGAAGACGACCGACACAGGACGAATGGAAAACCACCACTTTTTAGAACACAAGAAACTTGTGATTTGTCTTTTTTTTTCTGGCAGAGTACTGCTGTAATTGTCTGTTTTTGTGATTTGTCAGTAGTAACAATTGCTTCCCCGAAAAAAGACTCTGGACCAACATTTGCAACACGTAGCTGAATGAAGCGACACCTGGACATGATCCAACTGCGTAACATCCGACTTTCTATTTTAAAATTTTTTTAATTTATTATTTGATATTTAAAATATATTTTTTAAATTTAAAATTTGAGTTTAACTTATTTAAAATAGTTTAATCTTTATTTTTGACTTAGTTAAATTTTTTTAAAATTCTAAAGATTTTAGTTCAGTGATTATTATGCCATTAAGAAGAAGAAAAAAAAAGAGTTCTTACTTTCCACAATCTATACTTAATTTATTGAAACAAAGTCATGTATTTCAAATATCTTAAGATTTTATTTGTATTCTTTTTATCAAACTTTTTATGAGACATCAAGCTATAGGGTGTCAAGATCAAGCCATAATTATTTCTTGGTTTTCAAAATAGTTTTAAATAATTTCCTAGAGTAATTGAGATTTGGTTTCAAAATTTGTGCAGGAAAAATTTAGGTTATTGGTTTGAATAGTCGATCGAATTATATTTTTATAACCGACATTAGACATCTAAAAATTACTATTTTTAAATATTTTGTACTAGACATATCCAGGAGGATTAAATTTTTGAAGATATAGATCCTTCAATACAGATTGGAGTTTTGAACCGATGACATAGCTAGGCTTCAAATTTTGAATGAAATTTTATGGATATCTTTATAACACATATATGAATCTTTGGTATAAATTTTGGGATTTAAGAATATCGGAAGAAATCTTTATAAATTTTGGAAGTGATGAGTACCGAATTATTCAGGGTATAGTTTGACTCCATGAACAAATGTGAATATCGATTTTATTGACTGCGTTGTACGAGGAATCTGGATATTAAATTTTACAGTGTTTATCTAACATCTTAGCGAAGAATATATTTTAATTTGGGGATTTTAGAGAAACCTAAGATCGATAATTTATATTTTAGAATCTGACCAGTGAATTTTGGATTGAATCATGTCGGGAAGATTTAGAGTTTCATTTGTGTTTTCGTTTGAGCGGATTATAATACGTTAAAATTTGTATTGATAGGTGCTAAGTTAGAGGCTTATTTGCTTGAAGATCCAGTAAGCAGGGTTATTATACTAGATTTTTCTAAAAGACTGGGGTAATATTTTGATTATTGCGTGTTTTATTAAAAACCCTCGGAGTTTTATGTGCATTACGTTATAATGAAATTGTCAAAGATTATAGCATTAAACAGCTTTCAACCGTTTAGAAAGATTTTAAATATTCTATCTCTTACTGTTACAATGTGGCTCATGAGATACACAATAGCATAATGATTTTGCTTACTAAGTTGTCAAACTCACCCGCTATTGTTTTCTTTATTTTCAAATGTTGATCAGGAGCGTGTCGATAATCATGATTAGATGACATGTGGGTGGGTAGCTGAGAGATTATTACAATAAGTGTTTTGACTCTAGTGTCAATCTATTAATGTTTAGATTTTTCTTTGTGTTTTGATAGAGTTTTAAAGTTCGCCATGTGATTTATGCAAAAATCAAATAAGTCTCTAAACTTTAAAAAAATTATTCATTAAAAAAAATCAATGAAGAGTTGCGTAGGGACTAAAGTCTTATATATTTAAATCTCAGGGACAAATTTAATGGGTTTAAAATTTTAGGCAACAACTTAATTTTTGTGTAAATCACAAGGACGAACCTAGCATGTATTTATCATAGATGATGTTGTTAAAAGGCATTGTCATAATTTTGCATGAAAAAATAATATGTGGGCAAACTTCGGGGCAATACTCTGTCCAATTTCATGAGAAAAAAATAGAGGGAGAATGTCGGTGGTTAAAAATAGAAATTGAATATATTTGTCCCTTAAAAAAATAAAACCAGAAGAAAATTGAACTTCCACGTTACGTAGGCAACGAGTTGAGCAAAGTAGAATCGATAACCCAATATTGGCTATCCACTTTGATTTTGAGCTCGTGAATTCGGGCGAACAAAGTTACCGCTTTCTAACTCCCCGGTTATCGGCCGTGGTGGAATAATTGTGCCCCAAAATTACCCCTCCAGGTCTTAAGATCCGGTACGCCAGATTTATATTGGACCACGCTTAGGGCTGAACAGAACCGGACCGCAGACCGGACCGGACCGGAAAACCGGACCAAATTTGCGGTCCAATCCGGTTTCAATTTTAAAAATACGGTCCGGTCCGGACCGGACCGCATTTCATAAAAAAAAAATTTAATTTTTTTTAATTACTAACGCATTGCGCAGTGCGCCTACTGCACTGCGCAGTGCATAGACTGCGTGAAATTTTAAAAAAAAATTATAAAGATTTTAAATCCTGTCTGGACCACTTAAGTGGTCCAGACTGGACCGTATTTCTTACAACCGGACCGGACCGGACCACATATAAGTGGTCCGGTCCGGTCTGGTCCTTTAATATTGGAGGACCGGAAATGCGGTCCGGACCGCATTTCCGGTTTTCACCCCTAACCACGCCGACAGAAAATCATGGCTTGTGTCACCTCGATCAAGTCCCCGTACACGCCTCACTCACCAAGGTTTCTCCGATAACGATTCTTTCGGGTAATATTCCCTCTCTAAAATTTCTCCCAATCTCCATTATTAATGGATTAACTACTAATAATACACCCTAAAACAACCCTTTCGTATGATAAAAAAAAACAACCCTTTCGTACGTATTTGGAGTAATCCATTGTAGTGGGACCCTCCCTACTCATCTCCGCAATTACAATTGCAACCTGGTTGATGAATCGAATTTGCCAAAAAGTATAATAAATCAGGAAGAAAATTGAACTTTGACATTGGCGTACTCGACGAGCTAAGTAGAATCGATGACCCAGTGTTGACCATCCGCTTTGATTACCCCAAGATTACCCCACCAGGTCTTAAAATCCGGTACGCCAGATTTATATCGGACCACGCCGACATGAAATTATGGCCTGCGTCCACCTCGATCAAGTCCCCGTACACACCCCACTTGCAAAGCTTGCCCAGAGCCGACCCGGTCGAAAATCGTAAGGGTATGACCGATTCGGTCGCGTTCACGGACATTAGGTTCTACATGAATTGGTACATCAACGTGACGTCGTCTTTTACCATTTTAAGGTCCTTGAACTATACCCTGAACCCGGGCCGGCCCCGGAAGTCGTCGAGGCAAAGAATCTGGGTGTCAAGACTGAGCTGACGAGTCAGGTTGTTCATGTAAATCGCTGACGCGCCTAAAAACGGAGTTCGGTTAGAATACGAAGGTTTTAAGCTGTTGGGTTACGGGGGAACGGCCACGATTACATCCCTCGAATCGGACGGTCCGGAGCGAAGGGCTTGTGAATTAATGAAATCCGGACCGGGTCGTCGGCTGACCCGCGTGTTTTACCGTTTAATGCCAATGACCCGCGTTTTTCGCTGATTAATCCCCCTTCTCTCTCCCCAGAACCACCTCTCTCCCTCCCCCGATCCCCTTTGTTCTCTCCACCGATTTTGCTTTTTTCTCTCCCGAGGCCGATCCCCTACCTGTGTCTCCACATTAATTTCCAATTAATTCCCGGTAAGGATTAATGTTGCATTTCTTTTTTTGTTTCTGTGGTTTCTATTTTGATGAATTTTGGGATTGTATTCCATTTTAGGTTTTCATTCTTACGATTCTTGCATATTTGGGTTTACTAATAGACGTGCTTAGGAATCTGTTCTATAACCGATTTGGTTGCTATCGACGTGCTTAGGAATCTGGTGTATAACCGATTTTTGCATTTGAGTTTTTGGGTTTAGTGATCTTTGGTAGATGCTGCCGCTTTGATTTATTTGTGGGTTTTTTTCTTTTTTACCCCAAATGGATTTAGATTTATTTTGCTTTGATGGTTATTGTATTAGATAAATTTAGCTGAATGCTAAGGTGGAGTGCTTGACACCTAGATCTGGACTGCTCCCGATGTAGAAGTAATTGATCTTCAGTCAAAAACTACTTATAGTATAACTTTTTCTTTTATGAAAAAAATGTTTCGACATTTCAGAGAGATTGCATTTTCTTGTCATTTTTACAGGGCCTGATTAACTTTCTGGTGAATGAGAGCGGGTTCAATAGTGATAGAGTGGCAAAGGTGTGGCCTTTTATGTTGCTAATTCTTAATATTGCAAAGGTTTATGATGCTTATCATATGTAAATCAATCCTTGAATATCTAACTTTTTTTCTTCTTTTTGTGGGGTCTATGTTGGTTACCAGTGATATTGTATTTTTCTTTACAGATTAGAATCATTTTTTAAGCCTGCTAATTCATTTGCGCCCGTTAAAAGGAAGGTATATTTACAGTGTGTACTTTTAAGTATCCATAATCAGACGCCCACTTAGTTAACTAGTAATGTCAACCTTTCAACAATTCTTATATGAAAGTTCACAATCAATCAGAACTGAATCTACAAATTGAGCTGGTTTTCAGGTAGATAATCGAAGATTCCTGATTCATCCATTTATCATCCTGTAAAAGAGATTACCAGAGACCATGCATTAACCAAACCAGACATCCAAGCAGATAAAGAAACTCTATTGGCATTTTCCAAATATTAAAACTCAGTCTCTTTCCTTTCCAAAAACTTTAATTTATCAAAATTACATTGCTGCTCTATATTTCTGCTCACCTAAATAGAAAGGTTGCAGTATTTCCATAGTCATAGATAATGTAGACAAGCCACCTTCTCAAAAAGCAAAACCCATAGGGTATCATGTGTGGTTCTGAGATATTGTTTGTTGTACCCTATAGCGGTAGGATATTGTTTGTTGAGGTTTAAACCATATGACTTGGGATTATTATTGTAGATTTATTTGGCAATTTTCAACTTTCATATATACTGCCATCAAGTCATGTGGTTATAGTTTTGATATTATTTTTTCTAGCTTTGCTCATGGTTTAAACCTCAACAGGCTTGGTTGTTTTTGTGCTCCTGCAATGTCTTCGTCCAGGCAGTCCTACTCGTCCACGGCAAGGAGCGGTGGTCGGCAGCGTAGCAACCGGTTCGTTTTGGCGTACTTGCAGCGGCCACCACTATGCAAATGTAGCAAGCCCGCTGTCCTGAAAACGTCTTCCACTCCTCGGAATCCTAGTCGAACATTTTGGATGTGTCCAATTTGGGATCCCCACAACCAAGGTGGGTGCAACTATTTCTTATGGGCTGATTATTCCGAAAATGAACATGACCACGATCGGGACGATCAACTACTACTTACTATGGCTAGACAACTTCATAGGGTAGAGGAGGAAAAACGCAGACTTCATCGAAGGGTTAGATGTCTTTGGGAGTTTTTGGTTTTATCTTGGCTGTTCTTCTTGGCTTGGGAATTTTGTACATGAAGCTTCAAGTTTGAATTATGTATTATATTGGTAGTTTAGGTAGGGTAGTGGTAGTGGTAGTGAAGCTTCTTTTGTTGATGATGTATGAAGTTTGTATTATGTAATGTATTGGCACTAAGTGCTTAGATGCTGCGGCTTTAGCCTTTTCTAGATGCTTGCTCGTGTACATTATTTACTTTTCTTCTGGGGAATTTTGATGTTCTATATACATATTCTATGTAGGAATGACTGTAGGCACGTGATTGTGTACATATTCTTCCTGATATACCTGGAACTCCTTCCAATATTTCTCCTTGCAGTATGTTCCTTGCAGAACTTTTTCTTCCAGAAACACCTATGCAAGGGATTTATGCTTAGTGCCGAGTAAACTTCTGTTTATGTAGCATGTAACTTTGAGGCAAACTGAAGATTGAATTTTCCCGTAAGATATGGTGTGTGCTATTAAGTGCTAGAACATCAAGTTGAGAGCTAATTTTAACTTTTGTCCAAAGTGGAAGTTCAACAGCATGCCATCCACACTGCTAATTTCTCATTTTGGGTGCTAACTATTACTTATATCATAGTAGTTGGACTGTTGGACGAATCAACTTAATTCTTGTGCAACTCATCTTTGATTTTATATTGGTATCAGATTATTCTGATTGTCAGTATGGCTGAGTAGGCTAATCCATTAGTAGAAGAGCTAAACTGGGAAACCTCTGTTTCTGTTAGGATCTGCTACCATGTGGCAGCATGAATATTCATACAAGGGAGGTTAGTAAACAAGGTTTGACAGTGTTTTCATCTTTTATTTATTCGACCATCATCATTCAATCCTTAAATCGGTGTTTTCTTTGTTTAATGATGTGCTTGTCGGCTAAATCATTGCACTCTTTCCTCGATTTTTTATCTCATCATTTCTTTCTTTCTGTCTTTCCTTTTGTTTAAATTTTTCCCTCTGAACGCCATACTGAACATAAGCTTGAAATCATAAAGTCCCTCTTCATTGTCTATGGCTACCCTTTCAGTCTTGAGTTTGGTTACAAGATTGTGTACATGGTATCAACAGATGGTTGAGATGCTCAAAACAAAGACCATCAAGTTCATCCTCATTGCAATATCACCATGAACTTCCCAATTCCATCCATCAGCAATCTCACCACCCATGTATTGAACTATCTAAGACAAATTCCATCGAAATGTTAATATAATCCATAGATTAAGTTCAGCTAAAATTCCAGCTAATGTGAATGTACCTAACATTCCAACGAAATACTAAAGAGGATTAAAACACAAGTTCTCAAATTTCCATGACTGAATTTTTTCTAGGCTCCTAAATCTTCCTTTTGTCGTTTCGTCCTCACTGTCATCCTCCTCATCGTCATGAAGCTCGTCCTCATTGGATGCCTACAGAGGATGAAAACACAAACATACATGTCTAGGCTTATTTACTCAAATCTTAATCTCATCAACTAAATTATACGGTAATGACAAATTTAAATTCCAATCATAGCATTACCTCCAATTCATCAAGTAGTTGCAACCGACGAGCAGTTGGTTGTGACGAAGAACTGCCACCTCCACGGTCACGACCACGACCACGTCCAAACCGCTCTTTATTTGCTTAGTCCCTTTATGCTTTGGTGCTCGAGCCTTGAAACCTTTTGCACTGATCCCAATATCAACATCCGCTGCAGAACCGGCACTAACAAGTGCAGACGGACCCTCATCGTCTGACAACTGAGCGTGGGTCACTTCCAGTGCTTGGTAGTGATGATCAAGGATTGGTCAAGCTTTCGATCTAGCCCCATACTGCTGACACAATGAAGCGTATTGGTTTATATATTTCCGACAGTTTATCACCTTAAGGAAGGTCGGATCTTCCGTAGTATGTGACCTATTGATCGAGGCAACTGATCGTCTGGCATCTTTTCTCCATCTGGGAAGGATATATGCATCAGGAATAACAAACGATAACTTCTATTTCAATACCCATATAATGTGACTGCAAATGATACCATCAAAGTTGAAGTGCTTGCAACTACAACTGTACACTCCATTCTCCATCGTGATCACATAGCGCCTTGTTGTTGAGCAATTATGTCCTGGGTCCGTGACTGCTCTAGAAAAGCCCACAGCATTGTGGGGGTGTGCACTTCTGCCGCGTGATCACGGAGCGGGTCCCCAGATCGTGCAGGGTGTACAATCTGGAGCATCTTAAAATCTGCCTGCAACTCGTTGTAACGCAAGTCATCAACTGCTCGTTGGAAATTTTGCAGGAAGCAAGCCAAATTCATAGCAGTATTCAGGTACCTACGCAGTGTGGCATAGAAACTCAATCGTAAAAATGTTCTTTACAATTGCTAAAATAGGTTTTAAATAATATACAGTAAATGTAATTACCTACGCAACGTGGCGTTGAAACTTTCACTTAGTTTTGTCGTTCTCTTCCCAGCACAGAAAACGTTGCGTACATACTTTGGCGCCCACTTCTTATGCTTGTCATAAATCTTTTGCATCCATTCATTGCCTTGGAGTTCATGGTCCACAATCATTTTACTCCAGCATTGTTCAAATTGATCTACCTCACCGTCGAACATGAGACGATACCAATCCATTTTGAAGTCCTTGTTACCAAATAGTGGTCCCAAATTCTTCAAGGCTTTTTGAGATATGTGCCACGCACACAGAAAATGTTGTGTATCAGGTAGGGCAGATGGGATTGCGGCTAGCATACCTGCAAAATGCTTAACAAATTATTACAAAAATATTAAAGAAATTACTACAAATATTACAAAATGTTGTTAGCACAATATAATTAATGCAACTCACAAATACTAATGCAGGTACCTGCGTCCTGATCCGTGAATAGAGATTCAGGAGCCTTCCCATTCATGCACTGAACAAAGGTTTTAAACAGCCACTTGAATGTTTCTGCCATTTTATCATATATTAGGCATGCCCCAAACACCACCGAAGATTTATGATGGTTAACCCCAACGAACACCCCCAACGGCCTATGCTCATCGTTCGTCCTGTATGTGGTGTCGAATGAAACGAAGTCCCCAAATATGGCATAGTCATTTTGCATTGCATGATCCGACCAGAACACATTAGTAATGTGATCATTTTTGTCCATCATAACCTGAAAGTAAACTTCTGCATCTTTCTTTAACTGATCACCAAACCAGTTCAGACGAACATCGACTACACCCACTGCCATTGTCTTCGCTCTTATACCATTCAGATAAGTTTTGTAATCCTGCGTAGTGAATCCCAAAATATGTCTACCCCCAACTCGCGCTGCCATCAAGTCAATTGTCTGTTTAGGAGTAATGTCTGATCTATCTAAATCTACTGCCTCATAACGATGCAAATCACTCAATTGTCTTTGAGAACGCAGCATGTACGTTTTTGAAGGTGTCGCCAGGTCATGGTTATGATGCAGAGACCAGTTGAATGCACAATATTTCCCACTAAGCTGTCGTTGAACCTGAAAACTTGCGAGGCACCCACACTTCATACTTGGTTTCTCTCTCTCTTCATTGGCACATGCGGATCCTTTTCTTTGGGCCTCCCATGTTTACTACAAACAAATACTTTGTGTGTCCAATACCCATGATCTTTATTTTTGTAGCCGGTATCTTTACGGATGCTAAAGCCTTTGGTTGTTGCGTACCGATTGAACCAATCATACGCGCGCTCGACATCCCTCCACTCTAGGCTCCAAACATCTACTTTCTCCCCATTGTCTTCCAGTACCAAATCACCTACACATACCAACCAAAACAAAGGTTTAAAAAACTTCCGATACGTTTTAACCTGCTAAAAAAAAAGATAACCAACTCACATTCGGGGATTTCGGTACTACTAGACCCTCGTCTATTGATATTGGAGTTTCTCCCTTCCAATTGGGTCATATTGTCCCCTTCTCCCAATTCGATCTTCACTTCACAACCTCAAATATTAATGACCATTAAAATGGTGAGCTATGCAGAAAGCAGTGGAAGAAGTGGGAAGGGACACTGCCTAAAACAGAGCTCCAATCACAGATTCAAGAACAAAGAATTAAGCATTATAAGCAAGTGCTCAACACCATACTTACGGAACTCTAAGCATTAATGTCTTGCGTAAGGATGGAATGGTCATTCACTTGAATAAAAATGTTTGTCACATACTACTGAGTGCTCTTACTTCCACAAGCTTCATGTGTGACCATTCAATGAGAAACGTCAAAAGTTTGGCTCTACTCTATCAATGGTTTTTCTTTAAAGTTGTTGGTAGGTAGCATTAATGGTGATTTTTGGATGTCTCTCTAAGTGCATTGGACCACAATGCATCTAAATTTTAATTCAATTTGGTGTCAGAATTATAAAGTTAAATTAAGATATATATATAGACACTACATATCAGTCCTATGCCGCATTATTCGAAAGTCCTCAGTTATCTGGAGCAGTATTTTAATCCCAACCTCTGAGTGGAAGCTTGTATTCAGCTTGAGTTTTAAAGTTCAATCGGTTTCATGCTTCTCAGACCACTCCCAGACATCTCCAACAAATACTTTGAACCTTTCCAACTTTACAAACAACAGATCTTTTGGCAAAATGCTAGCTTCTTGAATATGTATCTCTAAAGTGGTCAATTTTTGTGACAGATGCTTTAACTCAGAAAGGCTAGCATTAGTTCTTTCATTATTGAGTCCCTACTTCCAGTATCTGTTTATTTGATACCAAAATCCTAGTGTCAAACTATGCTGCTTAGACACCAAGCCATGTAATAACAAACTCATAAGAGAAGCATGAAGGTGCAGAGAAAGAAGAATATGATAACCCACCGACCATCATAAACAAGGGTCAGTAAAAGCAGTTCCCCAGTTTTTGTTGATAGCAAGGCCACATCACTCAATAACCAAGTTAAATTAGAAAAAACAACAAATATATTTCCTTTTTCGTGCAAACAACATTAGATCTGACTAGTCACATGAAACCGATTAAATAGCTATATATTCACAACAGAGTTGGCAGATGAAGAAGAAACAGAGCCTTACATGCGGAACGACAGAGCCCTTCTGCAACTTCCCTTTACCCAGAACCACTTCGAATTTTCCTTGACGAAGACCGCCTGAGTACTCACCAGCTTTGAATTCAAAACCTATGTCTGGATTCAGCGAAGAGCAAGCATATTTTCCTTGAATTTGAGCGCGGATTCGGTGAAAAACGCGGGTCATCGACATTAAACGGTAAAACACGCGGGTCAGCCGACGACCCGGTCCGGATTTCATTAATTCACAAGTCCTTCGCTCCGGACCGTCCGATTCGAGGGATGTAATCGTGGTCGTTCCCCCGTAACCCAGCAGTTTAAAACCTTTGTATTCTAACCGAACTCCCTAAAAACGTACCCACTTCGATGATGGTCCGGGGTTTGACTTTTTGGATTAGATGCTCGAAAACAGCGCCATTGGAGCCCCATCCTTTAATTCTCTGGCGGCGTAGGAGGGAACTGACATGCGCCGGGGGAAGTAGTCGAATGGAGAGGTCCCGTTATAGACACGGTTAAGAATGGTTTAGCGAACGAGTTCAGAGGGGAGCGGATCGCCACATCGACTCTTAGATATGAAGTGATTGTGCTAGGAGGGTAAGTCGGGTACTTCTTTAATTTTGGGGTCTGGGGAGGAAGGGAGAGAGGTGGTGGAAGGGGAGGAGGGGAGAGAAGTGGTGGAAGGGGAGGAAAGATAACCCAAGGTATAGGATAGCAAGATAAGGCAAAAGTAAGTCGTAGGTTTTACTACTTTCAACGCCACGGCTACGAGTCTCTTCGGGTATGGATTCCCTCTGAAGGAGAGATTTTCAAAGGCTACCAAAGGCATGGTCCAGATTAAAAAAGAAACAAATCAACGGTTAATATATGTCCAAATCATTTAATGAAAAAGACTAAAAAGGGCTTGTTCTATTCATTAAATGAGGTGTACTTATCATAACCGTTGATTTGTTTTTTTTTTTAATCTGGACCATGCCTTTGGTAGCCTTTGGAAATCCCTCTTCGGAGGGAATCCGTTCCCAGTCTCTTCTGGTGTTTTTGTCCTTCTTGCATTCCAGTCTCTTCGGAGGGAAAGAAGTCTCTGCATAATTGAGTCATTTGAAGACAATTCTAAATGCAAGTTCTGTTAATCTGCTGTAGGTCTGGCTTCAAGTCGGTCTGAGTCCCAAAACGGATCCAACAATGTTCATTTAAAGTGAGGACCTAACAGCCGGCACGTCGAGGTTCTAGGACCAGAGCAAAAGTAAATTTTGGTGAGTATTTATATCGTTGGAAATATTCCTTGGCACTTAGCAACTCATCTGCTTCACTTAAAAAAAATCTTATACTTTCACGTCTCAGCCATGCTCTCTGTTGCTGTGTCGGTGGCATATAGATTCTCCACTAGTTTTATAGGGAAAAATATATTTTTCACCCACAAATTACCATAGGTTTTACACTTTGAACCCTAAACTATCATTTTTGATACATTGCACCCTCTAACTCCAAATTTTGACACTTTGCACCATTTGTCAAAATTTTAGACTAAAATGACGATAATGCCCTTGACCCATTTTGCATATATTGAAGATATTGTTGTCAATTCATTAATTTCTCAAGGGTATTATTGTCAAATGGAGCGTGCAAAGTGTTTAATATTAGTAGTTATAGGGTGTAATGTGTCAAAGTAGGTAGTTTAGGGTGCAAAATATCTAACATTGGTAGTTTGAGGGTGCAATGTCTTAAAGATAATAGTTTAGGGTGCAATGTGTCACTAATCCGGTACTTTGTTGGTGGAATTTTCCCCAGTTTTATATCTTCATCACATTCACAATGTCAGCGACTCATCATCACATTCACAGTGTCAGCGACTCAGCCAGCTCGTTTTATCATTGTACTCGAAAGAAAACTTCAATAACTTGGATATTTATATTAATTTATTTGCTAGGTTTGATTGGGTATTTCACTTTCAAATTGCAGGCCTTATTGGCTTTTAACAGAGGTTCTGATTCTTTCTTCCTTTGGAAAACGACTTCTCACCAATTAGTGCATTCTTTATTGTCTTTTGCTTTCCTCTTCTTTTTGGACTCTCAGTATTGCCGTTGGTTTTTGGTCTTTGATCTCTCTTATTTTTCCATCCTCAAAATTATATTTTTTTCACCCTTTATTTCAGTCTTTAGGCATCCTATTTGCACGGCACTATTCATATAAACAGAAGCAAAAATGTAATGAAAACGAACTAAATTCTTCACTCCAATATAGGCCTGCTCTCAACTACGCTAAGGCTTGATAAACAGAAGACTCCAAGAACATGATCTGAAACCAAAGAAACAAAACAATTTCCAGGTTTAGTTTCATGAATTTGTGAGTCCGCCTACTGCGTGCCAGAAAGATTTACCCCGTTTACCTCCAATGTAAAAACCTGGAGACATGCATTCTAATCGTAACCCAACTTAATTGAGGTCGGTACCAGCTCATGCGAGATGGCGACAGACTCAACAAGACTACATCCGAGATACATGTAAAACCAAAGGCAATAACTTCCAATAGGACTGCAGCCCCAAATACTCCGAATGCATCTATTACAGAATACTTGATGGATTTTGCAGAGAGACAATACAGTTGTAGAAAACAAAAAGCTTCGATCAGATTGCAAGTCTGCAAAAACCTGCATGTATTTGTAAGTCATTACGCCGACGGTTACTAAAGTAGAGACCACATACTTCCACCTCTCTTCATATTCTCACCAAGACTATCTTGTCCAAACACATGTTTCATTTGATGGCGGAATTCATTGCATGCCAAGACTATCACAATACAACTTCACCTACCTAATCTGTCCAGAACTTGAAGAAGGGAAACTTTTGGTACTTCCCTCAATCTACCAAATATCATAAAAGCATACCACCTCTACTCTACGAGACACCTACTATCAACAGCCACATGTACTCACGCAGAATGGCCAACATATTCAAGAATATGTTACTTCGCTTCCTCAGGCCCCTTTAAGTAAGATGACTCTCCATCACCACTACCATGCACAGCAACCGAGGTTCCCTGGCCATCAGCACCACCTGCCCCAACCTCAGAGCCATCTTGCTTGCTTCCTCCGCGTACATCATTTGGGACTAGAATAGGACCACCACCACTGCTGCCACCTCCATGGGTAGCATCGGTATGCATGAGATGCAGGCCATTGTTGGCCCCTCCAGTTCTCATTCCCATTTGCCCTTGGATGGCCTGCTGGTGCTGCTGGTGTAGCTGCTGCTGTGGATCCTGTATCGCATGTGGATTATTAAATTGCAATGGCAGCTTTTGGGAGAAAATACCTGGCTGCTGACCCATCGCTGCTGCCTGAGGGTTTTGCATATAGTATCCTCCTTGTTGAAGTGCAGGGTGTGGGGCCATCTGCAAGTGGCTGATGCACATATAAGTGAGATCTGAGCAAAATGAATATTAGTAAACGAATAATAATGCCTGCCTGCAGTCACCTGGGGAGGCATTGTTGGTGTTTGTGGTTGTGCATCAGCAATTGCAGCTAAATACATCAAATTTTTTTGAAGCTGAGCTTGGTACCTAAACCATCAAAACATCACATATTCTGTATTGAATCATTGGCACCATTGCAATATCCTACTAACATATCAATGTATGGAGCAATTGAGCCATAAAAGAACCTTCAACTGACATGGTGAAGATAACAAGTGAAAAAGCAATTTCTACATTTTTGGAAACTCAGTACTAAAAGTTAATATAATTCAGTGGTTGCTGCCATTTGCCCCTTCATGAAAAGACCTCTGCTCTCCTACCAAATCAACCCAAAGCCTTTCATAGATCATACTAAAATCACAATTGGAAGTGAATACCCAATCAGTTTCCTAATAGACCTCATCATGCAAAAAGAAAAAAAAATAAAAGTTTATGAGGCCTGCCTAGATCAAGTTGAGAGGGTGGGAATGGTAGTGCCTAAAAGTACTTCTGATGGTGGTGATTTTGGGTTGCAGACTGGTGAAATTAAGCTTGATATGGAAGTGAGATTGACAAGCCTATTTGGGTTTGGAGGTGCACTACAGGTAGGAATGTGGCAGCTAAGGTGAAGCCTTTGTTTAGGACTAAGCAGAATGGAGAACAAAGATGACTACTAAGGGCTTAAATTTCATACATTTTATGTATCACCTCTGGACATCATTGATGTGATACCCATACCATAAAGAAGCATATTTTAGTATGAAGTGAAAACACCTCAGGCCAAACAATTAAACTGACAATATAATGGAATCCTTTACTTTTTGTAGTTTCCAGGGAAGTACCTATTAAGAACCAAAGGAACCAGAAACGAAAATAATTACTTGACTGCAGCATGCTTAGTGCACCATCAGTATAAGAAGATTCTATTTCTAGAGTCATTTACTGCAGATACTATGTATCCCACAACTACATAAGACAGAACCAACCATCAGTGAAGTCCATGCTGGGGTCACACTTAAGTTTTGAGCAAAAGAAAGGGAAGGTTGCTCAAAATGTTGGGAGAAATGGATCAGTAATGAGAACAGCTTAACCATTTCAGCAAATAAATTATTACCTCCGACAATCCAAAACTGGCATTTAATCTGAATAAGGAAACAAGGTGAGCAAGTGGGAGAGAGAGAAAGAGAAGTCACGTACTGAGCACATTCGGCAAGCTTTCCAAGGTTTTGATTGTCCAATATTGCCAGAATCAGTTTTTTATTCTCATCCAGGTACTGCACAAAGCATTAAATATATTACTCTGTAATTAAAAATCTTGTTTGCCATTTGTGCACAAAGGCATTAATAATCTTCATATGATTTCTCAAAGTGGGAAGTGAGAGTCAATGTGGATGTACAAAAATCGAATTCCAAGCAATCAACCTACACATGTCAAATACACGTTCTTATGAAATAAGCATTTTGATACCTCTTGAATGAAGCCATCTTAAATTTAATATCATTCAAAATGACATTGTGGATGCACACAGGTCAAATAAATGGAACCATTGCTCATCTTTTCTGGCAACTATGACATATTCCATGAAGGTTTGAGGGAAAATATTTTCAGGTCAGGCAACTTTTATTGCCATTAACAACTAGGTTCCTAGAGAAGCGTCCCATCTCTAAAAGAAATTATCAAAATGCAAGGAGAGAATGCTGGATAATGCAATTTTCAATTATGTTGGAACTTCCTCAATTTTCTTATCGTAAATGATAATAAAGGCTCCCTGTATACCATCTCAGAACTACACTAAAGAGCCATCAAGTGGTTGCTTAATGTTGCCAGCACAATTATTTAAATACTGGAACAACACGTGCACATCTGCTACCTATAATACTGACCTGGAAACTGGCACTATGTTAAACCGACCCAGTAAATACTTATTTACACCATCAAAGTTCATTATGATGATTTCTGACCAAAGTCCTCTTTCAACTTAAAGGGCACATTTGTTAGATGATGATCAAAATACTTTATCTCCTCCCTTTAATACAAAGGGTGGGATGAGCACTTCACAAGAATCATAAACGAGTATGCAAGGGCTGCCAAGTGTCCGTGACAGCTTAATTAAGTAGGAGCACATAGGACCTAACCAACTTACTAAAGGCCCCAAGCTAGCAGGCCCTCTATAAAAATAACCCTTTTACAGGGGATCAAAAGAGCTCGCCATTGAAGATGTTTAAGTGGAAGACACAATGCAGTTCAAATATAAAACTAGATTTAGCAAAACTCAGTTTATAGGATTAAAGGTACTGTATTCTTGAGATCTATTTAATAAATAACAATGCAATCTCGTACAAGTTGGTTGAAGAAAAATGAGCCATAACCACGCTAGCATCCAAAGACCATGGGGAATAGATTAAAATTTTTGCACAAGAACTCTTAATTCTCACTTGATCTCACCATGCCCATAAGAGAGAAACTTGGAGAACCTACACTGAAGAATCATCTCGTTCTACAGATAAAACTAAGTCAAGACCATTAGCAGGACTAAAGTCCTAAGCTCCCAACTCATGTATCCTCCAGTGCAGTGTTGTCAGAAGCACAAGGCATACTTGAACACAATGACCTCATGGAGCCCAAGCGCAAAGCAGGGTGCTTTATTTCAATCAAGCATACTTTTTTATTTCCAAATCAAATGCGCTAATATATTCAGGAGAAATATATTTTAATATGTGAAACTAAAATCTTTAAGCTATCCAAAAAACCTAGTTTATTTAGCCTATCAGACGTTAGTGCATTGTCGAACTGCTCAAAGATTGTATGTTTAAAATTCAAAATCCTAAGTAGACCCCTAACTTTACTAATATTGAAATTGCAAAATACAGGTACCAAAAGATTAACATTCACTCTTTTGGGTTTACACTATATATACATTATGCATAAATGTTGAGCAAATTGACCTAACTCTTCATTATAGAGCACAATAAGTCCCTAATCATCATTAATGTTTCATTTTAACTAAATCATTATCATCTATTATTAGATAAATGGTCAGGTCTTTATTTGGCAAAATGAACCGTTGAAATTTCAAAACAAATTCAAAAGTAGTTTAAAAGTACACTACCAGACCGAAATAAATACCAGCAAAAGCAGGCTAAATAAACCAAATTTTTACGCAAAATGGGAGGGGATATGTGTACTGGTTCATTCACTGTCTTATACCTTTCGACCGTTACAGCCAGAAGGAACAGAGCTCATAAGTAAGCTCAACTAGATGTGGACTTAACAAAACTGGTGCAATGGGTTATTCCGTGATTTTTTTATCATGAAACCTACTCCCCATGCAGGATAATGCATTAGGTAGAATCATGCAGTGTGAGATATATTTTCAGTTTAAGTGCAAAAAATTTAACACAACTATTCAACTAAAACAGGAAAGATAGAAAGGTTTGAGAAACCAAAGAAAGTAGCAGTCCATGCACTCAAAACAATTCCATAATTTTAACGAATGAAACAGCATTTTTTTTTGCATTTTTACTGTGTTTCATTGCATGTTCTTTGCTTCCAGATCAGAAACAATCTTCTGTTTGCGTTTTGAACCGTCTAGGCATGCTTCAAACAACACTAGTTTGATGGGTTGCTTTCTGAAATGTGTCGAGAGCTCTATATAATCAATGCAGGAAAGATAGCACTGGTTGAGGAAGTAAGAACAAATAACCAATCTTACATTAGCAAATGGTAATAAAGACAAGGTATACACAAGGAATCCTAAAACCTTAAGGAAAGGGGATTCAAGAGATTATGACTTTTCCTTTCAAACATTCAACTCAAATTTGCATACTCCTCTGTAATTAGTCCCCAGAAAAATACTTGCATTCTATTTCTCATTACATCATAACGCATATTAAGTCACTATCACCTTCCTATTCTCCAACTACTCAACCATTTTTCTGAATTAAAAGGAATCTACATCCAATACACTCCACTGCGTGAAATATAAAGGGTCTCTGGAAATCTTAGAGACTACATTATATGACTCCTCATGGCAGGAAGAACAAGCATAAAAAATCAGATTGAAACTGGGTTTTAATAGGGAACAATACATCCGAGCCGCAAGAAAGTTGAAGAAGCACTCGGCCACCGAACACCCAAGAAAAAGGAAAGACAAAACAGAAATACGCTGATTTCACTATAAAGGATCAAATAGAACCTTTAAAAGCTTATTATAATAGCAGAGTATGATTGCCACTGAGGAATATGGCGTATTGCTCAATAATTTGTCTATTCACATTATACAGGATGTAAGTCATTTATCATACAAGACACAATGTGACTACTTGAAATGCAACTGACCTCAACATATATGTCTTGTGTCTTAAATGTTCCTGACAATAATAGCTCAAATTACCAATCCCAGCCTTGGTTAACAGCCAAACTAATAACCATTCTGTATAGACTTTTTTTTTGTGCCGCCCTAGTTAAGAAATTTTAAAAAAAAAAACAGTATTAACCTGCCATAGTCTTTCTGGTGTATCCTTCCCTTCAGATTGTACGACAATTCGCCAAAAATGTAGTTCCGGGAAGAGTCGGCTTCCAAGAGCACATTCTAACGATACTCGGGCACTATTATCTTGAAATATGGTAGCATCTTGATACTATTATTTTGAAGAGCATAACTATTGAAAGCTAAAAAATGGCATGCCACAATCAATTGTTCAGACTTGTTCCAGAAGCTATCATATTGATATTTATCTGTATGAACTAATTTTCTTACTAGATTAAGCTAAAACAATAAATGCCAAGAACAGAACACATCCCTCATGCGAATACACTTCTCAAACTCAACAAACAAACATGCCTACTTATCCTCAATAAACAAAGACTATAAAAACGCAATGTCCGGCAAACATAAATACGTCTCTAAACGTTGTGGGGGAAAGTAAAAGAGTAAAGCTAGTAGAAGAGGTTACCTTTTGAATCTGCTCAGTGGTGATGTTTGTTGGTGGAAATGAAGGCATCATTTGGATCATCTGCTGTGGCTGCTGCATCCTTTTCCTCCTTCCTTTTCTTTCTAGGAGCTAATAGCAAACCCTAACCCTAAAACCCAGTTCCACCCAAAGCAAAAATTCCAAATCAATGAGACCCTGACTTGCGAATTTGAAATTAACAAGCGGAGAGAGACAAGTACCTTATGAGTAGATCAGTCTATTAAAGATTTTTGAATTTAGAAAGAGGATTCAGGGGAGATCTTTTGGATGTGGACGAGGTTTTCGGAATCTAAGACCAGTAAAATTTAAAAAAAAAAAAATCTGGGCGAGGGATTTATCCTATTTGTTACTGCGCTGTTTTCTTTTAAAATTTTATATTCTACCAAATCAGGAGTACTAGAGTCTTGTTTGAGCCTCAACAATTTGGGCCCAAAAATTTAAGTTTAATAATACAAAATTTATCACATAATTTTTTCATTATTATAATAATTATTAAAAATCTTATCTCTTAACTTTTTTACTAACTCTCATACCATATCTTTACTTTATAATATTTCTCAAATCTCAATACCCAAAATTTTCACCCTCAATCATCCCCTAGATTTGGTATTTGTCTTGTCTCTTTGACCGTCGAAGAGAAGGGACAACAACAAATAACTCTATTTTGAGTGGAGGTTCCGCTCTCCTCCCATCTATTGCCTTGTCCACTCTATGGATATATTCGTTTTCACACTTTTTGCAGGATTCTAAGTATATTCACAAAACTATCATCGAACATATTCAGAATTCAAACACAAACACCAATACATTTTGCACAATCTCCAACAATTTTTTAATTTTTTATTCAATATAAATTTCTCTCTCTATACTTTTTTACATAACATCAATATTTTTTTATTAAACAATTACATCAAATCATTTCTTTCTTCACTTTACAAAAACATCAATAGAACACTATTCAACATAAATATTCACAACTTCTCTAAAATCCTACATTTTTACTCAAACGAACATAACCTAAATTTTGCCGACTTATTAGTAGTGAGAATTAGATGTTAATTGGGCCAGCTATACAAAATAGTTCTTGGAGGGTCAAAATGTAAAAATTAGGGCATGTTCGTTTTCAGAATATTTGTAGATAATGTTAAAGTTGTATTGGAATGTGTGTAGAAGTTGTTAAAAGGGATTGTTGTTGGTAAAAAAAAGGTAATAAAGTGTTGTATTGGAATGCGTATGTTTTGTGATGTTTGGATTGTAAAAAAAAAATAGGATGCGAATCCTACAAAAATGTAGGAATCGAAACATGCCCCTAGTAAAAATCATAAAGAGAAACAAAAGAATAAATACACTTTGTACCTTCTAACTATGAAGTCTTGACACTTTACATCTCAACTTATTATTTTTGTCTAATTGCACTCACTAACTATAGATTTCAAACACATTGCAACCTATGTTAAAATTTCCTATCAGATTTAACGGAAAATTTTATGAATATTATGGATGATTTTTACACCCTTTTATTATCCCCACCCATTGGTTTTCCCACCATTTTAATTCATTTTAATTCAACGTGTGACCCTATGCCTATATAAATGGGTCTTGAAATGTATTACGACGACACAACAATATTTAGAATACATCATAGTTCCTAAAGAACTATTTCTCTCTTTCTCTCTTGTCTATGTTACTTTGCTACACTTTCTAGATCTTATTGTTTCTTAGTTTTAACAACACGTTATCAGCACAAAGTTCTACTGATTGTGAAGGAACTCTTGTGTTGTTCTTCATTGGCATCCGAAGTCATTTGTCATCATGTTATCAACAAAAGTTGTGGTTTTTCTAATTCATTACCAAAAGCTATCCGTGTGAGACTCTCAACACCAAGTAAGTTTATCAATATCTACTTTGTTTTATAGACAAGTTGAATCCTACAAATCTTGAATTTGTGACTCTTGATATTTCTATTAAATATTGGTGGTCTGGGGTTCTCAATGACGAGATCCATCTTGATGCTATGAATTTTGAAGATTTCACCAATAAAAGAAATTACTCATCCCTGCAGGATTGTGCAACAAGTAATATTTTTCTTTACCATCATTTATGAGGGATTGAAATCTAATTACCTCACTATGAAAAATCTTTTTATATTGTCTTATAATTTAAATGCGAGATTTGAGTACAAGAAATGTGTAATCCTCTGAAAAAGTTATTTACAAGTATATGCACCTCATGTTGTATATAGAATGGTCCTTACCTTGAATATGTTCCTGAAGTGTAATATCTAGAACATTAGTTCAAATATGATTGAAAAAAAATTAATAAACTTTTGATGAAAATCATCAATCTTGACCAATTAGCTCTATGTCATTCCTTGAAATGAATGGCACATTCCCTTAAGTGAATGAAATACTCATGTCATGCCCAGTGCTGGTACTTACCCCTTCGGCTAGCGTATAAGAATCGCATGCACAAAATTCGAGGATTACCGCGCGATAGAAGATTGCCCAATGCCCTCGTAATTACTTAGCTAAAAAGGTTACTAGTTAAAAAGGATGTCGTAAGTATGTTTAGAAACTTGAACAAAAGAAGTGAAATTGCACAAAATATTAAAAATTGGTATATTTGCATTTTACTAAGGAAAACCTTAGTCGGTTGCCGACAAAAACGAAAATGGAAAAATTGTGAAAAGTAACGTATGTAATAATATGCACTTAATTAGGAAAATTTTCATTAACGAATTAGGTTGAAAACTGATTGGTGTCGTAAAAAGATTAAAACGCAATTAAAGGAAATAAATAAATAAAGCTTGTAGCAGGAAATCAACATAGATAAATACACACTTTCCTTTAAACGAAGACGATTTTGTACAAAAGGGTCATTTGGGAGGATTACAAAAGATTAGGCCTAAGTTATACAAAAATGTTAGCTTCCTATAATCCACCTAGCCTATAACCCGCGTTTCAAATGATCAAAAACAGTTTTGAAACACTGTCATCAAAAGAAAATAAAAGAAACAATGAAGTGGAGGTACAAAACAGACCCTGCATATAAAATCTCTTCAGCCTTGAAATAGTCCAACATCTTGCTTAACAATAAAAGGCAAACACAAACAAACATAAAGGGGGTGAGTCCTATTGACTCAGTAAGGGGGAGGGGACATGTCATGTGAAATACATTAGCAGAAACAATCATAGTAGTAGATAAACAATAAGTAAGCACCGATAATAATAAACAAGATAACGATGTATGATTGATGCAATCCATAAATGATGCATTTGTTTCCCGGTCATTTCACTTTCTTTCCCTTTCTGTCATTTCACTTTCTTTCTTTTTCGGTCCGGTAGATGTATCATTTCTTCGCTCTGTTTAACCCCAGAGTTCGGGTTATGCGTCCCTCCTCTCCTCTGGGAATGTCCCGTACCTCGACACTAGGACCCGGTTCGGCATAATTGTTCCATCGACTAGGGATACCAACCATTATCCTCTTAGTGGTGGCTTGCACTGTCCCACTGTGAACGGTACCGTCACCCGATCTCAGGACCACCTCTGGGTATGAGTTTCATTTCGGTCAACAGTAACCTCATACCCATGATATGTTGATGCAGCATGAGTCATCATATACATCACCAATAAAGAATTCATCAAAGACGATCAATGGAATGTACTTTGCCAATTAAAAATGCAGTTGACATTTGAACATTAACAGAGAAAATATTAGCACATTCTATGGATCATGTAGTAAAATATGAGCAAAGAAAATATTAGCATGTTGTATGCATCATGTAGTAAAATATGTTACTTTAATCAGCATATGCAATTCACAACTTATAAATGCTTCAATAAGAATGAAATGAAACCATGCAATTTCATAAACTTGCAAGAGCGATTTATTCAAAAGAAATGATTTAACTCATTCTCCTTATTATGCATGCTCGTTTGCTTATTAATTGCATTTCTAGACTAGGTTCCAAGCCCAAATTTTAAGTTTAGACATTTTTGCCCCTGATTTATCAGAAATGCGAAACTGCCCCTATGAGCTTCCAAAGGCATTTCGGACCTTTACTCTTATCCTTTTTCACTGAAATTTTTAGGGTAAATCCTAAGACTCCTAAACATCATATCTGGAAATTTCCACACTAAAACTCGAAGTATTTCAACATGAATCAATGGATAGTGCACTCTTTTGTCTATTTTACACTACCAAAACATTTTACATGTGATTTCTTTCCGCTCTAACCATGTTTAATCTATAAATTTAGTATGTTATCATTCATTATCGACGTGTCAGTGCCCAATATGCATGCTCAAGCTTTGAATGACATATGTGTAAAGAAAAGAGAACACAAATATGTCAACGTTAGACTTTTTATATTAACCTTTGTCAAATTTCATGTTTTCAGTCAAAACTTCCTCTTGAGCTTACAAATAGGTCTACACAGATCAATACTTTGTTCCTTTTCCCTTATATGATCATATTACTCCATTTTTTTTGCATCATCAACAAGCAAATACACCACATGACACATTCGGTTATGGCAACCATGAAGTAAAATCACTTAAAAACCACATGCATGTACATCCCCTTCACCCAAAACCAAGCCGTGGGCTCTCTTTCCTTCCAACCAAAACTTTTGGCCGTACCCGTGGCCCTCAACACACAATAATCATCATCTGGGCTAACATTTCACAACAAGTCTCATTTTATGCATATTGAACAATAAACTTACAAAAATAAATGATCTAAAATCTAAACCTCATATGCAAGCAATTAGAGAGCATAAACTCCTTATAAATCTCATACCCAGCGTGTTAATCATCGGTTCACAAGAAACAACAACCATAAACAAGCCAAAGTTTCTTTTCTCATACCAAAACACAAAAATTTTACCCCTTACTACTCATAACCAAGCATTACAAACCCCATGTAACATAAAGCTATCTCACCCTTACCTTAGTCGCGGTTGTACTGCTTTCTTGGAAAAACACCTAAACAGCAAGACACTAAGCTAAGAAAGGACAAAAGTTGATGGGAAAGAAAAGGTACATATCGAAACTACCTCTCTCTCTCTCTCTCTATTTCCCTTGGTTTCTTCCCCTTTTTCATTTGATCTCTCATTCCTCTTCTCCTTCGGTCATTCCTCTATTTCCCTTGCTAGCTTTGTTCCTTTTTTTTTCTTTTTCCAATACTTCTTTTAGGGGATAGATACACTTTACACTTAAAAGTATTATTTTTATCGCATTGCACCCACAATTGAGTTCAATAATTATTTTAGAGGACATATATTTGATTTTTTTGTTTTTGTTTTTGCATCTAAATTAAATTATGGAGATAAAATTATCATTTGCGCGTAAAAAAACTATTTTTCGTTCAAATTGATGAATAATTTTAATGAAAGTAAGACTGTGCATAAGTGGTGGCGGTTTCGGTTTCTGCCTCTACCGCAACTGTCACCGCTATGGGCGGTTGTCCAAAAATAAACACTGCAACCGATCCCGTTTGGAGAAGAAATCGACACCTAACGATAGCGAATACTAGCAAATCAACAAAACTAAAAAAAATCGACTAAAAGCACCAAATCGCAACAAAACTCAAATAAATCGCAAATAAAGAAGAAGTTGCAGAGATGGAGAGAATCGAGAGATAGTGTTGCAAGCTTGCTGCAGTCTCCAGTCTTGCAAGGAGGGAGAGACACAAAGAGAGTTGCGAGAGAGAGAGAGAGTGTGAAAGGTGGAGAGCTGCAAGAGGGAGAGGTATAGAGAAAGTTGCGAGTGAGGGATTAGGGGAAGAAAAACCCCCAAGGGAGGAATGATGTCTTGCGTATCAGTATAAAAAAGGCAGAATTGCACTCACGGTCTCTAAGATATTAGAAAGTTGAAATTGGGTACTTGAGGTAACAAATTAACTATTTAGTTCTCTGAGGTCATTATTTTTGAAAAAAGAGACCTTTGTCCACCTCCGTCCCCCTTCATTAACGGTAAGTGCTGACTTATAAAATCAATTGTCATGTCAATCCAATCCAATTGCGCCACATGCCCAATCAAAATGTGTTAGCCTACTTATTCTACATCAAGGCCTAATCAGCAAAGCTTACATAAACAAAAAAAAAACAACTTGACCAGCATCGTCGAATGCTATCTCAAACACTTAACCGCAACCCATTTCTACTCAACACGATCAAAACCTAACCCTATTCTTCTTCTTCTTTAGGTTCTTCATCAACTACCATATCATTATGTCATTCTACGTCTTTTGGCATTGTCATGACCAATTCTCCATTTCTACACCTCGCGCTTGCCATCTATGGCCTTGTCGAAGCAGGGAGACGAAACCACCAAATATCAAGTTCAAGCTCTTCCAAGAACGAATGATCTCCATGGGCTATTCCTCTGATCACGATCTTTGTCACGCCCAGAAAGATTGTGATCACTTGTGCCCGGACATCGCTGGTGATATATGTGTCTTCTCTGAAAAGATTACTAGGAGTAGGAGTAGGATGGTATAGTTATTTGAAGGTTTGTCTAGAATTGCTAGATTGGAATAATAGAAAAGCTTTTGTTTGCATGTATGTTAGGTGCAATTGCATGGAGTCATAAGAAAACTGAGTGCAAACTTATGACTTTCTTATTACTATGAGATGTATTTAAACTTATATTTTATTCCTAACTTTTTGGAACCGACAACATAGCCACCCCACCTGTCGTGAAGTGGGTCTAGGCTCCCCCATTCCAAAGCCTCGCTGGCGAGGGGCATATCTAACCGCCCCGCACCCCAAGGGGTTTTTCTCCCTTTCCAAGGTGGCTGTGCCAAGGGAGGAGTCAGTTTTTCTTTTTGCGATTTTGTCTTTTTTTTTCTCTGTTTAAATTAATTTCGATGTTTTGTGCTTTTAAATTGTTTCGAATTACTTTTTCAAATCTGTATCTTATTTTTTTTTCAAAATTTTTTCCATATTATAGTTTTTTTCAAATTTGTTTCTCTTCTTTTAAAATTTTTAATTTTATTTTTCAAGTTACATTATTTTATTTATTTATTATCCGGTATAAGACGTCTGATATGGTTAATTGGATATGTCATGTCTATCGTTAACTTTTTGATGACAAATTAGTGAAATGATTTTTTTAATTATTTGACAAAATTTGATGGCAGACCATGATTATTTTTTAATTTCAAGGACTATTTTTGAAATGCATGTAAAATCAAAAGACTAAAACGGTCTTTTAACCCTTGAAAAAAATTGTGAATGCTATTAATACTCAACAATTTTCTCTTCTAACAATTTTAAAGACAAAATAAAAATATTTGTTTCTAAGTCAAAATAAGAAATATTTATACTCAAATCAAACGACTCAAGCTAAGACGCACAAAGTGAAACAAAAACGCCGCGGTAGAGTAAGTTAGCTAACATCTGCAAATACTCAACCAACATTTGTACTTTTAAAAATGGTGGATAACGCAATTCAATAACGAGGGAGATCAACTTTATCCTTCATGCAGAGAACTAGGGAATCCCAGTGGGCTTGATTAGGCTTGTTCACATCTCGACCGAAACTGATCGGGCCAACCTAAATCTGTCGAAACCGAATGGGCCCGACTAGTTTTGAGAAGGCCTAGTTCGACTGTCGGCCCAAACCCACCTAAAATCGAGACCCTCGGTTCAGTCCACAGTTTTGGGTGCCCGGCCCGCCGAAACCGAACCGAACTGAGGGCATTTATAGAATTTCGTTTATTATTTATTTTTTAGAATATTCTAATCCTAAAGAGACGACGTCGTCTCCCTACCCAATAACAGCCCCCTTTCTTCCCCGAGCCTCAGTCGAATCCCCCATTTTAGTCCCAGATTGCCTAGCCCCCCCACCTTCTCTCACCGCTGACACAACCTCCCCTTTCATCATTGTCGTCTCTCTCTCTCTCTGTTGATTGGTTGCTGCTTTGGTTTTCACCCTTAGGCTTGATCCATGCATTGCCACCAAGGAGTGGTCCAGGAGTGAATTTTTTAGTGTGGTCCAAAGTGATCTTCTTAATGTCATGCCATGTGACTCTCTTGTTTAGGACCGTACCAGGACCCTTGTTGGCGATCTCAGCGTAAAAGCAGGTGTTAAGGGCAAAGTTGCCCATCCATGACAACCACCAATGGGCTGGATGAATGTGTCAATCTAGCTCAGCATGATGATAGTCTTTGAAACTTCGGCATTTGAAAATGGTAAAATTGGTCTTAGAAAGCTTAGGTCTTTGAAAGGGAAAATGGGTCTTTGAAAGTGAAAATGACTCTTGAGTCTTGGCTATGGGACTTGCACAAGGAAGAAGAAGAAGTCGATATGTGAACAAGGAACTTTAAGACCCAATATACTGACCACAGAACTTAGAAGGGGGATTGCATAGGTTCTCCAAATTTTCGATCATTTTTATTTTACTTCTGCACAGTCTTACAAGATTATCAACAAACTTTAAGGATACTACAACTAGCAGTATACAATGCGGAATTAACAATTCAATATGAATCCAGATATTGCAGATTATTAATGCTTCAATATGTTCACGATAATCTTTCTTAATTAAAGAAACATATGACTAACAATTGAATATTACACAATCAACAACGACATCACAATCAATCAAAATAACGCCAAGAGTGATGACGAAGAGAAAAAACACTTGAAAGAATTATTTCAAGTGGAAAAAACTCTTCGGGCTCGTAAGCCAGTTTAAGCGAATTCACTATAATTTTCAAACTCGGTACACAGTGATCTATAAACTACCGAACTCCTCGTTGTTAATCTAACACAACTTGTACCTTACTTAGAATACAACATCTAGCTTTGCACCATGCAGAGAACGAGGAACTCCTCTTCCATTTGAAGTTCTTGATTCCAAAAACTAAACTCTACAGCCAAGCCAATTTTTTTTTCACATACCCACGTGCAATCGGTTTTTTCAAAACTGGAACACACAACCTTGGTAGATCTTCTGCAACCTATGAAGATACCCTTCTTTGATATAGTAACTCTTGATGATTGACAACCAAACCGAGATCCAATGAAGAAAAGAAACTCACTGGGTTTATTCTCAGTTAACACCGAACAGACTATAGAAACAGTTGCAGAGAATATCTCACGAAAAGCTCTCAATAGCTAGATCTCTCAAAAATTGTTTCAAGGAATGTTCTAAATGTATGAGAGAAATGACGTTTATATTCTAAGAGGTCGGAGGGAAGATATTCATGAAGTTTCAAGAGTTTTTGAATCTTGGGCACATCTGTTAAAACCATTGTAACAAACTTTTGTCAATCTTGATCAAACTGTAAGTGAACTCTGATCAAACTTCGAGTGCTTCATAAACATCAGCGCTTCGACTCCGGGTTTAGACTATATGCAGACTTCAATCATACTTTAACTATTCTCGAGCAATCATCACTTATGCTGAATTGCTAGACTTTGAGCAGAGCTTCATTAACCACGAATCTCATGATTTAAACTCAGACACGTTATGAAGTATTACGCCAACTAAAATACATTAACAATATGTATTTGAAAGCTTTGGTCTATCGTTTAGGCTATGTAATTCGGAAGAGAGAGCAGTGGCAGAACCAGGATTGAAATTTATGGGTGTCGAACTTTAAAGGCGAAATGATAAGAAAAAAATTTCTTTCGTAATACAAAAAATTGTCTTAGAGTTACAATGTCGAAAATTAAGGACTAAAAGCATTAAAAATATTAGAATACATGTACCCTATGTACTACAATTGAAAGGTGACAATTGTATCCTACGATTTTGCATCTTCTGAAAATGTTGCAAAATAACTTCGTTCTCAATAGTAGCGAAATGATTTCCCTCTCAATGCATGCTCGGTGAACCTGTACAACAACCAAAATATTTTATGGCTCTTAAAATAAAAAAGTAACACAAATTACCCAAGCATGTAATTAGTGTCACTGCCATGCGTGTATGCATTTAAGTAGCAAACTTCCTATGTGAAAATTACCCAAGATACGTAAGAAGCATGAAATTCATACAGAGCTGCTTCACTTTGGAAACAGACAGATGCCGATATACAGTAAAATCTAACTGGAGATGACAGAGAGAACCCCACTGAATACAGAGCACCCACGCCCCAAAATTATAGTTGGAGCATAAATTTTAAACCTTCCACAAATAATTGTACCAACCAAACTTAACACAAACCCACATAAATCAAATACTCAGAAAAAAGTTCAATCGTCGGCCTAAATTGCAGTTATAGACCACAAGTATAGTACCCAAAATTAAAAATATCACGAGTTTCAATTCAGATACAGAGAGAGAGAAGGAGAGAGCTACCGAGCATGACGACGGGGCTGAGAAATTGCAGAGGGGTATTAATAACTCCCATCAAGATCAACTTGCCATCGAGCTTCAACAAGGAAAGGTAAGGCTCAAGACTATCTTCGACTGCTAGTGCTAGCAGAAACAGATCTGAGAACGAGAGAATCCAAAAGCAAAAACAAAATTGGAAAACGATAATGCCGAAGAGAGCCAGAGTCCCGGAGACGCACAAGGAGAGAGAGAGAGAGAGAGACCGGTTATACCTGGTGGTTCGTACGGCGGTGGGGCAAACGGCCAACGGGCAACGACGGCTGGGCAACGACAGAGAAATTAAAAATTGTGAGAGAGGAGGAGAGGGATCACAAAAGAGGGGAGGTGGAGAGAGATCACGTTTTAATTATTATTTGTAAGCTCTGCATATAAAAAAAAAATAAAAGGGGCAGGGGGCCCGGGCCTAATGGGTATCGGGACCTAGGTCCCAAGATAAAACTCTATTAGGCCTGGGCTCAATGGGTATCGGGGCCCAGGCCAAGTAATGAAAAAAAAAATTTAGATGTGAATTTTTTTTTTGAGCGGGGGATGGGTAGCGACCGCCCTGGTTCGCTACCCTCTCCTTCCGCCACTGAGAGAGAGACAACACCATTTAAGATAAAGTGCATTGAATCGGTTGTTGATGTGGATTTTAATGAGATGAGCTGCGCAAAAAGTTAATGTGAGGGCTTTGTTGTTAGAAGAGCTAACAGTTCGGTGACAAAATGACCAATTATTAAAAAGGGCAAAAACACGGTAAATGAAAAAGAAAATTTTGAAAACTAATGACTAATTCATAAAAAAAGAGTATTAATTGAATTTCTCTCCAAAGACATGAATGCTCACAAAAAAAAAAACTCCATACCATGGAGCATCGAGTGACAATCAACGTATCGAAACTACATCTCATTTATATTAAAACAAAAATAATTCTAAATTTTAGATTTTATAAACCTTGCATACCAATTACCATGCATATGTAACGTCGTCTCTGCGAAGTACGAGAAAGAACACAGCATAGTTTTTTAATTGTTTGTTTATACTCCCACCTCTGTCGGGTTATGCCAGATCCGACCTGAAAGCGCATTAGCTATCCGACCCGCCTGACTTTGTTTCTCCCAATGAAATTATATGAAAGCATAACAGAACTGGTTGTCTCAATTTCCCAGGAGTCCAAACAATTGCAGTGAGACTTCCTTCCGCTCAGCGAGTGCCAATCAACGAAATTCCACCCCATCATATCCGCCGGAATAATAAATCCTGGCTCCAGATATCTGGAAACGCCTATTCCCAATTTCCTACCTCGAAGCAGACGACACCTCCCAGTTATCTCCCAAATCGGGACGGCCCGGCTTTCGGTTCCCGGAATGGATATAAACATTTTCAAGTTCTGCTCGGGCCTCAAAGTCCTGGGCTACTTCATGATCCTCCTAGTCGCCGCGATTGTCGCCGTCTCTTATTACGCAGTCGTGGTGGTCACCTGGGGCCCGCAGCTGCTTCGCGGTGGGGTCCACTCGTTCTTGGCCTTCTCAATACTCGTAGAGTCGTACTGTTCCATTTTCTGGTAATTTATCTGCAACTCATCAATTGAATCGGTATGTATAGTTGAACTGAAAATTTTGGAGTAAAAGGCAATCTTGAAATCTTAGGTTGTATTTAATCAGGTCAATTATGCAGAAGTGATATATACTAATGTTGTCTTCCAAAGAATGCAGTTTGACTTTTTCCTTGGAGGCATGCCGATCAGATTTGTTTTGGGTTTCGAATTCTTTTGGTGTTAATGATACTGCAATGTTCATTCAAGGGATTTTGTATATTTTGCCTAGAGAAAAAAAGTGGTTATGTATATTTTGGATACTGTGAACAGGACTGTTACATCATGTAGGAATTAAGCTTCATCCTATATTTGCAGCTTGTGCTGTTAACGTGGAGTTACTTCATGGTAGTCATTAAGAACCCTGGTTCTGTCCCTGAAAATTGGAGACCTGTAACAGAAGAGGAGAATTTGGAAGCTGGTAGTTCTATGATGACGTCTGATCATGTCGTGCCTGAGGCTTTACCTTCTACTTGGTCTTCTTCAGATGGTCTGGAAAGGAAACCGATAGGCTATTGCAGTCATTGCCAAAATCGCAAGCCACCGCTTTGCCATCATTGCTCGATTTGTAAACCAACCTGATTTTTAATGTTGCTCCTGCCTTCTATATTTCTATTATGCTTGTATCTTAGCCTGCGTTGGTATTAATCTCATTATTATTATTATTATTATTATTATTATGTTCTTTTTTATTTCTGAAAAGGGATAACATCCATGATTACGGTGGCATTTGTTTCCGGAAAAATTGGGCATCATTAAAAAATTAAAAAATAATATTTTTTTTCATCAAACAAATCTTTATCATTATAATATTAACTTAAATCTTCACTTTTTCATCAACTCCCATAAAATATATTTACTTTTTCACCAAACCCAATACCCCAAAATTTCCACCACCCAACATTTTCACAAACATACAACACCTACGTCTATCTCTCTGTCTTTCAGATATCTCTCCAAAGATGTTATGATTCTTAACAAGGTCCAAAGCCACTTTAGTTTGCCTTTCCCCGTCCTGTTATATTATGAAATATTTTCTTCATCTGCTAAGCAGATTTCCCTAAGGCTGTTACTTCTAAGGAACTTTAACTAATTTTTTTTTGTCTTTTTTGGTGAATTAAAGGGTTTGGGGCTAGACATCAAATGCCCATCCCCTGGCCATTCTGTTATCTGAATTGGGATTCAATATTGTGTGATGCCTTTTTTTCTTGTACATTGCGAGTAGAAGTTGCGATGCGTCCCATTCCTTAGTGAAACCAGCAGCATGTTGTGAAGTGAAAAGTTATTCACATACCAAGTACTACCTGGAACATTCTTTTTGATCTGCATAATACTCAACTGATTTTGGCGCATATCTTCCTTATCATCCACTAATCATGTCTGGGAGTATCAGTTGTCATATTATTAATGTACCCAAATCCCCTTCTGAATGTTGCTGCAGGCTTTTATTTACTTACTGTTTACAGTAAAATTTGAAAATTGTAAGCTGATATAAAGATGGAAATTCTTCATGTGGTGTAGGCCAAATCTGTGTTCTAAAGATGGATCACCATTGTGTTTGGGTAGTGAATTGTGTTGGAGCATGCAACTACAAGTTTTTTCTTCTTTTCTTGGTAAAGCCTTAAAATTCTTTTTCCACGCATATTACCAGCTAATGTAGTTGCAGTTACAATAGTAATTAATATGCCTCAATATGTTGCATTTGTGGTTTATTTGAAGGCTAGCAATACCCACATAAACTAAGACCTAGAGGATTGGGTTTTAGCACACAGTAAATGATTCTTAATAATCAGAATAAAGCTCCAACTGGTGTTCTTAGCAATGTGTGTAGAAGTTAGAAAGTTTTTAGTAGGATTTCAAATTGAATGATTACAATTTCCTATGGTTTATACCCTATCTGGATGCCCTGGCTTCTTCAAATAATAAGACTATTGAGAGGTCTGAGTGCTCATAGTTATTATAATATACATACATTGTGACGTTAAGAAGAAGAAGAAAAAAACGAAGAAACACAGTAATTGGAACTTAGAAGATATCTCAGTATGCAACTTTAGATTGTTAAGGTCAATCCCACCCCAGAAAACATGCAACTTTAGATTGTTTTCGGGAATATTTGTCATTGCTCATTTTTTAAGTTTATCAGAAGAAATTAACTGGTGTCAATTCATTCTTGAAGTTGCTTTTCAAGCAGGCCCTTAGATCAAGATAAATAATGAGAAATACAAACATTAATTAACTCAAGTTTTCTTAACAAAGATCCCTTAAGATATAATGTTGAATACCAATTTGTCTTAGCTTCCTTTTAAAAAAAAAAATTAATTCCAATTTGGCTTAGCATAATTTTTCCTTATCTTTTCCTTTGATAGCTTTATACATTCTTGGAGACAACAATGGATACCTTAATTTTGCTGCCTAGTTTCATCCAAGTCTTTAGGGAAGCCAAGAATCATTCTAGCTACCCTGGCAATCTTGCAATCATCTTTTTGGCTTTTGGTACGCGTTCTGTCTGTATCTTTCATGTTTTACCCTTCTCATCTGCATTCTCTAGTTCCGCTTTCTCATTTTCTTGATGTTTCTAACAGATTGTGTTCCTTGAATCTTGATGCAATTCTAAATTTAGCCTTTGCACTGAGTCTTCTTTGTTTCATAATCATGCATGCATCTCTTGTGTCCAGCAATACAACATCAGTAGAGGTAATAAACACAATATTGACTTTCTCTTTTGGGAGTTTTGGATTATGTGTATTTGCTCTTGCACAGCGATAACCGATAGCGATTGACATTTCATTGTTACCTGCCGTGCACACTTTTTAGGAATTGTACAAGAAACTCTTGCAACTATTTTGAGCTATAACGGCTGTTAAAGGACTACTATTCTACACTTCCAATGAACAACAATAACTACAATTTTAGAGGAATATAGGTGACCAAAGTTTGTGGAAAATGAATGGGGACTATCACGGCCCCAATGACTACCAAATATACTAATTACCTCATCTTCATAATTTGAACAAGGCTGCAGGGCTGCTGCTCTTGATGCTTCTGGCCTAGTTTGATGTTCTGTATTAATCTCGAAAGTATGTTTCAGGTTTATGAGAAGAAAAAAGCAGTTAGGTGGAGATATGACGTGGGCAGGAAGAATAACTTTGAGCAGGTTAGATGAAGCTCTTCTCTCTTTACATTGTGTGGACAGCGAAATTAAGGAAGGAGGACTTTTCACAGATTGTTTGAAAGGCTTCCTGCAGACTTGTTTTCTTCTTTAGTAAATTTTGTTCAATCGTGCAATAAGGAATGATAATATTTAGGAAAACGATACTATGCCCCCTTTTGGGAGAGAATGTACCATGAGTTTGAAAAGCTTCGGTTCCAAAATAATAATGTGAAGAAAAAAAGGAAAGAGATTGGTATGTAAGAGTAAAATCTTACATAGAGGGGCTTCATTGCAATAACATTTATCCTACAACTCTTTCCCAAGTAATTTTTTTTTTTGGGATAGCATTTTATCCATCATCAGTGTTCGGTGCAACCGGAAAATATCAGTCAACCAGAAATATCTTGTAGGACAAAGGAAAACTAATCTTCATGGGAAAAAAAGTTGTTCCTACGTTCACAACAGAAACTATTTCTTGCCTTTAGTAGTTTGTTGATGACAATGAAAGAAATAAAAGCTTCAGATACTCAACAAAATGCCAACACAAGCTCAAAGCAGGAAAAACATGAATGAAGAGAACAGAGCATGGGATTAAATCAGATCACACGCAAGAACGTTGTAGCATGTGCCTAACTATCATTTTGAGACATGTTAGCAAGGCTGTAAGAAAGTGGTCTGACACTTTTATTCAGTTTTCACTAGTGTGATCCGTTGTGCATTAGAGTTTGTGTGGTTTTTCCCATAGGGGTTTCCCAAATAAGCATCGTAGTTGTGTGATTTGTGAAATATTGTGGTAGTTTATCATAACTAAGTTATGTGTGACTTTAATATATGAGTTAAGCATTAAGTATTCTATCTCATGATTTATATCTTTCTTCATTCCCGACACTGAAAAAAAAATCTTTCTTCATTTCCGATAGATAATATGGTTGATGACGTTAATCCATGCTGCACCAGATATCTCTGTGTAAATACGATGGAAGAGGTCATTAGTTTCTAAATCCTTGATATTCACAATATTGTTGTGATAGACCTATTCATCCTCATTTAGATAAGGACACCAGCATAGTTGGAGTTTACAATTGGTATTAGAGTAGGTATACTCAGGATTGTGTTCTAGATGCAATCCTTATTTTATCCTACCAATGGTTTTACCTCATAATTAAATATCTAGACATAGGGCACAATGAGATGACACTCTTCGTTATTAAATTTGAGAAGTTCCTTATTCTAAACCAGCCCATAGAACCAAGGAACTATGACTAGGTAGAGGTCTCTGTCACAATGGCCGATCTGAACTACATTTGACCGACAAAAGAATAAAGCACAAAGCAACAACCTGAAGGTGTCGCGATTCTCGCAGTTTGGCCCAAGAGTTTCCTGAGGCAAGAAAACAGAGAGAACATTTATGTCACCGGGGGATGACAATGAGGGTATGGGATCCAACAGGTTACGGACTGACCTTTCACATTTATACATGTTTCCTCTGTTCGGAGTAATGGCATACATTTGGTCTTGGTTTTGCAAGTTGGAAAATTATTGAAGGTTCAACTAATGTCTCAACTTAGGAACCTCCCATGTAAAACCTTCAGTCAACTCAGAATCCTAGCACAAATGAAATGGTCATTAAATGAAAGACTGAGAAAATTACTTCGAACATCTCCAGATAGGAAAGTTCCTTACACCACGATCTTCCAAAGGAGTGACAGCGATTATAATTATAGGAATCACTCGGCCAAAGTGATACATGGGACTCAGACAAGGAATATGAGGGAGAAATAGGTAAAATTCCCAAATTCAAATACGACACCTAAGCTTTCCTCTGATTATCTTGAAAAGCACTTGGCTTCTTCGATAGCTAGGCCATGTCATGCTTCACATAGGGGCATATCATTTGTGAATATTTTTCTTGATTTTTATTTGTTGAAATGTTTTCATTTGCCTTTATTTTCATTAAAGTTGAAGATATTCGGAGATCAACAAAGTATTTCAGATGTCATCTGATTTTAAAATCAGAAAATTTTTCGTTGCTGTTGATATGTTATCTGTTTTGAAGGACTCATTACTGCTTTGGAACTTTTACCTATGAGATGTATAAATGTGATTACGATTTAAATGGCATTTACTCACTTGAGTTGATGGGACTGTATGGTTATAAATGTCTACTCCTTGGGTTTTTGATGTTTATCTGTTCATCGCCATCATTAAACTTGAGAGAAATTCTTTAGATAGTGACATAGAAACCACAGCTTTTGAGAGCATATTCTGTTCAAGAAATAGTAGTTTTGGTAGATTGAGGTTTAGCATGGACATGCTACTTTTTATAACAGAAGATTGCCGAGTAGTTGGCATGAATAGCATGAGTCTTGTGATGGTTCAACTTGGATTAATGATAATGTAAACGAATTCTGGAATCTTGTACTTGTTTCTTGCTAATAGCGACATCCATTATGCACTGGACTTAGCTTTTCCACTTTGGGTTTTCTCCACATAAACAGTACATTTATCATCGATATATTGTGTCAGCCAATAGTCTAGGCAAAACAACATATCTCTTCAAGACATGAGCTAAGTGTTGAATGATTAATCTGAAGGTTTATATATTGCTTCATACATGATTTCAAAATATAGTTAATCTTCTTAATTTATTGCACTTGATGTTTCAGTTGTGGATAGGTCGTTAGTTTTAAATTGAACGCAAATATTATTGCAAAAGACTTATACACCGTCTGTAGGTTAGCTATATTAAGGTAGTTGGAATTTTCTTTTGAAGAAAAGGTTTTCTACTAAAGAAGCTTATCGGCTAAGATATTTCACTATGAACAAACACAGCCTTGGTCAAAGTGGAAATGTGAAGCAGACAATTCACTTAACAGGTAGAAAAGAAGAGAAAAAGTTGTGAGCAATGTAATTTGTTGGATGCATTTTTTCTTGCGACCTTTAAGTTGGAATTTTACTCCCTATCTAGAATAAAATTGTGTGGCCGTTGGAGTTCGTCTTTTAGGGTCCCTTGGTACTCCCATCTTATTATGGTGTGATCTTTTCTATCTTAAAGGTCTTTGGCACAAAGAAGGCACTATGGTTATTACCATTGTTTTCAAAGGAGGATCTAGACAACGTACCTGCCCTTCAGGGCCTCGAATTCCCTACGCGATCAGATGTTGAGGCTTGAGGCTTGGTGGGCGTACAATTTTTACCTCATTCTGGCAGTTTAGGTTGTTGTATTTGCTTTGTTATGCATGTAACCTTGACCCTGAAAAACTGCCTTACCAAATTTGATGTTTTCTGATCTTGCTCAGGGTGCATATAACATATCGGGCCGGTTGGTATTATTTTTCCAGGGGTCATCGTAACAGAGGCCAGATCTTGTGGATTTGATGAATTCGATTTCTTTTTTCTTTTTTCAAGGGCGGGCTTTGATTTGAAATGGGTGGTTCAAGTGTTGTATATTTGTTAAATGAAGGTCAATTTATATAATGAGTTTTGTATAACTACGAAATTCGTCACGCTGACTCTCAGACTATTAATATTCATCAACGTGCCGTCAAATAAGATCTGACAGTCAAAATCGTGTCACATGACCTATTTATAACATATGTGACACGATTTTGACGTTCAAATCTTATTTAAGGGTGCAAATTGATGAATTTTAGTAGTTCGAGGACTCAATACAACGAACTTGCTAGTTTAGATTCTAAAGTGACATTAACTTCATAGTTCAATGGTGCAAAGTGATTTTCTTCCTTTTTGTTAATAGTAGGTTTTGGCAAAGATCTAAGATATGGTTCTTGATGTATAATCTGGTTTAGGGCCATTCTTGAATATTACTTTTTCTTCTTTTTTGAGAGAAGGGGAAAAAATCGTCGGTAAGACAATGAATTCGAACTTCCAGAATAAGCATAGCAACCCATAGGAAGAGCCCAGCTTTGGAAGTCTTGTTCAAAGTGTTTGGAAGAACATAACTTACTCTAACATCTGCTGCTACAGTTTTGAAGAGAACTTCCTCACTGTCTGCCTACCAGAGATTCTTGGGTTCATTTCCGGAATATTGTACATTATGTCGGTGTGATAGTTGATTGATTCAGTTCCCCGTCTTTTTTTTCCCCTGGATCCCAGTCTTTCAATCAAGTACGATTTATAGAGTGCTTTTACAAAGTGTAACTTCAACTCCACCAATTAAAGTTACAAATGATTTAGATTCCTTTTTTGTGAGCAAATATATTTCAATAAACAACAGAGGCCGGTTAGGTTTCATGGTTCATGGACGCAAATTACAGGCAAATGGACTGAAGGTGCAACAAAGAACTAGACCAAAGACTTGAGAACCGATTTGAAGCCGCACATGAGGGCGGCGACGCCCATCACCGGAGGTAAAAACTTCTATCGAAGTTGTACAAAAGGGTCATCATCAGAGTAGCTACACTGAAGCAACCCTCTCCTAGTTGAGAGTGTTGACTCGGAGAGGATTCTCGCATCTTATACGTTGTTGCCACTCATGAAAATCCATTAATTCTCCATCTCTTTGCCCCCCCCCCCCCTATTAGTCCTATGGTTGATCTATCTACGTGACTCGTGCAAGCTTATGGGGGCTGTCGTTTTAGTGTTTTGAGTGTCAAGTGGACTCTCCAGTAAAAAAAAAAAAACAATTGCACAAGACGGTAGGTAGGGACTATTTAGAGCCATAGTAACTGGGGAAGGCACCATTTTAGCCTTGCCTAACTTGCCTAACTTCCCCATGATATAATGGCTCGCAATCAATTATGATAAACAAAAAAAAGCTCCTGTTATATCGGTGATAAAAATAAACATGTATTTTTTATAAAAAGTTGAAGCAAATCGATCCTCTCCTCGCATCATTTTAAACTTGTAAAACCCATATATTTACAACCTACTGAAGAAGCCAAAGAGAACGTTGACTTAGCTGGTAGACTGCATCCCAGCAAAACCCGAGCTTCCCACAGTTTTCCACCCATTTTTTATGAACAATCCGTACCATTTGATATACATATATTACCAGCTGGCTTTGAAGAGTCGCATCAATAATTTAATATAATGACAGATTTTTATAAATTAAGTTTTTCCAGAATATATAAATACACATGTGAATGAATACCATGAAGTTCACCCCCCAAAAAAAAAAGAAAAAAGAAAAAAAAGGAAAAAAAGAAACGAGAAGGAAAGGAAAAGAAAGTAAAAACAACGTGTTACTGGCCACTAAATTTTGGATAACCAAAAATGAAAAAGGAAAACAGACAGATACTTTAGGATATATTTCTCTCTGGGACTCGGCAAAGTTCGTGCTGGTTCGAGAGATTCATAGGAGAGGTAGAAATCATACTGCTAGCTCCAACAGATTTTAATATATTTTTATGTAAGATCGATACATTAATGGACTGTATTGTGGATTGAAACTTTTAGCAATGTATTGCTTATTAATCAAGAAAAATAAAAGAAGATTCATACAATATCAATGATCCATCAATAGGTAAGTTCTCTCTCATCAGACCGAGTCGTCATCTGGTGGAGGAACGGCTTTACTCGCCTTTGGAGCATTGACCAGTACCGCAGAGCTACAAAGATCGGAGACGACGATGGAGAACCAGACAAAGAGCGGTGTGACGAGCAGAATGAGACCGAAGGGCACCATCCATAGTTGCCTATTCGTGGGGTGGTACTCAAACTCCCAGTATCCCAGAGTTAGACCTCCTATCATGCTTACCATTAGTGCCCATGAGTAAATAATGAACTTCTTCACTCTCTCCTTGTATTCCCTGTGACTTTCATCTTTCTCTTCCTTTAAGGATCCCATCAAAGTACAACCAAGATGAATTTTGGGTTTCCCCTGAAAGCTTCAAGTTATAAAAGAGAAAAAAATATAAAGAAAGAAAGAAAGAAAAAAAGAACAGTCATACTGTTGTCTGAGATGGAACTTCAAAGCTTGGTGTGATCAGTGATCCCAAAGAATAAGAACAGAAATCTTATAAACATACCTGTGGGTTCTTATTGGTTTTGGTGGTCAGAAGGAGATCACCAGGAAGAGCTAGAGGTGTGAAAGCATAGGTAGGTGCTGTTTACGCTGGGAAGGTAAGGGAGAGGAGGGACACAGACCCGGAGAATAAGAGAGTGGTGCGGGGAGCTAAGAGGCAAGAGACCCATGACTGTAGCTCAGGATTTTGCAACTCATACAAGTTTAATTGGGGTAGGATAAGATGTGCCTTTTTGATCGAAGTTATTATCTGTTATAGATAAAATATAAATAGAGGAGAAAACACTTGCGTCTCAGGTTTTGACACTAGCGATCAGCGGAGTTATCTCGGGATAGATTCGTTAGTTCTTTATTCAGGTATCATGCGGTTCATATTGGATTGTTTATTTTCAAGAAAATATATAAATGGGTTCTCATATAGAACTTCCCCAGAGGCTCCATGGAAATAAACTAGAACAAATTTATAGTGCACTATTAACCTTATAATTAAGGAGTTGCTTGAAGCTGGAAAGAAATTAACTAGTATATTTGAGATATTGAAATTTTACTTCAGACCATTCCATCTCTGCTAGCTATTGGAGGAGTTTCGAAATTAATCGACCAATATTTATAGAAATTAAACATACATTCTTTTTTGATTTTATTTCCTCTGAATTCTAATACTACTGCCTGCCAGCTCCCAAGTCCCAACCTTCCCCTGTACGTGTAATTAGTACAGGCTATAATATTCTTGTTCCTGTTTTAATCAAAATTAACTCCTAACCAACACCAGATCAACCTAAATATGTACGGATATATTCCTTTTCCAAGCTAGATAGTATTAAAATCAAGAGAAATGAGCTATATTCCAATTATCTGAACACATGTTAAGATTTCAAAACACTCAAAACACGCACCCGAGTAATAATACATGATAACTGCACTTATATATGAACTTCGTACTTCTAGATTAATTTCTCAAATGAAATGATGAGAGATCCAGTACTCAGCCGCTTTCCTATTACAGGATTATCATGCATGGATCATCATCTGTAACAATCAACCATGCACTCAGATAGTCAGATGACGAGGTTTGATGGAAAAATGACTAAAACTTATTCCTGTATATAAGATATATATCATAGATAATATTTTTTAATCACTAATTATCACTATATATCGTGTGTGAATATATATAAGTAGCTAAATTCACGCCATAAATTAATCTACAATAAAGCTGACATTCAAATTTGACAGGCAATAATTTTCAATAGTCAAGTTCAAAGGTAATTAATTACCCAACATTCATGCACTAATGTATATATCAAGCAAATCTCTTAAAGCCATATTATTCAAATTACTCTTTTCATCATGATATCGAGTACTACAACTATCGAGAATTAATTTTCAATGTGTGTAACTTTAGTTAATATCTGGTCACTGATTAAAAGGGATCATGTATTACTCATCGCGACAAAACTGCTGGTTGGAGCACTCTTGGTTAAGATATTATCGCTAAAATAGACCAAAAAAAAGCACTATAAAATTAACACACTGTTTTGGCACAAAATAAGCATATGCCATGGCGGGTCCAAGAGAGCACGTGGAGCCTGATTCGTGATCAGTTCAAAACCATGGTACGTAATCATCATTCCTCTTTAGGGAATCGAAAAGAGTACATTAATATTTAATTCAGTTGCAATTTTCATGTTTTGGACGCACCTAGTCAGGTTTCTAGAGACACCTGGGGAAGGTAATTCTGCAGAAGATTGAAGAGAACAAAATAGTGTTCAAGGAACCGGTCAGGTTGAACAACCCTACGCAAACGTTTGGTTAATTAAAGAGCATATTTTTCCAAAAAGAGTAAGATACATGCGCATATTTATACAACATATACTAAAAAGAATTCGACGTTATAATTAAATGAAAGGTAGAAGAAAGGTGGTTCATAAAATATATCTGTTTGGTTTGGAGTTAAAAATTGTGTGGAATGTAGGTTAAAATAATTCTACATATATTATATAATACATAATCGTACCAATTAGAGAAAGCAAGATGAATGCAGAAAACAAGTAGGTACGTAGAACAATCTTATTTTGCTTCTTTAATTTCTCCTCTAGTTAATGAAATTAGATACCTGGGGAAGGTGACGCATCCATGGTTTTAATTAATTGGGAGAAGCGTGTGTGCACGTTTGTGTTGAAAATTAAATGCTAATTTGCCAGGCTGGATCATTTTTGTGGGTGGGTTTCTTAAATTTGTCTACAAAAGTTTTTTAGTTTTCTCGACGTACATGTTTACGGGGATCATATTCTCTGTAATTTCTTATCTCAATTATGTTGTGCGATTTACAGAGATAGATATAATAGAAAGATCCTAACTATTTAATGTTGTCTATATTTACCCATATAAAATTTAGATTAATATGAACCTTATAATGAGATCCCTATTATGTCCATCATTCTCTAAATTGTATTTATCATGCAGGAAATTGTAAAAAATCTCATTCCTTTATGACGTATGCTCGTATTATTATTTCCTAGTTCCAATTTGGAACTGCATGCTTATTAATCCAAACAAGGCAAACTTTGAGATCATCGTCTAATTTTTCAAATCATATTTAAATTTTATATGGCAGCTTATGTTCATGTTTTGTTCTATGTTAATTATTGTTTTTTTGAATCGTGTTTTATTTGGTATCAGCGCCATGCTCATCTGTTCTTTGCCATTATTTATTAGAATGAGCAAAATTATAATTAAGTTGTCTGCTTCAGTTTTCTTGCGTTGTTAAGCCTGAATGCATGTGTAGGTGTGTATTGTTATTGTTGTGTGCTTTTCTTCTACCAGAAAACTAGTTTTAGACCAGGGAGTTACTCGATTCTAGCTAGGTTATCCCATGACACATTTGGTGGGCTGGGGGGGCAGGGGGAGACAAAAGAAGGGCTCAGATTGCTTGAAGAGAGAAAATAGCCTACGTCCAATTAAACGACTACCGGAGATTCAAACCATTTGTTTTTAACACCTCCATTCTACCAACCCTATTTTTCCTATGCACATTCCTTCTCTGGGCCCACCTCTTCCAGTCTTCCCCTTCCAAGTACAATTGTCTCCATATTTTTCCAATCTTTCTCTCTCTCCAGGTACCACTCTTCCGACTTACTTTTCCTCTGCAGCTTTCTCTCTCCAGGTACGCCTTACTTTTCCTCTGCAGCTTTCTCTCCCTTGATATTTTCACGCAGATGGGTTTAACAAATATTGTAAGAACAAGAAACACCCCCAGCGCTTGCTTAGAAAAAAAAAAAAAACACCCACAGGCGCTCTTCGTTTTCAAATCAGTTGACTCAAACGCTATGTACTGATATATTTCCTTACCTATAGCTGATTTCTTTCCTTAGCTTCAGCAATATGTTTCGTGCTGATTTCTTTCTTTATCGTCATTTTATTTGTTCTCTTGTAAAACATTTCTGTTCTTTTTCGATTAATCTCCTTTATACTCACAATATTTATAAATACAACCATACACCCACAATTAGAGAATTCAAGGGCTTGTTTGGAATCAAGTCCAGGTTTTGTTTTTGCGATTCAAACCGTGGTTTAAACCCAGGTTTTTCCACCGACGTTTGGCAGGTTTAACTGCTACAGTTACACAACCATGTGTTTGATGCTGATTGGTTGTGGCTTAGTACTCCAAAAACTCTTCTAACGTATTTCTGCTACACTGACAATGCACGTCTACCAATGTCTGTAGTTACGAAAAGCTGGCTTTGTCTTCACTTGGAACCTGGTTCGGAAAAGGAAGAAAAATCAATCACAAAAATTGATTTATATTTGAATCCTATACACTGCTCAACGAAAAAGCCTTAAACTTGCTGATTTCATACAGAAAGTATATACACTTGTGGTGCTTACAAAGTTCCTACCTTTAAAAGAATAATCTCATGCACCTGATGTGCTCTACAAGTCTAAAAGGAATACATGCACTTAGTTATACAAGAGAATCCATACAATTACAACAGAACCCAATTTACTTAGAAGTATATATCACTATATGATGCCCAAAGAATCTAAGAAAAAAAAATGATGATCGAAGGTTTTGGAGCTGCAATTTACTTGGAGGATGCTTGAGCTACAACTGACTTGGAGAATGGTTGCTGATTGGGTTACTGAGTGGAAGGTAGCTTGGATAGTTCAATAATTTCATCGTCCTCCTATAACACCCATTCCGTTTATGTTTCATAAACTCTTATTTCGCTTAATGAAATGATTTTGTGGCAATTTTGGATGCTTATATGTTATTTTTACATGTCAATAATTTTAAGAAATATTATAATATCACGTCTCGTGCTTATATTATTCTCTAAGCTCTCATTATAGTAATAGAGATGTTATAAATGACAAGATTACGACACGGTCTATTATAAGTCTTCAAGACTGTAGGGGTTCCTTGTGAGTATTTAAATAAGAAATTATTCAAGGCACAATGAAAAATTTATATGATAGACCATAAATTAAAACTAAGTAAACATAAAAAAACCTAGTCTTCGTCGTCGGTCAGGGTGATGTCAATCAAGTGGAGGCCCAGGGTGACAAATCAGACGAGATTTGCAACAAACAAGGGAATGGTGGGAGCGTTCGGGGGCGAGTCCTTGCGAACCAGGTAAGGCACGTGCTACACGATCACCTCCAGGTTCTTTGTTACCTAGACTTGAATGTGGATGACCCGAATGTGGGTAGGGAACTCATGGGACAGATATGACTTGAACAACACCATATTCTGACTCAACATAAAAGTATGCAAATATGGACAAAAAAAACGGGGTGAGTCTTAAGGACTCAGTAAGGTGTGAGAGGGGGCATGTGATCATAAGTAGTAAAGGCAAATAATTAACTGTAGAGAGATACAATACTTACCGATTTCAAAAAATAGTTAATGTTGCATAAACAATATTTATAATTTGAAAGCAATTATCGTCATCGTATAAGCACTACAAAAAAAGACTTCTAGCGGCGGTAAAAAAAACTGCTGCTAAAAATTAACTATTGCAGCGTTTTAATACAAACGCCGTCACACGTGTTGAAGTCCACGACGTTTGCTAAAAAAACGCCACTATGTAAAAAATTAACAGTGTTTTGCACAAAACGCTGCCAAGTTTGTGTGTTTTAGCGGCGTTTATAAAAAATGCCGCTATAAACTATAAACTCTAGCGGAGGTTTGGAGGAAAAAGCTGCTAAAGCTAACAATCTCTAGCCGCTTTTTGGAAAAAGCCGCTAAATCTCACGCCCTCTAGCTGCGTTTTAGTATAAAACATTGGTACAAAGGGTGAGCTTTAGCAGGGTTTGAAGACAGATGCTGCTATAGGTCTATTTTTTCAGCGGCGGTTGTTGTGACCTCCACTAAAAGCTTATACTTTTAGCTGTGTTTATTGTAACAAACAATGTCGTTTCCACTTTCTCCCCTCCTCTTTCATTTGATCGCCAGCACCCCCTAACACATTTTTTCTTTGCATTTCCTCCCTCCCTCTCCAAAATCCTTATGCACAGTGACAGCTCAGCTGCCCAGCCACCTCCAGGATCTCTCCAAGCCAGCCGCACCTCCCTTCGTCGACCACCACACTACCACAACTACTCTCCTCTTCTCCCCTCAACACATCAATCTCTTCTCATCGCCTCTGCCACATCTCTCTCAAGTCTCACTGATTAAGTTAGGTATGTTGTTAAAAAGTCAATGGGGTTGTTAGATTTTAATTTGTTCTTTTGGAAGCATTGGGGACTCGACATACATTATTGCTTAACGTCTAGTCTCCCTTTATTTGTGATTCTTATGGTTTTTAGAATCAGAAGCATCTCCGCTTCATTTTGATACCCGGAAATGCTTTGCGAAGAATGAGGAAGCTTCTGCAATTCTTAGTAAGAGATATTTCCCTCTCTTTTTTCCTTTTGTCATGGATTTTTTTATAACATATGTTTGTGTTAAAAACATGGTTGATGGAGCTTTTTTGTGGACATGTTTCATTTATGTTGAGGCTTAGGGCTAGTTGCTATGCGTTAACTTATAAATGATATTCTTGTCTTGGGAGATTGAAATCTTTTCGTGGAAGTGTATTTGCCATCATCATTGTAAGTTGTGTGACACACACAGTATCACGTGTGCATGAGGATGACATTGAATATTCTCTAAATTGAATACTTATTTAGGATTGTCATTTACAGTAGCTCGTAGAGTTTTCGTCCCCCTATCATGCTTGTTACATGTAAAAACACTTCTCGTTTCCTAGATTACTCCAGAAGAGAGTATATTTTGACAAAACATATCAAATGGGTCTTTATGCAATTAAAATGTCCTAACTACATATAAACTTGTCAACATGGCTACTGATGAACATATATAACACCCTTAGTTGCTCTAATTTGATATAAGGATGTGATCCTTCATACGATATGAATTTTTTAGGAGACAGCGGACAGATTGTCTAACCCAAAGTTGCAATTTCTTTCCATATTGATGATAACCGTAGGCGTGGACTTGATTTACAATTGGGAAAGGGGAAAGATGGACAAATCGGTATTTGAACTTGATGCAGACTAGAGTTACTCATTAGGCTTTGTGTGGTTGACTTTTGAATGTGGTTGCTGAAATTTGATGCCGTTGGTAATTCTTTCCCCCTTGTTTTATGAATGTATTTGTACACGCATTTATCATTATTTTTTATGAATGACACCATTTCTTGGAGGATTTAATTGATAGAGAGGGTTCAAATATAGCTATTTCGTAGGGATTACTTCAGGCAGTGGGTGGACATATTAAAATTTGGCCCATTTCCTCTTTCCTCGTCGCAATCCTCCATTCCCTTCCGATGAAGTTCTTGTCAATGACATCATATTGGTAAGTGTTCTAGCATTCTCCATTTCCTTGTTCCTGGTCACATTCTTCTAATAAATTACAATAACTTCTGTTCTTTGGGTTGTAGTTATCTATAGTTGCATAATACATTGTTTTAGACTATTTGTTGTAGTTATTTATAGTCACACAATATATTCTTTAAATAGTGCTTCTTTCTCAATGTCACGCCCCGTGCCCGTACTTACCCTCTAGGCTCACCTATAGCGATGGTATGCACACAAATGAGGATTACGACACGAATAGATCCTATATAGTGCTAACGATTGGCGTCGAAAAACTTAAACAAATATACGATATATCCGTTTATTGAAGAAAGTAGAAATTTTGATAATAGAAGATAAAATATTATTAGTACTTATCATACGAAGCAGTTTAACATAAAATGAATGAAATATACAAACATAAACAGCTCCACCAGGATCATGGGTTTTCTTGTTTACAAAACATCCTTCGTGAGGAAAAACAAGAGTAACATAAACTAAACACAAAAGTGGAAGCTATCTATAGCTTTCTGTCTTACAAGCACAGACTGCAGCGGAATGTACAATAACTACAAAACAAAAGGACCACAACTGATATCTAGTCAACCCTTGACTCGGTGTCGGAGGTTAGGTCAATTATCTCATTTTCCCGATATCCTCTTACGGCGGTGCCGGTGGAATAGGGGTGCCCCCAACTAGATCGAAATCCTCTACTAAGAAAACTGGAATTGCTGAAGATTCTTTAAGGTACCATTGGGATTCATATTCCATAAAAACCTCAAACGAATCCGTAACAAACGTCCAAATCGTATTCACAAGGATGTATGGGTCTACAATCAGAAACTCCTCACTCATAAAGGTCAACATCTGCTACGTCCAGAACCTGCAACCATAGTCTATACAAGACAATTAAACAGATAGAGGGGTGAGTCCTACTGACTCAGTAAAGGGGGGACGGGACATGTTATGAACAATCATATAAAACATGTTAATAATAAGAATGAAGCATTTATAACTATAAACAGGATAACAATGTATGCTAAATGCAATGCAGGGATGATGCATTTGTTTCCAATCCGTTTCTTTCATTTATTTATTTATTTCTTTTCTTTTCTTTCTTTCTTTCTTTCCAGGTCATCAGAGGTGCCCTTTAGTCTCTCTGTTTAACCCCCAGAGTCCGAGTTGTGCGTCCCCTCCCTTACTATGGGACTGTCCCGTGCTCCGGCACCAGGACCCTGTCAAGCGTATATAGTTTCACGCCAGGGATACCAACCACTATCATTTCAGTGGTGGCTTGCACTATCCCCCTTTGTGATCGGTACCGTCACCCTTTCATCGGACCACCTCTGGGAATGAGTTTCATTTATGTTATTTCATTATTAGATTCCCTATTCCCATGACATGATTCATGACATGAAGATGCAACATGTCTCATATGCTTTCATTGAAAATCATGTAATCATAAATTCCATAGATTATGCAACATTATCAAGTAATCAAAGAATTGCATGAATCTTATATACCAACAATCATATATAACAAAATAAGGAAACTTTGGCACGATAGAAATACTACAAGCTGCAATAGGCAAGTCCAACAACTTATATAACTTTTTTATTTATTTCTAATCCCACTAAGGAAATTACCTGACCATAGAAATGAAAAGTCTTCCTGGGCATGAAAAGAGAAAGACATCTTCACGGGTACATAAGAAAACATTTTTCCCGACCACATAAAAACAACAGATTTCCTGACCGCGTAAAAACTACCCCACCACGTAAAAACAATAGATTTCCCGACAGCGTAAAAACTTCCCGACCACGTAAAAACAACAGATTTACCGACCGCGTAAAAACTTCCCTACCACGTAAAAACAACAGATTTTCCTTTCCCAAACTTCACGACTCAAAGGATCTAGCCCTAGGTGGTCCCCCAATGTCTTTTAGTCCTTTCTCCTTCATATAATATCAAACGAATGGGTTACTTGTCCTTCCCCATCTCATGGCAATGTCACATTTTAATCACTATCCGAACCAACCCCATACCCTTATGTAAGACAACTTGACACCCTTACCTTAGCTCAGTGTGTACGACTTTCTTGAAAGATTAAAACACCTAAAAAGAGCAAGACAGTAGTTAAGTCAAGAAAGGATAAAAGTTAAACTGTCGGGAAGAAAAGGTACAAACCGAAATACCTTTCCCTTTTATCCTTTGGTCTGGGTCTCTTCTTCCGTTGGTCACAAGATCTCTCACGTCGCTTTCCCTCTCTTCTAAGTCAACTGAAGGTTCTCTTTCTCTATCGTGATCAGTATTGGCCGAATAAAACTCTACTGCCTATATAGTCTAAACATGACTCCCTGATGAATTCCCCATGGCCACTCTACACCCTAAGCTAGAGGTCTAGGCAATAATTGAATAGCAGGTCGTGGCCATACAGAGACGAGCACCTAATCCTTCAAAATATCACGTATCTCCTTATAAGAATCACATTAACTAAGACACCAATGAGAAAACCCCATCTAACTGGGTAGGTAAGATATGGTAAGGACACATTTACTGCCCACCACACGATGACGACACGTAAAAAGTAAACTAAAGAGAAGCGGGTCTTCCACCTCTCGACCTCCCGAGTAGCGCTTTCTACTCGGTGCTACCGGATGTTTTCACTCGGTAACCCTGACCCCTAACTCATGTACCCCGGAACTCAAACACCTGCCATGTCAGACCCTTTTAAAAACAAACACAAGAAAATGGCACAACTAGTCTTATTAAAAACTAGCTTAAATAAGTGATTCATATATATATAACATACGTACAAACTTGGTAAACAGTAGATTGGACAAGAGAGGGGTGTTACACTCAAACAGTCATAGTAGTGCATGCTCGTTTGCTAGTAGCGGAAGCTCGAGTACAGTCGGAAGTGGATGTCAATTTTTGACCCCATTTTATTACTGTTCAGTTGAAGCCTATTTGAAGATCTTTTACACTAAATAAAATTTTGGCCGTAGATTCTTCAGCTATGTCAATTACAAAGTAACTTAATTCTGTTGTGTACATTTGTGAATTTTTTAATAAGTGGTTTTATGTCAATAATGTTGCTATCCTCTTTTTCACCTTGGGCGATCCTATAGATTCTTCCATTGGTACGACCCTCCAATGTGCGTCGACAGTAAAAGGATTCTTAGACGGCTGTTGGAGAAAAACAAAAGTTTGAATACAGAGATTGATAGTCATGCTCCAATGGCTGAGCACAGGACCGCAGACACGACTGCAGAGCTAAAATATGTAATCTTACAGCTTCGTTCAAAGTTGGAAACCATAAAAAAGGAAAGCCACGGAGATCAGCACGTGTAGGAGAGTCATTGTTTTATTGTGGGCTTTCTTCTAAGCTGTTATGTTATCGACCATATTAAGTGGAAGTTTGTTTGATGATTCCCTCATGTTGCAACGGTGAAGAATTAATCGCCTCAGTGACATGTTTGTGATCTGTTAGTTTGTAGTTTGTAATGAAGCTTTAGTGTGTGAGGGAGTAATTTTTTTTTTCTATATCTTGTTCTCTGCAAGTGGATATGTAAGTTTGTAAGAACGTTGTAATCTCAGGCATCTAATGTAAGTTTGTAAGAACTTTGTGATCTTAGCTATATGATATGTAAGTTTGTAAGAATTTTGTGATTTTGAAGGATATATACAATCCTTTGTTATGTTTGTTGCAGAAAAATGATAGTGAAAAAGGTGAGTCACCCGAACCTCTACTTAGTTCTATTTTTTTCACTTTTTTGTTTGTCTCTTGGTGTTGGTCATAAATGATTAAGTGGTGTAAAATGGGGGGTCAATTGGTGCATGCTTGCTGAGGAGCACTTTGATCTAGATAACGAAGTGTTTTGTAAATGGGTTCATTGGTTTTAAAAATACGAAGAGAGAGAAAATATGAAGACTTTAAGTTCAAAGGTATCAAAGGATTTTCCTCTCAAGTATGAGACGCCAAGCAACAATAAAATAACTTGGGTAAAAAGGCCTGGACATTTTTCCTCATGGTTTAAATAGGAAAGGATAAGAAAATTCAAATTTGGAGGATTTCGTTCATATTCCGGAGATAAACTTGAGAGATTTTAGGAATGGATAACACTTCACAAATTTGAACTCCTCTTTCAAAATTCAAACGCCGTTCAATTTTAATCTTCATAATTCAAATGCTTTTCAATCATAATCTTCGTAATTCAAACGCTTTTCAATCCTAATCTTCTTAGTTTTCATAAAGAATATAAATATAGAAAAGTATATAAGATAATTTCAAATAAGTATTTGAATGAATAGATTATAGAACATAGCGATTAATACTCTAAAAGAATCTAGTAATTCTATTTAGCTTAGGAGACATCTTGAACACTTAAACAAATCCTTATCTAAATGATTCAAATTACAATTCACATTTGAAATGGAATCTATCAATAACATTAACAAACTCCCTCTTTGACAATTCCGTAACAAAACCTATACATCAAGCTAGGAAGAAAAAAAATGATAAAGATCCATGCCAATTACCAAGACAAGAACCTGTTTACAATTTTTGACTCAACCTAGACTTAGTGTTTAAAAGTCTTGAAAGTAAACCTGTTTCTTGAAACAGTAATCCTCAAACAACCAAGTGAAAAATATGGGAAACAGATCAAAATCCTTAATGATCAAAATAACATGAAATCCTCATATAGCATATCACGAAGTATTAAAAGCACAATGAAGTACATGTCATAAGATTATAATATACAAAATCCTCACTACATGTCAAAAGACCAGAATATCAACTAGATCAAAATATCAGAATATCAACTACATATGCTATCCTCACTACATCCCTCAAATACCACTCCCCCACAAAATATTCTCCCCCTTTTTGCCATGGATTGACAAAGAATTAACTAGCAGCAGTAAAGGGTCTAACATCATCTGGATGAGGTGAATCATCATCAGTAGCAACAGCGGAAGGATCATCTGACTCAGCATCAGAGGAAGAAAACTCAGATCTGGAAAGTGATGGCTCATGGTCTATGGAACGACGAAGTTTCACAATTTCCTTGGGTAGACGTCGCAACCCACCACAAGTACTATCATAGTTACTTTGAAGCAGTGAAAGCAGCTGCTCCGCTTGGACTGTAGATCGATTCATAATAGTGCCCACTCGATCTAAAATGGTAGATAAAGTACGAGCAAAAGGAGGATCCAAAGGAGGAACAGAGGAAGAGGATGGTATATCTGTGGATGGAGGAATGAGTGGAGCAGAGGAAGATGGAAAAAAAAGGATCAAACTCAAAAGCAGGAGGAGAGCCACAGAACTCAACCATTTGACGAGAAGGATGAGCTCGACTCTGAGTAAGGGTCACCATGTTAATGGGACCATGGAGAGTAGCATGATATTCAGTAGATGGAAAGGATACATAAATTGTATTAATCAATTTTTAAATCATATATGAGTATGTAAGACCTAATATCATAGAAGTTGACTGATAAGTGGAAATCATATGAGAATATATAGGAGATGGTAAATCAATCGAATATCCAGCCAAAAAAGCATAAAGAAATTTCACCTTATTTATAGGTAAAGAGGAGAAATATGAAACAATAGAAATAAAAAGAATTCTGCTGATCAAGTGATACTCAATAAAGAATTCATAAGTAAAAAGAGTACTACCTGTATAATGACGAGGATACCAAAACAACAACAAAGCAATGGCATCCAAAGCAGGAGAATGGCTTTTCCTGTTAGGATAAGTCAGACAAGAGACTCTAGAGAGCTCAAAATTACAGGTAATAAGTTCAAGAGTAATTTGAAACCATTGACCACGTAGAAAAGAATAGAAGATGAAAGACTTTTCATCAATATATGGATATTGACAAAGAACTCACTCACCATGACTCATATGGTGAGACAATATCAATGAAGAGGTTAACACAACCTCGAATCTCAAAGTGAGTTGGGATAATAGTATCTTGGAATTCAGAAAGGATTACCTCTCTCTCATAGAGAGGCTTACACTCAGCATAAGTACCAAGCTACAACTCATGGGTGAGAGCATCCACAAAACGATCAGGATCAAGATTGACTGCTTTCTTCTTGGAGGGTTTTTTTTGTGGGTTTGGATTTCTTGGAAGCAAGTCGGTTAGGATTCGTCATCTGAGACACAATACAACCAAATGAGATTGTCTCAAATAATTTCTCAAAAGCCAAGGTATAAGTTTTGCTCTAATAAAATGAGATGATGCATGAATATGTATAAGCATGCAGCGACCCTACCCTTAGTAAGATCACAAACATGGTAATGAACCTCAGTAACATTACAAACAAGTTAATGTAATATACAACCAATGCAGAGAATCAATGAGAGCAGTCATTACCTTTGGGATTCTATCTGACAAAGAACACATAGCATCAAGAATCCATGATTTAAACCAAAAGAATACCAATAGGAGCTTGAAAATGTCCAAACATAGTATGTATGAGAGATTTAACCAACCAGAAGACATAAACAATATGATCCGAATTCGAAGAACAAAAAAAAAAATTCCAGTGGAAATCAATCTAAATCAAACAAAAGAATATTAGAGATCAATGATAAATAAGAATAAAGATATTTTCAAAAGAGCCAACCCATCATTCAAAAATAAGCATCCAACAATATAAACGAAGCTGCAAGAAGAACAGAGAGAACAAAGCACAAAGAATGCAATATTTATCCCAAAATCAAACATCTCGTAACAATCTGATCCACATAAGTTAGTACTGGAGCTAGTATAGCAAGAATCAAAGACATATAGACAACCAACGTTCAGAAATCATCAACCCGAATGGAAAAGAAAAATCCCAAATGAGATCAAAGAAAAACTAGATTCAAATAATATTCTATTAACTCAAAAACAATAGTAAATCATCACTAAACTAAGCACAAAAAAATATGTAGACAAATAATTGCACAAGAAAAACTCATATCCCCTAAAATTTTCGAAAAACCCTAAACCCCCAATTCACAAAATTGAGCAAAATCTTGAAAAATAAGCAGTGGGGTACCTTAGAATCAAGGGAGAACTTGATTTTGGAGCACAAGTGAGCCAATCCACGGTTTAAAAGAGAGATTAGAGGTAAAAGGTGAGAAGTGAGAAGAGGTGAGAAAGGGTGCCGCAGGTCGCAGGAGAAGAAGAGAGAAAGAAGAAATAGAAGAGAGGGAAAGACATGAGAGTTTTTTAAAAAATCTGACCTAGCGTATTTAGCTCGAGCAAGGATCGAGCCATGGCCGGGCGAAACTCTCTTTGTAAATAAATACCTATTTAGCTCGAGCCAAGATCAAGCAAAGATAAGGCGAAACTCTCTATGTAAAAAAGCACCTGTTTAGCTTGAGCCAAGATCTCGCGAAGATAGGGCGAAACTCTCTATGTAAAAAAACCACCTATTTCGCTCGAAAAACCCTAAACCCCCAATTCACAAAATTGAGCAAAATACTGAAAAATAAGCCGTGGGTACCTTTAGAATCAAGGGAGAACTTGATTTTGGAGCACAAGTGAGCCAATCCACGGTTTAAAAGAGATATTAGAGGTGAAAAGTGAGAAGATAGTGAGAAAGGGTGCCATGTGTCGCAGGAGAAAAGGAGAGAAAGAAGAAATAGAAGAGAGGCAAAGACGCGCGAGTTTTTTAAAAAAACTGACTTAGCGTATTTAGCTCAAGCAAGGATCGTGCCATGGTCGAGTGAACCTCTCTGTTTAAAAAAACGCCTACTTACCTCGAGCCAAGATCAAGTGAATATAGGGCGAAAGTGTAAAAAAGCACCAATTTAGCTCGAGCCAAGATCGCACGAAGATAGGGCGAAACTCTCTGTCTAAAAAATCACCTATTTCGCTCGAGCTAAGATCGGGCTAAAATAAACTGAAAGTCTATATAAAATGTATCATTTTAGCTCGAGCAAAGATTAGGCAATGTTCATACTATGGAGATAAACTTGAAAGATTTTAAGAACGGATCACACTTCGTGAATTTGAATTCCTCTTTCAAAATTCGAACTCTTTTCATCCTAATCTTTGTGATTCAAATGCTTTCCAATTCTAATTTTCTTAATTCAAACGCTTTTCAATCCTAATCTTCTTAGTAGACATCTTGAACACTTAAACAAACCTTTATCTAAATAATCAAATTACAATTCAAATTTGAAACGAAATCTGTCAATAACATTAACACCCTTCGTCCTTATTTTCGTGATTCAATTTTTTTTTTCAATCCTAATTTTCGTAATTCAAACGCTTTTCAATCCGAATTTTCTTAGGAGACATTTTGAACACGAAGATATAGATAGACCCATAGACTAATACAATTAGTATATCAGGAACCAAAGACAAACAGAAACTAATAGAGCTTGAAAGAAGCCAACCAATTGTCCAAAATATAATCATCCCGAAACAATCTTATCCATATTCAAATAACAAACAAGATTCAAGATTTATTCAAAGAAACTCAATCAGACAGAGAACACAAAGCATCAAGAATGCATGATTTAAACTAAAAGAATACCAATAGGAACTTGAAAATGTCCAAACATAGTACGTATGACAGATTCAACCAACCAAAGAGATAAATAATATGACCCAAATTTAAAGAACAAAAAAAATCAAGTTGAAATCAATCTAAATCAAACAGAAGAATATCGGAGATCAATGATAAACAAGAACAAAGATAATTTGAAAAAGAGCCAACCTATCATTCAAAAATAAGCATCCAACAATATAAAAGAAGCTGCAAGAAGAACAGAGAACAATGCACCAAGAATGCAATATTTATCCCGAAATCAAACAGCTCGTAACAAACTGATCCACATACACGAATATGCAAGAGTAAAGCTAGAAAAATAAACCATAAGTCAGTACTGGAGCTAGTATAGCAAGAATCAAAGACAAATAGCCAACCAACGTTCATAAATCATCAACCCAAATGGAAAAAAATCCCAAATGCAATCAAAGAAAAACTAGATTCAAATAACATATTATTAACTCAAAAACAATAGTAAATCATCAATAAACTAAGCACAAAAAAATATGAAGACAAATAATTGCACAAGAAAAACTCAAATCCCTAAAATTTTCGAAAAACCCTAAACCCCCAATTCACAAAAATTGACCAAAATCTTGAAAAATAAGCCGTGGGGGTACCTTAGAATCAAGGGAGAACTTGATTTTGAAGCACAAGAAAGCCAATCCACGTTTTCAAAGAGATATTAGAGGTGAAAAGTAAGAAGAGGGAGAGAAAGGGAGCCGCGGTCGCAGGAGAAGAAGAGACGAAGAAATAGAAGATAAAGGAGAGACGCGCGAGTTTTTTTAAATTCTGGCATGGCGTATTTAGCTCGAGCCAAGAGCAAGCTAAGGTCAGTCGAAACTCAGAAAAATACCTATTTCACCCTAGGCAAGAGCAGCCGAAGATCAGGCAAAATTATTTGTATAAAAAATCACCTATTTAGATCGAGCTAGTGTAGGCGAAAGTCTCTGTATAAAAAATTATTTATTTAACTCGAGCGAAGATAATGCTTAGATTAGGCGAGTTGCTCTCTATTGTTATAGATTGTTATAGACTTTTAAACTAATGATTGAGTTGTTAAATAATAATTGAGGTAGGGGAAGAAGTTGAAAATTAAAATATAAATGTTTTTTTAAAATTGTATGAAAAAGATAAAATAAATTATATTTTCATTTTTTTTAGAAAATTATGCTCAAACCAAACTCACGCCTGACAAAAATTAAGAGAAGAATGCAAAAAAAATGGAATCGTTAGATTTGCTTTTTAAAAAATCAGCTTGAAAAGTTCACCCCAAATAGAAAGTCACGCCTAATATCTTTTAGGATAGATTTTCCGTTTTTTAAAAATCATCTACTTGAATATGTCTCCAAAGTGGACGTGGGTTCGTCCAACTTAATTTGAAGGAGGAACCAGATTGTTTAGGTCCGTAATTTTGGTTCTCAAAATCTCATGGATTAAAACACATCCAATTTCCTATTAAAGCACAGCTCTCACACCTCCCACATTTTCTTCTTCTCCGCTCTCCATCAAATGCTCTGTGTCCTTCAATGGTGGAATTGGGTTTGTCCCAGGGAGGCAGTTGCTTTGGAAAAACAATGGGAAAGATGGGTTTTTATATGGAACACTGCATAACTCTTCCCAAGCTCATTTGAGTTAACCAAAGAACTTAACAAGAAATTGCAAGTTTGTTGAGACGGAAATATACCCTTACTAGCCAATAACAAAAGCACATCAACCAATAACCAGATTCTTAAACTGGGTACAATAAACATGTACTAACAAATCTAATGCCTAAACCCCAAAAACTCGGTCAGACGGCAAATTCAAATCCACCATTGCAGAGGCAAGCTCAATATGCAGATTCTTGATGTTGGCATATAAAACAGGCATTTTCCCATCACATAATTGGTATGTTTCTTTGCATCTCAATCTTGAAGGTGCAACTAGGTTCGACGCAATAAGAAAACGAATTAAAAGGCCAAAGTATCTCACAATAAACCGAAAACTATGTTTGGCTAATTCTCAAAAAAAAGTTCAAAAAATTTTCACACTCATTTTTTTTTATCAATTCTAATACTTTTTTACAAACTCCAATAACTTTTAACAAAGTTTAAATCAATCTCAAGTGAATCTACATTACCTCCAATAAAAACAAACACACAAATTTTTTTCAAAATCAAATCAAACATAGACAAAGGCTTCCGATGCAAAGTAAAAGAAGTTCAGTGTAGTTTTGGGATTCACATTGGAAAAATAAAAGAAGTTCAATCTTCTCTTCTAATCCTACTTTTTTATACATTGAAGAATCGAAAGAAAGTAAGACGTACAAAGTTAGACATTGTCTGAAGTCTGTAGAAGATGTTCAGGATGAGAAAGAGAGCTCTTTCACAATGTTCAGACGTCGTTGACCCTACCAGCAATAGCCAAGCTCACCACCACTACTTCTCCTTCATTCTCACTAGAATCAACAAACTGAATACTGAGTGCACCGGAAGCTGGAGAGAAAATGCAGAGTGCAATTGTAGATGGAGAAAACAAGGGAACATGGAAGCGTGTTCTGAAAAACGGATTCTGAAATATTATGTTCGAAAAAATTAGATTGTAAGCCAAAACTAAGCCGAAGCTGAGCCAAAAACAAGCAATGAGCCGGTCTCACCCTCATTAAATGAGGTGTATTTATTTTTTCCCTTGGATATGGAAAGATAGATCTGAGTCGTTGCTTTATTTATCTTTGAACCCAATCTTTTCACATGGAAGCTAAGCTAAAATCTGCACATTGTGAAATTTCCTTACTGGCTTGTATGACCAAAAAAAGTTAATGTTCTATACGAAAATTGAATTACTCAATACTTGAGTATGCTTAAGCCAAGGCTTGAGAGCTTTCACTTGTGTAAACCTACATTCTGCTATTGCTTTGAAATATGGTTCCGTCCTTATTTTTTTACGCATGCTCCCTCCCTATCTTCACATGAAATAATGAATCTATGCTAAGCTCATTGCTACTTCAAATCATGCATACTTCAACTTATTGTAGAAAAAGGAAAAATCTGAACGCCATTAAACCAAAATCTGTAAATTCTCACACTTAATGATATTGTAACATAACCTGCCAATGAACTCAATACTTAAGTTTTTATCCGTTTGTACCTCAATTTGATAAAAGCTGCCAATAGATTTCTCTTCTTTAAGATCTTCTAAATTATGCAGTCTTCACAATACACCATATAAAAAACTCAAAAGAAGAATTAAAAGGGGTAAAGTCATAGTTAATTAGTCTTATAAGTATGAGCAAAAATCAAATCGGTACCCCTAATTATCAATTCGGCGATTTAAGACCCATAATTTTTGAAATTCATCAATTCTCGCCTCCGTCTAAATTAGGCGTTAAATTTGACGGAAATCATTCAAAATGACCAAAATGCCCCTCCAAGAGAAAATTACTAAAAATACATTAAAAATAAAATAAAAATGATTTTTTTTTTAAAAAAAACAGTAATATTTTTTAAAATAAAACTATTGAAACTCTATTTCAATACTATATTTATTTTTAATTTATTTCTTAAATTTTTATTATTTTTATTTATTTTTTAAAATTTAGTTTTAGATGGGCATTTTGGTCAGTTTTCGTGATTTTTCGTCGGATTTAATGCCTAATTTAGACTGAAGGCGAGATTTGATTAATTTCAAAAGTTATGGGTCTCAAAATTAATAATTAGGGGTACTAATTTAATTTTTGCTTATACTTACGGGGCTAACTATGACTTTACCCCAATTAAAAAAAAGAGCATTGATATCATAAAACAAATTAGCCGTAATATCAAATTAACTCAAATCATAGTGTCAAAAACTGAAAAAACAAACAAACCATAACAACAAGGACAAAAAAATAAAAAGTGCAGCATAGTGTCTTATGAAAATAGGAGTGCATAGTCACTAATCTACACAAACACACAACATAAATAACAAGTCGTGGCCTAATGGGGTTATATACAACCCCTTGCAAACTCACTCCTCCGATCGGCAGGCGGAGCTAAGAAAGATTAGCGTAAATACTGATTAGAGGTGAGCTGCTTGTAAACCTTATTGAACTGTTCTTGCGACAACCTTGGCTCAACCTTTTCGAGTGCTGCAACGAAGTCACCTACATCGACATCCACTTTTATGCCCAATACTCAAACATCTATTCATTCATAATGATTGCATCGATCACCGGAGCTTTCCCTGTCGAAATACGACTCGCAGGCCCTGAAGAACCCTCCAACGCCACTTCCTCAAACCAGACCCCGTATCCAAGGATGTAGGGGGCACACTATTGGGGCCCATTTGGCCACCGGCTGTAGCAAGCCCCTCACGCTGCTCGTGACTTTGAGGAGGGACTCTATTGCGGGCTGCAACCTCCAACTCCTCTCCCCCCTCATCATTTGCGCTATGCGTCCCAGTTGCAATTTCGTCAATCCACAATATATCCATCAGCTCATAGTGGTCACACCCGTGGTTCTTAAAATGTTTGGTTTCTTTGCATCTAAAAAAAAAACAAATACGTGTTAAAGGGTATGAGTCATTAGAAAATAACAATATGATGGGTGAGAAAGGAAAAAAATGAACATCGATTGAATGAAAAAGATTAAAAAGCAAACGACAACGTACCTACTCAATATTAGCCCAACAACCATTATCTACTTTAACAGTTTCAAGCGTTGGGTCCCAGCCAACCCTCTCTTCGTTCAGTAGGAGCTTAAATGCCTTATACTCTTTCTTAAGCACCTTTCATTTAGAGAGAATGGAGGATTCTGACAAATTCGACATGTGGACAAGCATTTTTAAGCGAACTCGTCCCCACATTCTCTTGTCTTTAACTTTGCCCCTATCTATAGCCTTATTATTCATCTCCTTTATGAGGTTTAGTAAGAGATATTTGACATGCTCAGAGTGCCAAACAATCCACGTGGTCGGGGTATGCGATATGAAAAATATCGTAAAAAACAGAAATTGACAAAGATAGTGCATCAAAACAACCAAATTTGAACACGTGAATATTTAATGCCTAAAGCATGAGAAAACAAAATCCAACTCAACTAATAGTACAAAAGAACAGCGTGAAATTCACATCGAAAGGCAAATGGTTATCCTTGGTGTAAAAATCACAAAAGTTACTAATCTAGACATGATAATATTTTGAGAAATATCATAACTAAAAAATAAAGTATACCTCCATTTCCGAGAAAGAGATTGAATTATGACCCGATGATTTGCTCCTTTGTTTCCCGGATCTTAAGAAATGACCCTGTACATAAACCATGCTCATTAGAATTCACGGGACAGATTTTAAACCATGCTTGTGTGTTCAGAAAAGGTACACATTAATTTATCTTTGACTGGAAAATGGCAGTAAGCCGATTCTTAAGTTTATGACTGGAAACATATATAGGAACTCACAATTATGTGTTCAAGTATATTAACAAAAAAGAGAGAGGACTAATTATTATTAAATGAACATCACATATAGCACAACCAACCATCGAACAGGCCTCAGAAAACTGAGAAATATAAATGGACATGAAGAATGATGCATTTAGTATATATGACATTTTACATCTAAAACATCACCCAAATTTTGAAAAACACAATTTGGACCAAAAAAATCCAGTTAAGTGTATAGGTAAATCCCACTCCCAATACTATTGTAGGCAATGTGAACTATGGACCCAATATTTCAATTTATCTACTTATCTACATTGTTTATACAACGATGCCAGTTTAAGCAACAGTCCAAATTTTTCTTCATTACAAATAGATAAGTGGAGTCTTTCTATATTACATTGCAGCTTAACAATTCAAACCTCAATATTCGAGACATTCATTTGGACCCGAGAGCTACTTCAGGTGGTCGGTGTTGTGGTGTTGGAGCGTGTGACGGAACACCTCTTCTTTGTGGACGTAGGCATGTGTTGGCCGAACCACCTAAAATTACGGTGTCATCTTTCTAACTCTATCTCTCCTTTTTTTACACGTTTCATATCTATCTTTGTGATGCTTTATGCTTTGCTGTTACATTGCTTAAATTATCTTGAAAAGTTTTAATTTTTATTAAAACTCAATTCACCTCTCCCTCTTGGGTTGTTATCTAGACTTTCAATTGGTATCAAAGCTGAGGATTAATATTTCTATATATGACAACCCTTGGTATTACCTTTTTAGCTGAAGATCAATCCACAAATAAACCTCCTCTGTTCAATGAGACTTGCTATAACTACTGGAAGACAAGGATGATAATCTACATACAGGCCGTTGATTACGATCTATGGAGAATTATTTCCAGAGGTTCTAGATTTTCTAAGACAAATGAAGGTACGTTGAATGATGAAAATGATTTTGATGATGCTGATCTTAAGCCCATGAGTGAACTTAGATTCACAAAACTACCAAAATATTCGCAAGAACCCAATTTGTAAAAACCAAACGGAATGCTGGAGTAAACAAAATAGAGTAACTCACTTGGAACCTGGAGCTGCTTCAGGTGGTCCGTGCCGTGTTGTTGGAGCATGTGCCAGAAGACCTCTTCTTCGTTTTGGAGATGGAAGATGGAGATGTGCAATCTTTTGTGGAAATCCCCTCCAAATCGTTGCTTTTTTACTGTGAAGGCTGTTGTTCATGTGTGACCGATGTACGGTTGAAGGGTCTCTTCATGGCATTGATGTCAGGGAGCTTGGCTTCAAAGTTCAAACTACTTGCCCGGAAAGTCTAGGCTTTGTTGGCGAATCTTCTTAAGCTTTTTAGAGCAAAAGGACAAAGAGGCCGGAGCACAGGGATGAGAACTATGGGCATGTGATATTCGACATTGCTTTTCAGAGTAAATAAATTGTGTATGGTGCAACACTCTTTCCTTTTTTTTGCTTGTTATATGTACCATACATTTTCCTTGGTGTTAATGTAGGCAAAAACACATCTAAGAGCAACAACTTTTTGGGCGCCACTAAAAATTTGAGTATGGTTCTTTGGCCACCAACAAAAGTTTCTAAATGTGAATATTTGATCCATACTCAAATTTAATGTAGGCATTTTGGTCATTTTTCATGCTTTTCCGTCTAATTTAACGTCTGATTTGGACAGGGGCATTAATTGATGAGTTTCAAAAATTAAGGGACTCAAATCGCCATTTTCAAAATAGAGGGTACCAGATTGATTTTTGCGCATAAATCTGGGGCTAACTATGACTTTTCCTCTTAGTTTTTACCTTTTACATTTTGGATGAACTTAAACATTTTTGCGTAATATATGTTATTTTTCATTATAATATAATGTAAAGTATAACCATATCAAACAAATAATGTATAACCTTAGCATATATTTCATACAAGATACATGACTTTTATAATAGGTTTGTAACATAACCATACATTGATGCATTCAGCCGTACTTGTATATGTAGAATAAGGGATAGTTAAATAATAATGTAATATAATATAAAGCATAAACATACGAAAATAATAATGTATGATGTTTGCATATATTACATACATCATATGTGACTTTTGTGACATATATAACCATACATTTATGTATTCAATAATACATGCATCTATAGAATATGAAGGGAATAACAAGATAATAAGAGACGACATATGCCTATATGTCTATGTTGCGTTATTTTAATGTCTCAAAAATCTTCCATTCATGTTTGCATCTGGATTATGCAAAATATGAAAATAATAAATAATTTTCTTTTTGCCCCAAATGATCATGGGGATGTTCGTGTGTATGTTTTTCCATAATTTTAAATCCAACATTTTAAAAATACAAACCAAACATGTTTGTGTCTCAACTACAAAAAAAATGATTTTCTAATTTTGCCAAACCCTTGAAGTTTTCAAATTACTACGTATCCTTTATTAATTCGCGAGAGATATAAATAAGGAAGGGCAGAACGAGATTTTAAAAAATATATGACCCTACAAATTTAGACAACATTTGTGATAACCTGTTATTAAAAAAAAGGGGGCTCCTGGGTTTCGAACCCCTAGTCTGGTATTAAATAAGGAGGAAACAACTGAGTTGTTTGTGATTTAGTTTAACATGCGGCACACTTTTATAGTTATGCGTCATAGGGTTTTAAATGAGGTAATAAAAGAGGTGCAGCTAGGATTAGAACCCTACGACGCATAAATTATCCGTTTAAATTATAATAAATTTTATCTAGTGAAAAACATAATTAATTTAAAATATAAAAAATAATCCAAATACTGAATGGAAAACACAATCATAATGTCTAGTACAAGCCAAAAACGGTTCTTTAAATGATAAATAAATAGTAGCGATAAAGCATAAATAAAAGACTAGTCCAAATCACGAGCTGCCTCTGGCTCGTCCAAATCTTGTCCGAGGGCATCACGAACATGCGCCAAATGCTCCTCCATATTATCCACTCGTCTAACGAGTGTCTACAGCTGTACCGGAACGGTATGGACAGATTGGGACAATTGAGACAATTCTTCTCACATCCTTATGAGTTTCATCCACATAATATTCAGCTCTTCCGTTATAGCCCTATCCGTTAGAGCAAGTTTGGTCTCCAAACCAGTCAAGCGGCATTCGAGCACCATTCACAACAAATGTGTCGGCTGCACTATCGCCCGAATACTCTCGTTTAACTCGGCTAAATAGGCGTCTGCCCAATCTGGTCGCTCTGTTTGTCCCCCGACATTTATTATACTTCTCTGAGAGTGTTCCATGAATAACCTAGCAAAAATCGTCCGAACATTAGCATAAACCGCATGCACGAATGTCAAAACGCGTCGTTTAAATATTAGGACGTTCGAAGGTAACATAAAATGTCCGAAAATAAAAGGATCGTCCGGACGTTGCAGAAAATGCCAGGACGGTGTAAAAAGACGTTCGAACGTGTTTTGATAAACACCAGCAAAATAGTGTAATTTGATAGACACAAACAACACAACAAACTAAACAACGAACGATACTGAATCGAAGTGCATGAAATTGAGAAGTAAAATCAAGAAGGAAGTTTTACCTGAAGTTCCTTGAGAGATCTCGAATGGATAGTGAAAACGTTTGAGAGAAAAGTTTGAGAGAAGTGAGTGAGTTTGTGATTTTGACAAAGTCTGGCGGGTTTAATGTGCCAAGTAACCGTCCGAACACTTTCGATTAGCGTTCGGACTCTTCTAAACGGTTATATTCACAGGTGACCCTATCAAATTTAACTTCATCAAATATGCACGATTCGAAATTGTTCTAGAACTTATAGGGTCTAGACGCTAGTTATTGGTCCGGATGGTATCGATGGCACGTGTATGAAGTTTTGCAACATGAAACCACACGATTTACAGAAGAAGCATTCATAATTGTGTGGACCTTTCTTGTACCGTCTGGAAGAGGGTATTTTTTCCGCTGGAACGCTGTTGACAACATTCGGACTGAATAAAGTGTTCATGACAATTTTTAATTTGTCACTCTATCCTGATGATATTCGTTAGGTATGATTTGTTCAGACGTTTTATAAAAAGAGTCCAGACGGTATGGTAAAAATTGTGACGATTCTAATTGTCACTCAGTTACGATGATCTGGAATTTGTCACCCTACAGCGAGTCCGAACGGTTTTCTTGTTCGTCCGAATGAGCTTTTATTTTTGTGACGATTTTTATCATCACACCAGAAATACGTATGTCGTCACACCAGAAATACGTCCGAACGTGTTTTTGACCGGTCCAGACGATTTTGGCGTTCTTGGATGGTTTTGGGTGACAAAATTAATATTTGTCTTGGAAAGTTCACTTTAGGTGACAAAATTTGGTTTGACACCCAAAATTTTGTCACCTATAACTATATTTCTTGTAGTGCTATATCTATCTAATTCAAGAAGGATTGTCCAAGTATGTTGGGGTGTGTACATTGTTGAACTATAATATTGTTAGTACAAACTTTAAAAATGCAGCTTGTCATGCGACTGAGGAAAGTAAGCAACAAAACAGTGGTTCAGTAGTAACTGGCAGGTTCTGTAATTTTTTTTTCTAATTCTTTTTATCCATGAATTTCTGTTTTTCTGATTGTATTGGTTCTTTAGTCTTTAGGAAATATATACTTAAAAATGTTGGGGAACAACCGCTCTTTCTTATTCTTTTATTTCTTTTAAACACTAGATAAAGTGAATGAAAGACATTGATTGCATCATCGAAGTTAGCGCATATGCTACTACAAACTGCAAAATTTTGTGTTTTTTTCGAAGCTTAGAAACTAACTTGAATACATTTTCGGATTTGGTTGTTGTTCCAAATTCGAGGATTGATAGGTGACTTGCTGATAAAGAATTGTTCTTTCTCTGGTCAGTGGTATTTTGATTTTCGAATATCAATTACTATTATTATTGTTTGTTGGTTTCAGTTGGAGATTGGAAGTCAGGAAGGCTTTCCATTTGCTTATGGTTGTCTTATGTTTTTGTTGGAAGGCAGAGAGTAGGACTAACTGTTGTTTGTTGTTGGTTTTGTGGTGTTTATTGGACATTGGAGGTCATGACTAATTGTTATATGTTGTTGGTTCTGTAGTTTTTATTGGAGATTGGAGGGCAAGATTTGTGTTGTTATTTAATGTTTCATGTTTGTTTGTTGATTTATGTTTATCTGTATTTTTATTTAACTTTGGAGATCACTTCCGGGTGGATATCTCTACACTGACGTTGGAGGTCTAACCTGAGGTGAAACGAAGTCAATCCTCTTTGTGGAGGGATATCTAAGTTGAATAGTTACTGTTTAGGGTTAAATGCATGTCATGCCCCTGTGGTATGCGGTAATAGCAAATATGCCCCTGAGGTAAACAAAGTCATTTTCATACCCTTGAGGTAAACATTCAGAGCAAATATGTCCTTCCGTTATGTTTACCTCAGGGGTATGAAAGGGCGTATTTGCTCCTGAATGTTTACCTCAGGGGTATGAAAATGACTTTGTTTACCTCAAGGGCATATTTGCTATTACCGCATACCACAGGGGCATGACATGCATTTAACCCGACTGTTTAATATTAGTTTAATATTTAATGTTTATTAGTATTGTTTACCTGACATCGTGCAACGTGGAAACACGTTTGGTTGAATAAACATCACGTCAAGTCCGGAAAACAACGACTGTTTTCAACCATATCCTGGGTGAACAAATGTAAGCCTTCCGACTTTTAAACAGTCGTCCGGATGGTATTTTCGTCCATTCCAACAATGTCATTTCATCTTATACATCCGAACGTGTTGCAATACCGTTCGGACGCTTAAAGTTGTTCTCAACCGTCGTCCTCATTCAACACTTGTAAGCCAAGCGACTGCTATACAGGCGTCTGGACGGTATTTTTCGAGTTCCAACTTTGTCGATTAATGTTACGCGTCAGAACGAGATGTTATACCATAGGGACGTTTATCAGATTTATTTAGCATTACTTAATTCATTAATTGAGTATGGATCTCATTTAATTCACTCAATTTAGAATATTTAAATCATTTAACTAACTAAATGTAATTCGGCACAAAATTTTAACTTTATTTATTTATTTTATTCTGCTTTTTGACTACATAAAAAATATATAGTTAAGCATAAATTTCTATTAAACATCCATTATAACTAATTATACTAATCGTTCAATTAACTTAGCACTCGTACTAATCATCTATTTAATTATACAAATCGTCCTTTTAAATTTGAATAAATTTAAACTAATGAAAAACATAATTAATATAAAATATCATACATAATCGAAAATACCAAACAAAAAACACTATCATAAAGTCTAGTACAAGCCGAGGACTAACAAATCATAAGTAAATAATAGAAAAACATAAACCGGAGACTAGTCCAAATCACGAAGATGAGAGTTGGCTGGTCTAGATCTTATCCGAGGGCGTCATGAACATGTTCCAACTACTCCATATTATCCACCTGTTTAATGAGTGGCCAAAGTTGTATCGGAACGGTATTGAGAGATTGGCATAACTGGGACACATGTACTGTCCGGACAGTTTCGACATCATGTGTGTGAAGTTTTGCAACATTGAACCACACGATTCGCGGAAGAAGCATTCATACCTATGCAGAAATTTTTTTCGCGTTCAGACGATGTTATTTTGGAATGCTCATGTATACGCCCTGATGTTATTGAGTGTTCATGATGATTTTACATTTGTCATTATGTGTTGACTATCATTATTCGTTAGGTAAAGTCTGTTCGAACGTTTTCAAAATAAAGTCCGAAAGAACTTGACAAATTTGTGAGGATTCTAATAGTCACTCAGTTACGACGATTTGGATTGTCACCCAGATACGCGTCCGAACAGTGTGGTTATGGATCCGGACGGTTGCTAACTATTTGTGGTGATTAGTATCGTCACTCATTTGCGGTTTTAGTACCTGTTTGTTTGGATTTGGCATTCCTAGATGATTTTAGGTGACAAAATTAATTTTTTGTTAGGAAAAGTGACTTTAGGTGACAAAATTTGGTTTGACAACCAAAATTTTGTCACCTAAGATGTATTTTCTTGTAGTGGTGAGAAAGCTGAGCTTAGAGAGAGAGAGAGAGAAAGGAAGAAAAGAAGAGAAGAGGATAAAGAAGAAGGAAGGAGAGAAAGGTAGAGAGATTTGAAATCTTCTCCATTCTCCTCCATTTCTCTACCTTCTACATTTATGTCTCTAACTTGATTCTTTTTTATATACGAATAACTTAGAGCAAAAAAGCCCCACCAAATAGCAAGGTAAGGGTAGTTTTTGGTAGATTATGTTGGGAAATGGATAAGTGGCCATATGGGTGAGTATATGACATGAAAAATATCTCTAAATGATATTTTCAAATAGTTAAAAAAATGAGCACTTTATGTTATATGTCGGTTGATGTCCTTTTGTTCAGGGGTCGAAGGGTGGCGGCCGACACCCATTGCTTCCCTCCCAAAAAAAAATTTATATGTAGTTTTTTTTTATAATAGAAGATGGCCTGGGCTTGATACCCATTGGCCCAGGCCAACTTGGGGAGACCCCCCATTAGGTCCTAGACACCGAAGGAATGTTCAAAGGATAGAACGTGACTATTGTGAGCATAGGAGAAGACTATAAACCTACTAGAGTGTTGCTTACCCAAGACCCATGATCTCAAATGCAACTAAATCTCTTAGATGAGCCAAATGCTTCAAATTCTTTCTTTACCATATTTTAGGGCCAATGTACTTGTAATAGTTCTAATGTAACAGTTTGTTCTTATGTAACTTGAATTCGTTGTCTTGTTCAATTGGTCGGAGGTGATCGTATCAAGTTATTTCGCAACAACTTGAATCACAGATTGACACATTGCTGATGTTACTTGGCATATATTATCAACTGCATCATTGGCATATATCATGTTTTTTTCTTGATGAGTTTTGTTTTGTATGATACGTGTATTTCAATATTTTTAATACTTTTAATCCTTAATTTTCGATATTTTAACTTCAAAACACCTTTTTGCATTACGTAGTAAAACAAAATTGTCATTTCGCCTTAGTAGTTTCCCCCCTTCAAACTGGATCTAGTTCCGCCAGTGCTTTTGTTAATATCTTTTGAGATAAATGAAGTATCTATACTGTTAGAGACATAGACAGTGACCGAAATGCTCAAGGATAAGAATATAAAGGTCACAGGTTGCTTAGTGGTTGCATGCGTGAACTTATTTTTGTAGTCTCGGTGAAAACGTGGTGTTTGAGAGAAATTTTGTGCTATGAGTGATCTGTACAAGTTGTAATGCATACAATATATACAATATTGTTCCAAACGTTAGAGATGACATTTTGTATAGTAAAAGTGGATCCAATTGCATGCATGCACAAAATTAGCCTCTGTGACATACCAGAATAAAAAATATTATTACATGTGTCATTTGATGTCAAATCTGTACAAAATTCACTGATTAGGTTAATAGATGTGTTCTGGACGTGTGGTTAAAATTTCAAAAAAAAAGGATGGAAAAGACCTAAACTGGACCAGTACACTGAGACCCAATATGTGTAATAAAGTCCAAGAATGAGTCTGGAATCCAAATAAAAAATAGAGTCCATTTAGAGCCTAAATGGGCCCAATGAGAGAAAAGAGCCTAAAAGGCTCTAAAATAAGAAAAAAATAAAAAGGAGAAGACCTTTAGGATCAAAAAGAGTTATGGGGGGTTTCTTTGGAAGCTCTATCAAAACTTAAAAGATTTAATTATTTTCTTAAAAATAAATAAAAATGAGTAATAAAAGGAAAAGACTAAAATAATAAAAATCAACCTAAGAGTTGAATGAGATTTTTTTTTGGAGACCCAAAACCCAAATAGTCAACTATGGGATTTAATTACATAATGATTGGGCCTTGAGGCCGAATCTAAGAAGAGAAAAGAGTGATTGGACCCCAAGGCCCAAATCACCCTAGTAGAGGAATTGAGGTTGTGAGGCCCAATTCACTTAAGTAAATGATTGGGCCACGAAATCCAATCCATTAAGGCTAAATGGTTAGACCCAGAGATCCAAACCACAATGGCTTAAGTGTGGTCCATGTGGCCCAACCTAAGAGGAAAAGTGATTGGGCCGTGAATCCTATCAACGTAATAAATTTAGACCGTGGAAATAAAGGATTGGGCTGAGAGGTCTTATCCATAGGAGTGGAAAAGGTTAAGGTTGAGAAGCTCATCCTAGGTTATAGGAGAGAGTGGGCCGTGACGCCCAATCCGTTGGAGAAAGAGTGATTGGGCTGTGAGGATCAGTCTAAGGTAGTAAGATAACGGGCCTTGAGAGCCCAATGAAAAGAAAGCGGCGTATGATTGATTTCAAAGATTTAGTAGGATCTTATAATCTCAAGGTTAAATATTCTTTTTACCGAACTTGTTGAATTGTGATGCAATAATCATTTATGCATAGTTATCCGAATCTTATTTATGGCATGTGCATCAAGAGTTAATGGATGTTGTGACTGACAGTACTGTGGGAAGTACTGTTGTGTACTAAGATAGTCCTGAGTAATTAAAACGAAATAATGACGTGACGGTACTGATCAGTTTGAAAAAATTGTAATCTCCATACTGACGGGTTAGGTGTGTGGTCTTCCCTAGGTAGGAAGCATATGTGCTTTTTCTCGAATTATCTCAATGTGTGGGTCAGCACGGGACAGTTACGACAGAAAGAGAAGTGGGACACACAGTCTTGTCTCTAAAGGTCATATAGTGCACAAGTGCGAGGATATCTCATAGGAGTTGTTAGTCGGGGACTGTTAGTGTTGTCATTCATATCATATGCATCATATATTCTAATTTAATTTCTATTTATTTGTTCATTTGATATGTTTTTATTGTATTTACTATTATTTGCTTCTATGCTTGATTAGACAATCAAGAGGGAAATAAATGCATTTTTCAATTCATTAAGGAAAAGTTCTTAACTAATGTGTCCTACGGTGAAAAAATCCAATAAGACTTGTCTATCATGCAACACATTCCCTCAACTAAACATTTGGTACGCCTAAAACTAAAAGTCCATATAGTAAAGCTAGAAACTTAAACAAATATCATGGTATTATGACCATGAGCATTACTGTTAAACATGAACTTATGGTGTATGGGGGAACCTTATACAATTGCAAACATAAAATCTTAAACTGAAGTATTTTATTAAACTCGAAAAACATGTATATAAAGCCAAAATTATCAAGTGGGGATATTTACCCAAGCAAATCATTCAATTTTCAAAGTGGAACATCTATAAGCTAACACTTTTACAAAAATCATGAACTTTGATGAGATTTTGTGAGCTTAAACTATCATTTATTGAGATTGACCTTTAAATTGTCATTGGTAGCTAAGAGGTTGGTACAAACCCACATGGTGTGCTACTGTCATAATAGCGATGGACTCTTGAGTCCCCATTAGTCATCCTCCGTACCATATTTTAATGAGATTATCATTTAAAACACAAAATTGTTCTTTTGGATAAAAAATGAACTTTTGAATTCTATCCATGCATTCTCTTTTTAATTAACAATGGGGGGTTTTCTTAAATGTCTATATGATGGTTTTTGTTAGAATGCATATGTGGGGAGAAATGTGTTCTTTGTCTTTTTGATGTGACAAATGGGGAGAAAAGTGTTTAATAGTTTTGTTGACTATATATTCTCCTTTTGAATTGGATTATGAAAATTAATTGTATTATTCTTTTATGAATCCAATGGCTACTAATGCTTTGTCTCAAACTTTTAAATGTTTGTCCAATTGCAAAAGATAGGGGGAGTCATCCCAAAACTATCAATTTATTGTCATCATAAAAAAAGAGGAGATTGTTGACTTTTGTGCACAATCGAGATTTTGATGATTTCAATAAATGGATTAAGTTTATAAAATGGACATCTTCAAAGACAAAGTCATGTTTCATCAAAGTGCCAAAGACTAGAAGATTGAAGATCAAGAGGATGCAATGAGCTCAAAAGTGAAGATTCGAGACCTTAAGGTATAATCCTTGTAACTCTTTGTTTCACTTTTGACAAAGATTATAAATCACACTTGAATATCTTTCAAAATATGCATAAACCGTTTTACCTTTTGGTTAAAAGATTAAAATGTTTTTAAAGGTTTCAAAACACCTCAATCAAACTCTCAAACCTTTCATATACTTATGGGAAGTAAGTCTTTAAAATTGGGTGTTTAAAAGTGATAAAAAATGGTTTTAAAAGAACCGGACTATGTGCTTAAGTTGAAGAAGTCGACCGCTTCATCAGCCAGTCGACTTCTTCAACTTAAGCACATAGTCCGGTTCTTTTAAAATCATATTTTTGACCACTTTTAAACACCCAATTTTAAAGTTTTACTTCCCATAAGTATATGAAAGGTTTGAGAGTTTGATTGGGGTGTTTTGAAACCTTTAAAAACATTTTAATCTTTCAAACAAAAGGTAAAATGGTTTATGCACGTTTTGAAATATATGCAAGTGTGATTCATAATCCTTGTTAAAAGTGAAACAAAGAGTTACAAGTATTATACCCTAAGGTCTTGAATCTTCACTTTTGAGCTCCTTGCATCTTCCTTATCTTCAATCTTCTAGTCTTTGGCTCTTTGATGAAACATGACTTTGTCTTTGAAGATGTTCATTTATAAACTTAATCCGTTTATTAAAATCATCAAAACTCGATTGTGCACAAAAGCCAAAAGTGTATTGGTCATCCACAATATTTTATAATTTTAAGATTAATTTTGACCACATGCTCCTGGCTCTGTCCCAAACTATCTCTCCAAATTTGTTGTCAAAAAGACGTTATTTGACCCATACCATAACCATCTTTGTGCACTGTCCTCACAGAATAAGAAAATATAGTTCATATGTTACCTATTCTCTAATTCCTCCAATTTAAGTTTCACATGCAAGTTGTGCTTAGGCCTCCTAACACCTTCTTAATCATCCAGCAACCATCAAAACCACATGTAGAATACTCAATCATCCTAACATGTCTACGATCAAGGTTAGGCAACAAAATTTCCTAATTGTACACATATTAGTCTAACCACATCTCATCTTCCCAATCCAATACTTCATTGTATTATCAACCTAACAAGGTGTAAAGCATATCAGAGGGTCACAAGTCCTATCCCTAACATATTCATAAAATATTTCCTAGTCTAATCACGTCATTATGCCAACCAATAACACCAAATAAACTACTCCTTACCTCTTAAATCCTTTGGCTATTTGGTGATCTCTTGAGAAACAGAAATGTTTCTCCTTTTCTACAAAATTTATTCCTTCTTCCTTCTTTAAGGGCCACGACTTGCTCCTTTCTCCTCCTTTCTTTCTCTACCACACCCTAACTCTCTCAATCTCTCTCTAGTGGCCGAATGAGGTGTGAGGGCTCCACACACCTCCCTATTCATACTACACTTGACCATGGTTAGAGCTTAGAGTTAGTTCTAAGCTACTAGGGTTAACTGGGCTAGGATATCATGGTGTCTAGGACTTTGCTTAGGTTGTCTACACAAGCAATGTGAGAGGATTGGGGAGCTTGGGCTGCAAGCACTTGGATAACACCAAGTGTTGCATGATTTTACATTGCTAATGATGATTAATCGTGAAAAATATTCCAAGGTGCAAAAACTATGGGCTGGCCGGTTTTAGAGAGTGAACTTGAGGTGGGCTTGGGCTTATAAAATGGGTTGGGCCGCTTATGGGCTTTGGAAGGTCTAATGGGCTTCAATTCTAGGCCTAATTGCAATTGGGTTCTAATTCTGGGTCCATTAGGTTCGAAAATTGAAACAAACTCTAGGATTGGACTATGGTGCGCGGTTTCGAGTGGCGGAAGTCTTATTGGGTAAATTTTGATAAACACGGGGAGATTACAAGCTAAAAGTTTGAAAAAAAAGTTTGGAAAGGTTACATTAAGCAAAATAGTGAAAAATAGGGATTTTGCTAATTTTTCTTGCAAAAAGTCCCTATGTAGATTTTTTTAAGATAGGGAGAGAGTAAAATAAACTACTAGGATGAAAAAGTTTAAAATAAAAAGAAAGAAGGATTTTTCTAGAATTTTTAAGCATTTATTTGCTATTTTTAAGGAATTTCCACCTTTTTTTACTAATAAAAACTAATACTAATAAAATGAATTAAATTATAATATAATTATCTAAATTTAGGATAATTTATGTGATTTATATGGGTGGGGTGTTACATTAATGGTCACCCATAATGACCCATAATTATAATATTCATAGTACTCCCCTTTGGATGACCATACGCAACGAATATGCCTCGTTAAAACCTAGCCAATGAAAAACTCAGTGGGAAAAAACTAATGGTGAAGGAAAAAGAATAGAATATTCTAGTGTACTAGTGGTATTAGAAGATTACCCCAATAAAACCCAATGAGACAAAGCCTTAGTGAAGGAAAAAGAATACAATATGTAGCAATATAGAAGAGCCCTCCGCAAAAGGACGACTGCTTGAACATATCTGTTTGACATCAATTTCACAGCTCCTTTAGATTCATGAGTATAAAATAATTTAGGTGAAATATGCTTGGTTCTATCACCTTTAATGTAACCTCCTCTGATTTTTGTAATGCAAGCATCATTGTCTTCATACAAAATTGTTGGACTACCTTTAAATGGTGGAATACCACATTTTTATTGAATATGTTGAATCACTGATTTCAACCAAACACATTCTCGGCTTGCCTCATGAATTGCAATTATTTCAAAGTAATTCAAAGAGGTAGCTGATATTGTTTGCTTGATAGATCTCCATGAATTGACAGTACCTCCATAGGTAAACAAATATCTAGTTTACGATCGTCCTTGGAAAACAAAATAACTGAGTAGTTGATTCTTTTGGATAATATAATTCCATATCAGTTGTGCCTCGAAGATTACGTAATAATTGTTTGACTCAATTCCAATGTCTCTGACTTAGTGTAGAACTATATTTGGGAAGTAAATTAACTGCAAATGTGATATCACGGTGAATGCAATTTGCAAGGTACATTAATGCTCCAACTGTACTGAGATATGGTACTTCAAGACCAAGAATATCTTCTTCTTATTCTTTAGGAAGAAATGGATCTTTCTTCACATCTAGTGATCGCACAACTATTGGAGTACTCAAAGGATGAGCTTTATCCATATAAAAGTGTTTTAAGATTTTTGCAGCATATGTCGATTGATGGATAAAAATTTCACTTGGTGCAGACCAAGACAAAATTTAGTTTTTCCAAGATCTTTCATTTCAAGTTCTTTTTTTAAAACAATTTACAGTCTTTGTAATCCCTTCTGGAGTCTCCACAAGATTTAAATCATCAACATATACTGCAATAATTACGAATCTGAATTCTTATTTCTTGATAAAAACAGAAGGGCAAAGTATCTTATTTTCATATCCCTGCTTCAGGAGGTATTTACTGTGATGGTGATACCATATGCATCCTGATTGTTTTAACCTATATAATGATTTTTACAGTTTGCTAGAGTACATGCTTCTGGATATAGAATTACATGCTTCAGGCCTTTTAAATCCTTCAGAAATTTTCATGTATATATCATTATATCTAATAAACCATAAAAGTATGCAATCATAACATCCATTAATCGCATATCTAATCTTTTTGTTCCTACTTCGCTGATTAAAAATCTGAATGTAATTGAGGTTGTGTTTGAGAAGTAAAATTTTAGGGTGGTTAAAATTTTAAGTATTGGGGTTGATGAAAAAGTGATGAGAGAGAATGAAAAAGTTGGTGAAAAAGTGAAAAAGTTGGTAAAAAAGTGAAAAATTGTATAGAAATTGATGAAAAAATGAGGAGAGTGAGTGTTTTGTAATGATGATAAAATTTTAGGTGGGTAAAATTTTATTAAGCAAACAGAGCCTGAATCCATTATGCGAGAATAAGTCTCTTCATAATCAATCACATGTCTCTGAGAGAAACCTTGTGCGGAAAGTCATGTTCTATATCTCATGGCTTCATTCTTCTCATTACATTTTTCACACAAATACCCGTTTATATCCAACAGACATACCATTTTCAGGTGTCTGGACTATAGGTCCAAATACTTCACGTTTGGCTAGAGAGTTTAATTTTACCTGGATTGCTTCTTTTCATATTGGCAAATCATTTTTACATCGACATTCGTCGATAGATTATCTTTCAATTTCAACATTACTTCTAATAATTTTAAAAGTAGTTTTGAATGAAAATATGTTGTCGACAACAATTTTGTTTCGATCTAATATTTCTCTTGTACTCATATAATGTATTGAGATCTAATTATTCTAATATACCTTTTCTTCTTTAGGAGTTGCCATTTCTGGAACTATCTCTTGAGGAGATTTCATTTTAGGAAATTGTTTTCTTGGAGATTTTTCTTCAGGAGATAGATTTTTCAATTTTATTGCCTGTATTATAGGTATGACCTCTTCAGAAGCAAAAATTTCTTTTGTTTCTTCCACTTATAGGGAGCTTTATCCTTAGAACCAAGATGTCTACCACGCCTCAGGCGTGTATTGGATTCATTTGATACTTCTTCTTTAAGAACATTAATCCATGTAGGGATATTAGCAGTTGAGATGTCTGATTTCACAACCCTTTTATTATCTATAAACACATCTGGTAGTTGATTTGCAATATTTTACAAATAAATGATATTTGAATTTTCAATTCATATTGATTTCTTCGAGGATCAAATAATTTCAAATTATTCAAAATACTCTCATGTCGGGCTTCAGGCAATGAATTTTCACCACCCAATGGTGAAAAAATCCTCTCATCAAAATGGCAGTCATCAAAATGTGACACCCCCTCCTTGTTTTTAAAATTCTTGGCTTATCTAAGTTGGTTTAATGAAGAGATTTATGCTATAATTTGAAATTTTAGTAGATAATTCTTCTTTATTATAATTGCATGTTTAAACAAGCGTACATATTTTTGTAATTAATTTCCTAATTAAATGCTCAAGATAGATAAAAAAATCGTTGTGTAATTTCTTTTGTTTTCTTGAAGTCCTTTTTATTGGAAAATTACATTATAGTGCTTCTTTGAATTTTGATTGCCTATATTTTCTACTTGATTATCTTATTGCACATCATCAAACTATTTGTTTGGCATTACTATTATTCCTATATCATCCTTTGATTAAACTCTTTAATGGCCAATTTATTATATCCCCTTGATTTAAATTTCATAGTGACCAATAATATTTTATTCCTCTATTGATTAAACTCTTAAATGAATTCCTCTTAATTAATTATTGTGGTGACTAACTTTATTTTATTGCTAAATAGTTTGGTATTGGACTTAGTATTGTGCTGAAGACCAGGGCCCAGTGGACTATAGGAAGGGGCCGGACCTAAAGGAGATTCTTGGGCTTGGACTATGGGCTTGGAAGCCCACAAGAGCCCAAGCCCATTAGCAAAGAGAGTTGTCGGCCACCCTTGGGCAATGCCCATCTAAACCCAGTGCAATGATGCCTAGTTTGGTGACAAAACCTTCCATGTGTGCCATGTGTCCAAATTTCTCTACCCCATGAATGTCTACCCAATTATTTGACTTTCTACTTGTTCAACTTAACTTTAAAATTGTCTCTCTTACAACCTTAGCTTACCCCTATTAGTTTGGAAATCATGAGATAGAATGAGACAAAATGGATTTTCTAGCTTAAAGGGAGGGGTCGGCACATTTTTGCTTCACTTTCGGTGCATAAAAAAGAGAAATAGAGAAAGAGAGAAGGAAAGAAAAGAAAGAGAAGAGGGAGTGTCCGAGAGAAAGAGAGACAGAGGGAGAGAGGAAGAGAAAGAGGAGAAGGAGGAGGAAAGAAAAGAAGAGAAGAAGAAAAAGGTTGGAAAGAGTGGGCATAATGTGACATTCAGCCATGGGAGAAAATCTGTAATACTCCAAAAAAAAAATTAAAATTTGAAATTTGAAACGGTGCGTTAGGGATAAGTGTTATTCCTTCCGCAGCAGTTTTAGGTTTCTGAACAAAAATGTTCAGTTTCAACGTCAAAGTCACTTTATATTCAAAATTTTATTTTTCTTCAAATTTTGAACTGTTTTTGATAAATTTTTTACCTTTTTAAACATATTTAGAGATCTTTAAGTTTAGATGTAGGTTAATTGCGAAAATTTCCGCCCAATATTGGAGTTTTCTCTCATTTGAAGCTCTCTTTCTCCTCTTTCTCTCTCTACTACGAAACTCCATTTTCTCTTACCTTTGGAGACGAAATTTGTAGGGGCTGAGTATTTTTGAAGGTATGTTTGATTAATCTTGGTTTAGAGAGGTATTTCTTTTGATTTATTTGGGTTATGTCATTTTCTAGACGACGTTGGAGAGTCGTTCGTCAATTATTAAGCAATTTATTTTCGACTTCGTATGCGCAATTGGGTTAGCTTTTCTCTAAGTTCTGACCTTCAATGGAGTTTTAGATCTAAATATTCTAGATTTTTCAGATTAGTTTTTGGTTTGCTGTAGGGTAATTAAAGGCGATTTTGAGGAATTTCACGACTTTGGGAATAGACAGAGTTATTGAAGTTCATGTGTGTTTGTTGTTGGAATTCTATTATTAAATTACATTGGGGATGTGTGAGGATTTAGATGAAGAGTTGACTGTTGTTCAAACGAATTTTAGGTGTTGATTTACTTTTCAGCAATTCTTTGTGAATCTTAAGCTTCGGTTAAGCATCGAGGTAAGTGACTTATCAATGAGATTTTATTCCTCTAAAATTTTGTGGAATCTAAGTGCACGAAATGTTTAATTATTCTGTGAGATGAAATTGATTTAAAAATATTTATTTGTGCGAGATTAAATCTCTTGTCATTGATGAAATAGATTTTTAAAACGTGCACTATTTTTATATAGTTTTGATTCATTATATGAGGAAAATGTACAAATTTTTGATAAAGATGAAATGGTTTAAATTTCATGAATTTGTTTGAAATATCAAACTTGAAATGTTGGATTGTTGGAATATATTTATTTTGTGAGTATACTTTGAAAATTGTCTTTGCGCTGGAAATATATCTCTGCGGTCTGTGTGGCCTAATATTTGGAGGTCTTTGTGGCCTAGAGGTCTGTGTGACCTAATATCTGGAGGTCTTTGTGGCCTGGAGGTCTGTGTGACCATTGGTGATTTCCCTATATTGCGCGGCCTTGGATAATTTTTGTTACAAACTGATATTTTTAGGTTTAGTATGGCTCACGATATTTTGTTCTAGATTTCGGTTATTGTGATAAATTGTCTTTTTCCCCTACCCTCGTTGACTTGCTAGTTATTGAGCTAGTTGTAGCTCACCACTTATTTTCTATCTTTCAGATTTAGAGGTTGGTGGCAGCGAGTGATAGAAAGATTGCGAGTTGTAATCTCTGAGAGTAATTGCAAGATGCAGAATTATTGAATAAAGAGCCCTATGGAGACTTTACTAATAATTTTTTTTATTTTGGAGACTTTAGTTATTTTATTGCTTATTGGGAAAATTGTTTATTGAGACTCTTGTTAAGAGAAGTATTTAAGCATTTATGTCTTTAGTAGTGCTCTGACTAAACTGTTGGGATTCATTTTGATTATTGAAGATGTAATAAAGATTTTATGAATTTCTTTTTCTTGATTGGGATGATATTTTCAAGCGGTATGCCATCCGTTTAGACTTTTGGGTTGGGGTGTTACAAAACCTCTCCCATGAGCCCTATTTATTTTCTTTGTTCTCTTTAAGATCCTTTCCTCACTAACTTAAGGTTTCTTCCCCTAGAACAAGAGGATTTTAACACTATGACTATCAAGGTAAGAGGTTTAGATTACAAGTTAGTTGTGTGGATAAGCAAGTTATGGCCATGCATGTCTATTTAGAGGCTTTGATGTCCTTTTTTTCTACCATAAACGTTTCTGCCTTGGAGTTTTTCTTAAGATTTTTGTATTTTGTTAGGTGCATGTGAAAGATGGTAAGATGAAGGATCCTTTGTGAAAAAATGTTACACTGGGTATGAGAACATGTTGCATGTTGGACCTTTGTGTGACTTGATGTTGCAAGAGCTGGGTTTGGGTGATAGAGGACCACGGTCAGTGGCATAGGGAGCATAAAATGAGCCTTGAAGGCCATGAGTTGCCCATAAAGAGGAGTGGTGGTGCATGCATGAAGACCTTGAGCTTATTTGGGAAAAGTTAGCATTTTGAGTTTGTTGCACGAAAGTGATGCTCTATTTTTTTGATCTGATATGTTCTGAATGATAGAGGGGTGGAGCCAAAAGTGGATTACACCGAACTCTGATAATTACGTCAACATCTCGGACTGAGATAATACTGACGACGGAGATTAGAGATCTTCTGCTTTAAATTTTTTCTTAGTTTTTCCGCTATAGTGTTCTTTTTGTACTGTAGTATGTACATTATACAAAGTGGGTTCTCTTTTGTAATACTTAATTATTAATAAAAGGTTCTACTTATGTTTTGCTTAGAATCCTGTTGCTTTTAATGATCCTCCCACTGGCCATAACCTCAGTCTAATAGCAACGTCCATTACTATAAGACAACGCTCGAGGTCTTGACGGTTCGGGCTATTACAATTTTTGCATGCAAAATTGGTGGTCGTGCAGTGTGTAGTCACAGTAAAAATTTCAGCTCAATTGGAGGTCGAAAAAGATAAAAAATGCCACCGGCGATACCTAATGGTTGTTTTGGCATTTCACACAAAATGTTTAGGTAAAAAGATCCGAACAGGGAAAATAACTTTTATGGATGTGTAGAGCATGAAAAATAGATGTGGGAGCCCAAATTTGAGACCAAATTAAGTATAATTAAGCGCTTAAATCACAAAGTCCGTTTAGCGGCTTAAATGGACTTTAGGCCCATAAACCGTAAACAAGCCCAGAATACTTTGAAACTTTAGGGATAGGCCCAGTAGGGTCTAAGACGACCTAAAAAGCCTCCATTTGAAGACATAGGGTAGATTGACCATTTAATTTTAACTTCCATGTTTACTTCGTTAATTAGTATTAACTTTTTAGAAAGAGTATAGGTAGAAGAAGAAAATGTCTTAGAATTAGTATGTACTAATATTAATGTCCAATGCATTTTTATGCTATATCTTACATTTTATTGATCGACCTTTGTGAATTGTATATCTGTTATGTGTATGAGATGCCATGTTGCATAAACATCTCATGGGTATGGGAACTGCTATTTTGATCGGAAAGAAACCTATACCAGAGGTGGTCCTGAGATCGGGTGACGGTACCGTTCACAGTGGGATATTGCAATCCGCCACTGAGAGGATAGTGGTTGGTATCCCTAGGTGGTGGAACAATGCATGCTTAACTGGGTCCTAGTGCCGGGGCACGAAACAGTCACAGAAGAGAGAAGGGAAGCACAACCTAAACTCTGGAGATTAAACAGAGAGATGAAAGGACGCCTCTACAGAACCGAAAAAGAAAGAAAAAATACAGAAAGAAAGTGAAATGACGAGAAATGTATGCATTCATTCTGCAGTTCATTGCTCATATCACATGAATTGGTTTCTTATGAATCTTGCTCTATGGTTGCTTATTCTCTATTTTTGTTACTTTTGTTTTATCTAGTTACATGTCATGTCCCCTTATCCTCAATTACTGAGTCAGTAGGACTCACCCTTTATTTTTGTGATTTCTTTTGTATGTACCACTATGGATGATGGACCTAATAGATGAAGACATTTAGGAGCGAGTAGATCTTGGATTTTGACACACACGTCTTAGTCTTTACGATTTGGATATATGTTTCTGACACGCTTGAGGTGTACAAGGAGTACGAGCCCCAATGGTACCTCAAGGCTCCACCTATGTCCCCGCCTCCTCAGGTAGAGGAATTTTGGCTGGTCGATGTTGACCTGGCTCTCTTGCATATAGTCCCTCCTCCACCGGCTCCTCCGGCAGAGAGCACCGTGAAATACAAGCTTGTCGACCTAACCTATGATACTAAGTTGGAGGATGAGTAGACTACAGCGGTAGTCATTCTTTTAGTATAGGTAAATGTTTCAGTTAGCCAGTCCACGAATGTTGTAGTAAGGAAAGTTTAGGACAACTTCCGTTTTTATCTGTATTTTATCTTACTTTTTTTATTCCTCATGAAGGATATTCTGTAAAAGAGAAAATTCATGATCCTAGTGGAACTATTTCTTGTCTTTTGCCATCTTTAATTTATTTTCTTTACTCTTCTCTCTTCTTTTGATTTGTTTTCATATTAAATATCTAATTTTGCTTTTCGTTCTTCAAATGAAAAGTTGTATCTTCTAGAATGAGTTGGAAGGTCGTTTTAAAATATTTGTTTCTTTATTTTCTAAATACAGTACAAGTAAACATTTTTCGCTAAGCTTTTTCACGTCAATCGTCGGGACTTTAAAGTATCAATTCGTGTCTTAATCCATGTTTGTGTGCATACCATTGCTATAGGTGAGCCTAGGGGGTAAGTACTGACACAGGGCGTGACACAAGAACATTAAATTAAGAGTATGACAACAATAAACTAGTGTATTATTATTTTACTTGTTTCGTCATTTTTTGAATAATGTTTTTAATATTTCATGTTACGAATAATTAAATTTAATGTATGTTCAAAATTATTTATTAAATATCTTATCTAACAATTTGTTATATATAAAACTATTTAATTTTTATTTTTAAATTAAAAAACTGCGATAAAAATGTCTGTTCCAACTGTATCATACATGTTTGGACGTTTTGGCATTAGGTCCTTTCGATCTAATTTGAACAAGAACAAGCTAATCATTATTAACCATGCGAATATTTACAATCCTTCCGTTTGAATTCATGTGAACGGCATCAAACGGAGAGTGCGAATCATATCATACGGAGAAGCTTCTTCCATTTTGTAAATATACATGTATAATTGGTAAAATTTACCATGGGCAAAACAGTCTTTTATTATTATATTTTTAGTCTAGATTGTGAAAAATAACTTAGTCTAGACTTTGAAGGACCTGGAAGCTTGTAGATAGTGGAAGAGGTTTCTAGAAGGTTTTTTAAACAACCTGGAAGGTCTGAAGCATTTTGGAGGACGTTTTGGAACTTTTCTATTGGTAGGGTTACCTTGATGTCGGACTGAGGTTAGACTGACAATGATTTTATTTTTCGGGTAAGTTAGTAAGCATATCATTGAGTGTGATTTTAACAGACTTTATTTTAGTTATAGAAACTTCGCACAAACTGTTTCTTTAACCTAATAGACCTTTCTACCCTTCTCTAAACTCTATATAAACCCACTTACTTCGCATATTCATATTCAATGAGCTTCGCGATGTCAGAACTGTGTCGTATCCATATAAGTAATTACTTTTACACCCAGGACAGCGGGCCTTTTATCTTATTGTTGTTGATGCTTATTTTGACAACTAAAAAGAGAAATTTCGACAATGAAGCCGGTCAAACATCCAAATGTTGTCAAAATCTTCGAGGTACCTTCAGTATGGAACGGGTTATTATGCTGAGCATGCTGATGTGTGGTCCGGATGGATTTGTGAAAATCTAAAGGCTGAGATTAAAACACGTCAATTAATGAAATAACCCACCGGGTCGACCCGTTCAGCTGTGACTCGCGAATTTGACATGTTCATATAGCGGTCGACCGCTTCATGTACCGGTCGACAACTATATGAACAGGTCGACCGCTACATGAACATGTCGAAATGAACAAATCGACCGCTACATGAAGCGGTCGACCACCTGAACTGGTCGAACCTGGTGGGTTATTTCATTAATTGACGTGTTTTAATCTCAGCCCTTAGATCTTCAGAAGTCCATTCGGGCCATACATCAGCATGCTCAACACCTTAGTGCTAAGCATAGTGTTAAGGAAAGAGTTGATGTTTAGGAAAGATCTTATAACTATGGAAAGAAATATTTGTAATAAGTGTAGGTCGATTGTATTGTGATGTTATATAATGGAATGACCAAGAGAGGGAAAGCATGTCTTCCGCTCTCCTTTACACAACTCCATAATCTTTTTATGGTATCGGAGCTATAGCACTAGGGTTCCGCCATCTCTCCCCTCTCTTCTAGTCATCTCTTCCTTTTTCTTCTACCTCGCTCAAATTTTTTTTATTCCTTGTAAGTCTCTCTCTTCCTTGTTGAGTGGGGATGGCGCTTGTGTCATGAAGTCATGCCAACCATTGTCGTCATCCCCAATGTTGTTGTGGGTATAGTTTGTGGTTAGCAGATCCGATGCATGGCTACTGGAGGTATAATTTTCCTGACTCAATGAACAACTCAGGGTTTTTTTGTGGTGTGTGTTGGTGCTTGTGGGGTATTCTCGGTACTTTCTGTCACTCAGGTGACTGGTTTTTGAGGTGGTATGTCTAGGCTGCGTTGGGAGGTGGCTGTTTGACGTTTTTCTGATCCCTCGCCTGTTTTACGTCATTTTCTGGTGGGTTTCTTGAGCTTCAGTGCTGTTTGTGTCACTCGGAGAAATTGATTTCGTTCTTGGGTTGGCTTGTTTTGGGTTGATCCATATTTAACCCGGGTCATTCTGGGCTGACCCAAACTTGACCCATCAGGTTCGGTTGTTATTTGTTTAGCATTTTCTGAAATTCGCTGGAGTCTGCTCGAGCGTCGGTTGAGCGCTCGTCGAACGCAAAGCTTCTATCTGAATTTTTCCTAATCTCGCTCGAGTTGTTGTCAAGCGGTTGTCGAACTTGCTGAATCTGTATAAAATTCTCCAAGGGTGCTCGAGCACTGGTCGCGCGCTAGTCGAGCGTGACGAGTCAGTCTGAAATTTTCCAAGGACGCTCAAGCGTGTGTCAAATGCTGTGTTAGACCCAGTCTAGCCCATTTTATATTGGGTTCTGCTTTACTCAGGTTGCTCCCAACTCTCTTTTGTGCTCTGTTTTTCTGCTATTTCGACTATCATCGTTCGTGTAAAATATGGATCCTAAGTCAGATTTGGGCCTTCCTACTTTTATGTTTAATTCTCCCATGACATTTGTTCGACTTAATGGCAAGAATTATGTCTTATGGGCAAGATTAGTTCAAATCTTTTTAACTAGCAGAGGGTTAGATCATCATCTTACTGCAGATAAGGCTATTGCCTCAGATCCTCGTGCTGCTCTTTGGAAGCAGGATGATGCACAAATTATGTCTCTTAAGCTCACAAGCACTGAACCTACTATTGGCTCCACCTTACTCTATCTTACAATAGCTAAGGCTATTTGGGAGCGTCTACATCACATGTATTCTGGTTATGGAAATATCACGCGGATCTATGAAGTCTGTAAGTAGTATTTTGTTTTGAGTAGGAACTCAAAGTCTTGAGGAGTATTACTCTCAAGTCATGAGTGTTTGTGAAGAATGGAATATGTATCAGCCAATCTCATCCAATGTCTCTAGTATTGAGAAACAACGTCAGGACGTTGATGTGGTTCATTTTTTTATTGGTTTAAAATCTGAGTATGAACCTATTCGTGCCCAAATTCTGGGCATCTCCGCTCTTCCATCCCTCCCGGATGTCTTCTCTAGACTCCAGCGAGCTACACTGGCTGACCATTCTTCTCTTCTAGATTCTGTGCGTACCGGCGACAAGTCAACCTTAGTTGCCTCTCACGGTCCCTCTGGTGGCTTTCGTGGTTTTCGTGCTGGACGTGGTGGTCGTGGTGGACGAGAGTTTCGAGGTGGTGGAGCTGGTGGTCGCACTAGAGGACGGGAACCTAGAAAATGCACTCATTGTGGTCAATCCAATCACACGATTAATTTTTGTTGGGATTTACATGGGAAATTGAGTGGAGCTGCAGCTCATCAGGTTACTACCTCTCAGGATAAGTCCTTCCAGCCATCCAACACTTCTGCTGCCTCTGATATGATTCTCCTTTCTCGAGATGAGTATGCTCAGTTCCTATCTCACAAGGAGGCCGCTTCTTCTGGCTCAGTCAGGTACTGCACCTACATGTCTTTTATCCTCCACTAGCAATCCTTGGGTCATCGACTCTGGCGCCACTGAACATATGACTGGTTTGTCCACTTCCTTATCTAATTTTTGTTGTGTCACTTCTCCACACAATGTCACTCTAGCTAATGGTTCTTTGGCGAACGTTGCTGGTTTGGGCACCACCCATCTTACTCTTGATATAGATTTGTTGTCAGTCTTGTACATTCCTGATTTTCCTTTTAGTTTATTTTCCATCAGCAAGCTTACTAAAACTCTTCATTGTTGTGTCACGTTTTATCCTTCTGTGTGTATTTTTCAGGATCTCAAGACGAAGAGGACGATTGGTATGGGGCGTGAAGTTGGTGGTTTGTACTACTTGGATATGCAACCTGTCTCTCTTCCTCGTGCACTCCAGCCATCTTTATCTCCTCTTCAGTGGCATTGTCGTTTGGGTCATTTGTCTCTCTCTAATTTGAAGCGTCAGGTTATGAGTCTTAGTCATGTGTCATCACTCCCTTGTGAGGCGTGTCAACTTAGTAGACATCGTCTTGTCTCTTTTCTGTCTAGTATTCATCGTCGAGTCTCATGTCTTTTTGCATTATTTCATTCCGATGTATGGGGACATTTTCCTATTGAATCTAATAAATTTTGTTATTTCGTAACTTTTGTTGATGATCATTCTTGTATGCCTTGGTTATTCTTGATGAAAAATCGATCTGAACTGTTTTCTATTTTTCAGCTTTTTTGCAAAGAAATCAAAACTCAATTTGGTCGTAAGATTCAGATCTTACGCTCTGATAATGCCAAAGAATTTGAGGCTGTCTCTTTTTCTCATTACCTCTCTAATAAAGGCATTATTCATCAATCTTCTTGTGTTTACACCCTCCAACAGAATAAGGTTGCTGAACGTAAGAATCGTCATTTATTAGAGGTGACCAGGGCTCTCACGCTCCATATGCTTGTTCCCAAAAGATTTTGGGGTGATGCTGTTCTTACGGCATGCTATCTCATTAATTGCATGTCCTCCTCTGTTTTAGATGGTGTGTCCCCTCACTTTATTCTTTTTCCTTATGCTTCATCGTTCTCTCTAACTCCATGAATTTTTAGTTGTGTTTGTTATGTGCATAACCTGGGTCCCGGGCGTGACAAGATTGACCCTACTCTTCAGTGCTATTTTATGACTTCTGATGTCACCTTTGATGAACTGTCTCCATACTTTCCTGTAGATTCCACGCCTTCTATTGATATAGTTTTTCCTCTTCTGCTTCCCTCATTACCTGCTCCCACTATAGATCCTGCACCTCTATGTTCTACAACTCCTTTGCAGGTTTATTCTTGTCATCCACGACCACCAGATCCGGCACCCTCTTCATCTATCTCGCCGTCTTTAGATCCTGTTGTGCCTCGTGACAATTCATCTCTGCCTATCGCCCTTCGCAAAGGTACTCGGTCTTGTGTTACTAAACATCCCATAAGTAACTTTGTTTCCTCTCCTCCTTTGTCTTCGTCTTTTTCTTGTTTCATGTCCCAGCTTTCTAGTATTTCTATTCCCAGTCAGTTCAAGGTGCTCTCTCTGACTCGGGTTGGAGGACAGCCATAGAGGCCGAAATGGCAGCCTTACATTAGAATGAGACTTGGGAACTTGTTCCGCTCCCTTCAGGTAAACAACCCGTTGGCTGTAAGTGGGTGTACACCGTCAAATTTAATCCGGATGGCTATGTTGATCGATTGAAACCTCGGTTAGTGGCTAAAGGATATACTCAGACATATGGCATCGACTATGACGAAAATTTTTCGCCTGTTGCCAAGATCTCCTCTGTTCGTTTATTGATTTCTCTTGCTGCTAACCTTGATTGGCCTCTATTTCAGTTAGATGTTAAGAATGCATTCTTACATGGTGATTTGCTGGAGGAAGTATACATGGAGCAACTACCTGGGTTTATTGCTAAGGGGGAGTCTCAAGGAGCTATTTGTAAACTAAAGAAGACATTGTATGACCTGAAACAATCACCTAGAGCATGGTTTGGGAAGTTCTCAGACGCAGTCTTGGAGTATGGATTTCACCGGTGTCATACAGATCACTCGGTATTTCATTTACGTACTGATTCAGGTTATATTCTGTTGGTGGTATATGTTGATGATATTGTCATTACAGGCAATGATGCTGATGGTATTGTTAGGTTGAAGAAATTTCTGCATAATCGATTTCATACCAAGGACTTGGGTAAACTTCGGTATTTCCTTGGCATTGAGGTTGCTAGATCTCAAAAAGGTATTATCTTATCCCAAAGAAAATACGTTCTTGATTTATTGGAAGATACAAGTTTATTAGGTGCTAGACCCAATGATATTCCTATGGATCCAAATCACAAGCTTCTGAAAGATGAAGGAGAACTGTTTGAAGAACCAAGTCGGTATCGTCGACTTGTTGGAAAGTTGAATTATCTAACAATTACGAGGCCTGATATCTTATATACAGTTAGTGTGGTAAGTCAATTTCTGGGAGCTCCTAGAATTCCTCACTGGAAGGCTTCATAGATGCAGATTGGGCAGGTTCTCCTTCAGATAAGAGATCCACTACAGGGTATTGCACCTTTCTGGGAGGAAATCTGGTGACATGGAAAAGTAAGAAACAAATAGTGGTCGCTCGATCAAGTGCATAAGCTGAATGTAGAGCAATGGCTCACACATCCAGTGAACTTACTTGGATACAACATTTCCTTTAGGAGATTGGTTTTCCATTTTCAAATCCTATTCCCTTATATTGTGATAATCAAGCGGCTGTGCATATAGCATCTAATCCTGTTTTTCACAAAAGAACTAAGCATATTGAGGTTGATTGTCACTTTGTTCGAGATAAGATCTTATCAGGGGACATCTCTACACCGTTCGTAAGATCTGGGGACCAACTTGCAGATGTGTTTACTAAGGCTTTGAATCGAAGTCGATTAGAGTTTATTTGTTGCAAGCTAAGCCTATATGACCTATATGCTCCAACTTGAGGGGGACTGTTAAGGAAAGAGTTGATGTTTATGAAAGATCTTATAACTATGGAAAGAAATATTTGTAATAAGTGTAGGTCGATTGTATTGTGATGTTATATAATGGAATGACCGAGAGAGGGAAAGCATGTGTTCCGCTCTCCTTTACACAACTCCATAATCTTTTCGCATAGTAACCGATCCCCCTTCTGTCTTTACAAGTTCTTTCCTTTTTATATTCTTCGTAACTTAGGAAAAATTTTCCTCTCTTTTTTTTTCACCCTTTCATTGACTCCTATCTTTTTGTTGAACAATTTGCATTCTGGTTTGTTCAATGCGAATTGTGTTTTACGTCTTCATTAAATAATTGAACAGCTTGTTTAAGAAACTGAATGCGGTTGTTAATATTTTCCGTAATCTGGTTACTATAGGATTCAAAATGTTGTTTAAAAGTCAAGTTCAGTTCTATGAGTTGGTAACAGTTCCATGATGACATGAGTACGTTGGTATTTGGTATTTAGAACTTTCTTCAATGAGGTTACCTTTTAGAATTTGAAGTGCACAAAGTTTGGCCTCTAGACCTTTGGTTCAAGGTATAACCATCACATAGTGGAAGCTATGTTGCATGGAAGAGAGAGACAGAAGGAGCCTCTATTTGGAGGATAAGTTGTGAAGAATTGAGGACTAGGTCCAAATCAAGTAGCAAAATAGGGCTATGTTTGGATAGTGTTTCAAAACGTTTTCAAACATTTCTCACACTCATTTTTTTCATTAATTTCAATACCTTTTCACCAATCCCAATAACTTTTTACACATTCCAACAACTTTATAAACATTTTTTAGTGATCCCAAGAAAATCTACACTACTTCCAAAAAAACACTAACACAGAAAACTGTTTTGAGAATCTACGATTCCTGCCACTTTCTACCCTGGTTTTAACTCTCTCTCTCTGCTGCTAGCAGAAAATTTTCGTTGAATGTTTCGTGACACAGCATGAAATTTTGTCAAATTTTATGAGAGAGCATCTACGCGTGTATTCCATTACTGGGTGACATGGAAAAATAAGTTTTTCTTTTGGGAAGTTAGGGATAGAACACAATTCGTAATATACATAAAAAGCAACAGGGCCTCTCTAACATGAGAAAAGTAGTGGATTCATTTACTTGTATACTATCCCATACTTGTATCCAGTCCTGAAGAAGTTAATATGCAGGGCACTCTGAGTTGCACATTAGAGATTTTAAGGTGGATATTCGAATTTATGTCTTCTGCTCTTATAAGTAGGTTATGGCAAGCAAGTCAAAGATCTATATCGTTCTTGAGTTTGTTGGTGGTGGGGAGCTCTTTGACCAAATATATCGTTCTTGGATTGTATTATAGATATGTCTATCCCATTGTACTACTCTTTTGGGGTTGTATTGACATGTTTCATGTTGTGGTGATGTATGTTTAATAATCAGTTGTTTTAAAATAGAGACCCTTATTGATTATTTTATGCTCAGGCCAAACATGGGAGACTTAAAGAGGACGAAGCAAGAAGATATTTCCAACAGCTCATTAATGCTGTAGATTACTGCCATAGTAGAGGCGTGTACCACAGAGATTTGAAGGTTTAAATAACTTCCTTATCTTTTCACTTAAAGCTCTTACTTATCGGGTGTCTTGAAGAATAATGTCTTTCTTTCTTTGGTAATTAATTTTGCTAGGCTGTGATTGGTCATTGATGTACTATTCTGCTTCTTTTGCAGCCTGAGAATCTTCTTCTAGATTCAAGTGGCGTTCTTAAAGTTTCCGATTTTGGATTGAGTGCATTCTCACAGCAAGTACGGGTGAGTGGTGTTTAACTATTGCAAAGATCCCAAAGGTGTACTTCGTGTTATGGTAGCTTTTACTTGTATTCTCATAATAGAAGTAAAGAGTAAATTTTGAAGTCATGTCTCTAATCAATGATGCCTTGTGGTTGGAGTCAATTTATCCTTCTTCCCGTCTCACTTTACTGTTGTGCTTTGACCAAAAGGAGAAACCATAAGGCAATATATATTAAGTTTGCATCTTTGTAAGTGTCTCTACGTCAATTGCAATTGCCTCTTCTATTGAGTGAAGCATCTAAAAGGTCTTTTCTTGCTGTGATCTACCTAAAGAATTGTACATGAATGGACTGAAATTTTTCATCAAGGAGCGGTAGGGCACACGCCATTGACATGATTGAGAAACAGAGCAATCATATTGGGGGTGCGTTAGGATTTTGTTGGGGACTGGAATTTGGTAGAGTTTGTAAACTTTTGCGGATGCAAAACCAAGGAAATAAATGGTGGATCTTCGACATTGTGCAGTTCATTTTAATGAAGCCATCAAGATTAAAAAATAAATCATAGAAAAAGCATATAACTCTTGATGGTGCCCATGGAGGCTACGTTTTTTTTCTACACTTTCAAACATATGCCTCTGTCATTCTATTCATGACTATAGACTAGAGCGAAGAGGCTACGCGAAACTCCTAGACTGTTATAGCCTCCAAGAAGGGATTTCGTATACTTACCCTGATTAGCTTATGTAAGCTAACGATTTTAGCCATTTTAAACAGATTCTCTAAAGTTTTGATCACAACCTCAGATATTTTTGACTTCTCATGAGTCATTGAACCAACTGTTGAGTGCCTTGCCTGATGCTGCAAAAATGGTGGTTTTAGCTTGAGTTCTTTAAAATTTTGCAGCTTTTGTTGGTCCTCTTGATGGTAAAAACCTGGAGAACTCTCAATGTATTTAGTATTCCTCAATAATTATTTATATGATTTTTATTTGACTCTCCAATAAGCCTAAATGTCTAATATAGATTTGCATGCCTCATCAATGAATAGGGATCACCCTTTTGGTTTTTAAGCTGAAATAGTATTACTTTTCCGAGGTGAATGGCCAATGTTTTGGGCACGTACTGAAGACTCAACTTAGTTACATTTCTCTTGCTGCAGGAGGATGGGCTGCTTCACACTACCTGTGGCACCCCCATTTATGTTGCTCCCGAGGTATGTCCTTGTATGTTTAAGAATGTCACAGAATGAATTAGTGCAACTCCATGTTTGATTTCCATCATGTTGCTCTCTTGTATCAGGTACTAAATGATAAAGGTTATGATGGTACAGCATCTGATATTTGGTCGTGTGGGGTCATTCTGTTTGGGCTTATGGCTGGGTACTTGCCATTTAATGATGCAAATCTATCGGTTCTGTACAGAAAGGTAAGTCTCTAAGATTTGGCATCCCTTTTATATGTTGAGAAAGCTAACTTTTCATAAAGTTTCAGTGTCGTATTCTGGGATGGTAAAAGATCCACGTCTGGTTGCTCAAATCTTGAAACTGGAAACTATTTTGATTTCTTTCCCATATACAATCTAGTCAAAGTGAAACATAAATAGGTCCCCAGTTCCACCTTTTTTTTTTTTATGCGGGAACATCTTGTAACGGAAAGGAAGGAGAGACCTGTATCCATGAATGCTTTCGAGCTTATATCTAGGTCCCCGAGTTTCAATCTTGAAAGTTTGTTTGAGAAGCAGACGGTGGGTATTGTGTGGTTACTCTGTTTTCTGGTCCTGAATATTTCTATCTGAAATTGATATGTCACCCTTTAAAGAGTGAAATATCAATTTTGTGCCCATTTGTGCCTTGGGATTTGACATTGACTTCCCAAAAACATATAGCGGTGATCAGCCACAGGCCAGATTTTCATGAAATGCAGCTAAACATAGTTGATCACCTCACTTTATTTTTGAAGGCAGATGGCACTTTCTGTGCTGATTTACGTCACATTTGTTCACATCTGTTGTTGTCAGCTAATGATCCTCAATTGTGATTTAAATTTGTAGGGTCTTGTGAAGCGAGAAACCCATTTCACTTCCCAGCACTCTGCAAATGAAATTGTGTCTAAAATTGAGGAAGCTGCAAAGCCTCTTGGCTTTAACGTTCACAAGCGAAACTACAAGGTAACGGTTCTCATGTTAGACATTGATTGCGTTTGATTTTTTTTTATTTTTTTCATTCTTTCTACAACATATTTTATTTTGAACCCCAAGTTTTATGTCTAGAAATCCCTTTATGTGTATGTCTTTCTAAATTTCCAACCGTTTCAGATGAAATTGCAAGGTGACAAAACTGGAAGGAAGGGTCACCTCTCTGTAGCAACTAGCAACTGAGGTATTGAGTTATTCCTCTGTCTACTGTAGTCAAAGACTAGTTTGCGGTTGCTGCTTACAAATTCACATCCCTGTACAATTAGTATGGTACCATATCAACGTAATTTATGCAATTGATTTTATTTTATTTTTCAACTTCAGGTGTTCGAGGTGGCTCCCTTCCTTCATATGGTAGAGCTCCGTAAAACTGGTGGTGACACGTTCGAGTTCCACAAGGCATGCCAGCTTCTTGATTTCTTTTGGACTTTTGCTTAGCCTATGATAGCTACTGCACACTACTGAATGTAATGTAACACAACTAGTGGCCTGATTTTGTTGAGTTGCTAAATTTCTATAAAAGGCAAAAATAAATTTAGCAAATATTCAAAGAGTTTGTTCTAAAATTGAGTGTTTGCTTTCTTTTTGTTTTGGTTATGAATGGTTTGGCAGTTCTACAAAAGTTTCTCGTCAGGGTTGAAAGATATAATGTGGAACAATGAAGAAAATACTGAAGGATCATAGTACTCTCTCTCTCTCTCTCTCTGCATATCTCGCTGCAGGTGTGTATGCTCTCGCGCACTTACGATATCCTTTGTTATCTTCAATGACAGATTTCATTGACTCTTCTACTTGTCTCCGCAGGTTGTCAGAGAAATGTAGCATGTTCTGCATTCAAATCTTATTGCCAATGCATTGTGGTCTGTGGAAGATACTGATTCTTGGGGGAAAATAGCAACTTGTGTCCACTCGGTTGTTTGGAAAATCCTGGATAGGTCATATGAAACAAGCCCAGGGAAGTATTGTTTCTTTTTCTGTTCTCTTAATTATTTTGGTGAATCGAAACCATTTTTTTCATTTATGAGTCGAGTTCATTAGATTGCAGGAGTGAGAAAGCCCCAACTGGTTGCTGCAATGGAAAAATAGACATGGTGTAACTTCTGGTGATTTGTAAGAGGGTATATCTAATAAAATTTTGGTCAGCAATATGTCAATATGCAAAACGACCATTGTCAATCTTATATATGCTGCACATTATTTTCTACCCTACTCGAGAAAAGATTAGAAAATGAAAGGAACGGTAGGTAAGCATTTTGGGACTCTTAAGGCCATGTTTGGGAAGGTGATTTGAGAATTTGGGTTTTTCGTTTCAGAACTGGTCCTAGTGTTTCTATAAGGTTTGCTGCCACCAGTCTATTCATCCTCTGCATCGGGTCACCCCAGTGTGGCCCGCGTCGTGTCAGGTAATGATCACATCATCATTCATTGAATCAGTTTCTGGTTCGCGGATTGTCATGCAATGAATGGTAATGTACCGTCTGAGCTGCATCATATCTCCTAATCTGCTTGGCCTCTTTCTCATAAATTTCTTCATTTTGTGTTCTGGGCAAAATCTATAAATAGTGAGTTAGATTTAACAGAAGTAATAATTAGAGGTGCAAAATTAAGGACCTTTCATAAATAGATGGTGCAAAGTGTGCCTAAAGTGCAAATTATGCATACCTGTCTCTATGCATTGCATATAAAAATTAACTGACTGTAAAATCTACCCCCAAGTGTTTGCAAATCCTCCAAACAATCCCATAGACTCCAAGTCAACATTCCAACCGAGTCTCTCTGCACTGCCCGAATGTGAAAGGATATGGGGAAGCAGAGCTATTTCTAGCTCGACTCTAGCCTCCTAATTGTTTGGTTGGTCCATACTACTGATAGTTTTTCGTCATGGGTGTGAGACACTAGCAGAGTACTGGTGACCAACCTTTTTAAGCAGTACTACTTAATAATTTGTAGCCTCACCGCTTCACAGGTGACAGACAACTTGATCACTAAATTACTTCCAGTAATTTATATTTTCGTCGAGGATAATTAATTCTTTTTCTCCCTAAACGATTTTCGAGGGCCTCCTGCGCTTTCATTACAAGCTTGCAGGGCCGGCTGAAGGGGTAGGCAGCTTGGGCGGCTGCCTAAGGCCCCTGCCTCCAAGCAAGGCCCCAAGTTGTTTGATTAGGAGAGAGAAAAAAAAGGCTAAAGTAAGAGTGAAGTTTAGTGAAACAAAAATATATTTCATATATAAAGCTTTGTCTTGTGAAATAATTTTTTGTATCAAGGCCTCAAAAATTGTTTGTGCTCAAAATTCATGGTCTATTTTGTGAAAAAACTTATTTAATTTTTATTACATACAATACCAGAGCATTTTAAAGTAAATATTTTTTTAAAATATATTTTTTATTATATTCAAAAATAAAAAGACCTCTGCTTTATGCCTCTATTTTTATTGAGCCGGGCCTGCGAGCTTGTGTTGAGATTAGAAATTATGGGCCCAAGTCAAGCAAGTTGCGTTGAAGTCACACCAGGATGCTGGCAGCTGGCCAATACGCACGCGGGAGTGGCGGCTGAGAGATTCAGGATTCAATTCGTGCGGCTGCTATTTTCGAAGAAACTGATGAACTATGACTTGTTGAAACCAGACTCCTATAACGCGTGGGGCGTGCCTAGTGACCATAATCTATCTATTTTGTTCTGTCTGATTTGGCTACATGTAGCGTATTCTGTACCAGTCAATGCGATATTGCATGGACATTTGACATATATATCAGCGCTTAGAGGTTACCAGATGAATACACCTTCTTCGGCCACCTCCTCCTCTGCTTCCATTTATTGTTCATTGATGGCTAGTCACCTACACCACCCACCGCGCGCCCTGTTTTTGTACCTAATTATTATTATCTCCTTTCTTCCATTCTAATAACCTCCAACTCCCAACATACTCGGGCAATTATCCTCCGGTCCCTCAATCTCTTTTCGATATCCTTTGATTCCAGGGAACTGGAGGTGGGCCCATCTTATACTTTTGCTTAAATTCCCCATGTAAAATTCATGATATACCAGCTCTTAACTAATGGAGCTGTGAATTCTTAAGCTTGTGGGTGTAGAGACATTACCCGGGACTTAAAAGTCAATTTTGTTTTCCTGGTGATTAAAGTAAATTTGGCACAATTAGTGAGTCAATAGGAGAATAGGGAAAAAAGAAAAATGCCTACTTATGACCCAAAAATGAAAAAGGAAAAACCTACTAAATATTGCATGCCTGAAAGAATTAGAGGCAAAAGCTAGCCTACCAAGTGACTCTTTAATCTTGCTTGAAACTTGAAAGAAGATAAATATTATTCCCTCCCACGGGCAGCTTAATCAATGAAACCCCATCCCGTCAACTAAACACTATTAACGAAAATTTCCAAAAAAACTAACATATTAGGAATTTGGACAAAAGTTTAGAACTTGTTATTTTTTAATATATATTTACTCCACAAAATTCCTATGGTGGTTGAGCTAGCCATCCCTTCTTGGAACTACCCCTCCATTAATTCAAGTCTATCATTCCCACTTTTCTTGCAGTTACTTTTCTATGCATTGCTGTCTTACTTCTTCATGCGCGCATCTTCATGTTCAAATCTCTCTCATTCTCCCAACTAACTGTTCAAGGCGTGTAGGCCTTACTTTCAATTCAGCATTTTTTTTTTCTTTGGCTGGTCATTATAGCTCAGCTTCCTGTAGACTTCTCGTTTATAAATTAACAAGACCCATCTGGTTGAAGACCCCAAAAAACAAAGAGAGACAGATCAGTTAGAGGAAGACAATGGATTGTATAGAGATGGATAAGGAGAGATTGACGGCGGAAATGGCGTTTAAAGACTCGTCATCCGCAGTTATCAAAATTCGGCGACGATTACCGGATTTCTTGCAGTCTGTGAAGCTGAAGTACGTCAAGTTAGGCTACGGGAACTCATGGAACCCTGCCACTATCCTGACGTTCCTTGTGATTTCGCCTATGGCCCTTTCTTTTGTGCTTCAGCTCACCGGTCTAAAACTGGACCAGGCGACCCATTTATGGACAAGTCGGGCAGTTTGGTTTGATAACCTCAACGAGGCCACAAGACTGGCTGGTTCAGCTATGTTGCTTATCATTTTCTACCTCTACTGGGCCAAGCGGTCCAGACCGGTGTATCTCGTAGATTTTGCATGTTACAAGCCGGACGAAGAGCGAAAAGTCACCAAGGAATTTTTCTTGAAGATGAGTGAAGATAGTGGAGCCTTCCAGGACGAGTGTCTCCAGTTTCAGAGACGAATAACGGTCCGGTCCGGACTTGGCGACGAGACGTACCTACCAAAAGCAATTACGTCCAGACCGCCAAAGTTAAGCATGGAAGAGGCTCGGTCCGAGGCCGAGGCCGTCATGTTCGGCGCATTGGACTCGCTTTTCGACAAAACTGGCGTCCTACCAAAAGACATTGGAATACTTGTTGTGAACTGTAGCTTATTTAACCCGACACCATCTCTCTCGTCGATGATTGTCAACCACTACAAGCTCCGAACAGACATTAAGTCCTACAACCTCGGCGGCATGGGTTGCAGCGCCGGCCTTATTTCCATCGATCTTGCTAAGGATCTCCTTAATGCAAACCCTAACTCGTGCGCCATCGTAGTAAGCACCGAAAACATTACTCTCAATTGGTACTTTGGCAATGACCGGTCAATGTTGTTATGCAACTGCATATTCCGCATGGGGGGTGCGGCCGTGCTCTTATCCAACAGGGCACGGGATCGTGGTCGGTCCAAGTACGAGCTAGTCCACACAGTTCGAACTCACAAAGGTGCGGACGACCAAAATTACAAGTGTGTCTATCAAAGAGAGGACGATAAAGGAACTGTGGGGGTTTCCCTTTCTCGAGAGTTAATGGCGGTGGCAGGAAACGCATTGAAAACCAATATAACGACTCTTGGTCCTTCGGTTCTACCATTTTCTGAGCAATTCATGTTCTTCGTTACGTTGGTGAGGAGGAAAGTCCTGAAAGCGAAGGTAAAGCCGTATATACCAAACTTCAAGCTGGCTTTCGAGCACTTTTGCATTCATGCAGGCGGGAGGGCGGTGTTGGACGAGATGCAGAAGAACTTGCAGCTCAGTGACTGGCACTTGGAGCCGTCGAGGATGACGCTGCACCGTTTCGGGAACACATCTAGTAGCTCCTTGTGGTACGAGCTGGCGTATACGGAGGCGAAGGGCAGAATTTCTAGGGGCGACCGCATCTGGCAGATTGCTTTTGGCTCAGGTTTCAAGTGTAACAGCGCGGTTTGGAGGTCGCTCAGATCGGTTGCGGTGGGTGAACTGCGAGGTAACCCGTGGTCGGATTCAATCGATAGGTACCCGGTCAAGATCCCTGCTGCATAGATCGTGTCCATGTGGCGTAGTCTATGTATGACAACGAGAGTAAAAAGAGATCGATCCTACGTGACATGGCTGTGGCCTTTCTATTATTTTCTTAATCTATTTCTTATCAGTTACGCATGTAATGAATGGATTCTTAATGATAACAAGTTTGGAAAGAGATGCCATTATTTTTAGGGTTAAAGAACCATTTAAATTAAACGGTCATCAAATTATCAAAAAGATTTTTTGTGTCCCTCCAAGAGCGCATGACATTAGGCCGGTACAAAAGCCTGTCGGGGTCGGGGTCGGACGATTCCGATCTCCTCCTATGGTTGAAGTATAAGGTTGACCGCCCGACTGAACTGTCCAATTGAGTGGTGAAGACAGTGGCGGATGCAAGGGGGTATCGAACCCGTGCGACTGCTACCCATAGATTGCCAAAAAAAAATTTACATTTGTTTTTTTTTTCTTTTCTTTTTTTCTTCATAACTTTACCTAGGTTCGATACTCATTAAGTTCAGGCCAACTAGACTTAATGGGTATCGGACCTAAAACAAATTTTTTTCTACATATTTATTTTGCTCCTAGTGCTACATAATAACTGAGGCAAATATACAGTTGTTATGATTTTCTATTTTGCATCGATTACAAGTTCTTCAACTGAAGAGTAACTTCCTGTCATCTTGCTAAATTTCTGTTAGTAAAAAATTATTTACTTTTTGCTCCTAATTTTCACAATCAAGATCACTTAATTTCTTTCTCCCTATGTTGATTTGTTTCTTCATTTTTATTAGAGACCTCGAAAAATGTTGTGTTATTTTAGGATCCTTGTATAGGCCAAACTAAAGCTCTGACCATTTTTTGGATATATTTATCTAAGAAACTCTTTTACTAAATCTTTCTTATTAAGAAAGTTTTTATTTTTATTATTCAGAGCATGATTTTCCATCAATTGTTGCTTTGTGTGTGGAAGTCGCTTTGGAGAATGTGAATATCTTTCAATTCTAAATCCATAGAACCTAGAGAAAGTAAATTACAAATGCATCCCCTTTGTCAAAAGAAAAAGGGAAAGAAAAAAAAACAGGTCAAAATTGTGGTAGTAACCAAAAAATGTAAGAAAGACAACCCCTAGTGGCATCAAGACCTCAACCATCAGAATCATTTGTAATTTATTCTAAAGTTTTAGAATTAAGTAGGGAATTAACTTGAATCAGATCATCAAGAGTGATTTGCGTAATAGGATGAGAGATGATTGGATGAATTATTGCATGTTAGTGTACATCGAGCAAGAAGTTTTTAAAACTATCGAGAAAGAAGTCATTTTGAAACATTTTCAGAAGATGCAAACTCGTAGGATCCAATTGTCACCTCTCATTCGTAAGTACATAGTACGGTACATGTATTCCAATATTTTTAATCCTTTTAGTCCTTAATTTTCGACATTGTAATTCTAAGACAATGTTTTGTATTACGAAGGAAATGTTTTTTTTGTCATTTCGCCTTTAAAGTTCGACATCCATTTATTTTAATCCTGGTTCCGCCACTGGGTGAAGAGCCGACTGAGACTGACTTCCACGAAGCATAGTCCAGTTGACGGATTGGGCTGAGTTTATTTTGGCACTATTGTTTTTTTCTTTTTTAGCAAGCCTAATCCCCTAAAACGGAGACATCTCCCCAATAAAAACTTAATACATACGATGAGCCATAAAATACCAGGCCCTGTCAGACCTGTCCACCCCTGGTCTGGCCGGTTGCTAGGGTATTCGTCTGATCACTCCATTTCCCGTTAGGAGTCCTAAAGGTTTTAGACTCCTAATCGAGCACCTACATAATCGAAGATAATAAAGATCTTATATATTCGGAAGACTTTTTTCTCTCCTGATAGAACTACATGACTCAGTTAAGAGTTAGACTTCGAATTGAGGTGTGGTTCCTAAACCCATATAAAAGCCAATACATTATATTTTGTTAGATCTATGTTTAATTTCATTCTCTAAGCACTAAACATCTTCCTAAGATCTAACTTGGCCGTTAGAGAGTTGATCCGAGGTCACCCCCTCAATGATTTTTGCAGTAGAGATCGACTCTCGTTTGTGGTGATTCTTGACATCATCAGTTAATGCCGTATGTAGGATCTTTCTCAAAAAAATCCATCTCCTAGACGATCTGACATAGTTTATTCAACGATGACTTCCACGCCATATGCTCAGAATGGTGTTGTGCAACCTAGAGTTATCATCGGCACACCTCCCGTGGATGACACCTTGTTGATTTTTGTGTCCAAGAACGTAGAGAGCCTTGTTCGTCCGCTCAAGGGGCCACCCCCACCTCCACCTCCACCTCCATCTCCTCCAACATCTCCTCCCAAAATCTCGGGCCTCCATCCCTCTTCATGAAGGGTGAGACTAGACTCGCCTGGCTTCTCAACCCACTACTCGGTCCTTTCCCAGGCAGACCCGTCTTGGAAGCCAGCATGATACTCTTCGTAACCAGATGATGGCTCAAGCTGAGCAGATCCGATTGTTGGAACAGAAATTGGCAAAAGTGGAATCATCAAAGGTCGGTGGTACTACCATCCTGTCACAACTCAGCAATTCCTTGTTCACCCCGAAAGTGCTCACATACTCGTTACCTCAGCGATTCCGACTACCAGTTATTGACCACTTTGACGGCTCGAGAGACCCTTGTGATCATATTGAGATCTTTTGTCTCCACATGGATGTACAGTCTTATGCCGACTCGATCCACTGTAGCGTGTTCTCCCTCATCTTAAAGGGACCAGCACAGCGGTGGTTCTCTAGTCTGTTGCCTGGATCCATCGACAATTTTGAAACCCTTAGCACACTATTTGTGAGAAATTATATCTCAAATAGAAGGCTGAAGTGGCCATCTTCCTACCTCTTCAGCATTAAGCAGACGCCCAAAGAAAGTTTACGTGCATACTTAGCCCAGTTCAACCGTGAAGCTATCACCATCTTGAGCGCTACCAACGAGACTAAAATCATGTCCTTGACCACCGGCCTAAAGCCTAGCGACTTCCTAAAATATCTCCTCAGAAAAAACCTGACCAGTTTCGGAGACGTCATGAGGAAGGCTCAAGAACAAATGGACTGTGAGGACATGCTCTCTGCTCGGGTTGGTAACCCTCTACCTGAGCAGCCCGGGCCTGAGAAGAGTAATCGGGAGCGTGACCGTTCACGTTCCAGGGAGCAGCACCGACGGTCGATCAGGGATCCTCCTATGTTCGATCCTCGGCCAGGACGAGAGAATAGGGCAGCGCCTGTGTTCACTGCCCTCAACGTAACTCCCAGAGAAATACTCATGCAGATCAAGCATGACCCGAGCGTGAAATGGACTCCAAAACTCCATGGACATCCAGAACGGAAAAATCGTGGAAAGTACTGCGAATTTCATGAAGACCATGGTCACATCACCAATGATTGTTGGGAGTTGAAAAAATAGATAGAATATTTGTTGCAGGAGGGCAAACTCCATCGTTTCATCTTGGAGCACAGTGCTCTTCATTTAGGTCGGGCTCGACCTAGAGGCTATGAATGGAGTCCACGACGAGAGCATCATCCAGTGGTTAATAGCCTAGCGGATCAAGGCAACCTACATCTCCCACCTCCTTGAGCTTTGGTAGGAACAATAATGGGTGGACACAGCATTGCGGGCCCAAGCAAAATAGCACAGAATAGCTACGTGCGTGAAGCTCAGCACCAGCAGATGTTCCTTGTTGAGCAGCCCTGGAAGAAACCCCGTACAAAAGATGCACCTATCACCTTTACCGAGGCTGATGCTGTGGGGGTGATACAGCTGCACAATGAAGCCATTGTTGTTGAGGTTTTGATCGCTAACTTTGTCGTCAAAAGGGTCCTGGTGAACGATGGTAGTTTCCGCTAATATCTTGTTTTTCAACAATTATGCACGGTTGGGATTGGAGGATTCCCCGTTATTGACGTCCCCTACATAGCTGTTCGATTTTGATGGCCGCAAAGTTAACCCGATGGGATCCGTAAAGCTCCCCATCTCTATGGGAAATCATCACACATCAGTTACAACATTGGTTAACTTCCTGGTGGTGAACGTGTCATCATCCTACAATGTCATCATTGGCAGGACCATCTTAGTCGTCCTCCATGTCATCTCTTCTGTTTACCTCCTCACGATTAAGTTTCTCACCTCTTAGGGAACGAGTGTGGTCAAGGGAGACCAGAAGGTTGCTCAAGTTGTTATCACTCGGCAATGAAAGGCTACGATGGACCTGGCTCCTACCAAATGGTCAGCCGCACCGATAGTGTGGTCGCTGATCTTGAATCTTTAGCACAAGTCGGGGAAGACAGGGCCTGAGAAGCGGTAAGCTTGAGGAATCGCAATTATCAGCCATCCCTCGACGCTGCTCAAAAATTATCAGTAGAGAATGCCAGACATATATCATTTATCTTATTCGTGATAATTGACATTACTATTTCTAGTTTTATTTGATATAAAGACAGTTTGTTTTTTCCCTCGACTAGCTTGATGAAGTGTTATAGTACTAAGGCACCCCGAGTGCCCTGCTTGGGACTAGATCTCAGCAGCGGCCGAACGCCTCCGACTACCCTGCTTGAGACTAGATCTCAACAGCGGTCGAACTCCTTCGAATACACTAAGCAATTTTAATCCAATTAGCCCGACAGAGTTCAAACTTCCTCTCTACTCGGTTTGTCAAGGTTGAAAATGAGGGACTACTGATGGGCCATAAAATACCAGGCCCTATCAGACCTATCCATCCCTTGTCTGGTCCGTTGCCAGTGTATTCGCTTGATCACTCCATCTCCCGTTATGAGTCCCAGAGGTTTTAGACTCCTAACCGAACACCTACATAATCGAAGAGGATAAAAATCCAATATATTCGGGAGACCTCTTTCTCTCTTGATAGAACTCTATGACTCAGTTAAGAGTTAGACTTCGAATAGAGGTGTGGTTCCTAAACCCGTATAAAAGGCAAGGCATTACCTTTTATTAGATCTATGCTTAATTCATCTTCCTAAAATCTAACTTGATCGTCGGAGACTTGATCCGAGGCCACCCTTAGGTGATTTTTTGCAGGATTGATCGGCTCCCGTTTTTGGTGATTCTTGACATCATCAACATATATTTTTTTAATTGGCATTATATATGAGTTGGTTAGGTCGAGATCAGCCAGTATTGGCCCAATATCGAAAACCGACTGACCATAATCGGTCTTTATTTTTTGGACTCGAGACTGAGCCGATGCTTGAGACGGGCCAACCAAGTTCAGTCGGGACCAATCGGTTTTTAGCCCATCTTGTACAGCCCTACGTGACATGACATTATGATTATTATTTTGCACGGGAGATTGATGGAAGAATAGAAAACCTGAAGCGAAATGAGTCTTTAACCCTTATTTTCATTCAACATATGAAAGACGTAAGAAAACATGTGTCTAGAGTTCCTAGTTTTTCCTAAAGATTCAATGGACAATTTTTTTTGGTCTCTTAGAATCAGAGTATTAGAGGTTAATGGTGCTAATTTCCTTGAAGTACAATTTAGGGAGTCGCAACATATATAAAATGCACAAAAAACACTCTTTAATGAAAAAAAAATTCTGAATTCTACTGTCCCCCTAACTCCGTCCCTGTCTATTTTATGATGTTGGGTTACAACGACATCATCAACTAAACTTCCATAATGAAAAAGAAATTATTTAAGGAAAAATTCATGAAATAAAATCTCATATTAGTTAATGTACCTTAACATAAACCTTAGGTCATACATTGGCAAAACATATGGCCCCATAATTTAAATTAAAGTTAATCCATATCATCAACTAAACTTCCGTAATGAAAAAGAAATTATTTAAGGAAAAATTCATGAAATAAAATCTTATATTAGTTAATGTACCTTAACATAAATCTTAGATCATACATGGTCAAAAAATATAGGTTCATAATTTAAATTAAAACTAATACATAAAAAATAACAAAAAAAAAAAAAAAACGGGTCTCCCAACAACGACATCACAAAGTGTTAATCTCATCAACTACTGCTTGCTGGCTGGCTAGTTAATTGAAGTGTTGGATGACAGAGACACAGAGCGGGGCGCGCGGGGCCCACACACAACGTTTAGTGGCCAAGAGACGAGGGAGAATTAGAGCCCTTGGGTTAATTGGCTAGTTGACACGTTCAACAGTACCCGCGGCCGCAGGGTGTTTGGCTTTTCTCTGTTCGCAGTTGTCTGACCCTGGCGAAGATCTCTGCTTTGTGGCTGTGGATCACTTTAGGCCATTGCCATGTCATCGTATATTGCGACGGCTATTAATTTGATGTGCAACTTGATTGGGATTTATACACAGGAAAATATTCAGACCAGAACGTATAGATAAAGGCTATACTATAAGAGCGACTTACATTTGTGTTTTTCAAATCTAAGAGACATAAATATTCGACCAACACTCATTCATTAAATGAGGTGAGATACACAAAAAATTTAAGGTTAATTTTTTATTATTAAATAAGGTGTAGTCGACCAATGTAGGTTGCCCATTGTAAGACTGAACGTGTTCTGAATGATCTTTTTCTTTCATCATACACACGCTAGGAGGTTTCCCCAAAAAATTCCCCAAAAAATTGGCCGACCAGGAAGAAGATTTGGGTTTGATCATATTAATTGGTTTCCTCCAGCTAGCTGTTTCTCAACCCCGAGGGCCCAGCCTAATTATCGTGGTTGATTTCGTTTTTCGATAACTTTCTTCTTCGTTTCTTCTTGCACTTTTTGTATTCAGGTCTCCTTTAAGACGCCAAGATTGGTGTAAGTTAATCCTGTCATTGTTATTTTGTATGGTGGTTGTTATTTTTTATGAATTTTTAAGGCTCATCTCTTCCGGTCTTTCCGCTATCTCCGAGGACTGAGTCCTCGTTTATGGGCTACGACTCCCTAAACTTGTTGCTGACCCTTTAGATCCTTCTCGTTGTAAGTTTTCAGTTGTAATTTTTTTATGCTATGAATAAAATGTGTCTTGATTAAAAAAAAAAAGTTAATCTATAGTAGGTGACCAAAACAGCAAATTAAACTTCACAGCATTGAGTGCTACAACTTAATATAATGTTTGGTCAAAAAATTATTTATTCTTAACTAAACGTGTATTAGTAAAATAATTTGAAAACCTTTTATTTCTGGTGCCTTAACGAGGGGTGATTGCTATATATAGTTTTTGCTGATCGGTAGACAGGTGAATACAACATATCTGGCAAGAATCAAGGAATCAAGTGTACGTTGCAACGTTTTGAGATGGATCAGAGAATCATATTTAAATGAATTTTCTATATTTTCTTCTTTCTCCAAATAGATGCCACCTGACCAAGATCCCACGTTGACCAACACACTTTCAAATCTCTAACTCAAACCTCAAACGCTCTTATGGTCCAGGTTTCAAATGTTGGCTTCTCTAAAAGAAATAAAAAGAACTCTGTGAGTCAGGTGCATGATTTTAGAAAATCACTACTTGCATTTCTGTCTAGATTTCGAACTGATGAAGTTCAATATATGGTAACATCTTCTATTACAAATCTTAAAAATAAGTAAACTTCGTAATTATAACTATAAAATTATATAAAAAAATTAAAAGTAAAAAAAGTTAGAAATTGAATGAAAAGTATTAAACTGTCATAAGATATAATTTTTATTTATTTTTTAAAAAATGAGACATGTCAAATGATTATATATTAACACTTGAATATAATCTGAATGGAAAAAAGTGATGTTAGACAGTGAATAATCCACTGTAGAAACCACAGTAGTTTTTGAATTTTCCAAAAAAAAAAGCACAATTAATACATGGTGCAAATGCGATTATGCGAACCAATTTATGCCAATACCGGAACCTAAAAGATGCAACGATAGTCAAAGGCATGTGGGCTGTATCCCCCACCACAGCTAGACCATACCCCCTCCCCCTCATCCTTTCCGCCCTCACCATCTCAGCCAACACTCGCCCACCGCGAACGAGAAAAGACAGAGTCACCACCAAAGACGTCAGAGGCCTCGGTAGCACCATTCTCACGGCTCTTAATTCCGGTCATACCAACGCCACCGGCAACCCAATCCCAAAACAGCAAAAACATGGGAAACAGGAACAAGAAAAGCGAAAACAAGAAGAAGAAGAAGGCAGGCCGATGGCCATAAGTGGGTCAGATGTGCTTTTGGCTCTGCACAGAGCATCCGCCCAGAAAACCGATATAAGTCGAAATAAGAAAACGAAGAAGAAAAAAGCGGTGTCATCCTCCTCTGTTGGCGCTCATAGGGAAGAGGAAGAGGATGGTATGGGCTGCAGTAAAGTGAAGCAGTTATGCATTAAGAGGGAGTGGGGTATGAGGTTGGATGAGTTGGAGACGCGTCTTCAGGGACTCTTGGAGACCCATTGAGATTTTGAGGGATTCGTCTTTCAATCGATTGTAAAATTACTTGGTTTGTCAAATTCCTCTGCTGGGTTTCCTTCGTGGGTTTGTTGGCTATCGTGAATTTGTAAGAGACAACTTTCTTTTGGTTTTGTCATCTGAATAAATTTGCACACATATGAGAAGATTACAATTATTTTTATGACCCGGTTGCTTGTATAATCTATCTTCTGTTTGGTTGAGAAGAAAGTTAGGGAATTGGAATTCAATTTCCTTTCCTTTTTCTTGTCCTTTTCACAAGTTTGCGTCTTGGGTTGGTGCTTTCTTGTTCCATGGGTGCAAAGTCAAATCAGTTCTTTGTTTTTCACGGTCTGCAATAAGAAAGCGTTCTTATTAGTCCGTTGTATCTAATTCACGACACTGAATTTGTGGGATATTATTATGGATTCTATTTCTTCTGCCATGATTTGTTCTTTTGATCAAGAAGATAGCAATTCCTCCAACCTTGTTAGATTCACGTGGAGCAATGCCAATTGGTGTAAAGGTTTCTTATCCTGTCGACGTTATTCGTGCGGTAATCACATCTATCAGCTGTTCGTGGAATCATATTCCCTATGTATAGGAAGAGACATATTCCCTATCGCTCGTTTGGTTCACGTCACCTACCCAAATACTCGTGTCGCTAACAATGCTGCCTGCCCTCTTTCAAATGGAGAGACAAATTCCCTACCTGATTTCCTTTTGAAAGAAAAAAAATATGCACCTGAGTTTCTAGGCTTCATTAAACATTGGCCTAGCAAAATCATTTGGCATTTAACAGATCCAATTGTGGCTGCCGTGAAATGCAGAAATCACATGGATAAATTGAGTTGAAAATATAATGGTGGGGGGGTTCAACAGCTCTGGCAACAGAGAAAATTTTTCAGCTGTAAAAAAAAAGCCAATAAAATGCATTACACGCAGGAAGTTCGTACATCCGAAACAAAATACTCGAAGTGTCAACAATCAACTGACAGCACTGGCACCAATATCTATACGAACACTTCACCTCCTAATTCTAACACAATTTGTTTCTTAATCTATTTCCTTTTTGCCTGAGGGGTTGGGGGTGTTATTACGTTTCATGTAACTCTAGTCCTTCAACTACACCAGTTTGCATTTCCAAACCAACCACGTCTCCCCTGTCTCTGCCACTAATAGGGTCGGTACCTCCTGCTACGATTGCCTTCATCACTGCCACTACCTCCTGCCCGACCTGGTGGTCCGCTTGGAGCATTGCTCCGATCAATTCTACGAGGCCGAGGGGGTGGTATCTGTACGCCAGGCTGCTGACTGCAAAAAACCAAAAGACAGGAAATTGTTTAAATCCTCCAAATGATTAGAAAATTCAAAACTACTTTTTGAATTAAGTAGATCTTACAGAACATAGCCAATTCGACCATCTGGTAAAACCATTGGAACCATGTGCATTCCTGCCGGCATTGGACCCCTACCATATATCACTGGCTGTATGGGAGCAAATCATCAGATGGTATTCAACCAGTATTAAACTATTTGAAGACACGTACAAAACCACGCATGTACCTGCTGAAAACTAGAGGGAACAGCCCCTAGAGAGCCATACTGGTTACCAGGAAAACCACCGTACCCAGAATGTGGAAGATGATTGGGGTGAGGCACAGTATTATATGGATGAGCACCTTCAAATTTTTTGTCTGTCTGAGGTTTAGCTAGTACAACCTCCAACGCTTGGCCTGCCATTCAGTCCATTTGAACAAATTACTGGAGGATTATAATCAGTGCAAAAAACAATAGAATGTCGAAAGACCAATTCATTGCATAAGTCATAACTAATCAGAATGTTGCAACTACATCTAATTAAGAGAGAGAGAGAGAGAGAGAGAGAACCGCCTTCATTAGTTTTGTGACACCAACCACTATACCTCTGCCTAGCCATCATAATATTCACATTCCTTTTATTTAAACTAATATCGATACGCACAAGCCTCCCTACACTGTAATTTCTCATTACAGTACTCAGTCCAAGGAATTACCATAATAATGGAAGTTATATTTTCTACTTTACATAAGGGAAGAACCCTAAGAGCCAACACTTAAACCATGAGAAGGGCGTTAGGTTTAATCATCCCATTCATGTACCAAAAGCAAGAAAGCATCACATTCTTCATGTTGAAACTTGTTATGCAATCAACCCTTCAATTGTGTTAAGTAAAATGACCCTACCAAATTCCTGGAGATATTTTACCAATGATTTCAATGTCTACATTTTATATTTACCACAATAGATAAAACCTTGCTTCAGAAGGTCTCTGAATCGGTACAATTTTTTTTTTGACACTGATCACTATGTCTTCAAATAAAAATCAGCTACTTGCCAAGAAAAATAAAAATCAGCTGTACGAATGCACTTTAAAAGAGAGAAATCCCATTGTGTACCAATATTTCCTAGGTTTAATATATCACATACAAGATGCCTTTGAAATTCCCCAAACAGCACCCAAATATATATTGGACCAGTACCATCAATTTCATATTTCTCTGTGTCTTTAACAGCCTTCAATGCACTTGACCTTTCTGCAAAATGGATGAACCCAAAATCCCGTTTGCCACCAGCCTTGCCAGGTGGCATAACCACTTTTGTCACTTCCCCATGTCGCTGAAACAGTTCCTTCAGTTTTTCATTACTAGTGTTCTCAGGAATGTTTTTTACATAAAGAGCCTTCACCTGAGAATACCAAAACAAAAGAAAGTGTCTTGTAAGACCAGAGGTTTATAATTTTTCAAGTAGCAATACGCCTTCAAAGGCAGAATAAGTCTCCAGAATGTTCACACAGAAGTGCACGTAGCATTTTATATCTCTAATTCCACAGAAATAGTGGGACTATTAACCAAAGTTTTTTCCCTAATAGTTTGTAAGCAATTTAAGAAATACAAGTTAAAGCTTATTTTGGGCTAATACATCACCAAAATTTCACAGGAGTTTAACATTTCCATTAAATAAATAATCTGCAGGATAGAAGTATTATTCTTCACGGAAGCCCTTACATCATCCTTAGCATTGAGATATCTAGGTAACTGGAACTTGAGACCAGGGTCAACTAGGTCAAGCAAAGTTGTATGTATCATTGAAGAATAAGTAAAGCGTATTGGCGCATGCTGTTTTAGGGGGCATTTTTGTTGATTTTGATGATTTCCTTAGTTTTGTTGCTTGTTTGTCATAAGCGCTTTCGGTATAGTCCTTTGTACTGTTCTCGCTTGTTCTAATAAAATTGTCTTACTTATCAAAAAAAAAAGTAAAGCGTATTGGCGCAGTGTAAGATGCGGCCAAACCATTCTCTTAAACAATCCTAAAAGGATTCGTTAGGTTAATTGCATTCTCTCAAGCATGCATTAACACTTTAATGATATAGAATGTAAGAGTTAAGCATGAGATACTAATAACTGAAGGAAAATGATAGGAATAATATAATTGAGATTATGGTCAAAATCATTGGACGCTAAATTGCCTATTTAGATCACCTCGTACATTTACAGGCCCTGCTATACATCTGCAAGAATGAAAACACAAAAGTCTATTTTTTGGAATTAAAGGAAGTCAACTTTCACACTTGTATATTATGAATCCCAAGAACGTATCAGAACTTGTATAGAAGATCTTCACCTACCAGGGTTATTTCAAGCACACTTGTCTAGCTTACTGCTCAGTTCTTTAACATCTTGAAAAGGTATGATACTATGAAGCACAGAAGTCAAATAATAAGTTCTTCAAGTCTCTCCCCACCCCCCAAAAAAAAAACCAACTCCTATGCCGAACCCATGCGAAGGAAAAGAGAAGAAGTCAAATAACATGTTAATGAGCATTTCAGCTCCAGTAAAAGTTAACCAGAAAGTTGCGGTTGAGGCAGTCGATGTGTGTTCACATGCGCCGAAGGTGGCAGTGTCAGCAGATTTGGCGGATGTATGTTCAGGTCCCATAGACGGCGCTTTTAATGTTTTGTTGGCTGGAGATTGCGTGGGAAGCAGTTATTGTCTCAAACATTTTTTTAAGAGGCTCTCGGATTTAAAAATGGAGTTGGATCGCCTATTTCATTCAGTGGGTTTACTGGGCCTTTATGGCTCAGAGGATGGGGGCTTCAGCTGCACGGGATGTGCTGTAAGGCCTATGGGGGCCGAGGTCAATTGTAAGGAGTGTGGTGTGAGGCCTATGGGGCCTGTGGGCCCATGCGTTTTGGTTGGGGGTGCAGCAGTTTCGAGGCCCGATGGGGCGAGTGGTCTAGGTGATTTTGGGTCGGGGTCTTCAAGTCTTGGACCGGCCCATCCTACCGCCATTTCTGGGAAGGCTGGTGAAGCAGTGGATTCGGGTAGGCCTGAGTCGCAAGATCCGGAGTTTATTGTGAATCCTGTCGCGGGCTCTCCTGGCACCCCGAATCCCGTCCCCAAGCTCCAATCTGAGCTTGGGTCTTCGTCAGCTTTGCTCCCGGTGGGCGAGGGCGTCGTTGATATGTTGTCGGCGTCAGAAGTGAATCTTGGGGGCGAAGGGGCTACAAAAATTGTTTCGACAAAGCTTGTGGAGGAGTCTGTTGTGGACGAGGTCGACAATTTTGGGGCCGCTGGAGAGGGGTCGTCTCCGTCTGTAGGGGCTGATGGCCCAGCCGATGCTCTGCCGGAGTCGACAGGTCTTTCTGTGTGCCCTGTCAGGGCAGATGTGGGCGTGGACTCTTCGGGTCCATATCCCGAAGGGTGTGGGACCCACGAAGTGGAGACCGAGGTCTTGGAGAAGCTCGGTGACTCTGTTTTGGAGGCTTTAGGCGACTGAAGGTTGCAATCTTATTCCTCCCGTTTCCTTACTTCATGATAAGGACAACAAAGCTCCGTTGGCTTCCTTGGGGAATTAGGAGTTGCTCTTCAATTTGGTGAGAGGTCCGCAGCTTCTTTAGTAGGGGGAGGGGCTATAGTTTGTGTAGACAATAGTGTTGATGGGTCTCTAGCAAAGGAGGATGGTGGCTATACCTCGACCGAACCCTTAGTGGTTAGTTTCCCTCATAAAGCTTTGGGGGGAGAATCTCTGGCGTGGGTCTTGGACATGGTTTCCTCGTGTGGTGGTCGGGGTGTCGTGTGGTGGTCAAGAGGAAAAGCTGAGGGATCTTTTTGCAGCATTGGAACGCAATCGGGTGCAGATTCGTCGAAAACGTCTAGAAAATCAGGGGGGAGGATGCACAGGGAGTTGAAGGGCTTTAAGTATTCGGTTAACTATGAAGGGTCTTCTTCGAAAGCTAGGAAGATTGTGAGCTTTGAGCTGGACTGCTAGGGGTCTCGTTTGGGTGGCTATAGGGTTGCGGGTGGATGGGTGTTCTTGGGAGGGTCTTGTTGGCTAGTGGGTTGAGGGTGCTTTTGTTTTCTGGGAGAGTTTTGTTGGGCCTGTGTTTGTGTGTTAGGATTCTTCAGTATTTTCTTTGGTACTGTTGACTCCGTTGTTGTTTGTTTCGTGTTTTTCTTCTTAATAATATTGGCTTACTTATCAAAAAAAAAAAGAAGTTAACCAGAAATATTTTAAGGAATTCTGATTATAGCATATACTGATTTACCTGAGAAGCAGCAGAATGATCAGGTGCACTCTTGGGATCAGCCCAGGTGACAGTTGGGTTATTTCCATCCAACTTGAAATTTGCATTTGACATTTTCTGCCTTGAATAATCGGCACAAGCATTATTGTAATATAGAACGAAAGCAAAACCACGATTTCTGCTTGGATTTTGAGGATCCTGAAAATAGCAAAAGCAGGGTTACTCCCCAGGTAAGCATTTATTACCATCCTCTCTCACAATAAGGTCAAATCAATGTTCAATTTGAAACGCCACCTTTATAAGCTCAATGTTTTCAACTCCAGGGCCAACCTCCTCAATGACTTTTCTAAACTCATCCTCTGTCCAGCTCTTTGGAACATTCCCAATGAATAATCTGTGCTTAGTCTCAGACAGTGAACACCTCAAGTTTTTGCCCTGTAGTGGTAACACTATCAAAGAATACCGCCAAGCAACAACAGTCTAGTAAAGGATTGTACATTTATCTACATTTTAAACTAAGCACCATGATTACCTTGAAGTCTTTGTTATGTATCTCTTCAATGGCCTTTTGTGCGACCTCTTTTGTTTTAAATGCTATGAAAGCATAACCCCTGGCATCACCAGTTTCCTTATCTTTCATCAATCTCACCTAAAAAACAACAAAACCTGATTAAAATACGCATTGGGAAAAAAGAAGGGGGGGGGGGGGGGGAGGATGTCAGGTGAACAAAGGATACAGTTCAAACCTCAAGAATTTCGCCTATTGGCTCACAGAGGTCCCTCAAATCCTCTTCTCGGGCATCTCGAGGAAGGCCCCCAATAAAAACTTCAGATCCATGGGGAGGAAGGGCAAGAAGCTCAGCATGCTTCGCCTTTTCCTCGTCGCTAACAAAAGCGGTTGACTTTTTTTCATCTTCCACAGATTCAGCGGCAATATGGTTTCTTTCCACTTCTGGTGATTGGTCTTTCCCACTGGGCTCAGTTATAGAGTCCTCATGTACTTCTTCAACGTTTTCTTCAACATTATCGTATCCGCCTCCATCTGCTCCATCATCGTCTATCTGTTCTTCACCACCATCATCTATCTGTTCTTCACCCTCATCGTCTTCCATGTAATTGTCCTCATCAAGATCCACACGCTCTTCAACTTCTGTGCCTTCTGTCATATCTCCTTCACGTCCTAGACTTTGTCATCCAATTACTAATCAGCATGAATTATCTGCAGTCTCCCATGGTATTTACAAAAACCGTATGAATTTGCACAGTTTTTGCAATAATGATAATGAGGGCAGGAAAGAGAAATCAAAGGCCAAGAGCCTTCCATGATCAAAAAAATATTTTTTCAGTAGTTTTGAGCTCACAATACATGCAAAATGATGAAGTAACAAAGACTACAATTGTGACCAAGAGACCCAACTAGAAGCAGATCGTAATTTTACCAAGTACCCCAGTGCTACATGAGTGAAATTACCTATTTAGCTGCTACAACTGCAACTCTAACCAGACTTCATTTCATCCGAACTTCGCAACCAATTGCTAGCACAAAAAGCTGTCGGCAAAATAAGCCGAAAATCGTGGGACATACGAAATATTTTCTTTTTCTTTGTAAAACTTCAATCTTTTTGTTGATCTTTGCCTGTAGTTTTAATTCTGTTTCCCCTAACAACTAAGTTTAATTAGATATTAACAAACACGAGATAGAATCCGCCTAAATGCATGCATTTGCGTCAGTGAGTCAAAACAATTATTAAATTTAAAGGGGAAATAATTCTAACCCTTAATTGCAAATATTCGAAAGACATAACCTACTCCGTTCACCACTTGATTGCAGGAAAAGTAAGACACTGTAACAATAGGAAATCGGAAAAAAGACAAGGATACAGCAAGAACACAAATATGATGCCCTATCGAGGAAGAACACTCACATATAGGACATGAGACAGCAAATCCGAAACCAGACATAAAGGCAGACAGAGCTGTAACCAGCGAACAGAACCCACAAAAATTCATGCTATTTTCTGAGACCGAAAATGAACGCACAGAAATGGGAGAGATTTGTAGGATTTGAGCGATGACAACAAGCAGAAGAGACTATAGAACGCAAGGGCGCCAATTTTGGCAACCAACATTCAAAGCCGAAAATGAAAGGATCAGAAAGTGAGTCTTGCATACCAGTGGGGGTTCGGGGGTTCGAGATTTTGTGTTTTGCTTTCGGGGGTCTGAGTGTAGAGCGAGGGTCGAATGGCGTGGCCTCGTGTTGTGGGTGGGTTTTATCCGACGACACAGACCTCCCAAATGGGCTTTTCATCTTTTCCAGAGCAGAAGCCCCTGTTTGAGATTCTGAGGCGGGATACGGAGCGGCTGGGTTTAGCCCTAAGGGAGTTAATACCCAAGCAGATCGTGCCACGTCATGTAAATCTTTCTCTTTCTTTATTTCATTTTCTCCGTGAGAAAAAAGGGAACCATTACAATCTCAGCTCCTTGCCTTCCAGATATTTTTTTCATTTTCAATATAAAATTTTTATTTTTCATAAATTTAATTGTACATAGCACTGCATAAAGTTGAACGGCAACATTCTAATATTCTAAATTGTGACATTCTAATTATTTGACCAACTAGGATTTTGTTTAAAAATTAGATTACAGGATTTTAATGCCACAGCCACCTATGATTTTAATGCTTTTGAACTGTTGTTGTCCCGAGTAAACAACAGCTGCAACACTTTTCCTCTTGGATCCCTTCTCAATTTGTTATTCCTTTCTGTAACTCTTCCTCCATACTAGGGTTTATTAACGGTGGAACTGGTGTTGGTTTGACTAAAACTAGTACTGAAAATAGGCATGGTTGGTGATTATTTTTGGAAACCGATACCGGCAAACAACAATAACCAGTCTTGTCAGTATCAGTTTTCTCGATAACCGACGCACTATGTAACCGTTTGGGCCGAGCCCTATCGGGCCTTTTTTTTGAAGTTTATATGAATTTTTTGCTTTTATGAACTGCTTTTTGGGTTTTTTTGGAGCATGTATTGGGCCATTTTTTTTGTCATTATTGGCCTATTCTTAGATCTTTTGGAGCTTATTTGTTCGGCCTTTTTAGGACTATGAATTTGTCCTATTTTTACTCTAACAATAATAATTTAACATTGTTTAATTTATTTTTCTACACATTTTTATATTACAAAAATATTGTAGCCCATTTCTTTTAACATTTACATGCCAAAAAAATATTCAACATTTACATACCAAAAAATACATTAGAAATGTAGGCCATTTTAGCAAGTTCACATTGTCCTCTATAATCACATTAGACTATGATCATATTAAATTTGATGGCCATTTTGTTTTCCTTTCATATTCAAATTCAAAACATGCACAAAATATAACATATTCCATATTCCAACATATCAACATTTCATATTTCACAAATAAAAATATATACAAAATATAACTAAATAATAAGGAACACCACCGTATCAACAGCCAACTGTCCACCATAAGCAACATAAGTATCATAATTACATCTCACAAGTCTAACATAAAACAACATAAGTAACATCAGTCAATCAAAACAAGTCCAACAAAAATAAATAATATTTAATCCAAGCCCAGAGGAAAAAAATTAATGCATAATCTAACTAATGAAACTAATCTGAATAGAAATAATCAAACTAATCCAAATAAATCAAAGGAAAAATATCATCTATAGTCTATACCTCCAAATAAACTTATATGATACTAACCAAATAATCATAGGTTCACAAACTAACCATATTAATCAAACAATTACTAATCAAATAATCATAGACTCAACATAACCACTAATCAAATAATCACAAATTACATAACCAAATAATCACATATTCACGCTATTTATTTTCTAGGCTATGATAATGTAGAAGTAAAGGAAACATATTATATGTTTGAACATATAATATGATACCGATTGAAGAAACATATATTATCTTCACGAAATTACTTTTAATAGATATATATATATATATAAATATTTAATAGACTAGCGCATTAATGCTTAATAAGACATTTCTAACCCCTGAAGGATCGCTTGACGGTAAGTCGGACACGCTAAAATATGGAGGTGTTGGACGTATGGAAGGGAAAATACTTTCTCTTCCCTCTCCCATCCCTCACTCTGTTCCCCTTCTCTGTACAATTTTTTTTGGTGGGTGCTTTGTCTTGAGAGAAGAAGACTAGATACTGCTTTCGATGGACAATCAACGTGCTTGCGCCCTCTGTCTCCCGGTACTCCGATCTTCAACCTCCATCTTGATTGGTGGCTCGTCCTCGAGAGCATGTCACTCACGCGCCGTCTAGGGAGGCGCGTGGAACTCACGCACCATCACTATTTCGATTTTTTTTGGATTTTCTTCTGCTTTTTGCTCCGAGCCGCCTTGTGCTCTTGCTCTTTAGTCACCTGACGTTGGTGTGACGCTCTCCTCAACTGCTTCTAGATCTGCCACTGCTCCCTTCCCTACAACGATTCCACCTTTGAGTGGACGTAAGGAAGGAGAAATATTTTCTCTTCCCTCTCCCTTCCCTCGCTCTATTCTTCATCCTTTTCTGTACAAGTTTCTTTTTTTTGGGTGTTTTGTCTTGAAAGAAGAAGATGAGATCTACTGCTTTTGGTGGACGACCAACGTGCTCGCGCCCTCTCATCTTCCTCCTGGTGCTCCAATCTTCCACCTCCATCTTGGTCGGTGGCTCGTCCTTGAGAATGTGTTCCTCACGCGCCGTCTAGGGAGGCGCTTGGATCTCATGCGCCATCAATATTTCGGCTTATTTTGGTTTTTCTTCTGCATTTTGCTCCGAGACGCCTTGTGTTCAACGATTTCACCTCTGGGTTGTGTTCATTGCAGATGACTCCAAGGTTGCTTAGAGTTCTTTCCACTATCTTCATGCCAGCCCTGTCTTGGCTATCGTCTATGACCATGGCCACGTGCTTATTTTCATTGTTTTAATTTTTTTTTTTCTGTTTAGTACATAGGTTATTTGGGGCTATTTACAGGGTTCCCCACCCTCTTTCATTGTACTGACTTTTGATATTCCGTGTGAATATAATGCTTGCTTACACACACACAAAAAGAACACGCTTCTCACCGAACAAGCACCTTGTAGAATTTCCACAACGAAAGTAGGAAGAGCAATACTATCCTTAATCTCCCTAGACCCTACGTACGGAAGATAAGAATATTTTAAACCCAAAAATTCACAATTTATTGTGTATTTTTTTGGGTTAAATATATTTTTCGCCTACCAATAATTGAGATCCTGAAACTTTACACTTCGAATTACAAGTTCAGTTGTGTTTTATCTCTTAACAACCAAATTATTTTATAGGACAAGAGTTAATATTTTTTATCAATAAAATGATGATTTTAAGAGTTAATATTTTTTGGGGCTATCAAATTTTTGGTGACGAAACTTAAAAAATTCATGACTACATTACTTCTTTAACTAATTCACTACAAGAAATATCACCACCAGAAGTGGAGCTACATGTCGCAAGAAGTGATAAAGCTCGTCGGAAGAAGTTTGTTGCGACCATACAGTCCGTCGGAATAACTTGGTTGAGACAAGTCTTTAGGGCTGTTTTCAGCGATTTTCGATGGCACCGACCCTTGGACTGTGTCAGAAGCTCTCGGCCGCCCAGATCTGGTCGCTCCTGTGTCCCTCCGCCGCGCGTGACCTTCACGCGCTGTCATGTCTTCCGTCGTTGTGTTCCGGCCGCCGTTTTGCTATTTGCTGCTTCTTTTTCGGTTGTGGTTGGTTTGTGTTGTTGTTGCTCCTTTGGGGCTTTGCTGGCCATTTTGTGGCCTTGCTGCCCTTTGGTGGGTTTTGTTTGTTTTTTTCTGTCTAGGTTGCCTATGTTGAACGTTCTTGGCTTTTGTGCTAGTATCTTTTATGGTTCCGGTAGTGCCGTCTGCCATTTCCGGCCACCCGCTAGCCTCTTTTTGCAACCTAGTTGTGCTTGGATCTTTTGTTCTTGATGTCTTGTGTATCTTGTACTCTTGATTCAATGCAATGGAAAGCCTCTCGATATTATTTAGCAAAAAAAAAAAACTACAAAAAGGTCTGTTGGTATCTTCCATCAAATTTGTTGTTGGCAGGAGTGGTCGACCTTCTCAAATGTTTACGCATTTATTCTGTCGCTATAGCTTCCCTTTCTTGATCACCACAAATATCTTATATAGTAATAGAATACATAATTATAGCGAGATTACGGCACCAAAACTATCTTGATGTTCAAATGACCAAGATGTCTTTTCTTGACTTAATGTGAAAAATTCAGCAAGAAAACAGATTTACCAAATAAAGATGTAGAAGGGTTTCTGATGCAGGGGGATCCGACCCAGATGATGCAGAGCTGTCATATTGCTCATTGATGGTGCTGAATTACCTGGAGCGGGAGGATCAGTGCAAAATTGGCAAGAAACCGTGATTTAGCCTAATTGGGGCAATTTCTGTGCACGTGTCGGTAATTTGGCCATAACTTTGGCTACAGGTGTCCAATTCGCGCCCGTGACCCCAATTCGGAAAGCTCTTTTCGGCGCGCACGTCATAGCCACCGAGCTATGCTCAGTGCACCTCGTTTCGAGCTCCAAATCCACTGATTTCCTTTTCAAATCCCTATTTTTAGTTAATTTTTGTAATTTTTGGTAATTTCCTTTTTGTCGATTAGGAAAATTCTGAACCCGATTTGGGCCAGATTTTTGGCAATCACTTTATTTCTTTCCCTATTTCGTTTGGTAAGACTTTTAGGGTTTTGCTATTTTTGGCAAAATTCCATCAAGGGTCGAATTTCAGCTATTTTAACCCGGCTTGTGGGTTGTTTTGATTCATTCCTGAATATTACGAATTTTATTGAATCCAGAGTGTTTCTGAATTCTTTGGGTCGAAATTCTCTCTTTCCCTTTTCGCAAATTGCCTTTTGTTTAAGCCTACAGAATAATCTCTATTCTGTTCGGCGTCAGTTTCAAAAGTTGAAGATATGATTAGTTTTGAATAGAGAAATTAATCATAAAAATTCTTTATGGCTACAGTATTATAAAACCAATAATACTATTTTAGAAATAGTTCGTTGGAAATTAAACCTTAAAGGTCAAGACGTAAAACCACATTTTAAGTATTAAAGCGTTAATAAAACAAAAAGAAGGCAGTTTGCATATCAAGAAATAAGTTTGAATGCTTTACAAAGGATCTCTACAAAAGCTGCTAGAAAATGTATAACAGCATGAGCTAAAACAAAGACTCTTTATAATCTCTTTGTTTAATAATCGAAAATAAAGTAGGTAATTAAATAAAATGAACTAAACATTTTATTGAAGGAAGGCCAAACATTAAAACTATGGACCATTAACAAAATAATAGGCCCATATGTTCTCCCTGACTACTGAGTTGTTCCTCAACTCGTTTGAACTTGATTTCTTCTTTAAGAAAATCAAAGTGTTGCTTTTTACTAGAAATTAGATTAGAGTTTGACTAATGGATGCTTCTTGAAGCATACTAAGTTCTCTAGGTCGGGAGGACTAATGAACTCAAAGGTTACTTTTTGACCAAAAATATTAGCGTTAAGACCTTCGCTGCTAGTGGGGATGAGATACAACAAACAAATGAAAGGATTGCCTAAAATGAATTTCTGGTTTGGCATATTTTTTACTAGGACAAAGTATGATTTAAAACTGACACTATTTTTGCAAATATGTACTTTATTCAGTTTGTAATTAATACCCATCTGACTACCATTGGCCGAGAGAAAACATTCTTGACTTCTCATAGTACTTAGTAGGGATTAGTCCTTAATTCCTACATACAATTGAGATCTGCTCATGAGACGATTAGAGCAACAACCTCAAAAGAATATTCAGAATTTACTATAATGGTAGCTTTAGAATGCCATTTTTGTGAATGCATTTGGATGAATATGCTTAAGAACTTGTTGCTACTTTCAGGATCATCTTTATGGAAATGATGAATAGGAGGTTGAGAAGGTTCTGGGTCTGAGTGAGCAGACTTAGATGATTGACTTTGTTTCTTCTTAAAATTCTAGTTTATTTTAAGGAGGACATCTTGTCCGAGATGTTTATTTTTATCTTTTAGTTCTCACATTTTATGTTTTACTAAATTAAGTTTCGACTATAAGTCTTGTAAGGTAACAGGTTTGTGAGCTTTCTAGAATTTGTCTAAAATTTTTATTAAGATTGACTTGGGTTTTTTAACTTAAAATGTTTTTTAACTCTGTATCTTCAATCTTATCGATTAAATCAATTAAGAGTTATTGTTTACTAATGACATTAATAATTATACAACAACTATCTTGACAGCCTAATTCATGATTAGGGTTTTTTTAGAATCAGATTCCATACTATGGCTAGAGGAACTGGTACTGGAAGTCTGAAGGTCATTTATCTCTAGGTCACTAACACTAGAATCTCTTAATTCTAAAATGACATAAAACTTAGTTTTTTCACTATCAGGACTGTTTAAGGAATTAATCTTATCTTTAACATGACATTGTGAACTATAATGACCTAATTTTTTACATTTGTAACATCTAATTTTACTTTTATCTTTATTAAACCTAGGTTTGGACTTTTTACGAGAATGTTTCTCACAAAAGTTAGGCTTACTGATTTCGCGTTTGTACAATCTAAAAGATTTTTTGTAGAATTTTCTTGACTTTTTGAAGGATGATTTATCCATTTGGTATTTACGTCGAAAGGGTTCTATTGGAGGTAGACTATACTGGTCACAGAAATTACCTATCTCATACTTGGTTTTCTTTTTGCCTTTACTAAGTTGATTCTTAATCTCCTTGTTAATACACATTTTTATTCCTTCTTTATTAATAATACTAACAATATCTGCATATGTGAGATTATCATATTATAGAAGGTTGACTTAAGACATCTCTAATTTTATGAGTGAAGAGGTTGGGTAATCCGTTAATGAACTTTTCATTCCAAAATGGATTTTTACAATCATCTTTGAGCCTGACGTGTGAGATGAAGACATCCTTGTACCATCTAAAATCACTTAAGGTTACTAAGTTCATCATGAATCCTAAGAGTATTGATATCATCACTGACTCTTGATCATATGGTTTGGTCAAATATTGGATAACCTAATTCATCATGTTAAACAACATAGCGAATAAGGTCATGATCTTCTTCAGTAAGATACTGGCTTAACTTGAGTACCGGATAAGGATGAATGAGATGAGGTTGAAGAATGTTCATCTTGTCCGCTGATCTGGCTAACTTAAAGTTGTAAATCATGACATAGATCTTCGAGATCTTATTTGGTCTTGACTTGGGTCATGGCCGAAACCACAGTTGTTTGCAGGTTAGCTTTATCAGCCATAAATTGTAATATTTCATTTTAGGGAGGAAATTCCTCTGACTTGAGAAATGATGCGATCACACTTAAATTTGTCCCGCCATTTTACATAAAATTTGTGGGTGCAGATATTTTGACTAATTTTATATTCCCATTTCAAAATCTAATGAATTTTATATTTAATTGAAAATAAAGAGAAAATTGGGAATTGAATGTGATGGTAATTGACTTTGTGTCTCGTGGAATATAACTGCATGGCTTGTAAAAGTGGTTGTGCGAAAATATCAGGTATGTAACTAAACATTTGCCACCGGTGATGGAACCATCAAGAAAATTGACATGTGAAATGATTATCAAGATTGAGTAAAAGACTCATTTGGTAGAATAAGACACTTTTTTGGGCATGTTTTCTACACTTTTTGGGCTTGTTTGGCATATTATGGTTGCACTTAAAACCTTCTTGCATAAAACGTTAACCTTCTTACCTTTCATTTTAATTGTATACAACACTTATTTCAATTTACACATTTGTTTTTTTTTTCTCCTAATCAAACGGTTAGGTTAAATTGAAAACTTGAAATAATTGAATTTGACTGTAAAGCTTTGAAACAAATTAAATTTTGTATAAAAATTTAAACAAAAATCTAAAATAAATTATGAAATAAATAAAGGAATATAATTGAAATTGTATCCAAATATTAAATTACAACCACCTCCACATTAGCATATGTTGGCCTTTTCATTGTTTGCTTTAGAGTTTAAAGGGATTGAAAATCTCAAAATAAAAATAAGTTTTTGAAAAACAATTTAAAAAAATCAGTTTCACAAATTCAATTCAAGCAAACCAATTCACAAACCAATTCAAACAAACAATCTCAGAAAAATCACATATATCCAAGTATCTAATCCAATTCAACCCCATCGTCTAATAGTTTTACAAACCACAACTCCACAAGTATCCAAACCATTTCAATCTCATCTTCCAATAGTTTCACAAATCACAGTTATCTAAATACCAAACCCTAAAGCAATTTATTTTGCATATTAAATCAATGAATTTTATTTTTCTAACTACATTGTATAGAGATAATTGGACAGAGAGACATATCACTTGGTCCACTCCAGCCTTGCAGACAACAACTTGCAAATTTGTTATTTATTTTGATAAACTGTAAAAAAAAATCACAATTAGTCTTCAATTTTTCAAAAATCAAACACTGTTATCAAGACACAAAATCTCAATCACTTTGCGCCTTAATTCAAGCCACAAAATTGAATCAATTGATAATATATTATCAATTAACCTTTGGTTAAGCCCCTGCCTCAAATTAAGCATAATCACTAACACTGAGCATTGAGCACCTTAATTTAAGCTCCCTACCCCAAATTAATTAAGCACAACATTACGATTCTAAGAACATAAATAGGGTAAAAAATTTAAACTAAAATTTGTATAAAATTTAACTTCATATTAACTTCACTTAAGCATTTAAGAATTAAGCCAATCGGTTTGACAAAAAAAAAAGGCAGAGTGTAATTACCGTGAGGTAGAGACAGAGTTGAAAGAGAGAGAGAGAGAGGGCAACTAAGGTGTCCTGTTGCACGGTGGACAACGACAGCTGTAGGAGGCAGAGAGACAAATGAGATTTGAAAGAGCGAGAGAGAGGCATGAGAGACTGTGAATGAGAGGGAGAGAGAGACTTACCATGTGAGAGACAGACGACGTTCATCGTGAGAAAGAGAGCCGAGCCGTCGAGGGGCAGGCTAGAGGGGTCTCCGATTGTGAAAGGAGGGGGGCCTAGGAGCGGCGAGGGGGGCTAAAGTCTGAGGGGTGAGGGTTGTGCAAATGAGGGAGGGGGAGGGTGAGCTATCGAGGGATAAAAAACCATAAGTAGTACTAAATGAAACGATGTCGTAGCGTCTTTTAACCAAAAGAAAATTTAAAACACGGTTTGGCGGTGAACGCTGAGCGGTGGGCGATTTCACAGCCATCACAATTTTTATCGCTTTTTGGTGAAAATGGTTGCTGGCACCGCCCCTGCTACGAAGCGGAGAGCAGTGACCGGTACCAGTACCGGTGGCAATGCCAGTTAACCGGCCCACCACCGGTATAAGTGAACAAGCCTAGTATCTATATTTAAAATGGATTTTATCATTGTCATCACCCTCCTTCTTAGTGACCAAAGGTTCCGTCGTTATACATCATTTTTAATGACCATATGATCTGCTGCTATTGAGTAAAATCTTGTCTGTATTTCTTTTCTTTACCAAATTTAGCTACAAACATTATTAACAAATGTTATTTAAAACTTGATTTTTAAGGACAAACATCATTACCATTGTTAAAAATTCTTTCGCTAAATACAAAATATTCATTATGTTTAGTGACCATGTTTTTTGCGTGCCGCTAAAAATACATACTTGCTAATTAGGAACTATTGGTGTCGTCGCTAAAGCAGCATGTGCTTTTAAAATTTTGTGACCCCTCCTTTTCTCGTCGCAAAAAATATATATTTTCACTCTCTTTTTTATGGTCTTTATGTTGTCTTTTTTTTTTCTACGTAACATGAGATCATCCCCAAAAGAACCTCTACTGTGAACAACAGAGTCGTCACAACGTACAATGTCCAGGGGAATATCCTCGAACCAAAGTTGCTCCTTGTCTGCATGTAAATGGCCTCGTCTAGCCAGATTGTGTGCCATAAAATTACCTTCCCTTGGAGTCCATTGAAAACGCAAGAGGGTGAAATCGCAGAAAAGCTATGATGGTGAAAACCTCTACTTCGATACTCCAATCACGGAGACTTTTGTGGGGTCCGCATGTTAGATGTATGCCCTCAAAACCAATCATTTTGCATAATTATGAGATAATTATTTTTAATGTTTAATCACTTGTATATTATTTTGGGTATATGCAATGACATAGGATGTCATATTTGCAATGACATAAGATGTCATATTTATAACGACATTAGATGTCATATTGTTGAGCAACATTGTATAAAACTCAGGCCAATGATTAATGAATCGGAGGCGGGGAGTATGGCTTTTCGGATCCTTGTTGACTCACTTTGTTCTAGACCAAGATACATGATTATGTACAAAATAGGTCTACAATCGTTGTGCCTCTATAAGATAGAATGATAAACTCCGTCATTGAGGTGTTGACCTTAAGCAGACGAGTGGGTGCAATGTAAGAGTACATGCACTGAACTGGATCGAATATGAATACCTTCTGGAAATGATCACTGATGTAGAGAATGATATTCAACACAATTATCTTATGTTGTCCTTGGACTTGAGAGAGTTGTCCAGGTTTGCTTGTTGTGTGCTTGTGCTTTGACTGAGTCATTTGGTGATGATCTTTGCAGATCAAATATTCCAGATAGTGTTGGGCCTTGTGTATAGTAAGTGGATTTTTATAATTGCTCAATATGTAATCCACCGGTCTCTTGATGAGGCAGTATATAATTCATTATGTCTGTATATTGTTGGACTCCTGTAAAAACGCTGCAGCGAAATTTGTGAAAATTTTTTTCACGGGTTTTACTTATATATTATGGGTATGTTTGAGGGTGAAAGTTTTTCGGTATTGGAGTTTGGAAAATATTATAAAATAAAGATATGTTATGGGAGTTAGTGAAAAAGTGAAGAGAGATAAGATTTTTAATAAATAATATAATAATAAAAAATTATGTGTAAATCTTTTATTATTAAACCTAAATTTTTGGACCCAACTTATTGGGGCTCAACCATACCCTATATTAAATAAATATTTGCGAAAAAGTTTTTCGAAAAATTTTGGAAGTCCAACCAGGTACAAACTAAGAATTAAGAATTATATAAGCTAGGGGCTTAATCGGTGATATTATTCCGGTCCTATTAGCTCAAGTAGAATATAGTATGGTGGAAGGATAAATAAGCATATAATTGTTACCAAAAAAGATTTCACAAAAACAGTCTCATTTTCTCGGGGGTCAATTGTGATATGTTAATATATTCCTATTGGCAATCTCACTTTTCCATAAAGAAATTGGAGATGCACTCTGAGCATGGAGGAGGAATACTTCCCCTTATCACAGTGCCTCGCAGGGTGCTGGGCGGCAAAGGGTAGGTGGAGAGATTCCCACTCCACCATCCCTCCACCTTCGAGTCTTCTTCAGTACTCCGTTGCTACTATCTCTTGTTTTGTCATTTTCAGATTTTCCTGTGTTTTTTTTTTTCTTTTTCATCATCTATCATTGTTTTGTAATATGTTTGACACGTCAACGTGTCATTAAGGACTCCATAGTAAATTGTGGCATGCCACATAGGAATCACGCCAAGGTCCTGGATAGAATTTAACGGAGGAAATTATGTATAAAAGCAATAGCAGATTATCATATGTGAGATAAATATATTGCTTGAAAATGTCTCATTAAAAAATTGATTAGCTCTTCTTAGCTCCGGCCCATGTATACTTATCGTGGCGCTTTACCCATTTAACTTTCGATATTTCATCCACGTTAAATATATTACTCAACAGTTTAGAAAGATTTTAAATATATATTCTATCTCTTAATGTTACAATGTAGCTCATGAGATACATAATAATTTTACTTATTGATTTATTAAACCCACTTGCTATTGTTTTCTTTATTTTCAAATGTTGATCAAGAGCATGTCGATAATCAAGATTAGATGGCATGTGAGCAGCTAGCGGAGAGACTATTAGAATTTATTAAAAGAGATTTATTGAATTTTTTAAATAAATTTTATTCCGCATTTTTTAGATATGTTTTTAAAATCAAAAGTCTAATATTTATTGTTAGTAAGTCACCGTCTAGCTTCTAACTTTTGAGGTTTAGGGTGTGACATCAATCACCAACAAACCAAAATCAGGCACATGTCACATTTCGTTCAAACGAACCCAGGCGTTCGAACATGTTTAGGTGTTGCAGGCAACAAAGAGACGTTGCCTACGACGCCTCGCTCACCAACGAACCAACATCAGACACTTGTCTATATCGTTCGAACGTGGTTCCTCATGTTCAAACAAGTTTAGGCATTATAGGCAACAAAGAGACATTGCCTGTGACTTCTCACTCACCAACGAATCAATATCAGACACCTGTCACCGCTCGTTCGAACACACAGATCTAGTTTGAACAGATATGTACACAACAAGCATCGCAGATGTTTCTATTCAACGACGATAAGAACATGTCGTTGCGAAAACTCGTTCGAAATAATGTTTCTGATCGAACAACTATTTTAATTTTGCGACAAAAATATTTCATCACTGAAAATTTCTAACCAACAACAACTAAATTATTTGCAACGGAGTTAATTAAGATATCGTTGAATATTGTTTGAACGGAGATATTAGTTTGAACAGGACTTGGTGCATTATTTTATTAATTTAATGGCTTTTTCTACCCGTTCAAACAGGTATCATGTGTTCTGAAGTTTCTGGCGACGAATTTTTGTGTTCATCACTGATGATTTTTCGTTTACGTTATCAGCAACGAAAGCTTTATGTCATCGTAGAAAGGTGACTTTCAGTTACAAAATTTGTTTCGCCGCTGAAAGTCAGATATGTTGTAGTGTCATCTGGTGGTCCAATATTTGTAGCATCATCAAATGCATTGGGATGACACTGCAAGCTGGTGTTGATATTAAGTATATTAATGTTAGAAATATATTTGATTTTAAAATAAAATAGAGCATAAGATTAGTTGCTTGTACAATAATACTAGCGTGGTAAGTACAATATGATCTCTAGCTAGACAAAGGAACCGACAACTATGGTAACGGAAGCAATTCCCAAATTCCGCCGTGGGTAATGACTTTTGCGGTGGCAGTGAAACCAACCAATGACAGTAACAAATAATAAAAAAAAGGACAGGTGCAGGGCGGGGGGTCCTAAAAAATGTTGGAAGTTTCAAGGCTCCAAAATCATGTTTTTCTTTTGGTAGAACATCGAAGTACATCGAGTACCTTTGGGCAAAAACTAATCGAACCATGTTCTAATTTGTTTTATTACCCCTTCGTATTTTAAAAACATTCAATACTTGCCATGAGTCGCCCTTCATTAGATTTGGCCATTAAACCACAATAAAATGTCCTTTGAAGATAAAATTACTAAAAGGATGATTTTTTTTAAAAATAAAAATTATATATAAATAAAAAATTATATTTTTCTAAATAATATATAACAAAGCTATTTCAGTTTTCTATTTATTTATAAAAATATTAAGTTTTTGTATTTTTTTCTAATTTTATCTTGAAGGTGCATTTCTGTCAATCAACATCACGTTTTCCTCAGCTAAATCTTACGGAGAGTGAGAATTTATTATTTTTGAAACATGAGGGAGGTGATAAAACAAATTGAAACTTGAGAGGCTGATTAATTTTTGCCCAAAATTTGAGGGCTGTTTAGTATGATTTTTCACCTTTTCTTTTTAAAGAAAATTTACATGGTTTTGGGGCGGCCTGAAACCATAATTTTTTTAAGGCCCGTCCACATTTCTCATTGTTCTCCCTATTCATCCTCATGCATCTCTCTCTCTGCCATCAGCGTTGCTTTTGCGATTTCTCTATCTTCTCTAAGATTTGTGTTCTTGTTGCAATTTGAATTTGATTTCTCAGGTTTCGTACGTGTTACGATTCAGCTTATTGTTTTGTTTTATGTTGCTCGTTGCTGTAATTTTGTTGTTGGACCTTCTTTTAGGACTTGTTATATATTGGTGCCCATTTTTGGACAACTGCCTATAGGGGTGGCACTGTCGGTTGGGGCAAAAGGTACTGTCATGGCCACCTCAAATGCACAGCCCCTTGCTATTGATCTTGAGTTTTGTATAATTAAAAGGGTTTTATTATTGTACTGTATCATACCTTATTAATTTAATAATATGGTTTTTGAACAACGTTTCCATTATTCAAGATCTCAATCTTTCGTTACTTGACCCAAATTTACCAGGAAAAAGTAGTCTCAGCAGTTCCCTGAGAAATTAAAGCAGGCCATTGGCGTCAGTACCCATGTGAATATTTTTAGAGGTCAAACGAGTACAAACCCTTGCATCTTTGTATACTTTACCTGGTCTGCAATTATAGCCCAAGCTTGGCGCACAATGACTGTCTTGCGAACATATGCACAACCCCTCTAGTGCACAACCGTCCTTCGCGACAGTCACCCCATCTTTCAATCCAAGAACTTGGTCTGTCCACTCACTAGAGAAGAGCCCTAACGGATCGTACCCCTCCTTAACCTTCAAGAACTCTCCGGCGTTGTTATACTTCTTGATTGCTCCGTCGAATGCTAAATTTCGATTCTTTCCCCAATGGGGCAGTGCCTGGTACTTGAAAAGAGCGAGTTGCTCAATTTCTTCTAATACGTCTTCGTAAAGCCTAGGAGTCATGGGGTCTTTGCTTCGATAATATGTGATATCAAAGTCTACTGCATCTTCTTGCTTACCCAAGTAAGCGCTCGAAGCTTTAACATAGCGCATGAGGATTCCATTATAAAGATCTACGCCACACATTGCTTTGGGCTCCAATTCGATTAGCTTTTGCACATCTTTGATGAAGCTCTTAGCCATGGATAAGCCAATGCTGAATGCGGTTTGGTGAAAGAACTCACCCTTGACTCTGTGGTCCCATGGACAAGCCGTGATTCGTGCGTCCTCAAGACTATCTAGGCAGGATCCAGATGCTTGAAGCCGGTTATGATATCCAATAACTGGATAGCTGGTAAAGGCAATACCTATAAGTCCAAATAAGAAAACTTCATTCTGTAGAACTGGTAAATACCCAAAACATGGGAAGTTTTGCGAAAAGAAAAAAAAAGGTGATTAAAAGTGAAAGAAGATGGCAATTACCGTTATTACTTAAGCCATAGGCACCACTCAAGAGTAGAGATATAACCGTCTTTGCGTTAATGCACTTCCCATTAGTATCAATGTTTGATTCTTGAACCTCCTCTTTTCACCCATGCGCATACGCAAAACATGTCAAAACCAGTACCACAGTTAGGCCATCGTAGAAAAAATCAATTGGTTATACGTATTAGGTAGCACAATTGACGAACCTGAGGTTCTGATTATAGCTAGCTCGAGTGTAGGTGTGGAACGGAATGGTGTGAAATCATTTTGGCCATCGCCGGAGGTGTTAGTTGGGACACGATAATCGATTCGATAGACTGCCTTGTGTTGACTAGGGTACCAAGTTATATCCGCAAATTCATGTTCACTGCCAAAACTAGTCACTTGATCTCCCAAGTCCGAATCATCCTTTGTCATGTAAGTGATGGATCTCTTGAAGAGGGGTTGTAGTTTGAGAGTGACCTGAAAAGTAAGAGGGTGCTGTTCACGTCCGCGCATTGATCATTTTATAGCCCGATGCAAAACTTCAAAACTTTGTAACTCTGATCCTGTTGCAGGTATATATATATATATATATATATATATATATGCGTCTTGGTATCAACGTGTGTATGTGTACAATATAACTAGCATAAAAGAGATGCTGCGTTCAAACTTCATCAATATTCCTGGCAATATAGGCTATTAGCTGATCTCATTGAGGTTTCTGCCATATCTTTATTTTCATTTGAGTTTTATTTTTTCGCAGGCACATAAATAACAGGTCGGATCCGGGGTTTTGGTGCTGTTGTGTCTAGGGGGTTATAGGCTAGTGCGCGCGCACCTACCTACCCTAAAGGCTGGAACAATGGGTTTTCGTGGATAGTTTCTTTATTATCATTTAGTTCATGTTCTCCATCCTCTAATTAAGGAATCTCTAGTACTGGGATTACTTTGAATCGGGTGAACAGATCATATACAGAAGCTAAAGAAAGGACGACAATTTTGCTCTAGTCCTTTTGAAAGATGCTGCTGTCCTGATATTCCACCTTCCTTTCATTGCACATTTTCCTAGCGAGCAAAAAAGGGACAAAAACTAAAGACAATTGCGTATTTCTATGTAGTTGGATCATCAAAACTCCTTGGAATGTTACCTACCTAAATTTGGTTAAAAGAAACTACTCAAATTGTATTTGTGTTGGTTGAGGAGTTTACAACACAAAGGGAGTAAGGCTTTAAGGTAGAGCAAATGTATGAAAGAGGTAATGAGGAGGGATATGGAAGAACACACTTCAATTTCTCAAACTTGGCATTTATTGACTTAACTTGACTTGAACTCCATCGAAATGGTGGGGCTACATCCCTTTATATAAGCTTACAAATTTAATCTTAGCTAGTGATTTCATCTAAAATATATAGATATTTCTATGATACTTTCTAGACAAAGCATTTGTACTCATCTCTAAGATATTTTCTTAGAACTTTCTAGAGAGTTACTGACTCCTACTCTAGAGATTTATAGAACTCTCTAAAGAAGTGATTGCTCTCCCTTTATCTAGAGCTCTAAAGAACTTTCTAGAAAATATTATTTCTCTTCCTTTCCTCTAGAGATTTGTGGAACTCTCTAGAAGATCTGCATGCTCTATTGGGCCAAGACTATGTTTGGAGCACATCTTGGGCCCAAATCAAGTTTAACTTTCAATATCCCCCTTAAACTTGATTTTGCTACTCCAAGACAAGTTCTTAGATTGCAGAACACGTCATGCTTGAGTGGCTTTGTGAAGATGTCAGCAATCTGCTCCTGAGACATAGTATAATTCAAATGTACCTCCTTCTTTCCAATGCATTCACTGATGAAATGATACCTTTTATCAATGTGCTTGCTTCTGTTGTGAAATACTGGATTCTTTGACAGAGCAAGTGCTGACTTGTTGTCAACAAAGATCTTTGTTGGTTCTTCTTGTGGAACTCCAAGTGTCTTCAACAAGTTTCTTAACCATAATGCATGGCAAACAAAAGTTTGGCTGCAACATACTCTGCCTCCCAATTAGAGAGTGTCAATATTGGATGCTTCTTTGACCTCTAAGTGAATGTAGTGTCACTCAAGTAGAACACAAATCCAGTGGTGCTCTTTCTATCATCCGTGACTCTACCCCAATCACTATCATTGTATCCAACAAGTTTGAACTCATTATAGGGTGAATAAAATAAGCCATATTTTAGTGTACCTTTTATGTAGCGAAGGATTCTTTTAGCAGTCTTCATGTGAGTCATGGTTGGTGCCTCCATATAACGCTGATAAGTCCAACTCCAAAGAGAATATTAGGTCTTGTGCATGTCAAGTACCGTAAGCTCCCAACAAGTCTCTTGAAAAAAGTTGGATCCACCTTTTCACCATCTTCACGCTTCGACAGCTTGACTCCGCATTCAACTGGAGTACATACCGGCTTACAATCACTCATATTAAATTTCTTCAGAACTTCTTTTGCATATCCTTCTTGAGATATGAAGATGTCGCCTTCTCCTTGCTTCACTTCTATCCCAAGATAGTACGCCATGAGCTCAATGTCTGTCTGTTAGCCCAAGGTTGTTTTTAAAACAAACCATATTTGATTTTGATGATAACAAAAGTTTCTAAGTTTTGAAGACTTTAAATTTTATATTGACAATCCACAATTTCCAAATTGTATTTCAAAAGGATTGAGGTTTCACTCACTAAAATATTTCTAAGTGCACTTGAACACTATTACAAAAGTTGATAAGATCAATTTTTCATATTGTAGGTGTTTAAAAAAGTTTTGGAATGGATTAGACACTTTCAGGTTGCTGAAAAACTCTCCAGCACTTATAAGTGTCAACACATTACACTTACTCCAGAATGCTGAATTCATGGTGTCGACACAATGAAAACTAAGTGTCCACACATTGCACTTACACCCGAGAGCCCAACTCCAAAATGCAAAAATTCACTATTGACAACATTTTCAGACTAAGTGTTCAATGTGTCGAAACATTGAAGACCATGTGTCGACACATTGCACTGTCTCCCGAGAAATAAAAACATGGTGTCGACACATAGAAGACCATGTGTCGACACATAGTGCGAATTTGCAGAAATCCTAGAACAACGCCAGATTGTTCAAAATCGTCCATAAAAGTCTCAAATGACCTCCAACGACACTCAAACATTACAAGAAGACCCTTAATGACCGTTGAAGACCTAAGGGCTATAAGAAGAACAAGATGGGGATAGAAAGAACAAGCTCGATCAAAATCGTAATATCTAGAGAGAGAAAAAGCCAAGATCCAAAGAAATTCATTTGCTGATTCCTTCAAGTCCGAAGCTCTTCACTGTCAAATCTTCTCCTCTTGCTCATCATTGACGACTTTGCCTTCAAAGGGAGAGAAATTTCTTGAATAAGAAGGATTTGCATCATCATTCAACATCTATCCTTCCAAAGAGAGAGAAAGTTAGATCCAAAGAAATCACTAGCTGATTCGTTCAAGACCAAAGCTTCACTGTCAAATCTCATTCTCTTGTTCATCATTAAAAACCTAGCCTCCAAAGAGAGAGAGATTTCTTGAAGAAGGGACAATACATTTGCAAGTTCTCTTTGCCCTAACTTTTAGAGACAGAAAGTGCCTTGAAGAAGAAAGAAGAGCTAACCAACCAAAAAGGCTTGTGCTCACACCTTCCAAACTTGGTCCTACTTGTGAGAGTAGAAGAAATTCTCTAGGTTGTGAGGATTTGTGAGAGAGTTGAAGTGTAAACTCGGAAAACACTTTGTAAAGATTCCTTAGCACCCGGGAAGCTATGGTGTATTTGCTATTGGAGAATAGTGAAGGAATCCCAAGGAAGTCAATAGCCTTGGGGGTGGACGGAGGCAAGTATTGGCCGAACCACCTAAAATTGCGGTGTCGTCTCTCTAACTCTATCTCTCTCATTAATCGTTTCATATTCATACATGTAGAGATTTATGCTTTATCTTTAATTGCTTATATTTGACATAACATTAGACACATTTAGATCAACATTCTTATTTGTTAAAGAGTGGTAGTTTTCAGATCTGCATATTTATAGAAAAAGTGATAACTTTTTGAAAAACTCAATTCACCCCCCTCTTGGGTTGTTAATTAGACTCACACTGTCATTTCAAATTCTCAAGCCATTGCCTTCTTAAATTCATTGATCATGCTCGAGCTATTACCTGTAAATAACAAATCATCTACGTACAAATAAACCAATAATACATCTCCTTCTTCATTCACCTTTATATAATGGGCATATTCTTGAGGACACTTTATGAACTTATTTTTTAAGAAATATTAATCGATTCGATGATTTCATGCCCTTGGAGCTTGTTTAAGGCCATATAAAGCCTTCTTCAATGTCAGGACTTTATCTTTATGTCCTTTCACTTCGTAGCTCAATGGTTGCTGCACATAGACTTCTTCCTCAATGTGGCAATTTAAGAAAGCAGATTTTACATTCATTTGATAAATCTGCCATTTATTTTTAGCAGCCAAAGAAATAATCAATCTTATAGTTTCTAAACGAGCAACAGGAGCAAATAACTCTTCGTAATCAATGTTAGGGCGTTGATTGTAGCATTTGGCGATCAATCGAGCTTTGTATCTTTCAACTTCTCCTTTGGCATTCTTCTTCGCCATGTACACCCATTTGACTCTGATTACTCTTTTCTCTTCAGGAAGTGTTGCAAGCTCCCATGTATCATTCTTCTCAATGGCCTTGATTTCTTCATTCATGGCTTATCTTCATCTTTTACTTTGAACTGCTTACTCGAAGCCTATTGGTTCACAACCAGCAAAAAGACAAAAAAGAGTGTGGTCATTTTGATTTTCCGTTACCTCGTAGATTTCTTGCAAGCTCCTCGCTTTTGGCGTCCTTTCTCTTGAGCTTTCTCCTAGAGAAGATGATAGCGATGAATCTCCTTGAGAAGATGATGCATGAGATGAAGGTGTACTAATGGGCTCTTGTTGCTCTCCATGCTCTTCTGCTTCTTCTTCGAATAAAGGGAAGAAATCATAGTCTTCTGCTTGGATGCCCCAATTCCATGCTCCTTCTTCATCGAACTCGACATCTCTGCTTAAGATGATCTTCTCCTTGCTAGGATTATATAGCTTGTAACCTTTAGACCGATGATCATACCCGATGAAGACATGCTTTTCACTTCTATCATCCAGCTTAGATCTCTTTGGAACTGGAACATGAGCATATGCAATGCTCCCAAACACTCGTAAATGGGAGATGTTTTTCTTTCTCCCACTCCATGCTTCGTGCGTGTCTTGTTCCATACACTTATAGTAGGACATCGATTAGCTAAATATACTGCACAATCATCAACTTCAGCCCAAAATTCCTTGGGCATATTTTTTATTTTCAACATGTTGCAGACCATTTTAATAATGAATTTGTTCTTCCTTTCAGCAGCACCATTTTGTTGCTGTGAGTATGGTCTCATTTCTTCACAATATTTTCAAATTCTTTCGAGGTAAATTCTCCACCTCTATTAGATCTTACGACTTTTATGCTATAGCCACTTTCTTTTTCAACAAGGGCCTTAAATTTCATAAAAGCCCCAGGCACCTCTGATTTTTGTTTCAGAAAATAAACCCAATTCTTTCCGAAAGAGCTTGGTTTGATTAGCCCACACACATCAGTATGAGTAAGATACAGTGGCTCTTTAGCTCTTGTGGTTGCTTCCTTTGGAAAACTTTTTCAAGAATGATTTCCAAGTAAGCATCTGTCACATAATTGATCCACATGATTGATTTTGGGCAATCCTTTCACCATTTTCTTCTTGCTCAATAATTTTAAGCCACCAAAATTAAGATGCCCAAATCTCAAGTGCCAAAACCAAGATAAATCTTTAAAACATGCCTTCAAGCATTTAGCAACATCATTATGAATGTTGAATGCAAGCATTCTGTTGCTTGTCATTGGCACTCTGGCAATCAAATTGTTCATTTGACCTCTTATCGAAAGATTGTGATCTTATAGATGAATATCATAACCTTTCTCTTAGAGTTGGCCCAAACTCAAAATGTTGGTCTTCATATTGGGCACATAATAAACATTCGAAATAAATTCACGATTTCCATTTTTAGAGCGGATCAAGATTTTACCTTTTCCTTTCACAGGAACTTTGAAATTATCTCCAAAAGTAATAATTCCTTTCACCGACTCATCTAGCTCCACAAACATATCTCGCTTCCCGTACATATGGTTGCTCACTCCAGTATCCAAGTACCATGTGCTCTTGTCTCCACTTTCTGCTCTTTTATACGCCAACATTAAAGTTGGTTGATCCTCATTTTCTCTACTAGCATAATTAGATCTCTCCTCCACATTGTTATTATTACTCCTGCACTCAGAAGCATAATGGCCAAGCTTTTGACAATTAAAACATTTAACTCGAGATTTATCGTACTTTTGTCGTCCATTTTGCCTTGAATTGTTTCCTTTTCCCCGCTCTCTTGGAAAATACGAACTTTGGCCATATTCTTCCTTCTTGAATACACCTCTTCCGCGACCTTGCACACGTCCTCTTCCTCTTTGGCTTCTTTCACTGCCAAAGCTTATTTCTTTCTTTCTCATTCATGGTGAGTTTCATCTGAAGAGCTTGATCTAAATGCTTTTCTTTTACCTTTTTCTTTAATCTTTCTTCATGGGCTTGTAGTGAACCCAAGAGTTGATCAATAGTCATAGTATTTAGATCTTTAGATTCTTCAATAGCTACCATAATATAATCAAATTTCGAATCTAATGACCGCAATATCTTCTCAACTACTCAAGTATCATTCAAATTTTCACCATTTCACCTTAGTTGATTCACAATAGACAATCCTCGAGAAAAATAATCAGAAATTGATTCTAATTCATTCATATGCAATGATTCAAACTCACCTCGAAGAGTTTGGAGTCAAACTTTCGTCACCTTTTCAACTCCTTTGTGAGAGTTTTGCAAGATCCCCCACGCTTCCTTGCTGCTTGAGGATTCTGCCACCTTCTCGAACATATTCTCATCCAAGGCTTGATAGATGAGAGTGAGCTCCTTCTTGTCTTTCTTTCTCACGTCTTTCAAACTATCACTTTGAGCTTGGCATAGGGTGGCCTCATCTTCTGGCTCCTTGTAGCCTTTCTCCACGATCTCCCAAACATCCTGTGAGCTGAGCAACGCCTTCATTCTAATGCTCCAATTGTCATAGTTGTTTTTAATGAGTTGAGGGACTTGGAAGGGAATCATTCCACTTGCCACCTTCTCACTATAACCTAGGCTCCGATACCAGATTGTTGGAAGAGAAGTTTACAACACAAAGGGAATAAAGCTTTAAGGTAGAGCAAATTTATGGAAGAGGTAACGAGGAGGGATATGGAAAAACTGTAACACCCAAGATTTCTATTTTAAAATTTATTTCAATTTTTTTATTGATATTTGAAATGTCTTCTTTAAATTTGAAATTTGAGTTTAATTCATTTAAAATAGTTGAATTTTTATCCTTGACCTAGTCAACCTTTTTAAAATTTGAAAGATTTATGATTATTTAAAGTTTATAGGTTTTACAGTTCAAAAGGGAGACTATTACTAGTGTGAGTCTATATATAGATTTACACATTGGTTTTAATTTTAACACACCTTGATTTTACACCAACAAGAGGAAAAAGAAGGGTTTTCTTGCTTTCAACCATCTAGACGAAATTTCTTGAAGCAACTTCAGGTATTTCGAATTTCTTGATATTATATTTGTATTATTTTTATGAGAGATCAAACCATAGGGTGTCTAGATCTATTCCTAATTATTTCAAGATTTTCAAAATAGTTTTAATGGGTTTCTTGGAGTATTTGAAATTTGGGTTCAAGATTTGTTCAAGGAAAATTCAGATTCTTGATCTGAGTAGTAGATTGAATTATATTTTTATAGCCGACTTGGGACATCGAAAAATTCTGATTTTTAGATATTACGTACTAGACATCTACAGGAGGAAATATTTAAAGTTTAGGAATTTTTGGAGTTGTATTGGTATGGTTTTGAAAATCCGGAAGTTAGGCTTAGAGAAATCGGAATTGCTGAGAAAGATTCATTGATACATATTTTAATTTTGAACCGGATGACATAGCTAGGATTCGAATTTCGGCATGAAATTTTATTATTATTTGTATGACCCATATATAAATCTTTGGTATAAAGTTCGCGATTTTTGGATATCGTAATAGATATTTACGAATTTTGGAAGTGATGAGTACCGAATTATTCAGGGTATTGTTTGACTCCATGAACAGAGGTAAATGTCGATTTTATTTAATGAGTTGTACAAGGAATTTGGAAGAACATCCTAGGGAAGAACATATTTTAATTGGATGATTTTAGGGAAATTCGAGATAGGTAAGATATCTTTTAGAATCTGACCAGTGAATTTCGGATATAATCCTGTTGGGCAGATTTAGAGTTTCATTTGTGTTTCCGTTTGAGCGTATTATAATACTTTAAATTTTGTATTGATAGGTGCTAAGTCAGAGGCTTATTTGCTTGAAGATCCAGGTAAGCGGGGTTATTATGCTAGATTTTCCGAAAAGACCGAGGTGATATTTGAGAAATTGCATGATTTATTAAAAACCCTCGGAGTTTTATGTGCATTACTATATGATTAAATTGTCAAAGGTTATAACATGAAATGTGTAAACATGAGCTTTTATTTATGTCCAATGATATTTCATGATGTTTTCAATATTTAAAACAAAGCCTTTTGATATTTATTGTTATTCAAGATTTGTGCATGATATTTCATGATGTTTTCATTAATTGAAATCAAAGCTTTTGGTATTTATTGTTATTCAAGATTTATGCATGTATTTCATGAAAAGAGGATAAAGATGCAAAGTTCGAAGTGAAGTTTTTTTTTATGATATGCTATGTATTTTCAAACCCTGGGGCCCAGAGTTACAAAGTTATAGAGACAGCGCATTGGTACCAATTGCAACCCATTGAGTGCACCCATTTCTGGAAACAGAGTAGCTTTTTTTATAGATTCTTACCGAGTGCACACTTGGACATAGCCAAGCCTTAGTAAGGAAGATTCTACCCATAGTATTGGCTTAGTTTGGCTGATCCCCAAACTAGGTAGCAACTGCACAACCCTGTCACGGGGGTAAACGTGACCCATAGTTATTGCTAAAGGGATTTTCTTATACAGATAAAAATGAGTTGTTATAGTATTATGTTATATAGATAAAACTATTTTATTGATAAATATGTTTTATTGAAATTGTCAAAAACAACTTTCAACAGTTTAGAAAGATTTTATTTCTTACTGTTATAGTGTGGCTCATGGGATATACGCTAGCATAATGATTTTGCTTACTGAGTTGTCGAATTCACCTCCTATTGTTTTCCTTATTTTCAGATTTTGATCAGGAGCGTGTCGATAATCAGGATTAGATGGCATGTGGGCGGGTAGCTGAGTGATTATTAGAATAAATGGTTGACTCTAGTATGAGTCTAAACATGTTTAGATTTGTCTTTGTGTGTTGAAAGAGTTTCTTTTAAATTTTAGTAAGAGAGATTTATTGAAATTTTTATATAAAGTTTATTCCGCATTTATTATTAGATATGTTTTAAATCAAAAGTCTAATTGTTTATTGCAAGTAAGTCACCCTCTAGCCTTTGAGGTTTGAGGCGTGACAAGAACACACTTCAATTTCTCAAACTTGGCTTGTATTGACTTAACTTGACTTGACTTGAACTCCATCAAAATGGTGGGGCTACATCCCTTTATAGGTTTACACATTTAATCTTAGCCACACATTTCATCTAAAATATTTAGATATTTTTATGACATTTTCTAGATATTTTTCTAACACTTTCTAGACAAAACATTTCTACTCATCTCTAAGATATTTTCTTAGAACTTTCTAGAGAGTTATTGACCCCTCATACTCTAGAGATTTATATAACTCTCTAGAGAAGTGATTGCTCTCCCTTTATCTAGAGCTCTATAGACCTTTCTAGAAAATAATTTTTTTCTTCCTTTCCTCTAGAGATTTGTGGAACTCTCTAGAAGATCTTCATGCTCTATTGGGCCAAGATTATGTTTGGAGCTAGCACATCTTGGGCCCAAATCAAGTTTAATTTTCAACCACCTATCACACGCTACTCTGCCAAAAAGTAGAACCATAGCATTTCTTAGAGATTTAACTTTATTGAAGTTGTTCAAAACTTGTACGTGACCAATTATAATTACCATACTCTAGCACTAGAGTTTGTGAACATTGCATCAGAAATATGATGATCGAGTCTCGCTAGTTAAGCTAGCTAGCTAGTTGTATGGATGAAATTCAGACCATACCTGTGAAATAACTCCGAGAACCCCAAGTGAAACTTTAGCTGCGTTCATATCTTTATCACTATCATTAAGCGTCCGAACCTTAGCGTACCCACCTTCTGGCCCTCCTGGACTAACAACTCGAAGTTCCATGACATAATCATGGACAGCGCTCCCCTTGCCCCACAAGGTGCTACCATGGGCACCGGTGCTCAAGAGGCCACCAATAGTTAAACCCCACCAATAAGGTGCATAAGGCAATGCCAGCCCGGCGTGGGCAGCGTCATTGATTAGCTGCCTCAACGTCACGCCGGTCTCCACTGTCATCGTCAATGATTTAACATCAATTCTTAATGTACGGTTGAGGTATTTAGTGCTTATTAGCAGCCCATCTTGACCGTCAGGACAAACTAGCTTGGGAATACTGTGTGAAAAACGCGTTGCCACCTTCATTTTCCTTTTGCTCCTGGTTGTTGTGGCTACCACTGAAATGAGTTCTTCTTCTGTGGAGGGGTACGCCACCTCAACTGCTCTACACACGCTTCGATCAGGGAAGGTACCGTAGGAGTTTGTGATCGTGCAGTTCGTATTCTTCGATGAACATTTGATCGGGTCCTCTGGTGGACTACAACTAACAAAAATGAATAACAGGAAGAGACAGCTAGATCGGAAAACGGGTCGGAACATAACTATTTCTTAGCTTAAGATCATGTCGTGGATGTGAGTTCTACTGGGTGCTTTTTCGTTGGTTATATAACAAGTATATCTGTTCATTGACGTTGTTGTTACGCATACAGATGTAGATGTATGGATTGTGTGGCAGAGAAGGGTATATAGCACGGAACATATAATCTAGTTCTGCTTGCTTTGAAGACAACTCAATTCTTAAATTACGTTGAGGGCAGTGACAATGTTTGGTTCAAACGCGCAAAAGTTGGTTGGTGAGGGGGTGGGGGATTCGAGAAAAAACTAGTAGCGCTGTTCTCACCAACCCCAAGTCTTTGTAAACCTAGAGTCGACTATGGTAAAGGATTTACTCCTCAGAGAGAATTATCTAATGTGTCCTAATAGACCATTGGATAGATGACAACACATTAATAAATCCATCCAATAGTTTATATCACATCTAGAATTTTTTTTTTGTATTTTTTTTACATTTTAATATAGATCATTGGATGAACTTATTAATGTGTTGTCATCTATCCAATGACCTATTAGGACCCATTAGGTAATCCCTATTAAGAGAGAATCCGAATCCGTCGACTACATGCTCCAAGGTGCACTGTCCGGCCCTCTCACAATCACGCCAGAGGCCAGGGCAGTGCACCCAGGCTAAGATGACTTCTCATCAGTCAAATAGATTCAACATATGGAGGTCGGATCCTCTCTGGGGTATGCCCGCAAACACGGCTGAATACAGGTCGTAGAAGACGTATTATAAGGTTAAACCAACAGATAATTTCCGCACCTACCAGGCACCAGCAAAATAACAATGTTCCTCTCCTACACTTGAAAATTGACCGCTCGCCTATCTTGTCCTTCGGTGCATGCAAACACATTGGTGGATTCAATATTTAGCCAACTTACCTTTCGATTTTGATAGAGAGGGAAAGGGATTTTGTCGATTTTGTAATGGTTCGAAACGGTAGCTAGGATAATCCCAGAAAAAATGACCATTCAAAACCAGTTTGTGGGGTCCTCGTGACAAGTGGGTCATGACTTTTTTAACTTGAAATCATGGCGTTTTGTTGCTTTACATTGGGTTTTCACTAAGTTCACCTCCTCCACCTGTCACAGAGAGCTGGAAGAGATCAGAGAGAGATTTCCAATTATCTTGCAGGTTTTCATTTTCCATTTTTCTGCGCCACAAATTAACTTTCCGCTTTGGCAAGAAGTTGTCGTATAAGAAGAGTGATAAAGAGTGGATGCAGTGAGATTTCCCCATTAGGCTCTTGCACTATGAGTGCGTACCAAGCGTTATCGAGCTCAAAAACTTGTGGAACATTATTTATCAACAGGTTATTGCCACGTCAAGAATTTATGTCAGTGGACACATCAATAGTTCGCACATTTTGTTTCTGGTGTTGTCAAGAGTTAAGTGGATTGTTCTCGAGGAACATTCGTGGCTAAAGATTTCATTTGCTGCAATTGTGTGATTATTTTATCTAATTAATGCTAATGATTACATATATAATTGAACCAATGCTATTGTGGTACGATATAGTAATGTTGAAGACATTATCATAAATGTAAAGCAGTTTATGATCGATGAGTCTCCTACAAATTTGGTAGGTCGATCAGAAAGTTGGTATCAAGGTTATTGACTCTTCTCAACAAGGCCAACCGTGGAGCCCCCTCCTCAACAGTCTAGCTTGGATATTGATGATCAAGTCAAGAAATCTTATGATCGACAGCTACCAGAAAACCCCGGCCGTGATCTCATAGATTTCCCCATGCAGAAAAAGAACCCAGATTGTATCAAAATCAACTTCGATGGGGCAGGTAGAGATAGATTCACCATGCTAGCAAAAGTTGTGTTCTTTTATATACATATATATAAATTAGCAAAAGTTGTGTTCCATTACGTACACAAATGGCCGGCCCGTGTCCTTTTTTCCTGGAATTCATTGTAGCATTAGTTGCATAATTTGGAGATGTTTAATCTAGAACCCAAAAGACAAGCTGAAAGTGTTCCCTGTGGAAGTTTTAGAGAATAGACATTATGACACTCAGAAAGCATGTTATATATTTTGATAGCCCATATTATTGCTTCCCATCTAAGTTGGTTGAGCTATGGAAAACTTACCAGAAGTATACTTCTAGTCTTGCTATGATAGAAGGATCATTATATGGTTTCTCTAACAAAGTTGCATCTGTAACACTCGAGTCTTACGTGGAAAATAAAAGAAAAGTAATGCAAAAGGAATGACATAAAGGTCCGGACGTCCAACATCTGTTTCAGCTTACTGGGTATATATAGCTGGGACCTATAACCATTCCAAGAAGCTTCAAAAAGTAAACTTCACTAATCCTTTTGAACACAAAGTGCAGATGTGACTAGTGCTCCCTTGGGTCATCACAACTTCTATCGCCCGGAATAGACTAAGGAAAGAAGCTAGGTTATCTTCTATATCTTTGGTTTTGCCAAGTTAAGCCAATCACTATACCATTTTTGCTCTTCGGGGATGATTTTCTCTGAGACGTCACCTAAAAACGTCTCCAAAGTCTCACCATTACAGAAAAATGTTAGTCGTCCCTAAAAAAATTCATTAAAGACGAAAAAAATATGTCGTCCCTAGATGGCGACATAATAAAGTCGTCACTAACACTTTCGTCTCTAATTTGCAGGGTAGAGGTGGCGGGAAACATTTAGGGGTGAAATAGATTTCATGGCCCATTGTGTTTGTCTCAAACATTGGCCCTTACGATTCAGGGACAAAAATGTATCAATAACGTTCGAAAAAATCGAACATGAGATTCCAAATATGATGTTTGATACGTAACGAACATACGTTTTATTTTTTGTTCGCGTTCAATATTGTTAGATGGTATTTTCGGTGGGATTCTTATATGTTCGAATGTTTGTTTGAATATGTGTTATTGTATGTTTGAATGTTTGTGTCGATACATGTGATGATAGTGTCGGCACGTGACACATGAACTTGATTGTTGTTTTAATGGTGTCAACACATTCGATCATAGTGTCAACACATGACAAGTGCCAAAGTGTTGTTTTGTAAGTGTTGAGACAAGAGAACATAGTGTCGGCAGATGAAAACATAATGTTCGGCAAATAAAACGTGCACCTGGTAACAAAATTTGAAGGTAATATTGATGGTGTCGACACATACAAAGATGGTCTTGGGGACCACACAATAATCCTAATTGATCTACAGAGCATAAACTTTGACATGCACACCCTATATGCCATCAAAAAAGCCATTATAACGCGATAATGTAAACCTAAGTACAAATGCATCAGAACACAACATAATCTAGTTTATATGGGTTCATAACCTTTAATCTATCAAAATATACATCCTATTCATAATGTGGCAATGTCAACCATAGTTCAAATCCATCAAAATATACATAAAAAAGTAGCTATGTCAACCACACTGTATTTAAGTCCATAGACATAGTTAAATGTAAACTAGTTAATTATATATATGCATATATAAACAAAACAAAAGTGCAGGTGAAATGCCACAAAAGAATAGGATAACAACCCCAATAGCAACATCCATCATAGGAGGCCCACAAGGTCCAGAAGCTGGTCTTCAATAAATGCAAATCCAGTGTGAATCTATTGCATCTGCTTCTCGATAAACGTAGAGAGAGCAACTAGTTGCATTTTGATCTAGGTCAAGAACCCATCTACCCACTGTGGGTGCTCTGGGTGGGCTGCATGGTCCTCTTCTGCCTCAGGCCCGAGGTTGTGCATGGAGACCAACATGGCCTACACTCCTCACGTGAGTGCTCCACCTGATAAGACATATTTGGAAGATAGTATTTTCATCAAGTATGTCTTGAACCCTCGCCACTACGAGGAAGCGTGTAATCAGTATTCCAAATGGAAGACTATCCTCAGAGCTAACCTCACGACGGATGATTTCCAATATCTGCCCAGACATATCTATATGGGTCCCGGTCACCAACTTAAATAGGCGTCAAGCATGTTCCTGTGTGAAGCCTATCTTGTGGAGCATGGGATCAATATTCGAGGCAAGCACTAAATACAGTATCCTGAGAAAGGGAATTGGATCCTTTTGACGGATGATTGCTTCTCATCTACAGTATGGCCCAGGACGACCGATCATGACTTGTAGTATTATATCCATGGTCGGCTCAGCAACTCCAGGATGAGGAGGGGCATCGCCTTCTGATGGAGGAGGAGGAGGAGGAGGGGCATCACCCCCTGTTGCAGAAGTAGGAGGGGTGTCGCATCTGCTGACACAGTTACCCTGACCCCACGGACCGTCAAAGTCACTTGATCTGGAGTGGGATCCTGTTTCCCCATCTCCACGTAAAAGTCTTGAACCATGTCAAGGATGACGGAGCTGGTCATCTGAAAGATGGGCATCTGTCCACTAGCAGTGAAAATCTGGGGAGTGTCCTACCCTTGAAGCTCAATCGAGAGAGCTCCTCGATCTCCACAACCCGCTCAACTAGCACCCATCATGCCTGGTCCTTAATCGCTTTCTTGATGGCGCCAGGATGTTACTGATCAACCGAGTCTGCAAAAGAATAAATTTATCATTCTCATCAGTAAAAGAAAAATTGTAAATGGAAACCAATATTATTAATCCAAAAAAAAACATCACACAATTGTAACTATTAAGGACACAAAGTGTAAAAGGTGGCAATGTGCAAGGGAAATAGATTACTTAGAAGGAAAATTCAAAATAATATATAACACTGGACAAACTAAGGCTGCGTTTGCACCAAATATTTCACAAAATATTTCACCAACTCCCAATAAAATATTACAATATAATCTCTCTCTCTCCCATCAAAAAATATAAAAAATTACAAAAAATATAAAAAACTACCTCTCTCTTCACTTTTTCACTAAACTCAATACCAACACTAAACTCAATACCAAAAATTTTACAACACAAACATAACCTAAGTACATTGGACAATGAAAACAAAACAAACTAATGTGCATTGGACATATATATAACGCAACAAAAATTGTTGGAACGTATTCAAATGTGCATTGTAACATATATTTAACAATAATGGTTGATCACTCCGTTGTTTGAGAATGCTCAGGCTGAAAAGGAAAACAACTATTTGTTAAATATTATTTTGGTAATAAATATTTGGTGTGGTTTACTATGAATCTAGGTAATAATTAATTGGTTAGAAATGAGAAGAAAAGTAAGGGTTTATGGTTAAGAGGGGCATATGATTTGGACGTTTGAAAATATATAATTGTGGGAGAATAAGAAAATTATCGGTGTATAGAAATTAGAGTCTCCCTTATCTTTAAATATCCAATCTTAATTTGCCTTTGTATAATCAACAAATAAAATTTGATGTGGAAATTAATAACTCGTTAGTGAACACTTAAACTAAGCATATTTTGTTGAAAGGATTACATAGAAATAGGTGAGAAATTTGTCATTATGTTTGATATTAAGATGCAATTAATAACCCAAAAAAAGTACAATATCAAATGGCCAGTAAGCTGTAGCTCAGTTGGCAACGCTTCCCTTTGGAGAGAGATAGATCTGGGGGTATTGGAAGGACCACATACGAGGTAATGTTTCATATATAGAAACTAACACTTCGCGACTATATCATATTGTCCCATATATACAACAAACCCAAACAATTACACTATGCAGACATACAAATTATTGCTACTATATACATGTAATTAATCAACAAAATTTATGAGAAAAACTATGACACACATTGCGAAAACAAAAAGCTATCCAAAATTTTTCCTTTCTTCTCCTGAGCTCCCTCTCATGGTTGTGTCAACACTATCCTTCAATGTGTGTCGACACCGTTCAATTTGCAATATAGTGATAGTGCTATGTGTTGACACTTTCCTCACATGTGTTGACACTATCAATGCTAGATAGGTTTTACAGTAACTTGTAAGTATCGTTTCAACTCTAATGTGTTCTATAAACACTATACACTGAATGATGTGAACCGAGGCCTTATGCAATTGTGTTAGTAGATATTTATAACATTTGATGATATGATAATGAGATTGTTATCAAAATTATTCTTGTCAAAATTTGATGATTTGATATGATAATGATATTGCATTGTTATGAAAAAGGGCTTTGTGGTTTTATAAACATTTTGCAAGAGTTCACTTTTGAAAATGGAGGTTCCCCAAAATTCAAAACCAAGTAAAAAAACACTTCTATGAACATTCTCCAATCTGCTCAAACTTCCAAGTATGCAACCAGAACCCAAGATCTCAATGGCAGCACTTCCAAATATTCTTCTATGGCCTTCTAAAAAATTAGTCCTTCCGTCTGTTGAGCGTTGATTTGACTAACGGACCCCTTGATATGTCAGCAACCTTCACCATGTCAGCAGTTGTTTCCACGTCACTCCTCCCCCTCAAGTGAAATGGGTGAAATAAAAATGTCAAACTTCATCTCATTTTGGGTGTTAGTGATGAAGGGGTGGAATGACGTGGAAATAGTTGCGGACATGGCGAAGGTTGCTGACGTGTCAAGGGATCCCGTTAGTCAAACTGACGTTCAACAAAAGGAATGACTAATTTGTCACAAGGGGCATATCTCAATGTTTGAAATTGAAAAAAATGAAACCTAGTGATTAATTATGAAAATATAGTAAAATCCAGTGACTAAATATTGAATTTCCCTAAATATTACAACAAAATTGTGTCCTCGATTATAGCAATAAATGAAATCACGTCTCTCTGAAAATGCTAGAATCATTTCTTCTTTTATGGAGGTGGTAGAGGTTCAAACTCTACTTCAAACTTCTTCAAGAATTGAATCCAAGTGGTGGTGAACCGGTGTGTCCACTTCATCACATGAGGACGAAGTAATCTATCAATATTCGTGTAGACCTCATTGACTTGAGTGATATCCTCCTGTTATTTCTCCACAAAGTTTTAGAGCTCTGCAGAGGGGTGGCTTAAACTGATCAGTGGTGCCTTGAATTGCACCAGCTGCCATTGTTATGCTATTGCTGACTTGGTGCTAGAGGGACCTCAAATCTCTGTCAAGTGTCCCAAAGCGTTCAGTATTATTAGTGAGAAGCTTCTTTATGTCATCAAACTCTGTCTTCACACTGGTAGCAAGATCCTTAACACTCACTCAATTTCTGCTGTCAAACCCTATCTTCACACTGGTAGCGATATCCTCAACACTCTTACTCAATTTTCTGGAAGCCTATGTCCTAGAGGATGACGCAATGAGTAATTTATGAGGTCTGAAGACCAGATTCCTTTCACTCACAGAGGAGTCTTATCACCCATTGGGGTCCCCTCAGTTCAACAGCTCCCTCATCACCCTCCTCGTCTTCTTTCTCTGACTCTTAATCATATTTCTTAGGTTTCACCACACCTTTCCTCACCCAATCCCCATCATCAGTTTCAAAAAAAACCATCTGCAGTAAAGCTTTCTTGTTGTATTCCTTGGACTCTTTTGGATTTTCTCAAACCTCCCCAGTGACCTCAACATTATATACAAAACATATATGGGTAAAAAGCATGGAATAAGGAAGTCTTTGCTTTTTCTTTTCAGTTATAGCCTTCATATGGTTAAGTATCAAATGTCGAAGATTCATTCGAGTTTGAGTTATCAAGCAATACATCACAAACATATCCAAGAACATGAGGTACTCGAACTTACCCGTTCTTGGAAGGATATGTTAGAGACCATGTGATGTAAAAGTCTCCTATGGATGGTCAAATCATGGGTTTGATGTTTGACCATTTGATCCACGGTTGGGTTATCCAAAACCACCCTAAGAATGTCAAGAGGTTCAAACCTTTGACATACCAGTTCAACCATATGAGTCAAAAAATGTATTGTCTGAGCCAGGAGCTTCGGCAAAGGTATTAAGTATAGTCACTGACAAATCCAAGTGTTTCTCATTCACTAAACTAGATGTATCTCATTCTGTTTAGGTATTGGTTGGGAGGTTTATACCTTGAGGTCTATTTTTGAATGTGAGATGCCATAATACTTTTTTAAAGGATTATTTTACGTCAGAGACTATCTTTGATTATGTATATTTAGCCAGCGAATATAGTTATACATATTGGACTTGAGAGAATCAAAACGATGTTATGTGTATCTTGGAGGTGCAATTGCTACAAATAAAATAAAAGTTAGTTAAAATATTAAAACCCACAGAAAATCATTATCATAGCTATCTATGTAAAAGTATAATGTTTAGAGAACTTACATCTATGTGCCAGAACAGTTGCAGGAGTAGATGACTTTGTAATTGGGGTATGGGCTGATCGATGACATTTTCCTCCTATCGCCATGATGCTAACCTGATAAATTAAGACGACATCAATCCATATCATCATTAAACATGCTCATCAGTAGAAATAGACAAACTTTCTTCCTCATCACTAGTGACTTTTTCGTCCTCACCTTTATCATCATCTACAAAGTCATCTTCATCTACAACTTCCTCTGATGCGATTGAAGAACCAATAGGTTTGGGCTCAACATCGTTTCTTTGTAGTGGAATCAAAACATAATCTCCTAGATCAACAAAGATCTGAAAGGACTCGGTTTCTTGATATGCCTCATATGGTATGACTTCTTCAATCTCATCATCACTATTGTCTACCACTTCAAGAATATCATAAATATTTTCTATGAGCAAGTTTTTGAACCACCCGCTAGGGGTCACCAGTTTCATTGTCAGGTAATTACAATACTTTACTTACTTGACTACAAAGTATGAACAAATCGTGTTGATACCATTAGCGAGATTTGTTCTCACTTGTAAAATGTTTATCTTTACGAATACCTACATTTTGTTTTCCTACATCCCACTAATTACACTTGAATAGGTATACCATATTTTCTCATAAATATCGTATTGCAAAGATATCAAATACCACACCATAAAAATCAATATCTTTTTAATCATGATCTCCCGAAACAACCACTCCACTATTTTGTGTTTTACGATACTATTCTCGGTCGATAATGTGATACATTATCCCCCCAATAATACATCCAGAGTATCGTTTAGTATGTTGATCAGGACCACATGCTAATGCATACAAATCATCATGAAATTCGAGGCATTTTCATCACGCAAATCATTAATCTATAGAAACAAAACAAAAACAAATGAGTATGCTATAGATCAAACAAATCCTAAATAATATTCAATCCCATTAACACTTTTTATTAATCTAGAATACTTACACGTTTCTTGAACCACTCTTGAAACTCTTCCTCACGTGTCCCTTTAGAATGTCAATTTGGTCATTATATTTAAAATACATCATTCATTTTGCTTAAGTATGGAAATTGAAAATCTAAATTTCGACACTTATGATTTAGAACTTACTTCAGGTGATGGTCAATCTGAACACAATTGTTCAACACGTACCATCTAGCTTTTTTGAGCTATCTTCCCATCTAATCATATCCTGCTTCAACTCTTAATGACCTGACATCTTGTGAAAAAATACTGAACTTATCATGTGTCAAATTCTCATTTCCACTAACAATATTTATTTCTCCTCAATTAAAACATGTCTCAACACCATCCAGATACATGGAACAAAATGTCAAACGTTCATAATCCACATATGCCTCGACAATTGATCCTTCTGCGTGCGTTCTGTTGCTTGCAAACTGTTTAAGTCTCCCAAAAAATTGCTCCATCCGATACATCCACTGAAATTGTACTGGGCCGATGAGAATAGCTTCATAAGGAAGGTGGACAACTAAATGGATCATTACATCAAAAAATGAAGACATAAATATTCTCTCTAACTTACTTAGGATCTTGCCAATATCTGCGTCGAAACGCCTCAAGACATCCATATTTAATGGACATCAACACAAATTCCTAAAAAATAAGCTCAACTATGTTAATGCAACCCGCACATCCTTACTCAAATAACCACGAATTGCATCTGGAAACTAACGCTGTAAAAATACATGACAATCGTGGCTTTCATTTCGATGATTCTACCTTCTTGTTCTTATATGCATCTCAAGAAATTAGAAGCATACCCATCTGGAAACTTTACAGTTCTCACCCAATTAATAAATTCCAAACTCTTTGTTTCTTAAAGTATAACATGCATATAGCAAAACATAGGTTTGACCACGAGGTTGTAGATGTAAATTCCTCTTCACCTTCATCTTAATGACGAAGAACTTTTTTAAGAACTTTCTTCTGTTTTGTCATACTACTGACCCATCTGGACTCACCATATACGGGGCATACTTCCAACTTCTTTGTTTCCTTCCAAAACAAAATACAATCATTGACACATGCATGTGTGGGTATATAATCAAGACTCAATCCCAATTCAATTTTCGTGCCTCCCTAAATGTAATAGCTTGGACTGTCAAGACCTCAAGCGTTGTCTTATAATAATAAAAACTACTTATTAAACTGAGGTTACGGCCAATTGGACGATTGATAAAGCAACAAAATACTAAGCAAAACATACGTAAAAACTTTTATGAATACTGAAGTATTACAAAAGAGAACCAACTTCCTATAATGTACATACTAAAGTACTAAAAGAAAACTACAATTGAAAGACTAAGAAAACATAAAGCTGGAGATCTCTAATTCCACCATTAGAGTTGCTTAAGTCTGATAAGTTGACAAAATAGTCAGAATTCGGGGTGAGCCAACGATGATCTCAACCTTCCACTAACACATCCAAATCTCTAGTGACCCAGACTCAGAATTTCAACTCCAATATTATCCAGCCATGGCTCATAGATTTTGTAAACTCTTCTAGATATACTTCAGACATCTGTAAAAAAATATTTAACAAACAATAGTGAGTCCAAATGACTAAGTAAAGCCAACGGTTAGTACAACAGAATAGAAAATACAAATACAATAAAAGATATTGAAGAAACCCGTTCACCAATAAAATCTCAACATAAGAATAAAGTAAAGGAAAAAACTCAGTTTCTTAAAACAATTATCTTTTCAATTCTTAACCACCACTCCTCTCACTCCCAGAGTGAATTATAGGGCCAAAGTGACAGATTACAACTACCCTCCGTGTTTTGTGGCATTACTCATAGAGTAAAATACGGTATCCTCATAGAGGATCTTTCTACGTATGTCAGAGCGGCCAAAATGCCACAACAAGTGGAACACACCCTCTTGTGCATAGTACTGTCACGTCTTCACAGTACACATTAAGTATCCATGTCTCATATCAACACCCATACATATCATTCATGATATGCAACACCTTAATCATATTTGAACATCAAATATTCATTTCCAACGTACAAGTTAAGTACGCATATCTCATATCAATGCTCATACATCTCGGTTGTCGACACCTCGAGCTTCCTAGGTTTATCCTTTTTTGTTATGCTTTCTTGCCTTGATTCGTCGTGCTTCCTAGCCATCACATGTGTCACTCTCTAGGGCAGGCAAATTGTTCATTTCTTAATGGTTAATTCTTGCTAATTGCTTCATTAATCCAGTGATGATCACTAAACGACCTACTTGCTTCCACTAATCAATCTACTTGCTTCTGAAAAATAAAAATTCTCCAAATTTGAACCACAAACTCGTGGATAATCTCCCAACATATTAGAAGAATAAAAATCATCTGGTTCAGTTTTTGAGACAAAAACGTCCACCTAGCTTAAAAATTTAAATTGACTCAATACGTGCTCGTTAGCATCCTAAACAAAAACTCAGTTACTTGCGAACTCCAATTCTCACTTAATCAGGTCCTAAATAAGGTTTTGAACTTAATACATCAAGTACTAAATAGTCTCACTTAGTCACTAAGTACCCCCTAATGCACTACTAAATCCAAACAGACAATATGTATGTTATGCTAAAAGCTCTAGGTATGACACTATATGATTTAGGTAAGGTCTCTCCTACTGGAAGTGCTTCTTTAATCAAGTCTAACACCATATTGAATGTCGCAATACTCATATTGTGTAGAGTCTTTGTGTGCATCAATCGTATCATAAATGACAATTTTGAAAAACGCTCACAACCCGAACAAAGAGGGCGTCTTACATCTTCCAACAGCTGAACAAAATATTTTCCACCATTTTCTACTCTAAAAGGTTCATCAACATTGTCTCCATCTCCGAATGTTGTACCCGTAAACATCCCTGCACCAATATCTGACTCGACTAAAAATTATTAGCGAATTACTCCCAAGCGTAGGAGGTTGTCAAGTAATACTAGGGAAGTTCTAGGTCATCTCCACAAGGAACGATGTGTTCAATCTTTCATTCCAATCACCATTACGATAAGAGAAATTTATGTTCTATTTACAATGAAAATGGTATTTACAAATGGAGAGGTTGGGTTTTAGGATACCATCCATAATTTTTGAGATTTTTGAGTTGTGATCAATGTGAGAGCTAAGAGATTAATAAAGAGCTAACCAACAATACATGATAATAAAATAGGATGAGATGGAGTTGAAACTAGTTAAACTCAAGTAGTTGTCGACGAAATATCACTTGGCATTAAGCTTGCTCTAAGAGACATTTCATCGAACACTTAGTACCCAAACTTTAGCTAGTCACAACCCATACATACCCATACTCAGTCCAACTAACAAAAACAAACCACAACATTGCTCTAACATTAAGGAAGTGAAATGGAACTTAACAAAACATTAAATCACCCAACCAAAGCAAAACTCAAATCTGGAATATAAATGAAACATGACATTCGGTCCACATATGTTCTAAAGCAGAAATGAAAGTGAAAATATGAATGGAAGATTCGGTTTACACAACAGCAAGAGAAAATGCAATGAAAAGAAACTCCAACTAAAAGAACTGAAAGCAACAAGTCTACTCTAAAAGCTGTGAAAGAAAACAAGCCAAAAGCCACAAGCTTTTGGTCTCTATGGTAGCAACAAAAGGAGAAAAAGAGAAAAGACTTAGGAGCTTTTGGAGACCAAGCAGCCGCACAAGAGAAACCCACGAACCAGCCAAAAACCAACTTTCGAACTCCTCCTTTTTGCCCCTAAAAAGGTCTCTTTTAAACCTGCTTTGGGGGGGCTTCGGTCGTGACTCAGCACTAGCCCTAGGGCTTCTTATCGTTTTCCACAAATGCCCTCAAATATGTCTTCAGACGTGTCGCGCTCGACCGACGCTCAACTTCCGCTTGAGCGCTCCTTTGAGATTTTTCACACAGAACTGTAACGTGCAACCACCGCTCGACGTACCGCTCGAGCGCCCATGAAGAGGCTCACACAAAGAGAATTCATGTGCGACCGCCGCTCGACGTACCGCTCGAGCGGCTTCGTATTTTCAAACAGCAGCATAACACTCGACCAACGCTCAACGTCCCGGTCAAGCGACTCTTTCATTCCAGCCTCCCTCTCACTTCCATGAGCTCAATTTATCTCCATTGTTCATATGCAAAGCATAAAAGCAGAAGTTAATATAAGAAATATTTCAATCGTATTTATGAAAATGGAGACATGAAAATATGGTGAGAGGGGAGAAAGCAAATAACTTAAAATTACTCAATTACACTTGCTTTTAGCAAAATTAACAATTCGCTTCTTACTAAAGTCCAAAGCATAATTTCCTCATTTACTAGTGGAAATGGTGTAATTGTGGAACTTTCTCAAGTGATACATTAGCAAAATTGTGATACAATCAATATCCTGTAACATTTCATCCATTTCCTCGATGGCTTCGTTAGCATCATTCGTTACATCCTCATTGTCATAATCTACCCTAGCATGACTAGACTCCCCATATGGCTCACCGTGCAACACCCATTTTGTATAACTTCTATCGATCTCATGCACAATCAAATGATCCTCGACCTTCTCCACTTTCCGTAAGTATACATTTCTACACATCTGACAAGGGCACCTAATCTCATTCTTGATATTCACACATCCACGTGCCTTAACCATGAACTGTTTTACCCCTTCTATATATCTCTGCCCAAATCGATTCATTTCATTCACCTAACTCTTATCCATCTTTCTCACCCATAAAAAACACAACAAATAGCAAAACTTACTAAGACATGCACAATTATTATAATACTTTTAGCTCATTACTAAAAGTTAGTTGGTCCTATCCCATTCAAAATTGAACGATCTAAATTGCATTGCGAATGACTCATGTTATTCTTCACCTCAATAAAAATTTCGACAGCATCTCCCTATAGTTCTCCAAGTATATGCATTGAACTAAGTCGTTGCATGTTATTGACTTATGTTCGACAATTACAACGACTTAGTACCGATACACCTAGAACACAGAAGGAAGACACTACCAAAATCTCTACCTCACGAGATGAAAGACAACATATGTTGATTGCATGCAATACAGATTGTACAATCTCAAACTGTCCAAACTTGGACAATTCAAGAATTACTGTATGACAAACTTTGAATGTCATATAGTAACTCTCAAACCGGTCTAGGGTAATATGATACATGAAACATACAGATATGTAAAAACAAATAGGCACATCCAAATATATGTAAGAAAGTATGCATAAATATATTGGAGTTATCTTACCTTAACGCACAATTGTCCTCGGAATAAGCAATACACTTGAGGCGGCAAATTTTAGTACCAATCGTGGCAAAGTATTAGATTCTAGTGAGGGATAACAATAACAAATGTGAGCCATGATATACTGTTTAAAGCAATCTACATGTATAAAAAGAATAGTGCCTTATGGATAGCTTAGGACATCAAAATCCCATGGAACGTGCATGTAACTACAGAAATACATATTCTAATTGCCTATGCTGGCAATTGAAATTTGACACCACATATTTCTAATTGACCGTTTCATGGTTGGGATTCTTATAAATTAATAATTAAACAAAATAGGAGTAGTTGCAACTCGATCTAGAACAACATGTCACCTATCAAATTTATAAGCAGATGACCGAGTCCCTCCAAAGCCTGTCCTTAAACTATTAACTCAAGTCTGACTTTAAGGCTATTGATCTCATCTAGGATTTTTTTTTGCCAAGATTTGTCACGGCCGGCCAATATAAACGGCACCGTTTGAAGTATTTCCATAATAGCTAACATATGACATCATTTAAGCACAAATTCTTGACAGCTATGTTCAAAGAGAACAGGGAAACATAAAGTAAAGGTCTCTAATTAAATAAAGACGTCCGAAGAGTGGGAGCTGTAGTAGTCATTGTTTAAGAATCTTCAATTGTAATGTCAACCTCTACACCAGGTTCAATAGTGATGGAGATAATCTGCTTAATAACATCAGGGGAGCTGAAAAGGTCAATAACTCAAACCTATCCCAAGTGTTGGTTTCAAATCAGAAGCCAACAAATAAGGGAACAAAAATTCTCAAGACACGAGAAATAAAGACAATTATGACGAACCTAATCCTCAATAACAAGACCTATACACAGGATTCATTCAGCTACACACAAACATAAATATTACCATAGAATCATTTATTTTATGAAAGCAAAAATCGAATACAAGCGAATGAAGTTCATATTCTTGTTTTGAACCTGTCATCTTTTAAATATTACACAAACACCTCTCGCTTACAATATTCACCGTTGTCCTTTTCATATTTCTCAATACCCACTTAATTAGATGCAATTCACGAGAGAAGCAAATGATGACTATAGGATGTAGAATGAAACTAATGAGGAAGGGAAAAAGAGGACAAAGTGCCACAAATATCATTGTGATGGCAACATAAACAACGAGGGGAATTTCCTTGTGTTCAGTAGATTCATCTCCTTGCTCTTGCTCTGTGGTTGCCCTTCGCTACTGTGGGTGAGCTATCACAAAAACTCATTAGCTCTCTCTTCGTCCTACCGTTTGGATTCAGAATGATCATTACATATACATACATACATACATATATATATATATATATATATATATAGAGAGAGAGAGAGAGAGAGAGAGAGAGGGGGGGGAGGAGAGTTTCAAACAAATTGCAATAAATAGAAGAGCAATTTCACAGCCCCTTACACATGAAGACTAGATTGCAGTAAATAGAAGAGCCTCAACGAATTTTACGACAAGCTTGCATCAGAAGAAGCAAAAAAGAACAAAGTACATTGCAAAAGTAAAACTCAACTGAGAGGACATCAGTCTTCGAAATTTTAAACTCTCAGACGTTCACAACGGTAATCTAAAGGAAAAGAAAAAAGTTAGCATTTTTCGTCCCAAAAATCTGATTAACATTCCGTGAACTGTACAAATTAGAAAAGAGAATAACTTACCAGTATGGCTAAGGTCTGCTGCCACAGGTGGAACAAAATAAAGGAGAGAAAGATCTGCGCGCTTTTGAGCTCCCTACTTTCTGTTTTTTTTTTCTTTGGTTTCCCGGCAAACTAGTTCGATCGAACTAGTTTGCACTTAACCCAAAACTACGACGTCTTGTCACATGTTCTAACCAGACCACATTATTCAGAGCGAATTTCAGAAGAAGAAAAAAAAATTCAAAGTACTCGTTCGCGAACGAGTTTGCACTTAACCCAAATTAAACTACGGCGTCTTGTTTAAAATTCATATTCACGATAACTGGTTCAACAGCATAGCTTCATTTTGAGCGAAATTGCAATTAATCTAAAACTACGACGTCTTGTTTACAGTTCGAACCAGGAAAAGTGGTTCGAACGACATGTCCTACACGACATTTAAATTTTTTTACACTTGTAATTTTTTTTTAATCATTCCATCTCACTACCTAATGTAGTGGATTTAAATATTGATGATGTGAATAGAATATAGAATATGGCCACATTCTAATGTGCACATTTTGTAATTTTTTATTACATGTGGTGAATATATGATTTTAATATTTTTAACATGTGTAGAATATATATATACAATAAGAAGATGTAGGATTCAAATACATTGCTTTGTAAATATTTTACACTATATAAATGCAATGAGCCATATGTAGTTCCTTACATTATAATCTTTTCTTCCCCACGTAATTTTTAGGATTTAAATGTATTGATTAAATTAGTAAATATTTTACACTATATAAATGCAATGAGCCATATAATGTTCCTTATATTAGCTTCTTTCCTTTCCAAGTAATGTTTTGGGATTTAAATGTATTTATACAAGTTAGTAAATATTTTACACTATAATTGTAATGAGCCATATAATGTTCCTTACATTATAATCTTTCCTTCCCCAAGTAATTTTTAGGATTTAAATGTATTAATTAAATTAGTAAATATTTTACACTATATAAATGCAATATGATTTTCCCTACATTATAATCTTTCCATCCCACTAAATTACTTAGTAAATATTTTTCACTATATAGATGTAATTACCATATAATTACCTATACAATACAATATATACAATATATACTATTTTTCAATTAAGAGTGCTGAACTATAACATACTTTGCTCGTATTCAATATAAAAGTCATGTCCAATATCACTAAGCCACCATAATATCATAAAAAGCATGTGCATATATAATATCCCAAACTGTGGCATAAGGAAAAACTAAAACATCTTGTCTGATGTTCATAACAAGAAACAATGAAACATACTAAAACATCTCGTCGGATGTTCATAAGGAAGAACACAAAATACTAAACATGATGAAGAATCAAGTACCCTATCCTTCCTTAGCTATCTGATCTACTCCTCAATCTTCTTAAATTGTATGCCTATAGACAATTCCATCTCTCCTGAGAGTGTATCCATCAATGGAGGATGCTTACCCTGCCTCAAGGAGCTCTAACCAACCTCATGTGAAGATCGTCTACCTCGTCGTGCGGGATGGTTACCTGGAGTCGATGCATCACCCGTAGTGTCCTTATCTGCATCAGAATCTCCAGCTACATGTGATTCTGCTCGAGGAAGAAGGGTTACACTACAACTCATGGTACTGCGAGATATTGGCCCGATTGGAGATCGGCTCTTCTCATACGCCTTATTAACAATATCGACAACTATCAACATGCGCGAAATCAACAAGTCATATGGGAGACCATCTCGATCAGACTTAGACCGGGCATCTCGAAGAATGTGTCGAAGTATAAGAGCAGGGAGGTCAATCGGGGTCCAACAAGCAACCAGAAGTAGAAAGAATCCGCACTCAAAGTTAAAGTTCTGTGATGTCTTGACACCACGTCCCAAACAACAATCAGATGGAGCATCCAAAAGAATGACTTGAGATACCTATGATAGATCAATGTAGCTGGAAGTATCAGATCTCGGGCAGTCAATTCTTTATACAAATCTTCGACGGTCAATACAAATGAAGGGCCAATAGTCGAGTATGTCGGCACCTGGAGTCAACCAACTCCAATAAACTGGGCAACCAGATTAGTTGAGAGTGTGAAAATGACTCCTCTCAACTGGATAGTCAGCTCCTCAACATCAGGATCAAAAGTAAAGAGTTGTGCGTAGAATTCACGCATAAGACCGATGTACAAGTCACCAATTGATTCAGAAAGTGACCCCACCCCTATCCTTCAGTGACTCAACATATTGTGAGTCCTATATTCAGGATTAAGGCAACTCAAGAGGGGGTTGAATTCGTTTTCTAAAAATTTTCAGTATTGACCCCCAAAGACGTGTTTGCTAGTATATACTACTTTAGCACAAGTATAATATGCAATAAGAATACGTATGTCCTTAAAGTAAAGAGAAGGGATAAGAGAAGCAAACACAGTATTTTTATGTGGTTCGGCAAAACCCACCTACATCCCCCCCTCAAGCTCCTTCACCGAGCCTTGAGGTTTTCCACTATCTTCCAATAGCTTTACACACTAGCTTCCAGGTGCTAGTGAACCGTACAAGTGTTTTCCCAGGATCAACACTCAAACGTACCCAAGTGGTTTTTCTGGCTCATCACTCACAACCTCACCAAGCTTGAGATATACACTCTCAAAGCTTCTTCTTCAGTGAACAACCTCACTAAAGGAAACACCTCTATTGGATAGGTAAATGGAAGAAAAAAAAAACTCTCTTCATAGAGTAGATATGAAAATGGAAGCTTTATCTCTTTATTCACACAAAGACAAGGATATGAAAGTATGTCTTGTGTGAATGCTATGAGAAATATAGAATAGGAAGGTTTAGAATATTTCTCAAGTAGTAGAAATTATATGTGGTCTTTGGGTATACATTTTAGACGAAATGAAGGTGTATTTATAGGCCACATATGAAAACTAGCCGTTTATAGCCGTTGGAAGTTTTTGCTAAAATTAGCCGGTCGACCGCTTCAAGTTACCGTTACCCAACGGTCATATTTTCAGAAGCTTCAACGGCTCTTTTGTCAAAACCAACCGGTCGACTGCTACATGAGGCGGTCAAAGTACCGGTCGACCGCTTGAACAGCCGGTCGACCTCTTCAACTTAACTATGATCCGGTTCTTTTAAAAACAAGGTTTTTGACCACTTTTAAGCACTCAATTTTGAAGACATACTTCCTATAAGTATATGAAGGTTTGGAGGTTTGATTGAGATGTTTTAAAACCTATAAAAACATTTTAATCTTTCAGACAAAACTTAAAATGATTTATGCACGTTTTTGAAAGATATGCAAGTGAGTGATTCAAGTCCTTGTCAAAAGTGAATAAAGAGTTACAAGGATTATACCCTAAGGTCTTGAGTCTTCACTTTGAGCTCCTTGCATCTTCTTGTTCTTCTTTCTTCAAGTCGTTGGTTCTTTTATCAAGTCGTCTTTATCTTTGAAGATGTCCACTTTATAAACTTGATCCATTTATTGAAATCATCAAAATCTTGGTTGTGCACAAAAGCCAACAAATCTCTCAAGTCAAAAACTCGCTCAATAACCACTGGTTTATTGTAAATAAGTACTTGATGCTCGTATGCAGTCAACATGCACGTAGAAGGTTGCCTGTGAAGATTGGGCGCCATCATGTCTTCTTGGTGCCATTTTAAAAGCTACAAAACAATTGAAGAAAAATAACATTTTAATTTGGTTCAAAATGAAATGCATATCTAAAAAAATATAAAGGCAATATAGTTTATTTTAAAACTTTAGATAATATATTAATATAAAATATGCATACTAAATAAATATTTAAATTATATTCTTATGACAAATATTTATTTCTAAAAAATAAGTATTATAAGTATTAAAGAAAGATTTACTAATGCTAACCACGAATAATTAAAAAGTATTATAAGTATTACCATTAATAATTACATTAAAAAAATATTATACATAACAAAAACCTTAACACTAAATTATAGTATACATCTTCTGAACAAACATGATAAAAAAAATAAACTAAACTAAAACAACTAACACTAAACTGTAAAACTAAACTAAACTAACACTAACACTAAAAACGAACAACTAAAACTAAACACAACAAAACTAAAATCAAAACTTAACATCTAAACTAAACTAACAACAAAACTTAACATCTAGACTAAATTAACGCTAAAAACTAACAACTAAAACTAAACACTGTAAAACTAAAATAAAAACATAACATCTAAACTAAACTAACCACAACAAAACTAAAGTCAAACACACGAAATGAAAAGAAAACGAAAAAACAAGAAATGAAAAGAAAACGAAAGCGCAAGAAAGCCAAAGAACACGTACCAGTTTGTGAAAGAAATGAAGGACGAAGAAGGATATGAAATTGCAAATAAATGTGATGGAGAGGAAGAAGGAAGCAAAGAGATGCGATGTAGTCCGCCGATTCAAACAAATGTGATGGCTCTGCTTTAAAACCGGAGAACGTTACGATGAAGAAGTGTTCGTTCGACGACGCCTCATTGACCCCAAACAAGAAACCTCCAAGGGGCCAATAGTCATAACTGTGTTCGAGAACAAGGTCAAATGAAGAGACGTCGCCTACGACGCCTTATTGACAACCAACAATAAATCACCACTAGGCAGGGAAGACAAATCAGAAAATGACCAAGTGACACATACTGACACTATAGTTCAAATTGGATTATTATGTTTGAACGAGGTTAGGCTAAGAGATGTTTGTTCCATCACCCTTCTCAGTCGCAATCAAAACATGACATGTGGCAGCTCCTGCAAACCTCGTTCGAACGAGACTGTTCGCCCAAGGTTGCTCTTGAGCTATCGAACTCGATTTTGATGATAAAAATGAGAAAATAACTTTGGAATAATTTTAGAATAAGTGGTTTTCAATCCACTATGTAATCGAGAGTACTCAATTGTATTTATATTATCTTTAATTCATTATGCATTATATTTGATTTAAACACCATGGCTTGCACCTAAACTATGATATTTTTCATTATAGGAGTTTTCCTGCTGAAAAGAAAAATATTAGATATCAAAAAGCACTGAAAAACTCTATATGTCAAGATGGTATTGAGACATGGTTGACATGGTGAAGGAAGTGTCAACACCTGCCACAGGCACCTGCGAGTCAATTCCAAACTTGCTAGTGTCGACACTAGTAGTCATATTGTCATTTTGATGGTGTCGACACATGGGCAACAAAATATCGATACATGTGAAGATGGCATCAATACATGGTGAAGGAAGTGTCGACACATGCCACAGGCATCTGAAAGTCAATTCCAGACTTGATGAAGGTGTTAACACATGTTGTGGGAACTCTATTTTTAAAAATATTACGCAACACTCTTAGGATAAAACAAACCTAGACTTTGAGTGCCAACAAGATATCTAAAAATTCTTTTGACAGCAAGGAGATGATTGAAATCTAGCATACAAACATACACTAAACAATATATTGGGTCTACTAGGGGTAAGATATAGCAAGGATCCAATCATTCCTCGATACTTCGTTTGGTCCACATCCTTACCTTTCTCATCCTTTTCCATTTTTGTAGATGGACTCATAGGTGTGCTCATAGGTTTTCAATTGTCCACGTTGAATCTTTTGAGGAGATCTCTTATATACTTAGCTTGATTTATGAAGATGCCTTCACTACATAGTTTGATTTGGAGCCCAAGAAAGTAGTTCAATTCTCCCATAAGACTCATCTCAAATTCACCTTGCATAACTTGAGAAAACTCTTGACACAAAAATAATATCATCAACATATATTTGAACCATTAATAACTCATTTACCTTTTCTTTGGTGAAAAGAGTAGTATCAATTTTACTCCGTGAAAAATCATTTTCAATAAGAAAGACGCTTAGGCGTTCATACCATGCTCGAGGTGGTTGTTTCAATCCATAATGCACTTTTGTGAGCTTGTACACATGATTTGAAATATTTTCATCTTCAAATCCCAGTGGTTGCTCAATATAAACTTCCTCAGAGAGGAATCTATTTAGAAAAGTACTTTTTACATCCATTTGAAAAAGTTTAAAATCTTTATAACAAACGAAAACGAGTAGCATGCGAATGGATACTAAACGAGCAAAAGGAGCAAAGGTTTCTTCAAAATCAATTCCTTCTTCTTGATTGTAACCTTGGGCTACTAATCTTGCTTTGTTCCTCACCACAATCCCGGATTCATCCATTTTATTTCTAAAAACTCATTTTGTGCCAATAATTGGATAATCTTTGGGTCTTGGAACTAGATGTCATACTTGGTTTTTCTCAAATTGTCTCAATTCCTCTTCCATAGCATGGATCCAACTTTTATCATCTTTAGCCTCAGAAAAGTTCTTAGGCTCAAGTTGAGAAAGTAAAGCAAGGTTATTAGCTCGGTGTACAGAGCATCGAGTCCTTACCCCTTTTTCAACATTACCAATAATTTGTTGGAGTGGATGGCTCTTGACGTACTTCCAAGACTTTGGTAGATCATCATTATTTTGTTGAGACTCTCCTTGAGGCTCTTGAGATTCTTGCTCTTCCTCAAGTGTCTCTTCCTTGTCTTTGTCGATTGTAAGCTTCCCAACCTCTTTGTAAAGATCTACAATATCTTCATCATCTTTTCTCACAAGAATGTTAGATTCATAAAAAACAATATGAATTGATTCTTCAACGACTAAGGTACATTTATTAAAAGGAGAAAATTTATTTTGCACCCCTTAACTTTTGGGTCATTTCTAAGTTGCACCCACTTTTATCGATTTCTTTAGATTAGTACTCTAAAGTTTATGTTTAAGTTGATTTTCACCCTAGAACTCAAATTGCCGTCACTTCTCGCGGCAAACCAACCATGTGTCGTCCATGTGAGAACTTAAAGTTCTTATTTCCCGTTTTGCCCTTCACTATGTCGTCCATCTTCCCGTTTTGCGCAACATCGACTCCCTCGATGCCGGGGTTTTGGGCTCAAGTTCCAGTGGAAATTTCAAGAGCTCCTCTCCCCCACGGCCAGAGCACCGGGGCTCTCCAAGGACGTGTTTTCATCAATAAACTTCCAGGTTTTTCTCCAAGGACGTGTTTTCTTCCTCACTAAGCTTTACGACAAACTCGGAAGGCTAGGAACATTGCTCGCAAGCTCACTCCTACTGAGCGCCATAAAAAGAAAGAACGTAAGTTGTTTTTATGACCCACATATGCTGGTGTTGGCAATGCGTGCTGGGAGCATGTCCCTCGTGCTGTCTTTGTTGACCTTGAGCCCACTATCATTGATGAAGTGAGGACTGGAACTTACCGCCAGTTCTCCCACCTAGAACAGCTCATCAATGGCAAGGAAGAAAGCAGCTTCGGCCATTACTTGAAACTTGTTCCTTTATTTCCATCAGTGAATGGGTTGTAAAGATTCCAGTCATTGATCTAATGGGAGTTGCCACAACACTGGATGCTCCAAGAAATATTCTTCCTTCAAATGTGCTACAACACTTGTGCCCCTCTAAGTTTACATTGGGATCACCAGCTGAGAGAATGGATGCAATTGTTGAGGCGGTCCTTGTGAAGGCGTGTTCCAGGTTAGTGTCGGTCACAAGGTGGCTGTTTTCTTGAGAAATTACTTCGTACACCAGGATGGAACACTAACAGCTTTTATTAGAGCTTTGAAGGTTGGCAGTGCTTGTCTCTTATCATTATTATCAACATCTTTACTTTAGAAATATGCAGTGTCAGCATGATTAGCTTTGCTGATTTATCTTATGAAAAATATTTTTCAGATAGCTTGTGCCCAGCATTTCTCCATGGAGCCTCTGAGCTTCATCCTTGGTGGCTTGATTGTTGAAGAAAAACAAAAGTTTAAACTTCTTGTATGATATAAATCAGAAAGAAGCTGGTGGACTTCGTATGTCATAAAGCAGAAAGCTAAAAGATCCAGCTAAAGAAAAAAGGGAAGATAAAAAGCAGGGAAGTTTATGATATAAATCCCAACAGCATTGCCTTTACGCTGCATTCACACTAAAAATTCGAATTCTCCTTTACGAGTCCAACACGAAAATGGCAGAAGAAATACCTGGTTCACCAGTTAAGAAACGTAACAGACTCTTTTTCCTATCAACCAAACACGACCCAGATCGAAAACCTTAAAGGAAATGAAACTAAGAATCTGACACCAACATAACCATGAACCAAGGAACCACACCATGCCCAAGTGAAAAAAAAATACAAAGAAGCCGACTTATAAAGAAAAAATTTACCTTAGGAAACTAAAACACCTAAAAACCCTATAATATTACAGAGTCATACAGAGAGACAGGTAGATGGAAAGGGAGAGAGAGGTGAGAACTGCACAATCCTAACAGAAAAGGAAATAAGGAATTGAAGGTCGAGAGTTTGGGTATTTATAGCGTTTGATGGCCAATAAGAGACGTGCTTAACAAGGTAACTAGGTTGTTGAATGGGAAACTATGAATGGGAAGTTTCACTCCCAAAGAAATTTTACATGCAAGTTGTTCCCCGCGCGAGCTCCTCGCATGAGCTCCCGTGCAAGCCACACTATCAGAAAATACAGCCCTTAGTATCTTTTGTATATCATCTGGGTAGCCGAAGCAACTTCGTCGAATAAAATCATACACGTGGGTAGCCCACGTTCTTCTCTTTGACATTGAAACCCAACTCGTTTTTTTAACCCTCTGCATTCTGCAACAAGGCATCCTTCTTGCTTCTATTTTCCCGTTTCTGCAAAGCATCCATATTGCTTTAATGGTCGTTGTGTTTTTATTTTTGCTTTTTTTGGGTATCGAGAGAAAAGCGTGGATGGAGAGAACACTGAAGGAGATGAGGGCAACACGGGAAATGAGAACTTTAAGTTCTCACATGGACGGCACATGGTTGGTTTGCCGTAAGAAGTAACGTCAATTCGGGCTTCAGGGTGAAAATCAACATAAACATAAATTTTGGAGTACTAATCTAACGAAATCGATAAAAGTGGGTGCAACTTAGAAATAACCCCAAATTTCAGGGGGTAAAAAGTGAATTTTCACATTATTAAAAACACGATAAGCTTTGCTAGAAGCTGAATAGCCAAGAAATATACATTCATCCGCTTTTGCATCAAACTTACCTAAATTGTTCTTCTTGTTGTTGAGCACAAAACATTTACATCCAAACACATGAAAAAAGCTAATGTTGGGTTTTCTATCATTCCATAGCTCATAAGGGGTTTTCTTGAGAATAGGTCTAATCATGCAACGGTTCATAACATAACAACTTGTGCTTGCCCAGAAGTAGTCAGGCAAGTTGCTTCACATAGCAAGGTTCTAGCCATCTCTTCAAGAGTCCTATTCTTTCTCCCTACAACACCATTTGGTTGAGGAGTTCTAGGAGCCGAGAAGTTATGGTTAATATAATATTCACTACAAAAATTTTCAAAGGAGAAATTTTCAAATTATTTTCCATGATCACTCCTTATGCTAGAAATAACAAAACCTTTTTTATTTTTAATTCTCTTGCTAAGTTTTTCAAAAGCATGAAAGGCCTCATCTTTATGAGCTAGAAATATAATACATATAAATCTACTGAAGTCATCAACTACAACAAAGTCATAACGTTTGCCTCCCAAACTTAATGTTCAGGTTGGACCAAATAAATCCATGTGTAGAAGTTGAAGTGGTCTAGAAGTGGACACCACATTTTTTGGCTTAAAAGAGGTTTTGATTTGTTTACCTTTCTAACAAGCTGCACAACTTTTGTCATTTTCAAAAATAAGGTTAGGCAAGCTCGAAACCAGGTTCTTTTTGGCTAGTTTTGAAATCAAGTCCATGCTTGCATGAGCAAGCCTTTTATTCCAGAACCAACTATCCTTATCATTTAGAGCTGGAAGACATTTTATGTTTTTTGATGAGATGCTCTCTAAATGAACAGTGTACACATTTTCAAATCTATGCCCAACAAACAAGACTTTCTTGCTTTCAATATTTTCAACAAGACAAATTGGATTAAAAAATTACTCGGTTTCCCTTGTCACATAATTGACTAATACTCAAGAGATTATGCTTTAAACCATCGACGAGGAGTACATTTTCAATTATAGGATTAAGATACATACTAATGCTACCCAGACCGAGTATTTTTCCTTCACCATTGTCGCCAAAAGTGACCGAACCCTTTCCTTTGAGACAAAGAGAGTTGAACCAACTTTTGTCCCCGGTCATGTGCTTGGAACATCTACTGTCAAGGACCCAATGTTCTTTGACTCTATTGGATTTCAAGCACTCTTGCAAAAAGAATCAACTCTTGATCTTTGGTACCCAAATTCTTTTGGGTCCTTTGGTGTTAGAAATAAATTACTTCACCTTGGCTTTTTTAATCCACACAAATTTGATACCATGAGTGGATTTCTTTCTAGTTGGACAAGTGTGTGAAATGTGTCCATTCTTTTCACAAAAATTGCATAATGCAAATGTTGGAGATGATTTTGTGATCATATACGAGTAAGATTTTTTATCATTGAAAGAATCATATCCAATGTCACTTTTTTTGAAACAACATCTTTGGAAACCAAGTAAAATATCAAGGTTTTTTTTTCCTTGAGTGAATCTTGCAAGGTCTTAAGTGAGAGAGCCAATTTTCCTTTTTAAATCATTGTTTTCGAATTTCAAATCTTTTGACTCATTTTGCAAGATATTTTCACTTTCTTATGTGACTCCTGCGAGATTCTCTCCAAGAGAAAGAATTTGACATTTCAAAGTATCAACATCTTTGGGAACCAAGTAAAATATAAAGTTTTTTTTTCCTTGAGTGAATCTTGCAAGGTCTTAAGTGAGAGATCCAATTTTCCTTTTTAAATCATTGTTTTCGAATTTCAAATCTTTTGACTCATTTTGCAAGATATTTTCACTTTCTTATGTGACTCCTGCGAGATTCTCTCCAAGAGAAAGAATTTGACATTTCAAAGTATCATTTTCTTGTATAAGTATTTCATGGTTCTTTTTAAGACAACAATACTTTGAAAATAAACTTTTCAATTTAAGATATTGTTCATTAAAAGCATCTTGTAAATCATCGAAGGAAAAGGAATGACTTGAAGAGTCTTGTACCTCATCTTCATTTTCTTTTGCCATGAAGCATAGGTTTGCAACTTCTTCATCACTATCACTATCACTGTCATCGGACTCTCCCCATGCAGCCAAGAAGGCTTTCTTCTTATCTTGGGAATTCTTGAATTTCTTATGAGATTCAAGGTTGGGGCAGTCAGTCTTTATATGTCCTAGATTCTTGCATCCAAAGCAAATAATGTCATTCTTCTTGCTACTGTCTCCTTTGTAGCTTGTATTCCTTTGAAATCTTTTATCTCATTGTTTCTTCCGAAATAACTCATTGAATTTATTGGTGAATAATGTCATTTCCTCATCATCGCTGGAGCATGAGGCTTTCAAGGAAATACTTCTTTTTCCTTTATCTTCTTCCTCATTTCCTTTTACTTAGTTCATCTCATGTGTCATGAGAGATCCCATGAGCTCATCCAAAGAAAGCTTTGTCAAGTCTTTGGCTTCTTGAATGACGGTGACCTTTGGTTCCCACGCTTTTTGGTTAGCACCTAACATTTTTTCTCACCATTTTCAACATTAGTATATTCTTTTCCAAGACATTTAAGACCATTTATAATATCGGTAAAACGAGTAAAAATGGATGCAATATTTTCATCGGATTTCATCTTAAAAAGCTCATAACTATGAACAAGCGTACTAATTTTATTTTCCTTAACTTGATTCGTTCCTTCATGAGCCACTAGGAGTTTATCCCAAATTTGCTTCGCGGTATCACAACTGGAAACACGGTTAAATTCATTTGAATCAAGTGCACAATATAACACATGCATAGCTTTAGCATTTAAAGACATCAACTTTAAATCATTATCATCGAAATCCTTTTCATCCTTCAATGTACCTTCAGCAGTTCTAGAAAATCTAGGGCCTCTAGAGATTATTCTCCATAGATCGTAATCAACCGCTTGAATATAGATTCTCATCCTTGTTTTCCAATAGTTATAGCAAGTTTTATTAAAAAGAAGTAGCTTATTTGTGGATTGACCTTCAGCTAAGGAGGTACTGACAAGGTTTGCCATAGAAAAGAGTTAAACCTCAGCTCTGATACCAATTGAAAGTCTATGTAGCAACTCAAGAGGAGGGTGAATTGGGTTTTAATAAAAGAAGAAACTTTTTCAAGATAATTTGAACAAAATGACAGTAATGTAAAAGAACAATGATTCACGATATGAGAAGAATATAAGGAGATGTAGAGTTTGAGAGATGACACCGTAATTTTAGGTGGTTCGCCCAACACTTGTCTACGTCCACCCCCAAGGCTATTGACTTCCTTGGGCTTCCTCCACTATCTATCAAATAGCAAATACCTTAGCTTCCGGGGTGCTAAGGAACCTTTACAAAGCATTTTTCGAGCTCACGCTTTAACTCTCTTCACAAATCCCTAAACCAAGGGATTTCTTCTACCCACAAGAGTAGGACCGAGTGTTTACCCAACACTCACGAAGCTTAAATTGAATAGGTACAAAGAGAAACTCACGAAATGGCTCTTAAAGTCGAATATACAAGTGTAAAGTGCAAAGGATAGCAAGAAGGCAAAATCACAATAGAAAGCTGAGATATGGCAAGGAAATATCAAGCTTTCTTGGTAGGTGTGGTCTTCTCTCCTCTTCAAAGCTTTTTCTCTTTTCAAGAAGTTAGGTTAGAGAAATAAATTCAAATGTTCGTGAGGGTGAGCTCTGCAGCTTCAACATCTTGACTCTTGTATTTAAATCATCTTGTCTTCAACGGTCATCAGGGTAGGTGAGAAGAATCGTTGGAAACGCGCCCATGATTTTAGGAACCAATTGAAGGTTCTGACATCTTTCCGAAAAATCTTCAAATACCATGTGCTGACACATGAATGACATGTGTTGATACATCGAAAAATGAACTCAAATCGGGCGCTCGGGAGTTAGTGCAATGTGTCGATACCATGTCTTCATCTCTCGGAAGTAAGTGCAATGTGTCGACACTTGTCCTGTATGTGTTGACACCTAAAAGACATGGAGACAAAAATCAGTATCTTTGAAGTTTTCATTCCATTCCAAAACCTTTTTAATCATCTACAACATGAAAAAATGATCTTATCAACTTGTGTAAGGGTGTTCATGTGCATTTAGAAGAATTTTTGTAAGATAAACTTAATCCTTTTGAGAAACAAATTGGAAATAGTGGATTGAAAATATAAAGTCTAAAAGCCTTCAAAACTTTAGAATTTTTGTTATCATCAAAATCAAATATGGATTGTTTGCAAAACAACCTTGGGCTAACACTAGTTGATGAAGATGTTGGTTGCATGAGTTCATGCACAAAGATCAGTGTGGCTGCTTGGTTCGATGTTGAATCGTCTTTCAATCAAGCCCAGAGGTTCTGTTGTTACTGCACGGTGTAGATATAAGTGAGTTCGCTTAGGAAAGGTTTAAAGGGGATAGGACTAGCTTGGGATAGCTGAATTGGTTTAGATCACCTTGTAACTGTTGTTTGAAACTAATGAAGATTCGAAGTTGCCAGCCTAGAGCCCGGAGAGTTGTTTCTCCTTAAAGAAGTTCTTTAAGGAGTTTTTCTCTTCATCACCAATCTCGTGTGACAATGTGGTGAATGCTTTGTTTTTACTTTTGATTTACATATTTCTTGTTATTTGCTAACCTCTCTTGTGTTGTGTATTGTTAAACTAATCTTTTAAGGATCAAAGGAAGAAAGATAACAAGAATGCATATGTGAGGTAAAGCTGGTAAAAGATTAGATCTGCTTTATCTAATCTATCTTGAGTTGTTAAATTGATTGTTGATCAATTTCGTTCTTGAATCTGCAATTACCGTCCTCCGTAGTTTGTTTAAAGTCAGATGTAGTTAGAACAGATTCTTACTCTATTCTTGATAGATTTTATAGAGCATTATCATTGAACATGATTTACTAGATTTATGTTAAAATAGACATGACTGAGCATTAGTAGGTTCATTTGGAATTGAAAGTATCTTATTAGGATTAATAACATCTAGATCAGATTACATTGAAGTGAATATTTTTGTTCATATCACATTGTCTTTAAAAGTAGAATTGTAAATTTTTTGGGTAAACTCATAGTTAGCCCCCTATGTTTGGGCAAAAATCATAGTTAGCCCCATATTTTTCAATCCAATAATTTGATACTCATAACTTTCAAAACCTATCAATCTTCGTTCCCCGTCTAAATTAGACGTTAAATCATACGGAAAAGCATGAAAAATGACTAAAATGCCCCTCCAAAATAAAATTACTAAAAAATATAAAAATTCATTAAAAATAAAAAAATGATATTTTTTTAAATAAAACTATATTGAAACTCTATTTCAATAATTTATTTCTTAAATTTATATTTATATTTTATTTTAAATTTTAGCTTTGGAAGGGCATTTCGGTCATTTTGCATGAATTTCCGTCGGACTTAACATCTGATTTAGACGGGGGGTTAAGATTGATAGGTTTTGAAAGTTATGGGTCTCAAATTGTTGGATTGAAAAATAGGGAGCTAACTTGATTTTTGGCCAAACATAGGGGGCTAACTATGAGTTTACCCCTAAATTTTTTAAGAATTCTATTCACCCCCTCTAGGTACTTTGTACACTGTTTTGGGTCTAAATTAGGTAGACATGATTACCGATTGTTCTGGAATCAAACTATAGCATGATAAATCTACACTGGAAAAAACCCTAAGAGCGACAATTTACCTTGTCTGCTATAGCGTTGCAACATTCTTGGACTTGTACGGATTAGTTGCTTATAATTTTATGTTTCGGTCCAATGGCAGAGACTTATTTGAATGAAGAGACAATAATTGCATTAATTATAGAAGCGTGAATATTAGAAGCTTCGGCATGAATATTGCACCTCATAATATTATTGAAATTTGAAAATTTGCTGTGAGCTGTGATCTTACTCAATTTGTTGTGGAATATAATCAACATTTCTGGAATATCCATGATGGATTCCTCATAAGTTCCAATAAGGCTTAACAAAAGTGATTAATAAGATTATCGTACGAAGTATATTGATGCATGGCAAGGTGGTAGCATGAGTTTATTAAAACAGGAATTTTTTTGTGAATTATTAGATAAAATTTATTCCGTATGGCTATATTCCTTACCCTTGATTTATTAATCTCGCACATCGATATTAAACATCAGACAGAAAAACAAATCCCAATAAGCTTGATGAAGAGGGTTTAATTAGGTTAATTTATTGATAAAAATTTCACCCAAAGATTTATAAATTCATGGATTATGTGAATCCAGAATTTTAGAGCCTCGGTTTTTGAGGTGAAGAAGTAGTTGAAGTCTCAGTGAGATTATCGCTGTTTAATGAACTAATGGTATAGGCTTACAAAGGCTCGATGTTCAACAAGGAGTTACAAAACTTATTATATAGTTAGTATTGGAAAAATACATTTTGCAACCCTGAATTACGGGATATTGACATTAGGCGCAAACTTATTATAATGTGTGGTTTAGAAGAGGGTGGATCAACATATAGGATCATGCTTTTATAAACTGGTGCGTAATAGTCTCTCTTGCTGACTCAGTTCTCTCAAATTAACTCGTCCCCTCATATGTTTTTAACTGGTACAGATTAATAGGAGATAGCGATCGAGCATGATTGATAAGTTAGTTTTAACCTTTATTTCCCTTTTAGAAGTTACAAGGAGGACTCGTAGAAGTCACCTTATTGGGACCGTGTTGAAGAAGTCCCCGATTGTGTAAAAATCAATCTATATAAGACTCGTAATAGATGAAAGCACCAAAAATAAGAGAAATTCAACAAGTGCAGCGTAACCAAAGGCAAATTTCAGAGAGACACAGAAAGTGTGTTCTTGTGTGTGCTCATCGAGAGCAGAGGTGATTAGAACCAATTTTTTTTAGTTTTTGGATGGAGAGGAGGCGATGTAGGCGTGAAAACAAAGGAAGAGGAACATATTTGGAAAGAACATGAGAGAGAAAGACCAAAAGAGAAGAAAACAACCCTTGTTGCCACCGCTTCGGAAAAAAAAAAAACCCTTCCACCATCAATCCTCGATCGTTTACTCCATTCGACAAGGCTACTGCAGTTCCACAAAGAGATTATTCGGACGAAGTTGCAGTACTGTTGAATCTTTAATTTAAGGTAAAGATACAGGAAGCATGCATCCAGCCTATCATGAAATTCACAAATTCCAATGCATGCGCAAGATTGTCACGATTTTACTCCTTAACTGGGGCCTAAATTTGCATGGGGACAAAGTCATAATTGCCAATGCCAGAGGTCACTACCAACACTTCTGCTACGGCTGTCCTCCGAAGTAGGCACCAGCGGTTGTAATAAATGTCACGTTGAGTGAAGAAAAGAATTGTACGAGTTAATGGGGTGGTTTGTTTCTCGAAATTTTGAAAAATATTATCGAAATTTTGAAAATCTTTGCATTATCGAGATTTATTCGGATTCGTGAAAAATAGAATGTGTAGGTATAAAAGTTAAAGACTATGTTTGGTTTAAGTCTTGAGATATGTTTTTGTGTTTGTGTTTTTTGAAAGTAATGTAGATTCTTTTGGGATTGGTGAAAAATGTGTTAAAAGTTATTGAAATTTGTAAAAAGTTATTGAGATTGGTGAAAAGGTATTAAAATTGATGAAAAAGTGAGTAGAAAATGTTTTGAAACATGAAACAAACATAGCAAAAAATTTTGGAGTTTGTTTGATTTGCCCGAATTGTTGAGACCCCAAATTTTTGAGGAAACAAACATGTCAAATATCGCATTTGATCACTCCAGGGTTCATGCACTTTCCAATCGACTCCGATAAAAAGCAACGAAATGCCTTTTTCCGTTGCACATGAGATAAAAAGAGACAGAACATGAACTGTGAATCGTGGTGTAGTACGAAGTCGAAGCCCATTTATGAATTTGTGGTAAGTGGAAGATTAAAAGGATGCTTACGAAAGTGCAAGATGGCTGTCATGATCCGGGATGGATTTCCTCCTAAGGAGGGAATTCCGAAGCTCTCCGAAGGGAGGGTCCAGATTGAGAAATTCTAATCTAACGACTATTATGCCTACACCTCATTTTATGAGTAAAATAGCTAATATGGCTAGTCGGATCCAATCTCCCCAGAAATAATATTAAGCGTGAGCTCAATTTCTTTTGCCGTCGTTATTGTCGCTTCTTCCCAAAAGAAATTTAGTTAAAGGCTCTCTCCCGCTCCTCTCTTCACCGGAATTCTTCATAAACTGTAATTCTTCCATTGTGCTTTTTCTGCAAATCCTGTAAATGGTAATTCCATAGGGATTCGTACTCTACAAATCCGGACAAAAAAAAATTAGAATTTCAGCTGGAAAACCAACAAAAGAGATTCCAGAAGCAACAGAGCAAACACCCAAAAAAGAATCCAAATTCCTGTGATAAAAGGGGACCTAAAAGATTGCCCCCGTTGGCCCTAAGTGCAAACAGAGGACCACAATCTTCCCCAATATTTAATTTTTTATAGGCTCTTGTTTAGTTGGCCATGAAAATCGCTGAGACCAATGTTAGGCGCCAGTTTTGCCGGCGACAAGAATACAAGGCCACATGTTCCGGCGACCAATTTAGCGGTTGTTGTGATCAATAAGTGATTTTGCCCTTTACCTTGTTCTTCAAGAATGAGTTAGTTTAGTTACAGTTGAAAGAACTCCTGCTATTGCTGGTAAGGATTTAATTCGGATGTAAGAAATTCCGGCAAGGAGAGGAGGAGAGAGAGCGAGGTCCATAGTAAAATTTCTTTTGGGAAGAAGCTGAAATAACGATGGCAACGATGTTGGGCTCTCAAGCATAGAAATCTTTTTGAGGAGATTGAAGCCTGTAAGCCAAGCTGGGAAGCTATATTAGCTATTTACTCATTAAATGAGGTGTAGGTATAGTGGCCGTTAGATTGCAATTTCTCAATCTGAACCCTCCCTTCGGAGAGCTTGGGAATTCCCTCCTTCCGAGGGAATCCGTTCCCGTCATGATCCCTCAAGGCTATTTGTACTCTTTTGTGGGTAAGTTCCAAAACATTTTCCTTCTGCTTTCAACAACAGATATATATAAAGAAATAATTGCAGAAATAGAAAAACCACTTGCATCATCCAACTAGTTATCCAATACTCTCATCCTGCCTCCAATACGAGATCCAACAACCTCTGCGGATCTGTTTTACTTTATGGCAGCACAAGATATCATGAAATTGAAAACCTCACAGGTTGGAACTTTTGAAACCTGTGCTTCCAAAGTTGAATTTAAAAAAAAAAAACGAAAGAACGTTACAAATAATCGGTCATACCCTATCATTAATGTCTGTCATAAGTCATCCATGAATCATCTCAACCACCTTCTAAGGTCACTGGTTGAAGAAGGAGAAATCTCACCACCGAGGCTATCAGTGCAGCAAGAGGAGTAGTTGGACTGTTGCTCCAACCCAAAATGTGCTCCACTTACACTCTTAAAGCTTGGACTCCTCAAGTTATGCCCATAAGCTCCACACGTCATTCCCGTACCATAAGGATCTGGAGCCGGGAAAGAGAGCCGTTTTTTGACCGACCCAAGACGCTCTCTCTCCGGCGTTAATGGTCTCTGCCTTGGCGCACTCTGTGAACGTACCCGTGACTTAGCAGACTCTGTTGCAGCCATGTAGTTCGGCAACGTAGCACCAGTACCACTGCCACTGCTACTTGTTCCACCCCTGCCATGCTGACACGCACTGCCACTGTAACAGTAGTTGGACTTTAGACTTGGTGTTTGTGATGTATGGTAGGTTCTATCTTCCCTGGAGAAACGGGGACTCGAAGAGCGGACTTGGATGGGCCTGGTTTTTGCTGGTGACGGTGTAACAAGGGAGTGGTGAGGATGTAGATTTAAGTGGCTTCGATGGAGTGGAGAACTAGGTCTTTGTTGTTGGTGTTGGTGATACTGATTTGGATTTTGTCTCCGAAAACTATGTGGCAAGAATAAGTAAGGCTGGGAGGTATCCATCTCCACGGTTTTGATGGGGTCTCTTTGATCAGTTGAGGCTCTTCCCCTGTTGTCCCACGGCTTCGTCGCCATCCAACGATCAATCCATTTTGGTCTCTCTTCGAGCTCGTCTTCGTTGCCAACGGATGGGCTCCTACCAGTCCTCCAAATCTATGATACGGGTGAGCAAAGTTTCCAGTTAGCTCATGGATATAACAAGAATGGAACAGAGGATGCACTCAAACGATTTGAGACAGAGAAGTGTATGAAACCTGTTGAGAGAAGGCGTGAGACAGGGTCTTCTCACGCTTCATTGCAGCTTGCTTTCTATGCTGCAACATGGCCTTCACTTCTTCAATTTTGTGCGGACGTTCATCCCAATCATCTGCTATGCTACTTCCTTCTCTTGACTGTGAAATGCCCACAAATAATGTTGAAATACTCGAGTGTTTTAACCTTTAAAGTGACTGTTTCGGACTGATTGACATTTTGAAAGCAGGGAAAAGGTCTTGTCTTTCCCCATCATTCGACTTCTGAAAGCAAGAAAAGCACTCAAAAAATAGTTCAAACTTTAACTCCAATTCAAAACCAAACTTACAATTGATTTTCTGTCTGAGATTTCTTGAAGATACCGCGACTCCCAAACGCTATTTGTGTCGCTAAATGTGGATTTTCTGCTGCCTTCATTGGAGTACTTAATCCGCTGGTCAAGTACCCTAGCTTGCACCCGAACCAGCGCTTGCATGCATCTGAGGGTCATCTTCGCTTGTTTTCTAACATTATGACCTCTCACTAAAGCTTGCAGCTTCACCAGCCCCTTTAGAGCACGAAGCGCTCTCCTCGCCTACAGAAGAACACAGTTAGGCTCTCCCACACAATGCTTCTACAACCCCCCCGCCCCCCTCCCCCCACGGGGAACTGAAATAGACAGCAGATCTTACCAAGTACCCTCTAAAAGCGGTCTGAATGACAATGGCAGCATAGTGTCCTCTAGCATGATTAGCAGGCCTAGTCAGCCTAGCCACCTCCACTGCCGCTTGTGCAGTGGCCATTGCAGCCTCGGCAGTGGCCACCGCCACCTCAAGCGCATGCTTTCGTTCTGCAGCTGCCTTCGCTGCAGACTCATGGTTCGTCGGTGCAGCAGCAGAGCTACCGCCATTACCGGCACGCGGAGTAGGCGGGACCTTTGGTGGGGTCTGCTCCGTCACCGTTTCTTGGTTTGCGGGTTTCCTGAATATCCATCTTCGCTTTTCTTTCTTCTGCTTAAGAACCGCCAGATAAAGACCATTGATTCTATGACTTGCTTAGTTAGGGAAACAAATCAAGAAGAGAAAAGAGTGTTCATTTCTTAAACGAGAACAGAGATTACAGTTACCGACCTTTTCTTCATCCTCTTTCGTAGGAGATCTGAACGCTCTTTTCACAGCAGTCAACCAGGAGCTACCTCCCTTCTTCCCCATCAAAAACTGAGGTAAGTCCAAGCTGCATTTACAGGTAATCTGCAAAAATAGATGAGAAAGTCGAGAAACTTGAACGGTAAAGATGTTGACGTCTGATTTGTACACTAGTGCTTAATCTTTAACTGCGCATGTGTTTTAAGCGTGAGAGGGAGTCGAGATATTTAAATATTCTGAGAGCTTTTTTCGGAAAATGAAAATAAAAAGGCAAAAAAAAAATGTGAGAGGTGAAGCGGCACTCTGACTTTTCTGTCGTGGTCAGCTGGAAAAGAATTTATTGAATCTGCCAGTGCCTACATGTACAGCAAAGCTTCCGCGCGAACGAAATATTGAAATAATATAATTTCCGATATGGCCAAAAAATAAAACAGAATTTCCTATCATATTTGATTATGCCTTCGATCGAAGCTTACGAAAGGTAAAAAATTGGACTAGTTCTTTCGCTAAACATTTAGTTGAATGTGTATAATCGTTGTATTAACTAGAAGTATTAAGAGTTTTTACACAACTCATGGTTTCTTAAGTAAACTTCTTGCGTTTTTATATTCATTGAAATTAGATCGGATCCCCCGCGGTGTGGAATCTTGGGAATTGATTAGCTTAGGATATACCAATTATCAATTGGTAGACTTAAGTTTAAAATTCTCACAATTCTCCAGCGAATTTAATTGATACGTGTGAGAAGTCATTGCACATGTCTGGAAGTTTTACGTGTGCTCTTTATCTATTTTAAAGTCTATTTTGTGTAAAGTACGAGACTTGTGCATGATTTCCTTTGTTATAAAAAAAAATAGACTAAATTTCTCTAAGTATGTTGTTTATGTGAGAAAAATGCATTTGGAAGTACAGTATAAATTTACCAATTTTGAAGTAGGAATTAATGTCATGCTTCATGTATATTTATTTTGGATAATTATAGTGTACTTATTTTCTAAAGAAATAAGTACTCTTTAACTATTTAGGTGTGTATTGCATTCCATCGTATCTTCAAGTAACAAATTAACTTGGGGAATATTCACTTAATAGTTCTATAAATTTTAACTAAATTTCAATTACATATCTAATTACGAAAATCGTGACAAGTATTTTATAAATTATTCAAATGTATTAATGTTCGTCTTCAGTGGTGGAGGCAGAAATTTTGTATAGGGGAGCAGGAATTAGGAACACATATCGAATTGAGCCGTGGTGGGTCATTTGATCGAACACTTGGTGGTTGGAAAAATCCTCGAATATACGAAAGTATAGATAAGAACGTAGTGAACAATCGCCATTTTTCTTCCTTTATGGGCTAAGTTTCAAATTTGAAGCCAACCAAGAGTTGGGAAAGGTACAATTGACAGACATAATCCTTTTAAAAACTTAACCAAACAGTTGGTGCGCTTGCTTTCTTTCTTAAAAAAACCAATTATCACACACCAATGACCAAACAATAGACAGACATGATCTACCAGCCAATAAACACCACACAACTGAACAGGCTCTCGATCAGTATACAAAGTATTCCAAAAGCCTAGAGCTGGATGTCGTAGCGACAGAGAAGAAGGAAGGGAGAAAATCTACCATCTTTATTTGGCAAGAAAGAACTACCGAAATGTATATGTCGCTTTCGCCGTTCTATTCCCTTCACCGTCACCTTCGCCTTTAGTATTCGGTTTTACCATTTTGACCAGGTGAACAAATTTTGAAAGAAAGATAAGACACTGTCCTATAATATATTATCTGTATTTATGATGGACAGACCATAAATTTGATGGTGCTCGGTATCATTTGCCTTAGGGATCCATCGTTTGGTCAAAGTTGTTGACGTGGGTTCATTAGGAGTTAGCAGATATGAGAGCATAAACTATGTCAATGGAGCTCTTATGGCGTACACGAACAAATGGGCATCCTCCCCTATACTTGTTCATCACCTGCATGCACGGTTAAAATACAAATTTAGTTGGTTTTGGTTTATAGGACTACATCTTACGGCGACCAAATTGGCTCTTATGGCGCACATGGTACATCCGACGAACTACTTGTTCACCTAATCTATGCACTTGATCCGAAGAAGTCTAGTGATTTACAAGTATTTAAGCTATTAGTTTTCCTTCTGAAAATTAGTTTTAAAACTGATCTTATAGGATTACGATAATAAATTCTAAAGAAAAAAAAAACAAACAAAGAAAGAAAGTAGCAGCTAGCAACTGACTGGTCTTCAGTGGCTGAGTTAACACTTAACACTTTTGCAGCCCGCACGACATGACAAGCGAATGAGACAGGAAAAGAATTGCAACTGAGGGGGCACGAATTGCAACTAAGGGGGATAAAAAAAAAAAATTAGAACTGAGGGGCAGCCCCCTCCCGCTCTCCTCTCTCTGCCCTTATTCGTCTTGCAGTGAGATCAAATAATAATATTATATCACGTAGTCTATTTTTTTATATATAAAAAATATATGAAGGTAAGTGGCATGATATTGACCATTTAAACCATAAAGATTAACTTTGATGAATTTAAATAGTTTATAAGTGAAATCCGACAATTTTTGAAATTCTAATTCATATTAGTTAGAAGATAAGAACTAAAAGTAAATATTTCTCAAATAAAATAGCAAAATAAAAGTTATTATTTGAATATTTTACGGGATTATTAAACATAGAAGTTCTATATTATTATGTCTTTGTTGACCACATTTTCTTGTGGTCATAGGACTGGGAACCACTTCCACAGTCGACAGAGTACGTCCACAGCTTTGTTTGTATAAAAGAAATCTATTCTTTTTTTTTAGATAAACGTGAGAATGAGTGAGGGAGTGACCGCGTGGCGAGAGTGATATCGAGGAGGTTGAGACCCCACGAGAGCAACTTTGAAGTTGCACAAGAACCGAGACTCTAAAAAAGTACTTTAAAGGTGGCAGGATAAACCTTTTCCATTTTCTTTTTTCTTTTCCTTCAATAAAAAAAAGACCTTTTTGCGCTTTTCACTTTATCTTCAGACACCACTGAACACCTCTCATGCTGTCACGTGCTGGCAGCAGAAAGGGAACATTCTGGTGATTGATGGACCATCATAGTCCTCAATTTCATCACCCTTTTATTCGTGTATTTTTTGTAATTGCTGATACATAAGACTCCATGATTTTGCGGGAGTTGGCTGCTAGTATTACGAGAGGCTGAATGCTTCTCTCAGTTAAACCACCGCGTATTCAGAGATCGACATAATTTCGAATTCTACAGTTTAATGAGTTTTTAATTTAACGTATTGTAGGACCATTACTAACAACACACCTAAGAGAAGTCTCCTTTAATGGGCTACACAAGAATGTGGTATTCTGGGAAAAAAAAGGTTAAGTTTCTTATTTATAGTATTAGTTACTGATATACTCTCTAGATGGTCTATTCACTACAAAAAAAAAACAGTCTTTTAACAGCGATCTTTTTAACGGAGTCGCGAAAAACGCCGCTGAAAGACACCTATAGCGGCGCTTTTGCTGATCGGCGTTAAAAGGACCGCTGCTAAAAGTCAAAAGAGTTTTGACATCGATTTTTTAGCGGCGTTTTAAAAAAAAGCTAGCGTTTCACAACTTATACCAGTGGTTTTTTAGCAGCGTTTTTTAAAAACGCTGGCATTTCTCCTGATTTTCAACAACGGTGTTTTAGAGGCGTTTTTAACAACGCTGGCGTTTCTCCGCTGATAGCAGCGGTTTTTTAGCAGCATTTTTGGCATTTCTCCTAATTTGCAACATCATTTTTTTAGCTGCGTTTTTAAAACCGTTGGCATAGTCCAAAAAGACCTACTATACCAGCATTTTTTAGCCAGCATTTTTTTAGGCTAAAAGTCTCTGTGAGTGTTTTTTTTACCACATTTTTAAAATACCACTAATTTTTTCCTAAACATGCTTTTTTAAACAGTAATACAAATTTAAATTAATAACACAATTAATTATGTTACAAAAACAGCTGTTAAAAACTTCATTGTCTTGGTCTTTTTAATGGCGGTCTAGAAAAAAGCCTCCGAAATTCACATATAGCGGCGCTTTTGTAGACTACCGTTAAAAGACCGCTGTTAAAAGACAGTAAATTATTTAATATTGGTCGTTTTAACAACGGTCATAAAAAGTGCCGCTATAGGTGACTTTCAGTGACGTTTTTCATGACCGCTGTTAAAAAAACCGTTGTTACAAGACAATGAAATTATTTAACAACGGTAAAAAAAAAGCGTCACTATAGGTGACTTTAAGCGGCACTTGTTATGGCAGCGGTAAAAAAAAGATGTTATAAATTGTTTATACTTATATATTTTATGTCAGTATATATACAAAGTATGTAAAGAATGAATAAACCTTCTATACAAGCACAACCTAAAAAATTTACTTTGTTAGTTCAATACCAATGAAGTCATTATTGTATAGTTTAGAAAAAATCTATTATCATACTTATAATGAGCATATATTTTTTGAATAATTAGTAATATAATACTATTTAACTGTTACATATTATTTAATTTCAAACAAAAATATATTATGAGATTAGCTATTGAAATTAAAGTACATAACTTAATATATGGTCTTAGAGGCTATGATTTAGTTATTAGGTAGGTACATATGTATAAAGTACTTAGGTTAATTAGCACATATATATCATGTATATATATAGTATAATATATATAATGTGTTGTGACAACAATATTATATAGAATTTGTTTTTTACTACAATGTTATATAAGTATATAAGTGTACTCACATGTATTGTAATTCAATTTATTATATAATAAAACAAGACTTTTAAAAAATAAATTATAAGTATATGCATATTTATATAAGCAATAAGTATGTACTTGTTACGTAAGCAATACATATGTTCTTTTTAAATTTTTAAATTTGACATCAATTTTATACAATAAATTGAACATATATAAAGTGAAATAAATCGTTGTTAAAAACTTCGTTGTCTTTTAACAAATTGAACATAAAGTGAAATAAATACTTGTATGTCATTAACATAATCCAATAGTTGTTAATCCATGTTAATCGATTTTATCTAAGTTTGTTCTTTCCTTCAAAGAAATAAGTAAAAAAAAATCGTGAGAAAATGGAAAGAGTGAATAAACCTTCTATATATACATAAGTACAACCTAAAAAATTACTTGGTTAATTCAATACCAATGTAATCATTATTTTATAGTTTAGAAAACATCTACTATCATACTTATAATGAGCATATATATTTTGAATAATTAGTAATATAATACTATTTAAATAAGACATTCTTTAATTTCAAACAATAATATATTGTGAGATTAACTTATGCAATTAAAGTACATAACTTAATATACGATCTTAGAGGCTATAAGTGTACCCACATGTATTGTGACTCAATTTTTTATATAATAAAACAAGACTTTAAAAAAATGGATAGTTATAAGCAATAAGTATGTAGAGCAATACATATGTACTTTTTAAATTTTAAAATTTGACACTAATTTTATTTAATTATTTTCTTTTCTGACACTAATTTGAAACGTCAGCTGCTCATGTGGCTTTACAATTTTACTTTACCCGAATGAAAGAACATTATACAAATCAAAATAAATGGGTAAAGTCATGGTTAGCCCCCTATGTTTGGGAAAAAATCAAATAGCTCCCTTAACCTCCAACAATTTGAGACTCATAACTTGAGATCAATAACGTTCAAAATCTATCAATCTTCGCCCCCGTCTAAATCAGGCCATGCAAAATGACCAAAATGCTGCTCCAAGACTGAATTTTAATAAATAAATAAAAATAATAAAAATTTAAGAATTAAATTAAAAATAAATAGATTATTGAAATAGAATTTCAATAGTTTTATTTAAAAAATATATCATTTTTTTATTTTTAATGAATTTTTTTAATTTTTTAGTAATTTTATTTTAGAAGGCATTTTGATCATTTTTATATTTTTCCGTCTTCTTTAACTGCTGATTTAGAATAGAACGAAGATTGATAGATTTTGAAAATGATGGGTCTTAAATTTTCCAAAACATAAGAGGTAAGTATGACTGTACACCAAAATAAATTAAGGGGGTAAACTCATAGTTAGCCCCATATCTTTGGGGCAAAATCAAGTTACTACCCTTATTTTTCAAACCAACAATTTGAGACCCTTATGTTTCAAAATCACTCAATCCTCGCCCTCCATTTAAATTCACCGTCAAATGAGACGGTTTTTCAGAAAATGACCAGAATGCCCTTGATAGGTGATTAGTGGATGACCAGACTGCCCTTGCTCTCTTTGTGCCCAGAAGAAGACCAAAGTTTTTCTTCACCACTGGGGAGAATGCCTTGCGTTGCCCACCTTGGGCAACAAGCGCAGTTGGACGGTTCGCTCCCAGGCGCTCTGCCTATAGCTCTAAATGGCGAGAAATATCAACAAATGTCTTGATATTCTCACTATGAGTCAACACAAGTTTCATTTGCCCCTATTCGGACTCTAGCAGAGAACGTATCACAGCTTGAACTTGCTGTCATCGGTGAGATTAACACCTGCAACCCTCAGATCACGGATCAAGGCAGATGGACTGTCATGGTATGCTTCGGGGCCATAACGTACTGATCAAACCTCAAGGTAAGAGCACGCAACCTAGTTGCAGATGTGCCCTCATAAGCAGATTTCAGTTGGATCCACATTTCCTGGGCAGTTGTGTAGTTTTCAAACTCTCCAATCAGATCGTTGTGCATGCTGCTTAACATAGTAAAGCGCGTGCACCTATCCTTTTTAGCCCAGGCGTTGTGAGCCTCAATGTCCCGACGATGTTGGGCAGTGTTCCCATCTTCAGGTTGGGACATAATCGAGGTCAGATTTTCCAAAACTTCCTATTCATTCAGCAAATATTGTATCTTTCTGTGCCACATGTCATAGTTAGTACCATCCAATTTCTCTCCCTTGGTTAGGTCAGCAACTGCTGGCCATTTCACTACATTCAATGCACGATTTTGACATTTTCACACATTAAAAAATTTATTCCAAAATCCTAACTTGACCATTAAATTCTTTCCTACATAATGAGATTGAAAATTTTGCTATGCTATTAATCATCTCCCACTATGTAAGTTAGAAAGAAATATCCAATTGACTTTTAAAAAAAATTCACGAATTAAACAAATATGCATAACAATTTATTATGAATAAATAACAAATCATATTCACAATCATGCTAGAAATAATTATACACATAATATAAAAAATTTATAACATGCACATTGAATAAAATCCATAATTTTTTTTAAAATATGGATATGCACTCAATATATGGTCATTTATTTAAACAAATTAAACAAAACAGTAAATATTAAAAACATATTTACTGAAATTACCTCATTTATAGAACCATATTAAGACAAAAAATATTAACCTTACAAAATGATTCATTGTGGCTCAGTGGTAGGCGCATAACCGTATGTGCCTTGCGTGTGGGGTTCGAACCCCTGCGTGCCAAAAAACTTTTTACTTTTTTACAGCTCAAACGTATTGGGCTTTTTATTTTCGGGCCTTTAACAAAAAAACAGCTCAGACGTTAAAAAAAATCTTGCCCAAACGAATGGGCCCTTATTCAAAAAACATAAAACTAATGGGCCGAGTAGGGCATTTTTGCCCTACCCGTTAGGCCCAAGCGGCTAACCCAGCGCCACTTATGCCTTAGGCGCCGTTTGGCACCCTTAGGTGGGGGGAGGTTGGACATGGCCAGCCGTACTGCTGGCCATGTCCGGCCAGCCCTAGGTCGGACGGTGGCTTGGGAGTCGACCGGCGGCCACTGCGCTGCCTTTCGGCGCGCTAATGGCCGCCGGTTGGCAACCCTCACACCCGTGTGTTACACAGGTGTGACGCATCTGAAGGGGTCTCGGCCTCCATTGCCGAGACCTCCTCAGATCTACCGCTGGCAGGAGCAGTGCCGGTCAGTAGCGTGGCATCAACCACCTTTTCTTTGTGAGAGAAACCCTTTTCTCTCTGTTTTGTTTTCACAAAATCAAAAACACAAATTTGAATACGATACAGATTTTCATTGCATATTCTTATACGCACTATAAACAAATTGATGTTGAACCGAGAAAACAAATTTCATAGATACTGATGTGCAATATCAATTTGAAATTGAAAAAACAAAATTTTCATTGCACAGTACGTTATACAAATTCTCACGAGCCTTTAGAAACAAAGTCGAGATCTTCGTCATATATCTTACACAGAATCCATAAAACATGTTAAACAGATTTTTAACATCCTCACAAGTTCACAACAATTTTAATATTAAACAAATTAAAACCGAAATTTAAAACATGTTATTCAATAATCACAGATTAAATTAAAACTTGTTATACCGGGCGAAAACAAGCTAACCTGCCTCTGATACCAATGTTAGATTTTACTCAAACGGAGTGGGTATCCGAAATACCTTGTGCGGAATCTACGATTTGTAGGAATATTGGTCACTCGTCTTACAGCCCACGAATCACGAACACTGCTCTCACGTCGTTCAGGAGGCTACCAGAGTCTCCTTGTGAATTCCACCCTTCAGATCTAAGGCTAAAAGATGGAAGCCTGATGCCTTGAGATAAAGTTCTTCTCTGTGAGACTGTTTAGAATATGTCGATTGATTTTTCTCTTTACGTTTATTTACACAGAGACTCCCAAGGAGAAAAAGCAGCTAAGTTTGAATTCAAATAGAGATCTATATAAGATCTTCAGTTTAACTATAATTCAAACTCCAGCTTTTAAATTTAAACTCACATGTGGATGCTCCCATGTGTCATGGGATTTTCCAACAGATCCAAAACGAAAAAGCCAGAGAAATTAGGAAAGGGGAAGGTGACGCCTGTTCAAGTCGCGTTCATCGTTGACCGTTTTCTCTCCGACAACAACTATTATGAAACTCGCTCCATTTTCAGAACTGAAGCTTCTTCTCTCATCTCCAAATCTCCCATTCGAGAGGTACCCATTCTGTGTTTTTTATTTTTTCCAAAATGGGTTGGGTTTAAACAAAAATCTACCAAGTGGGGTATATTCATTCCGATGTACTAAAATGAGAATTGTTGGGGTTCTTGATTATGGCAGGCACCAAAGAGACTGTTGATTTTTTGAGGCAATGTTGAACGTGTATATTTGTTTGAATGAGCAGAAGGTCATGGTGGATCAATAAAGGCTTCGATTGGAGCAAGAGAAATCTCGGGTCCAGACTCTTGCAGGGTATGCAGGCTGTCATGAACACTTACAACGCCAGCGGGGGCCTGCCATGGCCACTAAATTTTTCCGCTGAAGCTACGAGATCAGTTCAACCAGCCTTCATGTTGTATCTGCCCTGTTTTTCAACTTCACTTTAGTGATTCTCTAGTGAATTTCATTTGGTGCTATTCTTATTCTAGTATATCTAAATGCTTTATGATCCCCTAGTTGGTAGAGACGGGAACCTAGAGAATGTGAAGTTCTTACTACATGGATACTCAATTAAAATTGTATCTATTTCTCAATTGGTCCTTTTTACCAAACAATATCTTTTTTTTTGTCCCATAGATCAGGGTGGAGTGTGGGAGTTGTATTTTACCTGTCAAGATTCTTATCTATTCTTGTTGTTGGAGCATTGGGTCTTGAGACATCTGTAGAACTCCAGCAAGTCAACTTAGTACCTTACTTTTATTGTGATGCATGATTTGCAGGTTCTGGATGAGCTTCATCGCCAACCTGTGTTTGTTAGAGTGATTGCTTTTGTAGGTGGTAAATTTGCTAATCATATTATTTATAGTAAGCAGTTTCTACCTGTATTCTATTGAACTGGTGAGATAATAATGTCGATAATGATCAAACTGATAGGTGTTATATTTGCTTGGCTGAGTATGAGGAAGGGGACAACATCCGAGTTCTGCCCTGTCACCATGAGTATCATGTGTCATGCGTTGATAAGTGGCTTAAAGAGATTCACGAGTATTTATTCTTGCCACCTGCCTCTTTTCCTTGTGTTTTAGTAGTGGGTGAATTGTTGTAGTTTCCTGCTGCTCATGCATTTTTGCTGGTTGAGTTTTTTTGGGGCCCACTAGGTTTGCAATGTGTGTTCAGATGGAAGAAAAAGCAATCAGAGGTTAATCTTCTGATGGATGAAGAAAAAACACGACTAGTTAGTCTTGAGAGTGAGAAGGTGCATTTAAGCCTGCAGCTTATATTTTGAAGTTGATCCAACTTGTGTTTAATCTCATTTCTTTATGATGGATTTTCATTTTTACTATATTATAGTGAAGTTTTAGAGTCTGTATTTATCTGGCCCCATAGCCTGGCTTGTATTTATCACTTAGCATTGCCCTTTAATCACGAGCAGGAACATCATGATCTTTTTTTGGCCACTCTACCAGCGATTGAATCATCACTTGAGGTATGCTAGAGTACCGCTCCAAGTATTTCAGCTACTTAAAATAAATGAGCTTTTCTAATTTGTCCTTTTAATTTTAAGCTTTATCTGACTTACAAAATTTATGTTCCATTGATTTGCTGATGTTCTAAATCAATATGAGCTTGCCTCTGCTTTTTTTGTCTAGCTAATCAAGAGAGGTATGAACTTATTTTGCATGAGACAACCGCAAATTCAATAGTTTCTGAAGCAACTTCTAATTCAGAGAAAACTCGTGCATCATTTGAAATTCAAGCTCGAGAATTTGCTCAAGCAAAGGCTGTCGTTGCTGAGAAAGCTCAAGATGCAACAACTTGGATAGAACATGGAAGGTGCTGATGGTGTACTGCACCTACTTTTGCTAAAGCTAGGATTAAGGTTATTTTTATTTTATGTTAGAAAATTGTAGACTCTTGTTGTAAGATTTGGTTATCTAATCAATGATGAATTATATTTGCTTTATTATTCTTGTTCTTAGTTTTTTACATTAATGAATTATGGTTATTAAAATAAATTTGTATTACAAATTAAAAATGTAGGTGTTTTAATAAATATAGCTGTTGTAAAAAATTTTAGGCATATGCTAGCTGTTTTAAAAACGCCCCAAAAAAACGCTATTGTAAATCAGGACAAACGCTGCTAATAAATCGCTGCTATAAGCGGGGAAATGCCAGCATTTTTTAAAAAAACTGATGCTCCCTAACTTTACTATTTACAATTAACACTTATTAACTTATCATATCGATACTTGTTTAAATACTTGTGCTAAATTAAACATTTACTTTGCAAGCACGATTTTGGGGGTTAAAAACGAAAAAGTTTGGAAACCCCATTCACCCCCCTCTTGGGTTGCCTTAATCGTAAGAATTACATGGCAGAGGATGAGATCTGCATATGACTGGACATCCATGGACAGGCAGAAGATCTCCAGTGGTTGCAGGGGTAGAGCCATTGAACAGGTCAATATTGGTTGTCGGAAGTGTAGGGGCAATGGGCATGCAGTAGTTTTGCTGTGAAAGGGGAACTGCCAACGTCGCTAGGATGGAGGAGTCATTGGCCTTGGGTTTTCCGCCTTGTTCAACTTCTGTTCAAGGAGCCAGATCTGCTCATGGAAGGCGGTTTGCCAGCCATTCGCCCCATCTTGCTTTGGAGGAGATTGATGAGTATAGTTGTTGTTTGCGGTTTCTTCTTATGATTGAGACATACGCAAACGTGGAGGAGAAGGAGGTGGCTAATCTTGTAGGATCGTATTGATCTGAGGAGCAAGGTTCTCCACGGCCTGGACCAGGTTGGCCAGTAGTGCTTTGCCGTTGGGGGCACGATCTGAGTTTGTTACAACGTTGTTATTAGGGACAAGTTCTGTGTTTGTGATCAGAGGTGGTTGGTCGGCGTTCGATATTTCAACGGAGGAATGCATTATGATGAAGGAAGGATGCAAAGGAGGTGGTTGAAAGCTGTTGTGGTGAGCGTAAAAGTGTTTGGAGGTGGATTTTTTTTAGAATCCCCACAGACGAAGCCAATTGATGATGCCAAAAATCACCAGTAGCCTGAGCTGATCAGAACTGAAAAGGAAAAAGAAGAGGGTGCGGCGTCGGATCTGGAGACTCCGATGCCTAAGTCAGATCTCAAGAAGAATTGAGTATTAGAAGAGCAATTAGCTTAAGGGGGTCATAACACCATGAGTCTTAGGACTCTTTGAATATATGAGCGGAAAAGCATGGAGGGACAAATTCATATGTGAGCTGGCCGAGGGCCTTGAATGCGCTAATGGACTTGGGTGGGACTACAACTAGTGTATTTCAATGGGCTGGGCCAGTCATATTATGGCCCATCACTATGTATAATTTTTTTCCCTATTTATATATTAATAAAGTCTTTACAATATAGGTGGAAAACCTCAATTATTTGTTAAATAAAATAATATAAGGAAGTGTTTTTTTCCCACAGTCTAGAACCTATTTAACAAGAACAGCCTTAAGAGAAGAAGCCTATTTTTTTGGTCACTCATTTCCTTTGTCTCAAGCCAACTTCAGTTTACCTTTTCAATTCCAAACTCTTATTAGTTTTTTTTCCTTAGCAAACTCTTATTAGGGTGTGTTTGTGTTGTAAAATTTTAGTGTTGTTAAAATTTTAGGTATTGGGTTTAGTGAAAAAGTGAAGAGAGAAGTAATTTTTTATATTTTTTGTAGTGAATAGTAGTGATTTGATGGGGGAGAGAGAGATTATATTGTAATTTTTTATTGTGTTAAAATTTTAGAGTGTGTAAAATTTTTGGACGCAAACGCACCCTTAGATGAGTTGATGATAAGATCGATTTTTGTATGAGGTTTAAGAGAAAAAAGAGGAACCACGGCCAAATAGTGCTTTGTGGTCCGTTCAAAAGGGTTTTAAGTACCGAATGGCCCTCAAGTTTTATCCCCTATTTTAAAAATGATTCTTGAGTTTCAAAATCCTAAAAAATCTTCGGGTTTGGTCATAGAATTAAAAAATTGTTGTTCCACCTATTTATCACCCAAAAAGTAACTAATTAAAACCACCTTATAACTAATGAAGTGGTGTGCTACTTGTCCAATTAGCCAATTGAGACATACCTTGTCAAAAAAGATTAAAAACAATGTAGCAAACTAAAAAAAACAATTCAAGAATATTTTATTTTTGTATTTTGTCCATGTTCGATGTAGCATCATCACTAAGTGATGAATTATGATTCTCTGCTTGAATTGCACTATACAATTCAGACATAAAATTATAGAGGATCTTGATCTATAAGAGATAGGTAAACAAGTTCTATTGATTGTCTACGACTCTACCATCATGTCTGTTAGTTCCTAAGGTTAGAATATTGGCTTTATTCCGTGACATGTATATTATAAAGGAACGGTGCCTAAGATATAGTTGATCAAGAAATTGTGTTTCAATGAAAATGATTCGGTTGTGAAGAAGTCAGAAAGTTATAAAGTTGTTATAGTGGTCAAGTGCTGGTTGGGCTAGCTTGAGGCGAGCTTGAAGAATTCACGTTGTAATTTGGAGCTAGCTTGGAGCTCAAGCTCAAACGCGGAGAATTAATAACTGAATTACAGCATTGGTTTTCCCAGTCATTTAAAAGGCTCTTTTTGCATGTTGGACATACAGACTTCGATGAAAATAGAAGAGAAAGAGATTTGAAACAGTTCGAAGGCTCTTAGAAAGAGATTTGTGAAGATTCGAGAGGAGGTTGTTCTTGAAGACTTGAAAGACTCAAGATTTTGGTTGTCCTCCATCATGTGCTGTTGAAGCAATCAATCACCACCAAGAAAACCCCATTGTGGCAGTGGGTAAACATCGGAGTTCTGGTGTTTGTTGATTGGAGTTCCAATCGTCCTGAAGCAAGTTTGCTTTGATCAAGATTCATTGAAGTGAGAGAGAGATTCAAAAGTTTTGGATTCTATCGATTGGTGCGGGTTCGAGCGTGACGTTCGAATTGTTTCTTTCGGGATTTGTTAAGTAGCAAAGGTTTTGTGATAAACAAAGTCACAGACAGTAAGTGAGTCTCTCATTTAGTGAATTGGTTAACCGGCGGGGAGCCCAGAGTGGTTTTTCCCTTTTGAAGGAGGTTTTTCAAAGGGTTTTCCATTTCGTAAACAATTGCTTGTGTTTGTGTGATTGCTTGCGTTTAATTTCCATTTATATTTGCTTGTTAATTGATTAGCGTAATATAATTTCAAATCTTGGTAGGTTGGTTGTGTATCTTGGTTTAAAAGATTAGATCAAATATTTTCTGCACTCCAAGTGTTCTAAGTGAACATAGAATAGTTTAAATTGATTAAACATATTGAATTTCTGTCATTAACAGGACTGTATGATATTTTCCAGATCTGGACAGATTCAATAATATTCTTTGTACTAAGGTTTGTATAAGGTTTTCCGCATTAGGGTGAAATAGGTTGTGTTGAAATTTTTAACTTACTATTCACCCCCTCTAGGTAAGTTTAGGGTCTAAATCGTGTCCCACAATTGGTATCAGAGCCATACATAGCTCCTTGACACTTTTAACTCCTAGATAAATAAGTGTCAATCTCTCTTGGTGCCTCCATATTTTGATGGATGCAATTATGCATATTGGAAGGTTCAAATGAGAGTCTTTTTGAAGTCAATGGATGAGATAGTGTGGAATTCATGTGAGAAGGGTTGGACAAGACCTATTGTTTCTCTTGAGGGAGAAACTAAACCTAAAGTAATGTCCTCTTGGTCCAAGGATGTGCTTAATGATTGTAATTGGAATAGTAAAGGTGTTCATGCCATCTTTTTGGCCATATCACCCGATGAGTTCAAGAGAGTCTCTATGTGTGAGACGGCTAAAGAAGCTTGGGATATTCTTGAAACAAATCATGAGGGAACAAAACTTGTTAAGTCTTCAAAACTTCAAATTTTATCTACTAAGTTTGAAGAAATTAGAATGAAAGAGGATGAAACTTTTGATGAGTTCTACGGTAAATTGAATGATATTGTGAACTCTAGTTTTTGCCCTTGGAGAAAAGATACTTGTAATAAGGGTTGTTAGAAAAGTCATGAGGTCTCTACCTGAGAGGTTTAGATCAAAAGTGACTGCTATAGAGGAAAACAAAGATATTGATCAAGTCAAAATAGAAGAGCTAGTATGTTGTTCTCTACAAACTTATGAACTTACTCTTCCTTTGACTAAAAATAATATATCTATTGCTTTAAAATCTATAAGTGAAGAGACTAAATAGTTTTATGATAATGAATCTATGGATGATAATGATGTTGCTCTATTTGTGAAAAGGTTTCGTAAAGTTTTCAAGTTTAAGGAAGTAAATGGTCAAATCAAAAGCAACCTGCAAAATTTTCCAGCAAGCCAAAGTGTAGCAACAAAGAAAGGAATGAAGTCTATGAAACTAAAGGCAAGTGAAATCAAGAGATACAATTTCATGAGTGCAAGGGGTTCGGCCACATCAAAGCCGAGTGTCCTAATTACTTGAGGAAGTCCAAAGGTAAGGTAATGAACGTCCCTTTAAGTGATGATGAAACTGAATCTTCAAAAAATGGTGATGATTCTTCTTCGGAAGAGAAGGTAAATTATATAGCCTTTACTTCTTTAGTTGATAATCTAAAATTTTTTGATATTGAGAATGATGATCTTTTAGACTCGTCACATGAGGATTTGGATGAAGATGATGATCTTCAACATCTATATCATCAATTGTATGAGAAAAGTTTGAGTCTTAAAAGGGAAAATAATGGAATTCTCAAGAAATTTAAGCTGCTGGAAATAGAAAAAGAAGAAATGATTATGAAGTTAGATGAGCATGTGAAACTTGTAAATGACTTAGAAAAATGCAAGACATCTCTAGAATCACAAGTTAGTTAATTAAAAATAGAACTAGAACATACTAAATCTCAACTACAAGATTTTTCTAGCGGGACAAATAAATTAGATAAAATGTTGAGTCTAGGTGTTTTGGGTTGTGATAAGAGAGGTCTTGGCTTTAAAAATTCTAATGCTCATACTCCTACTACATGTAAAACTATTTTTGTTACAGCCACTATTAAAGAAAATGTTGTTGATGTTAAAGTGACTCAAAATCATGAGAAACAAAAAATTTCGGGAGAGAAAATTCCTCCTTTTAAACCATTTTCTAGATTTGCACCTATATGCTATTTTTGTGGTAAGGTTGGACATGTTACGTCAAAATACTATAGGTTGATGCATCAAAGTGAAAATTTTGTTGATATAGCACCCAAGCATGTTCATGTTAGCTTAATTGATTATGTTAGTAAACTTACTAAACAAGTTGAGCTTATTAAGAGAAATTTAGAACATTTGACAAAAACTACATCAAAAAATGTTTGGATAAAAAAGGATACTAACCATTAAATACGTTTTGGATAGTTTGCGTATGTACCAAATGTGGTTCTAATATCTCTGTGAATTTTGCACCCTATTATTTCTGTAAATCTTGTTTTGATTAAGAATGTGAATTTGTTATATTTTTGCATGCTCTGTATTAATGCATTTCAATTCTTAAGGACTGCTATAGGCATTTGTGCTATTCATTAATTCATTTGAGTTGCCTTTCGAATTGGATAACAATTTTTTTAATATTAAGACTTTCTCTATTTGTATTAGAAGTGCCTTCAGATAATCTTCTAATGATTTTACATGTGATATATTTTCTAAGAGAATACAACTGGACTCTGTAAGAGTTCTAAGAAAATACACATACTATTTTTTTTCCAGTGTGTTTCGCCCAAGATATTGGCTCGAGCAAAATTGATATTATTTTTTCTAGTGTGTTTCGCCCAAGCCTCGCTTGATATTGGCTCGAGCGAAAGTGACATTATTTTTTACAGTGTGTTTCGCCCAATCTTCGCTCCATCTTGGCTCGAGTGAAATTGTCAATATTATAAGAATTCCTAAAAGATGAAAAGTTTACTTTTCTATTCGTCTATCGTTTTTTCCTCTTATCTTTTTATCACTATCGGCCTCCACTCCCATTACTTTATATCTTCTTGTAATCAATTGGGTTTTTACTCTAACTCTCTTGTTCCATTTCAAGGTAAGATCTTCTCTCTCATTTAAGCTATTTTGTTATTTTCGTTAAATATCGAGATTCAATGTTTTTCGATTTTATTTCAAATCTATCAAAATGAGGCTGCTTTATTTTGGATTTGTTTTCTTTGGGTCTCTTAGGATGATTATTAGGTTCTGTATTGAATGTACCTCAGTTAAACTCATATGTCAAGCATTTCATCAAGACTTGTAATCTAGGGTTGGAAATCATGATTTTTCAAAATTAGTTTGATTTTGGATTCTATCTATGAAATATTCATAGGGCTTTTATGTTTCTAGTTTTGCTAAACACATGTAGTTCCTTTCCATCGTTGATTTCACATAATTGATTTCATTGATTGCATGTATAGTTATTTGGAATCTAGACACCAAGATAGTTGTAGCATATATCTTCATGATTTTTTTTTCTCTTTTATGATTCAAAATTTTGTTTAACTAGTTTGAATTGCCTTGATATTCTATGATACTCTTGGAAGTCTTTTATTATAATTTGTGAAATCTTGTGATATAGTTCTTTACTGCATATGTGTGATGATTTTCAGATATAAGTGTTGTGATCACTTGTTTTGTTAAGTATGTTATTACACATTTTGCACTTTATATTCATATGTTATGCCAATTTTTTTTGAAAATGAAAATGATTTTTTCGTTCAAAATTTTCAAAATGAGTTCATATAGTTTTGATGAGGAAGATGAAAAATCTTTTGACAAAGGAGGATGAAGATGCAGATGCTAGTAATATAGATGACTAACCTCTTTAACTATTCGTGTAAAAAAGAAGGAAAGTTGTTGCATGTTGTTGCTAATGGGGAGAAAGCTGTTGAATTCAGGATAAGACTTAGCCATTTAGGGGGAGAGTTGGTTATTTGAGCTGAAGAAGATGTATTGGCTGAATCTGATGCAAAACTGGCCACGTGATCCCCTTGGTCAATTGTGACAAAAAGGGGGAGAATAGTGAGGGGGAGAATAGTGAGGGGGAGTAGTTGTCTAGTTGTTGTTGGTGATATTGGTAATCTGGATATGTTAGATGATGAAACAATGAGAAGGAGTGTAGTTGTTGGTAATCTACATATGATAGTTGTCTAGTTGTTGTTGGTGATATTGATAATCTGGATATGCTAGATGATGAAACAATGTGGGGGAGCGTAGTTGCTGGTAATCTAGATATGATTTGAATATTGCTTATGTAGATCATATTATTTTTGCTCCTAGCTTATGTTCCAATTACATGTATGTATATGATACATGATGTTACTTTTGTTCCTTTGCTTATGTTGCAGTTATATATTTCTGGTTGTTGCTTGATATGAAAATCTAAGGATAAATGTTCTGACTTTATTGGATTTTCATGACATAACCGCTATATTACACTTATTAGATTATGTTGATATTTGTTCTTTATAATCATTATGTATCAAATGTAATTGCAGGTACCAAAAGACCCAAGACACGTTTCATTGAGTCCTATTGTTTTAGAATAGGTTGTGTACAATTGTAAACTAAATTCCGTTCTGGTGATTGACATAATTTGGGAAGAATTTGTTGGTTTTTTGGGTTTTGTCACGGAATTGTCAAAGGGGGAGTTTGTTAGTTCATAAGGTTAGAATGTTGGCTTTATTCCGTGACATGTATGTTGTAAACGAACGGTGTCTAAGATGTGGTTGATCAAGAAATTGTGTTTCAATGAAAATGATTCAGTTGTGAAGAAGTCAGAAAGTTATAAAGTTGTTATAGTGGTCAAGTGCTGGTTGGGCTAGCTTGAGGCGAGCTTGAAGAATTCACGTTGTAATTTGGAGCTAGCTTGGGGCTCAAGCCTAAACGTTGTAATTTCGAGAGGAGGTTGTTCTTGAAGACTTAAAGAATCAAGATTTTGGATGTCCTCCATCATGTGTTGCTGAAGAAATCACTCTCCACCAAGAAAATCCCATTGTGGCAGTGGGTAAACATCGGAGTTCCTACGTTTTTTGATTTGAGTTCCAATCATCCAGAAGCAAGTTTGCTTTGATCAAGATTCATTGAAGTGAGAGAGAGATTCAAAGGTTTTGGATTCTACTGCTTGGTGCAGGTTCAAGCGTGTTGTTCAAATTGCTTCTTTCGGGATTTGTTAAGTAGCAAAGGTTTTGTGGTAAACAAAGTCACTGATTGTAAGTGTTTCTCTCATTTAGTGGATTGGTTAACCGACGGTGAGCACGGAGTGATTTTTCCCTTTTGAAGGAGTTCTTTCAAAGGGTTTTCCACTTCGTAAAGAATCTCTTGTGTTTGTGTGATTGTTTGCATTTAATTTCCTTTTATATTTGCTTGTTAATTGATTAACATAATATAATTTCAATTCTTGGTAGGTTAGTTGTGTATCTTGGTTTAAAAGATTAGATCAAAGATTTTCTGCACTCGAAGTGTTTGTGGTATTGTCTAAGTGAACTTAGAATAGTTTAAATTGATTAAACATATTGAATTTCTGTCATTAATAGGACTGTAAGATATTCTCCAGATCTGGACATATTCAATAATATTCTTTGTACTAAGATTTGTATAAGGTTTTCCGCATTAGGGTAAAATAGGTTGTGTTGAAATTTTTAACTTACTATTCACCCCCCTTTAAGTAAGTTTAGGGTCTAAATCCTGTCCCACAGTGTCTTTCCATTTACAAAAGGCCATCAAAGGTCTAAGAAACCATTCCAAATTTTGTGAAGAAAATAATAATACAGTAATCTTTTTCTTCTCCTGCAAATGTGAGACTTTCTATATCCATCTCTTCACTTTTTCTCCAACTACCATATATTCCCAAAATTTTGATTTGCAAATACCACCATATGTCAATCTTCTCTTCCAGTAATTAATTAATAGATGTTCTCCACTTCCTCTACATGGATGACAATTGATTTGATTGCACTCAGAACATACATGATATTATGGCATGCATCCATGAAACTTCAATGTTTTTTTTCCTAAGTTCCATGAAACTTCAATGACTTGAAAAATATCAAATGGATGACCTAATTAGGTAATTTACACCGGAATTAAGAAAGTTAGGGCGTGTGAAAACTCTTTACTAGGGAAGTTTGTACAAGGAAATTAGTTAGGGAATTAAAGGAGATCCAGAATAGGAAACTTAATATAGATTATTATATTGAAAGAACTGAGTGCAAAGTGTGAAGACTCCCAAACAACGTGAGTTCAAAGTGTAATTAATTCTTACTATATACACATTATCATGATATTGTAAACCCCTCTACTCTTTTGGTCCCTGTATAGTAGTTTCTTACAAAAAAATTAATACTTGGCGGCCTCAAATATTTTAAATTACATGTTTTTCAAATTTTAAGATTTAGTTTGAATCTTGAAAATTTAACATTTTAGACAATTGTTTTTCTTATGATAGTATATTTAATAATAAAACTCATGATGCATGTGTGGTTTACTTCTATTTTTCTTGAGCCCTTTAAACACTCAATTATTTCTACTTACTTTCTTTCTATACTTTCAACAAATGTAACATGAAGATTATAAATTTTAGGTTTTAGGAAAAAAATTATTATTTATAATTCATTATTGTTGTTGTTGATAACTAAAGCACATATATCTAACCCAGTAATTTACTTAAAGTATTTTAATGTATTAAATTAAAAATATAGCTTTATGATATTTGTTTTAAAATATATATTTTGACATTAAATAAAAAATAGAAATATAGTAAATTATTATTTTATGAAGTATGTCCCCCAAATTTCAATTCGCCACTATCCGTCGCTCAGTAAAACCCCTCACTACAAGAAAAATTAACTTTGTGTGTCAAAGTTAATTTCGTCACCCAAATTGTTAATTTCATCAGCTAAAGTTTTGGGTGACAATTAGTTTGTCATCTAAAGCCCGTCAGCCAAGTTTTTAGGTGACAATTTTCGCGTTCTATCTCTTCAAACCGTTCAGCCGGTATACAATATCGTCCGAAATGTTTTGTGCCATATTGGCGAAATTGAAAATCGTCATGCCCAGTACACTGCATCCGTTCGCATGAGTTGTGCGAACGTACTCTCCATACGTTCGCACAACTCATGTGAACGGTTGGTCTAATGTGACGAAATATATTTTATCATGGACAATCTGTGCCCACGGTTATATAAAATAGTTCGCATGGTAATATAATGATGCACGTAATCTTATTACATAAAGACTTCCGCGCTGTTGTTTCATTTGTGACGAAATAGTTTTTTGTCAGATTCAAACACCATTCAAACCCTTAATTCGATAGTTCAGACGCTTTTTTTGTTGAACACATTGGAATGTGTTTTATTACCATGTGAATGATTTCTTATTAAAAGTCAGTGTGTACACGAGAATAATCATGCGGACGGACGAATTTAATGCGAGGCTTTCGAACGGATAGTTATGCGTGAGCACGTTATCATTGAACAAGAACCGTTCGGACGTCTGCTCTACTAGGTTCAACTAGGTTCCTTTGCTGCTCCTCCATCATCTTCTAATGCTCTTGGTTTTTTTTTTCGTTGTTGCTCCTCCATCATCTGCAGATGCTCTCGCATCGTCTGCTCCATATCTGACCGCTTGACTAGAAGCACTTCATAGTTCATCTGTCTAGCCCTCATCTCCTCAATATCTAATTTGGTCTCTTCCAATCTCTGGGAAAAATCAACGGACGATGATGATGAAGATGATCCAACAGACCATACTGAACGACCTTAAACGTCACACGTAACCCGCTTTCGTCCCCAACACCTCAACGAAAATCTCCACTTTGGTGTATGACTTTCCCTCTGACTCATGCAACAACTGTAGCGTCTTTATTTTTTCCCACAAAATTAGAAAAGAAGATAAAATTAGCACATATGAAACATAAACGCATACGAATGCATCATTAAATTTTTCATTACAACTTTCAAAATTTTCTCGTGCATCTTTTGATGTCCAGATGTCATTCTAATGAGTATATGTTTTTTTATACAGTAACGCATAACTAATCTCATCAGATTCTAGATTTTTCTGTATACCAAAAGAAATATTGAACGTGCAAATTAAAATATCTAATAATTTATTAAAATAGTATTTAATAAAAATGTAACTTTATTACTTACTAACAACACTCTCGAGCGTTCGAAGGACCTCGCTCATGATGTGTGTACAATCTTTAGCATAACTCTATTCTCCTTGTTGATTGCACTCATCATTTGCAGTGTACATTTACAGTTGTTACAACAATTGATAATAAAATAAACGTTCAGGATGAAATAAAAATGTTTAACCTGAAATTCCTCACTCGCGAATAATCACAGACACGAGTCGATTCTTCCTTGTTTATATCGGGATACAGGTGCTCTAACGCCTCTTCTTTAGAATTGTATACCAAGTAATGCTGGAACATTTTATTTCTGTGCGTCTTGTACGTTGTGTTCATCGTAGACGTCACAGTGATGCGATCCTTGGCTTAGCCGTAATCTAGTTGGAAGTCATCCTTAATATATATAATAGTTAGTACGTATAAAACTTTCAAGAATTAAAATTTAATAAATTATACTTACCAACACTCGGTTCATCACATACGATTTAACCTCGTCGGGGACCTCCTTCCACTTACTCGTCTCAAATGAGACATGCTGTCGAACGAGCACACCAATATGACTTGAGAGCATTGATGTCGCCTTGTCAACACTGCCCATATGTCCATAAAGGATATCGACAGTCAGCTTTCCTCCGGTATGAGCCTTGAGTAAGGCAATCCGACACGTACTACCACGAATGTGTCTCATTCCGGATGTCGCTACAAATGAAGAACAATAATAAAAAATTCTGTTAGGCATAGAAATTTAAAAGTCATAATATTTAATAGAGATTGACGGGATAATATATTTACACGCATAACTACTTTGGGTGACTACTGGACTGGCTGTGGTAGGGGACGATAATTCATTCTTATCCCTAAGTGAAAGACCTGACACTACGAGTATACCGGGACTACTCTCAGCTCGAACAGATGAATCGCACCGAAGACGTTTCCTTCCCGCTGGCATGACGTCGTCCTGTGACAAAATAAATCAATATTAGAGAAAAAAACATAATGAATTATCACTTCCTTCTACTTCATGTTGTTGTGGACCGCTCTAATTGGTTATCAGCACAAAAGCCTCGACATAATTTCTAGTCAACGGGATCATGTCAATGGAGCTAAGGTCCACAAAAAGCTCAAAAAGACTCATTTTCATGGTCTGCTTCACGGTTCGACAGTCCTTCTCCATTTTCACTAGTTTCCTCATCAATAGGTGAAATATCATATGTGTTTCTAGGGGTAATCTTTTGAACAATATTCCAGTGATTGCCCAACTTCATATCATCGATAGAAAACACTTGATTTTGCATAGTTGCTAGCACGAACGGGTCGTCTTTGTACTACTTTTGGGATGTGTTAATACTAACAAATTGATCACTTTTATCAAGACCTAAGTTTTGAGTACTCAAGTCAAACCAGTCACAATTCATGAATTACCCTGAGTTCGTTATCCGAACTCTATATATTCTTAAATGGGGCTAAGGCTAATAAATGAATGCATGAACATAACAGAAAACACCGTTCAGAGGTGTTGTTACCGTCCAAACTATATATATCTGCGTCATACTTCTTTCGTAAAGTCAGAACAGACAATGAGCCATCCTGGCTATGATTGTCGAACAAGACAATTCTTCTACTCACAGATTCCATTTTCAAACCGAATTCATGCCAAAATCACAAACACTTCAATATAAACAAATCACAACCAACCCTAAACTCCATTGCTATCATTTTAGACCCTACAAAATCGAAAAGCACATGCTTTGATATCCTAAAATTCATGCATTTCATCCAAAAAACAAAAGAAATTTTAAAACCCACTAACCTCAAATGCAATCCAATGCGAAATCTCAAATGAGTTGCTCATTGCACACCCTTTTCAATGAGATTGACGTCAAAAATCAGCTTCCTTCTTCTCATCTTTCAAAGGAATAAAACACCTTCAGACACATTTATTGTTGTCCGGACGCCTACGTATATAGGTTTTTGAGGGAATCGTTGCCGTCTAAAATTTCACATAGTCCGAATGTAACAGTTTACTTTCGCAGGTTGGTTACATTTCACGACACCGTTTTAGAAATACCCAAACTACAACGTGTGATCATACAGAAAAGTGTCTGAAGATCCTAAACTCGTCTGCATGTTGGCTTACATTTCACGACACCCTTTTAGAAATCCCCAAACGACGACTTATGAACATAGGCAAAAATGTTCGAATGAGGTACCTTCAGGTACTAGCATGACATGTAGGAGCTGGGTCAAAGAATACTGTAGGGCAACGAAATTTGAGTATCGGTCTTTAGGGCCTCAGCACGGATGGACTGGTAGATGTATGATGCCATATCAACAGGAAGCCCCGTACAACTACTAGGTACAAGAACTCGGCCTCGCCATAAGAGATCTTCATTGTGTGCTTCTTGGGGTCGAAGGCGGAGCATAGGATACAGTGCATGCTCCTCAAAAAAGGAAGCAGCTGCCCATGTTGCATGTTGCTTTCCTCCAGGATAGCTGTATTCTGGCCCAACAGTGTCCGGAAAGCCTCGGCCTTAGAAGGCCGACCCTCCTCTCTCAGTGGCAGTTTCGGGAACACTATCACATCCCTCTCATACCCCAAGAAGCTCGCTAGCTCGTCCAAAGAAAATGTGATCAACACGTTCCGAACGGTCACGTCCATACTAGGCTCATCGGGTCTGTTGCCCAAAGTATAGAAGCATAGAACTCTCGCACCAGATTCTTTAACGCATAGCCGGTCCTTTAAAGGAACGTTCGCACATAATTCAAACGATGACATTTACCTAAAGAAGGTGCCCGAACATGTCCAAAGACGCCCAGACGATAGTTCGAGGAACACAAACCAAACAGCTTAGATGAACAAAAAGAACAAATTAAAATTCAAAAGTATTAAATTGAAATGCATGAAATTGAAAACCAAACTCACGAAGAAGGTCTTACCTGAAGTTATTTGTGAGATCTCGAAATAAATCTCGAATGGGTAGTGAAAGTGTGATTTTGACTAAGTCTGACCGGTTTAATGTGCTAAGAAGGCGTTCGCACGATGTGCATAAGTGTTCGTACTCGTCTCAACGGTTAGATTTACACGTCACCCAATCAAATTCAACGTCATTAAATATGCATGATTCGAAAAGCTTCAAGAACTTAACTGTGAGGACACTTTTGACATCATGTCTCTGAAGTTTTTTAACGTGGAACCACATGATTCGAGGAAGAAGCATCTATACTTTTGTGGACAAGTTCTGCAGCATCCAAAAGAAGTTATTTTTTTGCGTTAAAATGTGCATCGGTACGTCCGGATAGGATTGAGTCTTCATGACAATTTTTAATTTGTCACTATATGCTGATGATTATTATTCATTAGGGAATGACCGTTCGGACATTGTGAAAAGGTAGTCCGGACGGTATTGTAAAAATTATGACGATTCTAATCATCATTCAGTAATGAAGATTTGGAATCTGTCACCCATCAAAGAGTCCGAATGATGTTCTTATTGGTTCGGACTGTAGTTTGTATTTTGTGACTATTTTTATCGTCACTCATTCGCGACGAGGTGTATGTTGTCATAGTTTTAGGACCTGTCTGGATGGTTTTGGTGACGAAATTAATTTTTTGTCATGGAAAGACCACTTTAGGTGACAAAATTTGGTTTGACGCTCAAAATTTTGTCACCTAATGTTAAGTTTCTATTATCCCCTTTCATAATAGAGAGGCCAGCCCAGAGAGATTTCTATATTCTCCAAGAAAGTTGCTAGTACCCCACTTTTCATGATTGTTTTTCTTACTTGCTTCCTTTTATAATTTTAGGTGTATTTTTATTGAGAGCAATCCTAGCTAGCTATCATAGCACTTGAATTTTCGTCATGAAAATAATTCGGTTCGATTAACCATAAATTCAAAACATTTATTTGAATGCTATGTTTATAGCCTAGCTCTAGCTAGGGAGAAAAATAAAGAAGAAAGAATGCTATATTGAGAAATAATTGCGAGCTATTCGAGTACAAGTATGTTACGTATGACACTTAATTGTAGAAGAAAACTAATATTTCAGGCATAAAGTAATGGATAGCATGACCTTTTTTTACGATTATTTGCAGGAAATCACAGACAATTGAACCATACACCTCATTCTTCTATCTTCTTTCTAGAATTCCCTCATCCCTCCCCGAATGTCGAATGCCAACTGCCCCCACCCTTCACCACCCTCTCCGGCGACGGGAGGAGAATCACCACCCTCCCTCCTTCTATGATGTTCTCTTGTGGCCGGATACCTAAATAAATCCCTATTTTCGGTATTTTTGTGGGACTTTTTTTCTTGCAAGTTTGGAGCTAAGATCTTGGTGTTCATGGAGGTCTTTTGGAGCACACAACCAGTGGCGCTGTTATCTCACGCTTGCATGTGCGTCTCACGGGCACCCACACTTGCGTGTGTATCTCACGTGCCTTTCCTTTCTTTTTACTAATTTGCTATGCAAGCGTTTTGTGTTTGACCCCTAGGTCCACTTGCAGTTCATTCTATACTACTTGAAAGTCGGTTGGTGGACGTGTGGGGGTGGTCAATCGCGCATCTCATGTGCTAGGCCATTTTTCACCTTGGCTGACTCTCCTCCTTCAGTCATCGCTCCTCTTCATCATCTAATTTTTTTTCCGTTGGTCATTTTAGCTTTTCGCCTTTCTAGGCTTATATGGCCTTTTGTCTCCAATTCTTGTTAGCCCGTATCCTTTACGGAGGGTTTAACTAGCCCTTTTGAGTATGCAAATGAGGCATTTGAACCAATGAATCAATAAATTTAGCTTAGGAGAAAAAGAACTTATTTCATGACGATATGAATAGTTAGAAAATTTTCATATCACTACTAGAAATTTAACATTTAGTGACGAAATTCTCGGTGACAAAATGAATTTCGTCACTAAAAGTCCATTTTTAGTGACGAAATTTTATTTTTCTCACTAAAAATAGGTATTTGATGAGGAAACTTTTTTTCGTCACAAATTTCATCACTAAATGTTAAAACGTTATTTTTTTGTGACAAAAAGTTTCGTCACACAACAATCGATTGGTATAGAAACGATCGATTGTTTGGTGATGAAATTACGTTGCCACCACTACTGATCGTTCTGCAGTACATAAACGATCACTCGTTGAACAATTAACATGTGGCAATGCGGGATGCCGATCGATCATATTATTATACTGATCGATCGTTAATGCAACAAATGGAATTCTGCCACGTGTTGCCACGTATTACGTAGCCGTCATTGAATCGTCGTTCGATCGATTGTTGCTCCAAGAAACGGTAAAGAGCCACGTGTTGGAACTAAACATGAGCTATAGGTGCATTTACCGATCAATCGTTGCGAACGATTATATGAATAAAGCGAACTCATTTTTACCAATTATCTCCAAAAAATTCTCACAAAATCTTCTCAACTTTCTACGATCGAGTTCGTGCTGCATTGTCTTCCAAAGTTTGTGAATCTTCTCCCACTGTTATCTACTTCAAAGGTACGTACTTATGTCTTTTAAGCTGTTTTATATTCATTTTTATTTTAGTATTTTAAATAGGCCATATGATCCATTTGGGTTCATAAAAATGTTGTTTTTTAGTGTTAATGTATATTTTAGGAGTTTATGAGTTCTTAGTTTTTTAAATATGCCATATGCCCATGTGATTTTGGGCATGTTTGGGGTTATCATAGGAATTGTAACTTTTTTTGAGTCGTCCCCGCGATGATCAATCGTGTGTTGATGGTGATCCATCATTCTATAGTTTGTGAGAAATGACGATCCATCGTCTGATTTCAATGATCGATCAGAAAATTTAAAACTGTGCATTTTATTTGAAGACGATTGATCATCTGTTCACTTACCGATCGATCTGTAAATTTAATTAGAAACGATTTTTTTTACTATGTGGGGATCGATCATCCTAGTGGCGATCGATCTCTTATGAAATATGATGTGTTTTGGTGCTTGTACTGATCCATCGCTAAGTTAAGAGATCGATCACGAATTTCGCCGATGGATCGGTAGGTTTAAAATGCACAGTTTTTTATATGCGATCGATCGCTTAATTATGCAATTGATTGTTACAATTAGCGATCGATCGTGATAATTGGCGATAGGTTGTCATTTTGTTGCAGCTTAGTTGTTTCAAATTTTAATTATATTGTTGTGATTATTTATTAACACATTTATATACAATTGTTGCAGCATACCTAAAATGTTAGGAGCCAAGCGTTCGCGCACTTCGAGGACAACTCAGGCGATGACCCTAGAGAGGCGGTTGGAGTACTTGAAGGGGTGACTGATGGCCAAAGAGCATCCAATGACGCTCTTAGATTTTGATGAGTTATTGTACGAGGAGCATTCCCACTACCAGCTCTTTGAGTACTAGGGATTCCTGCATCAGCTCTACTGGGTAGATGGTTTTTGTGTGGACACCCTGGTGCACGATTTCTTCTGTGCACTTGTACCAGTAGATAGAGCACCTGAGTTGCAATTGGATGTGCGAGGGGTGTAGTTCATATTCTCAGTAGATGTCATTGCCGATTTCATACACTGCCCTCAGCCCGAGACTCCCTCCTTCCCGGAGATACTGCTAATGGATGAGCACAAAGACATTAGAGAAAGATTTGTGGACTCTGATGACAGGGGATCTCTGCAGTTGTTGGCAGCATAATCAAGCAGAGTGAGTTCACTGCATTTTGGCGGATTTGGCACCTCATTTGAGTGTTTAACGTGGATGGCATAACTCATGGTACAGACGACCCTTTTGCTAGAGCTCAGTGCATGTTCTTGTTGGGTCAGCATACGAGGATAGACTTCCCGCTATACGTGTTTGAACTGATCATGGATGAGGGTTATAAGCGCACTGAACAAGTTCACCTTGTCCTTGTCTAGGAGAAGGGGCAGGAGGGCACGTTGAACGTTGGTTCGCTTATAGAGCCGTAGCGGCCGCAGAGGGGGTTACACGACCATCGACTGACGCCAGACCGAGCAGATCAGAGGCACCTCTCGAGACGAAAATGTCTCCAATGCCTCCTCCCTATGTGGTCCAGCAATTTACGGACCTCGACAGCCATGTCAGCGCGATTGTTAAACTGCCTCTTGAGGGTCATGTCGAGAAATTGGAGAAGGAGATAGAGTGGCTTCGAGAAGACCAAGAGAAGCTCCCAGCCGGCTTTGAAGGAGAGTCCACTGTTGCAATGTTGTGCAACAAGAAGACCGTGGCTCATATGACGTGGCAACTTTCCATGATGCTCTCCGACCTTGATTTTTTATTATGTTTTTACTATCTATTTTTGAGATACATTTGGATTTGTTTTTTTTGGATTTGGGTTTTTATTTACGTATTTGGGACATATCTATTTATTTGTGCATATGTAGTGACTTTGATTACATTTTATGTATTTTTTATTTGTATTTTTCCCGACACTTAGATACGTAAATTAATGAAAATACCCTTTGGTTGGCAAAATTAAAATACGTATCTAAATATAATCTTTGTTGTAATTTATAGCGATCGATTAAATAAGTAATATAAGAATTTAAGTAAAAATAGGTAGGTAAATTTAGGAAAGCATGTATAAGTTGTACATATTGCATTATAGAAACATTTTATAAGAGTTAATATGAAGAATCTATTAATATATCAAAAATTAGTGATATAACGCTTATTTAGCACATGATTATAAAATATTAGCGTGAGGTATGTATTAAGATGACATTGCAAGTGAAATAATTTTAATAATTAAGTAATTTGTCTAGTTAAAAATAATTTTTTTAATATAGAGAATCGCCAATAGATCAGTGACATAACTATCGATCGTGGAAGGACATTGTCGTTTAGGCTATTACGGAGGATCGATTGACGCAACTTAACGATCGATCGCTTAAAAAACTTAGCGGGAATTTTAAAGTTGACAACGCAATCGATCGAGCTTCAAATGCCCAAATGCTCTAAGGTCGTGGGTGTAGTACAAAAACTCACCCACGGCGAGAGGAGACCAAAATCTTGTGCCAATGAGCTATTTCTACTTCAAACTTAATCCAAACACCGTCTTTTTTAGTTGACATTGTATTTAGAATAGCTTACGAGTTAGCCCAAGCTCAAGTTCATTGGTTGGAATTTAGTTCGTTTTGGTTTTGATTTCGTGCAAGAGGTAGTATAATCGACCTATACTACGATTTAGGAATGATTTGGTTGGTTATTTGGTGAGGTTTTTGATATGGGTATTTATGGGTACTGTGGATATGATTTGTGATGATTAGAGCTTATTAGGGTGTTTTTAATATGTACATTGTAATGAGAATTGGTTGAGGTTGATTTGAGATTGCTTTGGGCGTGGATTTGAGTGTGTGGGGAGGGTTGCCATGGGTTTTACGATCTGAATAATAGACGATCAGTCGCTAATTTAATACGATTAATCATTGGATAGATGGAATACCAAGGATCGATCGTTATTTTTTACACGAGTGATCATCTTTTAGGTGGAATACCGATGATCGATCGTTGTTTTTTAAGCGGTTGATCATCTGTTAGATGGAGGTGTGACGATCGATCGTATTATTTAGGCGATCGGTCGTCCATACAATTGACAATCGATCGGCTTAAATTAGCGATCAATCACTGGTTAAGATAGTTTGCAAAGTTAATGATCATGTGTAGCATTTATACTATTTACATGTTTAAGTATTGAGGTGCTTGAGTTCTATAAGTGAATTATGAAGTTTGAGAAGCATGGGGATGAATATTCAAGTATTTTTGAATTTTTCTGTGTGGGTATATCTTTAGGATATAATGTATGTACCTTTAGACCTGTTCAAGGGTTAATACGTGATAAATACGCGTTTATGCCATGACAGCGGTATTGTAGTACTTGAATCACATGAGGGAAATACAACAAAATTTTACAGAAGACTTGTAGACATTTATGCCATGCAATACTTGCAGGGAAATACAATATATTTGTTTAAGTGTGATTGGTGGGACACCAGATATCACCGTGGAATTTGTATTGACGAGAACTGTAAGAGCATAAACACTTCCCAACTGTGGTATTCAGAAGATCCATTTGTTTTGGAAAATCAAGTAAGTCAAATGTTTTATCTAGTTGATAATCTGCATGGACCTACATGGCGAGTCATGCAGAAGTTATCATGTATAAATGCATATGACATTCCCGGTGTATCCGGAAGGTGAAGTTGATGTAAACGTCGAATCGGGAGCAACCATCACGAATGAAGAGTATTAGGAAGATGATGTCATTGACTAGTTTATATACTTACGATAGTTTAATCTTAATCCGCTACGAAGGGATTACGTTGCGCAAAACGTCATCCAAGCTTTTGATGTAACTCGGCGGAAGAAAAAGCCGTATAGATAGTAATAATGTTTCGGAGAGGTATGAAGCAGAAATTAAAGAAAATAGCAAAGAAAGTGGGGACGAAGATTCGTTCGAAAGTGATACCGAACCTACTGAGGATGAGGCATCGGGCAATCACTTGCATGAATCAGATTATGATTAATAATTTATTTCAATTATATGTTCTTTGTAATGTTGATATTTGCTGAATTGTTTTTACATGTTATGGGCGATCACTTTTACGGTCACTTGTTATGGGCGATCACTTGTAATGTTCGTTATAAATTCTTTGTCACATCTTTATGGGTTTTTTTGTTATGTCACAGCTTGTACGGTGAAATGAAGCGTGGACGAGAATTTCCTCCAGTTAGTTCTGGACAGTTGCATGACACACTCACTTCGCTTAGTATGACTCTGATCCTGAGTCCTACAAAGAGCGCTCATTCTCCAAGACAACCAAGCTATGAGTCAAGGCACACCAGCTTGTCCTAGTAGTTGTGCATGTAAGAAATTATTCTAAGTTATATTTTAATTTTTTAAAATTAAACGACCGAGTAACTTTGTTAATTTCATTTTATGTAGTGTCATCTGCTTTTAAGCGTAGGAGAGGTGGGACACGTGGGGTTGGTTTGGAGAAGAGTCTTGGGTCTGGGAAATTATCGGTGCATATCCCGGAGGGAGAGTGTGGATGAATTTCTTCCACTGCAGCCACCCTACCCACGAAGATTGGAATATTAGTCCGAGGGCTAATTCCGATCTCCGTTAACAAGTGGGACGATGTTCCTGCAGAAGTGGAGTACATTATGGATCGGGTGTTGGTATGATTAGACTCATAAACATAGTCTTCTTGGTTAAGCATTTCTTTTATCATTGTAATATTGTATGTTTTGGTACTTATGCAGGACCACTTTGACCTTGACTATACACGTCAGGAGGACGTGAGAACGATGGTTGAGACTATATTGACTGCACATCCAATCTACCGCAACCGGATGCATGCGTATTTCAAGAAGTTCCCGAGTAAAGAGCCGGCGTTGCTAAAGCCATCCCATGATACCACGAAAGAACAGTGGAAGGAGTTATGCGATCTGTTTACCAGCGAAGCATTTTTGGTACGTGATTTACAAAAACTCATCGCTTAAATATTGCATTCCTTTTAAATCTAACTACTTAAAATATCTCAGAAACGAAGAGAGCAAAATAAGAAAAATAGATTGAAGTTGACTGTGAATCACACTGTTGGTTCTTGCTCGTTCCATCGCACTCGAGCTTGCATGGTAAGTGAAGTACTAAATTATGAGTTTTATTCATATTGTTTGTCAATAACTTTATGCTATTTCCATGTAAGAAAATATAGAAAGCGGCGAAATCAATCCTTCAGAGCTGTATAAGAAGATTTATACAAACAAAGATAGTGTTTGGACCTCGAAAGGAGGGAGAGAAATTTATGTAAGTCGGTTTCATTTTAATCTACTTTATGTAATATATGTATAGTTTATCTGCTTTAATGTTTCTTGTAATTATTGTTATTTCTCAGCAACAGATGGATGCCTTCCAGCACCAGTGTGATTTAGAAGAGAAAACTTACACTAAAATTGAAGTATATTCTGAGATATTGGGTGAGAAGTCAAGATATTTTTTGGGGATTAGGATGCGCGTTAAGCCTCCCCCTTCATTAACTTTAACTACACAGTCTTCTGATCTATAGCACCAGCTAGCGAAGGTAAGGGATGAGACCTTTTAGAGAAAAAGACTTGCAAGAATTTGCGAGGAAGAAAGCTGAGATGGTGGATTCGCTGAGGGACAACCGTGAGGAGCAGCTGGTGGAGCAGGAGCGCATCCGGTTAGAGCAAGAGGAGCACTTGAAAAGGGAACAAGAGCTCATGCGAGTGGAGCACGAGGAGCACATGCAAAAGGAGCATGGGCACATGCGAAAGGAGTAAGTGCGCTTACGGGCAAAAATATCAAAGGAGCTGGAGAAGAAAATGTCCTCTGTAATGGATAAGAAAATGAACAACATGTCAAAGCGACTATTCAACCAGTTTAGGGGCTAAAAAAAGGAAGATACATGTATGTTGTAAAATCTTTGTGTTTTTGTATTATTACGATCTTATTTTCATATTTAATTACAGATCATTATGTATTATTATTGAACATCAATATTGCGATTATTGTTCTTGTTATTGTAATAGTATGTGTTGTAGAATATTTATTATTATTATTATTGTTGTTTTGTAAAAGAACTAATTTTGTTATTTTCGTTCGATCGTCAATTACAGCGATCTTTCACATCTTTCGATAACGATAAATCGTGAATAACACCGATCGATCATCAATATTAACACGACTAAAATAATGATCGAACGGTAATATAACCAATCGATCGGGTCCGTGCAAGTGATCCATTGATGTTATAACGATTGATCGGTTTAGAAACAGACGATCGATCATCCAATTAAAACGACCGATTGTCAAATTAGAACAATTGATCGAGTAGTCAAACAAGACGGATCGGTAGTTCTGAGACTAGCGATCATCAATATTTATCGATCGATCAAAATTATTTTCTTGATCGATCGTCATAAACTCCGCGATTGGTCAGTCGCATCTTCCGATCGATTATTTCCAAACAAAGACCAACAGACTGATGATTTGACCGATCGACGACTTCGGTTTCAACGATCGATCGGTGAATATACTGATTGATCATGGTAATTAGTGACAAAAAAGGTTTGTCACTAAAAACTTTTCTTGACGAAATTCAGGTTTCATCTGGAAATACATTTTGTGACGCTCTTATGCTGACGAACCTTGTCACGTAAAATTAGATTTAGTGACGAAATTTAGACTTTTAGTGACGAAAAATTTCATTACTAAAAGCCTTTTTTTTTGTAGTGTATGTTATAATTTTTTGCATGTGATGATCATTTTCGTTTCATAATCCTCTCCATTTTGTTGTCCTCAAATTCGGAGAGAGGTAGATAAAATATCTGGATTGTACAACATTCAATATTGTTGTATTGATTATCAAATAGTGCGAACCCTGCATCATTCAATGAATGCTGTATTTCAATCTCAGAATTGAAATATCCAATTCGGACAATAAACAATATGGGATATCTATGAGTCTTTTATAATTGACAGATAATTATTCATGATGGCTAGACTATGTCTAAGTTTAAGTGAGGAATACACGGCTGGATCATTATCATTTTAATGGAAGGGGTTCGGTTATTGTACAAAGGGTTATTGTGTGAAGCTGTGTGAGTTAATGGCTGAGATTAAAAGATGGACATCTGATGGCTAAAAACAAGGCCGCATCATTTAATGAAGACCCAAGTTTTCAAAGACCCACCTGTCTCACTCTCTCCATTCTCTCTGTTTAGACTTTCTCTCTATCGTACAGTAACTAGACCAGATTATTTAAATGAAAATAAGAACTACTTAATTTTGGATCGCTTGTCCAACTCCCATATGACAACATTTCTGTGTCATTGGCATTAAAAAGTTATGACATTCAACAGTTCTATGCCATTGATACTTACTTGGTAAGTGATCAATGTTAGGCCTCAATATCTTTCCAAGCAAGGATATCTCGTTTTGGGCAAAATAGTAAGGATCCCATCCTTTTCCACCATCTCCTATCATAACGTATTAGTATCCATCCGCAGGTCCAAATCGAATATGTCCCGCACGGTTGAATGCAAATGGACGGCCCATAGTGAAAATCCTTCTCACCTCCAATGAACTGGCACTGTGTCCCTAAGAAATTGATTGGGTTTAATACACAAATACCTTTTATACTCAAGAAGTAAATCAGAATATCATCCATTGTGGGATTGCACGCATTTTTGTCCCTTGCTCAATTTGGAAAGCTTTTCACATCTTGTTGATTCGTCAGTTGCAGGGTAATGGATGAAGAAAGTCTTGGAAAAATAACAAATAAGTTTATTCGGGTTATAAGAGGCAGAATGTAAGGTATAACATGTGGGCTCACGACAAGGATATGTAACAGGGGCTAAAGTTATAGGGCATAAAAATTACTAAGCCCTCAATTTGGGCCATACTTTTTAACCCATGGCCCACTTCCTTTATATGATTTGGGCCCTAACTCCCCTGGTTAGGTTATTATGCAATGAGCTATTGTGTGAAGCTGTATGAGTTAATGACTAGGATTAAAAGATGGACATCTGATGGATGAAACAAGGCCATATCATTTAATGCAGAACCAAGTTTTACTCGACTCGTTTTACCCTTACCGACGACATTGTCAAAAATCGCTCGAAATTTTTAAAAAATAATGATAAACTTTCACCAGATTTTTATAGCGGCGTTTGAAAAAGCTCTGCATGATACTGCAGGTTTAAGATCTCCATACACAAATACCAATTAAAATGGCTACAAGTCCCTGTTTTCAAACGCAGATCAAATTTGAGGGTCCATCTTGATCCGGCCTTAATCTTTCTTCTCCCTAACACTCTCAATGGCATTTTCCTCCATTTCGTCGAAAAGGACAGGAAAAAAAAAGACTTTATTTTGTTTGATTGGAGGAAATTAATGGAGCGTGGAAGGCAAGTTGGCACCAAAAAACTTAATTCCCCTTTTGGGAGAACTATCCCGTTTTCCCCACGCTTAGTACTGGAGGGTAATGTGAAGAAAATAGCGCTAAGTGTAGGATAGTAATTTACAATTTGTGTTATTACCGCGGACACACGCATGATCAACAATATACTTCAATAAAAAGGAGCATCTAACAAGAGAAAAGTGACATATTTATGTGGTTCGATTGACAGTGTACCTACATTATAGGAGAGTGCGACCAATTTCTGCTATATGGAGATCGATTGAGTTATATAATAAATTAAAAACTGATTCTTCCCTGACAAACTAAATATTAATATTAATTATGCCCAATGAGCTCATATTCCTCTCTACTCCACTTCTTTAAGGTGGTTCTATTTCCTTCATTATATATGTTGTGTTCAAAAATTTTGGTAATTTATTCTAGAAATAAGCTACAGTATCGGCCAGAGACGCAGGTAAAAACCTTATTTCCATGCAATTTGTTGCAACATTTTTCTTGAAACACGGTTAAAATTTCTTTAGCAGCCCTTTTAAAACGTTGCTTACCTACCTCTCATGGTTAAAAAAGTTGATAATCATTTCAAAAAAATTCATATCGTCCATCCAAAAAACGTGTCTCAACTACAGCCAACTCCCCCCCCCCCATTTTTCTATCGAAAAAACAAACCTAGCTTAATTTGTTCTAAAAATGAAAACCAAGTGACACACGGGGCATGGGGCATGAAAGAGGTTGACTCCATTCCCCTTCACTGTGTATGGCCAATTAACTCCTCGCTTTAGTCCGTTCTTTTTCTTCTTTGGGCTTAGGCCGATAGTCATCAAATGGTATAATGGTCCAAAAAAATCCAAAGAAAATAGTTTAAAATTGTGAAAAAAATGAAAAAAAAAACTCATTTTTGTTGGTTCAACGGTTACACGATTTAAGCGGTTACAGTCTAATTATTATCGTTAATACCGTCACCGGTAAGTGTGGTTATTGTGCCTTAGCAGCGCAGTGATGGTGTCAAATATGTGATTTCATCAATTGCAGTAGTTTAGGTTAACGATAGTGTAAGTGACATTTTTCGCCAAACCGTCACCTACACTACCGTTAACCACTCCAAATCATGGTAGTAATGTCCTGGAGCCCAACTATAGACTCGAGGCGCTAATGGGGAAAGTCAAAAAGAAAATTTACCTTTTCCGGCATTTGTACAATATGCAACAAAAAAAATTAATTTTTTAGGGATGAAAATAGAATTCTAGATAAATCTTTACCAGTTTTTTTTTTATACGCCGGAGAAAGTACTTTGTAGCGGCGTTTTTAAAGCCCTATTTTAATCCATTTCTACCAGGTTTTGTTGGAAAACGGTGCTGACGATATCTCTAGCAGCGTTTTAAAAAGCATCGCTAATATAAGTGCATGAAGGATCAATCTGCTTTCTTTTTCCTATGTTTTGGTATGCACTGCTAGAGCTTGCAGTTTTCTATTATTTTATCTTTTCACATATATTTTAATAAGCATATTTTATTAAGTAAAAATATAAGCAAAATAAAAAATACTTAATCATTGCAAAAATGATCGACATTCTACGTACAGAGTTTATAAACAGTACGTGGCACTATCGAACATCAAAGAACTAAAATTTTATTCAGGAGTAACGTACAGTAGCAGTAGCAGTAGCAGTAGAATCATCATCAATATTGCGGCAATTGTAATATTGGAAAAATAAAAAATAAATATTTTATTGACTTCTAAACATTGTTTAGGCAAATTCTCAAGGAATGTATCAAGATAAGAACAAAAGGTTTCACAAACACACGTACATTAGGCAAGTGTTTGTGTTTATTGGAGTTGGAAGAATATTTTTAAATCTCTATCAGGTGAAAATATAGTAGTGGAAGTGAGCGTAGGAATTTCCAGCACTTTAGGTTGAAGCTTAGTCTTCAAACTCGTGGATTTGCTCCTAAACCACATACATTGTTTTCTACAGTACTTTATCAAACCGTACGCCTGTATGAGACTATCATTACAACCGCACCAGAAAGTTTTTGGTTTCTCTCACCACAACATTTTTGGTCTTTTAGTGCGAAATTTTTCGTCACTAAAGATCCTGTCTTCGCTGCTGAAAAGCTTCAGCGATAAAAAAAAATCGTCAGAATTTAGTTGCTGAAGCGCCGTATCAGTACTAGCGCACCAGAACCTACAACCCAGTTAAAGGGCATTTTCTTCATCGAATGACTAAAGAAATGTTTTTTTTTGGGTTTTTTTGAAAGTCAGGGGCAAAATGGTAATATAATCCGGTTGCGGGTAACTTGTTTGGCCTTACCATCTAAATTTATGCCCAATTTAACCACAGGGTGTAAATCAATAGGACTGATAACATAAAAGACTCAATGTCTAAAAAATAAAATATTGGGGGTACAAAATGTCGGCACCCATAAATATTGGTGGTGCAAAGTACTTATTTAACCCATATCTTAACCTATGTTGAGATCTAGATAAGTAAACTAATATATATTTTATCCAAACATAAGTTTTTTTTCCTGCAACATTGCTTTATATTCCACTATTAGACGAATAAAGTCATAGACCTGTCAATTTCCATAGATATTTATACAACAAAAGTTAGATCCAGTTTTTCATTCTCATTCTCATTTTTACAACAACATACAACCATTACGAAAAATAGGAATATTTTCATATACAAGGCCTAGTGCTCTTTTCAACTTCATTAGTGTCCTTTGACGATTTAGCACCCACAAGAAGTATATCACTTATTCTTTCGAGTAACAACGTAAAACATGTATTACTCCAAGGTCCAATACACTTTAAATGCTATAGGTCAACAATAGCTTACAGTTTCCTAAATTTTGTACACCCTTTATACAATGGATTGTCCACATCTTTAAGCATTTCATAGAATTTTGTAGCCACATCATTATGATATTGTGTCTCTTATCATACATCATTCAGTTCTCCACATAGTTCTTCATTGTCAGGTTATGTATAGGAAATATCTCATGCACCCCGATAGACGTTTTATATATTCGACTATCTTCAATAGAATGGAAGGAGTTCTACGACATCCTACCCTACTCCGTAACTCTCGATGGGCAAACCGTTGGTTCCAACTCTTCGAAATCCTATAATGGACCAGATGGTCGTGTACTTCATATAGGCTACACCTCTTGCAATCTACACACTTTACACAAGGGCACCAAAATGTCCCATCACTAGCCTCACTCTTAGATACAAAATATAGAAATTCACTGACTTCCCCTCGATTCTTTTCGATCTAGTTCTTGTCCATTAGTGACAAAGCACATGCCTGTGACAGGGGAAGGGTTGGTAACCTAAAGGTAGAGTCTTTAGGAGGAAGAGACACAATGGAAGGGATCTGGAGAGTTCGAGAGTTGTCTTCGGGGGGGGGGGGGGGGGGGGGCACTTACATTGACTTCAAGGGAAACTTGGTGACTTGCAACTTTGGGCGAGCCTAGTGTTGGCCTAGGAGTGGTTATGTTAGTTGGACTAATAGTAGGTTAATAGTCCAACATTTATGTTATGGCTTTTTGTATGGTTTATTTCGTGTGGGCTTTATGTGAGACCCCGATTTTCTCCTACGTAATTGTTTATGTATTATCTTTTATTTCCAATGTAATAGCTTTTATTTCTTCATGGGGCTATGTTTTTGGCCAATGTATGGCCTAATCCTTATGTTATGGAATTTCGATTAAAATGGGATTTTATTTCATAAAATCTCTTTAAATAATTTTAATGCCATTTTATGCAAGTATAAATTATATTTATATTAGGAGCCGAAATTTCAAGTAAGTTTCTCTCTTACAAATTTATATTTTTCATTTACTTAATATGATTCATGGACCATAGAATTTGAATTATGATTTAATTATTTCCTTGTATAAGCCGAAATTTATTAATAGATTAAATGATGAAATTCTTTTGAATACATGGATCGAATATTTTATATCTTCTATATGTGACATGTATTATTATCATGTGGCCTATAGTATTAATAGAATTTCCATTTGAATATTCAATGATAAGCTATGTAGTTATGTGATAAGTCTAGAGATGATTTAATTGATAAGCACACTTGCTTATCACAGTGATAAGCAAGCATGATAAGTTAGGAAACTTTTAGAGTGATAAGGCCTTGTGATTATTGTAGAGATAGGCTAGGGCCATTATCACATGATAAGATATCATGCTTATGAGGTGATAAGCTATTGGAATGGATAGATAAGTTAGGTAAGAGAGAAAACCAAGTTGAAAGTTGGTTGCAATTTAATGTGGAAGTAACTAGGTTGGTTGGAAAGCAACCAAACTAAGCAAAGGAAGGCTTTTACGTGAAAGGCTTGGAGGAGAAATTTGAAAGCCAAAGTGAGGTGACATGTGATGTGTAAGAGATGTGTAAGAAGGTGTAAGTGTGTAAGAAGTGATAAGACAAAGCATTGAAGTAAAAAGAAAAGAGAAAAGCAAGGGAGAAGGAGTGATGGTCGATGGACTCATGGGAGGAGAGAGAATGATGTAATTCAAATACAAGATTTGCTAAGGAGACAAGATTTGATGGGGAGTAAAGATGAAAGAAAGAGAGAGGGAAAGCTTATGTGATTGTCGACCAAGGCCCCCCCTTCACCATTTTCCTTTTTGATTTCTCTCTCTTGTCAATTCACTCTCTCAAGCTTTATGTCATAGCCTTAGAGTTGCATTGGGAGACTCAATCTCTCACATCTCTCTTGCAAATGCCATGACCGAAACTCACATCCCATTTCACTCTCCAAACTCTTCTCTCTTGGCCGAATATTGCAAGCCCTCTCAACTCTCTCCCTTTTGCTTCTCTTAGCCGAACCTCACACTCAATATTCAAGGTTTGTTCCTTTTCATCTTGCACCTAAACTACTTTCTTCTAGCTTACCAAATCTCATTCTAAAAGCCAAGTTAAATCTCTCTTGTTGTAGACAAAAATCCTTCCTTGAAAACCCTAGCCATTTGACACCATTTCTCTTCAAGCTTACCATGTCCTCTTAACCACCATAGAACTTCCTTTTAAACCAAGCTTGGACATTTCTAAGGAGGGTGGACCGAATCTTTGAAGGAAGAAAGGATAGGAGGAGTTGGTAAAGGTTGAAGGTAAGTTTAGTTTTATTGATGCTCTTGCCTTAAGCTTCACAAGTACTAACCAAAGATACTTTATTTTCTAGGTGCTCAAGCTTGGATAAACAACAAGGTAAGGCTAATGTGATGTTGTTGGTATAGCATAAGTGACCGAATGGGTTTTGTGTGGATCTTGATGTTTAGGTCATAATATGCCTTGATGATTGTTAGATCTTGGATGCTTAAGAACCCTAGGTTGCTTACATGCTAGATCTAACCATGGAAACCCTAGATCTAAGGTTGTATGTAAAGAAAAAGGCAAATGAAGAACAATGTATGCTAAAGGAAGTTAGATCTAAGTTTTGATGCGTTGGGTTGATGAAAGTTGATTACTTTGTTTAGATCTATGGATGTTAGTGTGTATAAAGAGTAGATCTAATGTTGATGGAATTATTTGATGAAAAGATTAAGTATATGCATGCTAGTTAGGTCACAATGCAAAGGATGTGCATGTTATGATTTTTAGCATGAAAAAGGTAACATTTTGGGGTATGGCCGAATATGAGCTATGTAGGATTTCATGTATAGTTTTGAATATGTTTAAATCTGGACATTGACCATGACATGTGCAAAATTAGATGCACATGTCATGGTAGATGATTATATTAAGTATTAGATGCATGCATATTGAAGGAAACAAAAGAAACCTAATCATTTGGGTGAAAGCATGTGTTGGCCGAATGCTATGAGTATGATGTATTGTGTTGGTGCTTTGATTTATAGATCCTAGGTTGTGAAATTGTTGAATGGAGGATGGGATCACCATTGGAGTAAAAGTTGTGATTCTAGTGGCCGAATGTTATAGTAATAATGAGACCCTAAGTACAATTTATGATTTATGGATTTTCATTATTGTGATGGATAAGGAAATTAGAGTTTAGCCTAGTTGGAATAGATATTGAAGAACCATGATCTTTTGATTAAATATCATTGGGAACCCTAGTTAAGATTTAATCGTAGTTGGATATAAGGTTTTAATGGAGTACGTGTAATAAAAAGAGACTTAGGTTTAATTCTAAACCTATGAGTATTATTTAACCCTAATCGAGGTATGTACATGAATAAATATATTTTTATTTCAATAAAAATATTAATGATTTAATAAACTAAGTTTTGATTATTAGTTAAGGAAAAGAATAAAATATTTTTTATGATTAAATGAATTTCAGTGATATGTATATATATATCTTTGGTTGATGACCGATTTCAAAAATGAAAATATTTAATGATTGCATACTATTCTTAAAGTCTAAGAAATATTTGAATCGCTTGTAGGCGATCCACGTGTCTGTATATACGAACAAAGAAGACCAAGAGTAAGTGAATACTGTAAGTGGACAGTAAGTATTCTTTTCAAAACTGGAATGACACACTGCATCGTTTCATGAACAAACATGAATTTTAAGCAAGCATGAATTTTTAAGCAAGCATGACATGACATGTGCATTGCATGAATTTTTCAAGAAGAAAGTTTTATGCAATGATTTTATGGAAAGAATATGAGAAGTTTTATGAAACGATAAGTTAAGATAAGGGGCACTGGTCGGTACCGTACCATCAAGTTGGACTCCCATACCGAAGGACAATTATGAGAAGGATGGGTGAATCCAAGAGGCTGTGCAAGCCACACTGAAGGACATTGAGAAGGTGTGGTGCCTCCAAGGGTCACGTCTAGCCACTGAAGGACATTGAGAAGGTGCGCTAGCTGACCATATGTAAGGTCTCCAAGGGAATTCGGGGACGGTTCCGAAGGGAACGCACAACCCTGACTTCAGGGGTCAAATGGAGCGAGCCCACAAGTAAAAGATATGAAATAACTATGAAAAGGCCAACAAGGGCACAAGTATGAATAAGCGGTTTTCAAGGGCCAAGGGCCAGTTTTACAAGCAAGTGTGAAAGAAAGATTTTCAAGGGCCTGGGGCCGAAAATAAGCAAGAGCATATGCATAATTCATGACATGCATGTGCATCACTAATCAAGTTTCTTTCTTTCATGATTAAGCGGGCATAAGTCAAGAGCATGATTTAAGTTTTATGTTTTTCCCTTACTGAGTCTTTTTGACTCACGTTTTTAAAATTGTGTCATTCCAGATGTATCAGGTGAAGAGAGTCAGGAGGACTACCTGACCTAGAAGCCCAAGATATTATGTTTCACATTTTGTTGATAGTGGCATGAGCGTCACTAATTGGGTTCTAATGTGTTAAATATATGTTTTGTATGAACTTAATGAGAACCCTAATTATGTTAGAATTTGCTCGAACCCCTCGCGATCCTGTACGTTTCCGCCGTAATCAAGTAAAAACATAAGTAAGTACGCTGGAGTCATCCGGGGGATAGCTCGCGGCTGTCACGGTCCCTGCGGGATGCCGTTCGGGGCGTGACACTTTAGGCGTAAGTTGTCTTAGTTTGTCTGGCCCAAGCCCATTATGGGGGAAGGCAGTTATTAGAGGCAAATTCTATCCTGGAGAGAGGCATTGAAGATCATTACGCATAGTCGTTTAGCAGGAGACTTGCCATCTCGAATGGGCATTGTTTTTCAACTCGTGCAGTTCATCCAATCATTGTAATAGTTTATTCATCAATCAAGTAAACTGTTACAATGCCTTTAGCCAAGTTCCATCCTTCTTCGGTAAAAGAAGTGCAGGGGCATCACTGAGCCTTTAGCAAAAGGTTCTCCCACTTATCTTTGCAATTTTTCATTCTCCATAGGACTCATCCTATTGCCCGCCTTGTTGGGAATGATGAAACCCGGTACTAGATCAATACAATATTGAATGTCTCTCTTAGAAGGGAGACCATATGAAATTTCTTCACGGATGACATCAATGAATTTACGAATAAGAGGTGATTTATTCAATTCTTCGTTTTCTATTATCACCATAATAGCATAAATTTCGTTAGAATACATAAACCCCTTTTCATCATCACATATAGAGAGAAAATTATTTCCTCTCCTTTATAAGGTTTTGAAGATCTCTCCAAATGCAAAGGACCCAAAATGATCCTTGCTCCATCTTTAATAAAATCATAAGTATTCTTGAAACCATCATGAATAGCTTTTCTATCATATTGCTATGGTCTATCAAGAAGAAAATGACAAGCATCCATATGCACAACATCACATAATACTTTATCTTTGTAATTCTTGCCAATAAAAAACTAAACAAGATTACGTTTATTTATCTTCAACCTATTTTTTTTCTTCCGAAAACCACGTAATCTTGTAGGGTTGAGGATGAGGTTCCTTGAGTTTCAATTTCTTCACCATGTCTTCAGCCACCACATTCTCATAGCTTTCACTATAAATAATAATATCACAAACTTTGCCGTGGGAATTGCAACTTGTTTGAAAAGATGTTTGTCTGGAGCCATTTGTCACAATCTTCGTAGACTGACACTACAAGAAATATATTTTTAGGTGACAAAATTTTGGGTGTCAAACCAAATTTTGTCACCTAAAGTGAACTTTCCCTGACAAAATATTAATTTCGTCACCCAAAATCATCCAGGAATGCCAAAACCGTATGGACAAGTCAAAAACAAGTTCGGACGTATTTCTGATGTGTCGACATACACGGGTTGCGAATGAGTGACGATAAAAATTGTCACAAAAACAAAAGCCCGTCCGGACGAACAAGAAAACCGTTCAGACTTGCTGTAGGGTGACAAATTCCAAATCGTCATAACTGAGTGACAATTAGAATCGTCACAATTTTTACAATACCATCTGAAATCTTTTTATAAAACATCCGAACGGACATTACCTAACATATAACAATCATCTAGATAGAGTGACAAATTAAAAAGTGTCATGAACACTCTATTCAGTTTGGTCGTTGTCAACAACGTTCCAACGGAAAAAATGCCCTCGTCCGAACGGTACAAAAAAGCTCGCATAATTATGAATACTTCTTTCGCGAATCATGTGGTTCCATGTTGCAAAACTTCATACACGTGACATCAATACTGTCCTGACCAATAACTAGCACCTGGAACGTATAAGTTCTAGAACCTTTTCGAATCGGGCATATTTAATGACGCTAAATTTGATAGGGTCACGTGTGAATATAATCGTTGAGAAGAGACCGAACATTAATCTAAAGCGTTTGTACAGTTACTGGACACATGAAACCCGCTAGACTTTGTCAAAATCACAAACTCACTCACTTCATGAATTTACTTCTCAATTTTATGCATTTTGATTCAATACCATCCGTTGTTTAGTTTTTTGTGTCTATCAAATTATGATGTTTTGCTGGTGTTCATCGAAACACGTTCGGACTTCTTTTTACAACGTCCGGACATTTTCTGCAAAATCTAGATGGTCCTTTTACGTTCGGAAGTTCTCTATTACGTTCGAACGTCCAAAAATTTAAATGACACAGTTTGAAGTTCGTGCGAACGGTTTATGCTAATGTTCTGATAGTTTTTGCTAGGTTGACCATGGAACGCTCTGGGAGAAGTATCACTAATGTCGGGGGACAAACAGAGCGACCAGCTTGGGCAGACGCCTATTTAGCGTAGTTAAACGAGAGTGGTCAGGTGATAGTGCAGACGACGCTTTTGTTTTGCATCCAGCTCCAATGCCGCTTGACCCGGTCTAGAGACCAAACTTTCTCTAACGGATAGAGCTATAATGGTAGAGCTGAATATTATGCGGATGGAACTAATAAGGATGAGAGAACAATTGTCTTAGTTTTCCCAGTCTGTCCATACCGTTTCGGTACAGCTGCAGACACTCATCAGACCGGTGGATAATATGAAGGAGCATTTGGCGCATGTTCGTGATGCCCTCGGACAAGATTTGGACGAGCCAGAGATAACTTGTGATTTGGACTAGTCTTCTACTTATGCTTTATCAATATTTTTTATTTATCGTTTGAAGGACCGTTTCCGGCTTGTATTAGACATTATGATTGTGTTTTTCATTCAGTATTTGAATTATTTTTTTATATTTTTATATTAATTATGTTTTCACTGGATTAAATTTATTACAATTTAAATGGATAATTAGTAAAATTAAATGGGTGACTACACTAATGGAACGGTTAGTGTAATTAAATTGTAACGGTTAGAGTAATTAGCTTTTAATTACAATTAAATCGTGTGTTCTAAGGGCTTTTCGTGCATGAGATTTTGCGAGTTTGATTTCTGATGTTATAGATACTTTGCCCTAGTTGAAGTCCTGGACAAAATACTTACGGCAGCAAGATTGTTATCACGCATTTACCATTAGGTAACATTTGACTGAACGTAAATTTGAAATAGAATAAACAAACATTATTTGTTCACACAAAGCACGGATACCTGTACCACATATAAAAGAAAAACAACTATAATATCTCACTGGGTAAGGAAGTGGCACTACAAAAAAAAAAGTTTTATGTCACTAAAAAGTACAAATTTCATTACTAAAGCTTTTTTATTTCATGACCAAAGTTGGGTTTCATCATGAAAAGTTTTTTGTGACAAACAAATTTCATCACTAAATATGGCGATCAATCGCCAAAAGTTCCGAAGGATCAGATTATTGTTGATCGATCGAATTCGACTCAACCACTATTGATCGTAACTGGTAATGACCGGACGGTTAAATCAAAGATATTGATTTGTTGGGTCCACAATCGGTCGGACATTGATTTTACATGATCGAACGGTGCACAATGATGATCATCAATTCAATTTTGCTGATTGATCGGTAACAATGTCGTCGAAACGGTTTGTGTGAAACAATAATGTACGCACGCTTAACTATCCGTCCGCACACTTCACATTAAATACTTATGTCCGAATCGTTATTCTTGCGTGCACACTGTCTTTTAAATAGATACTGTCCAACCGTTAGGAAAAATTGTTACAACGTGATCTACAGAATATGCGTCCGCACTGTTGATTTCAGAGTTTGAACGGTATTTAAAGGTGACAAAAAACTATTTCGTCATAAATAGAACAATGGCGCAGACATGTTTATGTTACCATTCGGACGGTAATATATTATCATCAGGATGGTTTTATATAATTGTGAGCATGTATGGTCCATGACAAAATGTTTTTTCGTCGTATGGAGTGTACGGGGCTTGACAATTTTGAATTTCGTCATTATGGCATAAAACCGTTCGGACGGTATTGTTAGACGTCCGGACGATTTCGAGTGACAAATCACAGAAATTGTCACCTAAACTTTTGCTGACAGGCTTTAGCTGACAAACCGGGTGACAACTCGGTTTTATCACCAAAAACTTTTGGTGACAGAAATAGCAGTTTGGTGACAAATTTTTTTACACCCAAAAGTATTTTGTTGTAGTGTATTAGAAAAGTTAACAGTACGCATCGACGTTGTATGAGTAAAAGGCGTCTGAAAGAAATTTCCAGAGCGGCCAGGGATAAAGAAATTTGAAATGAGAGAAGATTCCCTACGGATTGATAATAAAGCTTTCGCAGATGCTCAATCCTTGGACGACGGGATTAAATTTATGCTGATTCCAATAATTCAATCTTTTGGTAGTACTCCTTGCAAGTTATAGTACGCTTTCCTTTTATTGCATCTAATTCAAGAAAATAGAGTTCAGCCTTCTTTAATGAATGCATTTCAAATCGATTGGCAAATTTGGTCAAGTGACAATTTGTATGATATATATATAGTACAAGTATCTACGTGATTATAAAACCCTCTTCAGTGTACGTACTTCAGGTGTGTGAAGATAACGCATATGGGATAGCCTTTCTAATTAATGTCTTAATGTTTGGATTTTCCTTAATTGCTTGGATCACAATCTTGCCTTTCGTTAATGACATCCTACCGGCGGCCTTAAGACATGTTGGGAGGACTATAGCAGGGCCACATTTTCTAAAATAATGTTGTAAAGGAGAAAAGCACACAAGGCAAAGAAATGTTTAAGAAAACATGCTTGTTCTTCGTATTTGTTTTATACAGTACCAACTTTATAAGAAGAATATATATTAGACGAATTGTTTACTAAATTTGGGCTGCCAAGTAAACACGCAACAACGATAATTAATTAGGGCCACGCTGCCATTCGGTTCTCATTTTATTGTCTCTCATCTTATTGCCCTTCATTTCTCGTAAAACTTCTAAGTGAACATCATTGTGGATCCCCCGACAGCACTCAATTACCAGAAGTTTTATTGCAGCTTGCTGCAATGCATGCATGCAGGCCCTCACTTATATTTGTATATAATAGCTCTACGTAACAGAGTACAACTTGGAAAAAAGTGAATTATAGGATAGGCAAGTATATAAAGATTAAAAGTTATGATCTGATATTGTGTCTTTTTTGTTTCACTAAGATTTCTGCAGATTCTTTTCTTGCATCGCATGCTACGAATTCAAATATCTTTCTCGTGACGGTTAGAGTTTCACATTGATTAGTGACCATTCAATCTTATGTTTTATATACCTGTTGGGTCACCTTTTCCCATTGCCAATTGATTTTGGAATTTGACATGGTATCAGAGCCAACTATTTATGGGTTTGTCTCACTTATTTGTGTTCTATATTTGTTGTTCACGTGCATCAACTATGTTCATTCGGCCTGCGCGTGAGAGAGATTGTTAGAGTCCCCCATTGATTAGAGATCATTTAATCTTGTGCTTATTATACCTGTTAGGTCACTTCTACCCATAGCCAATTGATTTTCGGATGAAACTTGACAATGACTACGAGTCTACGACAATTATAAGTCCAAAGTAATCTTGTGAAAAGAAGCAAATTTTAGCTAAAACAAATTACAACAAATAGAAAGTTCCTGGGGAAGTACTGTTCATGATCATAGTTTTCACAAGCGTAATTTTTGGTTTTGTTATTAATAATTAAACACCATGAATCACTTTAAGTAATTCAACTAATTGAGCAATGCATGGACGTAACTGGATTATATTTTTTCTATTTTTTCGTTTGGATTTGTTATGGTAGCTAGCTGAGACACCAATTATATGTTCAATGTTATCTGCGACTTCACAGTCCGAAGGAACCAATAAAATAAAGAAAATTATATTCCCTTAAAGTAGAAAGATCTATGCAGACATTAGTTGAAACAAAAAACGAATGTGGCCTGAAAATTTATGACCGAGTTTGTAGGGTATTAGGTACAATTAAATTACGCCATTTTTTATTATGGTCATGATTCACATTTAATATTTAACTATGGATTGATCGGGATCTCGCATCTATTATCCTTAGGCTTTTTCAGGTTGGTTTGATGCGATGGTGGGGGGCCTAACTCCGCATATATAGCTTCCTGTTCGATCATGTCACGTACGATGGATTTTTCATATCTTAATTTGATTTTTTTTTTCATTTGTTTAGTTAGACGTGTTTTTTTTCCGGATCCGTAGATGGTGTCATTGTCATGTATTCCTGTTAACATTATAAATAGACATTTTTTTTCGGTTACCATTGTCATGTGAACTTGCATGCATGCCGAAACTGAAATCCGCAGTACGATTAATTAAGAATCTAACAAAAAATAAAGGGTCATGTCGCGGGACAAAGTCGTGAGGAATTTTTAATATCGCGAAAACCTCGACGTGCACTTTTTCATGAAGGAGGGAGAGGGAGGGCGAAACGACACCCACTGTCGCTGTCATTCTCCCTCTTATTGATAGACTTCAGCCTTTAATCAATAAATGTGGACACTGTATAATTCCGAAGTCGTTATTAGCCCTGTCTCATATTAAGGAAGAATATTATGACGATCAGTTCATTTTCATCAATGCTTTGAAGGCAGGGAATATGAGGCAGGAGTTATCCTGACTGAATGTTTAATTAATTTGTCGTCCGCGGAAATCAATTTTTGGGGACAGATTATAAATTCCGTCCCAAAAAACTGTGAGTACTGTTGTTTTTGGGATCGAAATTCAATCCGTCACAAAATCTTTTTTTTTTTGCGACCATTTTTTTTTCAAGACGGAATAATCCGTCCCCAATAATAAGTTTTTTGGGATAGAAATTTCCCACAGCAAAAAAAGAAACTTTTTGGTACAGTTTCATCCGTTAAAGTCGATCCCTTCTATATTTAAAACATCCGTCCCAACCATACAAATATGCTTTTGCACTTGAACAAAGAATTACATTCTAATACCCATCTTCAACACGTTCGAACGATAATTCTTAATTTTGCACAAACGTGAAAATCTCAATACAAAAATCCGCAGCATTTGTTCTTAAAAAAAGACGTTCAAACGTGAAGACACTTTTTCGGACGGCGGTTCACGTCCCTTAAAATTGTACCATTCGATCCTGGGGTTTTCATCAACCTTAATAAATGCACGTCCCGTTATCATATATTTTATTATTTTGAGTTCGTTCAAACGTTATTGCATAACACGTCCTAACGATTATTGAACTTTGGGAATAAGAATTGATCGATATCGAACATTTTCTAATTTTTTAGGAAAATCGCACGAATACATTTGAACGTTCGTAGGATTATAACACACTCCCACCCACTTTAGCATACTCTCCAAAATTCTCTCAATCTTGCACTTTTACGTTCCTCCATTTAACTCATATTTCCTAGCCTCCACACACTACAAGTATGTTTTTATAGCATTTTAATCCATTATAATCCATTTTAACGAGTTTTAATCCATGTTTTTCATAGATTTTTATTTCACGCATTTTGATTTGAAAATGCTATGAATCTTTAAAAATGAATACATGTTATTCAATGTGAACATTTCTAGTTAGTTTAAGATTGTTTGGGAATGATTTGGTACGTAAAAATTTAACTTTTTCTAGGGAGTTTGGTAATGGCCGAGTTGACTCTGTAGTTTCGTTTTCATGTTACTGTGTTCGAACGATGCAAATTTTTGTAGTTCGAACATCAGATATGAAACACACCGTTTTGGCCAGACATTGGATTGGTGGCTAAAATGGTGCATTTAAGTATTATCGTTCGAACATAATTGCGTTCAATGTGTATGCTCTCTGTTCAATGTTTTAATTCTTTATGTTCGATGTTGTAATACTTTCCATTCTATGATTTAATACATTATGTTCTATGTTTTAATACGCTCCGTTTGAACCTTTATTTTCTATCTGTTTGATGTTTGATGTTAAACAATGGAACATTTTTACTATGTTCAAATGGATTTTTCTAACCGTTCGAACTTGTTATTGTCCGTACTAACGACCTTTTTTGTTTTGTTTTTTTTGCAAACTAGGCGAATATGCCAAGGTATTCCAAATCAGCTACTTCTATTTCTTCGCAAGCTCCTCCAAATGAAGTTATGAGTATGGAAGAGAGCAGAACACATATATTTAAGCGCCAAGTTGTGGTCAAGAGGTCCGTTTGCACTAAAGACTTCTACGACTTCTATTTTAAGGGCCCCATTATCCACTAGATCTTTTTCCACCACGACTGAGAGGGCATACTCTGTTGGACCAACCTGCCCTGCATACTCCTAGTCCAAGATTTTTACGCTACATTTAGAGGCGACCAGGGGCTTCTTCAGTATCACTATTTGATACAGTCGTTAGTGCTGCAAAAAGATCTACCTATGTTTTGGTGCATGCTCCACCTAATCTTCTGTCATAGCATTTACCCGTATCAACATCACACAGAGTGCACCACCCACCGAGCACAGTTGATGATGATGGTGATGCGGTTGGAGCCGATTTACCTTCCTCTACGCATTTTCTAGACAATTCGGCCCTAGGATCAGTCATTGGCTAGGGAGTGTCAATCATACTGACCTGGTACATGTTGGAATATGGGGTAGGGCTTGGGTGTCATTAGCCCACCGCTACCCAGCTCGGGGCTATCAGCGATGTCACAGCGTCTCACATGGACAGGCGTCATAACGCTGAGTTGTAGTAGCTGCTCCACCGCAGCCACACGAGAGAGATCTGGTTGTTGAGGAGATAAATTGGTCTTCCGTTGGAGCAACCCATTATCAGCCACCACCAGAAGGTGTTCGGGGGGACTTAAAGCGCATAATTGTTGGCGTAGTCGAGACACTCATTGCTCCTGTCTAGCAAAAATGCAAAAGAGACTCGATTAGATTTTTTCAGGGTAGAAGAAATAGCAAAAGGATGAGAAGAAGAGACGGGAAAAACATCATGAAGAGGATAGATGATATCGAGGAGGAGTTGTTGGCAAAGCATAAGAATAAGTCTTAGTAGTTCAGAGGTTCAAACAGTTATTTTGTCTTCTTTTTTTTCTAAATAAGCTTCCCATTGCCTGAGAGATAACAATTCATGGAGGAATCCATGGATTGTCACTCGAAAGGATGTGTACTGGGATACATTCAATGGGAATATTACCCTCTAGATTAGCAGAAGTTGCCCACTAAACAATTCTATGGGCAAGCTCATTTGTAGACCTTTTTACACGCTCAAAAGTCCAATTCACTCTACCACGACACAATCGGTTTATGTCAGCTATAATAGAAACGATTTGCCAGCCTCCTCCTCTATCTCTTTGGTTGATGGCATTTATGACCAAAAGAGAGTCGCCTTCCATAATGATAAGAACATCTGGACCAAGCACCGCCTCCTGGACAGCAAAGAGTGTCGTCCTTGCCTCGCCCACAAGAGGGCTGCTAGGAGGGAGCCTCTTTGTGCCAACAAAGAGGATAGAACCTTCAGAAAATCTGCATATAACAACGGCAAAATCAAAGGAATTTCTTATGGCGACGTCAAAATTAAATTTCCATGAACTTGAAGGAGGGGTTTGCCACACTAGCTGATTGGGGCTTTCTTTTACCATCCATGCAGCAACTAATTCTTGATATCGAGAATGAATGGACCGAATAAGATGCGGTAAATTCAGCTCTCCACCCTTATGAATAGTTTGATTTCTTGAGAACCAAATGGAGTCCAAGAGAATAGCTGCAAACCGAGTAAAATTGACTTGCTGATCAAGTGGGAAATTGAGTAATTGCGAGGGTCTGAGATTGAACTGTATCCAATCTGCAATACTTTGGGATGGTACCAGATGAGTCATTAAGGGCCAAGGAGCTTCTCTCCATAAGATTTGTGCCACCGGACATTCAAAGAATAAATGGACAAGAGATTCATTAGCTTGATAACAAAGTATGCATTTGATTTCAACATCATTTCGATGAATAAATCTCCCAATATTATCCATACTTTGCAGACAATTCCAAGCTATTTTCCATATTAGGAGTTTCAAACAATCTGGCATTGGAATGCTCCAGATTCTTTTCCAGTCATCATTTAACAGAGTATGCTGCAGCTGTTCGTTAACCAAGAAAAGACCATGAAGCGATTTTAAGGAGAATTCACCATTAGGTTCTGCAATTCAAGCCAGCTTGTCTTCTTTATTATTATTAGGAAGCTGGATTTGTAAGATAGCCTCAGCATGCTCTGGGTGAAATAATTGGCATTCCAAGCATTAGAGAAAGGGAAAGTAAGATCAGTAACCATGAACTCCTCATCTTGAATAATAGACCCCGATCTAGGGGAAGGAGCATGCGGTAAAGGAAATGGCAACCATGGGTCCTTCCACACCCTAATATTTAGCCCCGTCCCAATCTGAAAACAAGAGGCTTTCTGAAGAACGCTAGCAACCCGGGTGACCCCTCTCCAAAACCAAGATGCACATGTGGCTGCCTGGGCATCCCAAATAAATTTGGATTTCATGTATTTGGCTCTAATAATCTGCACCAATAATTTATCACATCAGTGAGTACAGTAATCTGTCCAGTTGGGCCTTCCCACAATGGATGTAGGTATATGGACCGAACCACTTAAATCTCGCGTCTCAATTATCTCTCTCCTCTTTCTCTCATAGTCTAAATTATTTTCCTCTTTTATTTTATTTTTAACATGCTATCAGAGCCATTTCGATCCTATGGCTAAGTTTGGATGGCTTTTGTGCACAATCGATATTTTGATGATTTCAATAATGGATTAAGTTTACAAAATGGACATCTTCAAAGACAAAGTCATTTTCATCAAAGAGCCAAAGACTAGAAGATTAAAGATCAAGAAGCTCAAAAGTGAAGTTTCAAGATCTTGGAGTATAAACCTTGTAATTCTTAGTTTCACTTTTGACAAGGATTTGAATCACACTTGCATATATTTCAAAACGTGCATAAATCGTTTTACCTCTTGTTTGAAAGATTAAAATATTTTTAAATGGTTTCAAAACACCCAAATCAAACTCTCAAACCTTTTGTATACTTATGGGAAGTTAGTCTTTAAAATTGGGTGTTCCAAAGATGTCAAAAATGTGGTTTTAATTGAACTGGATCAAGTGCTTAAGTTGAAAAGGTCGAGCGGCTGGTGAAGCAGTCGACCGGGCTTCGACATCTAGGTATAGCGGTCGACCGGTTGATTTTGTAAATAGATCCATTGAGGTTCTGAAAATATGACCGTTGAGTAACGGTAACTTGAAGTGGTCGACCAGTTCATGTAGCAGTCGACCGACTCATTTTGACAAACAACCTCTAAAGGCTATAAATGGCTAGTTTCCCTATGTGTACTATAAATACACCTTAATAACGTCCAAAATGAGAAGAGATCGATCACATATCACTTAGATCACTTGATAAATATATCAAACCTTCATATTTCATATTTCTCATATCATTCACACAAATCACACTTTCATATGTGATTCAAGAGATAGAGCTTTCTAATTTCATATCTACTCTTTGAGAGAGTTTTGTTCTTCCATCTTTATATCAAGAGAGATATTTCCTTTGGTAAGGTTGTTCACTAAAGAAAAGCTTAGAGAGGGTATACCTCAAGCTTGTTAGGTTGTAAGTGGTGCGCCCGAAAATCAACTTGGATTGTGAGTGTTGAGCCCGAAAAACACTCTTGTACGGTTTTCTAGCACTTGGAAGCTAGAGTGTATACTACTTGGAGAATAGTGAGAAAACTTCAAGGCTCGGTAAAGGAGCTTGAAGAGTGGATGTAGGCAGGTTTGCCGAACCACCCAAAAATCATGTATTCAACTTTCGTCAATTTTTGGACGGAAGTTGGATGGAGGGACAGATGGAAACCGATATAAACTCCAGGGACGGCAGGACAACCAACCAACCCTAGGAGCATTTCTAAGAAAATTTTATACCACAGGTACCACTACTAGAAAATTGACTTCTAGTGACGAAATTCTCGGTGACGAAATGAATTTCGTCACTAAAAAATGATTTTTTTGGTCACTAATTTCGTCACTAAAAGTCTTATTTGTGATGAAATAACAATGTCGTCACAAAAAGTTAAATTTTTCATCACACGCCGATCGATCGATACTTTTGTGAAGAAATGCTCCATCACTAAATGCAAAGAGTTTTGGTGAGGAAATTACATCGTCACTCCACCCGATCGATCGTTGTTTATATACCGATCGATCGGTTATCAATAAACACATGGCTTTGAAACACGATCAATCGTTCATCATAATTGATCCATAGCTACGATATGACGATCGATCGACATGCGTCATAGAAGATCTTTCTAAATTTTAAGATAACGGATCGATCTGGGATTTAGGTGATCGATCATTTAAGTACGATGTCGTTTAGATATTTCTAATCTACCGATCGATCGTTTATATTGAAGTGATCGATCATCAAGGATGTCGTCATTTTGTCTTATGCATAACGATCGATCGGTGAAGGCACATGGATCGATCGTCAGTATGCGTCTTCATTTTCGTTAGACGAAGCGATCGATCGGTTCGCATGGTTTCTTTTTAAATGCAAAAGGCGATCGATCGGTACGTAAATTTTATGATTAAACATTTTGTGATTGAATATTATGAGCTTAAATAATTACAAATACAAAATAAACTTTTTTAAGAGTTAGTATTAGCAATGTACTAAGATGTCGTAAACTAGTGATATAAAGTTTATTTAACACATGATTAAAAGTTATTATTATGAGATATGTATTAAAATGACATTTTAAGTAAAATATTTTTAATAGTTATTTCATTTGTTATGTTTAAAATCGTTTTTTCAGTAATTAGGTTTAACGATTAATCGGTATGTCACCGATGGATCGGTAAAGGAAGATGTCGTTTAATGGTTTGAGACCGATTGATCATATATTAATACCGATCGATCGCTCATGTCCGTCGTCGTTTTGAATTCCTTTCCCGATCGATCGTTGAAATTGTGATCTATCGTTTGAAAACTTAGAGGGAATTTTAAAGCTGAAAAGGCGATCGATCGGTATGGTGACCGATCGATCGATGTTTATTGTGCTTGAAATGTTTAAATGCTCTAACGCCGTGGGTGAAGTGAAAAAAACAACCACGGAAACGAGGAGAATGAAGGCTTGCGGCAAGGAGCTCTTTTCCTCTAAAACTTAGTCCAAATATCGTTCTTTTGGTTGAGAGAGTGTTGAGAATAGATTAAGAGAAAGCCGAGCTAATATTCATTGGTTTTTTAATCGAGTGAATACTGAAAATATTTGGCGAAATTTGTGAGATTTTGGTAGAGATTTTGTTCGTTTTGGTGTTGATATCGTGCAAGAGGTAATATAATCTACATACATTACGATTTATGAACGATTTGGTTGGTTATTTGATGATTTTTTTGATTTGGGTATTTGTGGGTATTGTGGATATAATTTATGATGATTAGAGCTTATTAGGATTTTTTAATATGTACATTGCAATGGGTATTGAATGAGGATGATTTTTGAGTGATTTAGGCGTGAATTTGAGTGTGTGGGGAGAGTTTGCATGGTTTTATCGATCTGGGTAATTGACGATCGATCCCTAATAAGTGACGATCGATCGTCTGTTAGATGGTATACAACCGATTGATCGTCTGCTAGATGGTTGTCTGACGATCGATCGTCATATTTTTACCGACCGATCGGTGTTTCACGCAAGTTTTGTTGCAAATTACTGATGATGTGTAGCATTTATATTATTTAGATGTTTGATTATTGAAGTGCTTGAGTTCTGAAAATAAATTATGTAGTTTGAGAAGCATGGAGGATGAATATTGAAGTGTTTTTTACTTGTTTTGTTTGGGTTATATTTTTTGGATACAACGTGTGTACTCTTGACCCGTTCAAGGGTTAGGACGCAATAAATATACGTTTATCGCATAACAACCCTTGAATTGTCCAAAATATGGACAGTTTGAGATTGTGTATTCGTGGTTAAATGAGTTCGGTACTTGGGTATAGTACTAGCATTGGTGTATGACGTCATACAACTATCGTTGATGACATCGGCCCCCAACGCTGGTGCGTGTACTTAGGGACTGGGGGGAGATGCTGCCTAAAGAGGCAACACTAAGGGACCACCGTGAGGAGCAGAGGGTGGAGCAGAAGGAGCGCATGAAAAAGGAGCAAGAGCGCATGCGAGTGGAGCACGAGGAGCGCATGCAACCGTAACAAGAGCACATGCGAATGGAGCAAGAGCGCTTACGGGCAGAAAAATCAAAGGAGCTGGAGAAGAAAATGAGCGACATGTCAAAGCGACTGTTCAGCCAGTTTAGGAGTTCAAAAAAGTAGATGCATGTATATTTTAATAGCTTTGTGATTATGTATTATTATTACGATATTATTTTCGATTTAATTACGGATCACCATTTATTATTATTGATGTTTAGTAATGTGAGTATTGTACTGTTATTATAATAGTACGTGTTATATAATATTTTCTATGTTAAAAAAAACCCGATTCTGTTACCACCCTTTCGATCGGCATCTTCAGCTATCGATCGGTTGTTGTTAAACCGATCAATCGTTCAATACCACTGTTCGATCGTCAATATTAAAAAGCAAAAATTACTGATCGATCAGGAACGTAAACGATCGATCTGTGGAGAAATAGACGACCGATCGATCAGTTACTTAATTAATGTTCCATTGTTGAAATAAATGATCGATCAGTTACTTAATTAACGTTCTCACCGACCGATCGGTAAAAGTACCAATCGATCATTAGATTTAGTGCCAAAAATTTTCCGTCACTAAAAATTTTCGTGACGAAATTCTGGTTTTGTCACAAAATACATTTTGCAATATGAACAACGACAATTTATAACTTTTGAATCTTTGATTTTTTTGTACTTTACTATCTAATTGTATTAATGTTGAATGTTATAACAAAATATTATTGAGCACATATTAACCTTTCTAATGTTGGAACAAATCAAAACATATTCCAACATCAACAGCATTCCAATAAGCATGGTTCGAATTAATTGTAACGATAATTCCTTAGAACACGTCAACGTAACAATAAACCGTCACCGATCAAATACACTTGTGAGACAAGCTTTACCTTCGTCTCAAAATTTGTTGGCCAAAATAAGTGATTCTGTCCCAAAATAATTTGTTCAATTTAATGAAATTGATTTGGTCCCGAAAACATATTAGATCTTTGGGAACATATTTGCACTACAACAATTTTTATCTTCAGTGGCGAAAATTTTCGTCGCTGAAGATAGGCATTTTGTCGCTAAAGGTATTCAGCGGCAAAATATTTCGGCGCTGATTCGTCGCCGTAACGAAATTCAATTGTCGACGCTAAAAATCATTTTTAGCGGCGAAAAAAGTTCGCCGTTGGGGTGAACCTGAGAGCGGGGGGGTGAACCTGAGCCAATTTGACAATAAAGATCAGTGAGCACAAAAAGGGAGAGAGAGAGAGAGAGTCTTACAGAGCAGGTTTGGGGAGGATAGAATGAGTCTTTATATATATATATAATATACTAAATATCTGATAATAAAAATATACTAAATAAGCTATTTCTCAATAACGATCTACTAAATACATTGACTCTTTATATATGTAATATACGTTAAGATTTATTTGTAAAGTGAGAGGACATTGATCGATCATGTGAGAGATAAATTGATGCGAGAATTATATATGCTAATGATTATATTGAACTAGCAAATCCGCATCAAACCAACTAAACTACTAAGACTATTATTATGCATTAATGAACTATTTTGATCATACATAATGTATGCATTGTAATCCAACCAAGGCGAAAATAACAATATGAATTTTGACATCATAATATAATATGATATATCACGTTAAAACAATATTATATTTGAGCGACATACTATAATATACCTGAATAATTTCAATATGATGGACTACCATAAATGACTATACCTTGAGTGACATACTATATTATACCTTAATAACTTCAATATGCTATAATATAATACAACATATCATGCTATAATAATATCCTACTTGAGTGATATACTATATACTATGCCTCAATAACTTCAAATATAGTGGACTGCTATATACCAATTAAACACATTCTAATATATCAAATATTATGTTACAATGTATTTAACATGCATACATCTATATTATATAATATATAACAAAATACACAACAACAACCAAATAAGTCATCAAGTTATATCATACAATAACTTCAATTTCTATAAAAACTCCCTCTAATTTCATATTTTATCAAGTGTGTCTTTTAAAATAAAAATTTTCAAATATATTACTACACAAAATAATATATTATAAGGAATATTATAATTAGTGACATTATATAGCCTAGGATAAGCATTTAATATGATTAATTTATAATAAAGCAAACAACGACAAACTTATTCCATTCAAGATCTTTTTATTGGCGATTTGGTAATTTTTTTCACTAAAGTACGTTCAGTCTCGAAACAAAAACGTCGCATAATCACTTTTAGCGACGAAATTGATTTTTGTCGCTAAAAACACTTTTTTTTTCATTTTTTAGCGACGAAACAAAATCGTCGCAAAAGATACTTTTAGCAAGGAAAGTTATTTTCGTCGCTAAAAACACATTTTTTTCACTTTTTAGCGACGGAACAAAATTGTCGCAGAAGATACTATTAGCAACGAAAGATATTTTCGTCGCTAAAAAGACATTTTTTTTCACTTTTTAGCGACGAACCTATATTTTTGTCCCTAATGTCTTTTAGCGTCGAAACAAAAGCGTCGCAGAAAATACTTTTCCCGATCAAAATATAGGTTCGTCGCAAAAAACACAATATTTTCACTTTTTAGCGACGAACCCATATTATCGTCGCTAAAAGTACTTTTAGCGACGAAAATTATTACGTCGCTAAAAAATTCATCCCTGAAAGTACATTTTTAGCGACGAAATTGATATTCGTCACTAAATGTTATATTGAGCGACGAACCGATAATTTCATTACTAAAGATGTATTACTACCGACGAAATGGGTGTCGCCACTGAAAAATTCATAGTTGAAAATCAAAATTGTTGTAGTTGGTCCCGAAAACAATATCTTTAGGATGATTGGTAAATTATGTCCAAATCAACCTTTTGGGACGGGAATAGGGATAGAGAAAAAAAAAATAAACCTCCCAAAAAGCTTCTGGGCTAGTTTTTCGGACTTTTGGGAAGTTTTCCATGTATTGTAATGTTTGGATTAATCCCCACATTCGTTGACAGCCCCAGCCCAATTTTCGGGTGGATATCATTGCATTCCTTGTTCTGCCTTCTACTTTGATCTCATGGTGTACTTTATTTATCCTGTTGTCTAAGTTCTATTTCAAGTATTTATTATATTTCCTTTCTATTTTCCTTTTGTAAACGTAACTACTTTTTTAAATTTTTGCTTAACTATAGTTATTTTATTTTTCAGTTTATTAGGTATCATAGCACCGGTCTTGGTCCTTCGGAAGCAATTTGAAGCTCGAATAATCCGATCGATAATTTTTTTTCTTCCAAGCTAGACCAATACAAAAGATTATAGAGAACTGGATATAACAGGTGGGAAAGAGGTGTCCGGTCGTCACCATTTTGGGACCATGAAGAAAAGTTCAAGGGAATGCTTCCTACATAATTGGCACTAATGAATGGTATGTAGTGCTGGGCATGTTGGCTAACCAATTGAGATTGTCCTGGAGGAGGGAGGTCATGATAATCAATGAGCGTGGAAATTAGATATCTGTACAACACTACCAACTTTTCATTAGGGCCTTGCTTTTTGGCGTTAGAGAAACCAACAGGGAGTCATCTTCTTAAACAATACTAATGTCGGAAATTAGGCCAATATTAATTGAGTTCGTCAAAACCAGTTTGATGCCCCAATAGTTGGAATTTCCACAACGACCAAAAATGTGTCTGGGACACCAATTAGTTATATATGTAACAAAGTAGGAGTGAATTAGCACACCCCAGTGGGACCTGTTGGGGCGAGAAGGATTTAGATTAGGAGCCCGACTTTTAGCAGCAATGTTCATATGTCATATATAGTACTGTTTAAAGTGAAACAGGGGAGGCATAATTACCAATAAGGGAGGTCATCATGTCTAGATGGATAGTTGGCTGGACAGTACTCCTCTGGAAATGTGGTCTGATCACTATATATATATGATCTTCTAGTTCCAGCGTCGCTTAGATTTTTCAACAAGATAATACAGATGATGAGTGATTATCTACGGATCGTGAGACTATATATTGGTGGGCCGTGATGTTGACAGTTCGAATTTCGTCCAAACTGGCTTCGAAGAATGGCGATAGCCTTGTGTATTTCTTAATGAGCCTTAATACTGTACGTTCTCCTCTTTGGTTTGATTAGAGATTGTTGAGTTCTTTGTCTATGGTCAAGGGACCGATAAAATTTCATTAATTACAAGATCAAATAAAATCGGCCTAAAAAGCTGGCCGTTTACATTAAAAGAAAATGGTGAGTACAATACCTACTTAATCAATAATTAATAGTCTAAAAAAATCAAGACAATAAATTAGGCAGAAAATTTTAGTTCACTAAACTGCCAACAAATATACGTCACCAAATATATATATAGCTAAAAGTCGTCAATTAATTCAACGGTACAAGTTCCTTCGTAGCTGCATCAGGTTTTCTTCATCCAAGTTATAATCTATATAAGCATTGACAATTAATTAATTAGGAAAACAAGGTACGTACTTCTAGGAGGAAAGAAACATATATGGACTTATTTACTTCACATCATCACGATCCTTCCAACTACTAGCCAGACTCCACTGATCTGAATTAGCAGTCGACTGGACCCCATTTCCGCACTTCGCTACTGTCCTCACGCTTTCTATCAACGCCTCGGTGCGAGACTCCTGCGATAAGATCTCCGACAACTGCTCAGGGCTAATGACAAGCTTCACCTTCCACACCCCCGTGTTATTATATCTTGGAACGACTTCAGGGTCCGAGAACCGCTTCATGATCCCTTGGTTATCGCATGACATGCGGTATGGCGTCGTTATAATCGAAGATGAAGAACAAGTGTTGCCTTTAACAGCAGTCTCGGATTGCTCAGACGTGGCGTTGTTGTATTTATAAGGGTTGAGAGCGAGGAGATAGTATAGTTTTCCAGCCTGGAGCTCTTCGTTGTGGAGGAGAGGCTGTGCGAAGAGGTTGCGGCTTCGGAATATGCCGTGGCCAGGGAATTCATTGGTTATGCACTCAGCGGTTATAGGTGCGTAGAGCTCCATGATGCCGCCATTGGAGGTCACCACCCTGACCATCTCCTCGATCCCTCCAAACCCTTTGAACACACAATTCCCCATCTCTAATTTAACAGAGAGCAATATTTCGCAATGATATACTAGACAATTCTATTTTTCTATATGGAAAAATTACTGGAAGGCTCAGAGACCGTCTGTTACATGGGTATTAGAAGATTGAGATGAGGAACATATATTCGAGATGCTAAAGTTGAGAATGATGTTTCCTGAGGGTTTCTTGCAAGGCCTTGGCCGGCCGACAAAAGTATCCCTTTCTATGAGGAGGGGTTTTACGTAGAATTGATGTTCTGGTCCCACCACCTCTGTACTACGAAACGATGCTACATGGGACCGTTGATAATAATGGTCGTTTCACGTTTGTTTAAGCACCGTTGATGTAGCCAGGTGGATGTAGTGGTCATATGTAACGGTAGGGTACAGTATGTACTGTTCAACAATATGGGAGGGTGAATGAGAATTTTGACCGTCTGGGTTGATCATGATCACGATAGGGCTGATTGTCAATGCGCAACAGCATGTGTCTACCCTTTTTAGCTTTGCTTTATAAAGTGGACCCACTTTTTGTAGACATCTGACTTTAAAAGAAGGGAAATTTTAGATTTTAGAGGTTTAGGGGCCCTGTGGTTGGTTTTTCTCTTGGGATCTGTATTTATGCCTGATCTAGAGCAGGACACAGCAGCTAGCAAGCCCGACGCCGTTTGTTAATCTTTAGTGAATTGAAAGCAAGAATCAGATCATCAGGAGATTCTGAGTAATCCCAATGACAATGAAAGTTTACCAATTTTATAAGTCCGAAGCATTTCTTGGATTCTAAATCCTTCACAATATTGTTCATTGATTAGATTATAATGGCCTTTCTCAACTACCTTTGAAGGACACCATAGATTAACAGGCGTTGCAGTTTTAAGTTACATAAACTAAATGATTAAACTCAACTCTTCATAACCGACGAAATTATTAGGAAGATCTGAATCTAATCACTTGATATTTAAATTTCTTACAGCTGTTGATTCATCCGGTTTTTTTTCTGAACTCTTTATTGGATTAAAGTTGAGCTGAATTTAATGAAAGCTGCGCGTTAATTTCTGTTTCTTTACGACAAGGGGAAAAATATATTTTTTTAAAAGCAACAAATCTCTATACTTCATTTTTTTTTCTCGAAAAAACAAATCTATGTACTCCATCGCCAGAGTGTTGGAATTTTTCGACCAATATGCAGGTATGAAGTTGACAAATGGATCGAGATCGGTTTTTGTGATTCACGATTTTGGATGGGGTCCAGGACAGCACGACGAAGGTTTTTATCTGGTCAAAAAACTGGGCTCATTTTCGACTCTTCGTAACTGTTCCGTATGGGTAGGATAATTGGATTTATCCCCTCGAGTTGCCATTCTTTTTTTTTTTAAAGACAATATTTATACATAGAATAAAACTAACAAATTGGTGACATTAAACCTCGAAGTAACAAAATACATCAATTATATATACTTTCTGATTACATCTTACACGTGAAACGTGTAATGTCACTACAATAAATATAATTTTAGGTGACAAAATTTTGGGTGTCAAACTAAATTTTCACATAAAGTGAACTTTCCATGAAAAAATATTAATTTCATCACCCAAAACCATCCAGGAACGCCAAAACCGTCCCGGCCGGTCAAAAACACGTTCGGACGTATTTCTGGTGTGACGACATACACGCGTCGCGAATGAGTGACGATAGAAATCGTCAGAAAAATAAAATCTCATCCGGACGAACAAGAAAACCGTTCGGACTCTATGCAGGGTGACAAATTCCAAATCGTCGTAACTGAGTGACCATTAGAATCGTCACAATTTTTACAATGTCATCCGAACGCGTTGTATACAAAGTCCGAACCTACATTACCTAACGAATCATAATCGTCAGGATATAATGAGAAATTAAAAAACGGCGTGAACACAAAACACAGTTCGGACGTTACAAATAGCTTTCCAACGGAAAAAAAAATAACAGAGTTCGGACGATAATAAAAAGGTCCGCATAGTTATGAGCGCTTCTTCAGCAAATCATGTGGTTCCACATTGCAAAACTTCAGACCCGTGACATCAATACCGTCCGGACCAACAAATACAGTCCGGACGGTATGAGTTCTAGAACCTTTTCGAATCAAGCATATTTAATGACGTTATGTTTGATTGGGCCACAAGTGCATATAACTGCTGAGAAGCGTCTGAACTCTAAATATAAACCCACTCACTTCTCCCAAACTTTTGTCCCAAATTTTTTCACTACCCGTTCAAGATGTCTAAAAAAACTTCAGGTAAAACTTTTTCACAAATTTGTTTCTTCATTTCATACATTTCAATTCAATACAGTTCGTTGTTTAGTTTGTTGCACTGTTTGCATCCATCAAATTAAGTTGTTTTGTTTGTGTTCGTCGGAATGCATTCAGATGTTTTTTACACCGTCCGAACCCTTTCCATATGCTCCGGACGCAGTTCGACGTTGGTGCGAACGCTTTATGCATATATTCGGACGGTTTTGCTAAGTTATCGATGGAATGCTCCGGGAGAAGAATCACCAATGTCGAAGGACAAACATAGCGACCAGCTTGGGCAAACGCCTTTTTAGCAGAGTTAAAAGAAAGTATTCGGGCGATAATGGAGCCGACGCATTTGTTGTGCAAGGAGCTTCAATGCCGCTTGACCGGTCTGGAGACCAAACTTGCTCTAGCGGATAGGGCTCTGACGAGAGAGCTGAATATTATGCAGATAAAACTGTTCTCTTTGAAAGAACAATTGTCTCAATTGTCCAAGTCTGTCCATATCATTCTGATACAGCTGCAGACACTCATCAGACGGGTGGATAATATGGAGGAGTAATTGGGGCATATTCGTGATGCCCTCGGACAAGATATGGGAGAGCCAGAGGCAGCTCGTGATTTGGAGTAGTCTCCTGTTTATACTTCATCACTATTATTTATTTATCGTTTGAAAGACCGTTTCCAGCTTGTATTAGACATTATGATTGTGTTTTTCATTTAATATTTGGATTATTTTCGATATTTTATATTAATTATATTTTTTCATTAGATTAAATTTATTATAATTTAAACGGATAATTAGTCAAATTAATTAGGTGATTAGTACGAGTGATATGCTAACGACACTAGTGTAACTCGCTTGCAATTACAATTAAATTGGTGATTAGCTATAACGAATATTTAATATAAAAGTATCCCTAACTATATATATTTTTTATGTATTTAAAATAAATATATTAAAGGAAAAATTTGAGCTAAATTATATTGTATTAAATTATTTAAGTAAATTAAATTAAGTGAAATAAATTTATTATGTAAATTCAATTATTTAAATAACTTAAGTTTTGTGAAGTAAAGTAAATTTAGTAAACTTAACATCCGAAATACATCTGCTAGACGCTCGGACGATGTTCAATACCGTCTGGACTCCCCAATCACAATGAGAGTAAATGAGGTAGGAGTTGGAACGGTTTAGTAAAACGTCTAAACGATACTGTTTACATTATACAAAAGTTGAAAACGTTGTCACCGTCCAAACCTATTTTACACGTTCGGAAGATATTCGCCGGTTATTCAGCCAAACGTGCACTGCGCCAATTCAGGGGAAACTCGTTCGCACGAAGAGATTATACATCCGGACGTGTTTATTATGTCAAACCATTTTAAACCGTTTAAATTTTCGCATTTAATACGAAGTACATTGATTGGGCCACGTGTGTAGAAAAGAGTGGGGACGCCCTTCTTTGAGTCCGGACGGTAGCGACGTATTCTCAAAATTAAACAGTTCGGCATTCTCTGAAATACCAAACCATTTCTCATAACAAATCTCTCCAAACTCACGTTTTTTCTTCTAAAATCTTGACGTAATATCACCCGTTCAAGGATCTAATCATATCCATGTATGTTTTGCTTATTTTTAACAAGATTTTAATGGGAAAAGTTTCATTGTTTTATAGTTTTAGGTATAGAATTTCAATTCCATTTTTTACATAATACATTGTGTTTTTGATTGATTTTTACCTAGAAATTGATTGTGCTAAGTGTTAGACTTGTTTTAAGTGTATTAATTTGTATTTTGGTTGTATTTTTGGGCGTGTGGGTGAGGTGGAGGGACACTGTCATGGCTGAGTTAACTCGGTTCTCCTCCAGAAAGTGTCCGGACACTTTCTAAAAACATTTGGACCCATACGTTATGAGTGGTCCAGACGATTTCTTGAGTCGTTCGGGCTCATGCCGAAGTCATTTGATGGTATACGCTATATGTAGGTTAATTCTCTGTTTTACGTTCAAACGCCTAATAGTATGCCTAAGGATATACTTTGTTGTTTTAATTTTGTCCAAATACTTTTTCAATGGAGTCCGGACTTGTGAATGTTAAATTCAAATAGTCTTTTATCTGCTTTGGGTTCGTACGGTATCTGAAGCTGTTCGGACTTTTGTTAGACTTTCAAAACGGATACGTTGACGTTTTGGTAAAGTCTGGGTGCATGACGTAAATGTCCAGACATTAGTGATATTGTTCTAATGTTTTTTATATGTGTTTATATGTATTTCTAACCGTGTGAACGTTGTATTGTGCTGATTTAAAAAAATGAGCAAGCGGGCGCGTACCAGAGGCCAGGTTTATGAACAGCAACCTTCCGTTTGAGCTTTGACAGTGGAGCAGCAATCTGCCATCATTATGTCTCGCTCGATTGTTGTCGAGCGGGACATCAAGTTGGCAGATTTTCACGATCACACATATGAGGGTAGGACGCTTCCAGAGGTGGTGGAGGGGTTAGGTTGACTTCCGTTGATCCACAGGACCGACTATGCATCGAAGAATTTGGTGCGGGAGTTTTATTGTGCTATATTATGGGCAAGGGACCTCGAGGAGCCTATTATGGACGTCACTGTCCGTAAAGTGCCGATCATATTCTCGCCCGACGAGCTGGCGAATTTCTTGGGGGTACGAGAGAGATTTGACAGCGTTCCCAAACCTGCCAGTGAGCGAGGAGGGCTCGCCTACTAAGGACGAGGTATTCCAGAGTATGCTATGCAAGGATACAATTATTATGCACCTAATCCTATGCCCTTCCATCGACCCGAAGAAGCACACCACAGAATTGTCTTGTAGCCGAGCCGAGTTCCTCTATCTGGTAGTTGTACGAGGGCTACCTGTTGATATAGCATCATATGGTACCCGAGGGTGCTGACGATGGCCCAGACATGCTGAGCACTGCAAGCTGGTCGAGCGGCTAGAGTTAGACGACAGAGCAGCCTGAGGAGGCAATAGAGAGGCAGGATCCTGGATAGGGCTCGACCTAGGTACTTGGGGCATAACGGCCGAGTTGGATGGATGGTATGATGACGGAGCTGAGTCAGCGGATGGAATCGGTCTTGCAGCCCACCCATGTCATGTTCAATGATATCAGTTGTGGACTGACGAATTTTGGAGCAGAAGGTCGTGATATGGACAATGGGTTGCAGATATGGACGATGGCTGGAGGAAGGAGGTCGATGTGCTTAAGGAGGTCTTGATGGGCGTGGCAACAGGTGCGGAGCTCTTTCGCCTGAGTGAACGGGTCATGCTGATAAAGGAGCACTTTCGTCACGTTCTGAAACTCGCCGATTATGATGATGATGATAATGAGAAGTAGTCTAGCTGCTTTTTAAACATCTATTAGTTTTGTTTTATTTGGACATTTATTTATTTATATTATGTTTCACGTGTAAGATGATAATGACAGTAGTCTAGCTGCTTTTATATTATGTTTTGTGGACATGTATTGGTATTTATTTGATGTTATTTTGTTCATATTTTATTTTGACGATATTTGATATATTTAAATTATTTGTATTTGTTGGAACTTAATATAATATTTTAATTAATGTTACATTTCTAATTTCGGTACACTCATTCAAATAAATATTGTCTTTAGAACTTAACATACTTAAGGTTGTTTATATTATTAACTAACTTTGGTTATTAAAAACTTGCTAATAAATTTCATTGCATAAGTTTTTAAAAAATGAAAATAAAAAAAACGTCAATAACCGTTCAGACGTTAAGGTTACCGTCTGGACTTTTTACTGTAAGCTCGAACGGTGTTGTATTATATAAAATAAACCGTCCGAACACTGGTTTATACGGTCGAGACGCTTGAAATTAATAATTCAGTTTGGACGGTTGGTTTGATATCGTCCCACTCAAAATTATACGGTAACGATTCCCACTCAAAATTATGCACGTAGGTGTTCGAACTACGTTAAAGGCGTCCGAACGTCTTGTATTCTTTTGAAGGATGGGAAATCATAAACATTTTGAGAGATTTAAGCAAGAGGAGAAAAGGGGAGCTGATTTCGGACGTCAATCTCATTGAGAAGGGTGTGAAAGGAGCAATTCATTTGGGATTTCGCATTGGATTGCATTTGAGATTAGTCAGTTTTAAAATTTATTTTGTTTTAGGATGAAAATCATCGATTTTAGGATATCAAAGGATGTGTTTTTCTATTTTTTAGGGTCTAAAATGATAGCAATAGAGTTTGGAGTTAGTTGTGATGTGTTTGTGATTTGGGTTGAGTTTGGCATGAATTTGTTGTGAAAATAGAGTCTGTGCAGCGAAGAACTGTCTTTTTCGACAATCGCAGTCCCAACGTCATATAGCCCGTCCGAACTCTCTTTTAGGTTCGGACGCTTTGGAAAAACGTCTGAAGGGTTATATGTATTGTTCTGACGTTTGTTACGTCTGAACGGTTCTTATTGTTATGTCATGCATTCATTTAGTAGCCCTAGCCCCGGTTTAAGAATTACACGAAGTTCGGATAATGAACTTGATGTAATTCTTGAATTTTCTACATTTACGTGAAGTAAACGGATGTGAGGATTCCTCTGAATCGTTCAGTGAAGATTGTTGTGATTTTGAAGAATATGACTTTAAGGATTAAAGTTACTTTATCATTTCGATTAAATTTTAGTTTATATTTTATATTCATTTCGAGTAACATAATTCATTTTGTTTTTTCTTCTCTAATATTGGTTTATTTGGTCACAGGACGCTGTCATGCCACCGGGAAGGAAACATCTTCGGTGTACGGACGTTATGTTACATCCGAACGGTTCTTGTTGTTATGACATGCATTCATTTAATAGCTCTAACCCCCGTTTAAGAATTACACGAAGTTCGGATAATGAACTCGATGTAATTTTTGAATTTTTCACAATTACGTGAAGTAGAAAGAAGCAATGATTCCTCGGAATCGTTCAGTGAAGATTATAGTGATTCCGAAGAATATGACTCCGAGGATTAAAGTAACTTTTAAATTTGTGTTTATTTTTTGTATTCATTTTTAGTAACATAACTCATTTTGTTTTTTCTTCTCTAATTTTGGTTTATTTCGTCACAGGATGACGTCATGCCACCGGGAAGGAAACGTCTTCGGTGCTATTTATCACTTCGAGTTGAGAGTAGTCTATGTACAGTAGCAGTGTCGGATCCTTTGCTTAGGGATTGGAATGAATTATCGTCCCCTAGCACAACCAGTCCAGTAGGCACCCTGAGTAGTTGTGCATGTAAGTATCTGACCCCATCATTGTTTGTTAAATATTATGACTTTTTAAATTTATATGCTTAAGTAAATTTTAAATTTATTATTCTTGATTTGTAGTGACATCCGGAATCAGACATGTTCGAGGTAGTACGCCCGCGACTGTCCATATCCTTGATGGACGTATGGGCGATGATGACAAGGCCTCCTAAATGCTCTCAAATCATGTTGGTGCGCTCGTTCGGCAACATGTCCCATTTGAGACGAGCAAGTGGAAGGAGGTCCCCGATGAGGTTAAATCGTATGTGATGAACCGAGTGTTGGTAAGTATAATTTATTAAATTTTAATTGTTGAAACTTTTTTATGTTTCTAACTGTTATACATGTTAAAGATGACTTCTAACTAGATTACGACTGAGCCGAGGATCGCATCGCTGTGACGTCTATGATGAACACAACGTATAGGATGCATAGAAATAGAATGTTCTAGCATTACTCAGTGTTCAATTGCAAAGAAGAGGAGTTAGAGCACCCGTATCCTGATATGAACAAGGAAGAATGGACTCGTGTTTGTGATTTATTCGCGAGCGAGGAATTTCAGGTTACTTATGTTTATTCTGTCCAGAACGTTTATTTTGAGCTATATGCTTAATTGTGGTAAAAACTGTAAATGTACAATGTAGAGGAGAAGTGCAATGAACAATGAGAATAGAGGTAAGCTGAAGATTGTACACACATCGGGAGTGAGGTCCTTCAAACGCGCTAAAGCGTTGTTAGTAAGTAATAAATTTACATTTATTATTATTTATTATTTAAATAAATTTCTTAGGTATTTTAATATGCCTATTCAGCATTTCTTTTGGTGTACAGAAAAATCCAGAATCTGATGAAATTAGTCCTTTGTTGCTTCATAAAAAGACGCATTTTAATAAGGATGTCATGTGGACTTCCGAAGATTCATGAGAAAATTTTGTAAATTGTAACATTTGATTTAATGATGCATTCGTTTGCGTTTACGTTTCATATGTACTAGTTTTAATGATGCATTCTTATGCGTTTAGATTTTGTCGGAAAAAATGGAGGCGTTACAGTTGTAGCACGTGTCAAAGGGAAAGTCATACACTGAAGTGGAGATCTTTGCTGAGGTTTTGGGGACAAAAGCAGATTACGTGAGAGGTTTATGCCGTTCAATACAGTCTGTTGGATCATCTTCATCAACATCGTTCGCTGATTTGTCCCGGAGATTGGAGGAGGCCAGATTACATATTGAGGAGATGAGGGCTAGACAGATGGAATATGAAGCTCTTCTGGTCAAAAGGTCAGATATGGAGCAGACGATGCGAGAGCATCTACAGATGATGGAGGAGCAGCAACGGAAGAAAGACAAAGAGCTGATGCAAATGATGGTGGAGCAGCAACGGAAAAAGACGAAGAGCACCAGAAGATTATGCAGAAGCAGCAAATGATCCTAGTGGAACAACAAGAACAGAGAATGCAACTAATGGCGGAGCAGATGATGGTTCAAATCAGACGGTTGCAATCTCGTTCAACACCCAAACGAAAATTTGGGTAGATTTATGTATTTTTACTACCTTGTCAGTACTTGTCGATTATGTATTTATTTTTTTAATAAGATTGCATATTTGTGGATATTTTATTATATTATGAGCATCAAATATCTTTCTATCTATATTACTTCTAAATTATTTTTAAAATTTTAATTAAAATAAATTAAATACGTAGCAAACCGTTTGAACGGTAACAAAGGTTGTCCGAACGATTTTTTGGCATCGATAACGTGGGCCCACATAACTACCCGGCCGCACACTGGGCGTTTAATTCTTACGTCCGAACGGTTATTCTCGCATGCACACGGTCTTTATTAAACAAACGTACGCACGATACAACAATACGTTTAAACATGTTCGTCTCAACAAGCGTCCGCACCGTATACGTAGTCGTTCGAACAGGTTCTGAGGATGACAAATAGGTATTCGTCATAAACGAAAGAACGGTGCGGACGTCTTCACGACATCATCCAGACTCTATGTAAGACCGTTCAGACTACGTTAAATATTCGTATGCACGGGTTGTACATGACGAAATTCATTTCGTCACCTTGGACAACTGTTCGCATGAGCGGTCCGAACGTGTAGAGAGTACGTTCGCATAGTTCATGCGAACGGATGAACTGTACTGGAGATGACGATTTTCAATTTTGTCGCTATGGCACAAAACCGTACAAACCGTTTTGTAAACCGGCCGAAGAGTTTCGAGCGACAGAACGCCAAAATCGTGACCCAAAACTTTGGCTGACGGGCTTTAGGTGACAAACTGGATTACAACTCAGTTTTATCACCCAAAACATTAGGTGACAAAACTAGCACTTTGGGTGACAAAAAAATTTGTCACCCAAAGTCTTCTTTCTTGTAGTGTGTATGCCATGTTGTCTCATTTAGATAAGCTATATCTCATCAGAGGGCGACGTTATGAAATACGATAATTCGGACGTATGTGATAAATTTAATAGTTTGAATTTTCGGCATGACATTGGTCTCATACTTGGGTGCAAAGTGTTTTTTTTCCTTTTCTTATTAACATTTCAACACCATGATTTTTAATTGTCTGAGCCATTGTAAGGGTGTGTTTGTTTTGTAAAATTTTAGTATGGTTAAGATTTTAGGTATTGAGTTTAGTGAAAAAGTGAAGACATAGGTAATTTTTTATATTTTTTATAGTAAAAAGTAATGATTTGATAGGAGAGAGATTATATTGTAATATTTTATTGTGTTAAAATTTTAGGAGGGTTAAAATTTTACGACGCAAACACAGCCTAAGTGTAAAATGTTATCAAACTCTTGAGACGAAGTCAGTTTGTCCATTCACGATGGAATAATGATACTATGTTTTGATTATATGTATTTATATTATTTTTTTAATGATTAAGAAAAAATTTGGGAGATATTTTTTTTGTATAGTTTGTGAATGTACCGATGTTTATAAATATAAAAAATAAGTTATCGTGACCAGTGTGAAAGTTAAGTTTATATCTCTTGTTTAGATAATAAAAATTATCATGTTGAAATTTTTTTAGGGGTAAAATCATAATTTGCCCCCTATATTTGGGTAAAAATCAAATAACTACTATTATTTTTCAATCTTACAATTTGAGACTCATAACTTTCAAAATCTATCAATCTTCGTCCTCAGTTTAAGGCATTATATTAGACGGAAAAGCATGAAAAATTAACAAAATACCACTACAAGATAAAATTACTAAAATTATTAAAAAATTCATTAAATTTAAGAAATGATATTGTTTAAAAAAGTAATATTTTTTAAATAAAACTATTGAAACTCTATTTCAATATTCTATTTATTTCTTAAATTTTTATTATTTTATTTATTTTTTAAAATTAAACCTTGGCGATGCATTTCGGCTATTTTGCATGATTTTCCGTCGGACTTAACGCCTAATTTGGACGAAGGGCGAAGATTGATAGGTTTTGAAAGTTATGGGTCTCAAATTTGGGATTGAAAGTGTTAGCCCAAGGTTATTTATACAAACAATCTATATTTGATTTGAATGATAACAAAAATTCTAAGAACTTTGAAGACTGTTAGATTTTACTTTGTCAATCCACTATTTTCTAAGATATATTTCAAAGAATTGAGGTTATCTCACAAAAATATTTATAAGTCCACTTGAACACCATTACACAGGTTGATAAGATCAATTTTTCATATTCTAGGTGTTTATAGAAGTTTTGGAATGGATTGGACACTTTCAAATTGCTGAAAAACTCTCCAACACTTATAAGTGTCGACACATTGAGTGATGGTGTCAACACATTGCACTTACTGCAGATTGCAGGATTCATGGTGTCGACAGCATTTTCAGACTAAGTGTTCAATGTGTCTACACATTGAAGACAAGTATCGACACATTTCACTAATACCCTCGAGCATGTTTTCCAGGCCAAGTTTTAATGTGTTAGCACATACCACTAATGTGTGGACACATTGCGCGATTTTGCAGATATTCTGGAGCGACGCCAACTCATCCCAAAAGTCTCTAAATGGTCTAAAATGACCTCCAACGACACTCAAACTTTACAAGAATACCCTTGGTGCCCTAGGAGCTATATATAGAAGGAGATAGAGAGATAAAGAGGTGGACTTGCATCATTATTCAAAATCTACCTCCGATAGAGAGAGAAAGCAAGATCCAAAGATTTCATTTGATAATTCCTCCAAGATCAAAGCTCCCATTGTTAAATCTTCTTCTCTTGCTCATGATTGAAGACCTAGCCTCCAAAGAGAGATTTCTTGAAGAAGAGACAACACACTTGCAAGTTCTCTTTGCCCTAACTCTAGAGAGAAAAAGTTCTATGAAGAAGAGGGAAGACCGCATCTACCAAGAAAACTTGTGCTCATACTTGCCAAATCTTAAGTTTCATTCAAGAATCTTGTCTTCTTACACTTTATTGAGCTTTTCATTTGTTAATTCTGCTTACAGAGCCATTCCACACGTTTTGCTGACAACGTTGGGCTGTTACGGGAAATTATTGACGACGAGATTTGTTTTCGACAGCAAAATGGAGACAGTAACTAGTGGATGGAGAGATTTAATTAGGCGCATGTTCTGAATGGTTGCAACTGGGCATATTTTATTATTAATTTGGTTTTCCAATTCTCATTTTTAAATTTAATATTTCATAGTTTACAACTCTGCAAATACTTGTTCATAAATCTCAGTTATGTGTATATACTTACCAAAAAAATAAAAATCTGAGTTATTTTGTTAAATTTGTGTATTCTGGTTCAGCAAATTTACAAAAGTCCAAGTTATGCTGGTATAGATGTTGTGAGGAAAGTCTTGAAATTTAGCAGTGCATTGGTGCATTTATCTAAATTTAGCCAAAATAACTTTTTTCTTCTTATCCATAGTTATATGTAGGATCACACTAAAACATAAATTGATATATCTAAACCAACACATACATTCCGACAACTATTTCATTGATAATACCGAAAAGACTTACAGATTTATAAAACCATCATCACTTGTTAAGCAAGATGTCTAACTGAGCTGAGCAATACATATACATCAAGTAAATAGGTTAAACCTTAACCTACTGCATGTTCATGTGTAAAAAACTCACTTACACGCCTACTATTGAGACATCAGCGTTACTCTTGACATTGATAATACAGAACATTCATGGCACCATAACTCTCCAATTTCTGGCCAATCAACCAGCTGAAGTTTGGGAGAAGTTGCAAACCTGTAGAAAGCAAAGAGAAACTCAGCCTCAAGCATAAACCATTTTTGATACTCAAGATAGCACATCGAATAGCCAAAAGTGTAGAGATAGCATAAATTTACACCAATTAGAAGCATACAATTTACAGAAAATAAAAATAACATTGTACCATAATGTTATTTGATTGAAACAAGAAACAGAGACAAGAAGATTTACCCCAAATTAAAAACAGAGACAAGAGGCACAATCACAAAGTTGTGAGGGAAAAGGCAGGACTTAATGGCTGAACTCCAATTGAACTGAGGTCTTTCACAATAAAAACAAAGCACAATCAGAAATGTAAGAATGATCTAACAGACCTCATGGTCTTTGGACTCAACTTTTGCTTTTGCAGTTATCTTTAATGCATTGCAATTAGAAGCTCTTGTGGATTATGTCTTCAAAAGACCCAAGTATAAACTAATTACACTGAGGTTGTGTTTGTGTTGAAAAATTTTTGATATTGTGATTTGTGTTGGTATTGGGTTTAGTGAAAAAGTGAAGAGAGAGGTAATTTTTTATATTTTTTTATGGGAGAGAAAGAGATTATATTGTAGTATTTTATTAGGAGTCGGTGAAAAATATTGTGATATTTTTGGTGCAAACGCACCCTGAATATGCAACAAAACTAAAAAATCAGCCAAAATTTGGTCACCCTAGAAAATCCTATCCACAGACCAAGAGCGATTAGACTACACCACATTGCATAGATTCTCAATGCCGAAAATGGTAGGAACCATTATCTCATAACAGTCCATGTAATTGCAAAACAAGATGGAAAAAATGACAACTTCATAAACCTGGTGGAAGGAAATCTCAACAATTTGAGACATAAATAAGCTCCAGAGTTTGACTTGCCAAAACAAAAAACAGAACTTATTTGTCCAAAGCGAGCTAGGTACCTCAAAAAAGAATCTGACAATGGATTATCCATGACTTTTCATGTAAATACCGACCATATAAGTTTGTCCAGCACCAAAAGCTTGACCACGAAGCTTCTCGAGTGCATTCCCATACCAACCTACTTTTTCGTGAAATAAAGCACCTCAAGGTCTATAGATGAGAGGCTACCTGGGGTAAAGATACATCAACATGTGCTTCACATTATTATGTTTTTGCACTATACAATACTGATAAAACGAAATCCTAATAGATAGATCTATACGGAGGCTACCATGAAACCAAAAGAGAAAGTGCCTATGACAGAGAGAGCAATACAGATGGCGGAGAGTCTCCAATGTGGCTGACGAAGATGTTGGTGACCGATTTGGTCATGTATTGGCATAGAATGTTGAACGAGATGGGCCCGCTATTTTCCATAACTTCACCTATTATTTCCACAACACCTGCTTCATTTCCCCTACACTCGTCACCCGCGGGTAGTCCCCATCGACTTCGATCAACGGAGTTTCCATCTATTCACCTGTGTCCGGGTTTGAGTCTTTAGTTCAGAAGTTAAAAAGCAAATTTTGTTCAGAGGTTGAAGGCTTTTTCGTGTGAGCGGCAATTCTTGCCGCCTAGTGTTTTGAAAACCAAGCACTTTGCCACTCTCAGCCATATAGTTTTTTTTTCTTAAGTGCTGAATACTTTTGACTTGTGCTAAGGGCCTAATTGCACCTAGTTTTTCTTTAACGTCTCTACTGCTGGTGAAAAGGCCACGCTCCTAAAAATCTCGTTGCCAAAACTTTTTTTTTTTGAAGAATGCAATGGCAGCGAGTTTTTTTGTACCGTCTCTGCCCTGTTTAATTCTATAATTTTTATCAACCATATCTTCCATTGGTTGCAAAAAGTTCATTATTTATGACTATTTAATAGTGGTTGCTATTGTCTAACTTTTTCCGATCAATCATCTCGTTGCCAATGTATGTATTGCAACAAAAAATAGTTACTAACTTGAATTCGCAGCCAAAAATATTATTAGTAACGAATTTTAATAATTGGTTGCTAAAAGTTAATTATTAGCAACCACATTTAACTGGTGGTCAAACATTTGGTTGCAACAAAGCATTTTTCTTGTAGTGCTTGTATATTCGGCTAAAAGAGTCATTCCTTATTGTACCCATTATTTGTAAAACATTTGAGTGTTCTGAAAACACTTGGTCCTACTTGTGAGAGTAGAAGAAATCCCTCGGGTTTTGGGATTTGTGAAGAGAGTTGAAGCGTGAGCTCAAAAAACACTTTGTAAAGGTTCCTTAGCACCCTGGAAGCGAAGGTGTATTCGCTATTTGGAGAATAGTGAAGGAATCCCAAGGAAGTCAATAGCCTTGGGGTGGACGTAGGCAAGTGTTGGTTTAACCACCTAAAATTACGGTGTCATGTCTCTAACTCGATCTCTCTTACGTTTCAATACTTATTCATACTTGTGGAGATTTATGTTTTATCATTTATTGCTTATATTTGTCATAGCATTAAACACATTTAGATCAGTATTCTTATTTGTTAAAGAGGGATAGTTTTCAGATCTGCATGTTTATCAAAAAAATGATAAGTTTTTGAAACACCAAATTCACCCGCCCTCTTGGGTTGTTATTTAGACTCACAGAAAGTTAGGGTATTTATTTGATTTTTGCCCAAATATACGGGATCTATAACTTTACCCAATTTTTTTTTATTTGTGATAGAGTCGATCCTATATATTAGGGTTTGTGAAAAAAGTGTTGTAGTTTGTCAAGAAGATGTTATGTATTGGTTATGTATCTTTTGTCCTATGGGTGATGGCTCAACGATTGGATGGTCACCCTTTATAGACTCATCGTACAAAGTTTGAGTTGTGTGTGTGTGGAATTGATGCTACAACTGTTGGGTGAGTCCCAGATTTAGTCAATTTCGAGATCACCACCCAAAAAGAGACTACTTAATTTCCGGGTTTAGACATTTTGAGTTTTACTTTTTTTTTGGTTGAACTACATATTTTATATTTATATAGCTAAGCAGCTAAATAAGTATATAATAAGAGGCATAGCTCCATTGAATTTCCACAAAGATGGTTGTAAATACCCTTTATCAATATTCGTTGCTATCTTCCAATCTACCATATAGGATTTATTAACAAGGCTTTCCATAACTAAACGAGCAAAAAGCCGCCCTCAGGCCGCCTCGCCTGATAGTGAGATGGCTAGGGATCAAGTTCAAATCTTAGTGACAACATTAATATTCCCGCATCTCACTTGATACTTGTAGTGAGGGGTCGTTATACGTGTTCAGAATTTGCTTAAAGCATTTATCTCTAGTGTGTTAAAATTAGGCCCAATTCGTATGAGCCCGGTGCACATGAGGTGGTCTAGGATTCATCCTCGTCATTTAAAACAAAAAAACGAAGCAAAACTTAAAAAGCTCATATATGGTGTTTTAAAATAGCAATTATAAAGTTTTAGTAAAAAGAAAACAGAAATATCCATTCAATAACGCACCTTTAGTCCTCAACTAGTTGATTCAGTTCGAAATTCGGAAAAAGTGACAGCTTCATATATATGTGTTCTTGTACAGCCCCACCACCGAAAGACACTCAATTGTTATATTTTGAATTGTCTTTGTTCGTCATGATTATCGCGATCACAGCAACACTTTTACCAGAGTTTCACATGTGAATAATGTTTACAACTTCGGATTCATATATATTACCGTTCGATAAGGTATCACTCGTGGTGCTTACGAGCTTGACCGCTAATTAGGCAACACTAATTATATCTATTCTAGGCTATGATGAGCTGAAAGCTAGCTACGATTCCGTTATAAAAAATGTTGCCGACAAAGTTTACTAAAAAGTTAGGGTAATATCATACTATGTCCTCTAATTATAAGCTAGAATCGATCTCGCCTTTTTAAGTTTTAAAAGGGCAATTTACATACTTTATATACATGTCGAAAATGACCAATTCTTACATTCTGTTTGATTTTAACATTTTAGTCGTTTTACATGTTCTTTTCTTATGACTTAATGGTCAAATTAAACAGAAGCTAAAGATTGATCATGTTAGAAATATAAATGACACATCGTCATTTTAAAATTTAAGAAAGCGAGATTGATTTTGGTCTATAATTAAGCAGCGTACTATGACATTAAGCCAAAAAGCTATTCTATTAAATATATGCGCCAGCTTAAAATCTGTTTTTGATTCTTGAATTTTAATTATATGTCAAGACTGGTCCTTGATTTTCAAACTAATCATAGGCAGTCCTCAGGTTTTATCATATTGTCAAAAAAGTCATTTTTAAAAAACATTTCCGTCCAAAACTTAAATTTGATATAATAACCACGTATTCAATTAACCATATTAGATAACCTATAACACCAATTGTATAATAACCACGTATTCAATGAACCATATTCATGACTAAAAGTTACCCATGAATATTCTATTAACAACTTTTAGGACTCTAAAAAAAATAGGTCTGACCTCTTTTAAAAAATCGTCTTTAAATTTTGTAAATGATCATAGAGTTCCTAGATTTTCATAGTTTCTCAAATTGGAAATTTCATTAAATCTCATTAATCTCGTCAACACCAATTAAAAAATGGCACGTGTAATTTAAAATAATTATAAAATTCAAATGAGATTCTATTCATAAAATTAGATAAATTTGCAAAAAAAAAGAAGCCCTAATAACACTACAAGGAAACAAACTTTGGGTGACAAAAAAATTTATCACCCAAAGTGCCCAATTCGTCAGCTATGGTTTTGGGTGACAAAACCGGTTTGTCACTAGATTTGTTATCTAAAGCCAGTCAACCAATGTTTTAGTTGACGATTTTGGCGTTCTATCGCTCTAAACCGTTCAGACGATTTTGTCTCATAGCGACGAAATTGAAAATCGTCATGCCCAGTACAGTCCATCCGTTCGCATGAACTGTGCGAATGTACTCTCTACACGTTTGGACCTCTCATACGAACGGTTCATCCAAGGTGACGAAATGAATTTCTTCATGTACAATTCGTGCTCAAGATTATATAATATTGTCTGAATGGTGTTACATAGATTCCAGATGTTGTCGTAAAGACGTCTATACCGTTGTTTCATTTATGAAGAAATACCTATTTGTCATCCTCAAAACTCGTTCGATTGACTACGTATACGATTCAGACGCTTCTTCAGACAAACACATGTATATAAAATTTCCATTAGTCTATGGTTTTGAATAACTAATGGTACCTTCCACTGAATCACATCAACCAAAGAAAATGCAGAATATAACATTTATATTCAGTGTTTGCAGTGGGTATCAAAAACTTCTACCTTTATATAAATATGATCTTATTTTAGAAACCATGCAACAACTTGTAAAAGCAAATAACAACTATTCATCACGAATCTATCTCATATCGTATACTATGTGTATACAAATATCCGTGACTCTTGATTTTCTTTTGGCCACCAAACATAAACACAATCTTCACTATTTTAGCGGACATGTTTATTTGGCTAAGTGACATGTAATTTTGTAATGGGTCGGCATTGCTATTTTAGTCAACACCCCCACCACTCATACACATTCACTTATCTTCTCAAGAAGTACATGGAACAAATTATAAGATCGATAATTGATATTAACTATTTTAGTTTTAACCAACAACAACCAAATAAAATTCCCAAATACCAACAATGGAAGGCCATGAGATTAATTTTCTTGTAAAACAATCTCATTTAACACTTATATTAAACTGTTAAAAAAGATCTTTTTTAAGGGATTTTTTTTAAAAGTCAACCAGTTATACCTCCAAAATCAAACCCATGTCGAATCCTCGCGCAAATTCTCACTCCACTAGACTAATGCTTTGGTTAGGGGCCGATCTCCTTGCTGACGCATGCTTCGGTCAAGGAAGAGCTCGGGCTTCGATTGTGGCGCACATTTTTCTTCTACGGGAGCTAGGGAGGGTAAAAGGCTGACCAGCGTGAGAAGCTTTTGTTTCAAGCACAATGCATGGAAGACCGGGTGAAGTCAAGGTTCTAGTGGCAGCTTGAGTAGGTAAGCAAATTCCCTAATTCTCTTGATCACCTAGAATGGCCCGAAATACAAAGTAGAAAGCTTAAGATCAGTTTTTTGAAAAGCAACGGACTTTTGGCAGTGAGGCTGCAGTCACAAGTAAACCCAATTCCCTAATTCAAAGACTCTCTTTGTATGTTTCTTATCATTCTGGATTTTAGCCCATTCTTATACCGCTTAGAGATTGTGTTTGACATGTTTTAAAATTTGATATATGTTTTTCAATTCAGTTTCAACAACTACATTTTGTGTTGTATGAGAAATGTAGTTCACGAGTTTGGGAGGGGGTAGCCGTAGAGGGCTTTATAACGGGTAAATTTGGTTGACATGTGGTAGGTTGTGTTGTGTCACCATTCGGCCATTGGTAGCCAATTTTCCCAATATTTCGGCTTCTCTCCACAATAGCACTTTAGATAATGCCCTAGAAACTTGTTCACTATCTCTATCTAGTCATCACTTTAGGTGTGGTAAATAGAGCTATGAGTAACCGTAGTGCCCTGTAGATGGAAGAACTACAGCCAGAAATTGCTTATAAACACTGGATCACTCTTTGAGACTATAGTATTAGGCATCCCATATAATTTGAAAACATGAGTGAGAAACAATCAAGCTATAGAACTGGCAATGTATGGATGAGAAGTTCCCATGAAATGAGCATGCTTAGTGAACCTGTCAATCACCACAAAATGACTGAGTGACCATGGGACAGTGGCAGACTCTTAATGAATTCCATTGAGATGTCAGTCCAACCTTGTTGAGGGATCGGTGGGGATTGCAATAGGCCTGCAGGGGTTAGGTTTTCAATCTTATTCCTCTGACAAGTGTCACAACCTTGCCAAAAACCATAATGTCCTTCTTCATTCTAGACTTGTAGAACATCAGCCTTGCCTCACTTTAGGGTCTTATGATGCCCCAAGAAGCTGTCATGTATGTGTTCGAGGATTTTTTGATTCGGCCTGAAAGTATTACATGGATAAATATTCCTTTTCTGGGTAGCATTCCACTTTTAATGGTGAACTTGGGATCATTAACTGTTCCATATTGAACTTTAGCAAGTAGCTAAAGTATTTCTGAATCAGCTGAGTAGCTAGTCCTCAAGTCCATCAACCAATAACGTTGGTTGATGACTGTCTTCCTCTCGCCGAGACAGGGCATCCGCAGTGTTGTCCTCCCTTTTCTTTTTATATACTATAGAAAATTCATACCCCAAAAAATTTGTCTACCATTTCTGCAGCACCCGCTTCCCAACCTATTGCTTAAGTAGAAATTTGAAACTCTATCGATTAGTTCTGATTTTAAAATTTTGCCCCACCAAGTACGGTCTTCATTTTTGTACTGCACATACCAGAGCATATAGTTCCTTCTCATAGTTAGAGAGCTGTAGCAATCGACCCTTTACGGCCTAGATAGAGTAAGCTATTGGTTGCTTATTCTACATCAACACTACACCCACTAAAACCCACTTGCATCATACTCTATGGCAAAGAACTTGGTGAAATCAAGTAGTGCTAGTTATGGAGGTTGAATCAGAACCTTCTTTCATGGCTGGAAGGTCGTTGTAGCATCCTCCGACCAGCTGAATGTCTATACTCGCTTATAGATTTTTTATAGTACCTAGTGAGTCACAAAAAACCTTGCAATGCCTTAGTATTCTTAGGAATATGTCATTTGAGCATTGTCTCAATGTTTCTTGGGTCAGCCTGTACGCCTTGAGCATAAATGAGATGATAGAGATAGTCAGCCACACTATACCCGAACCTGCATTTTGATAGCTTGGGTTTAACACCTGAGTTTTCTATTTCAAAACTATTTGAATTTGTTATTTGATATTTGAAATGTATTCTTTAAATATGAAATTTGAGATTAATACATTTAAAATAGTTGAATCTTTATCTTTGATATAGTCAAACCTTTTTAAAATTTCAAAGATTAGGGAAATTACACTTTGCACCCCTTAACTATGGGGTGTCTGACACTTTGCATTCCTTGTCTTGATTTCGTGACATTGGGCCACCGAATTTTTGAATTCCGTCGATTGCCACCCGATGTCACTTTCTCCATTAAGACTGACGATATTAAGCGCAGAAGCCGTCCACGTGAGGTACTTAAAATTTTTCTTCCTGTTTTGCCCTCATTCTATCAGTTTAGAATTTAAAATTCTTTTTTCCCTTCTTTCGTCCAGCACCCACGAAGATCTGGCGTTCATCCCCTCCCCGAAGACATTGCTGAGCCCTAGCGGTGCCTGAAATCCAGAAGAAATGGCATCACACTAGTAATGCTTTTGCATTTTTCCCTCTTGTTGTTGTGCTGCATTTTTTCCTTTCACTGTTATGCTTCATTTTTCCCTCTCTTTGCTCTATTACTTTGTATGTTGCTCTGATACAAAAATTAATGTATGCCATTAAGGGAATGTACCTGAGACTTAGAAGTAAATACTAGTATGATGAAGAAGAAGGCAGAGAAGAGAAGGAGAAAAAGCAACAAGACGTGTAGCAAAAATTGTCAAGGAGAAGACTGAGTTGAGTTAAGTTAAGTGAGGGCGGTGAAAGGGTTCAACTCGAGAATTCTTGATGGTCGAGATCTTTCTTTGGGTCCCTACCAGTTTTGTATGATGCTTATTTGCGATATCCTGTTGGCAACTATCTATCTAGACTATCCATAGTGTCTGGTATTTGTTAATTTTCAGCTATGAATATCACTGTGTCCAAGTTCGTATTTCCATTTAAGTGGCTATTTAAAAATTCTGATCTCTGGCTATATCATTGACACTCACCAAAGGTTTTTCTCTTTATTCAAAGGGGGGCAAATTTAATGAGAAATTATTATTAGTCGAATAAGAAGGAAGTGTCAGTTTGGAAGAGAATGTGCAACAAATTGGGTCCTTAATTTCTTCCATGAAATTTTTACGGGTCCGGTTTTGTTGCCAAGAGAGAATGACTTCATCTTTGTGTGTTTCTCTATTACATTGACCATAATTTCAAGTCCTTATCTCCATTATTAGATTTTCTTAGTAAATATTGATCCTATTAGTGAACAATAACTAATTTCATCAATAAGCATGGGAGCAGTTATTGAATAGTGCTTAGTATAGTCATGAGCTAACTCTTTTTCAACTGCTTAGCTAGTAGCCAATACTAATTCCTTCTAATTGAGTTCTAATGGTTCTGTGTGCTTTATTCTCACATGTTTTTTAAGCAATTCACCTCAATCGCCAAGTACTGCATGTTCAGAAACAAGCATAGGTCGAGATTCAACTAAAATTCTTATTTGTTACTGTGGAATTGATTCTTACCTAAAGACTGCCTACAAAGAAGAAAATTTTGGTAGATGGTTTTTTAGTTGTGTGAACCACAAGGTAAGCCAACTTCGGGAGAGGCACGAAAGGACACATAGAGGTTGTTCGGTTAGGAGTTTTGTTAGGATTTTTTGCGTTTTGAAATTTTTAGGTGATGTTAACTTTATTGGTATGCGTGTTGTAGTTATTTTTATGTAAGTTTAAAAATGATGTTTGGTTGTAGGATTTTTTGTATTGTGAGAATTCAAAAAATCATGAGATTTTTTTGTTAAACGAACAACCCCATATAGTGTTTGAAATAGAAAGTCACCTTAAAACAAAGGAGGATGAGTATGTGAAGCGCACTGTAAGGATGGAGGAGTGTGGGAAGCACACTACAACAATGGAGGAGGAGTATGCGAAGCACACTGCAATGATGGAGGAAGAGTATGCGAAGCACACTTAAACAATGGAACACAATACGACACATCTCCGCTTAGAGTTGGTTTCCACAAAATATATTCACGATGAAGAGAATAAATTCTATAGGAGGATGTTGATTTTCTCATGGGTGTTGATTGTTTTGTTGTTGTTTCCTTCTTTGTATGTTACAAAAAAGGAAGTGGGTGTTTCTCTACCCTTGGTACCATTTACTGAAGTTTAAATTTGGTCATGCAGTTGCCTTGAAGGCATCTTTTTTACTAGTGACATGTGTAGTAGTAGTTGCCTTCAATTTCGTGTATCAAGTGCCTTGAACTCAATTTTGTATTTGGTCTATAAATAGTGACATATGTATTGCTGAACTTGTAAGTGCCTTGAAGGCATTTTTATATTTTTAGCATTTGTGACGTATGTAGTACTAGAAAATGTAAAGAGCAAAGAGTTCAGTACGCATTGTTGAACCTTTAAGTGCCTTTAAGGCATTTTTTGGAATCTGTATTGTTATATCTAAATGAAGGCATTTGTATAAAATACAAATATGCAATAACTATAAGGCATGAATGGTCAACATAAAAAAAAAGCTATTGTAATAATCTAACATCTCCAAATCATCACAATAAATTGTCATTTGTATCAAATACATCCAAAATACCCATATCCACATAGCATGAATATGCTCCAAAATATAACTCATCAGTGTCATATCAGTGTCATAAAATATTTAATATCAGTATCATATACACAACCTGCACCCATATCAGCAGCCAAGTCTGAATGTGACAAAAAATAGTGGTCTTACATACAAAAAACACAACATTGTGAAAAAAATAAACAATATGGGTACATCCAAAAGCTACACAACATTGCCAAAAAAAACCCATAAACTACTAATTATGCTTGTCAGTATTTCGGCCTCTTCGTCTTCTTTTCAATCCTCTTGATGGGTTGCTCAATGGTAAGGACCACCACCCTGGTGGAGCTTGCACCTAACTTATTCTGGATTGCAATGAAACCACTCCCAAACTGAGCCCATAATGTTTGTGGAGTGCCCCAACTCACTCTCCCTAGTGCCGAGTTGGTTCTAGGGTTACTTCGTTGCGACTGGAACTGTCTAATTCTCATGCAGTTGTGACCCAGCTACTCGTGAAGAAGTTGCCCTGGACTTTTTACATTTATTCTTACGTGATTGACCGGGCCGAGTGGTGGGGGCGAGCCTGCTGTGCAGAGGCTGAAGTGAACTGAGTGCGCTAAGTGGTTTGAGGAGCCTGCTGCGCAGAGGTTGATGTAGGCATTGACTCATCATCAAGTGAAAAAAGTTTTTCAAAGGACAAGAAATTTGTTAGCAATGTCATGTAAAAAATTCAAAGTTATATATTAAAAAAAATAGAATACATACATTGTCCAAGCCAAACTCTGAGGCTAGGGAAATGTCCTCATAGCCTATAAATGGGCAGCTGCAACACTCATGCCTTGATGTCTCAAGGATGCTGCTTTCCTTCTAGTACATGTCCTTTTATTGTGGCCAGCTTGCTTGCATTTTGTACACCTCATTTCAACTCCACCCTTCTTCATACGTGGTCTATTGTTTCGAGGCTCGTCAAGGATCTCATTCGTACCTTCTTAGATCTAAGTTGTATCAGAATGGTAGGAGACTAATGGAATCGTAGCTGGTCTTAATCCATTAATCCTCACTAGGCATTGTATTGATGATATGATTATAACACAGCATGTACATATCTTTGCTGAACTAGGGGTGGATGTAGTCCTCTAGTTTGCCCCCATTGTAAAGTATGGAAGAGGATGCATGAGGACACGAAATCCCCGTCAAATCCCACTTAAAGCATCCACATCTTCTAAGCCGGAGGTTGACCATAAACTATTAGTTTCTGTGCTCTACTATGAACAACCCTTGACCAGCATAGGTTGGAAGGCAGTGGCAAGACTCCTCGCCTGCAGCCTCAAGTATCTTAGGGTAGATGGTCTTGTCATAGTTTTCCATCCCAACAATTTTTAATTGGTACCGCCGCATCAGCTTTTTCATGCTCATCTCGAACATTATGATGATTAACTTGTTGGGATGGAAAACTATGACAAGACCATCTACCCTAAGATACTGTTGTAAGCAGTTGTCCTTTGAACGGACGGCTTACAAGAAACACCCATCAAGTTAATCATCATAATGTTCGAGATACTGTTGTAAGCAGTTGTCCTTTGAACGGGTCCTTCAAGAAACACCCATCAAGACCAATAAGTGGCCTGCAACCCACTTTAAAACCGTCTATCATCACTACCAGCGAAACATACATTCGCTGGAAATGTGGGTGTCAACTCAGGAGGTATCCTCTCCAGCTTAAACAGAATACAACTCCCTCAGTTAGTCTCTCTCAACTTCGCTATGTAATCCCATAAAATATCAATACAAATATGAATGTTTGCCAAAGATCTTAGCCCGTATCGCTCTCCTAGCCCGATATACTTGACTTTCATTGACATCCTCCTTCCACTGCCTCTTCAACGCTTGTGTTATAGAGTGCACCGGGATGTTAGGTTATGACTTGAATTGCTCAAGATAGTTAGTAGTGATGAACCTTGATCTAACTATTGAGCTGCTATACTTCCTAGTACGTCGGTGGGCAGGGCTGAAACTTCTTATCTAGAAGGTCTTCTCGCCTTTCATCCACCTTCCATAAACTCTATATTCACACCTCGGTGCATCTCTGCAGATAATGATCACCATATAAGAGCAGTTCTTCTTGAACCGTATATCCTTCCTCTTAAATACATTCTCCAATCACACTTCTCTAAACATCTGAGATGACGGAAACTTATTCTCACTCTTCAAAACAGGGGCAGCCAAGTCTCAAGCGTGGAAGTCAAGTCTATTGATCACATCATCCGCTGCCTCACTATCTTTGGGAGACTCCAAAACATCACTTCTTCCAAAATCCGAGACATTATCCGCAGCACAAAATAAACAATTATATTGTAAAGTAAAATGACCAAAAAAAACATTGAAATAAAAATAGCATACCAAAAATAAGTACCATCGCTGATACATTGTTCAGTGATTGGTAGCTTTCCTTTAGATGGGTCGCGATGAATTCAGATGGTCATGGATCACCAACATCATCGCCTCCATCTGTACCTCCAGCGTTACCGTCGTCGTCGTTAAAAGAAACTATCACCATAATCATAGCCTCCATCGTCACCTCCATCAGCCCCAGTAGAGGTATGAACTCCAGTAGAAGAAGGTCTTGCATTGTCATTATGAACAGTGTCCACCTCAACGTCAAACAACTCTCATCGCAGCTGAGGACTTGATTCCAAAACAGATCATTCATCCCCAATCTACATCTCTCACATTCTTCATCGCCTTCTACAACATCCTCCCCATTCAGCTCACCCTCGGGAATTTCACAGAATGAAACTATGTACAGCACCACAACAACTTCTCCCGCATGGCACTTCACCATTGCCAAAACGTCATGATCAAATGACACAAGGACAACACCATCATCTAGAGTTTTCCTTGGCTACTTGTAGTAGATGAGGTCACTAGGCTTATATCCATATGCTTTCACAATATCCTCCAGTTCAAAAAATGACAAGCAATTTGGATCATACGGTTCATCATACACCGACACATCTCGACCCATGTAAGAACACCCGAAGTTCCTACTAAATCTACGGTCATAGTGCACCTCAAGTAGAAAGAACTCAGACGGCATATTAAGAATTTAAAAGGCACCACACCTGCCAAGTAAAATAAAACACTAGGTTAGTATATAAAATTCAGATCACATTGCGAAATGTAAAAAGTATATGAAAAATAAAATTAAGCTCACCTTAAACAATGAATAAGTCTATAAATGCCCCCACAAAGCACCAAACCTGCTAGGTAAAATAAAACACAGGGTTAGTATATAAAATTCAGATCACATTGCGAAATGTAAAAAAAAGTATATAAAAAATATAACAATGGGGTAATGTAACTGAATTAAGAAATCTATACACAACTCATCACAATCTCAGAAGGCTAAATTAATTCACACTTGTCATTTAAGTTCTATACACTACTAATTGTAAATAAATTAAATACATTCTGTTCAACAAAGTGTAAAAGAAGTAGATTTAAATTTAGCTCACATTAAAATAAGTGCAATAAAGTTCAGCTCACATTCGATAAAGTATAAAAGAAGTAGAAGGAAGCATAAATTGTACCAAGAAACCATGTCAGCATAAGCAATAAAAGCTATGATGACTAACAATATTACATATATGGTAGTGTACAGGATAGAAAGGTGAGGACAAATATTTGATAAGGGGAAATGTACAGGAGGAGAGAAACAATATATCCTATTTTATTCCCCCATAAGTTTGGAAAGAAACAAAATGTTGAATACTACTAGAACACTATTTCAAAATAAAGAAGATATCCTATTTGATTCCCCCCATTAGTAGATGAATATTAGCTTGATTCATTGATTATACCTGCAATAGATGACATTTCCTGACTCCTATAACAGAAGAATGAATTAAAAAACAAATAACCTATGTCAACAGTACTCTAGATTTCTAGCTGGTAGGCTGACATATAGTAAAGGACCTAATGTTGCTGAATCAAATACATTCTGTTAATCCAGCCTGAACTGAACCTGTTATCAATCCTTACTAGAACCACATATAATTAGGCTAGTATATTGCTGTAAAATTAGGAAAAACAATGGGGAGTCATCTCCACCCACGTAAGATTAAAATCAGTGCATTAAAATTCATCTCACATCCAGTAAAGTATAAAAATAAAACAACAGATATGGTAGGAGCTGAGTGCATCGACCGTAAACAAAAATAAGTGCACTTGAGTAGGAAAGCAACTCGTGTAGTTTTTTTATTTACAGTACGTGAACAAAAGAGACCCACGTGCTTTCAAAAAGGCAAACAAAGAACATATACCGATTACATTATCGATTATGGGACCAAATGGTTTTATCTGAGTTAAAATTAAGCAATAAAGAAGAAGCCCAACACCAGGGGACCACAGTAAAGAAGGACCACCTCGGCAAACCAAAAATCCACACAGAGAAGACAAATTCCTGTCAAAGAAGACACATTCTACGATTCAATACTATTTATGCATGCAAGTCACTTAAAAATGTGTTACCCGTGCAAAATAATCCAACCTAACGAACATTGCTCGTAACATTTAGTTTTCGAAACCAGCTCTACAACATGAAAACCCTAAGATCAGAAGAACCCATCAGCGACAGAAATAGGAAGAAGCCCATCGTATAAATTTAATAGAGTTTGATTGATGATTATTTCTGAACAGATGCGAAATCCTCAGTGTCGAATACCTTACCCTGGTAAGTTCAAGTGTTGAGTTAAGTTCGAGTTTTGTTGAGTGCCAATGAAGAACTGTCAGGAGGGAAAAGAATTTGGGCTGTGTTGGAGGGATGGAATCGAGTCTTCAAGAATAATAGAGGCCAAAACGGGAAGAGAAATTTTAAGTGCCTCACATGGACGACACGAACACTTAATACCATTAGTCTTAATGGAGAAATTGGCATCGAGGTGGCAATCGACGAAAATTAGAAGTTCGTGGCCCCAAGGTCACGAAATTAAGATAAGGGGGTGTAAAGTGTAGGCACCCCATAGTTCAAGGGTGCAAAGTGTAATTTTCTCCAAAAGATTTTGTTGCAGTGATTTTTTAAAATTAAAAGTTTTTATAGTTTTAAAGGGAGTTTATTTCTAGTGTGAGTCTTTAATTTTTGCACACCTCACTTTTACACCAACAAGCGGAAAAATAAGAGTTTTCTTGCTTTCAACAATCTAGATGAAATTTCTCGAAGCAAATTTAGGTAGTCCGAATTTCTTGATATTTACTTGTATTATTTTATGAGGGATCAAACCATAGGGCTTCTAGATGAAGCCCGAATTATTATCTCCAATTCTTCATAATAAAAACTATTGCTGCTAATTCCAAGTGATGGGTAGGGTACTTCTGCTCATAACCCTTAACTACCGTGATGCATATGGAACAACCTTCCCATTTTGCATCAACAGACAACCCAAACCCTTCTGTGATGCGTCGCTGAAGATCACAAAGCCTCTACTTCAAGATGGAATAGTTAACACTGGTGCACTTACAAGTCTTTGTTTCAGTTCTTGAAAACTCTGTTCACAAACCTTTGTCCACTCAAACTCAATATTCTTCCATGTTAGTGCGGTCAACGGAGCAGATGTCTTTGAAAAACTCTCTACAAATCTACGATAATACCCTGCGAGACCTAAAAAGCTCTTAACTTCATGAAAATTGGTTTGTGTTGGCCAATTCACCACTGCCTTAGCTTTGTTTGGATCTACAAAAATGCTCTCCTTCAAGAAGAGATGGCCCAAGAACACAATCTCCTCCAACCAAAACTCACATTTTTTTAGTTTAGCATATAACTTCTTCTCTCTTAATACTTACAATGCTAACCTCAAATGATTCTCATGCTCCTCCTGATTCATAGAATAGATTAGGATGTCATTGATGAAGACCACAACAAACTAATCTCAATACTCATGAAAACTCTATTCATCATATCCATGAATGCAGTTGGTGCATTAGTCAATCCGAATGGCATCACTAAAAACTCATAACGACCATATCTAGTTCGAAATGTAGTTTTCGAAATATCCTCCTTAATCTACAACTGTGATAACTAGACCAAAGATCGATCTTAGAAAAGACTTGAGCTTCCTGTAAATGATCAAAAAGATCATCGATGCGTGGCAATGGACATCTTTTCTTAATCATGACTCGATTAAGTTCTTAGTAATCAATGCACATCCCGAATAATTCTATCCATTTTCTTCACAAATAAAACATGTGCTTCCCAAGGTGACACACTAGGTCTTATGAGGCCCTTGTGTTACAATTCTTATAGTTTTTCCTTAAGTTCGAACAACTCCGACAGTGACATCCTATAAGGTGCCTTAGAGACTGGTGTTGTTCCTGGGAGTAGATCGATAGAAGATTCAATCTCACGATTTGGGGCAATCCATTGAAATTTTATGGAAAAACATCAGGAAATTCCTTCTTTGGTGCTGCCACTAATTGAAGTTATTTTTAAAGGTTATTAATTGACGTCATTTTTAATAAATAAAAAAATTGCAATTTTTTTTAGATATGTTTTTAAATCCAAAGTCTAATTGTTTGTTCACTCTCTCCTTCTCTCTCTCTCTCTCTTTATCAATTCGGTCATTGTGGGTATTTGCAATTTTCTTTGGTTCTTTTGGATCGTTGTGATACGTGGGTTCTAAGATGGTTCGATTATCGAAGCAAGTTGGTTAAGCGGAGATATTATACTATTTTTCTTCGAAAATGTTGAACACATTTTCATTAACAATTTTATGGAAAATAGGTTTTTTATTGCAAGATTATGTTATTCTGAAAAAAAGTGTGAAATTTTAAAAGCATACTAAATCTATTTATATTTACTGTTCTGAATTCTTTCTCAAAAGATTATGTATTCTGCGGAATATAATTTTTTATTTTGATTTTGAATTCTATTATTATATATTATACTGCTTTCAAACCCCGAGAGGATATTCTACTACTGATATTGTTACTGCTGTTGCTGGTGCCAACTTACTGATTACTAAGTACACCCATTCTTCGGAGTGGTTTCTGTGTGGGTTTCTCCCTAGTGCACACTTAACGTTCTCGCTAAGTCTTAGTAGGGTGAACTCCGCTTACTGTTGACTTATTTCAGTTGGCTGGTGGATAAGACATTGCACAAACCTGCCATAGGGGTCAATGTGGCTTATTGTTAATGCCAAAGGAGATTTTCTGGTAAATTTATTTTATTGTCTGTATTTCTGATCCAAGAAAAGAATATAATTTATCCGTTTATTTTATTCTCTACTTCCTGAGTTGTTGAACTCATTCCTTTTTTATTTTCTTATTTTCAGAGATTGTTCAAGGATCAAACCTAGAAAGCATGCGGGGGGATAGATGATAGCGTCATTTTAGATTTTAGACTTTTAAAAGAATTTGTTTAAGTCTATGTTTGGAAACATTATAGTTATGATATGTTTTGTTCCGAATAAAGAAGATAAATTTCTTTTATGTTTTTATTTATTTATGCTGATTTTTGGAGCGTGACAAGGAGAGGGAGAGGTGTCTGACTGTGCGAAAGCTGAGAGATAAGAAGTAGAGAGAGAGTGGAGGTTAAGTGAGTTAGTGGGAACAATTAAATGGCGCACGAGTGTTTTAAAATTTGGGCTCTCTGGGTTGCCGCAAACAATTTCGTTGGTTTGAATATAATACATGGACTCATATATTTTGGATAATTATTTGTTTGAAATTTTTTGAAACATATCAATACATGGACTCATATATTTAATAAATCTTATATATGTGTATTTGAAAAATATATAGATCATATGACAATTGTATTTTTTTAGACAATTATTGTATTATATTGTTTATGCACCATGTATAAAGATATATTTATTGTAATTATATTGCTATTTCGTTATTATACTCTAATTAAAGATATACTAATTAAATTGAGTCTTTATATAAATAACAATGTAGTCACAATACATTATATATTATATATATAATGTATTGTGACTACATTATACCATATATATAGTATACATCTATATACTCATATATATCACATAACAACAAGTGATATAGTATATAAAAGAGTTCATTACAATTTTCCTCCTCAAACTATCACTCGATTCTAAAATACTCCTACAAACTGTAATTCAATTCTCCAATACTCCTACAACTTTTGTACACTTCGCACCCCCACCTTTAATTTATATATCTTACTTGCATTTTGCTTTGTTAATTCATTAAAAACTAATGACATGTAGCATGCCCTTTGGTTTTTCCTTTTTTCTTAATTAATCTTCCGTACTTTGTAATATGTCAATTATTTACAAAAATAGACCCCCTCTCTTTATTTAGATAAAGGGAGGCATCATAGTGACGCTTATATTTATAGGCAAAAATTAAATTTCACCCCATAATTTATAATTTCTCTGATTATCTCATAAGTTTTTTTAAAAAATAATCCTTACTCTCCGTTTGATCAGGCAATTATATCATATGAAATTTATGTGGATTGATCCAAATGATCTTTCAAGACAAAATTAGAAAAAATAAAATTAAATAAATATTAAAATTGAATAGAATTTCTATAATTTTATGTAGAAAATATTACTTGTTATTTATTTTAAAAAATCAAGATTTTTAGTAATTTTTTTTTGACGGGCATTTCAATCAATTTCTTTTGTGGTTTAACGACCAAAACTAAATGGAAGACAAGGATTGATTTTTGTTGAACTTATGAGGCGCAATCATACAAATTAGAACTTAAGAGGAGGAACTTGATTTTTGTCCATAGCATACTATGATGTTTCTCTTTATATAAATGTTTGCAAAAATCTATGCTACTAAGTTTTGTACCGTCTTTAAACTTTATTCTAACCCTGAAAGAGAAGTCTCGGCTCCTGGGGTCTGATCGATCGATTTTTTCCTCTTTGGACCAATTACAATGTTCTTGAACTACCTTGGAGCCTGAGGCGGTGTACTAGGATAGATGATCAACTGATAAACATTCATCTGAGGAGCTGAAATGAACAGCTTGTACCCTGAGGCCTATTGGATTGATGTCCACTTGTTTTGAAGAGATTTTGAAACCTTTAAGCAAACATAGCAAAATTCCGTAAATTATACACCAACAAGAATAGCGTGTCTATTTGGATTGATGTCGACTTATGTAGGCAATTTTATATGAAGCGAAAGCCAAACCGATTTACGCAAATTCTGAATGAATTAGGAATTTAGGGGCATGGACATTCCCATTGATCCGCACGCTTGCTCCCTCCACCCCCACATTCGTTGTTAGATTATGTGTGGTGCTGTCCTCTGTCACAGCATGCTCCACATATCTACACTAAACTTCCAGAAAACTGTTATCCATCACCAAGTTCTTGCGGATGCAGACCCCCTGAATGAGAGAAATATTGATATGGGAATTTGGAGAATGTGCTTGGAAAGTGGGACCATCTTTAAATGCACAAGGCATTTATTATTGTCTTGTGACTGACTATTGATTAATTTACTAAAATCCGTAGCTAGAAACTGGAAACCACCCATTTATTTCCAAAAGAAAAACTGGAACCAGCCTTCAAACACGTACCCAAAATTCATTTCAGATAGCTAATTGAGTACGAGCTTGTCAAAATTGCTATTGTCAACATTTAAAGGCTAAACCATGCATTTCTTGTGGGCCACTTCCGTATTTATTGCAGGCGTTGGTTTTTGGGTTTTCCTGTGACCTAGCACGCCCGTATCCACATATTTTTGATAAAGGGAGAGCTCAGAGAAATCAAGAAGAGAAGAAATGGGGAATTGGTTCGGAAGCAAAAAAGGGGTGCATCCAGTACTGGACCAAGATGGAACGATGCCATCAAGTTATATCAGAATCAAGGTGCGAATGAGTGAGAGGCAACTCAAGGAGCTTATAGGACGGGTGGATTTGAGCAAAGGCAACTCAGAGCTAGGCCGCTTGATCCTGCGAGAATGCTTGGAAGGTAGGCTAAATGCTCGAGTTTCGCCGGAGGGGACGGGTGGATATCATAATATGCAAGCGCATGAAGCTTGATCCTCTTTAACATGGAATTGGAACTCGATTGTAAGTTATTGGAAACAGAGTAGTTCAATATGGTTTCAGTTGTCTTTCCGGACATGTACTTCGTGGCTATCTATAATTGAAACACCTTAGACTCCGGAAAAGATATGTTTATTTCGTTCGTCATTTTTCATGTGATTTATGTTGAGTGTTTTACATCGAGAAAGCAAAGTCGCATAAACCAAGCAGAAGAGAAGAAGTCAAGGCGTTAATGTTTGTGGAAAGCTTCAGATGTTTGATACTGCGTTGTCATGCTTGCCCAACCAAATTGGATAAAAGAGAAAAACAGAGGTTCTTATAGTATGCAAGGTTGAGTCTGTCCAACTTCGAACCTTGGCTCGAGGCGCTGTAGGCTGTAGATTCAAATATATATGATGTCCGAAGCATGACAGATCAGGGACTCCTTCACTAGGCATAACCAGTTTGTGAGTGGGAATTTGGGCGCAATTTCAAAACAGTTTTTTATGTCACCTCTGAATAATACTCTCTGTAGTGTTTTTTTTTTCCCAATGCTCTCTGTTTAGTGTATTCGTGTGCATAAATTGCCCCTATGATTCATTTTTGCATCAATTGGACACATTAGACGGGCCATGGACTCCTATATGCATCTCTGCCTTCAGGAAACCCGCCCCCCCCCCCCCCCCCCTCTCAAACTACAGTGTTCAGTCCTAAACACATTATAATGTGTGGGTAAGGTTGGATGAGTGTATCAAGAAAAGCAAATCTATTAAGATAAACGCGCCCCTCATTTAATGAAAGAGAGCTCGCTGAGTGTCTCCTGAATTTGGAAAAATTCAACCTTTTAGTCTCCCAAAAAATGAATAAAAAAATTTAGAAAACTAATACCAGAGATTTTAAAACAAAACACTAAACTTTAAAATAATATTTAAGGAAATAATTTTTTTATATCTTATATTTATATTGATTTTTTCAATATTTTATTCTAGAATTTAACTTTTTAGTTTTTTATTTTTTATTTATTTATTCTGTTTTTTTTTAAAATCATTTTTCTAGAATTTAAATTTAAATTTTTTTATACTTTTTAATTCATAATTTTCTGTTTTTTATTTATAATTTATAATTTTATTTATTTCTTGTTTGTTTTAATGGAGGTAAAACGACGGACACAGTCTTCTTGGAAGACTAATTTGCATGCATTGGCTCTAACGGGTTCTTAAACATTCATTCCAATGGGCTGATTTTAGTTAGCAATTAGTTTTCTAGGCTCAAAGCTCAATTTGTATATAAAAAAATAAAAACTCAGCTTGTGATAAGTATGCATTTCTCGCATATATACAATGAGAATTTTAAAAAGTTTACTGGAGATTTTTTAGGCCTATTTTTCTTTTGATAAGTGTATTGACCATAAATTTGTACTGTTAAATGTTAAGTAAAATAGGAAGTTGCGGCCGGCCTTATAGACCCCGCCTGTATTTTAAGACGCCTTGATATAGGGCATACTATGTATCTCTTTAGATAAACGTTTGTAAAAGGTATTCTTGCTATAAGTTTTGTGCCCTCTTTATACATTATTCTAACCTAGAAAAGATAAGAAGTCTTGACTCTTGGATTCTTATCGTTTTTCATCTCTTCGGACCAATTACCATGTTCTTGAACAACCTTGGAGCTTATCCCTGAAGAGAATGATTAAAATGAAGAGGGGAGAGAAGTCTCTATTTATAGAGACAATACAAAGCATCATAGAAAAATATTCTTACATTTAAATTTAAATTTCTACATTTAAACTTGTATATCTGAGATTTGATAATGATATCACATTTAAATTCGATATCGTGATAACAATAATATCACATTAAATCTTGTATATTTGATTATCCAAATCTCGTAGATTTGATTATGATATTATTTCTAACATCCTTCCTCAGACACAAGATTGAGAAATCTGAAATTCAGTGTTTGAAAAAGAGAACGGTCGGACATTGAAATCATAAGTACAAGACTCTTCTCCCTTGCTCCTTGCTGAACATATAGTTTTTTTCTTTCCTTTTTATGTTATTTTTCAATATAATCAGACCTTAAAATCATATCATAGGCACATGACCTTGAAGAGTGGGTAAAATTGATCGGACCTTGAAATCATAGGCACACAACCCTTGCCAAACATATCTCATGCTCACTCTTTTTTCTCTCTTTCACTCACCTCTTTTTTTCATCGGATAAACATTTGTTGTAAGACAACTTATAAGGTGAAAATTCACCAATAAGATAGCTTTGGACTCTCTGCAAGAGCACGAACATTCAAGCTAAGAGTAACAAAATCACCAACTTTTAAAGATGTTGAAGACATGTTTTGTTGCTTTGATACCAAGAAGAAAAAAGGTTAAGAATGAAGAGGGAATACAAATAGTAAAAAGAGACAAGGGAATTAAGTGATTTCATCTAGAAATCCACTGTGAAAACCCTCTATGACTGTATTTTTTATTATGAGTACATACAGATAAAACAAAGCATATATGATAATATTCCGATATTTAAATTTTAATCTCTGAGATATGATAAAGATATCACATTTAAACTCGATATCGTGATAATAATAATAGCATATAAAATCTTGTATATTTGATTATACAAATGGCACAGATTTAATTATCATATTATTTTTAACAATCCCAACCTCGGTGTCGAGAAGACTTAACAAGCAAGCTCATTTACTCACACAATCGGCTGACTAGTTTTATATATTTATCTTGTATTCCGCTTTATATTCTGCTTCGCCTCAACCAACAAGATTAGCGTGCATATTTTGGATCAATGTCGACTTATCCCAACCTCTTCAACCCCCTTGCTGAAAAGTTAAAGATTTGGTTCTTTCTATCCGGGCAGCTTTCAAAGATCAATCTGCTGAGTGTCGAGAAGACTTAACAAGCAAGTTAATCTACTCACGCAATGGGTTGCTCGGACTCAGTTGACTGGTTTTATAGATTGATCTTTTTTTTTGGTAAACAACACATTTTATTAAAAGTAAAGAATTCTAGTCGAGAACTTACAATAACAAGAACCAGAAGGTCAGTAACAAGTTTAGGGAACCAAAAACTTGATAAGAGAACACAAGGATTTCGGATAAGTCAGGCAAGATGTCCGAAGTAAGAGGAACCGAAGGTCTATAGAGCAAGGGAAGACCCATGAAAAGCAAGCCCGAACGTCCACTTTGAGTAACAAACACAACACTGTCTATAGTCGTCGATCTTGCTCCCTCAGAGCACTTAACATGCAAATAACAGCTGTAATTACAGTACTTGATGGGCCATGGAATACCCGGCCCGACCAAACCACTAGGCTCGAGTCCATTAGCCTGTTGGCCAACCCCGACTTTTCGACCTCGCATAGGAGTTTGACATCCGATCTCACATAGAACTATAACCACGTGAAAACTCTAGGTATCATAAGGACCCTAGAGACTTCAGAACTTCACGTAAGATAAGGATCTTAAGGTGGGTTTGCTAACTAAAATTTTAACACAATAAAAAATTACAATATAATCTCTCTCCCCATCACATCATTACTTTTCACTATAACAAATATTAAAAATAATCTCTCTCATGATTTTTTCATCAAATCCAATACCCTAAAATTTTAACATCCCTAAAATTTTAATATACAAACACAACCTTATAGACTTATGGACTCCAGGTAAGATAAGGAGTCGTGAAGTCCATACAATTAAACTCCCTTTGAGACTCTACCACCTCCCGATATAAATAGTCAGCTATTCTCCTTCATATTCTCATGCTCAAGTCTTACTTCTATAATACTAAATTCTCTCCTTGAGATCTAACTTGGCAGTTGGAGTCTCCGGACCTGAGGCCACCCCCTTCGGTGATTCTTGCAGGTTCACTTGGCTAGTGAGAACTGTGGTGATTTTTCGCATCATCAGTTGGCGCTATATGTGGGAATTCTCGAAAAAAACCACCTCCAAACACTTTACGCTCACCACAACAGTTTTCAACCACTTTCATTGCATCCTTCTTTCATCATAATGCCTTCCTCCGCTGAAATACCAAATGACGACAAGCCACCTCCGGTCACAAAATATAGAATTCGTCCTCAACAGTGATGCTATGACGAACTCGAATCTCGCCCCCAACAACGATGTATAACTGGCCACCTTGGTCCAAACCGTAGAGAACCTTGTTCCCCATATCAACACGACCTATGCGGCCTGTTCAGATTGAGAAAGTCCCCCATGGATTGTTTAATTTCGTTGTATTTTATCTAACATAACAAGATTCCCACAGGCTCGACCCGATCACATGTCCTGCTCGGGACAGGTTCCCCATAGAGGTCTGATAACGCTGAGCACACTACCTGGAACAGGATCCCCGCAGAGGGTCTGTCACGCCCCGAACGCCATCCCGCAGGGACCGTGACAGCCGCGAGCATTCCCCGGGAACACTCCAGCGTTTACACTAACTCTTACAGCGAAAATTTTTTTTTTTTATATACATAGGATGGCTCACTCAGGATCCACACGTTGGCTGAGATACAAGCTCAAAGATCATAACCTCTCGGTATATGCATCATAATTCAGAAAAGTCTATACATTGCATCTTGTTCGCAACTTATACAAAACGTACTAGGACAACATACTGCCACTTGATCAAAACCAGCACTCCCAAGTGCTACTTCGGAGTTCACAAACTCCGGCTCCAATCCCCAAACTTCCAGGATTTCTACGTGAGATACTCCTCTGCTCCCCAGTTATCTTGTGGATCTGGAATGATACGTTTTCAAATTATGAGTCGAAAGACTCAGTAAGGAACAACAGTTGAAACATGAACTTTAATAAAACATAGCTTTAAAAGCATACTTACTTCAATACACTGTAGCGATAAGAGAAGAAATGCAAAACTATAATTCATGAGTTAGTGCATAAAAAGCCATGATGCATATGCATGCTCCGTGATGCACATGTCATGCACTAAAATCTCTTGCCACTCTTGGCCTTTTCAAATGCATTTCAAATCTCGAAATTGGCCCCAGGCCCTTGAAAATCTTTCTTTCATTCTTGCTTATAAAATTGGCCCTTGGCCCTTGAAAATCATTCATTTCATTCTTGCTTATAAAATTGGCCCTTGGCCCTTGAAAATCATTCATTTCATACTTGTGCCACTGTTGGCCTATTCACAACCATTTCGTATGTCTTACTCGTGGGCTCGCTCCATTTGACCCCTGAAGTCAGGGTTGTGCGTTCCCTTCGGAACCGTCCCCGAATTCCCTTGGAGACATAACATCTGGTCGAGCTAGCCCGTAGTTGCCCCAGGCCTGATGGTTAGACATGACCCTTGGAGGCGCCACACCTTCTCGAGCAACGTTCCTCGGTGTGGTTGCACATACCTCACGGACTAACCCATCCTTCACGAACAACGTCCCTCGGTATGGGCGTCCATTCATCCATCCTTCACGAACAACGTCCCTCGGCATGGATGTCTCACGTTCCATCCATCCATCCTTCACGAACAACGTCCCTCAGCATGGATGTCGAACCTCACTTAACTTAGTACGTTTTCAACCAAAACCTTCGTGCTTAATCATAACATAAATTCTCTTTCATTTGCATAAAACAACTTTTCATGTTTTCTATGCAATGAACATGCCATGCCACTCTTGAAAACATCGTAATTTCATTTGCATCAAAACGTCTCTCATGCGTTCATGCAAATGATCATGCTATGACATGTTCGAAACATCATGCGTACTTGAAACATTCTTCATGCAATACATTACATATGTATTAGAAACATCTTGCCATGCACAATAAAACATGCAGTGCATCATTCCAGTTTTCCAAAAGGGGTAAGATTCACTTACAGTACTCCTCGCAAATTCTCCTTTGCTCACTTGGCTCCTCGCCTACAAGGAATAGGTTCAATCTTTCAATGTACTGCGTATAGATGAAACCATATCGGTATGTGTCGGTCCTACGAATTACCCGACAGTCCTCTTGAAGTCCACTAAGGACAAGTAGCGATAATTCTACGCATTACTTAATTTAATGGTATAATATAGTTGCCGGATTTTTCTTAATCCATCTTGAACTTCCCGTTCATCACTTGACTTCGTACCTTCCATTCATCGGAAATGTTTCCGAATGGCAACTATATTATATTTTCTTTTTGATAATATATATATATATATCAATATAATTCTTTTAATCATTAAATATTTTATTTTATTTATTCTTTAACTAATATTTAAAACTTAGGTCATTTAATTATTTAGTATTGCAATATAATATCTATGCACATATACTTATAGGTATCTTGATTAGGGTTTACACTTTTCTCCTCATAAGGTCAAGACTCTCTAATCCTTAGATTTGATATACATATCATTACGATTATGTCTCACTCTGCCCTAAATAGGATTTGGCCAACATTAAATCATTCTAATTGAATCCTTAATCCATGCTTAACATCACAAGGCTTGTTAATCCTTTAACTCGATCCTTTAAGCCTTAACATCTTTTAATTTGTTTGGCCAAAATCCTAATTTTATTCATTCATCACAAGCAAATAAAATCTCCAATTGTTACAAGTCCAATTGTTACAAGCTTGCAATTCGGGTTTCTCTTCCTCATGGCATTCGGCCAACACCAATCTTATGTGTTCTTTAATTACAACTTCATCTCACATGGTGATCCCATCCTCCATTCAACAATTTCACAACCTAAGAACTACCAATCATAACATAATTCAAGATCAAGGACAAAGTGACATTCGGCCAACACCATATCATGGAACACTTGGAATTTTCTCATTATTCATTTGCATGCAACTTCCTCGATTCACAACCAAACTTACATGCATTTTCCAATAACAAGTCAGTACATACTCACATTCATTCATGCTCTTAGATCTAACACCAAACATAAGCAGCAAAATGCAATTTAGGGTTGCATGGTTCGGCCATCATAGTGATTTATGCCAAATCTTACATTTGTCCTATCTCCCTCTTTATCATGCATTTCTTCCATAGTTCGGAACCTCTTCACATGTATATTGTTCATTAAATCATCATAACAATGGTCAAACACTTAGATCTAACATTCCAACACATCCATAACCATAGATCTAAGGAGATTTACAACTTACAACCCACCAACTTAGCATAAACTTAGATCTAGCTTCCTTTAACATACATTGTTCTCCATTTGCATTTTTCTTCACATTCAACCTTAGATCTAGAACATACATGGCTAGATCTACTCTTATACATCTTAATAACACCAGATCTAGCAATATTCAACATCATCAAAGCATAAAAGTTCAAGATCTATTCACCAACAGTTTCGGCCAACAAGAGAAATGGTAGATTCGGTTTCTACCTTGTTGTTCCTTGTTCCCTTGCAAAATTTCTCTCTCCTTCACCTACTAAATAACTTAAGGTTCTTTAATCATTCAAGATCTCACAATATCCAAGCACAACACAACTCACATTTTAAGATCTATTCACAAGAGGGTTCGGCCAACAAGAAGGAAATAAGATCCGGTTGTTACCTTGGTTGTCCTTTGTCTTCTCCTTCCTTTCTTCTTCTTGCAAGACCTCCCTTTTTCCTTCTACTCCTTCTTCTCCTTCCCCCTTACACGAAATCCCCTTGGTCCAAGCTTGAAATCACTCTTTGTGGCTCCAAAAGGTTCAGTTTACACCAAGTTCTCTCTTCCTCTCCCTTTCTCTCTTGATTTCGGTTTTGGCTTTGGGTTTCTCTCTTTTGGATTGTGTTGGTCGACCAAATGGCTCCAAAGAAGTGAGGTGACACAAATAAAGTGGAAAGGAAGTGTGATGGGTGTGAAATGAAAAGCCAAAAAGCAAGGGAGCATGAACTTGGCCTTATGTTCGGTCAAAGGGAAGTTTTTCCTTCCAAAATTTACTTTTCAACTTGTCATGTCTTGTCTCCCCTATGTCTATCTTGCAACCCACGAAAATCACCCTCCACCACATATTTGAATTCCATATTTAATGCTTAGTTCAACCATTTAGTTCCCTTGGTTGAAATCCAACTAGTTTAGTTTACTTAGTTACAACTCAACCAACCTAGTTACATAGCATACTTAGTTGGCTTAATGAATGATTAGTACTACTAATCTTATATTATAACTTAACTCCAAGACCCATTGGGCAGCCCAACAACATTAATCCAAGGCCCAACAACACCATCTTAGATCCAATTCATAAGTTTAAAGGATAGGGCCCATTAACACCAATCTTTAAAGTTAGGCCCACTAACATTTCAATCACATAAGACTTTGATAGCCCAATAATATTTGTCTAAGGCCCAATATCACAAGTCTCAAGTCCATTTCACAAGCCTAAAGGCTAAGGCCCAATAACCTAAATCCTTAAAGCCCAATAATCATTCAATGGCAGCCCATTACCATGAATATTATGGCAGCCCAATAGCATAGTTTAAAGCTCATTTCCATGAACATTTTGGCAGCCCATTAGCATAAATTTAAAGCCCAATTTCTTGATCTTCATGGTAGCCCAATTGCATACATTTAAAGGCCCAATATCCACCTATTACTCTAAGCCTTATAGCAGCCCAATATCACAACTTCAAGGGCCCATCATCACATGTAATTGGGCAGCCCACTTGATTAAATTTCAAGGCCCATCATTCCTAATTTTCGGCCAAGCTTGGGCTGTCCATTTTCAGCCCATTCTTTTAGGCTTTAAGTCCAACCATTTAAACCTTAATAGCCCAATAATATGGTCCATAACATAATCCTTCAAAAATTAATCAAGGATATTAAAAAGAAATACATTTAATCTAACAACTTAAATTGGCTACCTTAAAATGTAGACCTCATCCATTGATATTCCATAATGCTCATTAAATTTAGATCATACCATGAACTCCATTAATTCAAAACAAATCACTGAATCCTTAAGCTTACCACGGAGTACGTACTGATTTTTCGGGGTCTCACAGGGTCAACTCCGCCGAGCACCCTGCACACTTGACTCGATAACACGCCTTGCCCGGGATAGGTTCCCTGCAGAGGTTTGATAACGCCGAGAACCCTACCTGGGACAGGATCCTCGCAGAGGGTCAATTCCCCGAATACCCTGCTTTGGACATGATCCAAGCAGCGGCCCATCTCCAAAGGGTTCCATGCTACGGACAGGATCCGAGCAGTGGCAAATTCCCCGAATACCCAACTCTGGACAGGATCCAAGCAGCAGTCTATATCCAAAGGATTCCATGCTAAAGACATGATCCGAGCAGCGGCTAATTCCCAAATACCCAGCTCTGGACATGATCCAACCAGTGGTATATCTCCAAAGGGTTCCCTGCTACGAATAGGATCTGAGCAACGACTAATTCCCCGAATACCCTGCTCTAGACAATATACAAGCAGCGGTCTATCTCCAATGGCTCTCTACTACGGACAAGATCCGAGCATTTAATTCCACAAATACCCTGCTATGGACAAGATCCAAGCAATGGTCCATTTCCAAAGGGTTCCTTGCTACGGACAGGATCCGAGCAACGACTAATTCTCCGAATACCCTGCTCTGGACAGGATCCAAGCAGCAGTCTACCTCCAAAGGGTTCCCTGCTACAGATACGATTCGAGCAGCTGCTAATTCCATGAATACCTTGCTCTGCACTGATCCAAGCAGCGGTTTATCTCCTATGGGTTCCCTGTTACAGACAAGATACGAGCAGCGGCTAACTCCCCGAATACCGTTCTCTGGACAAGATCCGAGCAGCGGTCTGTCTCCAAATGGTTCCCTGTGATGGATAGCATCCGAGCAGCTACTAATTCCCCGAATACCCCGCTCTGGACAAGATCAAATCAGCGGTCTATCTCCAAAGGGTTCTCTGCTACGGACAGAATCCGAGCAGCGACTAATTTCCCAGGTACCCAGCCGTGGATATGATCCAAGCAGCGGTCTAACTCACATGGGTTCCCTGCTATAGAAAGGATTCGAGCAGCGGCTAATTTACCGGGTACGTTGCTCTGGACGGGATCCAAGCAGCGGTCTATCTCCAAATGGTTCCCTGCTACACACAGGATCCGAGCAGCGGCTAATTCCCACGTGTACCTTGCTCTGGACAAGATCGAAGCTGCTATCTATCTCCAAAAGGTTTCCTGCCACGGACTGGATTCGAGAAGCGATAATTCCCCTAGTATCCTGGTCTAGCAGGATCCAATTAGCGGTTTATCTCCATAGGGTTCCCTACGACGAACAGGATCCAAGCAGCAGCTAATTCCCCTGGTACCCTGCCCTGGCCATGATCCCAGCAGCTGTCTAACTCATGAGGGTCCCTGCTACGGACAGGATCCGAGCAGCAGCTAATTCCCCGGGTACCTTGCTTTAGACAGGATTCAAGCAGCAGCGATAATTCCGCGAGTATCCTGGTCTGGACAGGATCCAAGCAGCGGTTTATCTCCAAAGGGTTCCCTACGATAGACAGGATCCAAGCAGCGACTAATTTCCCGGGTCCTCTGCCCTAGACATAATCTCAGCAGCGGTCTAACTCCCAAGGTTCCCTGCTTCGGACAGGATCTGAGCAACGACTAATTCCCCGGGTACCTTGGTCTGGACAAGATCCAAGCACCGATCTATCTCCAAATGGTTCCCTGCTACGGACAACATCTGAGCTGTGGTTAATTCCCAAGAGTACCCTTCTCTAGACAAGATCGAAGCTGTTATCTATCTCTAAAGGGTTCCCTGCTACGGACAGGATTTGAGCTGCAATAATTCTCCGAGTATCCTAGTCTTGACAGGATCCAAACAGCGGTCTATCTCCAAAGGGTTCCCGGCTACGGACAGGATCCGAGAAGCAATCTAACACCCGAAGATGTCCTACTCTGGAAAGGCTTTGAGCAACGGTTAATTCCCTTAGTTCCCTACTCTGGACAGGCTCTGTGTAGCGATTAATACCCCCTAGTACCCCTGCCTCGGACATGCTCTGAGCGGCTGGTCTAATTCTTCCAAGTGTGTTGCTCTGGATAAAGGTCTTGGAGACTTCAAGACTCTAGACAAATTCGGTCGAACTCCAGCTAGAACCGTGCTCGGGACTTGATCTCAGCAGCTGTCAAACTCCTCCGTGTACCTCGCTCGGGACTTGATCTTAGTGCCGATAGCTCCACTCATACTACAGTGCCAGAGGCACCCCTTGGTCTCACCTACCCTGATAATTTCGTTGTATTTTATCTTGTATGACGAGCTTTTATCTTTATCTTATGTGATAATTCAGGCATCTGGTCGTTCTCTGCAAAGTTCAGGTATGAAGTCTCCACTCCCGAGTACCCTGCGCTGGCTCGTACTTAGGCAGAGGTCAACTCGACGGCAAGTCTCGACTCCCGAGTATTCTGCGTCGGCTTGTACCCGGGCAGAGGGAACTCGATCACAAATCGCCCAAGTACCATGCGTGGGCTTGTACCCGGGCAGTGGTCAACTCAATCGTAAGTCCCCCTATATATTTTCTTAGGCTGGATTGCTATTCTGATACTAAAATCTTATTGAGGTCTAACTAAGGCATCGGAGTCACCGGATTCGAGGCTACCCTCTCTTCTTCTTCCTTTCAAGTCTCGTCGAACTCCACTGGAAACCTTGCTCGGGATAAGATCTCAGCAACGACCGAACTTCTCTAGAGTACCATGCTCGGAACTTGATCTCAACAGGATAACTGACTATATCGGGGGGCTCGATCTTCTATTCGACCTGCATCATTTTTGAGGTTGAAAAGAGGGAGACTACTTAGGCTTGGGTCCATTAGCCTGTTTAAAAGCGATAGATAAACAAACTAAAACACTTAATCCGGCCGTAAACAAGGAGGCAAACCCAACGGGAGAAAAGTTATCATAGGGAATGGATTAAACCGAGCAGAAACTGGCCAGATCTAAGCCGGAAGGGTTGGAGGTGGAGGAGGTGCATGGTGGCGGTTGATGGAGATCCACGGCCTAGGGGAAAGGTCAAGAGCCGCTGAGACCAATCACGCGGTGGGAGGCAGTTCCCAGGAGGTGAAGGAGCAGGTAGCAGCGATCGGAAAGCTAGTCTCGTGAGAGCCACACGCTACGTCTAGCAGGATAAAGGTTTGCACATTCAAAGAGCGAGATGGACGGAGTGCAAGCATGGAGCGCGGGCAAGTCTGCTGGAGACTATTGTTCACCAATCGAGTTCCACCTGAAAAGAAAAAAGAAAAACCGCAAGCAACTAGACCAACCAGAGGAAAGGAGAAGGTAAGAGGGAAAGGGAGAAGGTGGAGGGGGAATAGAGAAAGGGGCAGGGAGGAGCCGCAGCTCCTGCCCTCCTCCAGGTTGGTGCTTGTTACAGGTTGCAGATCGTTTAGAGGGAGAACAAGTTTTAGAGAGACCGTAGTTTTTTTTGTTGGTTATTTATAGATTGATCTTGTATTCCGCTTTATATTCTAATTTGCCTCAACCAACAAGAATAGCGTGTATATTTGGATTGATGTCGACTTATATAGACAAATTTATATGGAGAGAAAAAGTCGAAAACGATTTAGGCAAATTCTGAATTACAATTTAGGGGACATTCGTCACATTACCATTGATCGGCACCCTTGCTCCCTCCACCCCCACATTCTTTGTTAGATTATGGGTGGTGCTTCCCTCTGTCACAGCATATGCTTTACACAACTGCACTAAACTTCTTGAAAACTGTTCTCCATGGCCAACTTTTGCAAATACAGACCCTGACTGAGAGAAATGTTGAAATGAGAATTTGGACAAGTGAGCTTCGATAGTGGGACAATCTTTAAATGCACAAGGAATTTATTATTGTCTTATGACTGACTATTGATTACTTTACTTAAAATTTTTAATTGAAGATACAAAAACAGAAGTTAATATTCCACTTGAAATACTTAATCTAATAAAATAACTAGATTGTTTTCCAAAAATTTTTATGGCATACAAAATATTATTTTCCATAGCTGTTACAATTTCATCTGCAAAAAACAAGTTCTACAAAACTAAAGATAATAAAAAATTATTTGCTAACAACTGTGTCTCAAGATAGATTAAGCTGTTTAGCAATTTTATCTATTGAAACTGATTTATTGGGTAAATTTGAATACAAAAGTTTAATTAGTAATTTTGCATCTAAAAGAAGCAAATTTATAGTTTAATTTTAAAATTTATAACTTACCTAGAGCCCCCAAAAATGTTGAGCCGCCACCGACTCAAGGAGATAATAGGACGGGTGGATTTGAGCAAAGGTAACTCAGAGCTAGGCCGCTTGATCCTGCAAGAATGCTTGGAAGGTAGGCTAAATGCTCGAGTTTCGCTGTAGGAGACGGGTGGATATCTTAATATGCCCTTGCATGAAGCTTGATCCTCTTTAACAAGGAATTGGAACTCGATTGTAAGTTATTTGGAGCAACCTTTTGGTTTTATTTTGCCATCTAGAGAGTTAAGGCAGGGTGACCCCCTCTCCCCTTTTTTGTTTGTAAATGAGATGGATATTTTATCCTGAATGTTGGACAAAGCGCGGGAGTTGTCCAGGTTGCAGGGTATTCGGATCAGCGCGGGTGGAACTCTTCTCTCACATCTACTGTATGCTGATGATATGCTCTTGTTCGGCCAGGCTTCTGTCAGGGAGGCAAGGTGCATTAAACAGTGTATTGATTTATTTTCCTCCTGGTTCGGGCAAGCTCCAAACTCGCAGAAGTAGGCTATCTTCATTACCAAGAACACCTAGTGGGAGACTGCCCGTGCAATTAGGGAATTCTTTGCCTTTAAACCTCTCACAGGGTCTACCACGCACTTAGGTTTACCTCTATTGTTCCCTTAGTCCGAGTCTCTCGCTTTTAGGGAGATTCAAATCAAGATTGATAAGAAAATCACTGGATGAAAAGCTAAGTTACTGTTTCAAGTAGGCCGCACCACTCTTATTAAGGCGGTCGCCTTTGCTATTCCAGTGTGTGGTATGTCTTCCTTCTTGCTACCCAAAACATTATGCAAGCTGATGGATTCCTCTTTAGGGAGATTTTGGTGGGGGTTCAAGCCAGACAATGCTCATAGTCTTTCACTGCACTATTAGACTGATGAGTGATTTTAATCTGGCACTGGTCTCCAAACTAGCCTGGTTGGTGACCACTTTAGCACCCCGACCTTGGGTTAAATGTTTGGAGGCTCGGTATCTTAAACGCTCGCTTTTTCTTCTAGCGGAGAGGACATAGTAAGCTTCGAGGTTGTGGAAAAGTCTTCTTAAAGCCCGATCTACAATTGAATAGGGTCGGTGCTTCTTAGTTGGTTCAAGATGTTCTGTTCGGACATAGCTGGATCTATGGGTTCTAGGTTAACCTTTATTTCGCCCCACACCACATCCTCATATGTTTTATTCAGATGTTGAGTCTAGGGTTGAGCACTTCATTATGCCGTCTTCTAGGGTTGGGAATACACGTCTCCTAGATAGCATGTTTGCTGCGGACTCCGTCACCCAAATTATTCAGATTCACCTTTCAGGTTCGGGTGAGGTTGACAAGAAAGTATGGACCCCTGATTCTAGATGGAATTTCTCGGTTGGGTCGGCATTTTGTCTTTTATCTTCTGTACAGAGGGACTCCGGTAGTTTCTTCCCTCCAATTGACTGGAAAGCTTTCTAGAAGCTCAATTTACATGCCAGGTTTAGATTACTTCTGTGGAAGATAGCCTGGGATATTCTTCCTACTCAAGAAAGGTTGTTTCGGAGTCTACATCAAAATTTTCAGAGGAAGATCTCTTGCCCACTATGTGAAGCCCCGGAGGATTCCTTATCTCACCTTATTTTCTCATGCTCATTCTCTCGTCTGATTTGGAGACTCTCCCCTTGGGCTTTGAACATTAAATCCTTTTCACTCTGAATGCCCTTACCGTTGGATTTAGATTATTCTTTATCATCAAAAACTTTTGAGATTGGAATCATTGGAGGTCCACGAGTTCCAACTTTTTGTTATCATTGTTTTGGTCGCATTCTAGTTGGCTCAGAACATGGTAGTTCATGATAATGCTAAGTTCACTCCTCATGGTGTGCTTCGGCAGGTTATGTTAGGTTTTAAGGAACATGTTGCTGCTTGGAGGAGTCTCCCCTCCCGGAATCCAAATTTCTCTGCTCTTAGTCTACAATCTGTCCTTTCACCGTTTCTCCTTTGATGTTGCTAGTACCACCCGATGGCCACAGTCACGGTAGTGCAACAAGAGTGTATGAGTAATTGATTCAAGATGGATCCTGAAGCCAAGTGGAGTTGTTTGGTGGCACCACCACAAGATCACTTGACGAGACAACCCATGGAAAAGCACATAGGAGGTTCATATCAAAAGACTCAAGAGACAGTGAGGATCATTTTGATATCACCATGTTAGAGAGCAAGATCATAGCGGAAATGATTGTTGAATCAAAGCAACCAGTTCTTGAGAGAGAGTTAGAGAGAGATTTTGTAGAGAGAGTGTGTTGGAGCACATAAAATGAATTCCTTCTATTCTCAAATGAATTTCTGAGTTATTTATAATAGATGACTCAAAACTCATATGTGCCTATGTGTGGGATCTTTAAGGACCTCAAATCTTGGTCGTAGGATCATCATGAAAACTCTTTTTCATTAAATCCCCTTATCTTCTGTAATCCGAATTTATGAGCTTCTACAAAACTGTGATCATTTCCCTTAACAAATCACAATTGACCCCCGAGATAATGAGATTGTTTTTTAATCCCTTTTTGATAATAATAAACGCTTATTTATCCTTCGACCATATTATATTCCACATGAGCTAATAGAATTAGAATAATACCACTGATAAAGTCCCTAACTTATTCTTAATCCCTAATCTGTATCCAATTGGACTCCCTAAAAATTTCCAGAATCATTTTCGCAAATATATACTTAATATATATATAAGTAAAATGCATGAAAACATTTTTCACAAAATCTCACTGCGCAATATTTTTATGCGAGTCCAACAATATACAGACACAACGAATATATTACCTCATCAAGAGACTGATGGATTCTATATTGAGCAATTATACAAACTTACTTACTATGCACAAGGTCCAACATTATCTGGTATATTTGATCTACGAAGATCATCACCAATTGACTCAGTCAAAGCACAAGCACATAACAAGCAAACCTCCATGACTCTCTTAGGTCTAAGGACAACATATGTTAATTGTACTGAATATCATTCTGTACATCAATGATCGTTTCTAGAAGGTATTCATCTTTAATTCGATTCAGTGCATGTACTCTTACATTGCACCCACTCGTCTGCTTAAGGTCACTACCTCAATAACGGAGTCCATCATTCTATCTTATATAGGCACAACGAGTGTATACCCATTTTTACATTACCATGTATCTCGGTCTAGAACAAAATGAGTCAACAAGGATCCGAAAAGTCGTACTCCCCACCTCTGATTCATTAACCATTAGCCTGACTTTTCTACAATGCTGCTCAACAATATGACATCCAATGTCATAGTAAATATGACATCTTATGTTATTGTAAAATATGACATCATATGTTATTGCATGTACCCAAAAATAATATACAAGTGATTAATCAACAACGATAATTATCTCGTAATTACTCAAAAAATAATTGGTTTTGAGGGCATACATTCAACACACCACAAGCGACTAGGAGTGGCCATATAGGGTAAACCGCATGTGGGATCCCTATATGGCCGAATCCTGCTAATTAGGGGTGTTATCTTTATTTTTTTTATTCTCAAACATTACCATGTTAGTGAGAGTTAATTAAGGAAACAATCTTGCTCCCTATTTGGCAAGATTGCTCGTTCATTGACATTAGAGATTTTAGAGTATGTGGCAATTAGGATTAGCTCCCTCTATGGATGCTTATGGCCAGCCACATGTGTTAAATAAGTAGACAATCAATCTTTGATTGATTTGTCCTTTATTTGGCTAGTTTTGAGGAAAAATGAAGGATCTCTACAAGATCTTTTCTCTACAAGTAAAGGCCCTCGCCGCCTCAGCCCACAGATTAGAATAAATATCCCTCCATGGCACACATTATAAGCATCCACTAAATATTTATCAAATTGAAAAGAAGTATCCAATGGAGCTTTTTGGTCTTTGTGCCTTTATCTTCGGTGTTCGGGGTTAGGCCTGACACATGGGCTAGCATGGGTGCTATAGTGCTTAGGGTTAGGCCTAACACTATTCACACCTGTTAGACCAGACTTGCACTAGGTTAGGCCGGTCAAGTTGGGGCAATCAATTATTCGAGTTAAGCCTAGAAGCTCGGGCTAGCATAGGAGTTTTGGTGCTTAGAGTTAAGTCTGACATCTCATCTACTTTGTTAGAGGTTCATCATTGGGTTAACTCGAATTTGTTCCATAATCAGGTTCTAGGTTCTCTGAACTTAGACTTCATATCTCAGTTCTAGGTTTGTTTAAGGTGCTAGCCCATTCGAGGTTAGCTTGCTTAACCATTTTTTCATTCATCTTCTCAAGCATCCATATTTCTTTTAATTTATCCTTCGATAAATCAAAATACCAACAATATCTTTCTTTTCTTTGTTCCGATACTTGGGATATATTGCTCTTGAGTTCCTCACTAGGCCAGCCATGCAGTATCAATTTGAGGAGTGAGCTAAACTCAAGTACTCACAAGTCCTTGTGACGGGAATAGGCATTAGTGAAGGGTCTAGGCTGAGGTCCCTATCAGTCTATCTACACAAGTCGTCTCTATTGCGGCGGAGACACTTTGATGTGTAGATCGCGGCCATCTAAGTTCACTCATGCGACGCATGCCCGTTGAAGCTTATCGAAATCCACCATTAGCCGCTCAAATGCCAACTACAAATAAAACCAAAAAACCAACCACAACCACTGGCCAATCAAACTTGAGAGGAGGAGACGGATGAGGGAAAAATGGAAAGGGAGGAGGAAGGAGCGGGGAGCCGAAGCAAAGTGAGGGGTGAAAAGTGTAAACAATTGGTACTTCAAGGGAAAAATGTAATGAAATTGCTTGTCTGGAGTGCAAAGTGTTAGAACCCCACTAATTATCATAAGCGAAAAGTATATTTAACCCTTAATTTTTAGACAATAAGTGAAAACTTCATAGTAAGCCTCATATTTATGAAAAAAATGACTTTCTATATATTTTGTCTTATATGATTACACATATATCTTTCTATTTTAATCAATCTATGCCCCTGTCAAATTCGACTAAAAATGAATAAAAAATTTTAAAAACTAATACGAGACATTTTAAAAGAAAGCACTAAATTTAAAAGATTTAAAAAACTAATAAAAATAAGAATAATATTTAAAGTGTTTACCCAAGGTTGCTCACTGAGCTATCTAACTCGATTTTGATGATAACAAGTAGGAAAATAGCTTTGGAGTATTTTTAGATTACGTGATTGTCAATCCACTATTCAATCGAGAGTACTCAATTGTATTTATATCTGTCTCAAGTTTATTATGCCCTCTATTTGATTTAAACACCATGGAATGTACCTAAACTATTGTATTTTTTTATTGTAGGAGTTTAGTGCTTAAATTGAAAAGATTGCATATCAAAAAGCACTAAAACAACTATATCTGACAAGATGGTGTCGACACATTGTATAGCTGCTAGAATGTCATTTCAATAGCATCGACACAACATGGTAAAGGAAGTGTGGACACATGCCACAGGAGCCAATGAGTCCATTCCAGACTTGAAGATGGTGTCCACACATGTTGCGGGAATCCTATATTTAAAAAGATGACTCAGCACGGAAATCAAGACGTTGTGGCACTTAGGGTGTCTATCCAACATTCCAAAAAGCCCAACTTCATGGAGAGAGAAAAAGCATTTTTTGCATCTCCTACATCATCAATCTTGACCTAGTCTCCAAAAGAGAGAGAAAAGTGTTGGCTTTTGTGCACAATCGAGATTTTGATGATTTCAATAAATAGATCAAGTTTATAAAATGAGCATCTTCAAAGACAAAGACGACTTGATGAAAAAGCCAAAGACTTGAAGAAAGAAGAACAAGAAGATGCAAGGAGCTCAAAGTGATGTTTCAAGACCTTAGAGTATAATCCTTGTAACTCTTTGTTTCACTTTTGACAAGGATTATGAAACATACTTGCATATCTTTCAAAACGTGCATAAACCGTTTAACATTTTGTTTGAAAGAATAAATATACTTATGGGAAGTAAGTCTTTAAAATTGGGTGTTTAAACATGGCTTTAAATGAACCGGTCGATGAAATTATTTGTAGTGGTCGACCGCTACATGAAGCGGATGATCTTGACAGTATTCAAATTTATAACCACTGGGCAACGGCTACTTTAACCGGCCAACCGGTACATGAAGCGGTCGGCCGGTACAACTATAAAATTGTCAAATCGACCCCTAACGGCTATAAACGATTAGTTTTCATATGTGGCCTATAAATACACCTTTATTTCATCTAAAATGAAGAACCAACGACCACATATCATTTGTATAGCTTGAGAAATATTTCAAACCTTTATATTTCATATTTCTCATATCATTCACACAAAACACACTTTCATATTCTTGTCTTTGTGTGAATCAAGAAATAGAGCCTTTCATTTTCATATCTACTATATTAAGAGAGTTTTTGTTCTTCTATCTTCATATCCAAGAAAGGTGTTTCCTTTAGTGAGGTTGTTCACTAATGAAGAAGCTTAGAGAGTGTATATCTCAAGTTTGTTAGGTTGTGAGTGGTGAGCCTGAAAAAACCTTTTGGGTGGGTTTGAGTGTTGAGGCCAGGAAAACACTTGTACGGTTCTCTAGCACCTGGAAGCTGGAGTGTAAAGCTATTGGAAGATAGTGAAAAACCACAAGGCTCAATGAAGGAGCTTGAGGGGTGGATGTAGGTGGGTTTGCCTAACCACCTAAAAATCGAGTCTTTGTTTTTCTTATCCCCACTCTTTAATTTAAGCACATATTTACTCTTATTGCATATTATACTCGTACTAAAGTAATATCTACTAGCAAACACGTCTTTGGGGGTCAATACCGAAAAGTTTTAGAAAACCAATTCACCCTTCTCTTGAGTTGCCTTAATCCTAAAAACTAGAACTTACAAAAAGCACAAAACAACAAAAGCTACACGTTTCCCAAGAGATCTACTACTTTATTGCTGCCATCAACATCCGATATTGTCTAATAGTCATTTATTGTGCATTGTTTAGTTGATCGAGCTTTTAAAGTTATTGTTTATCATTCATATCTTTAAAGAGTTGAAAAACCTTTAAGTGTTGGATACATTTGGGCCTCACAATACAAGAAATCTCATAGGCTTTGAAATTTGTTGTTCAAGTTGAAGAGTGAGTTCTGGAAAACTCTTGTAACGGTTACTTAGCACCCAAAATTTAAGTAGTGGACACTATAATATTATAATGGACAAGCCAAAGGAAGGCAATAACCTTGAGGGTGGACGTAGGCATGTCTTGGCCAAACCACGTAAAAATCGTGGTGTTATCTATTTTCCTTATCTCTCTTACTTTATTGCATTAAGTATTTTTTCAGATATACGTTTTATCGGAAAAAGTCTAATATTTTGTTAAACCCAGTTCACCTCCCCTCTTGGATTGTTTTTTGGACTCACAATTGGTATCAGAGCTGAGATATAATATCCTTACTAAAGACTACTCTTGGTAGCTCTTCGTTGTCTGAAGGTCAATCCACTAACCGTCCTCATTTCCTCAATAGGACTTGCTACAACTATTGGAAAGCAAAGATGAAGATCTATATTCAAGACGTGGACTATGAGCTTTGAAAAATCATCACTTGCAGCCCAAGACTTCCTAAAGATGATGTTGGCTTGCATAAAGAGGAAAAAGGATTGGGATGAGGCTGATCATAAGCTTATATAATTAAATGCTAAAGCTATAAATGTTTGAAATTGTGCTCTTGATGCTAGCGAATTTAATCGTGTTTCTGGTTGTGAAATTGCTAAGGAAATATGGAAAAATTTGTTATTTATTCATGAAGGTACTAATCAGGTTAAAGAGAACAAGATTAGTATACTTGTGCATAGCTATGAATTGTTTAAGATGAAATCTAATGAATCTATCTCTGCCATGTTTACTCACATTACTATTAGTTTCAATGAATTGAAATCTCTTGGTAAAGTATATACTAATGTGGAAATGGTGAGAAAAATTCTTAGGTTTCTTCCTAAGGCTTAGCAACCTAAAGTTACAGCTATTCAGCAAGCCAAAGACTTAAGAAAATTGTCTCTTGATGAGTTATAGGATCTCTTATGACCCACGAGATGAACCAAGTAAAAGGAGACAAGATAGAAGGAAAAGGAAAAAGAGGAATAGCCTCAAAAGAATCATACTCTAGTAGTGAAGAATCTTCTGATGATGAAGAGATGGTCTTGTTTACAAAGAAGTTCAAGAAATTCTTTAGAAAGAAACAAGGATACAAGAGGTACTTAAGGAAGAACAACTTTGAGGGTGATAGCAGCAAAAAGAATGATACCATTTGCTTTGGATGTAAAAATTCCGGTCATATCAAATCTGAATGCCCCAACATAGAAACGCACAAGAAATCAAGAGACTTCAAGGATAAGAAGAAAGCCTTCTTAGGCGCATGGGGAGAATCAAACAAGATTGAAAGCAAAAGTGAAGAAGAAGAAGTTAGAAACCTTTGTTTAATGGCAAAGGATAGCGAGGATCAGTTCATTTTTGTAGGAGTGCTTGAATACAATCAAAATCAAGGAACATTTCATTCTTGATAGCGGATGCTCTAAGTACATGACATGAGATAAGAGATGGTTAAAATCTCCTAGCCCAAAAGAAAAAAGATCAGTTACTTTTGGTGAAAACGGTAACGAAAGAATTCTTGGTATTGGAAATATCGGTATCACTCATAATCCTACTATTGAACATGTTCTATTTGTTGATGTTTTGAAGCATAACATATTGAGCATTAGTTAATTATGTGATACGTAAAACCGAGTTTTATTTGAATCATTAATATGCATTGTTGAAAACATTAAAAACAAGAAAGTATTGTTTGTCGGACATCGACAGGAAAATGTGTATGTACACTTAGAGAGAGAGGCTCTGCCCTCTCTCTAGAAATTTCCCCTCCCCTTAAAGCCCCCCTTCTCCCGTTTGTTGTCTGCGGTGGGAGGAGCTCTGGCTCCTCCCACCGTCCCCCTTCTTTTCCTCCTCTCCTTCTCTTCCTTCCCCCTCTTCTCTTTCTCCTTTCGCCCCTCCGTCCCCTTTCTTCTTCCCCCTCTCCCCCCTGTTTCTTTTTGTTCGGAATACAGGTGGTCAGATCCCGGTGTTTTCGTGAGACACCGGTGGACATTGCCCAATGCCATCTCCTCCTCCAGCCGAGCCCAACCGGATCTCACACGCTTGCCTCGGCTCTCTCTTCCGGCCTGCTTTCCGACGTTGTGGGTTGTCGCGCGCCTCGTGGGAGTTCCTTCTTCCTTTGTTGTGCTTGTCGATGTTGTTTTGCTACTTCCGACGGTGCGTGGTGGTCACGCACCGGTGACTCTCCATGTTGCCGGTGTTGTGGACGATCTGTTTGCTCGGGGTGGAGCGTGTTCCGTCTTCGTTGTTGTCTGTTCCGCTATTTTATTGGTTTCTGTTGTGTTTGGTTGTTGTTGTTCTGTGTTTAGTTTTGGCTTGTTTTGGTCTGGCTTCTGCGTGAGCTTTTTATGATCCTTTGTGGATCCTGTCTGCCCTTGCATGGGTTATCTGTACCGGGCTATGGTACTTTCCTTACTGTCATGTAAAGGTCTTGGTAGCTATGTCTACCATGTCCGGCCCTCACTCCCACTGCTTTGCATGAAGCATATAGCGGCTTCAATCGATCCGTTATAGGATCCCGCCGGTGTTTATTGCCTGGTCTTTGTATCGGTTCCTTTATGGAACATGACCTAGAAAAAAAAAGAATATCTCTTCTGAAAATGTAAAATGTCTTTTCTCTGTAAGTGACATGGATAGTTTGTTGTTGCATAGAAAACTTGCTCATGCAAGTATGAACCTTATTTCAAAATTAACCAAAAAGGAAAACAAACTAGAATATCTTTTAAACCCAAAAACATTGTGTCCACTTCTAGGTCACTTCAACTTCTACATATGGACTTGTTTGGTCCAACCCGAACATCAAACTTAGGTGGCGAACGATATGGGTTTGTTTTGGTTGATGATTACATCAGATTTACATGGGTTCTTTTCTTAGTTCATAAGGATGAGACCTTTGATATATTTGAAAATATGAACAAGAGGATTCATAACAAAAAAGGTTTTGTTATTTCCAGCATAAGGAGTAACCATGGAAAATAATTTAAAAACTCCCCCTTGCAAAATTTTGTGGTTATTTTGGTAAAACCATAACTTCTCAACTCCTAGGAATCCTCTACAAAACAGGGTCGTAGAAAGGAAGAATAGGAATTTTGAAGAAATGGCGAAGACCATGCTTTGTGAAAATAACTTGCCAGATTATTTTTGGGCAGAAGCTATTAACACTAGCTGCTATGTCATGAACCGATGTATGATAAGGTCAATTCTTAAGAAACTTCATATGAGCTATGAAAAAATAGAAAGCCCAACATTGGTTATTTTCAAGTGTTTGGTTGCAAGTGTTTCATTCTCAACAATAACAAAGACAACTTGGGTAAGTTTGATGCGAAAGCTAATGAAGGTATATTTCTCAGTTACTCTATTTCCAGTAAGGCTTATCTCACATCCCTCATGCTCGTATTAATCTCTAAGTTCTCTTTGTAGTAACAGAGGTGCATACATGGCAAGATTATGACACGTTCTTATCCTATGTGTCTCAAGACTGTAATACTATACTTGGGATATTTAAAGATTACTATATAGTATAGAAAGCAAGCGAAAGACGTATAAAATATATTCAAAATTAACCAAGGGAAAATGAAAGTCAAGTTAGAAGAAGATTGAAGAGATATTAACAAACAAGCCGGTCATAATATAGATCGCGAAATGATACTCAAGAAAAAAGAATAGAAAAGAAAAACAAACCATGCTGCTGGGGTTAGGGATTAGGGATTAGGAGATACAACTCCTAGGCTAACATAAGTGAGCCTATAAAGAAATCTCTAACCCTAATGTTTCAAAAATATATACAGAACACACCAAGCAAACAAAACATAAAACAACATCATCGTTCATGAGGAATCTTCATTTGAGGAACCAGTTAGGACATTCCTAGGAATCTTCTTTTGCCCTATACATGGGTAAAGGCTCATTCTGCCTTCTACCCCAGAGCCATCCACCACCCGATAGTGATGGTTGCACTCCCCAGTGATCGGTACAGTTACCCAATATAAAATTTTCCATTGGTGCCCTATCCTTTACACATTAATGCAAATGCAATACGAAATTCATAACCATAACATTGATTGAAATTTTTCACAAAATATGTCCTTACCTTGAATCATGTAAACATGGCATAAGATCATCTCATTTTCAAAAATAACTTTGTAAAAGACTTTACAAATATATCACATTCATAACTTGTATTTATTTCGAAAATAAATACCATTTAAATAAACTAAAATACTAAGCAAAATCAACAGGAATTAAACATAAAGCTTTCAATAATCAACATAGGTCAAAAATCTACGTTTAATAATTCAAGTCCAATAGAGATTTGGGCTTGGGCTTGCTAGCAAACCCATTTTCAAACAAGGTCAGTAGCTATTGAAAACTACTTGGACCAGTTCAAAAGAAAGAAAAGAGGCCCAAAGCCTATGGCCATTAAAACCAAGCTTTTTGGGTAAAAAAGGGGACCCAAATATGGGCTCCTCTTACAAAGCCCAAAGCTTAGTCAAAACACAAGGATTCCAGTCCATAAAAACAGTACAAATGTTAGAAAATAGGTCCAAATCGAATAGGCAACAGGCAGACCCGTTTTTGTGGAAAAACTGAACTTCTGACTACTACTTCAAAAATACATAACTTATTCATCCTATCGCCAAATGACTCAAAATTTTAACTGAAGACCTTTAATAGTGTCTACTCTAATACCTAAAAATATGGTATCAATCCATGATGATTTATGAAACAATAGAATAACTAAGTACACTGTTATTAAAAATTAAGCTAAACTAGACTAGGTTTAACCTAATTAATGTAATATTTCTATCTCTACATAAAGCATTGCATGAAACCTATCCTATATGCTTTTAATAGCTCTTAAACACCTCAAAACAGTGCAATTCAAAATAATTACACAAAATTCACATTAAAATCTATCAAAGGGCAATATGACCTAATCTTCACAATTTCTTCTAATCATCAAAATCCTCTAGCATCTAATCAACCTAATCCTTTTTCTAAAACATGAACAACCTAATGGAAAGTTCCAAATCATTATATGATATGTTACTAACCTAAAACATTAAAATGCTAATAACATGACTAACATGCAAACTAACATCCGAAACCATCAAAATAACATCAAAGATTGCAAAGCTCAATAGAACCACAACCTTTCCCAAGAATTCTTCAAAATTTCTTCTCTAGCCTCTCCTCCTTACTTCTACTTCTTCTCCAGCTCGCTCTAACTCTCTCCTCTCTCCCTCTCTTTAAGAACAGCCGAATGATCTCAGTGAAGAAATCTTCACAAGAGCTCCCTATTTATACCCATCTTGACCATAGTTATAACCTAGGGTTAGAACTAACCATGCTAGGGGTTAGAACTAACCATGCTAGGGGTTAGAAAGACCAAATCATCATGCCTTTCATTAGCTTAGGAGGTCTCGACAAGGCGTAAAGCATCAATGGGGGAGAGAGGAGGCAACAAGTCACTAATTGACATATAGATGGTGGTTTTGTATGCACTAAATTATTGGCAATGACTACAAAGGAATTCTATGGCTTTGACCAGTTTTGCAAGTCAAAGGAGATGCTTACATGGGCTCAGATATAGGCTGGGTCGAATGGGCTTAAGGTAGGTCGAAAAACAAGAGGTTTCTAAGCCTAAAGACATCATTTCATGCAATCCAACCCCAAAAACATTATTTTAAGGGGAAAATTCACTTTGCACTCCCGAACTTTGGGGTCATTTCTAATGTACACCACTTTTATCGATTTTGATAGATTAGTACTCCAAAGTTTTATTTTTATGTTGATTTCCACCTTGGATGTCAAATTGTCGTTACTTCTCACGGCAAACAAACCACGTGTTGTCCACATGAGAACTTAATTTCTCATTTCCCATTTTGCCCTCCCCTCAAGTGGAGCTCCTCAACTGTTGGCCCTCTTATTCGGCTTCCCCTCACATGGACCTCCTCAACTGCTGGCCCTCTCTCCTCCCCTAACAACATCGACTCCCTCCACGTCAAGGTTCTGCGCAAGTTTCGCAAGAAGTTCCTCTGCAACTACGACTCCTAGTGCTCCTACCACGGAAAGAAGTCCAACTCTACGGTGCATGAGTTATTAGACATGGAAATATTCTTTTCACAGTTGTTGTTAATTTTCGTACTTCACAAACCCACAAACCCAGTTGTGGAGGAGCCTTAGTCGGACAGAGGAGAAGTCTCTGTCTTGTTGATGGAGATTCTATCCGATCCTAAATGATGAGGATCTGAGCACTGGCTGAAGATGTCCATATGGGACTAGGAGCGACTGCAAGTTCGTTCAAAGCGCTTCGGTGGTTATAGATGATGTTTGGTCTTCAAAGTGCTTCGTTGATTACAGATGAGTTAAATGTCTTTTATAGTTTGGTGTGGTGGAATTTCGAAAACGTGGGTACAGAGCCTCCCTCAACTTGCGTCCCTGATAATGTATGTCCTGCATGGTGTCGGCAGGGAGCTGCCAGTAATCAATGGCAATGGCTGGAGCGGGCACGTTCTCGATGTTGCCGTTGTCCAGTTCGTATTCTTCTTTAAAATGTTTTTGAAGCATTGCCTTTATCGTCTTCCATTGAAAGGAAGCTCTTCCTCGAAGGATATGGTGTGGTTTTTATCCTCTTGTTTGGTAAAGTTTAGCATTATAAGAAACTATATTTTTCGTCCTGGCTTTGTAAAAAATGACCATTACAGCTTCATGCTACCACACTTAGGTTGGTTGAGGTTTTCAAAGTTTAGAGTTTGTCAGGGGCCTCTGTTGCTGGCTGGAACCCAATTGGTTTTTGGACAAGGAATAATGGAATTGCTTACTGATTTTTTTAAGTTCATTTTAATTCTGAGTCATTTAGGAGCTTGTGAGTTGAGTATTTCTGGTGCCCGCAGGAAATGAGAAAACACAAAATTCTGAGAGAAGATTTTCTTCTAGCAATGGCATCAAACAGAAAAGTTCAGCGGTTGCTTAATGAGTTCATGGATCTCTTTTCGGAATATGAGAGTTCCGAGGCGAATCAAGACCGAAAAAATGAGAGTGCTGATGCTAAACTGTATATTGCCATGGTTTCAAGCATCATTGCCCTGCTGAACTGTATATTTTGCATGTCTGCAAAGAAAAATGAAAATCAAATTAGTCACTGCCACTGTTTCCAGCACGTCGTCGTCATTTCGATGTACAAACCCGAACTATGATGCATGGCGCGATGTCATTTCCTGGGTAAGCTAATACAAAAAGGACAAGAAGAATGAGATAACTCCGAACGGACGTAAAATATGAGGAAAATGGAATCTTGAATTCTTTCCTTCTTACTAAAAGTTGTGAAGAACTTTCGCGTCGAAAGCCTTAAGAATGTTAGCTCCTTCTACCCACTCGACTGGAGCAAGCTCCAGTTTCAGCTACTTGGGCACAAGCTCAGTTGATGCTCTTGGGCAAGAGAACACGCTTGAATAGTGGGAGAGGGAGTGGAGACCTTGACGCGGTGCTGTTGCTCCTCCTACTCTGTGAGATCTGCCAACAGACCTTGACGTGGAGGGAGGAGAGGAGGTGAGGGAGAAGAAGGTGAGAATGGTCAGGAGGGTGATAATAGGACGAAACAACGAATGAAGACATTTTTGTTAATAAAGAAGTGTCCGGAGATGACACGAGTTTTTTTTCAGCCTCTATTTGCGCTAAGGGCAAAACGGACCATCCAAATCGTAAGTTGTCACGTGGACGGCACATGGCTAGTTTTCCGTGAGAAGTAACGGTAATTTGAGATTTAGGGTATCGATAAAAGTGGGTGCAACTTAGAAATGACACCAAAGTTTAGGGGTGCAAAGTGAATTTTCCACTTATTTTAAACAAAAATTCTAGTAAAAAAAATTATAAGATGCATGGCATACCTAGGGTAGGTCCTATTGATTAAGAAATCAAGCGAATAAAACATAGAAAGCAAAAATATTTTTTTAAAAAAATAAGGTTTCTAGAAGACATTTAGGGCTAAAACAAGCAAAAAGGGTAAAATAGTCTTTTCCAGCAATTAAATATAAAAATATTCAAGATACTGAAATGAGTAAAACAAGTAATTAAATAAAAGAGCTTGAAAAATACAAGAATGAGAATATTTTTCTCATAATATTTGGATATGTAAAACTATTTTGATTTCTCTATAGATTTTTATAGAAATTCTATTAATTATAATTAATAGGGAAAATTAAGATAAGTAAAAATATTTAGAGGGTTGGGGTGTTACAGCTTATCGCATATTCAATTAGAGAACTTTGGTTGTTGGGGAATCTATTTATTGTGGTGTTTGATGAATTTAACGTTTCTATAAAAAAAAAGATGACGATGATGTTGTAGGTCTTGAAAAAGAAGTTGAGAAACCAGCTACAAGTGAAGTGAAAGAAGTTTCTCATCCACGAGAGCAAGATGTACAAGATCTTGAAGAAGAAACGCCTCAAGGCAACAACGATCTACAAGAGGCTTGGAAGTTGTCAGAAATCATTCTATTGATCAAGTCATTGGTAAAGTGGAGAAAGGTGTAAGAAATCGCTCTTCTTATAATCAAGCTAATAATTTTGTCTTACTTTCTCAAATTGAGCCAAAAAAAATATTTCTGAGGCAAAAGATGACGAAAGGTGGATTCATGCTATGGAGGATGAACTAAAATAGTTTGAGAAAAATCAGGTACGACAAAAGACCCGAAGTTCATCCAGTTATTGGTACTAAATAGTTTTTTCGAAACAAAATAGATGAATCTGGAGTTGTGGTAAGGAATAAGGTAAGGTTGGTAGCCCAAGATTATTATCAAGAAGAGGGAATCTATCTTGATGAGACCTTCGCACCTGTTGCTCGTTTAGAATCTATTCGCATGTTGCATCCCTTTGCATGTTTTAAAGATTTCAAATTATTTCAAATTGATGTGAAATGTGCATTTGTTAATGGTTATCTTTCTGAGGAAGTGTATGTAGAAAACCTCCTGGATTTTAAGATGAAAAGTTACCACACCATGTGTTCAAGCTCACAAAAGTATTATATAGTTTAAAGCAAGCATCTCGTGCATGGTATGAACGATTGAGTTCCTTCCTTATTAAAAATGGATTTTCATGAGGTATTGTCGATACCACTCTCTTTACTAAGGAAAGTATAATGAACTGCTGATATATTCGCGAAACCTCTCGATGAGGATTGTTTCTGCTTCATTCGTCAAGAGATAGATATGTGTTTCCCCTCCGAATGATTACTTTTTCATATGAATTGCTTATTGTATCATTCATGTATTGGTTGGATCATTTTTGAGGTTATAATATGTTTTTCATGCTTAATTGGATTGCATCATACATTTTCTGATTGAACATCATACATTTTCTGATTGAAAATATGTTTTACACATTTGCATGTCATGTGTCAGCACTTAAGTGCTCAAATATCGACACTTCTGGACTTGCTTGAGTGTTTTCTCTAGAATATGTATGTGTTAACATTATTCAACCATGTGTCGACACATTAGTTGTTCCTGGAGAAGTTTGTTAAGCAAGTGTCGACACATGTTTTCATGTGTCGACACATAGTCCTGTGCATATGCAATGTGTCGACACATGCTTCCATATGTGTCGACCCATGTTTCGACTGGACAGTTTTTTAAACGTCTTTTCACTAGCTCTCATTAATTTCTCTTACGTTTACTGAGTCAACACTTCTTATACTTAGCCTCCTAAGCCCCAAAACTTCATTTCCCTCATTTTCCCCAAACCTCCCATGCCCTAACTTCCTTCGCCGCACCCCTCCTTGCCGCCAAACTCCACATAATCCCTCTCCCATGACCTAAAACTCACCCAATCATCTCTCCTCCATCACAAAACCATAAATCCTCTCCTTCTCCTCCACAAAAAAACCCTAGCCTTTAACCGAGATGTCTAGTGGAAGAAGAAAAAGAGTATTCTACCATGGAGAGTCTTCAAGATTGAGGCAAAGAGATGGGGATTCGTCTGCTCCTTCATAAGCTCTACCCTTTCGTACTAGGATTCACCAACAGAGGTTCCAAAGTGAATTTCGTCACAAAAAGGTAATTTTTAATCGTTGGGTACTATTGCAGTGGTTTACGGAGATTGAGTTTGATTTTCATGAGTTATTTGACGCTCAAGGTTGGTCACATTTTATTAGTTTGAGATGTGATTTTTTCCCTTTTTGGTTAAGCAAGTGTATGCTAATTTCAGTTTTGATGTATTTGAGATTGCATCGGGTTTTGTGGAAGGGAAAGAGATTGACTTGTCAGTGAATGGGTTGAATGTTGTAACCCTTTCCGCCAATTCAGGGGCGAAATTTTTTAAATCATATACATAGGCTGGTATGTTTGATGTAGAACCCATTGAGATACTTAGGGTTATTTTAAATTATCGAAGTCTAGATAGGATTGTGTAACCTGTTACCAGTGATTTAAATGTGCATAGGAGATTGCTACATCATATGGTTTGTAACATCATACTTCCCAGGACGAGAAAATTTGAGTATGTTATTTTCCTGAATTTATTTGTGATGTAATTTTTAATTACGAAGCGCCAAATGAATCTTGGCCACCTCTAGCTGAATCACATGAAGGCAGCATATGAGAAGAACAAGCAAGGATTGCCTTATGGGATGTTGTTCACTCAGATCTTTGATTTGCATGATGTTGAGATAGATAGAGAAGAAAGGGAGAAGATCTGAGTGAACAACATCCTATAATGAAACATCATGAAGTGCAAGATTTGAGTGTACAAAATGATGATGAAGAGTGGGTGAAGAAGGTTGTGGCAACTCTTTCTCAGGAAAAGTAAGAGGAAGAAGTTGAAGAGGAAGATCCAGATGAAGTGGAAGCAGTGGCTCAGGGCAAATCAGATGGTGATATTCGAGTTACAGCCTCCCTACTTACTCCGCGTACACCAGTTGCAGGACGTTCATTATCTTCGGTGTCACATGAGACTCGGCTTGCCCTCCTGGAAGCCTCAGTTTTGGATCACAAGGATCAGATGCTTTTAGTGCATTGTGACAAGTGGGCTGGGTTTGATGAGATCAAATCCCATCTGGAGTCTCACACTACTGATATGGAGATCATCACTTGTGAAGTTTGCTCCACTTGTCACCACTACAATAACATGATTACTACCTGCAGACATAAATTGTGGAATGGCGACAGTCCATTACGAAGATGACCGAGCTGACAATGACTCAGGATCAGATTACAAATTTTGTTTCAAGGACAACTTTAGATGTTATTCAGACATGTGACATCTTCATCAGCAAGGACAGGGATCTTCGACCCAGTGTTGAGAATTGAGTCAAATGGTCCAGCCGCTCATGGACAGCTTCCTTCACAAGTATCACATTAACCCTGGTTCGTGCCCAGCGAAGTGATTTTACCCTTACCTTACCCTTTACACTCCTTCTCTTATTGATAATGCCAGAGGAGGAGAAGTATATGTACTTTTGTCGTACCCTTTAACTCGTAGAGAAAACATTTCATTTTACTTTTATATATCATTGTAATTGTTTGACTAGATTGATATATGATTATTTATTATAGATGAGTTTGCGTATTATTCTTTTTATCCTTACTTAACTCTGAATGTAAATTGTATCTTATTTGATATATTATTATCTCCAAATTGCAAAGTTTCATTATTGACTACAAGGTAGTACTCTTAAACTTTAAACTCCTGATTATTGAAGAATATTGAAGTGTTTGTGATATAAGATTACATGCAAAGGAGGCTCTTGCAAAATTTTCTAAAAAATACAAAGCCCTTTGCAACAAAACATTTTGAAAAATCACCTCTTGTGCTCAGGGGGAGCTATTTGTTCTCATTGCAAAGATCTTTAAAATGGAATTTGTCATCATCAAAAAGGGGGAGATTGTTAGCCAAGGTTGCTCCGTGAGCTATCTAACTCGATTTTGATGAAAACAAATAACAAAATAGTTTTTGAGTATTTTAGAATACGTGCTTGTCAATCCACTACTCAATAGAGAGTACTCCATTGTATTTAAATCTCTCTCAAGTTGATTATGCCCTATATTTGATTTAAACACCATGGCATACACTTAAACTATTGTATGTTTCATTGTAGGAGTTTTAGTGTTGAAAATGAAAGGATTGCATACCAAACTCTATCTGTCAAGAAGGTGTCGACACATGGTAGCTAGTTGTCATACTTCCATTTCGATGGTGTCGACAAATGATGAAGGAAGTGTCGACACATGCCACAGACACCAGTGACACAGTTCCAGACTTTATGATGATGTCGACAAATGTTGCGAGAACCCTGTTTTTAATTCAAATGACTCAACATGGAAATCATCACGTTGTGCACATAAGGCACCTCTCTAACATTCAAAAAAGGCCCATGGGACCCCCCAAGACTGAAGACCTATAAAGACAACATTATGGAGAGAGATAAGGTATCTTTTGCATCTCCTACATCATCAATCTTGACCTAGCCTCCAAAAAAGAGAGAAAAGCGTGTTGGTTTTTAGTTACAATCAATGTTTTGAAGATAATAATAGACATAATTGAAATGATAAGCAAAGAGGATCCAAAATTAGCATGAGCGATCAAGCAACATCCCTTTCAATAGAAGTGACTCTTAAAGTGAAGACTCAAGTTTCTAGGGTAATTTTTATAATTCTAGACTTCATCTTTAACAATGATTTGAATCACACACTTGTATAAATATTCAAAACTTGCATAAACCGTTTTACCGCTTGTCGGAAGATTAAAAATATTTTAATGACTTCAATTTATCTCCAATTAAACGCTCAAACTTTTTGTTTACTTTTGGGAAGTTAGTTTTAAAAATTTGGTGTTTTAAGTTGGTCAAATTGTAGTTTTAAATCAAACGGATCATGTGCTTAAGTTGTAGAGGTCGATCAGTTGGTGAAATGGTCGACCGTCCAACGATCGCTTGGTATAGCGGTCGACCGGTATAAGTTTCAAAATATATCTATTGAGGTTCTGACATTGTGACTGTTGGGTAACGGTAACTTGAAGCGGTCAACCAGTTCATGTAGTGGTTGACTGGCTCGTCTTGAAATTTTGACAGATTGACTCTCAACGGCTATAAATGACTATCTTTCTTATGGAGCCTATATAAACGGTAAAAGAGCTTGAGTGGTGGATATAGGCGGGTTTACCTAATCATCTAAAAATCTTGTGTTTGCTTCTTTTTCCCTATCTCTTTATTTTGTGCCACTAGTTTCTTGTTCTAATTTTTATTTCCATATTTGAGATGCAATATATATTCTTGTTTTTAATCCTTTATTGCAATCGTTTCTGTTTATGGGACTTGTAGCTAGCAAACACTTTATTTAGATTGAGTTTTGAAACTCAATTCACCCCCCTTTTGGGTTGCCTTAATCCTAGGAATCACAATTGGAATCAGAGGTTGGTGCTCACTTTAGCAAGATTTGACAATCTTGAATTAGAATGACAACTTCAAGCAATAACTCTCATGTTGAGGGTCTCTCAACATCTCGGCCTCCTTCCTTCAATGAAGTGATTACACCTATTAGAAAGTAAGGATTAAAATTTTTTTTCAATCCATTGACTATGATCTATGGAATTGTTTTTTGAATTTACCTCACTATCCTATGAAAGCCGTAGATCATAAAATTGTCCCAAAGACAGTTAATGAGTATACCGATGAGGACAAGAAGAAAATTTCAATAAATGCTAGAGCTATGAACATTCTTTATTGTGCTTTAGAGAGAAATGAATTCGATAAAATATCTAGTTGTGATAGTGCAATGGAAATTTGATATTCTTTAGAAATTATTCATGAAGGTACAAACCAAGTGAAAATAATCTAAGATAAGCGTGCTAGTTCAGATCTATGAATCGTTTAAGATAAAACCGGAAGTAAACATTGGTGACATGCTTACTAGATTTACTAATTTTGTGAACTGTTTAAATGCTCTTGATTGAACGTCTCTTGAAAGAGAAAATGTTCAACCTCCCTTTCATTTTGCTCAATTATAGAAGCAACTTGTGAGAAGAAAAAGAATCTAACTTATGGTTTGCTGTTTAACAAGATCTTTAGGCACTTTAGTGTTGTACTTAGTTCTCAAGAGAAAGACACATTGACTAAATGTGAACAGTTTGACACTGTGGTCCTAACCAAGATGGGATATAAGAAGATTTCAATAAATAAATGGGGGCCTAAGCGTTAGGCTAGTTATGAGGATGTGCCTGAGGATGAGGATGAGGATGTGCCTGGTAATGATGATGATGATGATGATGAGCATGAGGTTGAGGCTGAGGATGAGCCTGAGGGTGAGGAGGTTGATGCTGAGGCGATGGAGTTTGATGTAAATGCTGACATGACTGATGATCCTCCAGTTACTACTTCTCCTACCAGAGTTCTCGACCCTACCTCTTCTTTTGACACCCAGTTCACTGCTTTTGAGGAAAGGATTACTGCTATGCATGAGGAGCAGAAGAAATTCCTTGAGGAGAGGTTTACTTCTATGCAAGAGGAGCAGAGGAAGATCTTTGAGGAGATGAGGCATTTTCTTACTAATCGTTTCCCTCCACCTCCATGATTTTTCATAGCATATGCATTTTATTTTGCTTACGCATTTCTCTTTGTTTATGTATTTCCTTTTTATGATGACAAAGAGGGAAAGAATAGTGCCTTTTGTATCTCTGCACCGCTTTGGAACTTTTTTGTACTGCTTTAGTGATATGAAAGTAATTTATTATTATTATTATTATTATTCATATGCAATCCTTTCATATTATTTGCTAACATTTTATTCTTGAAGTATCAAAATGTCCAAAACTTCATATCAAAGTAGAAAAGCTAGGGGAGACAAAATCAACAAAAAGAAGATCAATTAATTTATTGTCGTCATCAAAAATAGAAAGATTGTTGGTTTTTAGTCACAATAAATGTTTTGATGATAACAATAGATGTAATTGAAATGATATGAAAAGCGGATCCAAAATGAGCACAGAGAGATCAAACAACATCCCTTTCAATGGAAGTGACTCTTAAAGTGAAGACTCAAGTTTCTAGGGTAATTTTTATAACTCTAGACTTCATTTTTAACAAGAATTTGAATAACACACTTGTATAAATCATTTTACAACTTGTTGGAAGATCAAAAATATTTTAATGGCTTCAAATTGTCTCTAATTAAACTATCAAACCTTTGTATTTTTTTGGGATGTTAGTCTTTAAAATTGGGTGTTTTAAGTTGGTCAAAATCGTGGTTTTAAATCAAGTGGATCATTTGTTTAAGTTGTAGAGGTCAACCGGTTGGTGAAACAATCGACCGGCCTACGACCGCTATAAGTTTCAAAATAGATCCATTGAGGTACTGACATTGTGACCATTAGGTAATGGTAACCTAAAGCAGTCGACTAGTACATGTAGCGGTTGACTGGCTCGTCGTGAATTTGTGACAAATCGATTCCCAACAGCTAGAAACAGTTATTTTTCTTATTAGGCCTATATAAAGTCATTCCAAAGCCTTTTAAAAGATGTTGAACGGCCAAAATCATTTTACTAAGGCTAAGAGTGATCAAAAATTTTTGAATCCTTCTTTTAACATCATTCACACATAATCATTACTTTCATATCCTTGTTATTGTGTGAAGCCAAGAGATAGAAATTTTACATTGTAATATCTGCTCTATCAAGGGAGTTTTAGTGGGCATTTTCATTCATCCTTACACACTTCTAAGAGATAGATTCTCTTGTGTCCTTTTGCTAGGGGTTGTACATCGAAAGAAACAGTTTGGAGAGGTTTGTTCTAAGACTCGTTCTTGAAGCTTGAAGAGGTCTTGCTCAAGTTCAAGTGTAAGGAACATTTTCATTGGTTGAAGGGAGCATAGTGGAGAAACCTCAAGGCTCGATAAAATAGCTTGAGGGGTGGATGTAGGCGGGTTTACCGAACCATCTTAAAATCTTGTGTTTGCTTCTCTTTCCTTATCTCCATACTTTGTCCTACTAGTTTCTAGTTCTAAGTTTTATTTTCATATATAAGTTGCAATATGTATTCTCGTGTCTAATATTTTATTGCAATCATTTCTCTTCGTGGGACTTGTAGCTAGCAAACACTTTATTTAGATTGCGTTTCGAAAAAGTTTTGAAACCCAATTCACTCCCCTCTTGGGTTGTCTTAATCTTAAGAAACACAAATTGCAAAAGAACAATAGCTACATGTTTCCCAAGAGATATGCTACTTTCTTGCTGTCATCACCATCATATCTTGTCTTCTAGCCATTTATTGAGCATTATTTTGCTGATCTAACTTTTAGAGCTATTGTTTATCATTCCTATCTTTAAACCTTTGAAAAACCTTTAAGTGTGGGATACACTTGGGCCTACCTGTGAGGATAGAAGAAATCTCATAGGCTTTGAGATTTGTGGTTCGAGTTAAATAGTGAGCTCTGGAAAACTTTTATAAGGGCTACTTAACACACGGAAGCTAAGTTGTGGACACTATTGGATTATAGTGGAGAAGCTCAAGGAAGACAATAGCCTTATGAGTGGTCGTAGGCAAGCTTGGCCGAACTAGCTAAAAATCGTGGTGTTATCGCTCTTACTTCATTGCTATCATTTATTTTTCTTCATTTTATATAACATTAAGTATTTATACAGATTTGAGCTTTTTCGGAAAAAAGTCTAATATTTTTTTAAACCCAATTTCCCCCTTCTTGGGTTGTTAGTTAGACTCACAGAAGGCCATAATTTTAAATTTTATTTTTTAATTTTTTTGAATTTTGCAAAGTTTTATTCTAGAATTTAATGTTTTATTTTTTCTGTTTTTTAAAGTTTAAATTTTTCAATGTTTTTGTTTTTCAATTTAATTTTTTTAAAAGTTGTATTCATGTTTTCTTTTGTTAATTTAATTTTTTTTCATTTGTTTTAATCAATTTAAATATCCCTAGAAAATAATTAAATTGAAAAGATAATGAGGTACACTAAATATCCCTAGAAAATAATTAATTAATCAATTTTTGCATTTTAGAACCCATGAATTTGAAAATATCATATGTGCCCCGCAATTTCTCCTACAGCTTACAGACTACCCAGTCAACATTTGAGTACAAGAACCATCTTCTCGGATTACCTTCTTTTATATATATATATATATCGGGGTTAAATGCTTTACTTATGGTAAGTAATTGAGGATTGACAGATTCAAAATTTGTCTAAGTAGGCGGCTCCTACTCTTCTTCTTCCTCAACAGTTACCGGTTCAGACTTAGTATAATACAAGGGAGTACTAACCTGAGAATTGACTTGAACTCCTTTGAGTTTAAGATGGAGGTCTCTATGGGCCGATTCAGGGATACTTGAAGCAGATCTTCGAGCAGATTAACTTTCTGGTTCTTGAATCTTGAGCGGTTAAAAACCTCGGGGTTCATCGAAACTAATTCAGACTGATCCATCCAAATATTGTTGAATCATATCTAACTTGATAATATCACTTTGGACTTGTTTAGTTGGATTCTCATTTTCTAGAATCCATTCACTAGGTAGAGTGACATCATTCCAAACGATGGATTTGGGGACTCGGATGTTGGCATCACTGGTATGACTTTGGATCGAAAGAATTTGATCTTTGGGACTTTTGACTAATGCACGAACATTCAGATTAGTTCGAATGCACTTGTAATAAATTCTGTAAATTAAGGCTACATGTTGACTACCTTCTAACATCTCATAACATGAAGTTTAATGTTCAAGGTTAAAGCTTTTAGAGGATGTTTATCACTAAGACTTGAGGTAAAATCGGGGAAACAATCAAAATGGATTGGTCCATTATGAAGACTGGATTTAATGATACCTAAGATACTAGTGTTGTAATATGTAAACCTAGCATCTCTAAGACATAATAAAACTGAAGAATCAATCCCTTTTCGGGTTAATGGTTTGACTGCTACTTGGACTAAACCTATGTGAATGTACTTGAATCCTTTTTCCCTATGCTTTTTTAGGACATCAGGAGACATAATCTGACATTTCTCATGAGTTTTACAAAGAGCATAAACATGTTCTACTGTTTTGACATGATAGTTACCGGTGAAGGATAAAGGAGAAAAACTAGACTTGGAGTAAATTTCTCTACTGAGAATTTTGGGAATATTCCAATCTTGGAGATTAGAGTTGACTTCGTTGAGTTTGTATTCTTCTTCGTTAACTATTCCTGGAATGGGTTGAATGGATCTAGATGGCCTAGAACTCATGGAAGAAGTGGGTCAAAACATCTTATTAATTGTATAACTTCTCAACACTGGGATCAATATAAATCAAACAAGATAATAAATCTACAATAAACCTTTCTATGCTTTTACCTTGAGACTTAACAACACTAACATGATATACCCTCTCATGGTCATCCTCTCATGCCTCTCCTGGGACTTACTGTTTGGAACTCTGCACTTATTATTCAAGTATGCTACTAAGTCGCTAAACTCAGGGTTCGTCATATACAGGAGCACTGGGATTTACTAACCAGCTTGACATAGAGAGATCGAAGGGCTAAGATTTTGAGCAACAAAGAGAAAGTGAGATCTACACTACCAGGGTTTGGCTCTGATACCAATACATGTAAGCCGGTTACCAACGAACTGACTTTGAATGGGCGGAAGTGAGGATTCGAGAGAGAGTGATGAAGGTGAGCCATGGTGAAGCAAGAAGAAAATAGTAGGAGTAGAGAAGCAGCAGTAGATATGCTTACCAACAAACTGACTTTGAATGTACTTACACAAGTTACTAACAAAGATAGACAAGGTTGGATACATGGTTTACTAAGGACTTAGAGAGATATGACTCCAGAAAGACTAAATTAGGAGAGAGAGAGAGAGAGTTTCAGAAATCTGGAAGGGAATTCTTGCCTAAATGACTTCGAATACCGGCTTTTATAGAGCTGAGAGTTGTTGTAGAATCACGCGAATACTGTGCAATCAAGCATGCTTCTTACTGTTGATGAATAGGAGCTTGTCGACTTGCTTTTTACAGTTCATAAATAGTAATCTGACTTTTTCTGTTATTGAATAGGAGTTTGTCTAGTAACTTTTGACTGACTTGTCGGCGAAAGTTTGTTGGTACATGACTTCAAAAATTTTCTCTGAGATCATACGAGGCTTGACTATCTTGGAATAAGGGATCCAAGTATTGTTCAGACTTGACTTGGCTGGCAGAGGACGATTGAGATGATGTTGGGGAATGCTCATCTCTAGCTAGTCAAAAACTACCTTCTTTAAAGTGCAAAATATCAAAGACTCATATAGTTGGAAGGTACAAAAGTATACAAAGTCTTTTTATCAAGTATCATATCGTTCGGCTTAGAAAAAAATGTATCATATCATTCGACTACCTATATTTTATGAGGTGACAAGTCATCTTCTTCTTCTAATTTTTTTTTTGCAATGCATGAAATCTTACAATAATCTTTCGAATTTCCTCACATATATTTTACTATGATATCACTTTATTTATTTATTTATAACAACATTTCCAAATATTACTCATAAAAAAGATAATAGATTCTTATATAAAAAAAGAAAAAGAAAAGGGGGCACTTCAATGAGTACCTTTTATATTCCTCCACCCAGCTCCCTCCCCGCGTCTATGCACCCGTGATTCCTGTGTCGAATTTCTTCGTTTCTGCATGGAGAATTTGACCCTGGTGATTTCTGTTGGGAACAACCTCAACATTTTCTACATACGCAGGTAGAAAAATTCTATCTATACACAAAAAATATACTAATTCTACATAAAAATACGCAAGAAAAAAACAGATAGGAGAATGAGACGCATTCTAAATGAACTAATGGGTCAAAAATGAAGAGTAGCACTGTCGCCACTTGTTTTGAGGAAATGGTAGTCAAAGGGGATATTATCGTGAGCAGCCAAACACAAAATAGTCCTGCAACCAGGAAGAGAGAAACTTTGCCTGATTGCCTACTACAAGTCCAAAATGCGCAAAATGGGATTGGGGGGTTGTGATGTGATCAAAGGGGGTAACGCAAGTCCAACGGAACAAATCGGCCCACCTTACTCTTAACAAGTAAGAAAGAACATACCTCTCTCAGCTTTTATATGATCACATGCATGGCCGTCCACTCCAAATCACATAGACTATACCCTTCCACAGGAAAACTTCATCCTTGTTTCTGCACCGCTGGATGTCCAACAGGTGAAAAAGTACAACCACCATCCAACGGATGGATAACTATATTTTTTTTTGCTGAAAAGATGGATAACTATATACTTTTAAAGAAGGTAGTTTTTGACCAGCTAGCACCCATGAGTCCCAGTACTCCATCTAAAGCTAAAAGGCTAAAATGGAAGGGTTTTCTGAGGGGAAATAATAGAAGGCACTGGTGAAGGCATGTGCTGCTTCTGACGGTGCCTGCTTGTTGCCTTCCTGGTTTTGCAGCCTTCATGTGGATAGTACGACACACTCCACATCTTTTCTCGTGCTTTTCCTTTTCCTTTCTCCGACTTTTGGAGTCCATTACTCTCAGCTCGGCTTGCGCTCTGTCCTTACCTCAAGCCAGCCCCCTTAGGAACCTTTTTCTCACCGTGTTTTGAGGTTTAGACGCGACTTTCCATGGATCATCCAAGGGCATTTACTTGCAAATCTCCTCACCAAAGACCAACAAATGACAATTATCACAGCTTATTTTTTTCTTTTACAGTGCCTGTAATTTCTCTTTGTTGGCGTTTATGACACCCGGTATGTGGAAGAGGAAAATAATATTTTATGGTATAAAGTGCGAAAGTGGAGGACTACCATTACATTTCGAATACCTTTATCTTTAATTTTGGTTTAAAAACTAGCCAATTCGCAGGATTCTTATGTAATTTTTTATAATGGTACGAGATATATTTGTAATTTCTATTTCTCTTCAAACCTTACATAATTTTGGTTCATATCGTTTAAGTAAAAATCAAATAAATCTTTAAATTTTAAAACTCATCAAATTGATCCTTCAAATTTCATACCATACACATTTGAATGGTTCCAAAATGACTAAATTATTAATAGATTTGAAACTTTAATAACCAATTTGATGAGTTTTAAAGTATAAGGACTTATTTGATTTTCGATCAAAGCACAAAGACCAAATTTATATTTATCCCTTATAAATTAAATCATCTTGCACATATTTTGCAAGTATAATAAGGAAGAGGATCATGACAAAGGGTCACGATTGAAACAGATATTCGAATGTGATCTAGTAGGATTAGCTGGTTTGGACATTGGACTATCAAAAATACTTCCCTAACAGCTTAAGATTCGTGATCAGCTGTCATTTTCAGGTCTTTCTTAAAAAAGTTGGAAGGACTAGCTATCTCTGCCCACCGCATAGCAGATGCCGAATAGCAATTAGCAACTTAACCACACTTTCATCTCCCACATTATATCCGAAAACCAGCTAGCCTAGTGATTGCAGTTCTGGAAGCAGCCGACATAGGAAAATTAACTCAGGACTATAGAAAATACAATTAGGGGAAAAGTAAAATTATAATAAGAAAACAGGGAAATGTTTGACCGATATCTTCCGTTGGGTGTGGTAGCGACACTCATGATTCGGTTCCAGTGTCTGGTGGAGATCAAATTGCCATCTCTCTCTTTCTTAGTCTCTTTTGACCATCAAAGATGCCGCTTACCACTTGTCTTCCCTATTCAGTTTAATTGACAGACAAACTTTGCGGTGATTTTCTTACTGTTTTCGTTACTATAAACATATAATATAGTGTATCAAACTGGTGCCCCTGTATACTATACTCCGCCACCCGATCATCGCAAAGACAGTGTTGCCCCTCAGGTAAGGCACATTCAGCTCTGCCTCTCTGGCATCTTAGTATGTTCCAAGTGCTAGCCAATGTGGTGAGGTTTATCTCCCACGTTAGTTCGCTTAAGAATAGCTATGTCTCTTTGTCCAACCCATGATTTCCGTAGTTCTGTGATTTTTTTTTTATATATCCCTAACTTTACGAGGTCAGCTGTTGATAAGGTATTTTCCGCCATTGTTGTGGATTTCAATAATGCTGATGCAGTTCGGGTATGTGAAATAGGGGATGCTTTTAGGACACTCCAAAGCCCTCGACAATTTTGGAAAGCCAGAACAGAGAGGTCCTGTTTTGTTTGTAGGTGAACGTGCGAAGGATGTTGACGTTGGACGACAGTGGAATCAAAATCCCACGTAGGATTAGCTGTACTCGAAATCCACTGTCCAAATGAGAGGACAGTTTCGGGTTTTCTACCATTGAGCCCTTGATCAGAAGTTGACCTGCCTTAATTTATCAAAAAAACCAGGGGTACTCCCAGAAGTGCTCCCCTAATTTGTTCAAGTCCCCTTTTAAAAAACAAAAAACAAAATTAAGGAAAGAGGATTTCGAAGGTTGTGACAGAAAGTTTTTGGCCCACAAAACATAGCCCCTTTCCTGTACTTTTTCGGTTAAGGGAATTGCTGCAGGCTGCTGCAGCTGCTGTGAGGAGGAATTGGATGAAACCGAACAGAGAAAGGGGAGGAAGACACTCGCAGAAACAGTTTTCGAAGACGGAGAGAGAGCGCGTGTGTGTAGGAAGGAACGAATCATAATAAGGGAGCCCCACCATATGCCATAAACAGAAGAGGCAAATACCAATTAACAAGAGGGGGAAGGAAGAGAAGAGAGATGAGATGGAAGGTTGAATACAGCGAAGCAGATGTTCTATGCAGCAGACCCACCTCCCACAAAAATATATATTATTGGTAACATGTATAATATACTAGCACAGAGAAAGTGGTGATACAGCAAAAAAAGTTGGTCTTTTTGGTCTTTTGGTATTTAATGTATAGTTCATTGGACAACCTCTCTGTGCCTCCATTGTCGTGGGTGCCCACTCGCATCTTTTCTGCCTTCTCCTTTTTCTCTTTCTTCGTACCCTGTTTATCTCTCTGTAATACCGATTGTGCATATAAATATTTTCTCAGGAGGTGTAGTTTTTCTTTCTCTTTTCCCACTCCCTGCCTTCCCACCCTTAACGGTAATGATTTTCTCGCTACGGGGTATCGTTGTCGAGGAATCTGAGTTGTTGTTCTGACCGTGGAAAAAGTGGCAGTTATAGCCCCTAAAGAAACATGACGTTAAAAGAAATGAGAAGAACAACAACCAGAATCACAAGTGCACGAGTGTTTATGATTTCATTGATGTGATCTCCAAAAAAACAAATTGGCTCTTTCTGGCCTTATTTTACCCAAGTCTTCGTTTTGTTTCTCCTCTCTTATCTGGGTTGCGGAGGTTTTTTTGGTTTTTTCAGGGGTTTCCCGTCTTATTCTTTTAATCTTAATATCATCTGGGGTTTTGGCACTTTTGCTTTGCTTCTTTTCTTTGTGTAATAGATCTCATGTCTCAACAAAGGCAATTTTCGATGGTGGGCGGTAACAATCTGGGGCAGTACAATGACCCTACTTTTACCAAAATCTTCGTTGGAGGTTTGGCTTGGGAGACTCAAAGGGATACCATGAGGAGATATTTTGAGCAATTTGGAGATATCTTGGAGGCTGTTGTTATTACAGATAAAAACACTGGGAGATCCAAGGGTTACGGTTTTGTAAGCGCATTTTGTTTCCTTTTAGATCCTTTAGTTTTTTCCAATGGCATTTTTCTTTGTTCTCGTTCATTTGTTTCGCTGATTTCAGTAAGTGGTCTTTTCTTTGTTTTTCTCAGGTTACATTTAAGGATCCAGAGGCGGCCGTGAGAGCATGTCAAAACCCATCTCCGGTAATTGATGGGAGGAGAGCAAACTGCAATCTTGCATCTCTCGGTGCACAGAAGTCTCGTCCGCCAACTCCTCAACACGGTCTCCATCTTCCGCATTTCCTCCCCTTTTCTCTTGTGTTAACAAGATTTCTGTAAAACGCATTAGAGAGTCGGACATTCCCAATATGCATTAGCTATACGGCGTCAATGATCCTTCGGAACTCATCGTATATGGAATCACGAGGCTCTGAAAATGTGCATATTTGGATAATAGTTATTCTACCCTCAACATCGCTTTTCCATTCTCAAAATGTGGTTTCCTTTGATCCCGTTCATTTTGGTCTCCATTCCAACCTGAGCAACTTTTTTTTCTTTCTTGTGGAGGGAGTGCAAGCATACTTTGACTAGATATTAATTGATGAAAATGAAACGAATATGGATCTGAATGCCATATCGTACACAAAAACTTAAAACTTCGTTTCATTAATGTTATTTCAGGTTCAGGACGGTTCAGAGCAGCACCTGGCTTGGCTGCTCCACCTGCTTATCGTGGAACATATTATCATCAACCTACTGGTCAATACACATTTCCTTATTCCGCTTATGGGTACGCTAGACAGATCATAGGGATAAATCTTAGACAAATTCTTTCTCCTTTTCTGCTCGTTATTTCCCTATCAAGCTCTCATATCTCTATCTTTCTTATAACTTTTCGGTGAACTTTCAGGTACACTGGATATTCCCAAGACGCGATGTATCCCACGGTTAGTACCTGAAATGTATGCATATTTGAGAAAATGAGGTATACCAATTCTATGGCATTGTTTGATTTTGAGTTTGATGGCGTCCTATCAGAACTATTATAGTGTTTACGGGGGTCAACAATCTTCTCCTTACTATGCCGCCACTGGGGCAGCAGGGCCAGTACCGGGCATGTTCCACAATTTGTACCCATTTTACCCGCAATATGCACAAAGTAGCCAGTCTCATGGATATGGAGTTCAATATCCCCAAATGGTACAGTACCCATATTTGCCTCAGCATTATGGCTCTAGTGGGATCCTCTCTCTTCCTTCAATGGCAATGCATTCTTCAAGCACAGGTGACATATCTAAAAACCCTTCTCGAGAAATAATCTATTTTCAATTGGTTGATCTCTCTTGGAATACATTGGTCAACAATAGCCAGAAAATTGACATGCAAAATGCAACAGGTGCGACAGCAACACCAGGTGTGACTGGAACCGGTGCAGCAGGTGGTTCACAGGCCTCTGCAACAGGTTCTGAACAGAATTCAGCAACTTAAGTCTCTGCTGGACAAAAACAGTGTCTTCTTAAAAGATTAACAGCATGGATAGAAGGGGAGAAAAGGCGTCACGAACAGAAAAAGAGCAATAAAGTGAATAAGAAAAAAATATTGAGTCACTGATTCAAAAGGTTGCCCGATCAGCTAGCATAACAAGGCAAAAAATCCCAGAATTCTACGCGGTGGAATCATTCATTCAGGGAACTGGCAGAGATGTTAAAGCTTGATCCACTAACCGTCTTTGCTTGGGTTTCAAATATTCATGCCCAAAATCATCATCTTCATCTCCATACTTGTTTGGTTCAGGAGAGTAGGGAGTCTTTTCAATTTATTTTAGCATATTTAGTTAGCATTAGCAGGAGGACCAAATTCATTTATGTATTGGCATAAGGTAGAAGCTAAATATTGGCTTTGGATTCTACCTTAGAGACTAATTTTCTAGATGGTAACGTCTTGGACGCAGAGAGCATCCAATGACACCAACTTGTTTATATTGGCAGCAAAAAAGGGTTCAAAAGATTGCTTTTATATCTTTGATCCCCGGATTGGTCGGTCTAGTTGAAAAGGCGAGCTCGGATAGCTCCCTCCATTTTAACTTGTATTTTCTCGTTGGTTCTTTTTCCATGATTGGTACTTTTCAAGATAGGATTAGTTGGTAAAAAAAAAGCAGATTGTCTCCTTGTTTCTTTTCCTTACAGATAATCTCCTTATTTTATCTTTAGTCTTTCGCTTTCAGTCGGCGTTCTTTACTCACTGTGGTTCTTCTTTGCATGGTCACATCTTTTGGGCACTGTACAATGCGTTTAGAATCCAAGGGGATCTCACCGATCTCGCGATTGGGTCAACGGGCACTTGGTCCTTTCTGTTCAAAAGTTGGGCATGCGGATTGTGCAAATTCTTTTGTATTCAATCTGATATGGTGGGAGATATACTTCTCAAGGAAAAGTTGGATAGAAAAATCGGATTTTTGCCATGTATAGTTATATAATATCACATTAAATTAAAAAAAAAAAAGGATAATCCGGATTACTTGATCTTGAGTACTAGATGTTCCTTCCTTTTTTACCTTCTAAAGCCTCTTTCCCCGTGCTGCAGTGATGATATTACCCCACTATGCGAAACCTCTAACCAGTTTGGTTATGGAAAAATACAGGGAGCATGTTTGGTGCATGACTGTAACAAACCTCTTTTTTACCGTGTTTGTTTCTTGAGAAAATGGAAAATAACATTAGAAATGACTTGTTTGAGTAATCCAAACTCCAAAATACTAAAGCTAAACTCATAATAACTAAGTTGCCAGCCCAACTAAACAACTAACCCACCCTACTTGTCATAATTGATTCCACGTCATTTCCTTCTTCCAGTCGCCCTTAAGATTCATATGTTACAATACTTCCCCCATTGAAACATCTTGCCCACAAAGTGTGAAAATACTTCCTTTAACTGCGAAAACTTAACCCAAGTAGCATCCTCTTCAAGTTGTCCATCCTCTTCTAGCTGCCCAGCCAATTGAATCTAAAGCTCAATAATAGCAATATTGTTAAAGTGCAAAATTAAATTCTTTATTCTGGTTGTTTGTGTTTATAGTCTTGTCACTTCTACGACACGTTACAACACTGAAATATTCTAATGAATAAGAACACTTGCATCTTTTCTTGTCATATCTAGTATGTCTCAATGTAAAAACTTCAATTAATTTCTCCTTTGGCCTTTGACTGTTTATGCTTCCTCATCCATTTCACCACCTTGTCATTCTCATCTAAAGAGGCCCTAACTGAGATCTTTGAATACAAGTTCTCAATATTCCTACTCTCCCCAAAAATGTTCTCATTCTCCTTTTCTTTTTCTTCAATTTCATCTTCCTCTCTTCCATTTTTTATGAATATTTATGTTTTGAAATCTTAATGTAGAATTGAGAAAGTGAACTATCACAGGAATCATTCCCGATCTAGCTTGGAATCCATCTCCACATAACGAATGGAGAGTTTGAGCTTTTTGAATAATACTTGTTTGGATAGAATCTATTTCCTTAGATAATATTTCCTTAGTTTTATCGAAGAATGAGCTCTTAATTTGCTTCTAATTTGAAGTAGTTTCTTCATTTAAATGTATTTTTTCATCCAGTGTTTCAATCTCCTCTATTTTTCAGCCTCCTCCTTCTTTGCCTTCTTTTGTCTTTAGGTCTTCAAGCATTTCAAAATAGATACTAAATTGTTCTTGCATATGTTTATTAAGTGTTGCCGTGAAACATTGATTTTCTATATTTGTTTAAGGAGCTCATTAATTTTAGAGTATTGTGTGAGCAAGTCCATGTCAGAATCGGTGCTCTGATACCACTTATAACAAACCTCTTTTTGTACAGTATTTGTTTCTTGAGAAAATGGGAAAGAATAGAAGTGACTTGTTAGAGTAAGCCAAAATCCAAAATACTAAAGCTAACCTTCTATGAGACTTTTCGTCTCTGATGCCCTATTACAAAACTACTATAAGCTTATATAGCCTATTCTAACAGCCCAATAATTCACAGCCTAACAACTAAGTTGCCAGCCCAACAAAACAACTAACTAAGCCCACTTGTCATTGATTCCACGTCATTTCCTTCTTCTAGTCTCCCTTAGATTCATCTGTTGCAATTGTATTGGAGCGTTAGAGAGAGAACTGGTAAGGTCAAATGTAGAAGAAGAATCTTGCTACAATGACTAGGTCAATGCGATGAAGATTGAGCAAAGAATTGAACAAGTTTGCAATGATAATCCTATAAATAGGAAGAGGATGTTTAGAACGAATAGACCTACAAGGTAGAATGATGATAGCTAGGAGCATGAGAATGATCATTAGGAGGTGAAGTAGGTGAAGTTTGAGGCGGTGGAGGTAGAAGAGGAATAGGTGAAGCGAAAGCAATGTATTAGAATAGCTTTGATGCCATGTAGAAGTTTGTGAATAGAAATTAAGAGTATTTTGTAAGTGTTCAAGTATATTGAATATTCTTATATTAATGAAAAAATGATCAGTTGTTTATATACGCGCCTAGTTGCTTACAAAAAACAAAATAACAAACTAACTGATCTAACTAATCAGTCTAACCAATAGCTTATCCGTTAATTAGAACTGAGCTTTGCCAAGAGTTTTGGTAAAAATGTCTGATAATTGGTGAGCAGAAGCAATATTGAAAGTCTTGATAACACCCATTGATTGTTGCTCACGAAAGAAATGACAATCAATGTCAACATACTTAGTGCAAGCATGATGAACAGGATTGGCAGCCTAAAAAAGAGCAGCCTTACTATCACAATATAGAGAAATAGAGGAATGATGAGATATACATAAGTCACAAAGAATTTGTAAGAGTCATATGACCTCACAGCTTGTCACAAAGAAGGATTGGCAGCCTTCTTGGGCTTTGCAAGCTTGGCCATCAATGTAAAAACGACCCCAGAAAGCTGCTTCTATACAACTGTATCCATGGCGTAGCTACCAAGGATACGAAGAAATCTTGTGAATTCCTGCGAGTAAAAGGTAGCGACCCTTAAATCTTCACGAGACTCCTAAATGTTATCATAGACGTCAATTCGGGATTTTCTATTAAATCGTGAAACACAGACTGACCTGCAGATGTCCTAAAGCATTTTGAGCACGGTGCTCAGCCATTGAAGCTTCAATGTCGATGATGAAGAGGTAATCAAAACAGCTGCCATGAGAAACAATTTACTACTATAGCATGATTGATTTCAAGACAACCACATTCTGAAATCCTATGGGCAATGACTATTTTGAACTATACCACGTGAAATCTCTTGCCTTCTCTTTTATCTAAAAATGAATAGTCCGTCATTGTCTATTTCTTTCTGATCTAATTTTTACAAAAACTACTCAACAAAAATCACCATTCAATATGTACACCAACTCTAGGACAGCAAACATCAAATTCCACCTTTGCAAAATCTCAATGAGAAAAATGGGAGTACTCACTTGGTGCTTCCTTCTTTAGACTTACCTATGATCCTCAGAGGATATTGTCTCAATGGCCGACTCTCAATCTGAAAATTCTCCAAAAGGACATTATAACAATCGACACCAATTGACACATTTATGACAATAAACAACTCAGTCTGAATTGGTGTTACCTTTATCACATTAATGTCCCAAATGATAAACGCTGATAAAGCTTTGAATAATAGACCAGCACCCCCTTCCAGAGTGAAAGCAACGGTTGTCTAGCAACAAAATTAACAATACTTTGGAAATTGACTCCGAAGATGTATAATGCATAGTAAATATTCATACTTATAGGGCCTATCAAGTCCTGGAATCATAGGTTCTATTGCAAGTATCGGGAAATGAGTAATATTCTTCTCAACATCCTGGTCAGTACCAAGTTGGGAGCAATTTAGTTACAGTGCATTTGGGATCATTCATGACAGTTAACATTGGTCATTAGTAACAACAAAAGTGGAAGAGAGAGCATTAAAGTCAAGACTTAAATATGCCAAAATCTTTTGTTGCTATTATACGTAAGCCTTTGCATGTACAAAATAGCAAATAGTTGCATGTATCCAATGCCAAGGCATGTATTCCAAAATTGGAATTAGCCTTGCAAAGATTCCATGCATTTGAAGGGTTGAACAATTCTGCAGCTTCACTGCTATGCCTGAGATCAGCACATATAAAAAGTGGGTAAGATTTTGTTAAACTACACTTCTGGTCCTTGGAATGTACACCAGGTTCCGATTGATTATCAGGAAAAGATCAAAACCTGCCAGATTATGAATTTTTGTGACAGCCTGATCAATTTGGATGGAATAACTAATTTGCAAACAATTAAGAATTTCAAGTATGAAATGAGAGCTTTGTGAAACTAAGGTGTTTGTTTGGGGAAATATTGGGGTTTTGGAAATTTTGGGTATTGGGGTTTGTGAAAAAGTATAGTATTTTATAAAAAAGTGAGGAGAGAGAAGATTTAATTGAATAGTATAATATTATTTTATAATTTAATGAGGAGAGAGTGATTATTTTATGATTGTTTGGAAATATTTTTTTTGATAAGCAATTGTTTGGAAATATTGAGGGGTGGAATAAATGGGAAACAAACGCCTAAGGGACCAAATTGAAATCTGCACTGTATTTCAGGGACTGGGGGTATAGTTCAACCAATAATTATGCAAACAATGCTCAGCAGTTTGTTTGGTTAAGCCTTAAATAGCCTTCTGTATATGGCCTTTTTCACTGCACAATCAGAATTGCAACCTCTACATGCAACTTAATGAAATGAAAAAAATCCAAAGCTAAACCTGTATTTTTTTGTGGACCTATACTATAAATGTGCTAACAGCACATATTGACAGAATGGTATTCAAAAGTTTGTGCATACTACGAATTGTTCAATCCAAGTCCTCCAAGCAAGAAAGACGTTTCAATGTAGATATGATAGCAGGCTTAAAATGGTTAGTGCATTTCTCCACAATCACCTATCAGACTAATTATCAGGCACTCTAACCCTAAAGGTGAAAAGGAGATCATATTTTCTTTTTTCTTTTTTTTTTCATAAGTAGGAGATCACATATTTTCTCAAGCAGCAAAAAGTCAATTCCTTCTTGATCTTGTCTTGGCCACGACCATCCTTGGTGCCATATGAAATGTTAGATGAGGGTTCTAAACCTTAAGGAGAAACCCAAGCAAAATGTCCAATAAGTATCTGGTACAGGTTACAAAGTAGAAGTACGACGTATCAGAAGTTTATAACAAGTCTATGCTATTGACGTCTACTGAAAATACTTCACGGAACCACCCTTTTAATCCAGACATATTTTCCCAAGAAATATGAAACTGAAAGTTAAGTCTAACCTGGATCTTTTCCGCAAGAATCTCAAGCCCATAAATTTTGGCAGCTCTAGCACTAGCAATGGCTCCAGTCTCTCTTCGGCCAGTTGATGCTACAACCAGTGTCAAATGTCTTACTAATTTGAATATACAAAGTGTCTAATGTAATTCATACTTAAATATATGGGGAATTCACCAAACTTGTATGGACAACCTGAGCAGCACCAGCAGTATCATCAGCATTGACTGCAACAACACCTAGATTGGTTAGCATCATGTCACACTGAGCAAGAGCCTGCATACGAAAATATTGTTAAGCCTACAACTTTGAGAAGTTCGGGACACATCTTCCATCTAAAATGTGGTTTACTTCAATAACAGTCATCTTTATTGCCAGAATATTGTGGATCCCCAAAACCAAATACAACAAAGCCAAAGTGTTGCAAACAAAACCTTTAGTCCGACCTGTAACTATCATTATCAGTTAAAATTGCCTGATTAGGACATCTCCTAGATGCTATTATCATAAACAAAATTGCCAACTTTTAACAGCACGTAATAAGTGACGATCATTTTGACAGAATAGGTCGTAGAGAACATCACAGCTTCATTCAAAAGAGAAACAAGATGACGGACCATAGGATGGCTGAGAACAAATTTTATCTCCTCTTTTTTTATGCCAGGCAACCCTAAAAGGAAATGGTTAACTTGCAACAGCACCTCCCCGACTATGTGAAGCATATGTTCAAGGAGCAAGTTATAATTACGGTGGGCGCAATGGGAAGAACTGCTTTATCCACTAAGCACCTTTCAACTGTCTGTAAAATTCAATACTAATAAATGTGTAAAAAATACTAAACAGCGATACAGTACATAAATAGCAGTTTGAACCTTGAATGCATCTTCAAACCATTCACAGGGAACAGTCTCACAACTGGGTATGCTTTCAGTGCTGCAGCTTCACTATATGCTCCCAGTAATCCCTATAAAGGAAAATGCAACAGGTAAGAGAATAACAAGATTGCTTATCAAAAAAAAAAGAGAATAACAAGATTGCTATGGATACTTGGGAGAAAAATGATCAAGTGCTAAACCTGATAGGCAACCCGCACTTTTGAACCATCCCTTGGAAAATAAGAGAGGTAATTTGAAGAAGACTATGGTTCGGCAATTTGTTCATACATTCAAGCATGAGAATGCATCAGAGAACAGATGTATAAGAACTTCAGAAAAAAATTACCACTATCATGAAGCAAGCTAAGCATGCATGTAGTACATTAGAAAAACCTCACTTACCAAGCACTTTAGGGTGCTCAGACTAAAACAAAAAAACGGGATACCTATTAAAAATGTGTTATGACTTATGATCAGGAAAGACACCCTTGTTACTATTATTAACCACTGAAAACTTTGAGAGGATCCATTCCCACTGACCAAAATCCATTCTAATTCTATTCTATAACATCTACTAACCAAGAAAGTCGCATACTACTTCTGTTAGAACAAGTATTACCAGAATCAAACATTACCTTATTTGAAAAAATTGACAAAACATGATCACATAAGCCGAAACTGCCATAAATTTGCCATCTACAGTGACATACAAAAAACTGCCTCGAAATCAGCAGTGGAATAGTGGCTGCCACTGGAAAACAAAGCCGCACTAATTTCCTGAGGTGAGAAGTTGTTGAATGGATGAAAGGAGCCGCCTTTCAACGGACAAACATTCCAATGAATTCCAAAATATGCCTCATCTATTTTCAATGATTAGATACTTACCAAAACTAATCAATAACGAAATAGTTCAAATTCTATATATAAGAAAGTAATTCACCTCAACCTTTCAAGAAACACCCTCTTCGGTAGAAAACCTCGAACCAACACCAAATGATATTACTAACCTATATCCTCCACAAATCCAAAATATGTGTGGAAATAATCCCGAGTATATTCGGGAATCATGGAAAGAAATAAAATCCCGGATGTTATGGAATAATCAGGGATAGCAAATATTTGGTGATATTCGGTAGTTTTTATTTCAAAGATTATTTCCTTATGTATAGATCTCTCTATAGCACTATAAATAGAGAAGATGCATGTATATCGGATTAATATAGTCAATAAAACAAGGATTTCTTCATGGTATCAGAGCCAGGTTCTTCATTCGTGGGTCACAATGTCAGAATCCACGGTCGATAGTGAAGGACCGGGACTCATTCCCAACTCTACTCCGGCAGCATCAACTACCATGGGCTCGACTGGAATTGACCATTCGTCCTTCCAGCTCACGGTGGAAAAACTCAACGGAAAAAACTTCCGTGAGTGGGCTCAATCTCTCACACTTGTCATCGATGGCAAAGGGAGAATGGGATACCTTACCGGCGAAACAAAGCAGCCACCCTCTACTCAACCTACCGAATTCCAGAAGTGGAGGTCAGAGAACTCGATGGTGACCGCATGGCTGGTGAACTCCATGCAACCATCGATCGGTAAGACATATATGTTCTTACCCACTGCCAAAGACGTATGGGATGTCGTTCGTGAGACATATTCTGATGCCGGAGATTCGTCTCAGATCTTTGAGATTAAAACTCGACTGTGGCAATTGAAGCAAGGAGAACGTGATGTTACCGATTTCTTCTTGGAGATGCAGGCTCTGTGGCAGGAACTAGATCTCAGTTCCGATGAAGAGTGGGCATGTGCCGCCGACAGTGCCCGGTACCGGAAGACGCTTGAAGCGGAAAGAGTCTTCGAGTTTCTCGTTGGCCTGAATCGGGAGCTCGATGACGTTCGGAGCCGCATCCTTGGCCGACGTCCCCTGCCTTCTCTTCGAGAGACATTTGCGGAAGTCCGTTGTGAGGAGCACCGACGGAATGTCATGCTTCCTAAGAGCCTTCCATCTCACGGGTCCACCGAAGTCTCAGCCTTGGCCTCTAAAGGCTTTCGGTCTGGGCCCAGCCCAAAACCAAATCGTAACAAACCTTGGTGTGACCATTGTAAAAAAACTGGTCACACCAAAGATACATGCTGGGAGATCCACGGCAAACCTGCCGATTGGAAACCAAGGCAAGGCCACCGTACTCATGGATTCCAGACTACTCTTACGCAACCACCAGCAGCCCCTCAAGTCGACCATGATGTCCCTTCCAACAGTTTCTCGGCTGAACAACTACAACAATTGCAACAGTTATTTTCCAAGTTTCATGCCTCTGGTCAGTCTCCCCAAAACCCTGCTTCCGCATCATTAGCTCACACAGGTAATTTTTCTCATGCCCTGAGCAGCTCTAGATCCAAACATCCTTGGATTATTGACTCAGGAGCATCCGATCATATGACTGGATCTTACCATCTGTTTTCGTCTTATTCACCATGTGCCGGAAATCTTAAGGTTAAAATTGCTGATGGCACTCTTTCGTCAGTAGCAGGAAAAGGACGTATTCAACTCTCTGATTCTATCATCCTAGAGTCTGTTCTTCATGTGCCTAATCTATCATGCAATTTATTGTCCATTAGCCAATTAACCAAATCCTCTAATTGCTCTGCTAAATTTCTTCCCTCTCTTTGTGTTTTTCAGGATCTATTATCGGGGAAGATGATTGGCAGTGCTAAAGAATATGAGGGGCTCTACTACTTTGACGACGCTTGTGTGAGTGACCACGCGAACACTGTCATTTGTGACTCTGCATCTGTTTCTAGGGATAGTGATCTTTTATTATGGCATTTTCGCATGGGTCATCCCAATATTCAATATTTGAGACGATTATTTCCTTCTATTATGTCCAATAAAAATTCGTCTGATTTTCAGTGTGAAATATGTGAACTTGCGAAACACCACCGTACCTCATTCCCAACATCTTCGTATAAACCTTCTCTGCCATTCACCCTGATCCATAGTGATGTATGGGGCCCATCTCGTAAATTCACTCGCACTCACTCGAAATGGTTTGTCACCTTTATTGATGATCATACTCGGTTATGTTGGGTTTATTTGTTAAAAGAAAAATCTGATGTGCGCTCTGTATTTATAAATTTCCATTCAATGATCCAAACTCAATTCCAAACTCCTATTAAAATTTTGCGCACTGATAATGGCACCGAATATTTCAATTCTTTGTTGGGAGATTATCTTCTCCAACACGGAATCGTTCACCAAAGTTCTTGTGTCGACACTCCCCAACAGAATGGAGTTGCCGAACGAAAAAATAGGCACCTTCTTGAAGTTACACGTACCTTGTTATTTACTATGAATATGCCTACTATGTTCTGGGGGGATGCCATTTTAACAGCCACATATCTCATCAATTGTATGCCTAGTCGGATTCTCTTTTGCCACTCCTCTCAAAAAATTTCAGGCACATTACTCCACCTATCGTCTTGATTCAAGTCTTCCGCTCCGAGTGTTTGGTTGCACCGCATTTGTTCACGTTCATGCTCACCATCGTAGCAAATTTGATCCGCGAGCTATCAAATGTGTCTTCATCGGATACGCTCCTACACAGAAAGGATACAAATGTTATGATCCCTCCACTAAAAAGGTCTTTGTTAGTTTGGATGTTACCTTCTTTGAAACTACATCCTACTTCCAAAAGCCTTCTCTTCAGGGGGAGCCATTACGTGATGAAGCTCAGTTTTTGGATCTTGATCTCCCTCATCTTCAGCCTGTTCTTACCACTGATCTTGCCAGCCAAACTGAACCTGTCAAAATCATCACACACTTGAACTCAGGGGGAGATGCAGCCAAACAAAATGACAGTAGTAAACTACTAGTTTATTCACGCAAGCCGAAATCAACAGAAGTGGAGAGCCTCATACCTGAAGCATCAAAAGAATCTGAACCGGTAACAGATCCGACTACCTCTCCATCTGGTAAACCTGCTTCCTCTGATATTGATTTACCTATTGCTCTTAGGAAGCAATCTCGATCATGTACTCTCCACCCTATCTCAAAATTTATGTCCTATAATGCTCTATCTACATCATTTCGTGCTTTTACTGCTAACCTTGACTGTACAGAAATTCCACAAAATATTCATGAGGCCTTGAACATACCCCAATGGAGAGAGGCGGTATTGGAGGAAATGAGAGCCTTGAAAAAAAACGAAACTTGGGAGGTAACGAACTTACCAAGAGGAAAGAAACCAGTTGGCTGCAAATGGGTATTCACCTTGAAGTATAAAGCAGATGGGACGATAGAAAGACACAAAGCCCGCCTGGTTGCCAAGGGATATACACAGACTCAGGGTATTGACTTCACAGAAACATTTGCACCAGTGGCAAAGTTGAACACAATCCGGGTTCTCTTGTCTGTTGCAGTCAATTCGAATTGGCCTCTTCAACAGTTAGACATAAAGAATGCTTTCCTCAATGGAGAATTAGAAGAAGAAGTCTTCATGACAATGCCTCCAGGATTCTGCAGAACTGGAGAAGAAGATCAAATGTGCAAGCTTAAGAAGTCTCTATACGGCCTGAAGCAGTCACCAAGAGCATGGTTCGATAGATTTGCCAAAGTGGTGAGAAATCAAGGATACCAGCAAGGTCAGTCAGATCACACGATGTTCCATACAGAAAATTCTGGGTGCATACCCTGGCTAATCATTTCCTCCAACCACATAACAGCTTCGTATTGCCTGCCCCTGGAGCAAAGACCGCTGATAAGCACATTGTAAGTGTCAATACGAGGAAAAAATGATTTGATTAACATCTTCTCCAGAATTTGACTTGCTTCAAGATATCTACTTTCCCGACATAGGCCTTCAACTAAAATACCATAAGTTTCCTTGTCGGCAATGCAACCAACCTGATTGGCCATATTCTTCAAATACTGAACAGCAAAGGCTGATTTCCTTTCTTTACACAGCCCTTTCAGCAGAATATTATACAATCTGGCATTGGGTACACAATTACCCTCCATCATTTCCTCTTCAATTACCTTACATGCTTCATCAACACGCCCACAACTACATAGAGCTGAGAGCTTTGCTTCGTAAATCAAGTGTGTTGGCCTGAAACCTCTTTCTTGCATTTCAACAAGCACTTTGTTAGCCTCACTAATCTTACCTTCGTTGTAAAGATCAACAGCCATAGCACTATAGCTAGCCAAGCTGGGAATCCCACCTCTAATCAATGCTTCATTAATTAAACGCTCGGTGCCTTTGATATCCTCTCCAGTACTAAAACTACTCTGATCAAGATGGTGGAAATATCGCTTAGGAGCCTTCAGCCCCTTCCTTAAAATCTTCCCTAGAATTTCCACAGCCTTTTCAAGTTGCCCATTATCACATAAAGCGTCTAACAAGGTCCTGTAGATTACAATATCCTCACCGCTACCCTTCTTAGAGATCCTCCAAAACATTGAATATAACAAATGGGTGGCCTCATTTAGCCTCCCATCGTCGCATAATCCCCGCATTAGAATCTGATGGCTTTCTCTATTTGGATAACAACCTTGATGGTTCATATCTAGGAAAATTTGCAAAGCAAGATCAGAACGATGCTTCTGGCAGAGAGTCTCCATAAGCAAGTTCAAGGACTGAATTCTAGACTTCACTTCCCAACCGTAAGAGCACTCTAAGAACAGGCGATGAGCAGTTTTGAGCTTAGATTCATTCACCATTATCTTCAGAAGGGTATTGAATGAGTTTGTCTTGTTCACACAGTTGAATTGAGGAATGCTTTTAAAAAGAGAAACTGCCTCATCTAGAAATCCAGCCTTCGCATAGGTCTTGATTGCACTAACAAAGACCGAATCCTTGCACTCACACGAGTCTTCTTTCATGTGCTCAATCACCTCTTTCATTTCACTGATCCGGCCTGCATTTCCGAGGATGCCAATCATGGTGGCATAGACCGGACCATTATGACAGTAAGTGGGGAACTTGGTTTTGGCTTCCATGAAGATTTGGAGTGCTGTTAACGGGTTTTTCTGATTCCGTATTATCTGAGAAAGGTGTGTGGGTGTCAAAAGCCTCGGCCATCTCACAGTCATGGTGACTCAGCCTGTTCTACATCAACGAAACAAGAAATCCTCACATCCTTTTTGAAGGGAAGTTCTAAGAGTTATTGGCATGAATTTATACAATGTCAAAGATGCCTAGTAGGGCCAACCTTCAGTTAGGCAAAATGTCAAACAGTATGCTTGCAGGGTCTCCAGACTAAATGCTATTGATTACAGTTGCAGAACCAGGAATGAAACTGCATGGGGCCAATTCAAACTGAGTTGCTTCTTGTGGTAAACTAGCATGTCGAATATGCTTAGACAAGGATGTAAATATGCTGTTCTTCAAACTTCAATACAGGATTTAGATAAGTCCGTGTGTAACTCTACAACTAAGTTTCAAAAGGGAAGACAGAAAACGTCATAGATGACACAATGGAAAAATATTACTCCTCGTGTTATTAATAAATCCTAACATGTACAATATCAATAAGCTCCTGTCAATTTCTCACAGAAAACAAATTAGAAAAACTATTCCAGTCAATTACTTAAAAAAAAAGCTCCTGTCAATTGAATTCCCTCTAACACTGCTTTCAAATAAATAATCGAGTTCTAAAATAATCTACAAAATAGATTTTCACATGATATTCCTTTTTTTTGGCAGCATTTCTATTCCCTTTTGTTCATTTATTTCCATAGATCGCTTATTTGAAGGAATCGTTGAGGAAAATGTTTCGAAATAGGCAGAACAAGGCGTAGTGATTTATGAGTCTATGGCCTAAATTCTAATCGGCTAAATTCTAAAAGGCAGAACAATGAAGTGTACCTGGCTCCTGGCGGCTGAGAGAGAGAGAGCCGGAGAGAGAGAGAGAGAGAGCTGAGACAGTGAGACTTGAGAGAGAGAAAGATCCCGAGAAAGGCAGATAGGCAGAACAATGAAGTGTACCTGGCTCCTGGCGGCTGAGAGAGAGAGAGCCCAAGAGAGGCAGATAGGGAGAGAGAGTCGTCGCCGGCGGTGGAGGTCTGGAGAGGGAGAACTCTGACTCTTGAGTGTGAGAGAGGGAGGAGAGGGTGGAGGAGGCGTCGGGAGAGACAAAAACTAATTAAAATCTTATTATTTTTTTAAAAAAAATAATAAATTATTAAATTATACGATAATTGAAAAAAAAATTAAAAAAATGATTTAAGTGAATTTTTTATATTTATTATAATAAAAAGAGATAATTAAATGAGAAAATAGATTATTTTAAAATTTATTATCAATTTTTTCAATCAAAATTTTGAATTAATTAAGTTTGTAAATACAAATTTTTGTCAAAATTTTAATTTGTAAATATGCAGTTTTTTTATTGATTTTTTTTTTCTCTTTTTCTAGTAGAATTGTTTTTTTTCGGGTAACTGTCAGTAATTTTGTTTTTTTTTTCCAGTAGAATTGATGCCTAGAAACAGAGAAAAAAACATTACGTGGACCATATGGGCCGTCGCCCCAGCCCATTCTCTCCTCCGAATGATAAAACCCCTTCCCTACCTCCCCAGAATCCGAAAGTCCTGGAATCCCTTTTGGAGGCGCCTCAGCTGCATAGCGCTCTTGGAATCGCGTATCACTTTGAGGTTAATCAATCTCTATCCATACTCCTTTTCTGTTTCTCTTTGGTTCTCTGAGAAAAAAGTTCCAGGAAAATCAGTTCCCATCAGCAGTTGTGACATCCTTTCAGTTTGCTTCAGCAAAATATGTTTAATAGGGAGAAAGAGTTGACGATCATTATCAATCTCAGTTTACTCGTCTCTCGATGGATGCAAATTGGTTGTACCGTAGCGTTCTACAGTATTCAGGTTGTTTCTTTGCGATCGCTATGTTTCTATAGTAGTGATTTGCTCCTTATGTACTAAACAGAGGGAAACGATGTCGATCGGAGAGCTCGCTTGCACTTACGCTGTCTTGATCCTCCAAGACGATGGTATCTCCATCACTGTATCCTTCCCATCGAATTCATGGTTGTTTCTTATCCTTAGACAGAATGATGCCTATAAGTTTGCACTAGCCTGCGGTCTATCTACGTTTATTCTCAAACTTGAAAGCAATAAGTCTTCTGTGCTCTTGGAATCTTTTGAATTGTAAGAACTCAATTAACAAATAGAAAAAAGGAAACGAAGTTCCCAGAACCGACTATTGTAGAAGGATTAAATGGATTACCATAAGCCATATGAGGTGTTTTGGGTTGAAACATGGTTCTTTATCTTTGTTCAATTGTAAAGTTGAAAATTAGAGCCGTTGCCTGATTATCTCTCTGCAATCAAATGAAGCTATTGGATTTTTTCAATTTCCTCATTTAATAGTGATGTGGCATATATATTTCTTGGAGATGGGTTTTTCCTTGAATAGCTGGTAATAGGCGGAGAAGATTGCCTCATTGGTGAAAGCAGCAAACGTGAGTGTTGAATCTTACTGGCCAAGCTTGTTTGCCAAGCTTGCTGAGAAGAGAAACGTTGAGGATCTCATACTGAGTGCTGCATCTGGTGGTGCTGGTGGTGCTGTAGTTGCTGTTGCTACACCAGCTGGAGGAGGCGGTGGCGGTGCTGCTGCGGCCAACGCTGCTCCTCCACCTGAGGAGAAGAAGGTAAATAGGAACAATTTAATAACCCTCACTTGCCTATTAAAAAAACTACATAATTCTCACTGGAGGTGGTTTTTTATGTTGGCAAAATTGTTCATTGGATAATCTGAGTGTTGCATCTTATTGGTGTTTTTGCAGGAAGAACCAAAGGAAGAGAGTGACGATGATATGGGATTCAGCTTATTTGATTAGGAGCTCCTTTCTGTTTGAATTTGTCCTATGCTATATAAGTACTTTGGTGGGTCGTTACCTTGTAGTTCTAGTAGCATTTTTTTTGGTAGTTACATATTATACATGCCATGAGGGATGAAGTGATGGGATTTTTTCTTTCTATATCTACTATGACTGCTCTTTGGGAAATAATTAGTATTGATAGTCTTAAACAAATTTAGGGTTGAGTTTGTTCTTGAATGCTATAAAAAGATGTGGTATCATGTAGTGAAGCTTGTTGACTAGGCAGTAGTTTCCCTGCGTGATGTCGTTGCAAGGTGCAATCCTTGATAGCTTGAGTGGTAAACTGCACTGACTGTAGCAAACGGAAAACAATCTTGTTTGGTTGGTTGTTTCTCGTTTACCTTAACCACAGATTTCCCTGTATGAATGTGCCATCGCTAGCAATGGCATTATGGGGGCAGTGAAGGAATATTAGTGGTGAGATGTACTTTATTCTTCAGCCACCCTTATTTTCCGTCGTTCCTAGTTTGGAAGTTTCAATTAATGTGGCGATGTCTGCTTCCTTCACAACATGGCTATGTTTGGTGTTGATCTATCGGTTGTTGATGATATTAGCGCCCACTTGTTGGAGTAATCTCTTGTGTGGGTTACTCAGATGACATGCTAATTTACCCTGCCTCAGTTTATGCAAAATCCGGAATTCCTGAATAATATTTGACCCTGGGTTTCTGTAAATTGTTGTATGTATGGCGCATGCAGGTGTCATCTTTTGTGTTCCGTTTGCTGAAAAGCCATCGACTCTTGTATTGCAATGCAGTTACATTATTAAAGCCAAATATGTGATATTAGGGAGATCCAGTACTAAATGTTTAGGCACAAAAAAGAAGTACAAAATGTATACGCCAGGTTGCAGGAACTTGTTTGAAGTCGTTTCAAATACTGGAATACATTTCAAATGTGTGTTAGCTTCACATAATACGGTCAATATAACCTTAGAAGACATCTTATATCCCCGCTAGAGCTTTTTGCTGAAAATAAACAATGAATACGGCGGCTCTCAGACTACCGGTTGCCAAATCTTCGTGTCAGCTTCTTTCGCAATATGCTTCCAGTTCTAGTTACGTCTCGGAACAGAGACACATTGGAAATTCTAATTAGTTCTCAGGGGGATGCAACATTTTCCTTAGCTAGTGGAGCTACTTCCTCCCCGTCGACTCCGGGTTCGCTTCCAGCGACCCCCAAACTTAGCAGCATCTCCTCCCACCTTTTAGCAGGCCCCTGCGCACAATGCATCGAAATGTACAGAGAAGAATATTATTTTTAGATCTCAAATTAATAACGTAGAAGAATACGGAAAGGAAGAAATTCTCTCAATCGTAGCCTCTGTACCAGTTTAAACTGGCATGAGGCTCCTTATCCCAGCCCTTTTTTCCTCTCTTCGACCCACCTTCCACGAGAGTTCTTGAGCCATGCAGTTCTTTATCATCTCGGTGAGAACTGGAGTTCCATAGGTTGTGAGGGCCCTTTTCACGGTGGTAGCCACCGCAGCCACATCGGTAGGATCCACAGCATCACACTGGAAGATGCAAGTCAGAATTCACGTTTAATTCACACCAAAATTGACAGAAAACTTGTTAGCTTCCGTTCAGGGACATGTAGAGAAACTGAGTTCTTACATCGACACTGAAGCCTCCCATCTGAAATCCTGTGAAACCCTCTTTGACTGTATCAACCAATCCACCGGTGGAGGCCACAATAGGTACCTGCAGAAGAATGACATTGGAATGTAGGGTGGACCGGAGGAGTAAGAAAAATTGTTCTGCTGTGATTCAGAAACATATTACAATAGGTACCAGACAGGATTGTGGGAATCATACAGTTCCGTAACGCATGGCGTGCAGTTGAATGAGACCACAGGGCTCAAATCTGCTAGGAACCAATATAAAATCAGCACCAGCTATGATCATGTGGGCGAGTGGAACATTGAATTTTGCCACTCCACGGGCCTTGTCGGGGTATGTAATCTCCAGCTGTTCAAGCTGCTTCTCCATAGCTTTTTTGCCCATCCCCTAAAAGAACACCAAGAAGCAGCTCAGACTATAAACTTCACATCTGTTATACTGGTCTGATCACCTGGGAGAAACAAAAACAACTCCTTTCTTTTGATACTTACAAGGACTATTATCTGAACATTCTCCTTGATAAAATGGGGAATGGCTGCCACTAGAATATCAGAACCTTTCTGCTCTTCCAGTCTACCAATGAACCCTATGACAGGGATATTTCTATCCACAGGCAATCCAACTTCTGCTTGAAGGGCTTCCTTCACAAGAAGCTTTGCATCCATCACCTGGGAACACCAAAGTCGGGAAAATTACTGGCAAATAAAGCAGGGAGGTCCAAAGATGGTAGATATGCAACATAGAAGTTACTTTAGGTGAAAGATCTTACATTCGAAGCATCATATTTGACGCCTATGTACTTGTCAGTTAATGGATTCCATTCCTGGACATCCATGCCATTTACAATTCCCATGATGCCAGTTTTGCGAAGGATGTTATCCAATTCCACTCCCTTATCCACACCAGAAACAAGTTCTTGGGCATAGTAGGGGCTCACAGTTAAAACCTTGTCTGATTCTAAAATTCCAGCTTTCATCCAGTTAATTTTCCTTCCCTCTACTGGTTTTTCGTACCTGCAGAAAAATCCCTCAGAAAGAATTTCATCATGTGAATATATATTATGCTATCTTGAGCAGATCATCAAAATCATACCCGTCGATAAAGTCGAATGAGCTTTTCAATTCATCTGGGAGACCTAGAAGTGAGAAATCTGAGAAGGCAAATCTGCCTTGGTAAGCAATGTTGTGAATGCAAAAGGCAACCTGCAAATGTGAACGAAGTACAAATCCACTTTTCGAGTAAAAGGGATTGACCGTAAATATTATGTAGGCACTTCCACAAAGAACAAATACCTACTTTGGCACTCGTATATATGCCTATGGGTTTGTATATGGATTTCAGGTAGCAAGGGATCAGTGCAGTGTGCCAGTCGTTGGCAATAAACACTACATCTTCACCTGCACGTACGAATATGGGAGTAACAATCAATCACCAGGCCTCGATCAATCCCAGAATTTTGAATCACAAATAAATGCACGTACCATATGGTCCGGAGAAATATTTACTGCTGTTAAGACTCAGTACCCTCGGTGCTTCTAGAGCTGCCTGAAAGCCAAAAATTTAAATTTGGGAACAATAATCTTAGAACAATAATCATTATGAGGATAGAGATTTTGAACCTGGCACAATATGCTAAACCGACGTTGGTTGTCCTGAAAATCCTCTCCGGCTATAGGCCCATAAAGTTTGGATCCGGTTTTACCCCACACCTTTAATTCCAGTCATGAAGCTTTTGTTAGTTTGAATCTCAAAAGTCTTGATAGATGAGGCTGTTTGATCTATGTAGTACGAAGAAGGGAACACAGAATCCACCAACCTTTTCTAGGAACATTGGGTGATCAACAAAAACGCGATCTACTCCTCTTTTGTTGCAATGGAAGAAGCGAACCTTTTCACTTTGATCTCCTACTTCAAGCTGCATGTCAAATGGTATTTAATCTTTTTATAACAAATAGAACTTGCTCTGAGAGTGAAGCTCCTGCAAGGAAATGGTGTTTTAAAGCCTGCATGTGCACTAGAGTAGTAGAATACATACATACCTCAATCGTCACTTCTGTATCCCATGCGTCTTTGTACTGGTCATAACGTGGAGAGACAGTCATAACACGATGCCCATTGGCCTGGAGAAAGATCGACTGAGTGATCACCTCATGGATACAAGCCACTATTCAATGCATTTGATTATCGGTCAAATAAAGAATGAAGCAGAGAAGAACACTAAGCTGACCGCCAATGCTGGTGGCAGACCTCCTAGAACATCTCCAAGTCCACCAGTTTTGCTCCAGGGACCTACTTCTGTCCCAACAAAGATTAAATTCATCCCACTTCCACAAAAAATGGTTCCTGAAGTCCTCCCATTCCCACCATTGAATGCCCTTCTCCGAGTTTGCCTGGGAGTTACTTTTGCCATGGTTCTAACGAGGAACTCATCCACTTTGTTCAATGGTCTTAGCCCTTTGTGAGTCGTGGTACGTTTCGTACCACATCTCATGATTGTTGCTTTAGGCTCCGACCCATAAGGGACTCCACAGTTAAGTGAAGCTGTTGGTGCAAAGTTTGAAGCAGCCACAGTTGCCATTATCGATACTTGTTCTGTCAAAGAATGAAAAAGAAAAGGACAACAGCTTGAGATGACCAATATTTGATGCTCATCGGCATTAAACTCTAGATGCTGCATATAATCAATGAAGGAACTTGGAAGAATTCAGAGCTCTTGCAAGGATGATTTATCAAAATTATATCGTAGAAGCTCTTAAGATCCCAAACCATGCATTCGATGGTGAAATTACTGAACTTACTAGTTTCTCTAGCGAGGTTTCTTTACTACCACTGCATTTGGCTACTTAAATTTGGTATGAGACTCAAACTTATATATGTGGTTTCAAGTTTCATCCTCCCAACAGGTATATGAAGTATAAGATTAAATGATCATTAATCAATGTGGGACTTTAACACTCCCCTCATGTGCAGACCGAATGAACATGATTCATGCACGCGGATAACAAATGGGGAAACTAGTTCATCAATTGATTAAATGATCCTTAATCAATTTGGGACTCTAACATGTGGTAAGGTTTTAATGAACACCTATACTTTGTCATTGAAGAAGAATCACTGAAAATTTGTCAGCCAAGAACATATTGGGATTTCGTTTGCAGGTTCATTACTGGTGAAAATGTCGTGTGATTGGGGAGCTCTATTCCTCTAGGTTAAGTCGTAACTGATTAAAGAATGAAGAAAACATAACAGTCTGCAATCGAAGAAATAAAATGCCTGAAGGACCGTGATGTAGTACAAAAAACAGGTATAGAACAGGAAGCCAGTATCGAACAGAAGGGACGTACCCATCAATCAAGAGAGCAGACAGAGGACTATTGGAGAAAGAGAACAAAGCGAAAGGAGATCCTTACATTTTCTCTCTCTTACTGGAGTTCCAGCTCCAATCATAAAATAGGATTGAGCACCAATGGCTGGACCAGACTCTCACAAGCTGCTCTGAACCAGCACAGACAATGAATGACGAAGATGCCTCGGAGCTGACATTTGTAGTTGTAGCTGATCCCAGTCAGCACCACACTTCCCACATGACCAAAAGGCAGTGGCTGAGGCGTCTTGCAGCCAGCCACCACAGAAATTGTTCCAGGCTTACAAATCGCAAGAGTTGAGACTCAGGGGACCAGCTGTTTGCGAATGAGTGGAATATGCTCAAAGCATACTTCGGACTACAGTCCAGTGGCTGCATTAGCTTTTGTCCCGATGCTGAAGAGATGATGCAAGTTTTATAAGGAGGACTACATCTATGGTCTGCAGAGCAGAAGCCATCCATCATCAATGATCTTATCAGTCGTTTCATGCGACTTTTAGATAATAACGGCTCCTGCCCATGATTACCCGATTAAAAAGGATTAAGTATATACATCCATTAGCTCTCCTGAATTGAGTCCTTTGGATTTCCATTTTTTCAAGCGTCAGATATTGATTTATGTGGTGGGGGAGATATGAGATAGTCTATATGAAAACTTAATGAGCAAGCAGTATATTGATTTATGTGGCAATTGTCATTTCTGGATATGTGATGGAACCCACCACAGATCATACTTTTCCAAGGATTTTTTTTTTTCATCTTTTTTAGGAAAATTTATATTTACTTGCATTGGATTTCAAATTCCGTGAGTTTTTAAAAAATCTTAAAATTCATTAGATTTTAACTGTTAGTATAATAAATCACTCAATATGTGATTTAACAAAGCCTTTTTTTCACTCAATCACACTCGTCACTTGTCATTAAAAAAAGTTTATAACAGGTAATGAGTTTGTGACTGAGTGGGAAAAAAAAAGTTATGTTAAATCGTTCAGAATTGGACTGGAAAAATCAACACTGTTACGTGTACGTAGAGTTTTGTCTCTCTCTCAGGGTTCTTTATCCCTACTACTGCTCTGCTGCTTTGGTCTTCTTTGTACCTTCGTCTGCCGGCCTTTACCCCTGGTTTTTGCTTTCATCCTTTTCCTCCTCTCATTCCCATCATTCGAACTACTACGTTTTCCCCTCCACGCCCATCTTTCTTCCCTTTTTTCTCCTGTTCTCGGTCTCCTCGTTTGCTTCTGTGGTGGTGTGTGTTTTGTCTGGTTTTGGGCCCTTGGGATGGAAATTGCACTCAGGATGTCAGAACTGAGTGCTGCGGTTGATCTGATAATACTCCAGACTGCAAATTTTTCTTGGAATTCACTTCCCCACCGCTTATCACTGGATCTGGATAAGCGGGAGGCTTCTCCAACTGAGATCGGTTATGGTGTTAAGCGGGAAGGTGTGAAGCAATGTGAGTCTCCGGTCAGGATCGCACAGGAAGCCATCCGACGGTCCACAATCAGCCAGCACATTAATGAGGCCAAACCCGGTTCAAGTTGAGCAAACCGGTATGCATTCGTTAGACCGGGCCGATTTCAGTTTATAGGTTAGGGATTCGATTTTGAATCCCCATTTCGCAACACACCCCTCTTGCAGTGAAGATGTTCTTCGCCAACTGACCCTCCCTCAGTCGCTGCCGTCGATCTTCGTTTCTTCAGGAACCCACTACCACCGGTCAACTTCAGGACGCCAACTGACCTTCCCTCAGTCGCTGCCCATCTCATTTAGGCTTTCTCTCTCTCTCTTCCGACTTGTGATTTCAGTTGAGGAAATCACTGAAACTTCCATTGCCATGGTAGTTTTGGTAGCCTCAGAAGTGGATCTTTATTTTCTTTAGTTATTCTTGTTCCTATACATGTTTGCAATCAAATGTAATTAGATTTGTTGGTCTTCTTTTTGTTTCATTGGTGGTTTATGCCCCTCGGGGGTTAAACTGCTTGTGTGGCAGTTTAACATCCACGAGTATCTGAGCTCACAATGAAAGCCTTTTTCACATCCTGGCTCCTTGTCCAAATACCTTTTAAAAATACTTCTATTGGATAAATTTTGTTGTTATTACACGACCCTCAAATATTTGGTTTCTGAACTAGGGAGTTTTTTTAAAAAGAAACTTATTGTGCTTCTTCTAGTTTCTAAGTAGTTTCTACAATTCTTTTTATTGGTTGCACGTGTTGAAGAAGGTTACACAATACTCTTCGGAGACAAGCAATATCTATGTATTAAAATTGTATCACTTGTGGTATCTAATGATAATCTCCTTATATGCATACCAATGATACAATCTTTCCAATTAGATAGTGGAAGATGAAGTCGTGAGTCAACATACATTGGGGTTTTGTTTTAACTTATTAATAAGAAAGGAATCCGTTTAAGGATGATGACATTGACAAGTTTAGTTCTTTATACAGATGCGATAAAGATGGTTGAGAGCATGTATTAACTGAGGATTTGTTTTGCTGGCTGGTGTATGCTAGTCTTACAAGAAAAAGGGTATGTTTTCTTCTTATTAAAGAAAACATTTATCTTTGAATCCGCACATTTTCATTTCTGGGGTTTTTTTCCCGATGGTTATGTGATCCTAGGTTTTGTTTTCTAAAGCATTTCCAAAATGTTGAGCCAATTGTTTGAGTTCTGTCCCTTGTAGAATATGGAACTTTGAAGACCCTGTTGTTGTGTAATACTCTGGTTTTTCATGAGGGTAATGCGAAATCCACATGATTTTTCGAAATCTATGCACTTATCTGAACTGATGTGTTTTGCAAACTGAAGGGGGATAAAGTTTAGTAACTCTGGAATTGGAGCTTTATATTCTTAAACTATTCGTCTTTCAGAAAATGGGTTGTCTTTTTATGTACTTGATTTGAACTAGATAGTTCTCTTACATTTTACAAACCATGCAATCCGTTGTTTGATTAGCAATTAAATTCAGATTGCGATCCTGAGTACATGACCCTCCCAATTTATAACTGCAGGTTTTAGTATTTATTGGGATCTGGTGGCTTAAGGAGTTGATAAACAATTATTCAAGGCTGTATTCCTTCAAGTTCTGTATTTAAAGCAACTACTCCTTTCGGTGAGTATATTGGCAGTTCAATCAATTTTTTTTTCTACAGTTTATCATAGACTGCCTTCTTGTTTTCTCTTCCTAATGTATGTGGTTGGGCATGTTTATTCCCGTCACTGTACTATATCATTTTACTAGGCTTTTGCTCATATTTGGGTTTTCCATGGTACGTAAATCTATTAGGTATATTGGCATGTAATACCGTGGCTTTAGGCAGCAAATATGATAAGCCCTAAATAATTGTGCACAATTGGAGGTGCAATTTAACACCATAATATTTTAGCTTCCTCGAAGACTCGTAGAAAAAACAGAGCAAGCTTATAGATTCCCCTTCCATCAAAAGAAAAAACAAACCCACCGACTCGCTTGTTGTCCCTAAAATATTCCGAATGGAACAAAATTCAACCTCAGACCCGTGACAACCCACTACACCTCCACCTCCGTAGTACCAAAACACAGAACCAATCTCTCCTCAGTCCTAATCTGCCTCCACCATCCACGCATTCTCATCTATTAGCCATTACCCATAATCTTCTTCTTCTTCTTCTTCTTTAGTAGAAAAATGGCGCCTCTCAAAGTTGATAAACTTAATCAATTGAAGGATATTTTTGCAAGATTTGACATGGACTCAGATGGTAGCTTGACCATGCTAGAGCTTGCGGCACTCCTAAGGTCCTTATTAATGTTATCTGCAGGAAAATGACCCTGTCGAGGAGTAGCTCTAGTGAACATAGGGGAACCCCATCTTCTAGTTCTGCAACTAGATCATCTGTCACAATGGGTTTCGCAACAGCTGACACGTGAGTTTATATTACCATTTTGATTCCTAAAGTTTTTGTGTATACCTACAGTTGGTAATAACTTATCCCAATAGTGAAAGCTCAAGCAGACGCCCTCAAACTCATGTGAGGAAACCTGTGTGCTTCTGTGGAATTGAAGTTGTGAAGAAAACTGCATATACCCCAGACAATTACGGAAAACAGTTTTATGGATGTAAAAAATACAAGGTAAGCTTTTGACATTCTGCATATAAGAAACAATTTTATTTGGTTCTCCCTCTATTTATGTACTTAGGTTCCCATAATGACGAATGTGTTTGGTACAGTATGGGGAAAATCATCATTGCCACTACTTTGCCTGGTGCGATCGGTGGGTTAGGCAAGATAGGGCGCAGGGGGAGAGGTGGCACACCATGAGTATGCGAAGGCTACATTGGGAAGCACGAAGGCTGAGCTGGAGATGTGTTGCAGTCGAGTGGTCGAGGAGCTCATTTTGAACCACGTTGCTGCGATGGAGCACGAAGCAACACGGCATCGTCTGGAGATGATTGCTCAGTAGGAGAAATATGAGAATCTCCTCAAGAAAGCCCAGGTGGATATTGATGGTCAGAGGGCTGAGTACGTACAATTGCAGCAACATTACATCCAACTCCGTAATTCCAACCGACGGGCAGTGATGTGGTTGTGGCTCTTGTTTGTTGTTGGTTTTCTTGCAGCCTACTATGCTTCATCTATTGGAAAGCCAAGTGGATCATTATTAATGCTAGCGTAAATGGTTTGTCAATTTGTTATTGTCCTGGATTGGAAACACCAAAAACATGGCTAGTGTAATCACTTTGTGACGCTGGTATAGGGTTAAGCTGAGCTATTGTAAAGCATTTGACATGTTTTAATCTCTGATTTTATGACAGGCTTATGTTGGTACATTTGATAGTTTTAAGTACAATTTTGATAATTCGTAACTCTTTTTAATATTTTAATGTAACTTTTTGGATTAAAATTCAGTTTTCACAAATTATATGTTTTGATACTTTACGGAAGGGATCCCACGTCTCACGAGTTGACAGAAAAGCGTCCAATTACAAATATTAGCCAAATTGGCAATCGTCTGAAAGCCTCATCCTGGTTTGTCAATATCCGTGATTTTCGTATAAGAGAAGCAGTGAGCTTTGCTGGAAAACTAAAAGAAACGGGACTACGAAGACCCATAGTAAACAAGACCTTGATTTCTCTCAGATTACCTTCAGTCCATACCCTCTTCCTCTCCCTCACCCACTGCAACCAAACCAAGACCTAGATTTCTCTCAGATTACCTAACATTGACACCATACCAGACTGCTGAGGAAAAAAAAAGACACCATACCTGACTTAATAAAATAACACATAATATTCAAGGAAACAACAAGCAAGAAAGTAATGTGGTCGTCCAGGCTTCTTGCATTATATGCACTGCAAAAAGTTTGAAAGTACACTCATTACAAAAACTGGCAACCTTTTTCGACCAACTCATCTTTCGAATAGCCATTACACCTTCACAGTATTTGTAACTTCTTTACAGAGGAATTGATCCTTTACAGAGGCAAGATATGCCCTATTTTAAATCTCACAAACCATCTGCACAAAAACAACAAACTAACACAAAATAAATATTTGATGAACTGATATTTCAATCTTATTGACCTCAACGCTTTGGTTGGAATTAACTTACCAAGGCAGCTTGTCTACTTGTCCTAACAAGAAAACTCTGAGAACTACCAAATTCCAAGCAGGCCCCATACGTATAAACCATCTGCACAAAAACAACAAACTAACACAAAATAAATATCCAACATTAAATTTTGTACCTAAAGTACAATGGATTGTTCCTTTAAAACTTATTTCACTACCAATCAAATCTACCCACAGAGAAGGCATCTATAGGATGGCAAAGTTTAAATGTCAAGTCATGCGCCAAAGATTGGGAGAGAGCAGTAGCCTTACAGGTGATTTGATCATAGGAAATTCTATATTTCTGATGTATGACCTGAAAATAAAAATCCAGTCAGTGATTAATGTAGCACTGGAGCTACTGTCACTTAACCGAAAAAATGTTCTACAACAATGGGTGCTTACAATATACCTCTACAAGTCGTCAAGGCTCTTAAATCGCCCATTTATCGATTCGTCCTCGCAGTCGTCCTCCTCTTCCTGAGCATCGGCCTCGTTAGATACCTACGTGTAAATAAATAGCCAAATATATATGTTAGGATAATTGCTTTCAATCATGTAAAGGTAATAACAATGTTAAAATGAAGTTGTAAGTGCATCAAATTGAGGGCAATACGTCCAACTCATCGTTTAATTGCAAACGACGAGCGATTGGCTGGGACGACGAATGGGCAACCCCACGGTCACGACCATGCCCACGACCTCGTGAACTCCGTAGCTCAAGTCCGCTCCTCAATCGCTTGTTCCCTTTATGCTTCGGTTCACACATTTTAAAACCTTTTGCAACAATCCCGGCACAAAATACATTGTTATTACCAACGCTGACGGGGATTGTTATTACCTTCTGCCCCCGTTAGCATTGAACGATTCACTTAATTGGGTTGTCTTTTTCCCGGCACAAAAAACATTTCGTACATACTTTGGTGCCCATTGCTCCCGCTTCTCATATATCTTCTGCAACCATCCATTTTTTTGGAGTTCATGCTCTTCAATCATTTTACTCCAGCACTGTTCAAAATCATCCACCTCGTGATCAAACAGAAGCTTCATCAAGTTACTTTTGAAGCCCTTGTTCCCCAGCAATGACCCTAGATTCTTCAATGCATTTTGGGATATGTGTCAAACACATAAAAAATGATGTGTGTCTGGTAGGGAACGTGGGATTGCAACTAGCATCGCTGCATCTTGATCTGTGAATAGAGATTTCGGAGCCTTCCCATTCATACACTCAACAAATGTTTTAAATAGCCAATCGAATGTCTGTGCCGTCTCATCATACAATAAACATGCCCCGAAAACAACCGACAATCTATGATGATTAACCCCAACAAATGCTCCTAAAGGCCTGTGCTCATTGTTAGTTCTGTAAGTGGTGTCAAATGATACAAAGTCCCTGAATATCGCATAGTTATTTCGCATGACGTGGGCTGACCAGAAGACGTTAGTAATGTGCTCATTTCCATCCATCATGACCCGAAAGTAAAACTCGGAATCTTTTTCTAGCTGATCGCCGAACTAGTTAAGAAGAACACCGACTACACCAATTTCCATCTGCTTTGATCTTATACCACTTAAATAATTTTTGAGGTCCTGATGAGTGAATCCCAAATTTTGTCTACCCCCAGCTTGAGCCGCCATGAAATCCAAGGCAAGTTTAGGGCGAATACCCGCTCTATCTGAATGTATAGCTTCCACACGTTGCAACTCACTCATTTGTCTTTGAGAACGGAGCATGTGAACTTTCGAAGGAGTCGCCTAGTCATGATTATGTTCCGGATGCCATTCGGAGGTCCAATACTTCCCATTACGCTGTCGCTGAACAGTAATACTTGCGAGACACCCACATCTCGTTTTCGGTCGTTCTCGCTTCACCGGCACAAGTGAATCCCTCTATTTTTTCTTCCCTTCTCTACTACAAGCAAAAGCTTTTGATGTCCAATACCCGTATTGCCTATGCTTGAACCCGGTATGTCTACGAATGCTAAATCCTTTCATGGTTGCATATCGATTTACCATTCGTAGACATGGTCAACGTTCGCCCACTCTAGGGTTCAAACATCAACTTTTTCCCCGTTGTCTGCCCAAACCATGTCACCTTCGGGGTTAACAGTACTACTAGAGCTTCGGGCACACGATATTAGGATTCATGCCTTCAATTTGGGCCATATTGAGAGGTCCTACATATAAATTTCCTCAATGCAATTAAAATTTCCCGTGAAATAATAATGATAACAACAATAAAGTACTAGGAGAACCAAAACTGTGTAAAGTAAATGTTGTTCCAGCTGCATTTCAAGCAACAGAGGTAAGGTTGTCTCCACTCGCTTTGCGGAGTGATATCTTAACTTCAGAAGACATAACCATCAGTTATGTAAATTCTATATTTGCACTAAAAAGCACGTTCTTTAGTTATGTAACTTCAGAAGACATAACCATTAGAAGAAGAAAAGATGCAAATTCTATATTTGCACTAAAAAGCACGTTCTTTAGTTATGTAAAAACCGGCCACAACAATCACCCTTGCATCAAGTGAAAAGAAGGCATGGTGCTTAGGACGCTATTCCTAGATCTTTAATCCAGATTTACCAACTAGGTTAACCAGCATCCAATAGCGCAAAGAGCATCACCACCTAAAAGTAGAGTAGGAACCTAAATGCACTTTACTTATCAATTGCGTGGTCCAACACACAACGGGGAAGTTAGCTCTAAGGATGTCAAACAAAGATAAAGACGAGCATATGTCTCTTTACCATGAGTTACTAAGGGTATTTTCTCATTCACTTTGACTATATGAAGAATATGTCAGGATGGGTAAAGTATACATGTTGAACACAATATGTAACATACACTAACGAGGAGAACACAGAATGTTGAAGAAACTATCTTAGACTAAGATATGGAAGACCACACAATTTCAGAACCATCTCTCCGCCTGAAATGCTCTATTACAAAATTCCCTTTGCTAGTAGAAAGGAAAAAATGAACTGAAATACTGGGAACATTACTATATGCAGGACGATACACGTATAATCTAGTCACTCCAATAGCACCTTAACTAAATAAGCCCTTACCTCATCACAAATAAATAGAACACTGTTCACAAACATGTGGGAGCATAAGAAAAATAGCCCTTCTGAAGAAATGTCATATGGATGAGTACACCTCCTGGGTCAAAATCCCAACAGGTTATATATGCCATAGCTCGATAAAGGCAGCATGTTAAACAAAAGTGACTCGATCTTTTACAGAGGGAGTTCAGTATACGCTTTAACACAAATAAACGTCCTAAGGAATGTCAAACAAAAAATAAGAGTACAATTTTGCACCTTCTGGTATAGGAAAGAAAGTTTGTTTGGCGTCCTGAAGTTGACCGGTGGTAGTGGGTTTCTGAAGAAACGGAGATCGACGGCAGCGAATGAGGGAGGGTCAGTTGGTGAAGAACATCTTCACTGCAAGAGGGGTGTGTTGCGAAATGGGGATTCAAAATCGAATCCCTAACCTATAGACTGAAATCGGCCCGGTCTAACGAATGCATACCGGTTTGCTCAACTTGAACTGGGTTTGGCCTCATTAATGTGCTGGCTGATTGTGGACTGTCGGATGGCTTCCTGTGCGATCCTGACCGGAGACACACATTGCTTCACACCCTCCTGCTTAACATCATAACCGATCTCTCTCCAACTATCGTCTTCATCGGTAATATAGTTGGTCTCAAACCATCTGGGAAAAAATTTCATTACGGGCATTCTTTATTCCATCTGGAAATTTGCAGTGGGATTTCAGATTGAGGCTAAGGAAAATTCCCCGCTCTTGTTCCATTTTGATCCGTGAGGGCAAGCTCCTGGGACAGCTCTACTCCGGTGACTGCATTCACCCAGATGCCTTTTCAGTGCAATTTTCCAGATGGTTCGGTGGCCACTGACGATAATTATTCCTTCCTCCCTCATGTGGATACAATCATACAACCTCTGACTCTCATGTCAGTACATCTCCTTGCATCCCCTTAATCATCCCATTTTTGATAAGGTCAGACGTTAGGATGTTGTTTAGCGGTAGAAATTTTGGGTTATTGAAATTTGTGGAAAAATAAATTCGTGAAATTTGATAAAAAAGTGAAAAGAAAAAATTTAAATAAATATTATAATAAAAATAATAATTTGATGAAGAAAAATTATTTTATAATATTTTATTAAGTTTTAAAATTTTGACATACGGAAATTTTCAACTCGAACTCCACCTAGATTCATCTCTATCCTCTTGACAACTGCTTATGCCGACAGGTTGGGATCTCTGCTGCAAGCTGACATTGCGGTTAGGGGTGAATAGCGAACTAGTCGGAAGCGGAATTTGACATTCCGACATCCGGTCCGCTAACTAGCGGATGGCCAAAATAGAATCCGCTTTCACTTCCGACTCTTAGCGAACTTAGCGGATAGCGAAATTCCGACAACTTTTTTGTCCATATTTTTCGGTCAATTTAAGAATTTTTTTCAATAAATAAAAATCTTACTCATTCATCACAATTCACAAAATAAAAATCCTAAAACATGTAATTGACAAACAAATCTAAAAATAAATCTAAAAACATGAATTCACAAAATCTCATATTAAATAAATCTCAAATCAAACTTGAAATTAACTTAAAATAACAAAATATTACAATACAAACTTAGAAGTATCAACTCAAGTAAGAAAGTAATAATATAATCAAACATCAATCAATCACGTATGACCCATCCACGATCGCTGCAGCATTAGAAATTAACTCTGCAAAAAAAACAAATGTATCAACAATTAGCTCATAATTTTTTTTAATATAGTGAAAGTAGAAATTGAAAAATGTTGTATGTACCTATATTCATCATATAACTAGAGGGATCATCTGCCTCATCAGTAACTCCAGATCTGTTATCCTCTTCATCATCAGCGGAGTGTAAGACCTTGGATGTCAACCAATTTTGAGCACAAATGAGCTCTTCCGCAGTCTTTGGTGCCAACGAACTCCGAAAAGAATCTAAAACTCGACCCCCCGTGCTGAAGACAGACTCTGAAGGCACTGTAGTGATAGGGATGACAAGAACATCTCGAGAAATCCGTGCAAGAAGGAGAAATTTTGGTGCATTCACTCTCCACCAATTGAGGATATCAAAATTAGGATCTTTAGGTTCAACATTCTCCAACGAGTAGGAACATCAAGCTGCAAAAATCCCTCAATGGGTAACTTCCTCTTCGCTACACAATGCAAAAATTCCTCCCATGACCCTACAAACCTAAGGTCCAAGATTTACGATGTTCAGCCCATATTGGTCACATAAAATAGAAAATAATGGTAAGCATAGCCTTCTAGACCATTTGGAATTTTGACTAAAAAATTATGAATGTTCTGATGAAACTAAACCTATTTCCAATTAGCAACAACCCTCAATTGACCAACTTCCATTCATCAGAGCAGATGGAAACTGATATAATCCTCAATGGCAAATGGGCACATCTGGAACTGCAATTTTTGCTTAATTTCCAACACAGGTCATAGTGACTGCAGGCGTACTTACTAATTACAAGCAACCATAAATAGTAAGTAAAAGAAGCAATCAACTATTTAAGACTATTTACACAATAATATCTCATAGCTTTGCTATATAATAGTTAATATAATAGAAGTTTCAGGTAGATAATATGTAAAAGAGTTCCTCAGGCAACTTCTTTCTGGATAGCCAATGTAGCATTTTCAAAGTGGTCAATACCAATTTCTCTAATCCATAGCCCTAGGAAAAAATTCCATTAATTGTAATACTGCCAATTGAACTTGTTACCCTGCCTGATTAACATGTGCATATTACTATCTTCACTGCTTCTCCTCTCTCTATCTCTATTAATCAATTTAGCCTAAAGAAATAAACAATTAACTAGCGAATTTTTCCTTAATGCACCAAGATATAGCTTCAAAGTATCACCCTAATACGAAAAATCTCATATATTTTTCCTTAACACATTAACAGATTCGCATTAACACAAAAACTAAGAGAGAGAGAGAGAGACATACAGAGAGGGCGCAACAGTGGAGGCAGGACTGCCAGAGAGAGAGAGAGAGAGAGGTCACTGACCCTGTAGGGCAGCGGAGTGCAGAGGACTGAGGGCCGAGAGGGTGGGAGGGCTCGGGGTGACCTGGGGGCGGCTGGGACAAGGCTCAGGGGAGGGGGAGGGGAAGACTCGAGGGTTTTAGAGTTAGGGGAATTTTGCGTGGATCAAAACGGCGAGTTTTGATCCACGCATACGTTATCTGTTTTTTAAAAAAACAATTAAAACGACGTCCTCCTACTTATAATAAGACGACGTCGTTTAAATTAGGGGAAAATAAAAAAGCTTCGGAACTGGATTTTCCGCCGAACCAGCGAAAAAGTCTGCTTCCGTTAGTGGCCCAAAATGACCTCCGGCTCCGATTTCTGGAAGAGATAGATCTCCTCTTCCCGGAACCGGTGTCGGAAACTGAGCCGGACCTCCGCCGGAAGCTGGAACGGACTTACAGGCCTAATTGCGGTAGATTACTATCAGGGCATCTGAGGAGATCAATTCTATGTAGTGGGCCTTTTTTCAGCCCATTTGGAGCCCCAGTCCATCAGTATTGACGAATGGGAGTACTCGTGCTCTACCAGCCCAGGAAGCCCAGAAAATCGTTTGAAATAGGGTCCAGTGGTTATATTTTACCCGCATTTATCCAGCAAGGCTCAGTAATGCTGCTGCTTTTGCCCTTCATGCTTCCGAAGAAGCCTAGGTTGGTAATTCCTAATTTACATTCCCATGCAACGCAGGATGCTTTAACACTCGCCTCCTAGAGGAAGGCTAATTCCAAGAGTAAAGATAGTGCAAGGGATTGAAGGATTAGGCTCAAACATCAGGTATCTTCGGGACCTTTAGTGACTATTGAAGATGTTGACATGACTGTTCTTCTATTACGGTTGAGGAGGCAGACCTTGCCATGCCCCTCACCAAGGAGAGCTAACTTTTGGAATTGTCAGAGGTTAGCCCATCTCGCGACAACTCGTTCCTTACGGGCTCTAGTGGAAACAAAAATTGGTGACTCATTTTTCTGCTTTCTCGGGTGGATTTTCCACTCCCGCTTTCATCTCCTGTTGTTGGTCTGAGTGGAGGCATGGTGTTTTGCTTGGCGTCAAAGGGTTAGGCTTGATCTTGTTTTATGTCATCGGAATATAATTAGTCATATGATTTATGATGATTCGAGTCGTCAACCACGGACACTCTTTTTAATTTATTGTCTTGTTGACAATGCCCTGAAGGATGATTTCTGGATAGCTGTAACTCATATGGATGCTCGGTTTGGGGCGCCTTGACTTGTATTGGGGGATTATAATGAGGTGCTAGAGCAACAGGAGAAAAAAGGTGGATGAGCAGAAGCTTCATCCTCTCATTCGGGTGACCTCTATCATTTTTTACTTCAACATGGGCTAGTAGATCTTGGTTTCGTTGAGAGTTCTTATTGTTAGAATTATGTGCACTCGGTAACCAAATAATTAATCCAGTACTAATATCTCATATGGAATATAGTTTCGTGGAATGAATTAATTGTATGTAAAAAAGCATGTTTGCAATAATCTCAAATTTCAGGGGTCAATTACAATATGTTGATGGAGTTGATTGTAATTAGTAGAAGCCCTAATTTTATTAGAAGAAGAGTTCTTCAGTTTAATCCTATGACTTAAATTTGAAACCCCTAGGGCTCCTATATCTCATGTTCTCTCTAGGGTTTCCCAAGGCCTATAAATATAATTATTATATTCAAGGGGTTGATCATCATAACCGATTAGAGAAATCTCAAAAATAGAGAGTGACATAAATCCCTTAGGAGGCAACGCATCTGAGTTGATGTTCTGAATTGCTGGAGTATTGTATTGGATCATAAAATGACTTGAGGTTTGTGGATTCCCGAATTCCTGTATCAGGTAGGTAATCGAATTCGCAATTGCAATTATAATCATGATTGATGTTTTGTTGAAAACATGTTATTTGTTTTAATTTAATTCCCCATAAACTATCAGTGGTATCAGAGCTAGATTCATATGATTGCAATTGTTTGATTATATGGACCTTGCTAATTTTTATTTAAAATCAAAAGCCTAAATCTTCTTCGGTTAATGTTCACGGAATATTATGAATAGTGAAGCCTAAAGGGTGCGCAGCGGCCACCAGAGATTGGCCGGTGACACACCAGCCAGTGGCTAGCCGTAGGCTAGCTTTGCATTCTCGCAAGGGGCCAGCAGCGCCCAGGGCATTGAGATGGCCTGGATCAAATGCTGGTCCATTCGGGTAGGGCAATAGTTGCTCTACCCGGCCCAAGGCCCAACGACCCAACCTCAATCGTTGGACTAGGTCCATAAGAAAAAAAAATGGTTGAGGCCACGAGTTGGACCCTGGCTTATTGACCTAGCGCAGGGCCGAGTTTGACTCGGAACACTTGATTTGGTTCAAGTTAGACTCGGACCACGACCCACCACCGACGGGGTTGGACCTGGACCAGTGGGTCAACAGATTAGACCGGTTTGATTGATTGTCGGTTGTCCAACCGAGTTTGACTCGGTTTGACCGCAATTTAAAAAAAAATTGAACTTTTCTTATAATTTTTGGTGCTAAACAGGATTAATTATTGTAAATTTTCCAATGGTCTCTATTATTAATAAATATGAGTTTTACTTGATTAAAATTCATTGCAACCAAAATGGATAAGACAAATTTTAATTTTATAAAATTTTCTTATTTATTTTTTTGGAAGATAAATGTCTACATCTTATTGAGAGTGTCTACTAAAATAGTGACATAAACTCACAGGAATTTGGAACACACTTAGATAATAGAATGCACAAACCAAATAAACACAAGTACCAAAAAAGTATTAAGATGTGTTTATTAGGTAGGCCAAACTCACAGGAATTTCTGATGTATATTTTGACGAATAATAACTATTCGCCTTTACAAGATATGTACAATGATTACTAAAATGAAATTATTGTTGCATGTAAGGTAGATGTTCTCGATACTCATTTAGAATGTCATGAATATAAATGTTATATTTCTCATTATTGTGATATATTTGTTTATCATTCGAATGGTGGTACCATTAGTAATTCAAAAACCTGAATCTAATGGAAGTATATGCGTGAATGATTTTGCAGATTTAAAATGACTTTTAATACTTTTGGCTAGAATTCTGGATGAAAATTGGTTGACAGGACCAAATTATATTGATTGGAAGAGAAATCTTGTGATTGTTCTCTCAACCGATAAGATCAGTTATGTTCTAACCTCTGAGACACGTGAGCTTATCCTGGAGAATACCACTGAGAAAGAAAATAAAGTCTTTAACAAGTCGCATGATGATGATAATATGGAAAAGTGCGATATTATGGCTTTCAATCTCAAATGTTCTGCAGAAAGGTTGTAAGGGCGTGGCTACAGATGCAGCCATTATGGTACATCAATAAAGAAATTTTTGGAGAGTAGTGCATATCTACTAGGCAAACTAGTATGAATAATATGATGTCCACCAAAATGGTGGAATGAAGCCCAGTTCGAGATCATGTCTTGAAGATGATTTCTTTCATCAATGAACTGAACTTTTTGGATGCTGAGATGGATAATGACACAAAAGTTGATGTTATTCTTTCATTTCTATCTGATTCTTTCAATCAGGTTGTCCATAATTACAATATGAACAAGATGAGTGTGAGATTGTCAGAGCTGCTCAATATGTTGTAGTCAGCTCAAGATCTCATCAAAATGACAAACCTACTGTTATGGTCACAGAGAAATCTAAGGCCTTTATGAAGCTGAAACCCAAGTTTAATAAATTCAAGAAAAATAATAATGGGTCTTAGGTATCTAAGAATGTCCAAGGTGGACAAGAACAAAGGCAAAGGAAATTGTTTTCATTACGGCAAGCCCGGTCACTGGAAGAGAAACTGTTTAGTTTACTTAGCTACTCTTAAAAAGGACAAACCTTCTAAAGGTTTGTCTAATATGCTTATAATTGAATTTAATTTAATGGATGGTTCATTTAATTCATGGTGTGTGGATTCTGGTTCTACATCTCACATCTGCAATATGTTGCAGGGGTTCAAGGAGACCATAAGGCTCCATGAAGGGGAGCTGATCCTTAAGATGGGGATGGGTGCAACTGTTGCAGCGACTGTCATTGGATTTTTTAGTTTAGAATTATCTAATAATAGAATTTTGATTCTAGAAGACTATCTTTATGTTCTAGAAGTTTGTAGAAATTTGATTTCTGTTTCAAAACTTGATTTATTTGGATATTCATTTGTTTTCAATTCCAAACTTGTTATTAAGATTCAAAATAAATTTGTTGCTTCTGGAATTATTTATGATGGTCTTTATCTTTTGAGTTTAGATAATTCTTTGAATAATGTTAAGAATGATGATTCCAGTGTGTTATCCCTTAAGAGGAAAATGAGTGTTAATCCAACTTACTTGTGGCACCAAAGACTTGGTCATGCCGATATTGATAGAATCAATAGATTGGTAAGGGATGTGCCATTGAAATTTATGAAAATTGAGCTCTATCTAATCTGTGAGACCTGCTTACAAGGAAAGATGACCAAAAGCTCTTTTACATGAAAGAGAATTAAAGCCACATAAGTATTAGTATTAATACATACTGATGTTTGTGGTCCCCTTCAATCACATGACAAGAGGATGTTTCTCTTATTTCATTACTTTCATTGATGATTAATCTAGATATGGTTATCTATACCTGATGAATTATAAAGCGGAATCCTTTAAAAAGTTCAAGAAATTCCATGATAAAGAGTAGAAACAGATTGGAAAGTGCATTAAAATGATTCGCTCTGATGGGAAAGGCGAATACCTCTTGGATGATTTTAAAGTTTCTCTTAAAGATCATGGAATCATATCTCAACTCACACCACTGCACAATGATGTTGTAGAGAGAAGGAATAGAACCATATTGGATATGGTTTGTTCCATGATGAGAATATCTGAATTGCCCATATCATTTAGGGACATGCTTTGGAGACCGTTGTTTACTTGTTAAACAGAATCCCTACAAAATCAGTTCCTAATACCCTATATGAGTTATGGAGTGGCAAGAAGCCAAGCCTTAAATCATTTTAAGATATGGGGTTGTCCAGCTCATGTTAGCAGGTTTAATGTGGATAAGCTGGGATTGATGACTGGTAGGTGCCTATTTGTAGGATATTCCAAAATTACTATTGGTTTTTACTTCTATAATCCCAATGAAAACAAAATGTTTGTTAGCAGGAAGACTACTTTTCTTGAAGAGGATTATAGTTTGAATGAAAATGAGAGTAGAGTTGTTCTTGATGAGCAAATAGATAGTACAATGACTGAGCAGAGTGAGATCAATGATGATTGAGTGATTATTCCCACTGATCCAACTGAACCTGTTGAGACACATGAGTCTCTTCGTAGTAAAAGGATTATACCTCCAGTAAAATTCAATTTGTTAAATGAGATTTATCAAATGGAATCTGAGGGACTGGAGATTGATTCTTATGATTATACAAAGTTTGTGAAAGACAAAGATGCTAAGCACTGACATGTGGTCATGAAATCAGAGATGGACTCCATGTATTCCAATAAGATATGAACCTTGGTAGACAAACTAGAAGACATTAAGCCTATAGGTTGCAAATGGGTCTACAAAAGGAAACTTGGACCAACAAGAAAGGTAGAGACATTTAAAGCTAGGCTGATGGCGAAAGAGTATACTCAAAAGGCTGGTATTGATTAAGAGGAAACCTTTTCATCAGTAGCCATGCTAAAGTCCATAAGGATTTTATTGACAATTACAACATACTATGTGTGAGACCCCGAACTTTGCTTTTGCTATTTTCCTATGTAATTGTTTTGATTTAACTTATGGGGTCATACTTGGCCACCTAAGCTTTATGTTTAAAGTACATTAACTAAAATGAGATTGTATTTCATAAATTTTTTCCTTAAATAATTTTCTTTTCATTATGGAAGTTTTGTGCAAGTTTAATTTTATTTCCCTAAGAGCCAAAACTTGCAAGGTAAGTTTCTCTTATGGATTTATATTTTTCATTTGCCTAGTATATTTCATAATCCATGGAAATTAAATTACGATTTAAGATTTATATATATATTGGCCGAAAATAATTAAGTGGAAGAAAATCATGAATTTCTTTTAAGTATTGAATATTTTTGTGTGTCATTAATAAGTGACATATTATTATTATGTGACCTAAATTAGTAGTTGAATTATCATTAGAATATTAGATGATAGGCTAGAGCCATTATCTTAAGATAAGTTGTTATGCTTATGAGGTGATAAGCTATGTAATTGAACTAGATAAGCTAGAGAGCTTATAGGAGATAAGTTAGGTGAAATAGTAACTAAATTGAAAGTTAGTTGTGAGAGTAACTAGAAAGTTAGTTGTGAGAGTAACTAAGTTAGTTGCATTTTAATCAAACATCATAATTGAACTAAACAAGAAGCAAACCAAGAGGTGACAAAGCCATTTATGTAGGAGTGAAAATCCATAAAGTTTGTAGGCCATGTGAGTTGTAAAGGAGTGATAAGAGAGCAATAAATTGACAAGACAATTCAATGGAAGAGAAATGAGAGAAATCAAATGCAAGGGGAAGGAATTCACGTGGGACCTAGCTTGAGGAGGCAAAGTGGGATGTGAGAGAAATTGAAAAGCCAAAAAGAAGAGAAAAAGCCATGAAGTGGTCGGCCAATGCATCCCCCATTCACCCTTTATTTTTCTTCCTTCTCTCTCTTGTCATTTTCAAACACCTCATGTCAATTGTCATTGTCATAATTTCACCTTGGGAGATTCAATTGCCTCAATTCACACTTCACATTTCAAAACCTCACACTTCATTTGTCTTGGCCGAATACCCCATTTCCTTCCAACTCTCTCTTTCTTTTTCCTCTTGGCCGAACCTCTCCCTTAAGATCAAGTCTTGTTATTTTCTTCTTGCAACCAAGTCATTCCTCTAAAGTCTTAGTTTGTTTCCTTTCCTTGAGGTGACCAAATCTTCCCCTTGTGCAACTAAATCCTTCTCTTAGAAATTTCTACTCACTTAGCCACTTTTTCCTTGAAGAAAATTTAACTCATTTCCTTAGAGCTAAATCATTCAAGTTTACCATATTTCTCCCCACCATAAAACCTACCTTAGCACCTTATAATCAAGCTTGGAACCACTCCAAAAAAGGGTGAACCGAAAGTTGGGAGAAGGAAGGGTTTTGGTGAAAATTTGGTGAAGGTAGAGGTACTCAAGGCTTGTGTTAATCATCAAGGTAAGGCCAAAGATGTGGGTTGTTAGTTTTAAAAAAATGATGTAGGCCGAATATCTCTTGGTTGGTTTTGAGTTGGTACTTGGTTTTGTTAGATCTTGAGATTATGAGACCAACCTTAAATTATAATGTTAGATCTAGCTATATGGGCATGAGATCCGAATTTCAATGTTAGAAAGATGTAAAGGATGAACAACGCATGCTAGTATGGTCTTAAAATGCAAAAGGTATGCATGATGCAAGTTTTGCCATGAAGGATTGTGATTGATGGTGTTGGCCGAAACTTATAGGCTTTGGATCTTTAAATATATTTTTGTTAAATGTCAATTTGATGAATGGCCATGAGATGTATAAAATTTTGGTGAACACATGCATATGGGCTAGTCTTGAAATATAATAGGTTGCATGGAAATCAAAAGGGCTAATCATTCTATGAACATGTGTGTTGGCCGAATATGGCATTGTGCTAGATCTAGAAGTTGTGTTGTGATTGGTAGATCCTAGGTTGTGAATCTGAAAATGGAGGATGGGATCACCATTGGAGAAGAAAACTTAGACAAGGAATGCTTAAAATAGTACATGGCCGAATGACCTAATAAGTGGAACTCTAATAGCAACCCTATGAATAAGATTATATTACAAGTGATGGATAAAAACAATTAGGGTTATGGCCAAATGGGTTAGAAGATTTAAGCTCAATCATAAAACACGTCATATTAGTAATAGAAAAACATAGATAATAGGTTTAAAGGTTCGGGTTAAAATAATTAGCAAAACTTTGTGGTGTTAAGTATAGATTGAGGATTTAACTAGGTTGGCCGAAACTTACGGTGAATAAAGCTTATATTTTCGGGTTGCATAGAGATCTAATGACCAAGTCAAGAGTTAATTATGATTAAGGTTAGTATGATTAAGGTTAGTGATTGATTAATGTAAAGATTTAACTGAATACATGAAAAAAAAGGAAGATTAAGATTTAATTCTAGAGCAATTAGTTGCTGATTAGAATCTTAAACAAGAATAGAAATATATTGCAATAGCATTAAGTAATTAAATAACCTAAGCTTAATTAGTAGAAAGTAAAAGATTAAATAAGATATTAAGCGGTTAAAAGAATTAAGGCAATGTATAAATCTACAATATCGAAATAAATAAATAGATATAGTTGCTGTTTGAAACCATTGCGATGGAAGGGGAGTTCAAGGTCAAGAGGTGAACAAGAGGTTCAATTGGACTAAGAGAAATTCAGCAACTATATCGTTAAGATTAAGTGAAGTGCTTAATTATCACTATTCGTTCCTTAGTGGATTTCAAGATAGGTTTCCTCGAATAGTTCATAGAACCGAGCGTGTCGATATATTTTCATGTAAACTTAGTATATTAAGAATCGAACTTGTTCTTTGTAGGCAAAGAGCCAAGTGAGATCTAAGGAGATTTGCGAGGAGTACTGTAAGTGCATCTTACCCGATTTGGAAAACTGGAATGATACACTGCATATCTTATTGTGCATGGCAAGATGTTTTTAATACAAGTGACATGTATTGTGCATAAAGAATGTTTCAAGTACGCATGATATTTCGAACATGTCATAGCATGATCATTTGCATGAACGCATGAGAGCGACGTTTTGATGCAAATGGAATTACGATATTTTCAAGTGTGGCATGACATGTTCATTGCATAGAAACATGAAAAGTTGTTTTATGCGAAAGAAAAGAGTACGTATGTTATGAGATTCGATTTGGGGCTTTGGTCAGATCCGTATCAAGTTAAGTGAGGTTTATCATCCATACCGAGGAACGTTGATCGAGAAGGATGGATGGATGAAACCTAGGACGCCCATACCGAGGGACGTTGATCGAGAAGGTTGGGTAAGCCTTGAGGTATGTGCAACCACACCGAGGAACATTGCTCGAGAAGGTGTGGCACCTCTTATGGGTCGTGTCTAGCCATCAGGCCTGGGGCAACTACGGGCTAGCTCGACCAGATGTTAGGTCTCCAAGGGGATGGGAGACAGTTCCGATGGGAACAGCACAACCTTGACTTCATGGGGTCAAATGGAGCGAGCCCACAGTAAGAGATATGAAACGAATGATTTTCAAGGGCCAGGGGCCAATTTCAAGAACAAGTTATGAAAGAAATATTTTCAAGGGCCTGGGGCCAATTTCGAGATTTGAAATGCATTTGAAAAGGTCAAGAGTGGCAAGAGATTTTAGTGCATGGCATGTGCATCACGGAGCATGCATATGCATCATGGGTTTTATGCACTATCTCATGACTTACAGTTATGCATTTCTTTTCTTAACTCTACAGTGTATTGAAGTAAGTATGTTTTTAAAGCCATGTTTTATCAAAGTTCATGTTTCAAATTGTTGTTCCTTACTGAGTCTTTCGACTCATAGTTTTTAATCGTATCATTCCAGATCCACAAGAAGATTGGGGAGCAGAGGATTATCTCACGTAGAAATCCTAGGAGTTCGGGAGTTGGAGTCGGAATTTGGTGAACTTCGAGTTAGCACTAGTGAGTGCTGGTTTGTTTTGAGTGTGGTAGTATGTTGCCCTATTACGTTATGTATGAGTTTGCGAACAAGATGCAATGTAAAGACTTTTATGAGTTATAATTCGTTTATCGAGGGGTTATGTTCATTGAGCTTGTATCTCAGCCAACATGTGGATCCTGAGTGAGTCTTCCGATGTGTATAATAAAAGTTTTTCCGCTGTAAGAGTTAGTGTAAGCGCTGGAGTGTTCCCGGGGAATGCTCGCGGCTGTCACGGTCCCTTCGGGATGGTGTTCGGGGCGTGACACTATGATTATGAGATATAACAGATGTATGTGAAAATCGCATTCTTGAATGGGCACATCCATGAAGAAATTTATATGGACCAGCCAAAAGGTTTCATATCTCGGAAAAATGAATCAAAAGTGTGCAAATTGGAGAAATCTATTTATGACCTAAAACAAGCATCACGTTGTTGGAACATCCGTTTTGATGAGTCAACAAAATGTTTGTTTTCTCACAAAACATGGATAAACCTTGTGTCTACAAGAAGGTTAGTGGGAATGCTATCACTTTTTTGGTTATTTATTGGATGACATACTACTCAGTGGGAATGATATAGACACTTTGTCATCTGTGAAAATGTGATTGTCTAACCAATTTTCAATGAAAGACCTTGGGGAAGCATCCTACATACTCAGGATCAAAGTGTTTAGAGACCGAAAGAAGAGATTATTGAGTCTCTCACAGGTCAATTATGTTGACAGGATATTGGCTATATTTAACATGGTAAATTCCAAGAAAGGGTTTCTACCCTTTAGACATAAAATTCATCTCTCTAAGCAGACGTGTCCAAAAACACATAAAGAAAGAGAGAAGATGAGTAAATGTCATCTTGCTTCGGCTGTAGGGAGTCTCATGCAATTAGCGTCGTGAATAGATACCAATCTAGGTCCAGAACATTGGTCAGCAGTGAAACATATCCTCAGGTATTTGAGAAATATAAAACATTATTTCTTAGTGTATGACAGTGAGGATCTGACTGTCCAAGGATATATACATTTTGGATATTCAATCAAACATTGCAGATAGAAGATCAACATCTAGATTTGTGTTCCTTCTTGGCAAATGAGCATTCATTTGGAAAAGTTTCAAGCAAAGTATTACTGTTGATTCTACAACTGAGGCAGAATATGTTGCTGCAAGTGAAGCTGCAAAGGAAGCTGTGTGGATTAGCAAGATCATTCAAGAACTTGAAGTTGTCCTTTCGATTGAGGCGTATATTCCCTTATACTGCGATAACAATGGTGCAATTGTACATGCAGTGGAGCCAACGTCTCATCAAAGGACAACGCACATAGAACGTCGTTTTCACTTAATATGTGATATCATATCTAGAGGTGATGTCACAATGGTGAAGGTTGCATCAGCTGATCCATTTACGAAGCTTTTATCTCAGAAAATGTTTGAAAAACATATTAAGGATATGAGTTTGAGATATATTTATGATTGGGTTTGACGTTTTGTTTTTCCCATTATTATTTGATAATAAAATGTAATTTGTTTTTCACATAGATTATTGTTGTTGTGAGTTTATACGTAACATGAGATGTTATGTATATAAATTTGTTCAGGTAACATTGTATAGAAATCTTGCTAGAGATTAATGAATCAAAGGCAGAGAATAATGATTTTTCAGTTCCTTGTAAGCCTGAAATTGTTCTAGACTTTTGTATCATAAAGTCTACACTTGGTTTGCAGAGAATGATTTATTCCATCATTGAGGTATGACCTTAAGCAGACAAGTGGGTGTCATGTAACAACTACATACACTGAACAGGATCCAATTAAGAATGCCTTTTGGAATGATCATTGTCAGGTTAAAGGTTGTTTTATCACAATTCGGTATTGTCCTTAGACCAGAGAGGTTTGTATTTATTCATATTTTGACATTGTCAACCGGTGATGTCCATTCAGGACTATATACGAACATATTAGGTTGTGCGGTTGATGGATGAGTTATATGAATGTTACAATATGTTGATGAACTTGATTGTAATTAGTAAAAGCCTTGATTTTATTAGAAGAAGAGTTCTTCATTTTAATACTACACCTGGAATTTGAGATCCCTAGGGATCCTATGTCTCACGCTTTCTCTAGGGTTTCTCAAGGCCTATAAATATAACTCTTATATTTCAAGCGGTTGATCATCAAAATCTATTAGAGAAATCCCAAAAAGAGAGAGTGGCATTAATCCTTTAGGAGGCAACACATCTTAGTTGTTGTTCTGAATTACTGGAGTATTTGATTGGATCCTAAAGCGACTTGAGATTTGTGGATTCCTAAATTCCTGTATCAGGTAGGTAATCGAATCCACAATAGTAATTATAATCATGATTGATGTTTTGTTGAAAACATGTTGTTTATTTTAGTTTAATTCCGCATAAACTATCACTTATACCTGGTGCAACGATAGAAGAGGAGCTAGGAGGATTTAGGAGAGGCTGGACAAGGGGTATCCAACACTGTTTGTAACTCTATTTTCCGAAGCCTTTGATCTCTCATCTGCCCCGTACCTCATCAGACCACTGCACACTTTTGTTTCAAACTGTTGGTTCTTCTCTTTCGGGTCCCAAGCCTTATAGGTTTGAATAATTTTGGTTAAAAGAAATATCTAGTCACAAAATCATCAACGACGCTTGGCAATGTTCCCCAACGGGGTCCCTTGCTTTTTGCCTTGTAGCCAAGCTCCTGTCCACAGAAAGGCTCTTCAAATTTGGAACAAAAATACTGTCGGCAATCTTGCTAAAAAAAGATTCTGTCTTTATATAGGCAACTTGTTTCTCTGGAATCACAAAGTTCTACTGAGTCGCGGGAATGGAGATTGTTAGCACGCGTAGACTCATTCAAGCGGTCTTGAAGCAGGAAGAAGATCTTTGGTGATCTAAATCCAGAGTTCAGTGGTTGACTACGACAGATCTAAATACTGAGTTTTTTCACATTTCCACTATCATCAGCCGGCGGAGAAATGATATTTCGTCTCTGCAAGACAGTTCAGGCCAGTGGTTTTCAGATAGAGATTCAATTGGGCATACGTTGATAGAACATTTTTCTACATTATATCAAACCTCCAATCCGGTGCGAGTTGATCAACTTCACGAACTGATTCCTCAGCTGGTTATCGAAACTACAAATGTGTTTTTATGTAGCATTCCGGAGGCTTTGGAGAGTTTTAGCACTGTCAAACAATTGGGTCCTTCAAAAGCACCGGCCCCGATGTTATGACTGCCTCTTTATATCAAAAATATTGGAGTACGGTTGGTCCTTTGGTTATTTCCATGATTTGTCGCTTTTTCATATCTCGTTATTTGCTGAAAAGTTTAAATCATACTTACATTGCTCTATTGCCGAAAGTTAACAATCCTGGGAAAATCGAGCAATTTAATCCAATTGGACTTTGCAACGTATGCTGTAAAATAATCTCCAAGTTGCTGGCCAATCGCTTGAAGACACTTTTACCAAAGCTAATATCAACCTCACAATATGCTTTTGTTCCTGAACGTATAATTCAAGATAATTCTATTTGCACCTCAGAATTGATACATTATATGAACAATAAAACGGGAAGCAGTGGTTTGAGGGCCTTAAAGCTTGATATGGCTCAAGCGTATTATCAAATGGAATGGAGCTTTATTTTAAAGGTTATGAGATGTTTCGATTTTAGTCCATCTTGGATTCAGCTAATACATCAGTGTTTAGCAACTGTTTCATACTCTCTCCTCCTCAGTGGTAGTACTTTTGGTAGGATTACACCTAGCAGAGGACTCAGACAAGGAGACTCTCTCTCTCTCTCTTTTCCTATTCATCCTAGCTTCTGAAGTTGTCACTCGGATTTTTCAAAAACAAGAGAGTATGAGGTTATTTCATGGGATTCAGGCTACTAGAATCGCACCTTCAGTCACTCATCTGCTTTTTGCTGATGATTTATTTGTGTTGGGGAGAACCAATCTGCGAGAAGCGAGAAGTGTAGAGAACTCTTTGCATACTTATTGCACCTGGACCGGGCAGTGTATCAACAAGCTAAAATCTTCTATCTATTTTAGCCCCAACACACACTGTGATATGAAGCAGGTAATTTTGAATCACCTTGGTCTTAAAGAGATGAGAAGAGACAACAAATATTTAGGGTTGCCTTTTTTTGGGTCGTACAAAATCTCACCATTTCTCTCTTCTCAAAGATCGAGTGGTCTCTAAGTTAGCTGGATGGAAAAGCAAAACCCTATCACAAGCTGGTTGTACCACTTTAATCAAGTCAGTCGCTACTTCTCTCTCACAGTACTATACGCAGTCCACCTACTTCCTTCGGGCTGGTGTGAAAAGGTGGATAGGTTGATGACGGACTTTTGGAGGGATTTTTCCACTCATAAAAACATAAATTTTACTCCAAGGCTTAGAGTACTATCTGTCAACCTAAGCAAAATGGTGTTCTGGGTTTGCGCAAGATGACAGATAAATCGAGTTTTTATCATGAAGTTGGGATGGCATATCTTGACTAGGCATGATTCTTTATGCGTTTTGATCCTTAAAGCCAAATACTTTCCTAACAGTTCTTTTCTTTAATCTAGTCCAAAACCGGGAGCATATCTGACTTGGCAGAGCCTTTCAACGATTCAAGATCTAGTCCAAGCTGATTTTTGCTTTTTGGCTCGTAATGGCGCTACTGTTAGCATCAAGGAGGACCCTTGGATTCCTCTTTTACCCGACTGTTTGGCAGCAGCAGGCAGAGAAAAATTGTCAGGTCAGATGGGTGGCAAAGCTAATAGAGGAGACCACTGGACAATGGGACGTGCAACTGATTCAATCTCTTTTCACACTGAACACAGTGCACCACATTTTAGCACTTCCATCTCCCTCTTCAGTGCACCGGGACACTTTCATTTGGACGCCAGATCCAAGAGGCCTCTTCTCAGTTAAAGGTGCAGTCCAAAAAAATGCAAGAAGCTCGGTGTCCTCCTAGGCTACTATTGGCAGAGCAAGACTGGTCAAAATTATGGAAGTTACGGCTACAAGAACGTCTCAAACTTGTTATGTGGAAAGTGGCAAGTGAGGCCATCCCAGTCCGTGCACCTACCTTCCGTTGCAAAATATTGAGATCTATTCTCACGTGTTGCATCAATTGTTCTAATCAAGCGGAAACTATTCTTCACGTGTTTCGGGACTGCTCCATTGCTCGTATCTTTGTGCAGGCCTGAAACATGTAAGGTGGGCCGGCCTTGTAAAGGAGAGAGTCTCTCAACAGCCCATTACAAGTAAATTGGGCCGCGATATCTTGGTATCATCATAAGCTACAAAAATTTATTAGAAAAAATTACAAATCATCCATTAAGTTTTATCCTCTTTTTAAAAGCCTAATTGAATTTTAAAAAGAAAAAAAAACCATTAAATTTATCATTGTTAGCCCAATGTTGTTTTACAAACTATCTATAAATGATTTTGATGATAACAAAAGTTTCTAAGTTTTTTATGTCTTTAGATTTATTTTGTCAATCCACAAATTCAAAGTTATATCTACAAAATGATTGAGTTTATCTCACCAAAAGTCTTCTCAATGCACTTAAAGAACTTTACACAAGTTGATTGATAAATTCTTCAAGTTATGGACACTTAAAAAATGTTTTGGAATGGAATGAAAACTTCAATTATATTGAATTTTGTCTCTAGGGCTTTTAGGTGTCGACACATTCAAGACATGTGTCGACACATTGCACTGACATCCGAAACATGTGTTTTAGATCAAAACATGTGTCGATACATTTCACTGTCTCCCGAGCGCTAATTTTTAGTTCAAATTTCATGTGTCAGCACATGTCATTTGATGTGTCGACACATTACACGATTTTGAGGATTTTTCGGAATGACATCAGACACATCAAATCGCTCCTTAATTCATGAGCAACTCTTCAACGGCTATTCTCACCTACCCAGTCGACCGTTGAAGACAAAATAACTTAAATACATGACCGGTAGCTGAAGAAAGAGAGAGCTCTCACTTACACGCACGAATTTGCATTTACTCCGTGACCTAACTTCTTGTGAAAGAGAGAAGCTCCGCACCTACCAAGAAGATCTGTTATTTCCTTGCCATATTTCAAGTCTTCTATTGTAAATTTTATCCTCTTCCTATCATTTGCGCCTCACATTTGTAAATTCGACTTTAAGAGCCAATACGTGAGTTTTCTATTTGTACCCATTCAAGTTAAACCTTGTGAGTGTTGGGTAAACACTGAGTCCTACTCTTGTGAGTAGAAGAAATCCCTAGGTATTGGGATTTGAGAAGAAGAGTTAAAGCGTAAGCTCGAGGAAGCTAATGTGTACTACCTATTTGATAGATAGTGGAGAAAGCCCAAGGAAGTCAATAGCCTTGGGGGTGGATGTAGGCAAGAGTTTGGTCGAACCACCTAAAAATTACGGTGTCATCTCTTCAACCCTTACCTTCTTAAGTTTTATTCTTACTCTTGTTCTTATCTCTTGTGGTTGATGTTTTAAATCTCTTTAGAAATTGTTAATTTTTATTAAAACTCAATTCAACCCCCTCTTGGGTTGCTACATAGACTTTCAATTGGTATCAGAGCTGAGGTTTCAACTCTTTTAATGGCAAGCCTAGTTAGTACCTCCTTAGCTTAAGGTCAATCCACAAATAGACCACCACTCTTCAATGAAACATGTTATAACTATTGGAAAGCAAGAATGAGAAACTATATTCAAGCTATAGATTATGATGTATGGAAAATAATCTCAAATGACCCTAGATTCCCTAGAAATAAGGAAGGTATATTGAAGGATGAAAAGGAATTTGATGATGATGATTTGAAACTCATGTCTTTAAACTCAAAAGTTATGAATGTGTTATATTGTGTTTTAGATTCAAATGAGTTTAATCGTATTTCCGGTTGTGAGACCGCAAAACAAATTTGGGATAAACTCCAAGTGACTCATGAAGGTACAAATCAAGTAAAGGAATCTAAAATCAATATGCTTGTTCATAGTTATGAGCCCTTTAAAATGAAATCCGATGAATCTATCTCATCCATGTTTACTTGCTTTACTAATATTGTAAATGGTCTTAAATCTCTCGGTAAAGAATATACTAACGATGAAATGGTGAGAAAAATTATTAGGTGCTTACCTAAAGCTTGGGAACCCAAGGTCACTGCTATTCAAGAAACAAAAGATTTGACCAAGCTCTCATTAGATGAACTCATGGGTTCTCTCATGACACATGAGATGAACCAAGTAAAGGGAGATGAGGAAGAAGGCAAAGGAAAGAAAGAAATTGCCTTGAAAGCCTCATGCTCAAGTAGTGATGAGTCTTCCGAAGACGATGAAGAAATGACATTATTCACCAAGAAGTTCAAGAATTTCTTTCGGAGGAAACAAGGAGATAAAAGATTTCAAAGAAAGATAAGCTACGAAGGAGATAGTAGCACGAAAAATGAGATTATTTGTTTTGGATGCAAAAAGCCGAGACACATAAAGACGGATTGTCCCAACCTTGAATCTCATAAGAAATCCAAGAATTTCAAAGACAAGAAGAAAGTCTTCTTGGCTGCATGGGGAGAATCTGACGATAGTGATGTTGAAGAAGTTGCAAATCTAGGCTTCATGGCAAATGATGATGACGAAGAGGTACAAGAGTCTTTGACTTTATTCTCCTTTGATGACTTACGAGAAGCTTTTAATGAACAATACATTGAATTGAAAAACATATTTTCAAAGTATTGTTATCTCAAAAAGAATCATGAAATGCTCATTCAAGAAAGTGATTCCTTAAAATGTCAAGTCGTTTCTCTTAAAGAGAATCTTGCAAAAGTCATTAAGGGAAAAGTAAATGTTGTTCAAGAAGAGTCAATAGTTTTAAAATTGGAAAACAATTGTTTAAAAGAAAAAGTTGACTCTCTTACTCAAGACCTTGCCAGATTTACTCAAGGAAGGAAAAATCTTGAAATTCTCCTTGGTTCATAAAGGTGTTGTTTCAACAAAAGTGGCATTGGGTATGATTCTTTCAAGAATAAAAAATCTTATTCCTATATGATTACAAAATCTTCTTCATCATTCGTTATATGCAACTCTTATGGAAAGAATGGATACATTTCACACACTTGTCCAACTAGAAAGAAAACCACCCAAGGAATCAAATTTGTATGGATTCTCACTTATATAGATTTTATAGCAACTCTAAAAACAATGTTTTATCTTTTTTACAGCACCTCTAAGTCCAAGACAATATGATTTTCCAGTAACTATAAAATCAAGACAATACAGCAACTATAATCGTCCCAAAATTCCAGCAATCTTAAAAGCCAATAACGAATCCATTATCAAGTAACTTTCATCTAATATTCAAGTCAAATATTAGTAATCTATATACTAATTATGAAATCAAATTTCCAGCACATTAGATCTGCAAAATATCAAACAAGATAATGGTTAGCACATTCAAAGATCACAAGAATAACGACAATAAAGATAACACCACGATTTTGGTTACGAAGTGAAAATCTCTTGAGGATGACTTCCTCCAAGAGACAAAAATATTACGAGTGTGTAAAGGTCACACCAATCGATCCACTAAGAACTTTCGAACTTCACAAGACAGTGATCCTAAGCAAACTCCATTTACTTTTTAGATTCCTCAATCTTCAATAAAGCCACCCAAGAAACCTTCTTGAGCTGGTGTCTAGCACTCAATTCAATAACCAACAACTCCTGTCAGTTCTTATGGATGTCAACAAACTCGTCGACCCTTCTTCTTAGGGAAACCCTCAAGAATCTTCAATGTTTGTGAGGCGATCTTAACAACAACCAAAGGAAAAAAATAGCTCTTCAATCATCTCACATTCACAACCTTCCGCCAGAGTGAAGAAATCAGTCTCTCACAATCAGATATGAACAGATCAGATTTTCTCACAATGAGAGAAAATAGAGGATATTAATTTAGAGAGGATTTTTGGGAAGTAAGAATATTCAATAGTCGTCCTACTGAGGCAAAGGCTTAGCTTAGGGAAAAGTTTGTATACTGTTTTAGTAAGGGTATAAAGGTAAAACAAAGTCATTTGGAGGTTTGGGAGAATTTCTAGAATTTTAATTTCAAGTCTGGTAAAATCCCACCAGGTTAACCCTAGGCTAACCATACCAACAGAATAACCTCCAAACTGTTATGCAACCAATCACATGCAACCAACACCCTTCCAAAGCTTCTACCACATTTTTTTTTGCCTGCACAATCTTCATAGACCAGCAAAGTTGCTATTTACATTCTAAAATGAAAATTACATTTATAAAATTATTGTTTTGCCCATGAAAATAATGTCAACTTACATAAACATTTTCACATGTCATTAGCAGTAGGCGGCCGGTGTTCAAGATAAGCTTAAATCTAAAATCACAAGCGTTTCAAAAAATCCTCAAATTCTCAGAATCTCGTAAAACCTAAATTGCTGCAACATCTTCGAGCATTGTTTTGCATTTGCTTGCGAAAGGAGTCCTAAGAAGAATCAACTGCTGCAAATCTTTGTTATTCCTAGGATTAAGGCAACCCAAGAGGGAGGTGAATTGAGTTTTCAAATTTTTTAAGTTTTAACCCCCAAAATCGTGTTTGCAAATTAAATAATAGTCTAGCACAAGTATATTGATGCAACAAGTAAATAAGTATTATGGAAGCAAACACAAGATTTTTAGGTGGTTTGGCAAACACTTCTACATCCACCCCTCAAGCTCATTTACCGAGCCTTGGAGTTTTCCACTATCTTTCAAATAGTGTGCACTTTTGCTTCCAGGTGCTAGATAACCTTATAAGTGCTTTCTCGGGCTCAACATTCACAACCCTAGTGATTTTTCAGGCTCACCACTCACAACCTCACTAAAAGAATCACCTCTTTTGAATAGAAATATAAAATAAATGAACTCTCTCAAACACTGAGAGCATATTTTGGAGTTCAAACTTATGATAAGAAGATTATGCACGGTTTGAAAGTTATGCAAGTATGTTATTCAAATTCTTATCGAAAGTGAAACTAAGAGTTACAAGGTTATACCCTATGATCTTAAATTTTCACTTTTGAGCTCATTGCATCTTTTTGATCTTCAAGCTTCTAGTTTTTAGCTGTTTGATAAAAATGTCTTTGTCTTTAAAGATGTTCATTTTATAAACTTAATCCAATTATTGACATCATCAAAACATCGATTGTGAACAAAAGCCAACAATCTCTTCGATTCTACTATAAGTGAAATCCTAACATCACACATTTTTAAGGAATTCTAACCTTGTTTTGTACTTACCCATAGACGAGATTAGTTTTCTCCTCATACGGCTCACAGTACAAAAGTAATGCAAGAAATAGTGGATGAATCTTGAAATGTCTCATTTGCTACAACAAACAAGCAAAACTTTAACTAGTACCCAAAAACAATATGACAAAGAAACAAGCTAGTGTTGTGCCTAGTAAAATCTATCCCTTGCCTTGTTGATGAAGATGGTTATTTAATGTTTTGGTCATACCCAAATTAGTGTTTTCTATTGCAAGTGCTGAGTGAACAAGTTAGTGTTGTCTGCCTCAAAATTCTTTGTTCCGTGTGTTGTGCAAAATTAATCATTGTTCCCATGTGCCCATACTCACATTTTGGTCCATTTTGAGAATTATTTTTTGATTCATTAAGTGTGTGGTCCCAATTTGTAGTCTTGAGATCGCAGGTTCTTTAGTGATTATCTGATTATTTGGTACAGTTTAATATGTTTTGTTTCCATGTGCAATGACAAAGCCTTATTACTAAATTATCCTCAAGATGTATACTGCTTTGAAATTTGTTAATAGAAGCTGACGTGCTTGATTCTTTTCTAAAATATGGGTGTTGAATCTTTTCTGAAATCTGAGTATGTGGTCTAGTTAGTATATTTTGTTTTCACATGTTGTGCCCAAGCCTTGTTACTAAGGTTGTGTTTGTGTTGAAATATTTTTGGTATTGGGTTTTGTGTTGGTATTCGGTTTAGTGAAAAAGTGAAAAGAGAGGTAATTTTTTATATTTTTTGTAATTTTTTATATTTTTTATGGGAGAGAGAGAGAGAGAGATTATATTGTAGTATTTTATTAGGAGAGAGAGAATATTTTGGGTAATATTGTGTTAGCAAACGCAACCTAAATTAGCCTTAAGATGTATACTGTTTTGGAATTTGTTAATAAAAAGCTTATGTGTTTGACCAACACTCCATGTTTGATTCTTTTTTCAGTCCTTCTATGTCTTGAAAATTTACAATAATGAAATCGCCATCTTTGAATGACGACTAACTCAGAAGATATGAACACTACATGGGCTATAATACCCCTCCCGTTTAATTTTCCTAAACCTATCTTATTTAGCTTAATGAGTTGATTTTATTAAAAAGTTTGATAATTAATGTTGGTATTCATTTTTCAAGGTTAAATAGAATGCTTTTATGATACTTTTACATGTTAATATTTTATGAAATGTCAATATTATCCTTAGCTAGAATTTTTATGAACTTTTGCTCTCATTGACTAAACTTTTAATAAATAGGAGTTTATTGCCAAAAATATTCTTTTTGACGAATAAAAATTACCTTAAATATTTATTATTTCTGAATTATATATAATTCCTTATTTTATTAGTATGAATTAATTTCTTAGGTCTTGATACCCTAAACATTTTATAGACCACGTTCATCATTTTTAGGGTTATATGCCTATTTGGTCCCTGGGTTTTGACACATTTTAATAAATAGTCATTGGGTTTTTAAATTGATCATAAAGGTCCTTAAGTTTATAATTTTTATCAAACAAGTCCTTTCGCTAAACTTTTATCAATAAAGTTAACGATTCATACGTCATTTCCAATACACATGTTAACCAAAACTTAAATCATGTGACTTGTAATTTTTGTAATTTTTTTTCATAATTTTGTTTTTTTAAATAATAAAACAAAGTAAATTATTTAAACTATTTTTAAAAACAAAAATTAAGAAAAAAAAATGTTAAAAAAATTATAAGTCACATTATTTTAGTTTATGGATTACACGTGTGAATCATTAATTTTGAGAATGAAATTTTAAAATGACTTATTTGACAAAAATTATAAATACAGGGACCTTTATGATCAAGTTAAAAATCGAATGATCATTTATTAAAAATGGTCAAAATCTAGGGATGAAATGAGTACTTAACCCTAATTTTTATTTAGGCACTGTAACATAGAGTTGACCAAGTCTCTGACTTCTCTTTTGGTCCACTATTGAGCTGAAGCCTAGGCCCATTTTTTTAACAGAAGAAAGCTGGATATTTGGGCTATGGGATATCAAGTTAGGGCCTTGGAATTGAGCTTGGGAAAACAAGCCCAAAACCCAAGCCCAATTGCTTTTTGTTGGGCCAGTCATTAGAGCCCTTTCACCTAATCTAATTAAGACTCGCCCCCTCCCATTTACCAAGGTGATGTTCGTTTTGAAGGTTTTTGTAGGATTTGGAGAGTTTTGTGAATTTTTATGTGTTGTTAAAGTTGTATTGGTGTTTGTGTAGAGATTGATGATGTGTAAAAAAGTGATGATGATGTTTAAAGTTAATTTTTATTTATTATATTTTATTAACTACTAATTTTTTAAAGGTTAAAAAAAAACAAAAAAAAGGCAAAAAGTAGGCTGATCGAAGTAGACAAGTTGCTGCGCATGGCAGCAGCTTGTCGGAAGAGATTTAAAAAAAAAACAGAAAAAGTAAGTCAGACGTGGGCCATGATGTCGGCGTGGATGCTGAATTTGCCGAACAAAATCCATTTGTGAATGTGAATCCTGCGGAAATGCAGAACACGAACATCTCCCAAGTTATCTTATTAAGTTTAACTAGCTAGGATTATTTTAACCCTAGTTTTAGCTTTAACATTAACCTTTTAACTAGTGTTAGTTAGGAGTTTAAAAGGGAGAGTAGGGAGCTGAGTTGGCATTTGGTTCGGCAAGAAAAATACCCAGGGAAAGAGAGAGTGATTTGAGAGTGAAGAAAGGGAGAAGAAAAAAGAAAACGCAAGGAAGAGGAAGAGGGGAGAAGAAAGAAAAAGAAGAAGAGAAGCTGATAAGCTAGTTAACCCTTACAAAATGAGACAAAGGGCATATGTTGTGACTTGTGGAAATTGTGGGGTGGTTGAACACAACGTTAGAAGATGTCTTCAACTAAGAAGGTTTGGAAGAAAAAATTCAAAAAGGTCAGCCAAGAAGAAGCTGCTAAATCTTCAGTAACCATCATACAAGGACGAAGCTACATGTGAAAGAGCTAAGTAACGATAGAAACGGAGCTAGTTTGGCTAAAATCGGCCTTGTCACAGTTATGGCCAATGTAGGTAAAAATAACCTGCCTTGACGGTACTGGTAATGGTTACACTGTTTGAGATAAACCAGCAACAATAGAGAGGAGAAAGGAGAGCTGCTAGAGAGAGATGTTGTTTCTAAAAGAAATGTGGAAGCAGTAGTTGGGGTTAGGGTTAAAACCCTAGCAAAAGGCGTCGTTCTCTTCTTAAATAGAATGGCGCGATTTTCTTTTATAACCAAAAAAATATAGAAAATTAAAAAAGAAGAAGAAAACCGTAAAGTAACCTGAACGGCCTAACCCAAGCAACCAAGGCGTCGTTCTCTTCTTAAAAAGAACGATGCCTTTTCTTTTATTAAAAAATAAAACAATGGTTTAACCCTAACCTCAGCAAAAGCCAAAAGGCGTAAGAGAACTACGTCGTTTTCTTTATTATTAAAAAAAAGTGGCGATTTTCCGGAAAGGTGTTGGTGCCGGTTAAACCAAGAACAACCAGTTTATCAAAAATTACCATCGGAACCAGTACCGGGAATCGCCAGTTTGGGGGTTCTTGACACCAGTACTAGTATCAGTGATGAAAATGCTCAGCCCTAAAGGGGGGGCCATGGCCCTCTCAAAATTTTGTAAATTTTTTTCTAATATAAGGGTAAAATTGGTAGTAATCTTTGTAATGCCCCCCTCCAAACAAAAAATGGAGAGGAAGATGTTAGAGGATGATAGAACGTGAGAGATGGAAGACCTAGTTTATAAGTGGACTCTCCAATATTTAAAATAAAAGATACCTTTTCTCTATCCCTCCATCTTTTTAAAAAATCACATCTGTGTTTTCTAAAATTTTTCTCTTTCTTTCTCTATCACTTCCTGCCTCTCAGGATTTACACTCTTATTGTCTAGATTTTCTCTCAATGGCCTCTCTCTCTCTCTTCAATTTTTCACCAATTCTCATACACCAAAATTTTTAAACTCCTACAAATTTTGGGAGCCAAACGCCACCTTAATGTTATTACATTTAATTATTACTGTATAATTAAAATATTATTGCTATATTATTTGTGCATGCATATGTTATTTTAGCTAGATTTTAACATTGCTTTGTGTTTTTGTCAATAATTTATGAACCTTTACTTCAAAAATTTTAAATTTTTGTTTGCATTCGGCATGCACAAGGTTTTAGTACTTATATAATAATTGATAACTTCTACTTGTTAATGGAACGTCCAATTCAGTTATCATAATTGATGAAAAGTTTATAATTTTTTCATTTTTCAAGTTTTAAGAGTATGTTGTTACACTTCGATTATAATAAAAATTTGAAGGCCTTAGGATTTGTCGAGTACACGTAAGCTAATCCGAACACCCAGTATAAAAAAATTCAAGCAAAAGTTATATTTGACCCCTAAAGGACAAATCCTGACTTCGTCCCTGCCATCATATATATCTAACCATGTTAAAGTTGTTCCCATGAGATACCTTGTTATATCTAACATTTGCCTCATTGAGTGTTGGGTCCCAGCCTCCAACTACGGGGAAGCAGAAGGGCAGAGGAAAGAAGCCTACACTATTGGTACATCATGCTACAAATTATGTTTCTATTTTTGTTGTATTCTTATACTAACAGCTCTAGCTTGTATAGGGGTTTCAGCCTCCATCTTCTCAGCCAACTACAGAATTGCCAGCTATAGAGATGAGTAAGGGCAGAGGAAAGGGGGCTACACAATCTGTACAACATGCTACATTTTTACCCTAAGCCATTTAATATTTTATGTGTTCTTATACTAACATCCCAGCTTGAATAGGGGTCCCAACCTCCAGCTTCTTAGCCAATTACAGAGCTGCCAGCTATAGAGAAGGGAAAGGCTAGAGGAAATACACAATCGATATGAATTTTTTCATGGTTTTATTTCTTAGTTGATTCATAGCTGAATTGCAAAAACCCTACACACAACGTGGCGGAACATTTCGTCACTTAATATTCTATTTTTAATATAGGGAAATGATAATTTTTAGTCCTTGTCACTACAAAAAAAATTGACTTTTAGTGACAAAATTATTTGTCACTAAAAGTCAAAATTTCGTCACTAAAAGTATTAATGACGAAATTTTTTCATCATGAGTTCCGTCAGTGAAAGAGCGTCACAAAATGAATTTCGTGACAAAACCCGATTTTCGTCATGAAATTTTTTTAGTGACAGAAAATTTTCGTCACTAAATCTAATGATCGATCGGTACTTTTACCGATCGGTCGGTGAGAATGTAGTGGTGGATCGATTGAAACAGCGATCGACCGGTCATTTATTTCAGCGATGGAACGTTGATTAAGTAACTGATCGATCGGTGTAATCTGACGATCGATCGTCTATTTCTCCACCGATCGATCGTTTACGTTACTGATCGATCATTCATTTTTTCTTTTTAATATTGACGATCGAATAGTGGTATTGAACGATGGATCGGTTTAACAACAATCGATCGATCGCTGAAGATGTCGATCGAACGGTGGTAACAAAATCGATTTTTTTTTTAAAATAATAATCATAGAAAATATTATATAACGTACTATTACAATAACAATATAATTCTCACATTAATAAACATCAATAATAAAAAATAGCGATCCGTAATTAAATCGAAAATAATATCGTAATAATAATACATAATCACAAAGCTATTAAAACATACATGCATATACTTTTTTGAACCTCTAAACTGGCTGAATAGTCGCTTTGACATGTCGCTCATTTTCTTCTCCATTACATATGACATTTTCTTCTCCAGCTCCTTTGATATTTCTGTCCGTAAGCGCTCTTGCTCCTTTCGCATGTCCTCTTGTTCCTGTTGCATGCGCTCCTCGTGCTCCACTCGCATGCAGAAAAATAGTCGCTTTGAACCTCTAGTTTCTTTCCTTATGGAAATCAATATTATGGAACAATAAATCTGAATATATAATTTTGGCAGAAAAATACAAATATTATATGTATATATACGGTACGGGGTTTGCACGAATGTCATATGTTCGAGCATATATGTTAGAAATTAAAGAAAAAAACACAAGACAATAGTAGGAAAACAGAATTGGTTGTGCTTATGCATTGATAAAATAGCTGAGGTGCTGGACAAATGTTTTTACCCATGTCAGCAAACATGACGCCCAGGCTGTAGGAAATACATTGAAAACTCCAAATTGTTAGAAAAATTAAAATTAATAGCTAAATGCATCAGATCTAGTTCTACTGCTTCACTGATCCGACAATATATGAAAACATTCGCTTCAGTAGCGTGTGAAAGAGAGAGGTGACCCGTGGGGATTACATTTCTCTGGTAATTCACTGATCCGATAAGAGCACCCGTCCGTCGGAAGGAGATGTTGCCATTTGATTCTCTTCTTGTTTGAGAATCTGAAGAAATCTCTATTCTCCTCCAGTTAGTTTATGCAATCATGTTGTGATGTCTTCTATCAAAATTCTAGCTAAGACAAAGCTGAATCTAAGCAAGTCATTACAACATTATTTTGTTAAAAGCATCCTTAGTGCACTGAGTGTTGTGCCAACTGAGAATATGAATATTGAAACTTAAACCATGGCCAGTTCAGTTAATGGAACATTTCGACAAGGTTTCCATAATACTTGATCAAACAAATTCAGTCTCACTCGCCTGCCAAATTGGTCAGTCCGTGTCTTTTAGATTTCTATCAGTCACTAGTTTGTTTAATGGGAACATCCAAAATATGGTATTAAGCCACATGAGCTGCTTTACATTAAAAGAAATCCCAGAATTTAAAATATCATACATGATTCACCAATGGGATGTGTTGGGTAGGCCAGAATAAAATGTTGCGACACTTATCATAATGGTAAAATGCAAAAAAGGAACAGAGTAATGGATGGAAAAGATGTTATTAACTAAAATAAATTGATCAGAATTTCAAAAACATGTGAGATGTGATCAAAACTAAAAATAAGCCTAGCGTAGTCTGTCATATTTTGTGAGCAACTAAAAAACATGACATTCATTCCGCACTAGTACAAAAGCAACACAAAAATGGAAATTCTCTAAGCATCAAAGAATTATCATTGTCATTAGGGAATAAAATATAATAACATCTTTGTAAGATAAAGATAAGCCAATGGGAAGCTAACCTTTACCCATAACTGCAAACATAACTCAATAGCTCTTTCCAGATTAGCCAGACTCGCCTACTTTACAGAAACTCCGATCACTATATGTCCTGATTAATGGTGTGTTTGCCCTGTTACCCGAACTAGCATCCCTGCTTCAACAACTGATTATGATAGCAAGAAAAATCAAACAATCATGAAACTTTTCCCTGCTAGCAAATAAAAAAGAAACATTTGGCTAAAGATTGTAGAAAAAACTTTATGCTAATAAATAGAAAGAAAAAAAAAGAAACAAAGGGAGCGAGAAGAGATAATTTGACAAATCGGTGTTCCATCTAACAGACGATCGATCGTCACTTATTGGTGATCGATCGTTAATTACCCAGGTCGATAAAACCATGCAAACTCTCCCCACACACTCAAATTCATGCCCAAATCACTCTCAACTCATCCTCATTCAATACTCATTGTAATGTACATATTAAAAACATCCTAATAAGCTCTAATCATCACAAATTATATCCACAATGCCCACAAATACCCAAATAAAAAAAATCATCAAATAACCAACCAAATCGTTCATAAATCGTAATGTATGTAGAGTATATTACCTCTTGCACGATATAAACACCAAAACGAACTAAAATCTCTACCAAAATCTCAAAAATTTCGCCAAATATTTTCAATATTCACTCGGTTAAAAAACCAATGAATATGAGCACGACTTCCTCTTAATCTATTCTAAACACTCCCTCAAGCAAAAAAACGGTATTTGGACTAAGTTTAAGAGGAAAAGAGCTCCTTGTCGCAAGCCTTCGTTCTCCTCGTTTCCGTAGGTATTTTTTTCACTTCATCCACGGCCTTAGAGCATTTGGACATTTCAAGCACGATAAACACCGATCGATCGGTCACCATACATATCGATTGTCTTGTCAGCTTTAAAATTCCAGCTAATTTTTCAAACGATCGATCGCAATTTTCCACGATCAATCGGGAAACGAATTCAAAACGACGACGGACGTGAGCGATCGATCGATATTAATATATGATCCATCGGTCTCAAACCATTAGACGACACTGTCCTTTACCGATCGATCGGTGACGTACCGATCGATCGTTAAACCTAATTATTGAAAAAACGATTTTTAACCTAACAAATGAAATAATTATAAAATTATTTTACTTAAAATGTCATTTTAATACATATCTCATACTAATAACTTATAATCATGTGTTAAATACACTTTATATCACTAGTTTATGACATCTTAGTACATTGCTGATACTAACTCTTATAAAATATTTATTTGATGTACCATGTACAACTTGTACAAGCTTTCCTAAATATTAATGAAGTATATTTTATATGTTGTTATGTAATCTAAACATATCCTAACGTACTTTGTTAATATATATTTTGTATTTCTAATTATTTAAGCTCATATTATTCAATCACAAATGTTTAATCATGAAATTTACGTACCGATCGATCATCAATGTTAACTGATCGATTGCCTTTTGCATTTAAAAGGACACCGTGTGAACCGATCGATCGCTTTATCTGAACGATTGATCGCTTCGTCTAACGAAAACGACGACGCATTTTGACGATTCATCAGTGTGACTTTACCGATCGATCATTATGCATAAGACAAAACGACAACGTCCTTGATGATTGATCACTTCAATATAAACGATCGATCGGTAGATTGGAAATATCTAAACGACATCGTACTTTAACGATCGATCACCTAAATCACCGATCGATCGTGTATCTTAAAATTTAGAAAGATCTTCTATGGCGCATGACGATCGATCGTCATATCGTAGCGATGGATCGATTATTGTGCCTTTACCGATCGCTTGTTATGCATAAGACAAAACGACGACGTCCTTGATGATCGATCACTTCAATATAAACGATCGATCAGTATATTAGAAATATCTAAACAACATCGTACTTAAATGATCGATCACCTAAATCAACGATCGACCAGTTATCTTAAAATTTAGAAAATTTTAAGATAACGCATGTCGATCGATCGTCATATCGTAGCGATGGATCGGTTATGATGAACGATTGATTGTGTTTCAAAGCCACGTGTTTATTGATAACCAACGATCGGTATATAAACAACGATCGATCGGGTGGAATGACGTCGTAATTTCCTCGCCAAAACTCTTTGCATTTAGTGATGGAGAATTTCATCACAAAAGTACCGATCGATCGGCGTGTGACAAAAAATTTGTTTGGTGATGAAACTTTCGTCAGTAAAAATTCACTTTTCGTGACGAAGTCAATTTTCGTCACAAAAAAACCATTGACTCTCATAACGCATATAAGAGCAGCTCGAAATTTTCATTTTACATTTTCAAACATGGATAACATAACACATAACAGTGTCCTCTTCTATACATTTCAAGTCACATAATACAAAATACATAACACACAATAGGACATAAGGTCTTAATACAAAATTTATAACACATAACAGTACACTAACTCCTACAAAATAGGACACCGAAAGATACAATAACATCACATTGACTGTCACCAACACCAAGGTAATGCAGCTATATATATGGATAAGTCATAAACAAGCATAATTTCTCCAACAAGATGATGATCACCCACGAGACAATAAGCAGGTATATGAACCACCTCTTGCTTGCTTTTTGCGAGTTAAGTTCATTCTCTGTAATCCTCAACTTAAAACTCCAAGTATAATCTCTCTCCCACGCTAACAAGTCCTCACATCCACCTATTAGAAAAATCTACACTGATGCTGCCTCTATAACAGAAAACCAAATGAAGTTATTAAATGAGCAAGAAGTTGATTTAGATATTTCATCGAACATGTTAGTCACTTACATGTCTCTCATACATAACACAATTGCAGAACTTCCTACCAAGGTTTAAATCAATCCCCGAAGTCCTTAACACTACCTTCAATCCACATCTACACACATTTGCGTTGCGATTTCGAGCATCTATAACAACATATAATGAGATGAAGGAAGACGTCTTTGATGAAGACCCACACAACAGAATGGGGAACTGCTATTGTCTGAGCGTTACCATAACACCTCCAATCAACCTCCAAGACAAATCGGTGCATCAAGTCTTTGAAATATAGGAGATTTAGTAAGTTTCACAAAAGGACAAAGAAATTTGAGAATTTTTTAGCGAATGAGGGTCTACGATTGTGTTAGTAGAGAAGACGATGATGTGGTAGATGGGGACGTGGGAGACAAGTGGCATAGGGACGTGGCAGATGGAAGACCTAATTTGAGCATACATGGAGGAGTAAAAATGTGATAAAAATCAATTGAGTTATTTGGATTACGTGGAACAGGCTTCGTCAGCTCCAGTAACGGCATTGGATCTAGTGAGATTCCTACCAAAATAACAAATTCAATGAACTTTCTATTTTTTTAAGGTAAATTTACAAATAGCTCACTCAGTTCTAACGCCTTTTTAAAAAACTCAATGATTTTAAAAAATTTCAAAACCTTCACTGTGTTTGTCATTTTGGTATCAAAATTCATTGGACCCAACGCTGTTAGACCGTTTTAATGAAAAATTTATCTCGTCCAATCACAATGTGACATGTGTCATTAAAGAAATAAAAAATTTAAAAAATATTTTTTAAATAAAAAATAAATCTAAAATTAATAAAAAAACGTAATTAAAAAAAGGAAGAAAATTTACAAATAACTCACTAAGTTTTAATGTCGTTTAAACAAACTCACTGACTTTTAAACAATTTCAAAACGCTCACTAAGCTTGTCATTTTGGTATCAGAAATCACTGGACTCAACGCTGTTATACCAGTTTAACGGAAATTTCATCTCTTCCAATCACAATGTGATACGTGTCATTAAATAAAAATAAAAAATAAATTTAAAATTAATAAAAAAACATAGTTATTATTTATTTTTTAAAAAAGGATCGGGGACCCCGAATCCTTTCACGGTGGAAGGGGAATCCACCTTTGGCTGCTGGGTGGTCGGGGGACCTCCCCTATCCCTCAACACCCCTATCCCTCAACCAGGGATAGGGGAGGTCCCCCAAACCACCTCCCAGGGTGGATCCCCCTCCCTCTAGGCGCCCAAAATTGTGCGACTAGAGGTGGAGGGGAATCCCCCCTCCACCGTGAGGATCGAGGGTCCCCGATCCCACCTTTTTTTAATTACATTTTTATTAATTTTAGATTTATTGTTTATTTAGATTTTTTAAATTTTTTATGTATTTAATGACACGTGTCACATTGTGATTGGATGATATGAATTTTCCGTTAAACATGTATAACGACGTTGAGTCCAGTGAGTTTTGATACCAAAATGAAAAATCTAGTGAGCGTTTTGAAATTTTTAAAACCCAGTGAGTTTTTTAAAAAGGCGCTAAAACTTAGTGAGCTATTTAATTTTTTTTTTGTAAATTTTTTTTAATTAATTTTAGATTTTTTATGTATTTAATGACACGTGTCACATTGTAATTGGACGAGATGAATTTCCTTTAAACCGATCTAACGGCGTTGGGTCCAATGAGTTTTGATTCCAAAATGACAAATTCATTGAATGTTTTGAAATTTTTTAAAATTCAGTAATTTTTTTAAAAAGACGTTAAAATTTAATGAATTATTTGTAAATTTTCCTTTTTTTTAAAACCTAATGAAATTTTTAAAAGGTGATAAAATCATTTTCCTAATTTATTAACTCGCACCCTCTAAAACAATTTGCGGATTTCAAGCATAGGATCTTGTCAAATTCGAATTAGGCTATAAGACAGATAAGTACTAAATACAATTTTTAAAATTTTTGTTTTATTTTTAATTCTCCTGTTTTTTTTTCAAGTTAATTTTTAATTCTCCTGTTTCAATCACACTTTTCTAATGAACGGTTTGATCAAAAAATGAGGATTTGAATCCTCTTTCACTATGTTCGGCGAAAAAACTAAAGGAAGAGGAGGATTCGACTCCCCCTCCCCTGCAGTCCCCTGCCCCATGTCCCCACCTTGTCTCCGGCGCATTTCATTGTTATTTTGTCTTTTAGTGATTATTTTATTTTATTCTATTTTTAATAAAAAAAAAAAAAAATTTAAAATATAAAACAAACAACTTTAAACATCATCATTACTTTTTTACACATCAACAATTTTTACACAAACACCAATATAACTTTATCATCACTTAAAAATTCACAAAATTCTCCAAATTCTACAAAAACCTTCCAAACGAATATCACCTTACGAATTTTGGTCACGGAAGAATTTTTAAATATAAAATCAAGCCCAATGGTGTTCTAGTTCAACAGGCTTCGCCTTCGCCTTCGCCAGGGACCTCAGTGGTGATCCAACGAAGGTGAAACATCTTCCTTTAAACGACTAGCAATAGCTGCAGTGTTACAAACAATACGACATGACCCAGGATCTTACGAGAACCGAACTACCACCTCCGGCCATGGAACTCGACCTCGACTCCTTCCTTAACTCACACGTTACCAGCGGCGACGACGACGACGAAGGCTACGATCTTGTTCCCCACCGCAACATCGACGAAATCCTAAACGCCTCCGATTCCTCCACGTCATCTTCACCCCCTACATCACCACCCTCTATTCATCTCCGCCTCTCAGATCCCAAAGAAGAAGTCTCTCAATCCGTATACGACGACTTCTCAATCTCTTCCACTAAACACCCTTCAGAGTCTTCCGTTTCCGAAACCGAAGGACCGGCCCAACTGGATGGAAATTCCTCGTTCGAGTCCAAGCCCGGCTTGTTCACTCGGGTCAGACCTGGCGGTGGGTTCTTGGAGGATCCCGAGCTCGAGGGCGTTGCCGTCACTGTTCGGAGGGGTGAAATCGACCGCGAGGCCCGGGGCAGCGTTGGCGGCTGCAGCGGCGGCCTCGAGGGCTCTGCCGACACCGCACGCCGCGGCGATCAAGTCGAGGAGGACTGGGAGTGGGAACTTCCTGAAGGTTGTAGATGATACCGAATTGTTTTCGAATGGAATGGACTCTGCGAATGAAGTTCGTAATGTGGAAGCAGGGGAAGACGATGAGAAAATGGGCGACTTTCAGTCTGCTCTTCTAGTGGATGACAATAATGGCGAGTTTGCCAGAAGAAATGAGGTTTTGGAGGATATGAAATATGAGAGTTTTTGTGAGATTTCTCACAGCAAAGAGGTTGAAATTGAAGCGGGAGGGGTGATTGAAGAGATTAGATTAAGGGTCACTAAAAATGATGAAGAACTGGAGGAAACAAGCACTTCAATCTCACATCCCTATGTCGAAACGATAAATGTCGAGGAGGATAATAACAAGGCGAATTTCGAAGACAATGCTAGTATGGTGGGCAGGAGTAACTCTGAATATTTGGATGGTGATAGTTTAAAAGAAAAGCCTGGTTATTCTTTGGACGGATTTGATGAGAAACGGGAGGTTGAGGATGAATTAACAATGGCTGCACTGGAAACACAGGACTTAAAAGAAACGCATAATTTGGAAGATGATGAGATGAGTCTTGGCGGTGACGAGGATACAAGTTCACTGTCGTATATCACTGAGCTTGTTGAAGAGAGAATTGGGCAATTGGAGAGTAGGAGAATTAGTAGTAAAAGAGCGGAACAGAAATTACGGGCTTCAATGAAGCCGCTTGAGTTGGCTGAGGAGCTTGAGAAGAAGCATGCTTCTACTGGTTTGCATTGGGAAGAGGGTGCAGCTGCTCAGCCAATGAGGCTTGAAGGCGTCAGTAGAGGCTCAACCACCTTGGGATACTTCGATGTAGATGCGGATAATACTATCACACGAACAATTTCTTCTCATGCGTTCCGGAGAGATCATGGTTCAGCAGAAGTGTTGGCTGTTCATACGAATTATATTGCAGTGGGCATGTCGAAAGGTGTCATTTTGGTCGTGCCCAGTAAATATTCCAGTCATAATGCTGACCACATGGATGCAAAGGTTGCTTTTACGTTAGGTTACTCGTGTTTAATCTTTTTACCCTAAATGTGGCTTCAAGATTCTTTGTTGTATAAGTACTTTGTTTTGCTGTGGTTGAAAGACGACTAGATTCCGGTGCAGATATATTGTGTGTTAATCCAGTCAAGGAAGAACGACCTGTTGCGCCGCGCCCTTTAAAATAATATTTAGTAGACAATTTTCTGGATATTCACGAAATTTTAGAAACTGTCAAAATTCTATTACATATCAAAACGGATTGCTTACTTCAATCTTCAAGATGCTCTCATTCATTACATATGAAAAGGATGTGCTTTCTTTATCCTGTACATGATGACTTTGATTCATAAATAGCTTGGTATTACCTCATCATAGCAGCTTTCAAAAAGTTTTGGTGTACATTTTTAGCTTGAGTTTAATAATGACTTCAATGCATTACGTAGCTTGATTTTTCATTAATGAAACATCATGTAGCAACATGAAAAAAAAGCAACAAAAAAATGAAAAAACTTTGGATGCGTACTTTTTTTTTTCTAAGCACTTTGGATGCGTACTTAGCACAATTACATTGGTGCTTTCAATGTTTCATCACGAAGTGGCAATTCAGACATGCCAAAAAACCCTTCTGTTTATAATGCAAGGAATCTTCACTGGTTGCAGTACTAAAGTTTCTTCTAGTCCAGAAAACCATATAATGCAAGGAATCTTCATACTTACCATAATTTGAGTTTCCAAAACATCTGGCTGTCTAAGTATGAAGCTTCCCAGCACTTTGCATTTGAATGTTGGATTAGACATGATAGAAACCATCAACTTTACTCAACAAACCCTTCTGTTTATGTTCCAGATGTTAATGCTTGGACTGCAAGGGGATCAATCTCAAGCATCCGTAACATCGATGTGCTTCAATCAGCAAGGTGACCTGCTCTTAGCTGGGTATGGTGATGGTCATGTTACTGTTTGGGATGTGCAGAGATCATCACCAGCAAAAGTTATTACGGAAGAGCATACAACACCAGTAGTACATGCATTGTTTATTGGGCAGGATTCTCAGCTTACTCGTCAATTTAAAGCAGTTACTGGTGATAGTAAGGGTCTGGTTCTTCTGCATGCTATCTCAGTGGTTCCCTTGTTTAATAAGTTCTCCGTCAAAACACAGGTAAAGATTAGTTTTCATTATTGTCATTTATTAGCACGACGTATCAAATGCTTATGAGTTGACACCTCCTCAAATCAATATGATTATATTTTGCTGGAAATCAGTGTCTTCTTGATGGGCAAAGAACGGGAATTGTGCTTTCTGCATCACCACTCCTGTTTGAAGAATTTTCTGGAGTCGCTGTGCCGTCATCTCAGGGAAACAATGTGGTTTCTTCCAGCAGTCTTGGTAGTATGATGGGAGGTGTAGTTGGTGGAGATGCAGGTTGGAAACTCTTTAATGAAGCCTCTTCTTTAGTTGAAGAAGGCGTGGTCATATTTGTCACCCATCAAACTGCTCTGGTGGTATGAAGCCCTCAGATGATTCCACATATTCCATGTAGCTTTTATCTTTTTGTATTTCTTTTGTCTTTTGCTGGTACATCTTGTTCAAAATTTGTTAATGTCACGTGTATGCAGGTGAGGCTTACTCCAACATTGGAAGTCTATGCACAACTTTCTAAGCCTGATGGGATTCGGGAGGGTTCTATGCCTTATACTGCATGGAAATGCACAACACAATTGCGTGCTTTGCCCACAGGTATTCATTGATTGAGTTTATTGGACTTGATGTTCAGATCTTTCATCTTTGTAACATTGGAACTTGTTACAGAAAATATGCCTGTGCAACCTGCGGATAGAGTTTCCTTGCTCGCAATTGCTTGGGATCGGAAAGTTCAAGTTGCAAAGTTAGTCAAGTCAGAGCTAAAAGTATATGGGAAATGGTCTCTTGATAGTCCAGCTATAGGTGTTTCTTGGTTGGATGATCAGGTACATATATGCATCTAGATGTTGTTTCATCTGTTGTGTGTCAATGGCATGATTCAGGCTACTTATCTTGGTTAGTGATTCTTTACCTGGTAAACAAGCAAATAGTATCAGATTCCTTTTTCTGCATATGATATTGAAACGGGACTTTTATACGTGTCTAGATGATGGTAGTTCTCACATTGGTTGGACAACTCTGTTTGTTTGCGAGGGATGGAACTGAGATTCACCAAACGAGTTTTTCTGTTGATGTTTCTGGAGGAGATGATCTTGTTGCATATCATACTCACTTCATCAATATCTTTGGAAACCCTGAGAAGGCTTATCACAATTGTATTGCTGTAAGAGGAGCTTCTGTGTATGTACTCGGACCTATGCATCTTGTTGTTTCTCGCCTTCTCCCATGGAAGGAACGGATTCAGGTTCTGAATAAAGCATGTGACTGGATGGGTGCACTGAACATGGCAATGACACTTTATGATGGCCAAGCTCATGGTGTTATTGACCTCCCTAGAAGCTTGGATGATGTCCAGGCGGCCATAATGCCCTTTCTGGTAGAGTTGCTATTGGCGTATGTAGATGAAGTTTTTTCTTATATTTCGGTGGCATTTTGCAACCAAATAGGAAAAGTGGAACAATCAGACAACCCAAGTAGAGGCGGTTCAGTACACTCTGAAATAAAAGAGCAGTACACTCGTGTTGGTGGAGTTGCTGTGGAATTCTGTGTTCATATCAAGAGGACTGACCTCCTTTTTGATGAAATTTTCTCCAAGTTTGTGGCTGTTCAACAGAGAGGTATATGTCACACACCTTCTTGTTTTAAATGCTTTAATTATGAAAGTCTATGTAGCAACCCAAGAGGGGGGGTGAATTGGGTTTTAATAAAATTTAACAATTTCCAAATAGATTTAAAACACCAATCACAATAAACCACAAGAGCAAAGAATAAGAGAAAGTATGAAACTTGAAGAGATAAGGGTTGAAGAGATGACACCGTAATTTTTAGGTGGTTCGGCCAAAACACTTGCCTACATCCACCTCAAGGCTATTGACTTCCTTGGGCTTTCTCCACTATCTATCAAATAGGTAGTACACCTTAGCTTCCCGGGTGCTAAGGAACCTTCACAAAGCGTTTATTGAGCTTACGCTTTAACTCTTCTTCTCAAATCCCAACACCTAGGGATTTCTTCTACTCACAAGAGTAGGACTCAGTGTTTACCCAACACTTGCAAGTTTTAACTTGAAAGGGTATGAAATGAAAAACTCACAATTTGGCTCTTGAAGCCGAATTTACAAATGTGAGGCTCAAAGGGTATGAAGAGGATAAGATTTACAATTGAAGACTTAAAATGAGGCAAGGAGAAGGTCTTATTGGTAGGAGCGGAACTTCACTCTTCTTCAAAGCTTTCTCTCTTTCTCAAGAAGTTAGGTCACGAGTAAATGCAAATTCGTCGTATAGGTGAGAGCTTCTTCTTTTCTTCAACAACCGGTCATGTATTTAAGCCATTTTGTCTTCAACGGTCGACTGGATAGGTGAGAATAGCCGTTGGAAAGTTGCCCATGAAATAAGGAGCGATTTGATGTCTCTGATGTCATTTAGGAAAATCCTCAAACCCGTGTAATGTGTCGACACTTCAAATGGCATGTGCTGACACATAAAATTTGAACTAAAAATTAGTGCCTCGGGAGTCAGTGCAATGTGTCAACACCATTATGTTAATGTGTCGACACATGGTTTGGTCAAAAACACATGTCTCGGGTGTATGTGCAATGTGTCGACACTATAGGGTCAATGTGTTGACACATGTTTTTGCCTGAAAAACATGTCTCGGGTGTTAGTGCAATGTGTCGATACATGCCCGGAATGTGTCGACACCTAAAATTCCTGGAGACAAAAATCAGTGTTTTTGAAGTTTTCATCCCATTCCAAAACCTTTTTAAGTGTCCATCACTTGAATAATTTATCAAACATCATGTGTAAAGATCTTTAAGTGCATTAAGAAGACTTTTAGAGTGATAAACTCAATCCTATCAAGATATAACTTGGAATTTGTGGATTGATAAAATAGATTCTAAAGTCCTCAAAAACTTAGAAACTTTTGTTATCATCAAAATCATTTATAGATTGTTTGTAAAACAACCTTGGGCTAACAAATTACTATCAAGTTTCAATGTTGGGTTGGGTTACATTGTGAAGTGCAAATAGTAACACAAAGTGTGACAGTCATAACAACAAAACCACGGATAGGAAGTTGTGCTTTAGAAGTTTGGAACTTGAATCAGCTCACATGGGGGATGGTCACACTACTGTAGGCTGGGAACAATACATGTTTGGATTTTTTTTTGTAGAAAGACATCTGGTTGTGAGATTAACCTAGCAAGCTTCCCTGTGAGGGGCTTTCTCTAACCTTCCTTTCTGTTTCACCTATGCCTATTTAAGGTTGAGTCTGTCTGTGAAATGGATGGCAAGAATTCGGCTCTTCTGCTAGCATCATGAAAGTTTATTGAACCCTTGGTGACTTTTGATAATGCAAGACTAGCTTATAGGAGTGGTGCTTAATTTTTGGTAAACATGGTGTCTGCTTCAGTTTTATTGCCATTGATGTTTGTGTGTTCTTCTACCTTTTGATGTCATGTACTGTAATTTCTCCATTAGCCGCCTTTGGACGTTTATCTAATGCTGATTTACCTCTCTTGCATGACATTTTCTAGATACATTTTTGGAGCTCTTGGAGCCATATATATTGAAGGACATGCTTGGATCTTTACCTCCAGAGGTATTGTGTGATGTCCAAGCGTTTAACAACATTGGTAACTTAGTCATACATGCTGATGTTTATTTCTTTCTTTTCTAAGATTATGCAAGCACTTGTAGAGCATTATAGCAGCAAGGGGTGGTTACAGCGAGTTGAACAATGCGTCCTTCACATGGATATCTCATCCTTGGATTTCAATCAGGTCTAACTTTTGAGATCTTGGTTAATCATTTGCTTGTCGAACTAATCAGTTGTTATGTGTTGTTGACTCCACTGTATAACTAATAGTTTTGTTTTCTTGAAGGTTGTCAAGTTATGTAGGGAGCATGGGTTATATGGTGCGCTTGTGTATCTCTTTAATAAAGGATTGGATGATTTTAGGGCTCCTTTAGAGGAGCTTTTGGAGGTCTTGCGAAATAGTCAAAAGGAAAGTGCTGCTGCCCTTGGGTATGTTTCCTTGAGTGGGTCACTCATGTTATAATTCATTGCAGATTTAATTCCTTTCTAGTATCTTGTTTTCTTAATCTAGTTAGCTTCTGTTTTTATGGATGCTGTCATGTCAATATTCATTAATTTCACTTTATTTATTTTGCTTTGTTTATAAATTATTTGCTTTCCTTTTCTGGGGTTCAAGGACTTAATAATGAAGTGTGAGGATTTCCTCATCTTAGATATCCAGAATAATCCTTTTGAGATAAATTTTGACTTCTTAAGGAACTGTAACTGGTGTGCAAGTCTAGCATCATATTAAGACGATAGTATGTTAGGAACCATGAATAATCCCACTCTTAAGAAGCTCCACGTCTCTTGATTCCCTTTTTTTCCAGACAGTAATTTCCAAATTTTAATCTCTGATAGTAGTTGCAGTCTTCATTGGGAAGTATTTTCTTGAGAACAGGTGTAAAAGACACTCATTTTGTGCTTTTTGCATCTCAACTGTGCCTTAGTGAGCTGTATTCATATTGGACAGATGCTATAAGACTTGCAAATTTAGGTCCTATTCCTATGCAGGATGCGTTTTTGAGGAAGGTCTTATTCCACTAATGATAGGTAGTGTTTACACTATGCAAAGAAAACAGGTACTATCAAATATTTCCTGGGGAAACATAATGTATTGATTGAATAAAACTACTTGAGGCATATGACTGTCACAGGGTATCATTAGTCAGAAAGCAGTTTCTTTACGAGTGAACATCTGTTTTGTCATATTTGTACCCTTCTTATGGTTTGGCTATCACGGCTTTAAAGTAGTCACTTTGTATTTTTGTTATTTCTGACAGGTACAGGATGCTTGTTTATCTTAAATACTGTTTTTCAGGTCTTGCTTTTCCGCCAGGTAAGGATTTATTTATGGTGGGCACTGTCTAATCCATCTTTTAAAAACTCCTTTTGTGCCAGAAAATGTGAAAATTGCTTTATGGATTTTCGATTGATCGATAATATAGACTGGACTTTGTGTGACTTGGTATCTTGTAATTTTTTGTCATGCTGTGGTATACTGGATGTTTACACGTCATACTTTCCTAAATTTTATATGTAAACCGTTAAACTTTCTTGATGCAGCCATGTAAAAGGAGATTTGGTCGCTGCTTGTTTGCTTGTCTAAATGTTGGAAACCTAGAGTTCTGTTGTGTTCGCTGCAATGTCATGAAGAAATGATGAGTTCTAGATTTGGGTCTCATTTTCTAATGTATGGTTAGTCTCGTGCTCTTGTATCTTTGATTAGGAAGTTGGCACATACCATGGTTAGCAACTGATTGTTAAAAACCCAGGACACTAAAGGATTCAGAGATTTCAATAATGGCATATAGAGTTTGAGCAGTGTGGCTAGATTACCTAGTGTGTTCGTTGCAAAATGTGTGGTTTTAAGCAGGGGCGGAAGCAGGGGGGGCGAAGGGTGTCGGCCGACACCCATGGCTCCCCCCAAAAAACCAATTTGTATGTAAAAACTCTGAGGAGGCGTCTGAGGTTATGCTAGCAGCCTACAATTCATTAAAAAATCTGCCACACCGAGAAGAGGCTGCAGAGATTTTGGCAGTCCTACATCATCAGCCTACTCTTTTGGATCTCGATGCCCCAACGGTAACTTTGGGTGCTGAACATTCTCATGACGGCCTGGCATTTTCCAGCCCTCCCCTCTGCCATGTTTTTTACTCTTAAAAAAATAGTGGCCCACAAGACCAAAAGTGGTCCTCGTAGCCCATCTGGGAAGGGTCATTTGAATAAAATTGGTCCCGTAGCACAGTTCCTCGAGTTTGACTCCTCTGATCTAGACCACTCTTTATTTCCCGTTGCTTGAGTGGGTGCTATGAAATCTGGGCTGGGCTTTTCTGAAACTCCACGGCCTATCCTTACTTTGAGCACGTCAGTGTGTGTGGTGTCTCTTGCCTCTCACATTACTGCTATGGATAAAGGCAAGCGTAAGATGAACGTGGTCGAGGAGGATAGCATGAGTATAAAAAAATTCTCTTCTCCTACTGGAGTGATGTTTCAATCTCCTCCAAGCTCTCAAGCTCGGCTGGACTTATTGATGAATTTGTAAATCTTTTATTAGGGTTTGATTAAGATTATTAAATGTTTATGAATTTGTGATGAACTTATTTTAATTATTGATTAATAGAGTTCAGGTCCAGGGGAACATATGCAAGGTTTTACCAACTTCTTATCCGTGTTCGGCACAAAATATCTACAACTAATTTGGAGTACATAAATTTGTTTCTTTGTGATTTCACTCCCATTGCGACAAATCAAACCAAATCGCAGAGGCACCAGCGTTGTGATTCCGGCGACTGAAAAGAAAATGCCGAAAGGATGAATGATTTTACCAAGGGAATGTGGTAGCTCAAGAGGTGCAATAGGATCACAGGAAGTATCAATCTAGTATGCAATCGTCAAGTCCAACTTCCTGAACCATTAATCATTTTAAGTTTCCTTTGTCATCTTCAAATGGCTTTTATTCGTGAGTTTCGTATTGAGTCCAAGGAGTTTCGAGTGTCCGTTAGTGCTCAGGGGGTGGTCCAGTTGTCTGAGTGGAGTTCGAAATCTTTCCACTCGATTCACATGGGTAAGTATGGTGCCGTCTGGATGGTGAACATGACAGATAAGTTGCTGAAGTCTGCTCCTCGTACTGATTTTGCTCTGAAGTTTAATGAAACCAATAGGGGTTTCTTGGCCCAACGCAGTTCCAACTGAGGCGGAAGATATGTGACTGTGGTCGAATATGGAGGAAGAAAGAGGCAGGGGATGGTAATGGTGCCGGAGGGGACAAATGGTCATGGATGGCAGATTTTAAATCGTGCCTTTCAACAGTTGGTTTCTCACCTCTCGGTTGGGAAAGGTCCGTCTGTGCACTCTCGATTTTCTCGTGTCTGCCCAGCAATTTCTTTTGCTAACGTCGTCAAAGAACCCTTGAAACCCGTCGGCGTGAGGGGTGTAGCCGTGCCGGAGAAGAAGGCTGTGGTGGAGGGGGAGCCGCGGCATTTGAATTGTGCGGGCATACTGACGCAGGACTTTCCTTCGACGCAGCATGCAGTCCCTCTTATGGAAGGTGTGCTTCCCCATGTTTCTGAGCAGGATGGGTTGGGGGCTGAGGCCGACAGGGTCCTCTGGCAACACCTGTTGCGCTTGCAGGCTGAGGTGGAGTGGGTGATGGGGCGGGTTAAGCAAAAAATTTCGGAGCAGCCCCAGCCCGCATCTGTGAAGTCTCCTTTGAGCTGCCGTGTATGTGGCTTTCGGTTGGCGGCCCAGCAGACGGCCCATCCTGGTGTGAAAGTCTCGGCCCAGCATTCACAACACTTACTGGAGACGGCCCAGCTTGGTGTGGCAGTCTCGGCCCACCGCACGAGGGACTCACCACAGTTGGAACAACGGTTTGGTGTGGAAGTCTCGGCCCAAGGACCGACGCAATCACAGGAGACGGCCCAGCTTGATGAGGCAGTCTCGGCCCACCGCACGATGCACTCATTTGGTGTGGAAGTCTCGGCCCAGGAGCGTCTCCTCGAGGAGGCCCAAGACGTTGGCGCTGGTCTAGGTCCTGGGCTGTCTGGGGTGGGCCTCTCTGCGATGGGCTGTGGGTCGGGTCTAATTTCGGGTCATCTCTCCCAACCACCTGCGACCGAGAACGACGCTGGTGCCTCTGCGACGGGACTCGTCGGTCAGATGCTTGCCGGTGGCGACGCTGGTGCCTTGGCGACGGGAGTCTCGTCTCCGGCGAAGGTGGTGGCTGTCTCCGGCGACCCAGTCCAGGGTGTCTTCGCGTCTGGTACTGTTCGGAGACCACTCTCGAATTCGTGCTCGCCTAGGCTGGGCGTCTCGGCGACGACACTCTCATCTCCGGCGAAGGTGGCGGCTGCCGCCGGCGACCCAGAAGAGGGTGTTTGCACGAGCTACTGAAAAAACCATTCGGGCTTCCATTGATGATAACGGAGAACTTCGCCGTCGAGATACAGAAGGAGATCCAACGACACCATTTGTCACAGAAGCCGCAACGACGAAGAAGATATAACAGAAACTTCCAGTTCACATGATCGAAGGCCTTCTGCACATCCAGCTTACAAAGCATCCCCGGCCTTCCCGACCTCAACCTAGAATCAATGCACTCATTGGCAATGAGCACCGAGTCCAAAATCTGTCTCCCTCGAACAAAGGCATTCTGAGATGGGGAAATAAGGTTATCCACAACAAACTTCAACCGATTAGCCAACACCTTAGCTAGAATCTTATAAACACTCCCCACAAGGCTAATGGGGCGGAAATCTTTGAGCTCCACAGCTCCCGGCTTCTTGGGAATGAGGACAATGAAGGAGGAGTTCAAGCTCCGAACAAACTTCCCATCTCTCGCGAATTCATTAAACATCTGCATCACATCATCCTTAACAAAGTCCCAACAAGCGTGAAAGAAGGCCAAGGAGAAGCCATCCGGGTCCGAGGCCTTGTCCCCATTGAGGCTACGCACCACCTCCGACACCTCCTCCACATCAAAGGGTCTCTCAATCCAGTCAGCTTCCTCTCCCGTAATGGTGTCAAACACAAGACCGTCGACCGAAGGACGCCACTGAAAAGGCTCCTCATAAAGAGAGGAATAATAATCCACAACCTCCGTGGCGATCCTTTCAGGATCCTCCACCACTTCTCCGCCCACCTCCAAGCGAGAAATACAATTCCTTCGCCGGTTAGAATTAGCAATGCGGTGAAAGAACTTAGTGCAACGATCCCCCTCCTTCAGCCACAACGCCCTAGACTTCTGCCTCCAACTAACCTCCTCAAGTAGAATCAAATTTTCCAACTCCCGAACGACCTCCGACCGCCTAACCGTCCCCTCCCCAACGAGGTGGCCCCCCTCATCCAAGGCATCAAGAGACTCAAGCTCGAGCAAAAGGGCAACTTTTCGGACACTCAAATTTCCAAAGACATCCCGATTCCACTCCACAAGTTTGGATTTCAGCGCCTTCAGTTTAGAATGAAGCACAAAGCTCGGAGAGCCTCCGAAGTCAAAGCCAAGCCACCACTCCTTTACCAACTCCACAAACCCGTCCACCTTAAGTCACATATTTTCGAAGCGGAACGGTCTCTTACAACCCCCAAAACTACCACTTTCCAATAAAATAGGGAAGTGATCTGAGAACAAACGAGGCAACCTTCTCTGAATGAGCTCAGGGTACAACGACTCCCACGCCGGGCACACAAGGAAGCGGTCAATCCTCGACCAAGACGAAGCAGCTCTACCACTGGACCACGAGTACACACCGCCAACCAAGTCAAGGTCCACCAACCCGAGATCAGACACAAACTCCGAGCGCTCACTAGGATAAAGAGTCACATTAAAGTCGCCCCCAATACACCAAGGTAAACTCCACCAAGCATGCACCCCCACCAACTCATCCCATAAGACCTTCCTACTGCCAACATCATTAGGGCCATAAACTCCCGAGAAGAGCCATTGGATGCCATCCTCAACGTTTCGAAGTTTCAACGAAACAGAAAACGAACCCACACAAGCGTCGATCAACTCCAACGAACGAGTATCCACATACACAAAATGCCACCCGAAGCACTAACAGCATCCAAACAACACCAATTAACATGGGGTCCACCCCACAACCGGCGCACCAAGGCACGCGATGTCGCAACAACTTTTGTTTCCTGAAGACACACTAGATCACCCTTCCACCCTCGTAACAGATTCCCGACACTCTGACATTTTTCCCGATCGTTCAACCCCCGCACATTCCAACTAATAATACGTGGCTTCATAATAATGTAACAAGAGCCCTCCCCCCTTTCCGACCCCTCCGAGAGCCAGACGAACTCCCATCGTAATTCACCGAGCACTTCAAAGATTTTAGTTCTCGAAGCAACTTACCACCTGGTCTGGCCGACGTGCCACTGCCCATCTCCCGTTCCGTCTCCAAGGCAGCAAAGAGTTGGAATAAATCAGCTTCATATCCGTCACAAGACACCCCCACCAAATGCCTAAAAGACGAGACCATCTCCAACACCCACGTAGACGGGATGAACGGTCCCCCACCAGGTACCCTGTCATCCCTCGGAGTCACTATCTGAAGAGGTGCAGGACCTGCCTCTTCACCCTCGGGATCAAAAATCACCAACTCCCCCCCAACCCCAACCTCCTCCCCAGGGATTGAGCTACCAGCAGACCGAAGACCCGCAGCACACGGGCCACCCCCTTACTCTCAGATGTCTCCTTTTGTGTTTTGAGGCGGTCTCGGGCCTTAGTATAAATCTGTCGAAGTCCGAGGTTATTCCTATTGGCGGTGTTGCTTTAGTGCAGGAGTTAGCATGTATTTTGGGCTGTAGAGTGTCTTCCTTGCCGATGACATACCTTGGGCTTCCGCTGGGTGCTCGTTTTAAAAGCGTTCGTATTTGGGATGGGATCCTTGAGCGGATGGAGCGCAGGTTGGCGGGGTGGCAGCGTATGTATCTTTCTAAAGGTGGTCGGCTCACTCTCATTAAGTCCACTCTCTCTTGCCTCCCCACCTATTTCCTCTCGTTGTTTCCTATCCCGGTCGTGGTCGCTAACAGGTTGGAGAAACTTCAGAGGGACTTCCTTTGGGGGAGCGTTGGGGGTGTGCACAAATATCATCTAGTGAAGTGGGAGGTGGTGTGTTCCTCCCTCTCTGATGGGGGGTTGGGGCTCCGTAGCCTTCAGCTATTCAACAGGGCTCTTCTGGGCAAATGGTTGTGGCGCTTTGCTCACGAGCGGGATCGGCTTTGGAGGGTCGTTATTGCGGCAAAATATGGGTGCACTGACGGTCAGTGGAGCACTTGCCCAAACAGGGGGCCTTATGGTGTCAGTTTGTGGCGGTTCATCTCCAAGGGTTGGGTTGATTTTCACTTGCATATCAGGTATTCTGTGGGCAGTGGCACGAGGATACGCTTTTGGCATGAAAGGTGGTGTGGTGATCGTCCGTTGGCTGTGGCCTTCCCGATTGTCTTCTTGTTATCCAGGTGCAAGGAGGCTATGGTGGCGGATTGTTTCGAAGAAAGGGAGGGAAGTGTTGTGTGGAATGTTCCCTTCTTGAGAGCTGCGAACGATTGGGAGATTCAGGAGTTTTCTTCCTTTTTCGCTCTCTTGTACCGTGTGAAGATCCGGCGAGGGGAGGATGATCAGTTGTCTTGGCTTCGCTCCGCGAATGGTATTTTTTCGGTTAAGTCCATGTATCATTTATTTGCCCGAAGGAATAGCGTTGCCCTCCCTTGGAGAGGGGTGTGGCGGTCCCGTTGCCCTTCGAGGATCTCCTTCTTCGTTTGGGAGGCCATGCACGGGAGAATTCTTACGATTGATAATCTTCGGAGAAAAGGAGTCTATATGGCTGACTGGTGCTTCCTATGCCGTGGAGATGGGGAGTCGGTTCACCATGTGCTTCTCCATTGTTCCATGGCGCGCGGGCTGTGGAGTCATGTTCTTAGCATCACAAATTTTCACTGGGTGATGCCGGAGAAGGTGGTGGATGTGCTTTGGTGTTGGAATAGGAGGTTTTCTAACCCTGTCGCTAAGGTTATTTGGAGAATGATTCCCTCGTGTGTTTGGTGGTGCCTTTGGAGGGAGCGAAACAATAGATGTTTTGAGGATGTCTCGTTGTCCCTCGTGTCTTTGCAAGGGTTTATGTTGTTTTCCTTGTTTTGTTGGGCTAATGCAATTTTAGGAGGCTTCTTTGTCGACTTTGATGATTACCTTAGTTTTCTCGCTTGTTTGTCTTAAGCGCTTTCGGTATAGTCCTTTGTACTGTTCTCGCTTATTTTAATAAAATTTCCTTACTTATCAAAAAAAAAAATTATTGATTAATAATGTGATGAATTTCATATTGTGATGAATAATGTGATGAATTATTGATGATATTAGATTGATGAATAATAGGTATTTCAATATTTATAGTGTTTTTAATCCTTAATTTTTGATATTTTAACTCTAAGATATTTTTTTGTATTACGCAGTAAATTTTTTTTTTGTCATTTTTACTTAGGAGTTCGACACCCTTCAAGTGAAATCCTGGTTCCACCACTGGTTTTAAGTATTGATATCAGTTTCAATATTGACCATGTTATTAATAGCTTGGGTACTGCCCAGTACCATTATTATGACCATTTGCAACTTTTTTGTGCTGCGACTCCAACCTTAATCCCATGCTCTGATTGACCTGGAAGCTTGTCATCGTTATGAGACACTGCATTTGAGTGTTTAAAATTCTGAAGCTGCAATTGCTTCCGTTTGTCAACATTTTGCACTGGCTTTAGAAGTTGTAATTGAGTGTGAGACAGTGTAGCAAGAATACGTTGCTTCTTTCTTTTCATAACGTACATGTTTTGAAGCTGTATCACTCTTGCAGAATCATTTCAATGAGTACAGGACAGAACTGATTTGGCAACTCTGAAGCTAAAATTTTGTCTTTTGCAGGACAAGGGACTCTGTCTCCTACACGCTTGCCATCTCTCAGAACAGAACTTATACAATTTCTATTAGAAAATTCTGATGCCCTGAACTCACAAGCAGTGTCAAGCTTATCCTCTGGAGGAGCATACCTGAACTTGTATCATCTCCTGCATTTAGATACTGAAGCTACTTTAGATGTTCTGAGATGCTCTTTTGTAGAAGATGAAATCCCAATACCCGACTCTCCATTGCATGATTCAGCAGATGAAGATACAGAAGCGAACAAAGATAACGACAATGGATGTCAAAACCAATTGGTTCAAGATATGGTGAACGCTCTAGTTGATATTCTTAATAGGAGCAACTCCCAAGAAGAGAGGTCTGGTATTGAAGATGTCATTGGATCAGTTGAGGAGTGGCCTTCGCAGAAAGACATAGGTCATATACATGAGTTTATAGGGTACTATGTTGCATGTAGAAGAGCTAATGTCTCAAACAGTGTACTGAGTCAGATTATAGAGTATTTAACGTCACACAATAATTTTCCACCTAATATTTCTACACGTCTAATTTCCCAAAGAAGAGAGAAGCAGGTGCTTGCCCTTCTTGCAGTAGTGCCTGAGAGTGACTGGAATGCTTCTGATGTGTTAGATCTTTGTGAGAAAGCACAATTTCATCAGGTATCTTTACATGTGTTTTTATGATGTTTTGCTTGGAAGCTAGGTCAAATTCTCTGTTTTGGATACATGTAACATCTACTCTATTGTAATCTATAGGTTTGCGGGTTAATTCATACTAGCAGACGCCAGTATCTTGCTGCTTTAGATAGCTATATGAAGGATGTATATGAACCCATTCATGCCTTCTCCTTTATCAATAAAATATTATTAGAATTGAGTGACAAGGAATGGGCAGTTTTTCAATCAGCAGTTATTTCTCGGCTGCTGGAGCTGGTTGAATTAAGCAGGTAATGTTTGTATTGTTGAAGTTCTCTGCATATCTTGGTAAAATGGTATGCTGGATCTTTTGTTGCTGGGAAACTTTGTTATTCTGCATTCAATCTCATTCATTGCTAATCTTTTGCAGGGAGGGCTCATTTCTCTTGGTCATTGATCATTTAAACAAAGAGAGTTCGCATATCCCATATGAACTTCGTTCTCATCCAAGAAGCCTTTTCCTTTATTTGAAAACGGTCATTGAGGTTCACTTATCTGGCACTCTGAACTTTTCTTATTTAAGAAAAGATGACTTTGTGGATTCTTTTGATGGAAAAAAGGTGAAGGATCAGTCAAAAGGACTTCAGGATTACTTGGACAAAGTTTCTGATTTCCCCAAGGTCCTGCAGAATAAACCTGTTGAAGTAACTGATGAAATGATTGAGCTTTATCTGGAGGTTAGAACTTTTACAACTACAGGTCAAATTTGAATGAGTTGATTGAGGTTGTTTTGTTTGGGAACATGCATTTGGATGCAGGATTTAGATTTCATGTTAAATGATTTGAAATGCCTGAGATTTAAGATCCATTGACTGAGAAGTCCATTGGATGGATCATGTGTATGCATAGAAATATGTCAGATTCAGAATTATGAATTTGTTACCTGCATACTTTAGAAGCCTCTGAAGTTAAGTTTGAAATATGTTTTTGTCTCAAACTTGACTTAGTTAATTTTGGCGCAGAAGGTCTTGCTCTTTTTGCTTGTTGATGATCTGGAGCAATAGTCACTCATAATAACCAGGCCTAAGTGGCAATGCAAGATAAAAGTAAAATAAAAGAAAGAAAAGACAGGAGAAGCTTTGCTTTACAGGACAAGTCTGGCGATCCATTACTCTGTTGTCACTAACTTTGTCTCCCACAGACCTAAGCCTATCTCCATGGACCAAAATCCTTGAAATCTATTCAACTAAAACCTAAAGTCCTGAACTTCACTCATATCCAGGGAACTAGTTGCTTAGGAATAACTCATCAAGGGTAACACCAAATTTTAGGGTGATGAGATACTGCAAATTTTTTCACCTCCAAACAAAATCAGATGAGAATACTGGTTTCGAGCCAAATTTATGATGGTGGCAATTTGTAAGAATTTTTTTTCTTGTGTTATGAAGAGGGATATCCCTCTTTTTTTTTTTATATATAAAGATTAACTTACGTATCAAAAAAAAAGAGGGATATGGGGGCAAAACCAAAACACGTGGGATTCATTTCATTCGTCCCTACAATTTTCATGCCCTTCAAAAGCAACCCCAGGAGTGAAAAACCTAGGATACACAAGGGAACTGATAGATATGAGTGTCACAATTTGGGCATTGGAGTTTGTGTTGGAAAAAGAGAGATTCAGGAAGGGACATCAATGTTTTCGTTCCCAAATCCTAAATTAAACGCTTTTCTCAGACATATCCTATGGTGGTTGAAGTTCTTGGTGTTTAGCTTTCTCCACTCTAGAGCTCGATACCACTCCCCATTCCCAACCATTCCAAAACAAAGTATTGCTCGGATGATTTTTTGGTTTCTCATTTTTCTATCGTTTGGGGTTGGCAATCAAGATCTTGCTTCACTAGGCTCATTCTCGGACCATATCATACTCGTTCTTGTTCAAATTTTTCTAGGATATGCTAATTCTTTACCATAAAGCATGATTGTTGTTGTGGCCCTCTTAATGTCTTTGGTTTACTCATTTCTTATAGACTTCTTGGTAGGTCTTCTATATTGATTGATGGCACCTTGAGTGCTAACTTTTTTGCCATTTACTTTTGCAGCTTTTATGTCAGTATGAACCTGATTCTGTTCTAAAATTCCTGGAAACTTTTGATAGCTATCGCGTGGAACACTGTTTGCGACTGTGCCAGGAATATGGGATTATTGATGCTGCAGCATTCTTACTGGAACGGATTGATTATGTGGGGAGTGCTCTTTTGCTTACAGTTTCATGCCTTGATAGCAAATTTGTTGAGCTTGATAATGCTGTGGGAAGTGTAATATCTGATGAGGCTTTGGGTTCTGCTGCTGGTTCAGCATATTTCAGCACCATTTTACATATGAAGGAGGTCTCTATATAGGACCTCTAATCTGAACATATGTTTATGCTTCTTGTATATGGATGCTGGACTATCTCACAACTGCACATTATTTCTGATATTTCCCTTACAGGTGAATGACATACACAATATATTGGATTCCTGTATTGGATTGTGTCAGCGGAACACTCCTCGTTTGAACCCCAAGGAGTCGGAGATACTCTGGTTCAGATTACTTGACTCGTAAGTTAAACATCAGTCTTTCTTTTGCTTCCTTGCTTTTGGTGTATCTGCTTAAGCTTTTTTCCATTGCTAGATCATCAGATTTGTATATAATCATCCACTGCTACAATTAGTCTTATACAGATGATCATCAGGATTGGATTATATGATAGAATCCATTTGCTTAATGTAAATAGAGTAAATGTATACTTCATTAAAGGGATGGGAATAATGGTTCTTTATCAGAAGCAAATCCATTCCATTACACTGGGTATATTTTCTTTAGGCAAGTATCATAGTGCGCCCCTCATATATGGGTGAAAATCCAATTGGAGTCCCCAAGTCTAATTCTGTCTGATTGAGTCTTATATCTTTTCAGCTAAATCAATACAAGCCTGCCATCTGATTCGCCCATTAAACTTGACGGAAACCAGACACGTGTCCTAACGTAAGCCACCCACTTAATTGAATGACCAAAATGCTCTTAAAAATTCCACTTGAAAAGACAAAAAGACTTGGGGTTTTGTCAAATTTAACGGGGTAATCAGACGGCAGAGAACAAATTGATGTAGTTGAGTAAAAAAGGGTGCAATCAGATGGAATTAGACTTATGGAGCGTAATTTGATTTTGGCCCATAGATAGTCGCATGCATGTGATGTTGTCCTTTTTTTAAGGACAGGGACAACACAAGTTCGACTTGTTAGATTCTCTATTTATCAAAAAAGTTAAAAAAGGAAGTGTTATGTTGTTCTGTTCCTATATGTTTTTATTGCTGCATGAACTCCTAGTAGGCTTATGCTCATCTCTCTTGTTTCCTGGATTTAATTCATTTTCTCTTAATGCCCAAGAACTTGGTGTTGATTTGTCATTATATATTTTATTTGGTTGGTGTGTTCTCCTGTGGTCCTTGGATTCTTTTTTTTTATATATAAGTAAGAACTTTATTGAAAAAACAAAAAGAGGTAACAGTACAAAGAGCTATACTGAAGACCTACTCCAAACAAGCTACAAAGCTAAGAAATCGGCAAAATAAGAAAAATGAGAACCCAAAACAGCATTGGCCCAAAGAAAAAGGGAACTCAACAACAAACCCCATTGCACCTACAAAGGTAGCACCAATCAAGTAAGCAAACACCCCTCCTCAAATTATCTATGGTCAAAATTATTGCATGCGCCGCCTCCCACACAAAGGAGACTCGTATAAGAACAAGGGACCTCCAAATCTGTCTCCACGGAAAAGACATAACGGGGCTACAAGAAAGGAGCCCATACATCGATTTCACCGAGAATATGTCATTCTTAGTGCCCATCCAGCGCATCTTATCGTCAACCCCGCTCCTCAAGGGCGTGGAATAAAGGAGAGAGTAGAAAGCCGAATAAAGCTCAACTTCCCAATCATTTGCAGCCCTCAAACACGGAACATTCCAAGCCCCCAGACCAGAAATCCCCTCCCAATAATCCGCCACCCAAGCATCCTTATTACTAGCAATAGAAAATAGGGACGAGAAGGCAAGCCGCAAGGGTCTCTCCCCACACCAAAGGTCACTCCAAAAGCGAACTCTATTACCACGACCAACCTTAAACCTAATGAAGTGGTTAAAAGGATCATACCCTTTGCGAATAAACTTCCAAAGACCAACTACATAAATTCGTCTCCTCTGAAGGGTTCTCGACCTGCCCAACTCACTGCCGAACTTCTCCACTATAATGTTCCACCACAAGCTATTACTTTCGAAAGCAAAGCGCCACAACCACTTCCCAACCAAAGCCTTATTGAAAGTGATTAAGTGCCTAATACCCAACCCTCCTTGCCTTATGGGACAACATACTTTCTCCCAATTAAGCAAGTGAAACTTATGCACTGACTCATTGCCACCCCACAAAAAATCTCTTTGTAACTTTTTCAATCTACAAGCCACGACCGATGAGATGGGAAAAAGAGACAAGAAATAAGTCGGAAGATTAGCAAGAGTATAGTTGATCAAAGTGACTACCACCTTTCGAAAGATAGCTCATCTTCCATCCAGCCAACCTCTTCGCTGTTCTTTCAATAATGTCATTCCAAATATTAATGCTTTTGAAGCGAGCTCCCAAAGGGAGACCAAGATAAGTGAGGTAGAGAAACAACCCTACAACACATAATATCAGTCAATACTTGGACATTGCCCACCTCTCCAATGGGAATGACCTCAGATTTCGAGAGATTAATCTTAAGGCCGGACACCGCTTCAAAACAAAGCAAAAGACAGTGGAGGTGGCGAAACTGACTCTCCTCAGCCCCACACAAAATAAGAGTATCATATGCGAAGAGCAAGTGAGAAATGCTCACCCCACCATTGCCAACCGTGAAACCCTCAATGGATCCTGCCTCAACCAACCTATGCAGCATCCGACTCAGGGCTTCTATGACAATAACAAATAAAAAGGGCGAGAGGGGATCACCTTGACGCAAACCACGGGAACCACTAAAGAAGCCCTTAGGAGACCCATTCACCATCACCGAATATCTGGGAGAAGAAATACAAAACTTCATCTGTCTACACCACTTAATTCCAAAGCCACACCTTCTCAACAAGTAAAGGAGGAAGCTTCAATTGACATGATCATAAGCGTTATGTATATCGAGCTTGCAAAGCATGCCAGACAAATTAGAGTGCAGCCTAGAGTCAATGCACTTGCTCGCAATCAGCACCGAATCTAAAATTTGTCTATCTCTCACAAAAGCACTTCGAGAAGACGAGATAATGGAACCCAAAACCAGCTTAAGCCTATTAGCCAAAACTTTCGCCAAGATTTTGTAGACCCCTCCCACAAGGCTAATAGGATGAAAATTCTTAAGCTCCACAACCCCATGCTTCTTCGGGATCAGGACAATGAAAGTGGCATTGAGACTTTTAACAAATTTTCCGACCTGAGAAAACTCATTAAACATGGAAATAACATCACCCTTGACAACATCCCAACAAGATTGATAGAAAGCTAAGGAGAAACCGTCCGGACAAGGGGCTTTATCCCCATTAAGACTCCTCACAGCACTAGTCACCTCATCATCATCAAAGGATCTTTCAAGCCAATCAGCCTTCTCCCTAGAATCGAATCAAACCCCCAAGTCATCCAACAAAGGTCTCCACGAAAGAGGTTCCTGATACAAAGAGCCATAGAAGCTAACAATCTCCTTAGAGATACGCTCAGTATCCTCCACAAGTTCCCCGTCAACCACCAACGAAGAAATAGAATTAACCTTTCTATTGGAGTTAGCCATCCGATGAAAAAACTTAGTGCACCTATCACCATCTTTGAGCCAAAGAGCTCTAGATTTCTGCCTCCAACTAGTCTCCTCCAAATCAATCAATAGCTCTAACTCCTCCGAAGCTTCCAACTTCCTAGCTTTGCCAACCTCATCAATAAGCCCACCTTCGTCCAGAGCATCAAGGGAAGAGAGCTCATGTAACAACGAAGACTTCTTAAAGCCCACATCCCCGAAAACCTCTCGGTTCCAAATAATGAGATCCTACTTAAGAGCCTTTAATTTAGAATCAAGCACAAAACTAGGCGTGACAGAAAAAACTTAAGAGCTCCACCACAACCGCACCATATCAACGAACCCGTCCACCTTGAGCCACATGTTTTCAAACCTAAAAGGCCGCTTGCCACTTCCCACTACACCACACTCCAAGCATATCGGGAAGTGATCCGATAGCAAACGAGGCAACCTTTTCTGAGATACATCCAAAAACAAAGACTCCCAATTAGGATTAAAGAGAAAGCGATCAATCCTGAAACAAGATTGAACATGCCTCCCATTAGACCAAGTGAAGTGGCCACCCCACAAAGGAGTATCGAGCAACTGAGTCTCATCAATAAACTCCGAGAATTCCAACATGGCAGTACTAAACCCCTCCGACCCAGAATGTTCACTCGGAAAACGAGAAACGTTAAAATCTCCCCCAAAACACCAAGGTAGGTCCCACCACTCCAACATCCCAGCCAATTCATCCCAAGGAAAACGTCTCCTATTATCAGCATTAGGGCCATAGTTTTCTTTGGGATGAATTGGCTAGGATGCTGATAATGTCACGCCCCGAACGGCACCCCGCAGGAAACGTGACAGCCGCGAACTATCTCCGGATAGCTCCAGCGTTCTTACTTACTTGCTTACGGCGGAAACATACAAGACCACGAGGGATTCGAGCTTAATCGTACATAATCAGGGTTCTCATTAAGTTTTCATACAAAACACATATAATGTTTAGAATTCAATTAGTGACGGATCTCATCGATCAGGTCACCATACTCAAAATAAGAATAACATCCGGGAACTTCTAAGTCAGGTAGTCCTCCTGACTCTCTTCACCTGTGACATCTGGAATGACACAATTTTTTGAAAACACGTGAGTCAAAAAGACTCAGTAAGGGGAAGACATAACTTGAAACATGCTCTTGACTTATGCTTGCTTAATCATGAAAGAGAATAAACTTGATAAGTGATGCACATGCATGTCATGGATATATACATGCTCTTGCTTAATTTCGGCCCCAGGCCCTTGAAAATTACTTATTCATACTTGTGCCACTATTGGCCTTTCACAACCATTCCATCTCTTTTACTTGTGGGCTCGCTCCATTTAACCCATGAAGTCAGGGTTGTGCGTTCCCTTTGGAACCGTCTCCGATTTCCCTTGGAGACCTTACATTCGGTCAAGCTAGCGCACTTTCTCTCATTTGTCCTTCAGTGGCTAGACATGACCCTTGGAGGCACCACACCTTCTCAATGTCCTTCAGTGTGGGTTGCACAGCCTCGTGGATTCACCCATCCTTCTCACATTTGTCCTTCGGTATGGGAGTCCATCTTGATGGTACGGTACCGACCAGTGCCTCTTGACTTAACTTATCGTTTCGTAAAACATTTCATAATTTTCATAAAATCATTGCATAAATATTCTCTTTAGAAAAATTCATGCAATGCACATGTCATGTCATGCTTGATCAAAATCTCATGCTTGTTCATGAAATGATGTAGTGTGTCATTCCAGTTTTGAAAAGAACCACTTACTGTCCACTTACACTCAGTCCTCCTTGGTAGTGTATAAAACACGTAGATCGCCTACAAGCGGTTCAAATATTTCTTAGTCTTTAAGAAATAGCACGTAATTATTAAATATATAATATACATATAATCACTGATATTCTTTTAATCAATTAAAGTATTTTATTTACTCTTCTAATATTATCTAAACTTAGGTTATTTAATTATTAACCATGTTACAAAATATTTACACCTCTATTCCCGATTAGGGTTTTAATCAATTAATAGATTAGGGTTAAATCCAAATCTCCCACTATTAATGTACTTAAAATGTTCACAAGTGTAATTCACTTAGTAATTTCGGCCAAGACCTATTTATTCTAATTAAATCTTTAGTACATGTTTTCAACACAAGGTTTTGCTAATTCCTTGTAACCCTAGCTTCTAAGTCTTAATATCCTTTAATCCGATTAGCCAATCCTAATCTCATTTATCCATCTTAATCAATTATATTTCATTTATCACAAACTAGCAATTAGGGTCTCTACAACACTAGGCATTCGGCCAACACCATGTTCTATGTTTCCTTAGTCAAAATTCATCTCCAATGGTGACCCCTTCCTCCATTCAACAAATTCACAACTTAAGATCTAAAATTCAAAACACAATACAAGTCATCACTAATAGCAATATTCGGCCAACTCAAAATATCACAACACCACTAGGTTTTCTTTGGTTCTATCACCTTGCATGCATTCTTTACACATAGCACTCATCTACCATGCATTAGGTCATAAATCTTGTACACAACATGGCCAATGTCCAGATCTAAGCATATACAATCCACTCATGAAAACCTAAGCATACATGGTTCGGCTATACATCAAAATCCCACATTTTTCATGCTAAATTTATAATATACATCTCCTTTGCATTCATGACCCGTCTTGCATGTATTAATTTCATATTTTAATCATATACAACCACCAACTCTAGATCTATCATTTAGAGACCTCAACAACACAAGATCTAAAGGAAAACAAACATATCATTCGGCCAAGCACAACCTATGTTAGGTCTAAACCCTTTTTCTAACATACATTGCTCATCCTTGCATTTTATCACCTATCTTGCATATATCAACTTCATATCTTCATCATTAATATCCACATGACTAGATTTATACTTTAGACACATCAACAGCCCTAGATCTAAGAAAATATTCAACTTTCATTCAACAAAACATAACCTAGGTTAGATCTAACTTCATCTAGTATACATTGTCTATTCTTTGAATTTTTCCAACATTTAATCTTAGATCTAAAGCATGTATGTCCAGATCTAACACTTGCACATAACCATGTTCAAAGTCCAACTAAAATAGAACATAAAAACTCAAGATCCAACCCCATATGGTTCGGCCAACATAGAGATGCAAGATCCATATTTACCTTGTTGTTCTTCCTTCCTCCCCTTTGATCCTTTGAAAGCTTCTTCCCCTTTTTCACCTACTAAGCAACCTAATACTCTTAGTCATTCAGATCTCACCATATCCAAGCATAACAACTCAAACCCTAAAATCTAAACACAAGAGAGTTTGACCATCAAGAGGAAAACAAGATCCGGTTTTTACCTTAGTGTTCCCTTGTTTTCCTTTTTCCCTTTTTCCCTTGCACAACACCTCTTGACTTCACCTTCTTCTTCTTCCTTGTCCTCCTTCTCCTACCCAAAATCTCCTTGACAGCAGCTCAATCTCAGCCTTTTGGGGCCAAGGGTTTCGGTTTGGCCTTGGTTCCTCACCTTTCTCTCCCTTTCTCTTGGTTTCGGTTTGGCCTTGTGTTTCCCTCTTTCTCTCCCTTTCTCTTGGCTTGTGTTGGTCGACCAAAGGGTGTCAAATGAGTGAATGAGTGTGTGAGGGTGGTGTTAGGTGTGTAAGGGTTCTCACAAGAGGCAAAAATGAAGTGCATATAGCCAAGAATTTCGGCCAAGGGGTTTTCTTTCCTTTTCCATGTCTTTTTTCAGCTTTTCCAATTTTTGTCTCCCTCATGTCTCCATTGCCTTTCTAGTATAACATTTTGCACCACAAGAATTCAAACCCTACTGCCATTCACGTGTGTCTTCCCCCTCCACATAAATCCAACTTCTAGTTTGAAACTTGTTCCCCATTTAGTTAACTTGGTTGAATTCCAACTACCTAGTTTACTTAGTAAAATAAATGAAGTTTAGCAATACTAATCTCATATAATAAACTTGACTTCAAGGCCCATTGGGCAGCCCAATAAATCCTTAATCTAAGGCCCAACATTACCACCTAAAGCCCAATTCATAAGTCTAAGGGCTTGGGCCCAATGTCCAACTTTCTTAAGGCCCAATAGCACCATTACTAGGCCCATTGCCATGGGCTTCATGGCAACCCAATGTCATGCTTTCCCAAGCCCATTTCCATGTTTATTTTGGCAGCCCATTAGCATGCCATTATAAGCCCAATATACACCACATGTTATAAGCCTCATGGCAGCCCAATATCTCACTTCAAGGGCCCATCATCACATGTACTTGGGCAGCCCATATGTCATAACTTCAAGGCCCAAATACATCTAATAACCGGCCATACATGGGTAGCCCAATGTCAGCCCATTGTTTGAGGTTTCTAAGCCCAACATGCAAGTCTTAATAATCTAAAATCATTCATAAGAAAATCCTTCAAAAATTAAAATCAAGAATATTTAAGGAAAATATATAATTAATCTAGCAACATGAAATTGGTTACTATAATTTTCAAATCCCATCCATAGAATTTAAATCATAACATCACATTTTAGAACTTCAAAATAATTATACATACATTCTCTTAACATAAAATCATGTCTTGTCCAAGCAAGGTTTCTTCGGGATCTTACAGATAATGCCTCATCCTCCCGAGAATCCCCATAATGCCTCATCCTCAACATTCTTCAAAATCACCGAAACTGAAAAACAACCAACACTAGACTCCAACTCTAGAACTCGCGTGTCCCAAATAATCAAAATGCCCCCGGAAGCTCCCTCTGCCTCAAGACAACACCAACCAACATGGGACCCCCCCCCAAAGACTCCTAATGGTGGCTCTAGAAACAACTGCCAATTTCTTCTCTTGCAAGCACACAAGATCAGGTCTCCAACCCCTTAATAAATTACCAACTCTATCCCTTTACATTCCAGCTAATGATTCTAGGCTTCATAAAAATTTATGCGAATCCCTCCCAGAATTCCTGGAAACATAAGTATGCCCCTCATAATTAATAGTAGAGATCAAACCTTTAAGCTCCTGAAGACCTCTGCCCACTGATCTACAAGGAGTTGTAGAATCATGTTGAAATCTCTCCCTCTCCAAAGAAGCAAAAAGCGACATCAGCTGCTCCTCGTGACCATCACAAGAAACTCTAACCACTTGTCTAACGGAGGAAACCAAGCTCTGCACCCAATTGGAACTCGTACCTGGAAGAAAGAAGCGGATCCGGGACCGAGACCAAATCAGTAACACCCCTTTCCTCCCCAATAGAAACGCCCTCAGGAGAAGTTGGCACGCAATCTTCCTCAAGCCCAAAAGGAGCGTCAGGGTGCACGACGATAGCCAAGTACTCATCCTCCACCACCTTGGCATTCATATCAGACTTCCCAGGAAAAAACTCGAAAGGTTCTTCAGAAATAGAGCCATTGGCCCCAACTTCAGCAAACAACCAGTTGAGCTCAAAGGCTGGCTGTTCCTCCACGGGAGTCACATGAAGCTGCCCCGAACATCTCAGAAGTCTGGGAGGAATCACACGCCAACAACTGAGGAGAAGCTTGCGCTAGTGGCAAGGGCAAGGCTGGTAGACCACCTGCGAGACGCTCCTTTGGTGCCGGCGAGGCACTTGCGAACCCTATTCCCATCGGCGACTGGTCCACAGCAAGCGCCGACTGCAGAGAAGAGGGAGCTGGCATGAAAGACATAGGAGAACCCAAAACTCTGGCGAGTTCCCCCTCCACTGCCGGCGAAGCTGCAGCGAGTTCACCCTTCGCTGTCGGCGCAACTCCGACGAGTGCACCCAGTTCCGGCTCCAAACCATCAACCCACCCGGGTGCGAGTTCTCTGCTGCGTGACCCAGCTCTGCCAGTTTGTCCAACGACACCCCCTCGACCGCACCCAAAGAAAGGCCAGAGCCCATCTCAGCCTGTTGTAAAAGCCCACTACCGAAGGAGTTGACGAGGGCTGTCGAATTACCAAGAGAAGGCCCCCAGGAGAGAATTGCGCGGTTTCATTAGCAAGTGGTACCATTTTGTCCTTATGGGCCTTCACAAGAAACCCACAAACCTGACATTTTAACTCCTGAGCCACTAGGCCTCCCGAGCCCAATTGAGATACTAACTTCTTGAACCTATCCATCTGCCCCCTCAAGCCTGCAATCTGAGAGCAAAGATCGTTTTCTTTGTCCAAAACGTCACTACTCGACAAAGAAACCGTCAGGTCCTCACTTTTTGAAAAATCTTCCACTGCATTTAATAGGCATTTATTAGGAACCGATACCGTAGCCCCCATCCTTTCCAAAAACGTTACATCTTCTTTACCGTTTACGTGAATCACTCCTTGCCCAATATCACCCTCTGTGCTGCTTGTGCCGCCGACCAACAACTGGCTGCCCTGTGACGGTACATCTGCTTCACCATTTACGTGAAACACACCCTGCCCAATATCTTCCCCTGCACTGCTATTGCTGTCGGCCAACAACTGGCCTCCCCGAACGACATCAAGGAAAGAAACATCAAGACGTATGGTTGGACTGCGCGTTGGGATATTACGATGCTGTTGCAAACGAAAATGTGACACCGCCTCCTGGAAGACACGGTTCAGAATCTGCCAGCCATGGGCAAATCTACCTTCTGGCACCATCACCGCCCCTACCTTCCGACCTATGCCATATTCAACAATCGCAACATCTGACCACCTTTGTTCAGACACCTCTGAGCCAAGAAACCACGGCCGGATTCGTTAAACTTTGACGAAAAAGCAGAAGCAGCCCCTACTTTCAACAGCTTATCCGACATATTCACCATCCATAGCACACCAAACTTCCCCATGAGAATCGAGTTAAAGGATTTGAAACTCCATTCCGAAAACTTGACCACCCCTTGAGCACTGATAGACACTTGAAACTCCTTCAACTCAATACGGAAATTACGAACATACGACATCTTACCACCCTCCAGACGAACAACGAAATCCAGGACAAAAACTAACACACAAAACTTCACTTTCAGGAGTTTAGCCTTTGAGCATGATGGAGAAAAAACAAGTACTGATTATTCGATCTAGTGGCATGCGCAATGTGTGGCCAGGATTTTTTTTGTTTTTGAGGTTAATCGCAAGGAGTTATGGTGCTGCAATATTACTGATTATTAATAAGTCTCACTTTGTCTGAGAAGAATTTGAGGGCATTGCACGAGTGCTAAATCCTACATAGGTTGTGGCTCCAACAAGCTTCGATTGTAAGTTTGATTAGGCCTCTTGGATACAGTGCAAATTTGGCTAATACTTCCCTGGTTTGGGACTAATAGTATTTAAGTGAACCTAATAATGCTATGGGTTGCTCAGACATACAGTGTGATATGGGCCTTGATGGACATGGCAGGGACTTGCTTGAATGGGGGAGAGTGAGGGAAATTATGGTATTCTCGATTGTGATTGATTCCCACCTTGGTTATTTACTAGGGCTGCGTTTGCATTCATAATATTCCCCAAAATTTTATCTCTCTCCTAATAAAATACTCCAATATAATCTCTCTCTCTACCATAAAAAATATAAACAATTACCTCTCTCTTCACCTTTTCACTAAACCCAATACCAACACATATTCCCATACCAAAAATATTACAACACAAACACAACCTAGGTAGAGTTGGACTGTTATAACTATTTTCAGTGGCATTCAATTATTACTTTCAGCAGTTGTTTTGGAGTATGATACAGATAAAGCTACCATTTCCTTGTTGTGACAACTGAACATGGTAACTCTCTCTCTCGATAAGACTGGTTTGAATGGTGAAATGATGAGGTTGAGATCCATTTTGTGATAATAACATACCAATGGTAAAAGTAAAAAGAAAAAGAACAAATGACTAAACAAAAGTTACGTGCAATGATAAAGTGGCTCTAGTCTACATCAGTGCTGGTTGCTTCAAAATACGTAACGTCTAAAATATGAAAGATAATGGAGATAGCAAGGGAAGACTCTTAGAGTTTATTTATTTATTTTTGTTTGGTTCGAGTGGTGGTTGATTCAGATAATGGAGATAGCAAGGAAAGACTCGAACATCTTGGCCAAAGTAGATCGTCCTTCTGTATGGAGTGTTTAACCTTCACCTAATATCCAAAGATAGACTATGAGAGGATACAGCAGATAGCTAGTTTCACTTGTTTTCTTCTTTCATAACAACTTTTGTGCTCTTTAAAAGGTTTCTGTATGTGTAATTTTCTTTGGAGGAAGTTATCTTGTTCTTAAGAATTAAGATACAAGCATGTGCAAACATCTTTTTATTTCAGTGCTAATTCTTCACAACAATCCAATGTAGATTCTGTGACCCGTTGATGGATTCACTCAGTGATGAAATTGTGTCAGGAGGAGAAAATCATGTTCGAAAGCTACCTGAATCATTAGCTTCACTAGGGGATGAAGCAGCATGCATAGTTAAGTGGAGAATCTCAAAATCCAATACGGGGGCTCATATCTTGAGGAAACTGTTCTCTCAGTTCATCAAAGGGATTGTCGAGGGAATGATTGGATATGTTCGCCTTCCAACTATCATGTCCAAACTCCTCTCTGATAATGGCAGCCGGGAGTTTGGTGATTTTAAACTTACCATATTGGGCATGCTCGGAATATATGGCTTTGAAAGGCGAATCCTGGTATATATATGTTAAGCTCTAGTCATGTAGTATAGCTTATTTATCCTTGTCGCGTGAACTCGTGTAATGAGAATTATATGTGATCTCTGTTGAGTTTTATCTATGCCGACATGCATGATTAAGTTATAAGGTTCTTCACGTGAATTTTGAGTTCTTTCATCCGATCCTAGGAAGGGGTTTTAGTTTTAGTACCGTGAATAAATTTTCCTTCTACCTTTGACTATGCAATGAACTCGGATTTTGTTCTAATTGTGACAAAAGGGTTGCATGGCATGTTGCACTTAGTATTTCTGCAACATAAGCAGCAACTGTGCAGCTGTAGAGCTACTCAACTTTGTACTAATGCTCATGCACACTGGTCCACAAACAAAGCAAGTTTAAGGTTGACTGCAATGTATAGGAACTTGTGCATATTAGTTCTTGGTCTTCTGATGGATGAATAATTGTGGGGTTCCTTAATTCCTTAGATATAATGATGACTAAGTCAACTGTGTCTGTTGTTAATTGGAATATGGTATTTTCTAACTGATGCGTATATCTGTAGGACACTGCCAAATCTTTAATAGAGGATGATACGTTCTATACCATGAGCTTACTCAAGAAGGGGGCTACTCATGCATACGCACCCCAGAGTTTTATATGTTGCATATGTAACTGCCTGGTCACGAAGAATTCCTCTACCTTTAGTATTCGAGTTTTTAATTGTGGCCATGCAACTCATCTCCACTGCGAAGTTCCAGAAGATGAGACTTCGAGTAGAGGTACCTCATCTGGATGCCCAGTTTGTATGCCGAAGAAGAAATCTCAGAAAGCAAGAAATACATCGATTCTTCCTGATAATGGTTTGGTGAGAAAATCTTCATCCAGACCCCAACACCCACAGGGAACTAGTAGTCTACACCAGCACGAAACTGATTCGTCAGAGAATCCCTATGGGCTTCAGCAAATTTCACGGGTAAAACATTCCCTCTACTATATCGTACAGTTTCGGTGTCCTCAATTTCTTTAAGACAGAAAACTAATCAAAACTGAATTCGATGCTGCAGTATGAGATCTTGACTAATTTGCAGAAAGACAAGAGATTGGTCCAGGTAGAAAACATGCCTCAGTTGAGGCTTGCACCACCAGCTGTTTATCATGAAAGAGTAAAGAAAGGTACGGATATATTTACAGGAGAAAGTAGCAATGGCCATGCCAAAATAGAGAAACAAAGTAAAAATAGGCAGCTGAGAGAGCTAAGAGTAAAGGGGTCCTCTCTTCGGTTCCCACCTTTGAAATCAAGTATATTTGGTGAGTTTCGATATTAATTCTACTCGAGAGATAATTTTTGTGGTCAATTCGGTTCTAATGCATGAAAAACACATCTGTAGGCAAGGAGAAGACTGGCAAGCGGTAATGCAAGCGCCATGTATAGAGCACTAACAATCCTGGAGACGATGAGAACCATATTGGCTGACTTCTTCATTCTTTTAATCTTTTTGTTGTATAGTTTCATATTTGATCTGTGTTTTTTTTATGATTGTTTTGAAATAATATATCTGTTGCCGTTAGAGCAAAGAAAGACTACAGATCCAGTAAGATATATAGACAGACTGCTTTTATTTTCAAAAGATACAGGAATTGAGGTTTCATGTGCTGATTAGAGTAATGAAGTTATGAACGAGGAGAGAGATGAATCTGAGTACAGTAAGTTGGAAAAAGGCCATTCTGAAGAGGGGGATGCCAATGGTAAGGGTGCCTAAACGACTAGACAACAGCAAAATAATTGTGATGGAGGAATTAGTAGGGGAGGGAGGGAGAGAAACTACCAAGAAAGAGCGGGCAGGAGAAGAAATAAAGGTCAAAATTAATATTAGGAGAAAAAAGAGAAAGGGCCCCTACCGGGTTCGAACCATTGACCTCTTGATCTGCAGTCAAATGCTCTACAACTGAGCTAAGGACACATTGCTGTTGTGTGTTTTATATATCAAAATTCAATATATAAACTATGCCTACAGAGAGTTTTTTTTTGTGAGCTTTTTAAAAATAAATATTATAACTGATACCGATCTTGACCGTATGTCCATGGACCAATGCCACGTCTGAATTCTGATGATAACATCAGTCCACGTTTGGATAGCGATAACACCCCACCAAAACATATCGAACCTTGTGAAAAAAATGAAAGACTTAATTATTATACAAAGGGTACCTGTAATTTGGCTTTATAATAAATTGGTTTCTAAATTTGAATTTCAACAAAATAGTCTTGTCACATATGCGTGAAAACTTTCGTGTTAAGTGAAATTTAATGACGTGACATTTTGTAAACTTTTTAAAAAATAAATAGTATAAAAAAAATTTAAAAACAGTGGCAACATTTTAATTTGCAAAAATTCCAAAAGAACAATGTTTCTCAAATGGTCTCGTTACTGGGTTGTAGGCCCGCAGGGGACACCTGTGCTATTCAGTATTCATGTTCGGTTCTTGGTTAGCAGGGGTGTTCATTTGCACCGACGGTTACCGTTAAAATCGCTACCGTTACCGGTAAGGGCGGTTAATATGTCTTAGCGGTGCGGTGACGGTGACGGTTTTCGCCAAACCGTCACCTACACTACCGTTAACTACTCCTAGTGGAGACTTGAGATGATTATTGATTATGTGACATACTTTTGTTGGGCTTTTGTTAGAATATGTTAGTTGGTTTATGTCACATTGTTGGACATTTTTATTAGACTTTATTATTTTATTTTTGAATATGATATTATGTTATACTTTTAGACAACTTTATATTTGTTATGATTGTTAATGATTATGATATTATATTTGAATACATTGTGATATTTGTCCATTTGATATGATTATTGATTATGATATTATGTTGGAAATTTAAACAGCCTAAAACAGTGAAAAAAAAATGAAAAAGCTCAAGAAAAAAGTTTTTTTTTTTGCACAACGGTTATACGATTTAAGCGGTTATCGTATAACCGTTACCGTTAATACCGTCACAGACAATGATGATTATTGTGTCTTAGCGGTGCGGTGATGGTGTCAATTATGTGATTCCGTCAATTGCGGTGACGGTTTTTGCCAAACCGTCAGCTACATTACCGTTAACCACTCATATTGGTTAGTTGGAGTTGGTTGAGCTTTCTTCCGCCATCCCCTTACCCCTTTTTTTTTTTTTTTTTAAAGAAAAAAATATTATTTCCCTTCTTTTTCTTTTTGGTTTTGGGCAGACATACGCACTACACACGCGCACGTATCTCTCTCATCTCTGCCTCTCTCGGCCTTTCGTCAAATAGCAATTTAATTAAAAACACGAAAAAACAAAAAAAAAAACCCTCCCAACCCCCAACGCTCCAGGCGGTTATTTCCACGCTTCCCTCCCTCGTTTCCTCCGCCCCCCACCTCCATTCCCTTCTTATTATTCCCCCACCTCTCCCCCATTTCTTCTCAATCTTTCTCATCTCCCAAACTCACCGGAAAGTTGTAGCGATAGAGAGCGCGAGCAGGGGTACGAGTAATGTCTTTCTCCGCCACCAAGCTCGCTCAGCCACTCACTCTTAATACCACTGCCGTCAGATCCAATGAGCCCAAGCGCTTGTTCGACCCGTTGAAGACCACTTCTTTTCTCGGATCCGCTCACAAGCTTCGCTTCAATTCTCTTACCAGCTCCAATCAAGCTAATCTCCACCGTCGATCAGCCGTGGTCGCTGTATCCGAGGTTATCAAGGAAAAGAAGCCCAAATCCACCGCCAATCTGGTAAGTTCACCGCACCGCTTCTCTCCCCACATTTTAATTTTTCAATGCGAATCTCGACACTCTTATGAGAATTCAATTCTCCGATCGGATGATTCTCTGGAGCGCAAGAAGAGGAATTGTAAGCATCACTCTCGAAGGGTTTATTCTGAGGTTTATAAGTATTCGGTACCTGAGAAAGCGAACAGATTCTCCCAGTTAAAGCCGGTCTGGAACTATTTCTTTATTTGGACGGACACTGTTTTCATACTTTCGTAATTTGGAGCCTAAAAGGAGTCAGATTAGACTCTTACTTATTTTTCTGTTGTTTCAAATCATACTTGTTTATGTCTTAAGCGGATAGTATTCGAGATAATTTTATTATGTGTGTCTCTCCTATTAGCCTTTAACAAGCAAATAGCCGTTACGGATGAGGCATTTTCTTGAGGGGCACTCTTAGATTTCTGCTTTTGCCTTGTTGGTTTTTCAGCTGATCACCAAACAAGAAGGCTTGGAGGTCTACGAAGACATGGTATTGGGCAGAACTTTTGAGGACATGTGTGCCCAGATGTATTACCGGGGCAAAATGTTTGGTTTCGTTCACCTCTACAATGGACAAGAGGCCGTGTCCACTGGGTTCATCAAGTTTTTGAAGAAGGAAGATTCTGTAGCCAGCACATACCGTGATCACGTGCATGCCCTTAGCAAAGGGGTCTCTGCTCGCGCTGTGATGAGTGAGCTCTTCGGAAAGAAGACTGGATGTTGCCGGGGCCAGGGTGGTTCGATGCACATGTTCTCAAAAGAGTACAATGTGCTTGGTGGGTTTGCCTTCATTGGTGAAGGGATTCCAGTGGCCACGGGTGCAGCATTCACCTCCAAGTATAGGAGGGAGGTACTGAAAGAGGCAGATTGTGATCATGTGACGGTGGCATTTTTTGGAGATGGGACTTGTAACAATGGCCAGTTCTTTGAGTGTTTGAACATGGCGGCTCTGTGGAAATTGCCGATTATTTTTGTTGTGGAAAATAATCTATGGGCTATTGGGATGTCACATTTGAGAGCGACTTCAGATCCTGAGATTTGGAAGAAAGGGCCTGCATTTGGGATGCCAGGTGTTCATGTTGATGGCATGGATGTTTTAAAAGTTAGGGAAGTGGCAAAGGAGGCAATTGGAAGGGCTAGGAGAGGAGAAGGGCCAACATTGGTGGAATGTGAGACATACAGGTTTAGAGGGCACTCATTGGCTGATCCTGATGAGCTTCGTGACCCTGGTGAGCGTTTGTCTTTTGTTTTCCTCTTTTGCATCTACTTTCTTTTTATGTGAGAAGCATATTAACTCTACCCTGTAATTGTTCGAAAATGTGATGTTTCTATGAATGTGAATTCAAATAGTTGGTTTCAAATAACTCTACCCTTATTTTTTATATGGTTGACCCAATTCAAACAATGCCAGCCCATCCTTTTTTTTTTAATGTCATTTGTAATGAAAATTTACTACGCTCTTATATTAAATTACTTGTGTTGCAGTATGGATGCAAACATTATTCAGAGTAGCTGCTTAAATGCTATATAGAAACGATAGTTCTTTAGCTTGATGTTTACTTTAATTGGAAGAAGCATGTTCATTTACCATGGTAGCTTAGGGTCGTCAAGTGCAATTTTTTGGCTCTAGTGTAAAGGCGTTCTATTTTTTGTTTTCTCGGGACATGAGCTAATATTTATTGTATGAGAAACAATATTTACAAGGCCCTGTGGTTTTTGCATCTTTTCAATGTTGGAATACGTCACTGTGGATATATTTTGATATCTTATTGTCTTTTATTTACCGGAGATAAAATTGATAGAAGATATATCCCTGATTGGAGCGTAGCTGTAGAAAGTTGATTAGCTTCCATTCAAGCATGGTGTCGGGTACTGAAGATATACTTCCTTTATGTGCATATAATTTCTTTTATCCTGAATTGCAGATTAGTATAGTTTTATTTTGAAATATTTCTGCCTGTTGACCCAGTTTAGATTCTTTTATCAGTTAGAGATATGAAGCCTCAAGTTATTCTCCTTTCTGGTGTTATGTTTAATCCTTAGTGGTGATTAGTGTTCACGTAAATTCGTGGTTGTACTTTGGCAGCTGAGAAGGCACACTATGCTGCTAGAGATCCCATCACAGCATTGAAGAAATATTTGCTCGAGAACAATCTAGCAAGTGAGCCAGAATTGAAGGCCATAGATAAGAGGATAGATGAGTTGATTGAGGATGCTGTTGAGTTTGCAGATGAGAGCCCTTTTCCAACTCGCAGTCAGCTATTGGAGAATGTGTTTGCAGATCCAAAAGGATTTGGGATTGGGCCTGATGGACGATATAGATGTGAGGATCCCAAATTCACTGAAGGCACTGCTCATGTGTAAGCTTTGACATTCAGCAATCAATTGCGCTGGCCCTCTCAGTTAATGGATGCGTTGGTTTATATTTACCTCTAGCTTTCCTTAGTTAATTTATCACCCTGTGTCAGCTATCTATATTAAGCTGGATTCGTTCTTTAGCTTGGATTCTCTATCCAACTTCTGATTTTGCCTCTTCTTTTCAAAGTTACTATTTTCGTTGGACATTTGTTTGGAATGACAAATTCCAATGCCAGTTTACATGTTTTGTTTGTATCAAGACGTTATATAATTTTGCCTTTATCAGGCTCTGTTTAAATCAAGGTGTGTAGTTACTCAAATAAGCGAGTTCCTGTGAAAGTTTTTGGTTTTCAGAATTCCTAGTGGAAAACCAATATAAGCTCATATGAGCGCGGTATCAAGATTACAAGAACACTCTTGAGAAAAGTTCACTTATGTGAGCATGGTAGCGGGGTCTCTTCCCTACGAGAATTGGGCTTACTCCCAAATATAATGTCATGAAATTGGGATCAAAACACATGGTCGTAGCATACTAAATGGTAGAGGTCTTGTAAAATCTAAGATTTTTTTTTTTGTAAGCATTTTTATGTGTGAGCAATAATTCTCTATTACTCTTCAGCAGTCATGGTACAAGTCTAAGACCACTCTGGCTCTAGATTAGAGTTTGTTGTTTCACTAAGTGAAGGTTTCTAAGACCACTTTCATATGCATAATTAATTTTGGTTCTTGTATTTAAGGGGGAAGATGAATCTATTGGGCAGAAGGTAAGAGTTATAATTATTGGTGGAGATAAATTATTTGGTTAATATATTTGATGAGAAAAAGTATATATATAATTCATATACTATGTTTTTAATTGGTTCATTAATTTTAAGACCATCAGAGCCCCCCCCCCCCCCCCCCCAACAGAGTCAATATCACTCACAAAAGTACACCGGAGAGAATCTCAGGCAAAGAACGGTATTCCTTCTGGTAGAGGTTTGGTACTTATTATAAAGAACTACTTCGAACTACACAAAATATTTATTTTTCTTGATAAATATGCAAAATATTTAATTAGACTGTTCTACATCTTTCTTTAGTCTTCTTTATTAATTCATCACTTGTACTGGAGCACTCCTAACCAATTTACTTGAATGTGCCACAATGACTATCACTTTGACACTCCCCCACCTGCCCCTTTAACCTTCAAATTGGATTAGATACAAAGTTATACATATATATATATATATATGTATGTATGTATCTTTTTAGAGATTCTTCTCGATTGCCCTCCCACTAGCCCTCACGTTTGTCTTGTTAAGTTAAAAATCTAGCTCCTCCCCTGATCCCTAGAGTTCATTTCATAATCTTTGATGTTTCTGCTGCAACGATGAGAATTCTATGGTCGTATTTATTACAGACTACAGAGTTACATTTTGTCATTGAAACTTCTTGGAGTGATTCTAACCACAGCTTAATAAAAGATCCCATAAAAGACTCTGACACTTGAACCATTTTTTTCACTCTTTCTTCTTTTCCACTACATTGTGGACCTTGGATTATCACAATCACCAAAAACTCGGGTTATCGATCTTCTTTTTAAATTTTTTAGGGTTAAATACACTTTGCACCCCCTATGTTTGAGGGTGTTGACACATTGCACCTCAATATTTTATTTTTTGAGATATTGAGTCAGTTATTTTTATGTACGACGATTTGCATCTTGGAGTGAAATTAGATGTCAAATTAAACAATAATCATCGACTTGTGTGAAACACGTGACCTACTTCATTTATAAGTTATGATTTTGCCCTTAATTGTTAAACAACGAACATGTTCTTTTTCTAGCTCATTGATTGAAGAAAATGTCCTTAATTTCCTTTCCTTTACCTTTGGTCCCAGAGTGTGTTCCGCGTGGTTTAGGGCAAGAAATAGATGTTGTGGGGAGCCAAAGATCATTTTGGGACCAGAAGTAAAGGAAAAGAGCCAGAAAAATGGGCATTTTCGTCAATCAATGACCTAGGAAAAACAAAATGTGCTTCGTTTAAAACTCGGGGGCAAAACGGTTAGTTGATAGGGTTGTAGGTAACATGTTTCGCACGTGTTGACGATTACCGTTTAAGTTGACGTCCAATTTCACTTTAAAGTGCAAATCGTGGTGACAGATACATAATGTTAGTTTGAAATGTTTTGTTTGCCAAGTGAATTTTTGAAGTTTCCTCTAAATTGTTATAAATTTGAGATGCAGTTTAAGTTTTGATAAAGCTCTATTTTTTTTAAGGAAATTTCAGCAGTGTCATAACTATAACTGGAAAAGGCGTGTTAGATTTTAATCCTTCCAATACTCGTCTTGCTTAACAAAAAGAACAAACGGTAGCAATGAAATCGTGAATTTTTCGGGCAAAATTCCAAACAGTAAGAGTAGCATAAGATTAATTAGGAGAATGTATTTCATTAAATGCTGAAGAAAAGCTTATGAAACAAAAACAACAGTAAGAATAAAAGAATATGATGGAAGAGTTGCTCCTAGACAGATGGGGAGTTACAACTTAAGAGCAGCAATTGCTTCAGGTTTAAAATCAACCCTGAGACCCAGCACTCGCCTAACCTCGGCCGGGGTTAATCTCCAGGTCATAGGTCCTGAGTTCTCACCCCAGAAATCTAGAATCTCAGAGACCTTCTCCAAGTTCAAGATTGTTGCCATTTGAGTAAGACGAGCAAACTTGTCCCTGACAGTTCTTTGAGCCATGCTAGAGAAATGGCTTACCAATGCCCTCGCATCTCTGTCGAGCTGTAGCCCTCCTAGCTGACTGAACCTTTTCTGCATCATGATCACTTCAAGCCTCTTAACAATGAAATCAATGACCAAATGAACAAATGAGTCATAGTTGTTTGCAGTCATTAGTGGCTGAAGCCATGCAACATTTGTCTCAACAGCATGAAGAAGCTTCTGAACCCACGGATCATTCATCTCATTATCTGCATATTCAGCCTCTGACAGCTCATAGCTGATTGTGGCTACACTATCTAACAATGGCCGGATTCGGGGTGTCACAGTTGCTACAAGCTGCTCCATGCTAGCTTTCAGAGCTTGCTTGAAGATATTGTTCATATCACTAAATTCAGACAGACAAGATTTCACTCTTTCTCTATCAGCTGTTGCAGGGAATACCTGAAGAAAATGATGTACGCGCATTTAGTGCATAAAAGTATGAATTATTTTTACCAGATGCGGGTCATTCTTTCGCATAGAGCCTAACCAGGTGAATAACCCGCTCTGGATAAGAACTCGAATAAAATCATATAATAATGTGAAGACAGCAGTAGTATATGTCATACAAGAATGGACCACTTTCTAAGACCTGACTGATAGATATGGAGTGACAGAATGGTGGCTGTTAGAAGACTTGGCAATTGCTGAACTCATCTCAAAAGATACATTTCCGGTACAAAATGCATACAGTGCTGGTGCAACCAATTGCCACAAATTGCTCCCAAAAGGAGGGGAAAAGATAAGAGATAAGAAGACTAAACCTTGGATTCAAGTCCATTTTAAGAAGTCTAAAAATGTCCAGAATTTATCTCTCCATAACTGCACGTGTCAGTAAATCATAAATTTCAACAGAAAGCAGAAATAAGTGTGGGGTGATGCAATGTGACATTCTCAATTTGTTGCAGATTTCGTTTTTCTCTCCATGAACATCAGTCGCAGCCCTCAACATTTCCAGAATACTAGGCTTTAGGGCCTCAACAATGTCACTAAGTAAGTTATATTAGTAAGTAGAAATATTTATTTTTTCAAATCTTCTCAACTATCGTTGTCTGTTCTAAAGCCATGAAATTCCCTTTCAGAACTCACCCGCTGCATGCGTTCAAATTTTGTTCACTCTAAACAAAATTCTACACAAAAAATAGCAGAATTGCAGGCAAGTGAGGAGCAATATATGTAATGGAACTAGTTGCTTCACTTGCGAAAACGTGGCAATGTCTCAGATAATACACCACAAACAAGTGAAGAACGTCAGGCATAGTTATGTTTGAATTCTTCAAACTAAACCACAAGGTAACCCATGCCACTCACCTCAGCACATTGTTCCTCAATCTCGTGTTTAAGCTTCAGAACATACTCGCAGCTCACATCCATGTTATTCAAAGCTGTCGCAATCTCTGTCCCAGTCTTCTGCACGCCAACACCACCCAAGAACAGCTTGGCACCGAGGTTAGGCTCTCTCATCTTCTGTTGTAAAGCTTCATGATACTCATTGCTCAACAAACTACTCGCACCACTCAACACCGCGATGACAGAGCTGATATTGGATGTGGATATTGCTCTCCGCAGGCAACTCTGCAGAACATAGAAGACGTCATCAACCATGGAAGTGGTCAAGCTGTCCGGCACGTGCTCATCAATCCTGATCGCTTTCCTCACATTCTCCACCATAAAGAAACCCTCAAGAATCACATAGAACCCGGTAATATCTTGTAGGACCTTGCTAAGACTGCCACTCCTAAAGGCCTTGATGGCCCGTGGAACCAACTCCGGATCAACAGAACTCAAGCCCTTAATCTTCAACACCATGAATTCGGTATAATCCTCGCCCAATTGCATCAATGATAGTAACTCTTCCAAGTACAGTTCGATCTCCCTCGGGTCCGGACCTTCGGATCCTCCTCCCACAACGAGCAAATTCTTGTTTTGCGCATTGATCTCGGACGACAACCGGGCCAACCTCCTGTACTCCATGTACTTCTTCAAGATCAATGAACCTCGCGAGTCGCACTCCTCCTGAAGCTCACAAATTGCATAAACTATACCATCCTCGCCGCACAGACCTCTCAGAATCTCGTCGTTCTCCTGGATCGCTAAGACCACGTCCTTGAACATATTGGTTAGGCACGCGATGAAATTCACTTGGCTTCTCTGGCTTTGGCTCTTGCTATTTTGTTCCATTACCTCCACCATGTGCTCAAACTCGAGCCTCGCTCTCATTGCGATCACTTTCTTCAGGTAACCTACATATACTTGTAATCCCTCTTCCTCCAATGCAAGCGGCGAATAGATCCTTATGAACCGTAAGATTGTCGGGTGGTCGCGTTGATCCACGGCTGCGGAGAGCTTCTTGCGTACGATTCCTTCAAGTTGTTGCTTTGATGCGAGCATCTGGTCTCTCTGATCGGATCCGGTGTCCTTGTACTTGGCGTCGATCTGGAGGAAGGTCTGGACGTACGTAGAGGCGAGCTCGAAGTCCTCTGCTTCGAGGGCCTTCCGGACGCCGTCGATGCAGTTGGACCGCTTGACGATGGCGTCAAGGCGGAGGATGGTGGAGTTGACGTGGGACTGGGCAAGGTCGAGCTCGCGGACCTTGCGGCTGACCTGGTCGGCGAGGTCGCAGGTGGAGGACACGTTGGCGAGCATGTGGTGGGAGTCGGCGGCGACGATGTCAAGGACGTCAGCTGATTTCTGGAGATAGAGGAACTGCTTGTCCAGGTCGGAACGCTGAGAGAGAAGGTTGTCTAGGTCCAGGTCCAGGGCCCGCTGGTGCGCTATGCACTCGTGAAGGAGTCGGGTCATAGCCCCTACGTCTGTCAGGGTCCGAATGTGCTTCATCGCCTCCGGCGTCCCAAAATTGATGGACGTCGACGAGGCGGGGGTTCCGTCGTCGTCAGATTCCATGGCAGTGATTGATCCGTTCGCAGTAGACCCCATTTCCTTTGAGACCCCCGGCCAGTTTAGTCCACAACTCTGGCTGTTTCGCCTGATCGGTTCGAGAATAAGGAGGAGAAGGAGAAGAGCGTGAGTATCTGTGAATCGTGGCGGGTCAGTTCGGGTGTTGTTCGACTCGATATAATAGATCCGACCCGGTAAACAAAAGTATTGCGGGGTACTGTCTCAAATTTCCAACCTGATCCAAACCGAACGGTAGGCTATCGCTGTGAGAAGTGGGTGGGACTTACTACACTAGCTTCTAATGAGCTATGGCGACCATTTGCTTCAATAGTTTGAGCCCTTCCGCTACTTGTTTGCCTGACAGCAGACCTGGTGCCGGTAATGGTGCAGTTAAACGGTTCGTTTTGTGCTCATACTCGTTCTTCCCTTCCTCGATCGAGTGGTCCTACCCGAGAATCTCGTGTTCTTCTGTGGTGGGGCGTACTACCAGAGCTAGGGTTTCAAGGGTTTTGGGCGTCGCGGGTGAAGAGGAAACAGTGGTTAGGAAAGGAATTAACGGAGAGAGAAGAAATACAAATGTGGACTACGAAAACGACGGCGCTTTGGTCCAGGAATGGAAAAGACACACCCGACCGTGTGAGCTCTACGTGTGTAATCTTCCGACGAGTTGCGACATTGCGGAGCTGCTTGAAATGTTTAAGCCTTTTGGAATTGTAGTATCTGTTGAGGTAAGCCTCGCTTCATACCGAGTTGTTTAAACTAAGTTCTCTCCATTTTCATACCTTCATCTTAAAAAAAATTGTTGTCTACTGGAGGTCTGCCTAAAGTCCATCCAATTGTGGACTTAGATTACACACGTATATGAGTCAATTTTCGGATACTTAAGATGTTTCTGTCACAATACAGAATAGGATTGCCTTTCTTTGTAATTCCTCATCAGTTCAGGTAAGATTCAGAATAAATGATGTTTGGTGGTGGATTATTGACCAATACGGAGAGCCTGAAATTTCTATTAGTTAATAAACGAAGCAGAAATTGTTTTGAAATATTAGTAGGCATGTCAATGTACTGGATTTCTTATGTTGTGATAATTGGATTACAGATTTCCCGCAATGCAGAGACGGGTGTAAGTAAAGGATGCGGTTACGTCACAATGGGTTCAGTAAATGCGGCAAAAGTTGCAATTACGGCATTGGATAGCTCTGTCAGTGTGAAACTAGTTCTCTTTGTTTAATTCACTCTTGTCTCGGTACTTCTTCTGAAATTATTCTCCATTTTCATTTGAAGGATGTTAAGGGCCGAGAAATGCGTGTTCGATTTTCAGTTGACATGAACCCTAGGAGGAGGAATCCCGAGGTACTGAATTCCGCACCCAAGAAAGAGATTATATATGAAAGTCCTTACAAGTTATATGTGGGCAATCTTCCCCGGGATGTTACACCTGAAGATTTGAGGAATAATTTTAGCCAATTTGGGAGTTTGGTTAGTGCACGAGTGTTGCATGACAAAAAAGCAGGAAAGAACCGTTGTTATGGGTTTCTCTCCTTCTCTTCGGCTGACGAACGTGACTCAGCAATATCTTTAAATGGAACAGTTAAGTCGACTTCCTTTTGTTTTTTTTTTGCCTAATCATATTTGATTTAAGTCCACTTCTGCCATGACTAAACCTTGCTTTCGTTTCAAGTCATTTGGTATCTTTCTTACCTACTTCATCTCACTTGTAGGAGTTCTTTGGTAGAATACTAGTAGTTAGAGAAGGTGTCGAAAGGACCAAGTCGTGACTGAAGTTTTGCTTGCTGCATGCATACTGAATGAAGTTCCCTCTGTTTACTTGGAAATGGGTTGTTTGGAGGACCCTTTTAGCTGAGACGTTTAGGCTGGACAGGCAAGATTCTTTGTCCACACCAAATTACAAAGTGTGGGGACTTTTTCAGTTTTGTTGTATGTTAATTCCACATTGGCAGGCCTGTACTCGGTTGATCAGTTTTTTTGGCTAGTCACGTTGTGCTATATTATACAACACTAGGTATTACTGAACTGGCACTGATTGTGAACGCCGTAGATCTTTTTCTTTTTTTCATTTCATGCTCAATTTAGGAAATTTCAATGCGGAACTGTACTTTTGATCTAGAATATAGATAGAACCACAGAATTTTCACTATTTGTTGGTAAAATTGTTCAATGCCAATAATGATTGGTTTTGTTGAAGCTTTGGACTAAAAAGGCAAATGTATACACAGTATTCCGTAATGGATGACTGAATTTGGGCAAGATGCTGTCAACGGTAAAGTTCATTTTGATTACCGATAACAATAGGTGCAACACATAGCAGAAGAGTAGGATTTGCCACATGATATCGGTTTCTAATATCTTAATTTTTTTTATGAAGTCAAATGAATGGCAGCTGCTAAACTTCCTTTTGTAATGGACAACATGAATGTTTCAATTACATTGATTTACATCAAACCATATTGTCCAGTGGTGAAGGTATTCTTTATTTTTTCGTCATTGAGTCTGTATGAGTTTGGTGATACATGACTTTCTAGCATAATGGACAACATGAATGTTTCAATTACATCAATTTGCATCAAACCATATTGTACAGTGGTGAAGGTATTCTTTGTTTTTTCGTCCATGTGTCTGTATGAGTTTGATTGGTGATACATGACTTTCTAGCAACAAATGGGAATCAGTTTGTCTTTGTTAAACCAATTTCTACTGGATGCCTTGTTTAAGATCTGAATGAGTGCAGAAAAGAATACAGTTGCATGAGGCTGCTTGTTGCTATAAGTGTTATATGTTTCTAACTTGGGAATTTCTTGAGATGGTTTCTCTGAGTTCTCTCTAATTTCCATTCTTACTTTTAACCGAACGAATTGATAGTTAGAATTATTCTTAGCGTAATTAAGAAGAAACTCCTATGTGCTTTCCCACTTCTTGCTTTCAAGACCCTGTTTTTTCTTCTTCTTTATATCTGGTCGATTTGAGACCTCAGTTTTAGCACAGCTTGAATTCACGACTCGTATCACCTGCTTGATTAACTTTTTGATGGAAGTTGCTTACTTGTGTCTGCCGACTGTTTATCATGGATAGGATACTGTGGAGAAAGTTGACACAGCGCAATGTGAACGATTTACATCCTTATAAAGGAAGTGAAAAAAAAATGCTGAGACCCTTTCACCATATTTTCATTCTGGTAAGGCAACATTACTATTTTCTCCTAACTCTGGTAGGGCAATGGGGTAGCTTTTTACCTAAACTTTTGAGGATTTGTACTTCTGTGGTTTCTTTTGGTTGCTGATGCCACGTTTGTGAATGGTGTTTACCATGATCTGGGAAGTATGAGACTTGTAGAAAAACTGATGCATGATGTTTGAGCTTTCTTATCTTCTTCTTCTTGTTGCTGGTTTAGAACGTGGAGGTACATGTAATCAGTTTTAGATTGAAGTTGATGCTTTGATTTGGACGTGTCTTGCATTGTCATCACATTTGGGCGTCTTGCCATTTGAACAGGCATGTAAACGATGACTATTGGTGGGAAAACTGATTAATGTAGTTTATTTCAACCAATTTGAAAATCAGTCAGGTTTCTCTGTAGGGGTCTGTTCTTTTCATCTTGCTTTCATATTTATGGCTGCCTTGTTTGGTACATAATTCGTTTGGTCAACAAAATCAATTTAATGTTTGAGGAAGAGGTTAAGAACTAATGTTGTTTGCCCGAACGTGTAAAATGGTATCTAAAATCATTTTGTCCCTGCCCATTATTTCTGGCACCCCTGTGAGAACAGGTACATGGATATCTCTTCTTTATGGAAAGAACCGTGTATCTAGTTTATCTTAACTTCTGCAGGGGTTTAATTCCAGAATATTACCATTCATATCTTATCGTTCGGTTTTTATGTTGATAATTTGTTTTGGATGAGAATTCTTTTACAGTAGTATCTTATTATTTGAATGTCACAGCGAGAGAGTCTTTGTAATTTTCTGAGTCAGATATACAAATGAATGTCTTAAATCTAGCACCTAATTGTGTCTTACTACTACTACCTGTACCAATTTTTGGCCGCCTTTGGTCCCATAATTTTTGCTAGCTGTTTCGATTTTTCACGTCAAGAAATCACTTTTACCCTATTCTTATAAGCGACTATATTTATTCAGCAAAAAAAAAAAAAAAGACTATATATTGTTAAGTTTGATAATTAATATGCAACATTATATATATCACTAATACACCGAAAAACTTCTGTTGGGAATTTTATTTTCTTACATACTTCACATAATTGTGAATTAACTTTTCTTTTTTTTGGTAGATAATTAATTAATATCCTACCCGATTTGTCTATGGATGCCTTTTGAAGTATTGAATTGGCTTGGAAATTTGGAATAAATGTCTGATATTCCTATAAATCGAGTAAACCATAGTACTAGTTTTTTTTTTCTTGTTAGGGGAAAGGGGGAGTAGGAGCTTAAACCACTTAGTGCTTTGCGGGGAACCATAGTACTAGTTAACTAAGAGACAACATTACAATTTACAACATATGATAACAAGATAATAATATAGTACGTGGTGCTAGAAAATCTCCTTCCATAAGGTAACAAGAACAACTGATCCCATATGATGTTTCTAATGAAAACAATCCAATTGCTAGAATTTAAAAATAGAAGGCATACAATGTATGTCAAATCAGGTATGCAGTTATTATTTTATAGCTGAAAATAACCTTATTTGAAATTTGAAATAAGAAAACAACATAAAGCTGTGATAAAATAGGTTCAGCTCTCTATTACGCCAGTACGCCTTGATAAGCTTCCAGTTGAATCTGAAACCATAGCAATACGATCTTAAAAGCGTTGTAGAAGAAAATAAAACAAATAAGAGGAGAGGAGTAGTTGTTTAGGAACTATGCTTTATTGATTTAATATTTGTGTGTTTGTAATACTTTTCAAGACCCCTTATATAGGCATAGAGTCATACATATAATTTAAATGTACATAAATAGTTGGAAAACTAGGGGGATCAATAGGTATAATAGTTATCCATAATAATCTATCATTACAAGATTAATTCAAGTGAACAATGAACCGAAAAATTATGTTTCCCGTCTTTGATTCATTAATTATCGGTATGAATTTTCTACAATGTCACTCACTAATATAAATTCGTGTAGCGTCTCATGTTATAACATAATATCCAATGAGAAATACGTATACGTGACAGTAAAAATAATAATTATCTCATAATTATTTTAAATAACTAATTTTAAAGGCATATTTCCATCATTATCATCGTGCTTCTGTCTTCAAGAGACTATGTCCACAGGAATAATCGAGTCATAGACTCTCTCCGAAGCCTTCTTTGCCTAAAGAAGAAAGAGGATTCTTGATTTAGTAAGAAAATTGCAGAAAATATGGAGTAAGGGAAAAGATGCCAAGGAGGGAGAGGACGCTGTACTTCTTGCTCCCAGTTAGTGCGTATGGTAACAGTGAAAAGTGATGTCACTTGGACTAGGAGCGCGCATATGATCCCCAGCCAGAGCCCCTGTCAGAATGACGTACAAGGTTTCATAAAGTTTCTTACATTTTTCTTGAATGCCAGACAGAGGGCTCAAGAATATTACCTTTCCACCAACGTGCAACACAAAGGCTAATAAAATGGCCGCTGGAATTCCGACTAAATAGTATGACCCAAGATTTACATATGCACCAATCTTCTGCCATCCACATCCTCTAGCAGCACCTAAATGTCCACAGATAGCAAAAACAGAGTAGCCACTAGATTTTAAATCACGTATTAAACAACTAAATATCTCAATTGACAGTGTTCGAACAATATTCCTTTTCAAAGGCTCTGTATTATGCAACAGTCCCTTAAATTATCGGCAAATCTTTTCGGGACAAAAATATTTTAAAAGCTCAGGTGAACCGTTTTTTCAACATTTTTTTCTGTGCCAGGAAAAGCTATTCCCTGATCATTGTACGCAAAACAAAATCACTCTGGACGGGATATTTGTAATTCAGAGTAATTGATGAGAGAAAGTGAGATAGAGAGGTAGGTCTCGCTCGGAACCCACACCTGTCCGAATAGGGCTCCCTTGTTCGGATAGGTGTGAATCTCAGACGGGACCCACTTCTCTCTTTATCTCTCTCCGAAATTGCTTTGTAGAATCGCGATCCGACTCTGATCATTGCAGTTTGCAGCATCTTGAGTCCTAGTACGCTGCAAACGATGTCATTACAACTATAGGGGCCCTAACAAGGTGATTTTTTTTAATCTTTTCCCAATGAAACAGCCTTTGAAGATTTTCTCTTTTTCTATCTTAAAAAGCAGCTAGTCAACATATTGATGTGGACTTTAGCATGAGAGACTTGAAAAACCTGAAAGAACATTCTGGAGGCCGTCTAAAAAGTTGGATATTGCAAGAATTGGCATCATAATTGCTACATATCTGACCACTTCTATTTCATCGCTATAAGCATAGCCCCAGATGTTACGTATCCATATCATGACTGATCCAACCAATATGCCCTCGGTGATTGCCATCCCCAAGACAACATGTACCGCTAAACGTGCAGATCCAGAATGTCCAGCTCCTAATTCATTTGAGACCCGAGTGCTGTAAAGAAGAAAAACAAGGCATAAGTACAATGCTAAAGTGGATGTCATGTTCCAAACCTCCATCCCTGATCATAAGATTCATAATATATCAGAACTAGATTTTAACATCAGGTCCCGCATGACTCACCTTACGGAACTACCGAGTCCAAAGGGGATCATCCAAGCCATTGCAGCTGTATTAAGACTGGCAAACATATATCGTGAGAGTGCAAGTCTAAACGGCAACCAACAGTCATCAGCAAATTCAGAAAATCCTTGGTAAAAGGATTACCAAACATAAGAACTAACCTGATAGAAAGCACTGAAGTTTCTAACGTTGGATTAGGAAGAAGACCAGATAGGAGAACCATCATTTCGAATGACCACAATTCCAAGCTGTTTAAAAGCATGATATAAAAGATCCTTAACAGGGTATGAACAATGATAAAATATTTTCCAACTGGTATTCAACCCAGAAAGTGAGGAGTATACAAGAGAGTGAAATTATTCCTTTTGTCATGCTAGTAACCATATAGAGTGTCTAAATATAGAAATTACCAGACCATGACAGCTGAAGGAATAGCAAGTCTCAGAAAAGAGAATATATTGTGCAAGGCCTCCTTTGAGAAACCCGTCCAGGTTTTTACACATGAAGACGAGAACTTCACATAAAGTACCAACAGCAACACGTTAAGCCAATAGGAGATGGAATTTGCCAAGGCAGCTCCTCTGTACCCCAGACCAGTTTTAAATACTAGAATCCAACATATAAGGACGTGCACTACAGTTGTAACTCCTGAGCATAGCATCATTGGGAAGACAATGTTTTGGGTTTGTAAGAATTTAGTAAGGCACTGCAGAAGCCCATAGGCAAAAAGACTTGGGATCATGAAAACGGCATATTCTCCGGCTTCAGTTGCTATATCATGTTCTTGACCAAAGACAATCAGAAGCGATCTTGTGTTTGCCCAGATGATTGCCAGGGGTATGCTTACAAGTAGAAGAACAAGCATGGCTCTCTGCATGTGTATACCCATTATATGGTACTGTTTTGCCCCATATGACTGGCCACATAATGTATCCAATGCACTCGACATTCCTAACTGTTCAAGTACAAAATGGCAAAAAGTTACACGCAATGAATTCTTTTGGAAAATAACCAATTTTTTTTTGAGGAAATTACACTTTGCACACTAAATTATGGGGTTCTGATACTTTGCACCCCATCTTTCAATTTCGTGAAAATTGAGCCAAATAACTTTTAAAATTCGTTGATTTGCACCTCATAGCCAAATTAGACATTAAATGTGACATTTTTTAAAAACTTTGAAGTGATTCCAATTGGTCACATTTAACGGTCAATTGGTTTGTGAGGTGCAAATCGAGGAAAACATTACGAAATTGGAAGATGGGGGGTGCAAAATGTTAGTACCTCTGTCATACAACGATATTTTGTTATGAATAAAGATTTTTCCTCTTGATTCGTAGCATTACCTTACTCTGTGTAGGATTTCAAGAGGCTTTAATTAGTAAATACGTGGTGATTTTGAGATAAAATTAATACTTGATTTAATAGTTTCAAACCTTGATTATTGTCTGAGGTAGTGAGATTTAGAATTCACTAGTGACCAGTTTTTTATCCATGATGTTGAGATGCACGTTTGGAGCCAATTTAATTTTGGAAGTTAGTAAGATGGGTTTCGTAAAAAAATCATCGCGTGTGATTTTTGGACACCTAGTCGGTCGATTGTTTATCCATTAATGTGTAGTGCAATTTTGGAGATATTTTATCCATCGGAAGCTAGTAAGACGATATATGAACATATGAATAGAGATGAACGTTTGTGGATAATAACACGGGAATAACCTGCTAGATAATTGATGAAACTTAACAACTAAGTTTTGGAAACTTAGTCACTAAGCTAGGGAATTTAAGCAGCCATAGGTGATGACTCTTGCAAGTTATTCAAGCTCGAGGAAGTACGGCTAAAACCTAGAGGAGCTAGAGGTGTCATGCAAAGGTAGAATCGACCATGACTGGGCAAGGCTACCTAGTGAATTTTGGCCATTGGTGTGCTGCAAAGCTGCTCCATGTTGTTAGGTGTCAAAGGGACAAAGGTTGCATTTTTAGATATGGCGCCAGTTAATGTGTGAGTTTGAAACCCTGTGAGTGGTGAGATTACACGGTTGTGATCACACCAGCCCCATCTAATGGTCAAAACGTGGCCAACGCATTAATGAACCTCGACCCGAACGAAACCCCTCGACCCGAACGAAACCCGCGAGCCTCCCCCCCCCTTCGTCTTCGACTCCTCCCCCCCTTTCGAAAATCCTCTCGCCCTAACAGAGCCTCCCCCCTGAATCGCCTTCCTCTTCGACTCCTCCCCCCTTTCGAACAAGAAGGTGGCTTTTGAACAAACTGCCAAAGCTCAAAACCCGACGAGTTTTAGGGGCAAAAGGTGGCTTTTGAACAAGAAGGGTACAACAAAACAAGGAGCCAATAAAATCAAGCTTAATAAAATTTGATGAACTGTTGGTGCATTGTTTGACACCTCCGGCTCCAGCTCTGTTTTTTGTCTTGTATTTGGCTGTTGGCTTTTGGTTTAATTGTGCTCATAAACTTAGCAACAATGGAGTAATTTTCTCGATCAAACCTTACTCATTTGGGCATGTAGAAGTCGATCTTCATATGTACCAATTCGTTTGATGAACAGCAGCAGTTCGACAGGTATTGAAAGGGGGGAGGAGTCGAAGAGGAAGGCGATTCAGGGGGGAGGCTCTGTTAGGGCGAGAGGATTTTCGAAAGGGGGGGAGGAGTCGAAGACGAAGGGGGGGGGGGAGACTCGCGGGTTTCGTTCGGGTCGAGGGGTTTCGTTCGGGTCGAGGTTCATTAATGTGTTGACCACGTTTTGACCGTTAGATGGGGCTGGTGTGATCACAGCCGTGTAATCTCACCACTCACAGGGTTTCAAACTCACACATTAACTGGCGCCTTTTAGATATAGCGGTTAACCAGGTTGATATATCGATTGACCCAATATTGGCCGCTTCACACAGCGATTGACCAATTAGATTTCTAAATTATCAGTGCGCCTATATTTATGATTGTTGGGACAACAGACACCTGTAGCAGTCGATCGGTACAATGGAAATTTTGATAATTTGTCCTAAACGGCTAGAAACAACTATTTACTTAGAGTTCATACACAACACCAAAAAACGAGGCCAACAAAACATTAATCTATGGAGGCTCAGAGCCCTCATGCAGCTAAGTTAATTTCGTAATGCGCAGGATGAAGGGGTAGCCTCCAGAAGAGATATTTATGGCAAGAAGGTTTGCTATATTGTTTGCACTATAAACATGCGATATTAGGTAAGTCATGCGACAATTTCTTGTAACAGCTAATAACACCCTCCTGTTTTTCTATCTTTTGTTCTCACAGTAGTCACTTTCTATCCTTTGAATACTCCTTCTACACATTTCCAACTAACCAAACACGATTTCCATGGCTTCTAACACAGACAAGATTGAATAGAACAAAAACAAAAAGAAGAGACTTTTGTTGACTAAACAACCAAGAACTGTAAACAATTCCAAAAACTAAAATCCAGAAAGAAGCTGAAGAGAACCCAACTCACCAACAAGGTGAAACCGGTGACAGATGCGAAAGAGGTGGCCATTGAAGCACCAGAAAGAGCAAGTTCACCAAGATGACCAACAAACATGATAGATATCATCTGCAAACTATATTGTAAGAGACACACAGATATCAGAGGCCCTGCCAGCCATAGCTGCTTTGTTACTTCTTCAATAACTTTATTTTTCTGCCTTCCATCTCTGGTTATTCCATTTTTGTCGGGGATTTGGATCAACGGTGATATCAGAGATGCCTCCTCTCCTGGTTCTCTCTCCATTTTCTGCTTTGTTAGAACAAGACACGAACGCACACACTGAGAAACTTCGGGCGGGCTACATATATGGTGACTTCTATAATGAGGTTGACATAACTTAAGGTCTGAAGTGACCTTGGTGTTTGGTTTTTCTTGCTGATTACATTTTTCTAGCATTTTGAGTTCCTCGTATCATACCGGGGTATAAGAGTAAGCTCCCCCCAATGAATGATAATTAATCAAATGTCATTGTCGCCCTGCTACTTCTATTTGGTCATTTATGGTGTTTTGGGTTTCCTTTTTTCCTTTTTTTGGTTCCTTTCTCATTCTTCTTCTTCGGAGTTTATAATTAATGTGCGGCAGCTGCCTATGGCCTCCTATTCAAACACACGGACAGAAAAAGACGTCCTTAATTTAGTGCATATATATATGCATATACATAAACATATATATGCTTTACTTGAGATCTGAGTCATCCCACGTGTTTACGAGTGGAGCGACGTTAATTGGCTGTATTATAGATTATATATGATTTGTTCGAAATAAATGTACGAGTAATCTTTATAACATTTGGTCACAAATTATTTATCATGGTCATTTTATGATGCCCACGGCTACTCTGCACATTGAGTATGGAAACGATAATCATGATGACGTTTCAGTCTTATCGAGATTGATTAAACAAAGCCATGTTTTTTTGACTCATGTGAAAGTTGTTCCAATTATATGCCAAGTCTAACTAAAGGTGCAAATACTGCCAAAAGCTTTCCAAACCGCTCGTTGTCTGCAGCATATTCAGAATAGCAATGGAATACATGAAGCACGTCAGTATTAAATAATGAATGTCACGACAATCTATTAGATGCCAAACTTTTAGCAAGTCCAAAGAAATACAGGCAAACTTGCGCTCAACCAATAACATGTTTTTCCTCTCTTTTCATGTTCCACCTTCTCGATCGCCACGCGCCCTTCCTGACTGGACACCACATCTCGTCCTTAACTCATTCCGACACTGTAAGATCGTTTGGGCACGCCTTATTCCGAAGGGCTTCTGGGCATTATTACGAAATATGACTCTCCACCTATTTCTTTGTGTGCTTACTCCCCTTCTCCGCTATCAAATATCATAGTACGTGTATATATATATATATATATAATTAAGGTGGCACTGAAGCAGTGGGCTGAGTCCGGGAATACATCTTCTGGCCCATCTTCCTCTCACCAGTTAACATCTCTTGTTGGGTCGTCAGGTACCTGCTATCATCTCAATGATCCAAAGATATCAGTTAGTGCAATTGCAGCCCATGACAATATCAGGAGTAAAAGTGGCATTAAACGTTGTTGGGAGAGAAATGAGACGCAGAAGGGAAATCACCGAAGAAGGGTAAAGATGGCGCACAGCTGCCAGAGAATCAGTCGGAGCTTCTGCTGGCTGATCTTTTCCACCCCTGATGTTATTAGTTCTCCCAAATCTGGTTTGCGCAGAAAAATATCCAAGAGCCCTCGCAGTAGGAAGAAAGGTGATGCAGTTTGTAAAGTTCCACATGTTGACGTTTCCCTTTTTACTTTAAAGGCTGAGGAGGCAGGCCAATACATGCACCCAGTCTCCTCATGAAGTTGATAATGTGGAACTGTCGAGGGATGGGGACACCTTCAGCAGCGAGAGCCCTCCAGGATTTGGTGAAGACCATAGATCCGGTGGAACATTTTCTTATGGAGAGTAAGTTGGTTTGTGGTGCTGTCTTGTGTTTTGAAGAAGTTGGGTTTTTTTGTTTATTACTGTGCCTCCTATCGGTAGGAAAGGAGGGCTGATGTTTTGTTGGAGTCTGGGTTTCTGTTTTAATGTCTTGTGCAAGTCTAATAATGTGATTCATTTGGAAGTGGAACTGGGTGGAGAGGACCCTAGTTTTCTCTGCTCTTTGGTTTATGGTCCACCTGTGTGGAACGAGAAAGAAGTTTTCTGGCAGGAGTTGAGACAACTTGCTCCGGCTGATAGTACACCATGGATATGCTTGGGCGATTTCAATGATATAACTCAGCAAAATGAGAAACAAGGAGGCAGACACTTTCAGGCTTCTGAAACCTGGGGGTTACATCAGTTTCTAGTTCAAGGTTTACGTGGTGTAATAAAAGACCGGGATTGGCGAACATTAGAGAGAGGCTGGATCGGGGTATTTAAATGTCACATGGAGGATGGCGTTTCCAAATGCTGTGATTAAACACTATCCCATCACTAATTCAGATCATGTTCTGTTGACTTTGTCATTATTTGGCATTGATAATTCAGCTCCTTCATCCTTTGAATTTGAAATGTTTTGGACAAGAGATCCGGCTTGTTATGGGGTGGTGGCCGAAGCTTGGGCTGGAGTTGGTGATGTAATCCTTGCTTACGGTTTGATTAAAAAAACAAGGGCAGCTCGTTATGCTTTGAGGCAATGGCATAAAGCACATTTTGGGGAATATTCAAGATTATATTCAGAGAGTGATAAAACAGCTTGCCTTTTGTCAACTCAGTGAGCCTAGCCAGTACAATATAGCTATGAAGATTGATGTAAAGTTTGCCTTGGATGAGTAGATGGGTAGGGAGGAAGTCCTTTGGAGGCAAAAATCAAGAGAGACTTGGCTGACATCCAGTGATTTGAACACAAAGTTTTACCATTCCTCAACCGTTATTCGAAGATGCTGTAATTAGATTCTAAAGCTCAAGAGTGATGAGTTGGATGGGTTTCAGGTAGAGCAGCTATCGGTAAAGAAATATTGGCGTTTTATCAACAATTGTTTACTTCTAGCAGCCCGGATATACCCACTGATCTAGAACATCTGATTTAGCCACTGATAACTCCAGAGGATAATGTCATGCTCACTCAACTGCTGGATTCAGAGGCGATATTCAACACTATCAAGAAAATGTCACCCGAAAAGGCTACGGGCCCTGACGGTATGACCGTTTTCTTTTTCAGATTCTTTTGGGATGTGTTTGGGTCAGATGTAGTCCGAACCATCCAAGATTTCTTTACAAATGAGTATATGCTACCTGCTCTTAATCATACAAATATTACAATAATATCGAAAGTTGATAATCTTACTAAGGTGAGTCAATTTCGGCCTATTAGTTTATGTAATGTCATTTATAAAGTTATCTCCAAGATTATGACAGATGTTGCCTAGGCTCATTTCACCATTTCAAATTGTTCCGTGGCGTGCCACTCAAGATAACTATATAGTTGCTGCGGGAATTTTTCATTGTATGAATCCCAAGCAAGGGCGTGGAGGGTGGATGGCCATTAAACTTGACATGGAGAAGGCTTAAGATAGAGTGAAATGGAGTTTTGTGTTGACAGTGTTGAAAAAATTTGGTGCTTATCAATTACCTCTTTCTTTATTCTTATAAATGGAAGCCTGTTTTACATGTTTAGACCTACGAGGGGTATTCGGCAAGGGGATCCTTTATCACCTTTGTTGTTTATTATGTGTTAGGAAGTGTTGTCCAGGTTACTGTTGAGAAAAGAGAACAACGGTAGATTGAAGGGAATAAAAGTGAGTCGGACAACACCGAGCATTTCTCACATTTTGTTCGCAGATGATCTACTACTGTTTGGTAAGGCTACTTTGCGTGAAGCCACTGTTTTGGATGATTGCCTTGGCAAGTATATGGCGTGATCAGGCCAAAAGGAGAATTGTGCTAAATCCTCAGTGTACTTTAGTAAAAAAATTTGTGGTCAGTAGTTGATCCCTATTCTAGAGCAACTTCAAATGAGGAAACATCTGGGTCTGCCGTTGAGTACTCCATGGTCGAAGATAGTGGTTGCTATTGAGATTAAGGAGAAGTTCCTGGAAAAAATAACGGATGGAAAGCAATGGTACTATCACAAGTTGGGTGCACTATGATGATCAAGGCGGTAGCTGGAGTAATACCGTCCTACCTATTGAGTTATTATGCTATGCCGAAAACCTGGTGTAAGGACATTGACAGAGAACTTAAACTTTTTTGATGGGGGTATAAGACTGAAAAGTCATGAAACCTCTCTTTAAAAGCATGGAAAATCATATGTACACCGAAACAGGAAGGACGTTTAGGTATGCATTTAACTCTATTGTCAATTATACTTTGTTGTCTAAATTAGCTTGGATAATGCTAAGCCAAAGGGACAGATTATGGGTGCGGGTGTTAGAGGGAAATATTTGACAGGGAGTATAGTTCTGGAGGCATGGGTGTCACCTGCGGATTCGTGGAATTGGAAAAGCATTATCCAGCATGTAAGGCTTTGAGGGGAGGGCTGTGCTATAAAGTGGGGACTGGCTGAGACATCTCTGCACTAAGAGACCCTTGGGTATGGTCAATTCCTGGGTTTAAACATGTTCTCCGAGAAGGAATTGTGATCGAGCAGGAGAATCTAATGGCGAGATATTTTATGATTATGGATGGCAGACGATGGGATGAAGAGAAGCTTAGGCAGTTGTTTAACTAGGAAATGTCAGCAGTATCCCCTATCGAATTCATTAAGAGTCTGCCTCATCATCCAAACCTGTCACCCTGGCCTCATATGTTTGACCTTGGGAACGAACACCACGAGCCACAGTTCGCAACTCGACAGACACCTTTTTCTGATCCTCTAATTTGCCTTCCAGCCTCCACAACATTAGAGAGTAGATTCCAATTCTTCGTCATGCGAAAACTCAGTAGCATCCAGGGCGGCGAGCATTGTCACACTATGAGAAAGGTCTCACATGATCTTATCAACTTTTACACGGCGGGGAAGCAATAGAGAATCCCTCATCAACTCTTCAATCAAAAGAGGTTGGGCATAGGGCTCGAACGCCATGCAGAAGACAATGGAACCTCAGTATCGGACTCCTAGAGATCATCTAAAGTGGAAGGGCTAACAAATTTCCCTTCATGCACCTCGAAACCACCAGCAACACCACCCGCTTGTGTACTAAACTCCCTAACTGGTGCGGACATATAAGTCCCCGAGTCATCAACAATAGTGGCTCCAAGTACATTAGGCCGCTCTAAAGAAGGCACTTTCATTGATGGACGGACTGCAGATAAAACCCTCGATGATGGAAGCGCGATAGAACAAGCTTTAGGATCGACTCCAACCTCAGGCAAGTATGATCCACTTGAAGAGTTAGAATCAGACAATAAAATTGCATCCTGAAAAATTGAAGAAGCACTAGGCTTATTCTCACCGCCAGCCTCCGAGCGATTCGCTGGGGAGTTTCAGGCATATCCGACGTCAGTGTGGTCACTAGACTGGAACTTCTTCCCAAACCCCAGGAGATAAAGATGGCCCACCAAGAACAGAACCAGGGTCTGTTGATAGGTGATTGAAAGGGTGGGCCCCAACCTCAGAAATGTCCCTAACTTTGGGGTCAGCCGCCTCCGTATGAACCTAAAAAATGGGGCTAAACATACGAAATACATCCCCAGAACTTGCAAACAAATGGAAAATGGTAAATTTGCAACATATCCACAAGCAAAGGTGAAAAAAAGAAAGAGTTTACAACAAAAATCACTAACCGTTGTCCACCCCGCGCCTAAAAAAATTACAGCTCAAAGGAGCCTGATACTCGTCCTCCTTAGCATTAGAGGGAATGAGAGGAGACATCTTCCTCTTTTTGGAAGAAGAACGATGGGAAGGACCCTTGGCCTCAGGAGAATGTCTTCGTTTCGAAGAGGCACCATCCAAAGATAGGCGAGAACCAGTCTTGAAGCTGTCGCATGGAGAACATTCACGAGAACTCTAAGAGGTTGAGGTTTAGGTACAATGTACCCTAAGAGACCTTCATTCTCTCTGCTGACCACAACATCCCAGTCCACAGAGCCAATATGAGAAATAGCATCCACACAGGCCAGCTCTTCCGAAGTCAAGTTCGTAACTTCTCTTATGTGAAGATCTGGGACGATGCCAAACACCCGGTACAAGGAAGAATTTCTCTTCTCCTCCTCACCAGGAAAACGTTCCCATCAAGAACCAAACATGAAAAAATAGCGTTCATGCCACCCTTTGCTATTATCAGGATAAGAAGTGATAGGGGAAACCCTCTGATTATGAGCGCAGAATTACCAAAATTTTATAACCTGAGTAGCGCAAATGGGTGTATAAAACCACAAGAACTCCTTCAGGGTTAACTGACACTCGAGCCCCATGATAGGGCAACCAAGCAAAACATCTAAGCATTGTGAACTATTTGGGTTGGAAAAAGACAAAGATCTAAAAATCCGCCGAACACTTAGGAGAAGAGGAAACCTTATCCTTGATTTCAGTGGAGCCTCGAAGAAGCACGTCTCTCCCAAATCTCAACTGGTATACGACGTTTCATTAGCATAAAGAAGGCGGAAACGAGCCCCCTTAGGAAATGATACTTGGTGTAGAAGCCTTAAAATCGGCTTCCACCATCCGACTAGGGCCCCAATTGTTGGCTTTTGTGCACAATCGAGATTTTGATAATTTTAATAAATGGATCAAGTTTATAAAACAGACATGTTCAAAGACAAAGAGATTTTGATGAAAGAGCTAAAGACTTGAAGAAAGAAGGTCAAGAAGATGCAAGAAGCTCAAAAGTGAAGATTCAAGACCTTAGGCTATAAACTTTGTAACTTTTTACTTCACTTTTGACAAGCATTATAAATCACACTTGCATATCTTTGAAAACGTGCATAAACCGTTTTACCTTTTGTTTGAAAGATTAAAATATTTTTAAAGGTTTCAAAACACCACAATCATACTCTCAAACCTTCCATATACTTATGAGAAGTCTTTAAAACTGAGTGTTTAAAAGTGGTAAAAAACATGGTTTTAAAAGAACCAGACTATGTGCTTAAGTTGAGGAAGTCGACTAGCTGATGAAGTGGTCGATCGGTCTTCGACTGCTTGGTATAGAGGTCGATCGGTTGTTTTTAAAATAGAGCCGTTGAGCTTCTGACAATAGAATCGTTGACACATTTTAACAGACGACTCCCAATGGCTATAAACTGTTATTTTTCATATGTGACATATAAACACACATCCATAACATCCAAAATGAATACACAATGACCGCATATCATTTAGATCACTTGAGAAATATTTCAATCCTTCATATTCCATATTTCTCATATCATTTACACAAAACACACTTTCATATCCTTGTCTTTGTGTAAATAAAGAGATAGAGCTTTCCAATTTTATATCTACTCTTTGAGAGAGTTTTATTCTTCAATCTTTATATCAAAAGAGGTAATTCCTTTAGTAAGGGTTGTTCACTAAAAAAGAAGCTTTAAAAGGGAATATCTCAAGCTTGGGTGGATTGTGAGTGGTGTGCCCGAGAAAAACCATTTGGTTGGGTTTGAGTGTTGAACCCGAGAAAACAATTGTATGGTTCTCTAGCACCCAGAAGATAGAGTGTATGCTATTTGAAGAATAATGGGAAAACCTCAAGGCTCGGTGAAGAAGCTTGAGGGGTGGATGTAGGTAAGGCTGCTCAACCCCGGTGTAGGTGTCGGTTTTGGCCAAAACCGGCACCTACACCGGATATGCTGATTTTTTTAAAAATGTCACCTACACCGTTAAGGGCAAAAATAAGCCCTTAGCGATGTTGGTTTTAGCGGTGGCGGTTTCCGGTAATCCTACATTCATATTGACCAATTTTTTTAACATATTACGCACATAGAAAATATAAACTCTACACTAATCCAATACAATCCAATCCAATCCATTCATGGTTCATTTACAGCTCTATCCAAAGGCTTTTGATTCTATCTCTATTTCATTCCTCATTCGATATAAGAATTACAAGTCACAACTAAAAGATGGAAGCATGAACCACGGGTGCTTTTAGTTTTTCAATCAATTTTACTCGACTATTAAGATAGCAATTACTACTACAAGATTTACCAACAGATAGCAATTACTACACATAATAGATGGAAAGAGACGTCATGCAAATTTTATTTAGCAAACTAAGAGGGAATATATCATGATGCTATCACATTTAATTCATAGAATACACTCACAGAGCTCCAGCATTGATGAATCCATGATAGTGGGATTGGTGGCTACATTAAGATAAACAGAAGGACCCATTGCCACCGCCAGAACTAAGTATCTCTTAGCAGGCTGCAAGGCAGGAGGAAAAGAACTAGGTTATCCTCAGTATTATTACCACTACAATTATTATTATTGCATGGTGAAAGAGGGGGGAGGGAAGAATTGGCAAGTTCACTCTTGATTGTTAACTATTACACTATAATACACCACTGCACAGGATGATACCATAGAAGTTTTTTTTAAATAGAATCACCAAACAAGTCTAAGAAGAAGACAACATAAACAAGAGAGCAGTTCGGACATTAGCATGCAACCAGATTGATGTATTTAATAGGACTAGTACAGGGAGATTTGGTAATAAATGCAGTGATCCCCAAGAGAATGGTTATAATTTATCCATATATTACTTGCTTTCACATTAGCAATTCTACCAGTTTGGACATAATACCTTTCTCTGATAAGCAAAACAGTTCACTAAAAAGAGTACTATTGGTGGTGAAAGCCAAGTCTACAGAACATGAGTCTTTACCCTTTTTAACAAAAAGTGTTTAAAACACCTTTGGACAGAAAAATGACGTGAAAGATCTAACACAAATCCTATATGAAGAATAATGGCACATTGTTCACCAAAACCAGATTTAGATGGTTTTGACTAGAAGGAAAAGATAGGAAATAAAAGTCATTAGAAACACGATAAGATATGTTGGGCAGCACAATTATAATGAGAAGAAATGTGCAGGAAATATATCTCAAGTGGAATTACAAACCATTTAGCAACAATAAGAGGGGACTTCTTCGGAAGCAAATCATCCAGCACTGGTTCAAGTCCTGGATACTGCATATCGAGCAGAGATTATGAATAAATATCCAAGTAGTTTTTTAAATCTTTTCTTCAAATTCGAGAATAAAAAAAATTCACTGTAAATGTCACCTCCTCTGCAATACTTTGTTTAATTTTGCGTTGAACAGATGCCTTGACTTGATTTTGTGCAGAGACCTCTTCAGAGGAAAACCTAGAACACAACAAAACATGCATGGCTCATGGTAAAAATGTTGCATTCACCAAAAAAAGGTATAATCGAAAGTAGAGATAAATACAAAAGGCATATAAAAATTCTAATAATGCGTAGTACAAAACCATAGTCATAGTGCCATCAAAATAAAGAACACCAAAAACCACAACAACAAAAGTAAATAGTACACTCGAAAACCCTAATCCATTCACTTTAATGATTGTGCCCATTTTTTTGCTTAACATATCACGCAACATTAGAACACAACACATCCCAATCACCACCACTCCATATGCAGATACATCAAGAAATCCTGGAAGAGCCTACAAAAAGGTGATCCCTGCAGTCCCCAAATACATGACCACCCAAACAACACGCAATCTGTTCCCCCCACCTAATGTGTGGTACTTAATTATCTAAGCATGACTACAACCTTCACCTACTAACCCACAACCTACTCAAACCAGTCATGGAAAAAATACCCAAACCCACATACAAAGGAAACCAGATCTATACACAAACACACATACCCAAATTCAACAGCTAAAAGGAAAAAAATAGAACACAAAGCTAACCTGGGCCACTGCCTGTGCACCGGCCGACAGGAGAGGGAGGGGAGGGCCGGAAGGGAAAGAGGGAGACGGGACTGGGGAGCTACTGCCAGCTGCGTCAGGGGGCACTGGGCACTCGGTCGGTAGTGGGCAGGGGCTTAGGGCTGGGATTTGGGAATGAGATTCGGAATTGTGGAACACAGTGGGCACTGGGCACTTCGCGTCCTCTTCCTTCACTTAAAACGTGCTTTTCACCTTTTTTTTAAATAAATCCGGTTTCCCGGGGTCAGGGTTCCCAGTGCCGGGTAACTTGGGAACCGGGATTACCCTCAGGATTTCAAAAAAAATGCAAATCGGTGTCGGTGCCGGTACCACCGGATTTTCCCGGTGGCACTGAACACCCCTAGATGTAGGCTGGTTTGCCGAACCACCAAAAAATTAAGTGTTTGCTTCTATATCTATACTCTTTACTTTTAGCACGTATTTATACTTGTTGCATATTATATACTTGTGCTAAATTAGTAGTTACTTTGCAAACACGTCTTTGAAGGTTAAAAGCAAAAAGTTTAGAAAACCAATTCACCCCTCTTGGGTTGCCTTAATTCTAGGACTCACACCAATGGCCCTTATGCCTCTCAGGTAACTTCGAAGTTCTAGCAACTCCACTTGAAGAACCAGCAATATCATCCATTGTATGGAAGCAAAGAGGCGAGTAAATGGCAGAAAGCAAATGAGAGATCGAAAGCGAAGAATCGGAGAACAAGAGGGGAAGCTTGGAACCTAACAGTGGCGTAGAAGTGTGACCTGAAATGACGCGGTTATTTAAAGGATAATATGGTGTCCAGATACGGAAGATGACACATTAGAGATTTTCTACAAATCCTGAAGCAGTGCCCACCAAACCACAATCTCATGAACCAAAGACGCCTCTGCAAAACGGGTAAGCAATCACCCCAAATTACTAAAATATCCATCATCATGGGAGACAATCGAAGTGTTTTCTCAGGAAAATTCGAGAACATGCCGAAATAAATTTGAAAATCAAGTGACATCGTTGCCCACGAAGGCCACGATTAAATGAGCATGTCGACAACAACGTCTATAAAAGGACAAACATACATCCAAGGATGGCAAAATGGAACAAAGATCAACTTTAGCAAAAATTGGTGAAGCCAATCAACTCCCTTACCTTCCTCTAGACATCCTCGCCGTCATTTTTAGCTACACATCTAAGCAAAGTGTTGAGGACTTGAAAAGGTTCAAACTAGTGTCCAAAGAGCTTTATCATGCAGCTTTAAATAATTTATCCAACAAAAAGATGAATCTCGAAGACTACTCAACCCCTTGGCAGCCAACCGATACCTGGTACTTGGTCATAGAATGCTGTCGAGAAGTGAGAAACCTCCACAAGGCGTTTGTGGAAGCAGCCCGACGACTCAGGGAAGAATCAGACACTCTCGCAGTCGTCAACATGCTAGAAGGGATGCATCGGGAAGGAATAAATTAGCCCGTTACTTCCTGGCAATCCTCTACCATGCCGCGGTAGAGGAAATGTTCCGTCAACAAGCTCGAAAAATAATCCAGAGCTTGAGAATATAGCTAGGAAGAAAAGGAATGAGAGTGCTGACGTGGAAGGTGGAAGGCTGGCTAAGGTGCCACCTCAAATATAGAGGGGTACTTTTCCACGTGGATGATTACCTTCCTATCCAGGTGGCTACAACCCACCCTTCATGGCGGACCGCCGGGAGAAAAAGCGAAAACATAAGCTTTTGTAAAACATGTTATGTAAATAGAGTGTTCAACACCTTTTATTAGTACATGTTGAGGTAATGGCCTGATCCAGATGCTTTATTTCATTTCCAATGATTAATAAAATTAAATTTTATTTTGGGTTAAATGCATGTCATGCCCTTGTGGTATGCGGTAATAGCAAATATCCCCCTGAGGTAAACAAAGTCTTATTCATACCCCTGAGGTAAACATTCAGGAGCAAATATGCCCTTCCGTTATGTTTAGGCATATTTGCTCCTGAATGTTTACCTCAGGGGTATGAAAAAGACTTTGTTTATCTCAGGGGCATATTTGCTATTATCGCATACCATAGGGTCATGGCATGACATTTAACCCTTTTATTTTTATAGAAGTTACTTTTATGGGTTGCCTTGTATGAAACAAAGTGTCACATTCAAAATTAAATCACACGACTACAACTCGAGCGAAAAGTGCACTTTTGCCAAAAATAGACAAACAGAACAGAAGCTGCAAATTACCGACGAGGGAAACATGAACCATATTTGGTAACAACTATCAAAACAAAACCAAATATGGCATGTAAATCTCCGAGTCATCAGGCGTCATAAGGCTACGGCATTAAAAAGCAACATTTTGTATAGGGCATGGTGAAATAATGCATAACAACTGAAACAAATCGCCAAAAGAATTGACAGGGCTACGTGTCATCAATAGATGATAATCAACTAAAGCGTCGGAGGCCGAAAGCTGCTGCATTAAATGTAATGGACTGCCCGAAGCATGGTGAAACGATCTACATCGATTCCTGCAGTCACAAAGCAGTTGGCATGAGCCACGTGTCGTCCTAGACGACAATCAGCCGAAACAGTGATGACAAAAAATGTTCTTAACTATGCTCTCATGTGAGCGAATTATTAAAAATCTCAGATCAACTACGTGTCATCTATAGACGACAATCAGTCGGAGTGTCAAGCATCAGAAACAGTCGCATTAAATGCTACGTGCTGCCTAAGACACGTGAAGGAGATGCACACTGGTCCCACAATCGCTTAAGAAATTCGAAGTGGCCACGTGTCATCCATAGATAGGGAGCACTGAAATAGCGGACAATAAAGATACATAATTAAAGGAAACGTGCAACTCGCAAGGCGAAGAGGCGACGCACGATTAACTGAACGATTTTCCATGAGCAATCCTTATTACAAAGTAACTGCCACAAATATGCAGATATAAAGAGAGAGACCGTCTCAACAGAGAAAAAAAACAAAAAGAAACAAAGAACAACAAGAAGATTAAGAATGCGACCATCAAAGCGAAACCCTACTCATGCCTTGCGTAAAGAACTATGGTCCGAGGTGATAAGTTGGGTTGTCCATAATAACCCAAGAAAATGGCAAAATCTTTGCTTAATATCAAAGTAATTTTGCCAAGCATCTCACGGAACCGTGATATATCGATGTTTAAAGATGAAAGATATGCCACCTCCTTATCCCCTGATTGAGGCATGGAAAATTCTCAGCGAAAAATGTTATGCAAGCCAAAACCCGCATGAGCTTTTCATCCGAGGTAGTGAAAAGATACGCTGGACCGCGACTGTTGAAGAAGGATTAAGGGAGGTTCACGCCTCAACAAAAGGAGGGAACCCAAAAGCTAAATGCCTTCTTGCTTTGGCCTACGACCACCAGGGGGAAGCGCAAGGCAAACTGTCGTGGACATAATCTCAGAGCTTCGAAAGCAATTGCAAGCAGAACAAATGGAAGTCGTACGTAAGGCCATTCAAGATTTGGTAATGTCCAGATGGGGACGTATTGATGAACATCGCTACAGACTGAAGGACAAGTTGGAGTGTCCCAAAGAGGAATCATGTCGCATTTAGACAAAGCCGAGATCCTAATGTCGTTCCCAGAATAGTGGATCAGTTACAGACGCTACTTCTGCAACTATGCAAACAAAGAATTTCGATATTGTGAAATATATTTAGGTTCCACCGGAGATGTAATCGAATGTACGATTCCTCATTGGACCAATATGTGATCATTAATAAAGATTCAGTTCGTTATGCATTAGCTTCACTATCCATGTACCTTCAGCAAACATTCTCAACTTGATTCATAAATGAATTTGCTTAAGAATGGGGGGACTCTGATGATACCAATACTAATAAATCAGATCCAACCCAAACCAATTTGAGCTGGATAGACATGATCACACTCGCATCAAAACCCAACAACAATGATTAGGCTCATATCATATTAAGCCCAGAAGAAGGAATCATGACATGTATCATGGTCAATTATAAAACAACTTATAACGTGTGGTAACTCCATGATCCCAACGTTCTTGTAATCAAAGCAAGTACCTATTAGGGAGACATATGAGGAGCATCTCATAGGACACAACGTTACAGGAACTAGATTTCCGCCAAAAAGGAAACGGGAGAACGTGGAATAAATGCTATAAAAGGAGAAGATGATAAACGTAAAAGGTATGTGATTCGATAACCATTGAATAATAACATTCAGATAAGATATAAATACTGACTTAAGCATCAGAGATGCCTTACCCCGATGTCTGGAGTCATTTTTGCTATTTTTACATAAGGAGTTACGTGAAGCTTGAGATGCATTTACTCTGATGTGTTGTCCATAAATCAACTGGTTCATCAGGGACCATCCCTGTAAACCACATCATTCCATGCTAGTTCACTATGGGCTTTCGGTGGCGAAAGTTTTCAAGAAAATTCTATTGGAGAAGAGATATTATTCTTTGTGGAGTCTACCTTAAAATTAAATCGTATACCTTTAATAATGTCGTTCCAAATATCCTATTCATGATTAGGCTACTTCCCCAAACCACCATCAATAATTTTCTATTCAATAATAACGTGCGAGATATATATGACACTTGTGAGGTTACTTTCCAACACCTCCATCAATAATTCCCTAGAGTTTGAAGAGCAAAGAAAGGCAGAGCTATCTAATTGCAATTGCTTTTTACCTAGGGAAAAAAATAAAATTCTGTTAATAATTTTTGTATTTTATGTTTGTGTAACAGATCCTTTAATATATAATCCTGATCACTTCTGTCTTTGGATTGGTCCCATCTCATCTGTTAACACATATGACATCCTTAAGTTAAATATCGATCATCAAATATAATAAAGAGGATTTACAACATCAATTACTATGATCTCCGAAGCAAGTTTATATATTTAGATAAATTGGGGTGCCTGTAACCTACCTCCCAGGCCAGGGGGGCCCTTTTTCCCTCTTCTCTTTACCTTTGTTCCTAGCTTCTTCTCTTTTTTTTTTTTTTTTCTTTCTTTAGCATGAACAAGCTTTTTAGTTTGGAAAGTGATCTGCCCAACTTTTATCCTCGATGTCTTAATAGGTTCCTTGGAAAATTGATCGACAAGCTGACCACTGGTACTAGTTCCCCCAGGCATCTCTAGATTCTCCGCTATCATTAATTAGTCAATTGCCAAAGTAATTACCCAATTTAATTAGCTACGTATCCGATGCCTCCTCTATCCACTAAACATTTGGAATCGGGAACAGATAGTGATCAGAGACGAGAGATGCGATGCCCATTAATTATCAGGGCTCCCCCCCCTATACCATACAATTTTTGTGCGGTAGAATTTAGGGCCTGCATGCAGTACTGTGACTGGGGGCTTTTAACTGTATGATGGATGAGATGAGATCCTTCGTTTGCAAGGAATAAATATAAAGAAGTAAAGTTCACCTAATTAAAGAACCCTTTACTTTCTGGTCGAAAGTAGTACTTCCTCCTACTTTTCAAGTGGAGCGACGTACGTAGAGTCAAAAAAGGCACGTTATTCTATATATATATATAGGGACTCTATTGGAAACAATTTAAGTTCCTTAATTAATTTGTCTTCGTTCGAAACCCGCTACTAATTATAATGCAATTAAATTTGTAGGTTTTGATACAGTTGCTTGATCTTTAATGAGATCATCTAGCTCTGCCTTAAAAGCAGTGCATAAAGATAAATAATTTTACATTAACCTCTCTAAACGTGCTAACATAAATGAATCGCATGCAACTAGAAATTCTAAACCTCCAAAACAAAAATAACTTCCAAAAATTGGAAAGCAAGCACTTGAACGTAGAAAATAACAATTTTAATTTATATGCTTAATTATTCTAGATATTTCCTGTATGCTTAAGCCAAATTATATTTCAAATGAAACAAATCAAATAATAACCAATTTTACAATAATTCAAGAAAAAAAGACTAGCTTGCTTAATTTTCATGAATTAAAACGGTTTATGATCAAAGCTACAAAACAATTACAGGTAAATCTGTAGGTTTCATTAATGCAAGGTTATATCTGTAACTCTTAACACGAAATATGATCTGGTAAGGTAATAATATTAAAGTTAAATTAGAAAAAGTGCACGAAGATTACTAATCTAACTACTCTAGCTTATGAGGCTCCCAACAAGTAACAGTGATAATACTGTCACACTCAAGTAAATGATCTCAATCTCAAGAAAAACAAAATATATATTAATTAATGTTAAAAATGAGTCAAAAGTTAGAAGCCAATACTTAAACCTAAAACAAATTTTTTTATTCTAAATATTCTCTATATATAGTCATGATTTCCGTATTTCTACGTATATCGTTCTATATATAAATTCTATATTTTAATCTCCAAACTAAATACAAATTGGAGAAATAACCGAGTAGCTACTGAAGGCGTGTGCTACTTGGCAGGCGCAAGATCAGAAACGGAACCTAAATAATTCGCTGCATGGACAGCCATGCGTCTGCAGTTCTGAATGCCTCGTGGCGGGACACTAGAAAGCGAAGCGAATACCAACAAAAGACCAAATTTTCCAGAATCTTATCGTTGAGTTTGATCAGATGATCAATGAATGCAGAGAGGAAGGGATGGGATGGGGTTGAGGAAAGGAGGAGAAGTAGAAAGCTCCTACATGCTTTTTCATATAAATATATGCCTTCTAACCTCGTGCTTTCGCACCAAACTTTCTTTAATCATTCTCTACAGAGTTACAGATTTGGAAGGAAAAGAAAATTTTTGCAGAATAAACAAGCTATGAAGCTAAAGCATATATATGAACGCCGAAAGGAAAACAAAGAAGTAAATATAAACGTCGGAACTACAATCTTTCATATTTCCACCTCGCATCCAGGAGATCCAAGCAAAGGCACCTGACCCACAAAACCTCTCTTCAAGCCCACCAAAACATCACACTTCACATAAACCCCATAATGCCCTGTCTTTATAGCCCCAGCCTTCCATCTAAGTCTACCCAACAACACGAACCTCAATGCCACCACCCCATAAGCCTCATCCATCACCAACCCATTCGCCACCTCCACTGACACAGGCACCGCACCGCCGCCCACCACCGGAGACAGCACCACGGTGCTGTGCTTCTCATGAAACAAGGAACCTGGGGCGTGATGGCTTGGTTTCTATACGATACAAAAGTTGAAAGCCTGTCGTAGTGTATGGATACACGCTTGTTGGGGTTTCTTGTGATGACAGTGAACTGCATGGTTGTGGAGATGAGCGGCGGGTTCGAGGTGTTCAGCTCGTAGATTGCGGCGCCGACCACCTTGAACTGGGGTTTGTGGGGACGGTAGACCAGCCAAAGGGTGAGGGCTGTTACACCAGCTAAGAGGAGAAAGATAGTGATGACTGTGCAGAGAAGTTGACGGCGGTCTCTGAGTGAATAGTCCCCCATGCTGCCTTTTCCGTGCCCTCGTTTGGTCATTTTGGGGTGGGGTTGTTTGGTTTCTTCGGGATCCTGCTCTTCTGCCATGGAAGGTGATGTATATAAAGGTATAAAATAGAGAGAAAGCAAAGGAGTGGAGGCGTAAAGGTGGGTGTGGGTGGGGATCGTGGCGAGTGAATACAAGAAAAAGTTGGGAAGAGGAGAAGAATCTTTGGGATAAAGCAAATAAAAAGGAAAGGAAAGGAAAGATAATAGTTGGGACTTTGGAGCTGTGGGATAGTTCCAAATTTTAAAATTGTCGTAGTAGAAGGAGAAAGAAAGGGAAAAAAATTAAAGAGAAGAAAAAGAGAATTAAAGACTGGAAACTGATATCATCTATTAGTCTTTTTCTCAATCAATAATTGAAATGAGTCAGTAAGCCCAAGCACATTCCCCGTCTGATGATTATACAAATGATTTGTATATATATAAAAAAAAGTAGGGATAAAAAAAGGAAAGAATTGTAATTATCTTCAGATCAATGTTTCTGAATTTAGCGTTTAAACTTTTATCTTCAATCTTCTTGCGCTTTTTTTTAAGCAGTAAATAAAAAACAAAGAGATTAAAAAAATGAGGACGCATTGAAAGCATCTCTGACTGATCACAGGGATTGACATAAGTTGTTTTATTCTAGCCAATGCTACTAATTACAGATATATATGTCCCTCTTTCTTCATGATCTAATTCAACTTCTTGTAATTTTGTAGATTTTGGGTGATATGGCTTCTTATTTTTTACCCCTTTTTTTTATAGAGAAAGGTACGTATGAGCTCATGAAATTCTATATATGCTGAACGAGCACCCAAAAGTCGTTATAAATCCTTAAGGGTAAAAATTACTTCCAGATCACGGCCCAGGTTGTTTTCTTATTGAACGGCAAGCGCCGATGAAAATCTTACTCAAATCTCATACAAATTATATTATGTCCACAAAATTTTGTTAAATATTTTCACTAGTATTTGCGTTTTAACCTTTTTCCCTATTGATCTTTAGGGTTCATTTTTCTCTAAAAGTATCCTGAGATTTGGACCTAATTTCATACTCATACTGTTGTCAACTAATTAATTAATGAAATTGCACACGTAAATAACTGAGTTGACGTGAAAATTGACAACTCGATTAAAATTAATTACAATTAATTAAATGAAAAGTCCCGTGTATATTCAGGGCCAAAATCCCAAAATTCCCAAATCACTGTCGGGGAACCCTAACTGCTCGAAAGACTCCCAAAAGAATGAAACGTCCGCTATAGATATGGTACATAGCCTTTAATTTGTTTCAGACAGCAACAAATGCAGGGTGGTCGTAGAAATTCCTACTCTTTTTTAAATCAAACAGAGCAATGAAAAGTTGCTACAAAGGAATATAATTCATACGCCTCTTAAACATGTACCCTGAATCCTGGTTCTGACCATGAAGGAAGCACTCTTCCATCAATATTCTGATCGGCCTTTATCTCTGAACCATTGATCTCAAAATCACAATCATAGAAATCTGGGTCATCGTCTATGGATTGCTTGCCATTTTCTGGCTCCGTAGATTTTGAAAGCTCTACAGTTTTGTTCTGTCCTTTCGCTAATTTTTTCTTTGATCTGCCAGTACTCTTGGTGAAGTCATCTTCTTCTTTTTTTTTGTTAAACCATGAATAATATTATATATGAATCAAACGAGAGTACAACAAGAAAGCAACTAGAGCAACTAGAAAAAGCAATACAAATATAGCTTTGGTGGTCTAAAAGTACTATTGAACTTTTATAAGCCTCTATTAAGAAAAAAAGTTGCCGGAACATATCCAGAAAAAGGAGCGGGCAGCCGCCCAGACTACTAACAAGTGAGCTTTGAAGTTATCAGTCGAGGAATATAAGAGGGAGAAAAATAAGGAACGGAGAAAAAAGCAGTAGGAGGCTATGGATAATCGATGCAATCTTCCAGGGGATGACCAAGTTGGTGATGGATCTTTGCAGATAGGATAATATAATATTATCCCTTAAAATTTGTGAATCTCCTTGAAAGAGGAAGTTGAAAATATGCAGATTTGATGCTTTAGTACGTGTCAAGGCAAACAGAGCAGCTTCTCCGACGAGTAGATCAATATAGACAGATTCTTGAGTCCAGACACGCAAAATATCCCCATTGGACTGAAACAAAATGACTGCACTTATGGACGAAGACTTTCGAATTCCAACATCAAATATATATAATGCAGAAAGAGTTACCAAGACAAATGATGATGCCTTCACTTTTTGAAGAAATTTTGGCGCAACTTGCCAAGCTGCTCTATGTTCTTTATGGGTATGCATGATTTGCTCAAGAATAATCCTAGGAGAACAAAAGATGTTGAAGCGTCTTAGAACTATCACCACAAAAGAGACAATCAGAATCTCTGTGAAAAAAGGATTATAAGTTCATAGCAATTCGTTGACGAGTAGGGAGGATGTTCCAAGCCAAATTCAATAAAAAAAATTCCAATCTCTCATGCATTTTCAATTTCCATAACTTTTTCCAATCAATAGATGGTCCATTTGCAGTTAATATGCTATCAGAGGAGATTAACAAGTAAGCTGATTTGACAATAAAGAGACCTTTAGAATCAGGAGTCTATTGCTACTGCTATTGTTGTCTTTCTTGTAGTATTCATCGATCGTAGACTCTATGAGATAGGTAACAGACGACAACGAAGCTTTATGGGAATGAGTTAGGTAATTTAGGAATTTGTGGATTTATTTAGGTTCTTCATTTGTTAGAGATCGACGACAATGAAGTTTTTTTTTTTCAATGAGGGATATAAGGGTCACTTACGATATAAGGAGGATTTTAATCTAGCGTGACATGTCGTATGACACAGTTCCTACTCTAAAAACATGTTATAGTGTAGTCAACAACTATTGACCCGTGATAGATTATGAATGAACATGATGTGTACTCAGTTATTCATGTATGCAATTTTGTTAATTAAGTTGACCGTAAAATAGATATGAGATTAGTTTGAAACTCCAAGAAAATTTTTAGAAAAAAAAATGTTGAACTGCAGGTATCGGTGGAGATATTTAACCACAGATATTTAACCAAGACTCCTGTTTCTGCATGAAGCAGAATAGGTGGCTGTGTTTCTTCCTTCGCGGACGAACAGATGCTGCGCTCTCTTTGGATTACCTCTTCGTCAGATCCCACGTCTTTATTAGGGGAACTGGGCCCTCCAGTTCGCTAAGCACATGTTGCATACATATTTTGACACGTCATATATAATCCTTCCGTGCCTCTTGATTTCGGTGAGAGGTCGATCTCTTTTCTTTACACCGGGACAAAAAAGATTATCATAATGCATGAGGAGTGGAGAAAGATGACAAACTAGTAACTTATAACGGGGGCTTAAAAACTGCCATGTTAGGAGCAGCAAAAGGAAACCCAAGCCGAATCTAGAGAAGGCAGGCCAGTGAGTAAAAATTAGAGCAATATTAACAGCTATGATAAAGGCCTAAAACCGTCTCCTTTTCTACATCCTCATTTTTCAAGCACTTAAGCTTCGAATGCTACGAAAGCAGCTTTCCCCCGTTGGGTTAAATTATCACTACAAAAAAATTGATCTATAGCGGCGGTCACGACCGCCGCTATAGCTCCGTCGGCATAGCTCTATAGCGGCGGTTTCGGTGACCGCTGGTGAAGACCTCAGGTCTATAGCGGCGGTCACGTAGCAGCGGTCGAAACCGCCGCTATAAACCCGAGCGCAGTTGCACTGAAGGTCTGTAGCGGCGGTCAATGACCGCCGCTACAGACCTAATATGATCGCTGCTATAGACTTATAGCAGCGGTCAGGTTCAACCTATAGCCGCGGTCATTGACCGCCACTATAGGTTTGCAGGGTCAAAAAAAATTTCTATCGGCCCAAGCCTCCGCTCCATGGACTAAGCCTCAGAAAAAATCTCATTTCAAACTCCAAAACACAGATTATTTTGTCCATGTACTAAAAAACCAAAGAAAAAAATCATACACATAAATTGTCCATGAAAAATTGCTAATCAATTGAGCATATGCACAGATAAGTCACCCTGCAGATGTATAGAAGGCAATTTGAACATCTTGGGCCTTGGTGAAGTCTATTCTCCAGCAAATTATCTAATTCCAGGTGCACACTTAACTCCTCAACCTCATCCCTTTTCATAGTAAATGACGCTTTAGAAATCCAATCCTAATCCCCTTTCATAACATACAATGCTTCAAATTTGTAGACCCTGATTGACAGTAATTTACAAATCAAGTGCCAAATTTGTAAACTGCTTTGTTACCCGGTACCTAGGCCTTCCAATTTTGACTGCAAGCAGACATGATAGAGTTAAGCATGAATTAAGAATAACACGACCACTAAATTTCTCAACATAACACTTTTCTCACAGGCTAAGAATGTAAAGAAGGAAAATAAAGAGTTTGAAATCAGCAAGAACAATAACAAAGATTCTAATGACAGAAAATGATTCGAACCTAGTATCAGCATAAGAAATTCAAAGATTCTACTAGCTAAGCAGGAACAAGTACCACAATAATATGAGTTATGTCAGAAAAATGTTGCTTTTCAGGTTTCATTCCAACTTCTCTCTTTGGCCCACCAGCACCTTTCGAAATTAATACCCTCAACAGAATCCCATTTGTGCAGAAGACAATTGATGAGTTCCTCCCACCCTTGCTTTCCAATCTTATCTAAAAAATACAAGTTAGTAAAACAGTAAGCACTAATAAAAAAAAACTAGGAGATGAAAAATTCACACTAGAAATGCTGGTCACTGCTCTATGAAAATGTGTAACAAATTAGCAGTAGAGGTAAAAATTTCATTTCATAGTCATGCAAGCCAAAATTCAGTTAGTGCTTCCCACCAGCATATATAAGCAAATTATGTCCAAATTTCGTGTATAAAGACTCCAAATACACCATTACTACTGCTTATGTAAGCTACATACCAAATCATGACATTTCTTCTAAAGAGAGAAACAGAACACTTATGATGAAAAAGCTCATAGCAGCAGTAAATTCCAACATAATTCTTTTACAAGTAGTGTTTAAAATATCACAGGTTTTTTCTACATACCATAAAATTTGATCAAGTTAGGGGATTTCTGAGTTAAGTCTATACTCAACTGGTGGTATGGGGAAAAAAGGGTCCCTTCAGTTTTCACAGTAACAGGTCCCTTCCCAGACACTGGTGGTATGGGGAAAAAAGGGTTACTTACCAATATCAGTTCTCTTATTTTTGTTTAGAAAAAGAATGAAAGAAAACATCACCATAGAAATTATGCAATGACATTTATTCAAACAATGGTTGTATCTGTTGAGTGTAGGTAACATAGAGAACATCCTAGAACAGGAAGACAAATCGTGAACTTTACCTTGTATCCAATATCATCTCCAACATTTCCTCCTCTTTCATAACAGATTCTCTCAGCAACTAAAAGTGCAAGAATTACTCAGAGGTTCAAAATTGTGCTCATCTTAAGCAACGAATCATAAATTACAATCTCTCAAAAACCTAGAAATAAGAATTAGAAGTTCTGAGACAATAGCAAAGAGTGCAAACCTGATGTGAGGGAAACGACATCAAGAAATTAGTAACTGAGGGACCTGAATCATATTCGATAAGACCATTAGTAAAGATAACACCAAGAAATTATAGCAGATCTATAAGCATAACCAACTTTGTGGCAGTGGATTCACGCAATTCAGATCACACCCATCACAAAATTTCCAAAAGTAAAAGCTTACAATCGCAGTGGGAATGGTGGACAAAATTTCCAAAAGTAAAAGCTTACAATCGCAGTGGGAATGGTGGCCTGGCCTCTGGTGCAGAAAGGTTGAGTCTTGCACATGCTGCTCCGGTCGTATGATAATCTTTATGCCAGAAACACCCATCAGGGAGGGAGGGCGGGTTTATGCTGCGAGCGGCTTCTACCTGGGCGAGAGCTAGGGCACGACATAAGGGGAAAAAAAGATGTTTTTTTCGCTGAGAAAGGCGCCCGAGGGAGTGGGAATTTCGCTGAGAAAGGCGCGCGAGGGAGTTTTTAAGAAAGGGGGAGAGGAGGTGAGGGAAACGGCAGCGTTTTCACTTCAATGTGTTTTTTTTATTTGTAGTTTTGTTTTAATAATAATTTTTATATTTTGTAATTATATATTTTTAATAAATTAAAATCAGTTGTAAATTATAATAGTATTTGAAAATATTTATATTTAGTATTAGATACATAGCATATTATTTAATACATGATTTATAACTAGTATAATAATTTTAATTAAAACAAGTTGATAGTAAAATTTTTGAAATATAATTATTAATTATGATCAATAAAATATTTAATTACCATAACAACTATGACCAAAATATTAACTAAAATAGCTAAAACCATATTAATTACCATTTTAAACCACAAGCGGAGCTGAAATAGTTAAAGGAAAGAAAATCATAACTAAAAATAGGTTTTTGAGAGGGAAAACAGCGGATTTAGGGCTCGAAACGAGGCGCACCGAAGCGGATTTCGGCGCGCACTTTCCGAATTGGGGTCATGGGCGCGAATCGGGTACTCGTAGCCAAAGTTATGACCCAAAAACCGACACGTGCGCGAAAATTGCTCCAATTAGGTTAGATTCCTATTTTCATACCATCCTTGCACTGATGTATAATAAATAGTCAATAAAATAATTATTAACCTTAAGTAACACATAAAATTTTATTTTTCTATTATTTTTCATTTTTTTCTATTTTTTTCAATTATTAACATATAAATAATAATTTTTTTATTTTTTTTTCGCATATACCTATAGCAGCGGTTCAGTCAAAACCGCTGCTATAGGTATATCTTTAGCAGCGTTTTTTTTAAAAAAACGTTGCTAAAGGTACAGCCTACAGCGGCGGTCATCATGATCGCCGCTATATAGACCGCCACTAAAAGAGACCCTATAGTGGCGGTCTTTGTAACGGCGGTCACCGACCGCCGCTACAAGATATTTCTAGCCGCGATTTCCGAAAAATGCGGCTAAAAACACCTTGTAGCGGCGGTTTTAGCGACCGCCGCTACAGTGACCGCCGCTGGAAGTCCATTTTTTAGTAGTGTACTCTGTGTATAAATTAAATAATAACTCTTAAGAAAACCAAAAACAAAAAAACAAAAGAGAAAACTCAAATCTCTTTCCTTCTGAATAAGCAACGTTTTTCTCTATAAAGCTGTAGATCGATAGCGTATCATATGGCACTTTCAATGAGCAATTAAAGGAAGTTCCGCTCAAGTTGTGTTTCCTGCCCTCATGCATCTTTACTGTTATATAACCTCTGCACGTCCGTCCATCATTTGACCCTGATGACAATTTATTTTTTCTGTCAACGAGGGTCTTTGTGGGATTATATTCGGAAACTTGAGCAGGTTGCTAGCTAATCATGATGTGGGAATATGACCAAAATCGGCCCGATTTGAGCATTTTAATTCGGAGGAACTCTCAAATGAGATCCATGTGTTTCGCCTAATAATATTGCCGGATATTAACATTGAATTAGCGCGAATGAAGCAAGACAAAATCTCTTAGGTAACACACTCGACATGCCAGCTCAGCAGAAGACATCAAAACCTCCAACACAGCGGTCCACATCATGCGGAGTCACGTTATCATCCAGCACATGCAGCTAGCACAACAGAATATTCTCAAAGTTTCTACAATGTACACCTTTTTATTATCATCTCTTATTAGGTTAAATTCATACGCTAAGGTAGTTTAATATTTTTATCAATAGGCTCTGGAAAAAAAAATTCCTAGAAGAATTCTTATGATAAGGACCTATATATTATTAAACTGGTTCGGTCATCATCCTGCCAATAACTCGAAAAACGCTGACGGCATCCCATCATGACCAGCAATATATGACAATGACACATGTTTCGAATGGCCCACTCAACACAGCAGCCATTCTAATTTCTATTTTTACAGTAAAGTTATTAAGGTTGTGTTTTTCACTGTCTTAAAATAAAATATTACAATATAATCTCTTTTATCAAATCATAACTTTTCATTACAAAAAATATAAAAAATTATCTCTTCACTTTTTTACTAAACTCAATACCAAAAATTTTAACAACACAAACACACCCTAAATATTAGAGATAATTACACTTATCACCCTCAAACTATCATGTCTTTTTTACTTTACACTTTAAAGTACCATTTTTGTCACATTTCACCCTCAAACTACCATATCCCAACAATTTACACCCTCCGTCCATAATTTCTTTCAATTTAGACTGAAAACTAATCATGTGCATCTCACGTGACTTTTTCCCACATGATCTCCCCATTTTGCCCCGTCGTTTGAGGGTGCAAAATGAAAAACATGTGATAGTTTAAGGGTGCAAATTGAAAAAAAAACATGGTAGTTTGAGGGTGATAAGTGTAATTATTAATTGGGCAAAAAAGAAGATCAAGTGGGAAAAAAAATCACGTGAGACGCATGTGATTGGTCTTCCGTTTAACTTGATAGAAATTATAGACGGAGAGTGTAAACTATTGGGGCATGGTAGTTTGAGGGTGAAATGTGACAAAAGTGGTACTTTGGGGTGCAAAGTGAAAAATGTATGGTAGTTAGAGGGTGATAAGTGTAATTTCTCCTAAATATTAATTAAATGAATGAAAATATATGCACAGATAACTACAGCAAAAAGTCATAAAAAAGGTCTGACCCTCCACTTCATGAAAATAATATAAAAACTCAAAAAGTTAAATGTACATAATTATAAAAGGCACAATAAAGAGTGACGAAAAATGAAATAAAATCTCTAGGAATAAAAAAAAAAGGAAGAAAGAAACAAAATGACAAAAAAAAATATTAGAAGGAAAAAAGAGAAAAAAAAAATGACAATTTCCATTTTTTAATTTTTACTGAATTTATTATTTCAAGATTTTCTACAATTTTTATCTCTTTTTGCAAATTTTTTACTATTTTAATATACTTTTTTTTGTTTCTTTGTTTATTTTTCGTTTGTGATTATTTTTAATATGTGAATTTTCTAAAAAAAAATCCAGGTTGGACTTTCAAATTTGAGTTTTTTTTTTCCATTTTTTAAAGGTTGGAGGGTTATGCTACTTCTGAACTGTTTTCCCTTTTGCTGTTTATATTTTTTTTTTCATTTTATTTACTTGGTTTTGTGTTTTCTTTTGTGCTTAGTATTGAAGAGGGAAATCTCCCGTTCACTCAGATTCTTTCGGACTTATAAAATTGAGTTTATGCATAGTCAATGATTAAAAGAAAGTTGTATAATAAATAGACCGTAATTTCACTACAATGATTACCATAATTAATACTCTTAATAGATGCAATCTTTAGTAGGATACACTGATTTAAGTTAATTACATAAATCATATAGCCATTACCAGTTGTTTATATTAGATTCAATTATAATTTACACAAGCTTTGGAGAAAATATGAGATAACCCGGAACTTGAAACCTATTGAAATTAACTAGAGTTTTAGCGTCTACTTTTAGGTCTGCCATACCTCTATAAATTTCTTGACGTTGCATGTGCTGTTCTTTTGTTTATAAAATTAAACGTAAGGAAGAGAAAAGAAAGACAAGTTCCTCTCTCTTAGCCAAGGTCGAGTGAGAACAGCAGGTTTTTATATTCCTGTCTTAACTTCCCAGCGAAAAAAATAAAAATACCTGTCTTAAAAACTTTAATTCATGAAAGGAACATATATACCGAAACCAACACCATCTTACAAGAAATCAAGACATTTCAGGCAGCAGAAATCAACAAAATATGATGTCTATAAACCTTTCGTAGAAGATGCTGAGAAGATAGAATGGAAATATCATTCAGCAGCAAACTTGGCTATTCCTATCAAAATATCAACTGGTATCCAACTTGTCAATCCACAGAGTTACACAACCAACCTGTCTTATCTACACACCACTATCCGGTAACCATGGAAACATATCAACACCAGGAGGCCGCATCAAAAAACTGAGAAACCCCATTACATAATTAAAAAACTACATCCTTCAGTTAATGCAACACTAGTAGTCAGAACTCACTGAAAGAGAATTGAAACCATTCAGTTCTCTGGTGGTCATCCCACTCTTTACCTTCAGCAACATAACAGATCCACGTCAGACAATCAACTCTTCAGCTACAACTAATCACTTGCTATTGGAAGCGTGAGGACTTAGACAAACGACGACAAAAAAGGCATGAATTAGTTTTATGCACAACCAGAAGCCTCATCACCAGCTTGATGGTCAAACTGCACCTGGCGTACAAACTGTCCCTTCACTCTTGGCCGCTGCTCTGCCAGTTTTTTTCGACTCTGGTATCGAACCTGTCAAAGAAGATTTCCATTCCAGAAATATATAAAAAAAAAATCTTTCATATATGTTAGGGTGCAACTTTTGTGCTTTCACAACATGCAACTAAAGGTGTGTGCATCATTCTAAGCAGCTCAGGAACGATAGATCTCTGAATCTAGGATGTTAGTCTCTGAATCCAGGATGGGATCTGCAGAACGACTTAGAATTGGTGCTTCAAAGCTAGTTTAAACTACTAATGCATTTTAATGCAGGCACAAGAATAGATCAAACAGCAACAGTTATGACACAAAATTGTTGTCAGTCTGTATGAAAGAGAAGAAATTGGGGGTAGCAGAGACAAGCTGTGGATGAAGCAAGAAAAAAGTGAGCTGCATTAGAAGACATTAATGCCTACCCGGAATTAGAATTTCTGTCCATGAGGTCATGAATCCAACCTCAAACGAATGAAAAATATAAGTACAGCACAAGTCATGGATCCGACCTCAGGCAATTAATAATATGACTAGTACGTACCTTTTTCTCAAAGCATCGATCTTTCCGCTTCAGTCGGAACTTTGTGAGAGCCGCTTCCCTTTGGCTAGAGCAAAGAGAGTTCATTCCTCTTGACCCATTATGAGAGAGACCACTTTCACTCAAACTCTTAAGCACAGTGGCAGTCTCATCTTTCCTGCCGGAAATACTCTCCCATGCACTGCTTTTACTAAAATCATAAGGACCATTACATACCCTGCCAATAGACCGCCCAGCAGCAGGCGAACCATGTCTATGTTCCTCCACAGTCTTCAAATAGTGTTCTTCAAACACAGCTTGGTCACTTGAATTTTTCGTAATCTCATCACAGAAGTGACGAGCTTGCCCTGGGCTTTGAATTTCAGGATTGGATTTAACTGAGGTACTAGAAGGAAAGGGAGACTGATCTTGCTGGCAGGCCGGTTTGGACTTCCATGTGGGCGGTAGACCAGATTGACTATAAAACATGGATGGGAAAACATGATTGTACCCATCACCTATACCATCATACATTACCCCTGAAACAGTACTTATCCCAAGCGGATCACTTGGAAGCTTTAGTCCAACTTGTTTCGACTGTCTCATGGCTGATGTGGTCATATTTTCCTGACTACTATGAACAGTACTATTGATACTTCCAGAGAGTTTATTGGATAAAAGTTCGTTGGGTTTAGTTGCACCCTTCTTCAACCTAGTACAGTCACTGGATGATTTGGGGAGAAGGGGTTGTAGCGTCTTGCTACTATCATACCTGCAGAGGGGAGCTTCAGTGTGGTTAGATAATCAGTGATGTAACCTCACAGAATACCTTTCATTAAAAGTTCATATAACTTGGCTCTGAGGTTTATAAAGAGAGGTTGAGAACAGATTTGCAATTCATATGGATGCAAGTGTCAAAATCACTTTGTATTTTAGGTCTGGCAAAACTAAGATTCGTGACATACAAGAAGTTGAAGAACAACAGTAAACACCTATGTCATAATCGCTAGAGACAAAAACTCCATTACTTGAATAGTATGTATCACCTCATGGTTAAATGGTTAGAATGAATGCAAAAGGCTTTTATTCAACTAGTCATGTGGGAATATTTCAACAAGAAAACAGGATTGGGCACCAGGCCTTTTTCATGTATAGCTTATATACCTAACAAAGAAAAACTAATTGAAGCCAAAACTGTAATCTAGAGAAACTTCCAAAATGTTCTTGTTTAGGTGCTAAATACAGCCACATGCTCCTTCCTCTGTAAGTCTTGGGAGGGTGTCTTGTTGTAACCTATGCCACTACCCCCGCCAAAAGACAATGTCACCTCAATTGTGATACCCAGTCCCACATGGGGTGGAAGAGGAAAAGGAATAAGAAGTCAAGTCCCACATTAGAACTTTACAAGGTAAAAATGGACCTTATAATAATTTCCAGGAATTTTAAAAGCAACCTTGACTAGCCCTGCTAAAGTTTGAGTGTAGGCTAATACTTTCTTGGATCGTGATATCTATCTTCACCTTTGCTAATGCTCTTTTGCCCATAAACACTATACCATCAGGTAATTTCTAACATAGGAGACCATTCTCATTGTAAATAAGTATACAAAAAAATTCTAGCCATAGGTCACTATGAAAGTGAAGAAATAAATAAATCCAGAAAGAAAAGCAATAAAACAGAAAAGAACAGAAGAAAGAATATGAACAGGCTCTCTAGCCTCTCGATTGATACAAAGTTCTGTTTTGACTTCAGTGGCTCACCATGAAAAAGCAGATGCATTAGAATGGTTCAGAGTATGGCTTTCATCAGTCCCTTGGTAATTCAAGCCAACTGGGCAAGTTCTTCTCAAAGAAAGTTCCAACTGTGGAACAAATTCAAACTTGTTTGTGGCATCACCATTAAAATTAGAGTTCCCATAAGTGCATTGGGGGCGATTACCAAATGTGCTAATCAAGTCAATAGCTCCACTCGAATTTTCAACCAGGCCATCATCGCTACCATGAATCTCTCTAGCATTCGCAGCATCGTGCTTATTTCTTTCTGCTAGCAAAACCTCATTTTGAGTAATAGATTCAGCACAAGCGTGGTCTTCTTTCAATATTGAAGCAGTTGAGTGACAAGCTTCACTGTACGGTGCAACCTCTGTTCTCAGTCTATTTGGTTTTTCTGCAGTAATATTAGCTTTGTCAGATTTCCCCAATAGCCATTATACAGGTAAAAATATTTAAAGAAAAAGACAAAAAAAATGAAAATGGAAGAAACAAGATAATATGACAGACCTGCATTTTCACTGTCCACCATAACTGATTCCTTATCCAACTTAGCACAAACTCTGTGCGTCTCCATATGAGTATTGCTCAAATTCAAAGCACGCCCACACTTCATCTGTGAAAGACCCTGTAGATTTTGCATGTATGCACTCTCAGCTTCCAAGTATAGCGTTGTACAAGAACTCTGCACAAGTAGCAAAACATTCAGTCTCTATTTAAAACTTCATGAAGCCAACCTAATCAGGGAAAATGAACTTCTCTAAAGCGACAAGTGGTACTTAACATATGCATTGTTCCACAAATCCTGGATACACTAGTCTAACAATATATTTCTTTCCATCTCAACAGTACAATACAGGGGCCAGATAAAGGGAAGGGAAAATCCATTGATGCGCAGAAAATCAAATGAAAACTCCTAATCATTTATTACTTTCTTTAACCATATCACATTCAAAGGGGACTGTCATCAGAGATGTGCTGATGCAAATCTTACAAGGAGCCTAGTTCAAGCAAATTCATGGAGGCATATTGAACCTGATCCACGTCAGCAACAAAGAATCACCATGATTCATGTTCTAGAAGGCTGCATCAAATCCGGTCAAGGCTAGAAGGATCAGATTATATAGCTTATTGTTAGGCGCCACCTTTCTTTCCTTTTATGGTGGGCGTCCAGAAATTCCATTCCTTTTGAAAGTGACTTGTGTTTTTTAAGGCAAGTTTTCCTCTTTTGTTAGGCATGTGATTAGCTAGGCAAGTTAAGTTATTTTCTTTACCATATATTTTAGCCGGACTTTTAGAAATATTTGATTTGCATTTGAATTCCTTTTCAAATGTTGGTTTATCCTTTTCCTTAGCTGGATTTTTAGGAATTTTTTATTTCTTTCAAATTTTGGGTTTTTGTTTCCTATTCTTAGATAGATGTTCCAAGTCTATTTATTTGGCCTTTTGGCGTAAAGAAGGATATTCAGATTTTGGCGAAACTTGTGAGAGTATTTATCTTTGGTTCTTTGAAGAACTATTCGAACTTATCGGGATTTCCCGTGACGTTCATCTCGACTTATCAAACGGAGTTTCCACCACCGTTTGTAGCGTCTTCCTTATACCGAGGTTCTTGTTTGTCATAAACAACGGGTCGAGGTTTCCATTTGAATCTGTCCTAGAACGATATTAGGTTTCCTATTCGTTGTTGGGTCTCGTTATTCTTGACGAGGTTCACATAATGTGCTAGATGGAAACTTAAATCTACATACTACAGAATCAAAACCAGTACTTTTCTCACTAGTCAAAGCATGCATATCACTATTCTTTAAGAATTTTGGTGAGAATGACTACAAGATAAAAGTACTTACTTGGGCATCACTCCCTTTCTCACTGCATTCAATATTTCTGTGTGTCGAAGCCACATGATCACTTGAATGATTGCTTGCTGCATTATTTTCAGAAGTCACTTCCACTTTTTGCTGACGAACAGTCAAGTTTTCAGGCAAATATCCACCTGTCAGCTGGTAAAAAGAAATCAACCAAAAAAGATCAACAAAATAAACATTTACCTGTTGATTTCTTCAATACAATAAAAGAAAGAGACTCAAGGAGCCCATAAAATATTACAGATACAAAATCTAAGGATAGAAACATACAGTGTGTCTTCTCCATACATGCTGCCAAAGGTTCCTTAACTCATTCTTCCGCACAGGCTTTATGAGAAAGTCAGCTGCACCTTTTAACATGCATTTCAACACCATACCAATTGAGTCATGCCAAGACATCACTGCATGACCAATGACAACAAATGGTAACAAATTTAGCTTCAGATTGGACTTGAGATCAAGTTAATATAACCAATCAACAGTAAGGTCAGTCCAACATACTTATAACAGGAATGTTTTTGCAAACGTCGTGCTCCATGACTAAAGAAAGAAGGGAAAATCCAGAAATGGAGGGCAACTCCACTTCAGTTAATATGAGATCCATGTCATGAGGTCTCTCCTTTATTGTCTCCCACGCCTTCAATCCATCAGGAACTGCTGCAACTGTTTAAGAAGTAAGTATTATTTTATTTTCTAGGATGGCAATTTAAATTTCTTCAGCGCATACAGGTATCCATATTATAAAGCTTATTTGAACCACTCGTCTTTTATCAGAAGCTTGTGATTTAGTTTAGAAAAGAAGGGGAAAGTTTTCTTAATTGTTCGTTCATTGAAAGTGAATATAGAATACCAGTCATTGACTGCTCGGAGTATAAGCAATAAAATATACAATTTGGTGTTCTAGCAGAAATTAGGATCCAAGAAAAATGTGTTTTCCCATAGAAAGAGGAATTGGAATAAGCTGCAGCCAATATCCGAAGTCCAAGTAAACAGGTTCGATAAAGCCTCACTGGCAAGTAAAATGAGCAAAATCTGCAGAAAATTGGACAGAGGCAGCAGAAACATAAGGAACAAGTTTTAACATCGCACATATGTACACGGACACCTGTACAGCAGCGTTATTTTTTATCAACATACCATCAGTGGCCTTGAATATGTGTGAGAAAATTTCTCCATCTGTACTAAAGAGAAGCAAAAAACCCTAATACTCCACCTAGCACCAAGGGCTAGACATCAGAATGGACTCACAGAAAGCAGTGCACCTTAAATCTCATTGACATGGATAAAGGAGATCAACTAGAGAATAACTTACAACAATTACCTTGATATGAATGCTGAAGGCATCTTACTTCAACACAACCGTTACATATGTGCCTATAAAGTTTGGAGATTATCCTAAGGTTATCCTTAAATCCTGCACTGCTATTACATGCTTCACTTGGTCCAGGAAGAAGAGGGATCAATTTTAAACACGCATGGGGTTCTCAAAAAGATGGAATAGTTTAGTTACAAGATAGCTTTCAATCTCACCACGGCAAGAACCATATCCGAGGCACCAAATAAACTGTCAAACCTAAATGACTCACTAAGCCATCAGTTAAGTCGCCATTTATGCAGGAAAGAGACCCAGCATCTGTTTACGATACGAAAACAACTTAAAAGTTGACAAGCCTATTTCTTTAGGATGCTAAATTTACCTAGTTACTATAAAAATTTTATGTTGTGCAATCAAATGCGACAAGAAATAAAAATCGACTCCAAATACAGCACCAATTCCGAAGCAAGGATTCCAGTCACACAGTAAAAGTTAATCTATTTTTCTTACTATGATTAGTCTTTTGAAATAAAAGTACCATCCAAATTAAATAAAAGAAACATGGAGGATCAAAACAAAAAATGGCAAGTTTGAGAATTGAGCAATCAACGAACTGAACTAATCACACGAGTGAAGGAAAGAGATAAAAGAGTCAGAGCGAAACGTACTGACCTCTGTAACTGCATTTTCGAAGAAGCGCTGCAATAATCTGGCGAGTCGAATCGTCGGCTTCGACCAGCAGAACTCTCAACTTCTCCCACCTCACCACCTCTCCGGGCACGTCATTCTTCTCAGTCTCCCACTCTTCTCCCTCCAACTCCACTTCCGCATCCACCTCCATCCCCTCCATGCTACTCAGCTCCTCTTCACCCATTCTCATACACCCTAACCACAAGAAAACGATGGAAAAACCGAAGCACAATAAAGCAAAAGAGAACCCTAATTTCTCACACTTTCCACAAGGCAACAGTAGCAGTGCTCAAGCAAGGATACTCAAAACGAAGCAAGAAAATGTGACACTACATAAGTATCTGAAGCTTCGCTAAATTTAGAGGAACCCAAACCTGGCTTTTGAAAGTCTTGGAAATCAGCGTTTACTCACAGCCTCAAAATGAGGGAAAATATCCTACGGAAGTGGGATCAAAAGGTGGGCCGTCATTCGCTTATAGTTGGTGAGGCTGACGTGGCCGGCCTGGAGCCACGGGTTTTAACCTTGCTTTGTGGGAGAAATGGTGGTGAGTATTTGCCCATGCTCGTTAGGGGGTCACGAAATGGACACGTGGTGGGGAAGCGTGCGTTTGCTTTCGTCCCGGGAGGATATTTTTCTTCGGTAGTGCCACGTCGGCGTCGTGAAACAGCATTATCGCAATCTCATGGATGAGAGAGCGACACGTGGAGAATTTGAAGTCTTGAACTTTGGATGGCACAATAATGCTCGGACTTTACGTGCGAGCTTTCTTTTTTAAAATTTTTCCTTTTTCCTATTTATGTGTTTTTTTTATACCCAAAAAACAGTCGTCCGTTTATTTTGTTTGGACTTTGCATTTTTTTCTTTTATTTTATTTCAATTATTTCTGACCATCTGAAATTTTCTCGATTCCCGATGTGCATATATCTAGGTTAGTTGATATGCTAGTGATAGGGGTGGGGCCCATGTGCGTGGCTAGCACCCTACACTTGCGACCCTAATCAAAACCAGTAAATTACACGCCACTGGATATATAATTTGTATATCCAAAATGACGTTGAAAATGTCTGGAGGACGATAAAGATGTTTGACAAAATGAAACCATGTCGCTTTTGGTGGGTGGATGCATGCATATCAGTCAGCCACTTGTGTGAGAACAATGATCCAACATACAAACATACAAATAAGTTGTTTCGCGTGGTTGTATGTGGCTTTTATGGCCATTAAGATTTTGGCCGATCGTTCTATGTATAATTCTTCGGAACTTTATTATTGTTGTTACGGATATTATATTCATGTTATTTGCTCGTAACCTTAGAGACTTGTTTGTACGCAGTATGATTGTACTGGTTCCGATTTCACTTTTACTTAAGAAAAAAGGGTTATATTGAGGGGTGGTAGCTTCGTAGTGTACGAGTTATATCTAAAATTCAAGACTTAAACAATAGCCTTGTTATGTTTTAGTGATTCTTATGTCATATAAAATTTTCGCGTTTGAGTAATTGTGAACCTAAGGGGTTGTTCGTTTATGCAGTATTCTCACAAAACAAAAATCTTACAACCAAACATCATTTCTAATATCACTTAAAAATTCTCAAAACACAAAAAATTCTGACAACACACCTACCCGAACATACTCTTTAAGTCTGAGTTCGCGATGATCTATTTTCTTAGGATTATTTTTTCTCTTTTCCTAAATTAATTACCAAGAAAAAAAGAAGTGGTTTGCTTTTTCTTTTGTTGTACAATTCTATTGAAAAACGTGTGGAAGGTTGGCTAGCTACGTACTACCCTACTTAACGTCCTTTTTATCCTCTAAACCATGCCTTCATTTTTCATTGTTGAAAATAATGGATCCGAATTAAAGAACAAGAAAACATTGAATATTCAAACTCTCGTTACTTTGGATTTACATTGTCTATTATTGACGGTCGCATTTCACTAAATACCATCCAATTACTACATTTTATACTGTTAGGCAAAACAAGTGAAAGAAAAACTTATGCTTTCTAACTTCAAATAGTTTTATAATATGCTATAAATAGCAATCTTGACCCGTTGCACTCCTAACATTATTATATAAGACATTATCTGACCATTTTTCATTGATTATTTATTAGTGCAAATATTTACATAGACTTTATATTAGAAATTACCAAATTACCTATTAATAGTTTGGGACTGCAAGTCACTAATGTCAGTAGCTTTTGGGATATATTGGAAATGAGGCGACAGTTTGAGAGTATTAATATAGGTATCCCACAATGCATGCCAAAGAAAAGAAACGACACACTATATGTTGAATTACATAGCTTTCACATTTAATAATTAATACTTACATCATTAAATGTTGAAGGGAACACATCCTATGTCTTTATATATATATATATATATCGAATTAAACTATTCAAATCACTGAAAAAGATCTTGATCCCACATGACTTCGTCTATCGAACAAGTACGCATGGCTTATCTTAACCCAACTTATGACAATAACTAATCAGGTTGATGGTAAACATTCGGCCGTTACTTTAATACTAGGATTTAAACTCTATTTGAGTAATTATTTCAATTTAGATCATATTGCTATAGTATAGTATTAAAGTATAGCTAGTCAACCACAATAGAAGTGACATGAAATTGTGTAGGATCCAAAAGGATAAAGCAAGTTGTGTAACCTCTTTGGACACTTGCATAGTCATGTGTTTAAACGACTTCCAATGCTGATGTGAAACGTTCCATCATCATCCAATGGTTAATTTATCTCTGTTTGATAATGAGAACAACCATTCGAACATAAACAATAATTTGACGTTCGATGCTCCTGAAATCGTTCCAACACAATATAAAAAAGCGTCTGTAACCGTTCTTAATGTGAGACCCCGATTTTCTCCTACGTTATTTCTTATGTATTATCTTTTATTTTCCATTGTAATAGCTTTTATTTCATCATGGGGCCATGTTTTTGGCCAATGTATGGCCTAATCCTTATGTTATGGTATTTCGATTAAAATGGGATTTTATTCCATAAAATCTCTTAAATAATTTTAATGTCATTTTATGCAAAGATTAAATTATATTTTTCATTAGAAGTCGAAATTTGCAAGTAAGTTTCTCTCTTACGAATTTATATTTTTCATTTACTTAATATGTTTCATGGACCATAGAATTTGAATTATGATTTAAGATTTCTTTATATAGGCCGAAAATGGTTAATGGATTAAATCATGAAATTCTTTTGAAGACATGGATTGAATATTTTTATATCATTCATATGTGACATGTATTATTACCATGTGGCCTAGATTAGTAATAGAATTTTCATTTGAATATTCAATGATAAGCTATGTATTAATGTGATAAAGTCTAAGAGAAGATTTAAATGATAAGCACACTTGCTTATCATAGTGATAAGCAAGCATGATGATAGGTTAGGAAACTTTTAGGGTGATAAGTCCTTGTGATTATTGTAGAGATAGGCTAGGGCCATTATCATAGGATAAGATATCATGCTTATGAGATGATAAGCTATTGGAATGGATTAGATAAGCTAGAGAGCTTATGAGTGATAAGTTAGGTGAGAGAGAGTAACCAAGTTGAAAGTTGGTTGCAATTTAAATGTGGAAGTAACTAGGTTGGTTGGAAAGCAACCAAACAAAGCAAATGGGATGGCTTTTACGTGAAAGGGCTAGAGGGGAAATTGAAAAGCCAAAGTGAGGTGCCATGTGATGTGTAAGAGGTGTAAGAGGTGTAAGAAGTGTAAGAAGTGATAAGACAACACATGGAAGTAAAAGAGAAAAGAAAAAAAAAAGCAAGGGAGAAGGAGAATTGTCGATGGAATCATGTGAGGAGAGAGAGAGAAATAAATCAACACAAGCCATGCTTTTGGAGACAAGTGATGTGAGATAAAAAGGTGAAAAGAAATAAAAGAAGAGAGAGGGAGATTAGGACCCAAGCTTGGTCGGCCAAAACCCCCCATGCATCCCCTTTTCCTCTTTCAAATTTCTCTCTTGTCAACTCACCCTCTCAAGTCTTGTGTCATAGCATTTACTCTCCTTGGGAGACTCATTCTCTCACATCTCTCATTTGCAATGCCTTGGCCGAATCACTCATGCATTTCACTCTCCAACATTTCTCCTCACTTGGCCAAATGTTGCATTTCTCTCAAACTCTCTCCCATTTTCTTGCATTGGCCGAACCACCCCCTAGGATTCAAGGTTTGCACATTTTCCTCTTGCACTCTAAACCACATTCTTCTTGCTTTCCAAATCTCATTCTAAAATCCAAGTGTAGACCTCTTTTGTAGTTGTCAAATCTCTCTTGGTGCAATCTCATCTCTTCCTTCAAAACCCTAACTATTTGCCTCATTTCTCTTCAAGCTTACCACATTCTCTTACCCACCATAAGAACCCACATTAGCTCTCCATGTCAAGCTTGGATATTTTCTAAGGAGGGTGAACCGAAACTTTGAAGAAAGAGGAGTTTAGGAAAAGTTGGTGAAGGTTGAGGTAAGCTTGGTTCTATTGATGATCTTGCCTTAAGTTTCACAAATACTAACCTAAGGCATTTTATTTTCTAGGTACTCAAGCTTGGAATAGTCAACAAGGTAAGACCAAATGTGATGTTGTTGGTTTAGCATAAGTGACCGAATGGGTTATGTATAGATCTTGAAGTTTTAGGTTGTGATATGCCTTGATGTTGTTAGATCTTGAATGCTTAAGAACTCTAGGTTGTTTAAATGCTAGATCTAACTATGAAAACCTTAGATCTAAGGTTGAATGTGAAGAAAAATGCAAATGGAGAACAATGCATGTTAAAGGAAGCTAGATCTAAGTCTTGATGTGTTGGTTTGAGGAAAGTTGATTATTTTACTTAGATCTATGGATGTTAGTATGTATAAAGTGTGGATCTAATGTTGATGGAAATCTTTGATGAAGATGTAAAGTTGATGCATGCTAGTTAGGTCACAAATGCAAAGGATATGCATGTTATAATTTTTAGCATGAAAAATGTGACATTTTGAGGTATGGCCGAATATGGGATGCTTAGGATTTCATGTATAATTTTGTATATATTTAAATCTGAACATTGGCCATGATATGTGCAAGATTTATGACCCAATGAATGGTAGATGATTATGTTAGGTATTAGATGCATGCATATTAAAGGAAACAAAAGAAACTTAATCGTTTGGGTGAAAACATGTGTTGGCCGAATGTTATGAGCATGATATATTGTATTGGTGTTTTGATTTATAGATATTAGGTTGTGAAATTGTTGAATGGAGGATGAGATCACCATTGGAGTTAAAGTTGTGACTAAAGGGTGCATAAAATGGTAATAGCCGAGTGTTACAATAAAATGAAACCCTAAGTACAATTTATGATTTATGGATTATCATTGTTGTGACGGATAAGGAAATTAGGGTTTAGGCTAGTTGGAATAAATATTGAAGAACCGTGATCATGTAATGAAAATATTATTGAAACCCTAGTTAGGGTTAGTACTCGGGATTAATTGAGGTTTAAAGTCCAAGTTAAGATTTAATCGTGATTAATCTATTAATAGTTTAATATAAGGTTTTAATGGAGTACATGTAATAATAAGAGACTTAGGTTTAATTCTAAATCCGTGGGTATTAATTAAACCCTAATCAAGGCATGTACATGGATATATATATAAGTTATATTGCAATGAAAATATTAATGATTTAATAAACTAAGTTTTGAATATTTGTTAAGGAAAAGAATAAATAAAATATTTTAAATGATTAAATGAATTTCAGTGAGATATATATATATATATATCTTTGGTTGATGACCGATTTCAAAAATGCAAATATTTAATGATTGCATACTATTCTTAAGGTCTAAAGAAATATTTAAATCGCTTGTAGGCGATCCACGTGTCTTTATACACGACCAAAGAAGACCAACTGTAAGTGGACAGTAAGTGTTTCTTTTTCAAAACTGGAATGACACGCTGCATCGTTTCATGAACAAGCATGAATTTTAAATCAAGCATGACATGACATGTGCATTGCATGAATTTTTCAATAAGAAAGTTTATGCAATGATTTTTATGGAAAGACTATGAGAAGTTTTATGAAACGATAAGTTAAGTTAAGGGGCACTGGTCGGTACCGTACCATCAAGATGGACTCCCATACCGAAGGACAAATGTGAGAAGGATGGGTGAATCCACGAGGCTGTGCGAACCACACTGAAGGACATTGAGAAGGTGTGGTGCCTCCTAGGGTCATGTCTAGCCACTGAAGGACAAATGAGAGAAGGTGCGCTAGCTGACCGCATGTAAGGTCTCCAAGGGAATTCGGGGACGGTTCCAAAGGGAACGCACAACCCTGACTTCAGGGGTTAAATAGAGCGAGCCCACAAATAAAAGATATGAAATAATTATGAAAAGGCCAAGAGAGGCACAAGTACGAATAAGTGGTTTCAAGGGCCAAGGGCCAGTTTTACAAGCAAGTACGAAAGAAAGATTTTCAAGGGCCTGGGGCCGAAACTAAGCAAGAGCATATGCATAATTCATGACATGCATGTGCATCACTTATCAAGTTTCTTTCTTTCATGATTAAGCGGGCATAAGTCAAGAGCATGTTTTAAGTTTATGTCTTTCCCTTACTGAGTCTTTTTGACTCACGTTTTTAAAATTGTGTCATTCCAGATGCCTCAAATGAAGAGAGTCAGGAGGACTACCTGACCTAGAAGCACAAGAATTATGTTTCATACTTTTGATGATAGTGGCTTGATCGTCACTAGTTGGCTTTTTATATGTTATTTATGTCTTGTATGAAAACTTAATGAGAACCCTGATTATGTAAGATTAGCTCGAATCCCTCGCGATCCTGTACGTTTCCGCCGTAATCAAGTAAAAATATAAGTAAGAACGCTGGAGCCATCCGGGGGATAGCTCGCGGCTGTCACGGTCCCTGCGGGATGCCGTTCGGGGCGTGACACTTAATGTGTTGTAATGTTGCGCGTCAAATACGTTCAAACGGTTTCAGAAGTTTGAAAACTTTTGAACATGTTTGTCTAGGTCACTATTCAACTTTTACAATAAATCCCAACAACCCAAAGTGAGATTTCTTTCATCCTCATGGATAGGCTCATTTGTATCCCTACACTCAAGTGTTTTATAATGGATTGGTAAAAGAAGTAATCAATAATTATTTTTTAAGCCAGATGTGCAATTGCAAAGCACAATAATGTAATTGTGCTTTGCAATTGACAAATTTTCACGTGAAAATACCTTAATGTCCATTTTCTCTAGATTAGCATATTTTTATGCTTTGGGTAATACATTGTTATTTTGTGGCATTTCCTCTTCGGGCTTTTGAGTCTCTTACACTTGTATATGTGTATCCTCATTTTCTTCTATCATCACGGGTAAGCCCAATTGTATCCCCACACTCATGTATTTTACAATGGATATGTAAAATAAGTAATAAAGAATAACTTTTTAAGCTATATATGCAATTGCATTTTGTAATGGATATGTAAAATAAGTAATAAAAATGACTTTTTAAGTCATATATGCAATTGTAAAGCACAATAATGAGCAAGAAGACAAGATTAGAGAATGAAAGTATTTGCCTTTGCTGGTGACAGCAGTAGCTTTCTTGGGTTGAGAATGTCTACAACATCATGGGTTGAAAACGTCTACAACATAATGTGAATTGACCTGTTCCATGATGTACGGCCCCTCCATCCTGAGTTCAGCTTCTCGGGCAAAAGATGTAGTCTGGAATTATAGAGAAGCACTCACTGATCAGGGACAAGTTGTTCATCTTGATTTTGCATCTCATGCAACAAATTCATCTGCTCCTTTGCCAAGCGGACATTGTTGTAAGATTCCCTGCATGCTTCACCAAGCTAAAAAATCTGCAAGAAAAGAGTCTATTAAGCACCCTTCCATAGTGTCCTCCTAAAGTGATTAACGATGTTATAGAATATGGAGAGACTTTCAGAGAGAGTTTTTCAATCCTTTTGGAAATCAATTTTTGTAAATGAGAATTGACAAGATTAAGTTTTGAAAACCTTCAAGGCGAGTAAAGAGAGTTTGTTATTGTTAGCCCAAGGTTGTTTTACAAAACAATCTATAAAATGATTTTGATGATAACAAAAGTTTCTAAGTTCTTTGACTTTAGATTCTATTTTGTCAATTCACAATTTCCAAGTTATATCTACAAAAGGATTAAATCTTTTCTCTCCAAAAATCATCTCAATGTACTTAAAGATCTTTACACATGATGTTTGAGAAATTCTTCAAGTTATGGACACTTAAAAAGTTTTGGAATGGGATGAAAACTTCAATTATAGTGAATTTTGCCTCCAAGACTTTTAGGTGTCGACACATTCAGGACATGTGTTGACACATTGCACTTACACTCGAGACATGTTGTTCAGGCAAAAACATGTGTCGACGCATTGACCCTGTAGTGTCGACACATTGCACTGACACCCGAGACATGTGTTTTTGAATAAAACATGTGTCGACATATTGACCTCATGGTGTCGACACATTACACTAACTCTCGAGCACTCATTTTTCAGTTCAAAATTTGCGTGTCAGCACATGTCATTTAATGTATCAGCACATTACACGATTTTGAGAATTTTCCTGAATGACATCAGAGACATCAAATCACTCCTAAATTCATGGGCAACTCTCCAACGGCTATTCTCACCTACCCAGTCGACCGTTGAAGACAAAATGGCTTAAATACATGACCGGTTGTTCAAGAAAAACAGAGCTCTCACCTACACGACGAATTTGCATTTACTCTGTAACCTAACTTCTTGAGAAAGAGATAAAGCCTTGAAGAAGAGTGAAGTTCCGCACCTACCAAGAAGACCTGCTATTTTCATTGCCACATTTCAAGTCTTCTATTGTAAATCTTATCATTTTCCTATCATTTGCGCCTCACATTTGTAAATTCGGCTTCAAAAGGAAATACGTGAGCTTTTCTATTTGTACCCATTTAAGTTAAATCTTGTGAGTGTTGGGTAAACACTAAGCCCTACTCTTGTGAGTAGAAGAAATCCCTAGGTGTTGGGATTTGAGAAGAGGAGTTAAAGCGTAAGCTCAAGAAAAGTTTTGTGAAGGTTCCTTAGCACCCGGGAAGCTAAGGTGTACTACCTATTTGATAGTTAGTGGAGAAAGCCCAAGGATGTCAATAGCCTTGGGGGTGGATGTAGGTAGGCAAGAGTTTGGCCGAACCACCTAAAAATTACGGTGTCATCTCTTCAACCCTAATCTCTTTAAGTTTCATTATTTCTCTTATTCTTTGCTCTTGTGGTTTATTGTGATTAGTGTTTTAAATCTATTTAGAAATTATTAAATTCTATTAAAACCCAATTCACCCCCTCTTGGGTTGTTACATATACTTTCAGTTATTATCAAAATAAAAATGGATTGCTCAAGAAACAACATTGGGCTAACAATCTCCCCTTTTATGATGATGACAAACCATTTAAGAGAAAATTCATTTTCTAAATAGAAAAACCTCCCCGTGAGAACAAGTCTGAGTTTTTAATATGTTTTTAGCACAAAGAGCTTTAAAATTTTGGAAAATTTTTGCAAGAGTTCCCTTTGTAACTTGAGGTGTCCAAGAATACAAATCAAGAAATAATACACTTCTATATAATCATCCTCCAAACTTCTCAAAATCCATAACTTCAGAATTCAAGACTTTAATAATTTAGCTCTAAGAGTAGAGATACTACCTTTGATGAACTTTCCCAAAGCTTCTAATTTGATACACAAGTATTAATATGCATTTCTCAAGGCATTTTGATCATCAACTCAAGAAATTTGCATAATCAGTCATATAATCAACAAGAGAATCAACACAAGTGAGTTGTAATGCAATATGTACATAAAAAATGTCACGCCCCGAACGCTTTCCCGGACAGACGGTGACAGCCGCGAGCAATCCCGAGGGAAAGCTCCAGCGAACTTGATCATACTTAACAGCGGAAAAGAATCGGGAGAGAGAGAGACAGACCACCAAACACATAATAACTTAACTTCATAAAAGTCTTCAATTAAGCATAGTATCTTAGATTACACAATACATGAACAACACATATATAGGTGACAGATCACATCGATCAAGTCACAACAACAAAACACATAAACGTCTTCTTTCTAAGACAGATAGTCTTCCTGACCTCATTCACCTGAAACATCTAGAATGATACATTTGAAAAAAAAAACTGAGTCGAAAGACTCAGTAAGGGAAAACTTAAAGTTAAAAACATGAGTTTATGACTTGTATATGAATTTCGTGAGAAAACATAAGTCTTGATGCACATGCATGCTTCATGGATTGCATATGTTCATGTACTTGTAACAATCTTTATCTTGAAAAATAAGTTCTTGAACTTAAACGACACATGGTCCCTGGAGTCAAGGTTGTGCGTTCCCATCGAAAAACCGTTTCCCTTACCCTTGGGGACATTTCATTTGGTCTAACTAGCCCACCTTCTCGCATTCGTCCTTCAGTGGCTAGTCACGACCCTTGGAGGTCCACACCTTTTCGCATTCGTCCTTCAGTGTGGTTGCACTTATCTCTAGGGTTCACCCATCCGTCTCATATTCGTCCTTCGATATAGGTGTCATCCTTGATGGTACGGTACCGACCAAAGCCCTTAACTTAACTTGACTTATAATAAACTTTTCATACATCATTGCATAAAACTTCTTTTAGAAAATCATGCAATGCTCATGTCATGACATGCTTGTTTATGATGTCATGCTTGCTCATGTAAAACAATGTTGTGTATCATTCCAGTTTTTAAAAAATGTAACTCCACTTACATTCCACTTACCGTAGTCTTCTTTGAGTTTTGATATGGAGTTCGCCTACAAGCGATTCAAATATCTCACTTAGATACTTAAGAATTTAATCATATAAACATTCAAAGAAACACTTAAAATTGTTTCGGTTTTACCAAAGGTACATATCTTGAAAATACTATTTTGTTTTCAAAGGATTACTTTAGAAAACTTTCATAAATCACTTGAAAACAAGAAGCATATACATCAAACAACTCCAAATTACAACTCGATCCCTTAAACCTCGATATCCAATATCGGATCCATAATCCTTCAACCTAAGTTGATTACTCTATGTACTCGAAATAAATCGCCATATGATACGTGCAAGGTTGCTGTTTTCACCTTCTTCGTGTCCAATTTGTATTCAGCCCTAGTACACTTATCCTTCTCATCAATCACATTGATCTCAAGACCTATCCTTAAAGATCAGTAATAACGTTTCATACTAAGGGTTCCAAATCAAAACAACAACTTATAACAATTTCTATTCCCTTGTTCCATACTTTCATCGTACCTTTGCATGGAGTAATGACCATTAATTTCCATCAATGTCAGCACATAATATGGATCACTAAACTAAAGACCAGGTCCAAGAAGTCACCTATTAACTTTCCAAAGACAACAATTGTACCTTAAACATGCGAAGGGTCTAAGCCCCAATTTTCTGCAATTCATCTCTCTAAAGTGTTCAGATTCAGATCATCAAATATGGAATCATTCTTATCCTTTCACTTAGGGCCCTCCTCTGCCTTTTATTTCATGTATTCCTCACGTACAATTATCACCTTATGAAAACCAAATCAGGTTCTCAAGGCATGAAACAGTTCACCATAATATTTTCAGTTTCAGATTTGGCATGCAACACGTTTACTCTTTAGTTCTTGCCATTTTCAGAATTTAAGCTTTCCTCCTTATCTTTAATCACAACATACGTCAATCAAGATCATCCGTTCATGCATGTAAGTAAAACCTCAAGATTCTAAAAGAAGTTAAAACATAATCTAAACTAAAAAAATATCTTTAATGTCTCCCCACAAGTTAACAGAACTCATAATAAAATCTCAACCTATACACCAACCACATCATTTCCAACATTTTTCTCAGCTCTAACAACTCAAAATTAGTAACTTTAAACATTAGCATTCGACCTCAAATCACAAAAGTCTTAGCATTTAACTTGCATCCAACCAATCACAATATTCGACAATCAACCAACCTACATGCATGCAATCCTCTTTACAACCAACATGAAATCTCTTCCTCCAGCAATCAAGTTCACAACCTAAGAGGTGCTAATCAAAAGATATATTCAATATCTTGCAACAAAAATCATTCGGCCAAACATAACCATCAAATGCTGAAACCTAGACTTACCACATCTCATTTTCACATGCATTTTCTTTCACATCTCAGAACCATTTTCACAGGCATTTGTCCATTTAACATCATAATACTTCTCATCCATTAGATCTAACAAATATTCAAGATAACAACAAGAGATATTCGGCCAAATCAAAGGGGAAACAACAACATGCAAGGTTCGACGATCAACAAACTAACCAACTTTCGGCCTTACCTTGTTGTCAACCTTCCTCTTTCTCTTCTTCCCCTTCTCCTTCTCCTTTTCCTTTTCTTCCTTCATTCTTCTTCTTTCTCAAGCTTTCTCCCCCTTTCTCTCGGTTTCTCTTGGTTTCCTTCTGGTTTCTCTCTTCACTTTTGGCCTCTTGGTTTTTCTCTCTTCCTTTCCCTTTCTCTCACGGTTTTCTTTCTCTTCTCTCTCTATTGTTTGACCAAAAGGGCTGAGTGGGGCGGCAAGGTGTGAAGAAGTGTGTGAGGGGATGAACTTGGATCATTTCACGTCCAAAGGGGAGGGGGCAGCATAGATTCCTCCATCCATGCACATTGGTTGCATGGGCGGCAGCCAATCAGATTTTGTCTTTTTTGTTTTTTTCTTTGTCTCTTGTTAGCTTTCACGTGAAGCTTCTACTAGTTCCCCAAATCAGCCTCTAATGCTGGCCTAATGATGATTATACTACCACTAAGTTAAACCTAACTCATGCATGCATGCATGCAAGATCATGTACACTTCACCATGCATGCATACCATACTCGGCCTTAAACTATTGATACCCTTAATTCCATAACTTAAAGCTATAACATTATTAGTCACATAGATCATACTTATATACCTTAGCAAATAGTAATTTTCTCATTGACACTTAGAAATAAAGAAATTAATGTAATTCGGCTCTTAGAAAAATAATAGACTTGCACTAATAAACTTTCACAACAATAATGAAATTCTTTAAAGAAATTTAAAATGAAATACCATAAGTATTAAAGTTAAGTCATACATTGGCCAAAAATATGGCCCCTTGAGTTAAATAAAAAACAAATACATAGAAAGATAGCAAAAACGAAGTACGGGGTCTCACAAAAGATGTTCCTTCAATAAGTACAAAGAGTAGGCAAATTTCTTTACAAATCTCTCCTCCCCCTTTGACATTATCAAAAAGGAGGAGGGTAAAGATCATAATTCAGCTCTAAGAGTAGAGATAAGCTATCTTGGTAGGGGTCAGGATAAAGATCATATTTGTGCAGGAAACTTCTCCAAGATGTGCTGAACCAGTGGACCCAAGCAAGCACATGAGGCCTAAGAGCTAAATCTGAGTCCATAAAGATCTTGGTGGTTTGGGCTATGTCATGAATTGTTTGCTTGACACTGCCTTTGAGCATCTTAGTGGTTTGGAACATGTCTGCAACTTATGTCTTCATATCTTCTTTGAGCTTCAAAAGCCCTTCCCAAGGAATAGTGAAGTTGTTGTTGGTGGAATGCCATCTAGACCTAAGTTTCCTCTCCAAGGTCTCGAATCTAGTACTATGAGAAGTGATGAGAGCTTTGATGTCCTCAAATCTAGTCTTCTTGCCCAGTTGACTTTGCTTAGATTTCAGTTCCAATATAGAGGCTTCCAGTTGAACCAACTGAGGCCTATAACTAACAAATTGAGAGTAGCTTTAGATGAGGAGGTAGGACTAGGGTAGGGAGCAGGTATAGGAGTTGCTTCACCCTCAGTAGCCCTTTCAGGTTCTTCATCTTCAGCCATATCTTCCTTTTCAGAATCAAAAACACCTTTCTGAGGTTTCACTGTCCCATTCTTCACCCACTCACCATCTTCATTTTCAATAAACCCCATGAGCCTTAGAGTCTTCTTGTTGTATTCTTTGAAATCCTTTGGTTTTTCTCTTTCTTCTCCTCTCATCTCAATCTTAAATACATGGAACATGTCGGTAAACAATATACCATAAGGCAAGCCTTTTCTTTTCTTTTCAAAGGCAGTCTTTGTATGATTCAGGATCAAATGCCCACAATTCAATTGAGTATGAGTGATGAGGCAATACATATCCTCCCTCTCTTTTAATGAGGAGTTGCATTTATTCAAGAACGATCTGCCCATTGTGGAGACATTGCCTAAGTCTTGCTACAAGGCAAATAAGGTAAAAAATGGGCTGAAATTTTCTTATAATTGAATACATGCATGCCAAAATGATTGTGTTTTGTCTGGAAAGAGAATGCCGAGATGAAGGCTTGTCCTAAGGAATTATTTTACCCTTTCCTTACCTATCCTCCCTCTATTTTTGATAATGCCAATGGGGTAGAAAGTATAATGAGAAATTTTGTCGTATTCTCATGCCATGTAAAAAAAACATTCCATATTTTACATTCTTTCTCTTTGCATTATGGCTTTTGGACACATGTACTTGATTAGACTTGTTGGATATTTTTGAGTACTATGTAATTTTGGGGATCTTATCTACGTGTTTTTAATTTCCTATCCTTATGCTTGTTAAATGCAAATTCTTTATAACTTGATATTCTATCGTCTCCAATTTGCAAAGTTTTGACATTGATAACAAGGTAATATTCCTAACTCTAAAGTCCTGAATATTGAAGAATATTGATGTGTTTGTGATCTAAGATTACTTTGTGGAGTTTGAAGAATGAAATAAAAGTGTTTTCCTTCAGGTTTAATTTTTGGATAGCTCATAATACAAAGGAAACTCTTGTATAATTTTCTAAAACATCCAAAGCTCTTTGTATCAAAGTTTTTGAAAAACTCTCACTTGTTCTCAAGGGGAGCTTTTTGATTTCTTAAACAAAGATCTTTAAAAAGGGTTTGTCATCATAAAAAAGGGCGAGATTGTTAGCCCAAGGTTGTTCCTTGAGCAATTTGATTCGATTTTAATGATAACAAACAACAAAATAGATTTTGAGAATTTTTTGATTCTCTCTTGATGATTGTAGGAGTTTTGTGTTGAAATGGAAAGGATTGCACAATCTTAAAGCACTGAAAATCTCCTCCAACCACGATGGTGTCGACACATGGGATACCAAGTGTCAACAAATTGCACTACTGCCAACAAGCCACTTTGATGGAATCGACACACTGTGAAGGAAGTGTCGACACATGCCATGGACACCAGCGAGCCGTTTCCAAGCTTGAAGAAAGTGTCAACACATGTTACGCAATACCAATTTTTTAAAGATGACATCAACACAGTTTTTAAGACGTTGTGGCACTTTGGGCGCCTCTTCAACATTCCAAAAAGGCCCTTGAGGGCCACCCAAGAATGAAGGTTTTAAATACAACCTTATGGAGAGAGAAAAGATATCTCTTGCATCATCAATTTTGACCTAGCCTCCAAAAGAGAGAGAAAAGTAAAAGAAGAAACCTACACACATTACAAGAAAACTACTGCTGTCATTGTCATTATTGTAGCATTCAATCTCTGATCTTTGTCTAGTTCTTTACTGTGCCTTGTATTTGCACATCTAGCTTTTAGAGCTATTATTTATTACTTCTTCCATACAACCTTAATAAATATTGAAGTGTGAAATACACTTGGGCCTACCCGTGAGGATAGAAGAAATCTTATTAGTTATGAGATTTGTTGCACGAGTTTAAGCGTGAGCTCGGGAAAATGCATGTAACAATTACTTAGCAGCCGGAAGCTAAGGTGTGACTACTATTGGATTATAATGGAGAAAATCCAAGGAAGGAAATAGCCTCGGAGGTAGATGTAGGCAAGTCTTGGCAAACCAGCTAAAAATCTCGGTGTTATCTCTCCTCTTTAACTCTCTTGCTATATTGCTATTATTTATTGTGCTGCGATTTATATTGCTTGGAACATTTTTCAGATCTGATTTTTTATTGAAAAAGTATCATATTTTATTTAAACCAAATTCACCCCCCTCTTGGGTTGTTATTAAGACCCACAATAGTATTTTTTTTCAAACTGCCTTCTCGATCAACATTGAAACCGTTCCATAATTTAGATGTAATGTACATTGAAAATAATGTATGTCAAAACACCGCAAATTAGATGAGGGAGTTGGTCGAGATGGGTGTGAAAAAAGAGTTGCATCTACGCAGGTAGGCTCAGTATGAAATTATGCCGCATGTAGCGTTCACTTTAACAAAATAAGAAAGGAAAAAAAAAATGTGTCATTGCATAAGCATACATTGATGCCGAATGTTTAAAATTTTGCTCGTTGTATCTCAGAGCTATTGAAACTAAACTCAACCGGAGAGAACGAAATAACGCTGAAAAGATTGTGCCAGCAATAAGCAGTACCTTCATGGTGTTTGCTCAAAATGTTAATCCATTGAAGCATGTCATGGATATGATATGCATCGTAAAGAGGCTAAAAAGGCACAATGGTATGTACTTAATAATTGGGGTAAATTATAATGTGTCTCTGTTGTATCAACTTTTCCTAAAAAGATCCCTAGAGTTCTTTTTTTTCCCTCCGTTCATGTGGTTCAACACGTTTCAAACATATGCCCTTTCATCCAATTTTTGTCCACAACCTAACGGGAATTGCTGACTTGTTCAACCTTTCCACATCATGTCCTATTAAACTACGACATGTGTCAACTTCGCTGACTGGGTCGTCACACTATACAAGCCATGCCAGCGAAGATGCTTGTATTGATAATTTTGCCTTTGCCAAGTCAATTATAATTTTTCACATAAACTAAAATGTCCTCATCATTCTTCAACCATGTTCTCCCTTAAGCGTGCATAAGAATTTTGTCCATATTTTTCCCAAATCCGATGAAGAACCCTAGCTCCCATGTTTCCCCCAAATCCATGACCAACCCTAGCTCCTAAATCGAGCAACTTCTTCGACCACAAATCTCAAGAAATGCAGTCCTTCCTAAATCAGGTGTGATGTCCCAAAGATGCTCATATGCTTCATCTGTGAACGATGCTAGATCTAGACTTCAGGAAAGGAGCAACGAAAAGATATTGGACGTGAGACCCATGTGCTTATGCTGAATGTAATATGAAATTTTTGGTTTCTATGAATTTTATAGGACAATTTCTTTACTGCTTTTGATGAACTCTGAGATGAATGGTTCAACAATTTCTTTACTGCTTTTTTGTGGGGGTGGAGGTGGGGGGGGGGGTTAGGGGCAGAGACCAGGATTCAAAACCTTGGAGAATACTATGGACAGCCACCCTGCTAGGAAAAATATCTCTACAATGCCCATTGTCTACCTTGCAAAACGACCAAAAAACAAGTAATAGTTTGTGATCTGTTTAGGGTTTGTAGTTAGGTATTGACTAGATTTAATTTCATGGTCAGGGAAATACTTACACCTCTTCTACCTATATAGTCTGTTATCTTTTCACTTAATATTCAACACAGGATTTTGTGTAAAGCATTACTTTTCTTTTCGGGTATGAAGCAGCTTTGAAATAACACTTTACTCAATTGAGGGAGCTCTATTAGTGACATCTCCAAGTCATCAAGTCTTTGACAACAATTCATACTACCAGTTGCACTTAAAAAAGTTATGTGCAACCTAAATGATTTGCCTTTTTAATTTGACTTTAGATGTCTTTAAGTCATTTTGGATGTTGTGTAACTTAACTGCCATTCTAAATAAAGGCAAGACCCTAAACTTCATTCCTTTCTCTAAGTTCATAATACCATTCAGCTCCTCTTCTCGAAACTTCCTAACCTTCCTCATATGGTGTCTATTATTATCGGAGTCATTATCCTCACTAGTACTCTCTATAAAATCACTCTCAGAACCCTCAACTGTCTTAGGCTCATCCACTAAAACATTGACATTTGATCCTTAACCAAACCAATCCATTGAAGCCTTCTTTGCATCTTCTCTACTGTCATCTAGATGATCATAATTTGAAATGTCATATAGCACAGGCTCATCATCATCAGATCAAGAAAATCCACTAATATCTACTTCCTCCCCATTACCCCCAACTACATTCCCGATTTCATCATCATAGTCATAATCAGCACCATCTCTCTCAACATTAACAGCCACATCTTCCCTTATAATATCCTCAACATTCTTATCTCCCCCACCACTCCTACCTACCTCTAAGCCCAACATCAAGAAAAACCACATCGTACTGTACACCAACATGAGGAAAAACCACATCTTCCTTAGGCACTAAGACTGCTCCACCTAACTTCTTAACGTGTCCAGACCTTCTTGAATTATTCTCTCAGTGACTATCAACACATCAACATCACATTTAAAATGTGTAGTTTCAGGATAAGAGTCATTTCTTTCAAACTTACACCACAACTACATAGTATCTGCATAACTCATGACTATCTTCAGAAACTTCCACGTATAGGTCACTGATATGTAGTCAGGGTCAAGTTCACTTAATTCACTAATCTTTCGCCCAATGTACTCCCCATTGCGAAAGTCCACCATCCCTCCATGAAATATAATTAGTTTTACCATCTGCAGAGGAACGTAGATATTAGGATATTTTAGCCTTTGATTACACGAAGTGATGTTTGGCAATTACATTAGAAAAAGTGACATGTTGCCTTAAGAATATTGCAACCTTGTCTAAATGTAAACCACAGAGACATATGTAAACCTCAGGGATAAAAATCCAAAACAAAAGTCACCATGACTTACTCAAACACACATGATGAATAAATGACAATATTCACATATATCAGCATCACATTCTAGGATGGACCACTTCATTAATATATGGGCAAACAACAATATTCAATTCAACCAATGGGGGGACATATTTGGTAGAAGATTTTGGGGGCAATAACGTTGAGTGACACACAAATTGTTCTAAGTATAATATATGGCTTGAAATGATTTATATAAACCGACCAACATATTGCACAAGGAAAAAACACATAAACGCACACAACCCACCCATCAATCTACGTGAGGTAGATAACTTACATTTGGAAAACTTGATTGTGTTCGGTCTTTGTTTGTGTTGAGAAATTGCATGAGCAAGGGTTTCTTTAATTTGGGACGATGGAGAATCAAATAACAATCGTTTAGGCCTTGTTTGATTTGGTGGAAAACATCACAAGAACAAAGGTTTCGGTCCTTCTCAGTTTTTTTCCTCACATGTCCTACATGTTTTTTGATCTGCGTGAACATTGGATGATCAATTTGGTCTTTTTTAGTTGATTTGGCAGTGACAAAATAGTCAAATTCGGCATCTTCTGTGAAGTTAACACGTGTCGTAGTTTAATATGACATGACGTGGATGCGTTGAAAAGGTCAGAAACGTTCGTCATGTTGTAGACGAAAATTGGATGGAAAGACATGTGGAAAATAGGTTAAACAACAGGGACGGAGGGGAAAAAAAGAACCCTAGGAAGATTTCTAAGAAAAGTTGATACTAGAGGGACATGCGTTATAATTAAGTCTAATAATTGCAAGGAGATCAAGTTGTATATAAAGTAGGTATTAGATCATTTTTATTTTATTTCTTCTTTTATATTTAATAATATTAATTTCAATACATATATCAGAGAATTTTGCAGTGAACATTTGTTCGAGTTAAGCACCAACAATGCTATTGATATAACTCGTAAGCAAGAAGATAAATTTTTTGAAAGGTTTCTGATGTGACTAGGCGGGTCGTCTTATTATATATCAAAATAATACCACATTTGTGAGATTATTATTTTTTTCATATATTTATGCTCATATTATATGTTCAAAAATTACATTTTTCTATGAACTCTCGTGAAATAGATGACATATATGCCCTTGCACGTGGTTCGGAACTAAGAGCATCCTAGTTCTTAACGTGCATTGTCAATAGGACTAGATACCACATGAACGAACGGGAAGTCCACAGAAAGAAAAAAGGGGTAAAGTCATAGTTAGCCCCCTATGTTTGGGCAAAAATCAAGTTAGCCCCCTATTTATCAATCCAACAATTTGAGACTCATAAATTTTAAAACCTATCAATCTTAGCCCCCCGTCTAAATCAGGTGTTAAGTCTGACGAAAATTCATGCAAAATGTCCGAAAATGCCCCTCCAAAGCTAAAATTTAAAAAATAAATAATATATTATTGAAATAGAATTTCAACATAGTTTTATTTAAAAAATATTAATTTTTTAAAAAATATCATTTTTTATTTTTAATGATTTTTTAAATATTTTTAGTAATTTTATTTGGAAGGGCATTTTGGTCATTTTTCATGATTTTATGTCTGATTTAACGTGTAATTTAGACGGGGCAGAGATTGATAGGTTTTGAAAGTTAAAAGTATCAAATTGTTGGATTGAAAAATAGGAGGCTAACTATGATTTTGCCCAAACATAGGGGGCTAACTATGAGTTTATCCCCAGAAACAAAATAGTGGTGTTGTAGTTGCAAGAGATCACCAGAGTGAAGCATTTGGGTATTATAGTGTAGTTATGAATATTTGTTTCCAAATGTGATTGATTGGAACGTAGGCAACGCAGGAAGAGGTATTATCATATAGGGGCACAATATAATCGTCAACACCGCTAACCTGTGTTATATTAATGATCCGTTTATATTGGCTGATCAAGGACACCAAGTGTTTTACATGGCAAATCCGAATAAAGGTCGATCGTTGTGGAAAGAATCTCAAACATGAATGTTTATAATGTCCGACCGGTGTTGAATGAAATGTTAACGAGTAACGAAGATTTACTATCAAAAACTCATCATGAAGAAGAGTCATTTCAGTTGTACGTTAATTTTTGGGAGTTTAATATGCTTCTGTTGTGTAGAGATGATGTCGAACCAGAGTTGCATGTTGTTATGGAAGTTGAAAGGGAGCGTGGAAACGGACTAAGATCTCCTAATTTTATAGAAATCAGTGACGATGAAGAGGAAGAGGAGTAAAATAAAGGAAAAGATCAAGACATGGAGTAGAATGTAAATATGTAGTAGTTGACCACAACCAAAGTTATTGTAGTATGCATATAGAAGGCATAAGTAGTACTGTTTTGTGGTATATCTTGAAGGAAGTCTTGAATAAAAGGTATTGATGTTGTATATTACTTAAAATCTTGTTGCTTAACAATCCTTTCACTGACTATAACCTCAACTTAATAGTAGCGTCCATGACTAAAAGACAACGCTAAACGTCTTCATGGTTCGAGTCATTACATTATCGAACATGTTTTTTAACCGTTGGAACAATTTTGAACATCATCGAATGTCCTTGGAAGTATTCATTGGAATGGCTTGTCTATCAAAATGCCATGACATTTACGGTTGGATAATGTTCGAAAGTTTCAAATAATTGGCGTGTGAGGCCGTTCAAGCAGTGGGATTTTTGATTCCATGCGATTACGTTCAAACGATGCCGCTTGTTTTGGGACAGAAATAAGCTCATCTCGTAAAGAAAATTTTGGTGTTCTGTCCTAAAAAACCTTTCATGACAATATTATTGGGACTGAACGGGCCACAAATGAAATCCGTCCCAAAAGACTTTTTTGGGACAAAATGTTTTGTTGTAGTGGGTAGATGATCTTGTTGTGCATGGTTTTATTCAAGACTATTTTTAGATTCCTAATTAATTCTCTAAGAATCGTGGTCAAGAATTGAGACACTCTTCAAGTTTTTTAATTATATATATTGATTAATGCAATTAGGATTGAGTAAGCATATATAAGCCTTATAGCATTCAATATTGTATGAATTGTTTCGGACAATGTTAATCTTGCAATATTTAGTCCTTGTTTAAGTAAATACACTATTGAATAAGATTTTACCATTCTATAAACAATGTACTCATTAATTAAGTAAATACACACTAGAAGAATAGAACATGTGTTATTACCATACACAATAATGATGAACAATATGCGGAAATTGAAAAGAGAGAGAGCGAATTGAGACGAAGATTTAATGTGGTTCGGCAATATGCCTACGTCCATAGGAGAGAGCGGCCAAAGATTTTACTATTTGGAATAATAATTGGGTTACATCATAGACTGACTATTTATAAGAAACCTTAGACCAAACCTATTAGAACTCAAATAATTAGATATTCTATTAGAACTCAACTACTTGGATATCCTAAAAATAGGAGTCATCTCTATCCAACAATCTCCACATTGGCGAATATTGCCCTTAGGAGAAAATCAAACAAGTGTTCGCCTCCACCTAGAACTAATACCAAGTGGAAGTGAAAACTCAACACCTCCTCTCTCTAGCACCTGGAGATATTTATCAAATCTAAGCAATGCTTGAACTTCTCTGTGATAACTAACTTAGTCAACATGTCTGCTGCATTCTCAGAGGTGTGAACTTTCTCTAGCAATAATTCACCAAAAGTAACCAACTCTCCGATCTAGTGAATCCACACATCAATATGCTTGGTTCTTGCACGATATACTCGATTCTTCACCAAATAGATGGCACTCTGACTATCACAATGCAACTGAACTCCACTTTGTTGAACGTTCAGCTCCTTGACTAGCCCTGTAAGCCACAAAGCTTCCTTAGCAGTCTCAGCGACTGCGATGTACTCTGCCTCAATTGTGGACAATGCAACAACGGATTGAATCATGGACTTCCAACAAATGGGCCCTTCTGCAATAGTAAACACAAAACCTGTGTTTGATCTCCTGTCATCCAAGGCACTAGCATAATCTGCATCTACATATCCCACAATTGACAGATCACTCTACTATCTTCCAAACATAATGTCATAATCTGTAGTACCCCTCAAATATATGAAAATCTACTTGACTGTATCCCAATGATATCTCCCTGGATTTGCCATATACTTGCTCATCATGCTGACTGCATGAGCCAAATCTGGCCTAGTACATACCATAGCATACATTAGCCACCCCACTACACTGGCATATGAGACTTTTGACATGTCTTCAATTTCTTCAACTGTCTTCGAGCACAGTGAGGTAGACAAACGGAAATAATTCGCCAAAGGTGTACTAACTAGTTTTGCATTCCCCATGCTGAACCTTTCCAACACCTTCTCCACATAGCCGGCCTAAGATAATAATAATTTCCTAGCATCCCCGTCCCTATGAATCTCCATCCCAAGAATCTTCTTGGCTACACCCAAATCCTTCATGTCAAATTCTTTATTCAACAAGGACTTCAGCCTGTTATCTTCCTTTATACTCTTAGCCGCAATAAGCATATCATTCACACACAACAATCATACTCACATCTCTGGTAGCCAATTCGGATCATGTAGGAGTATAATCGTGTCCCTGTGAATCTTTATCCCAAGATCTTCTTGGCTACACCCAAATCCTTCATGTCAAATTCTTTATTCAACAAGGACTTCAGGTTGTTAACTTCTTTTATACTCTTAGCCGCAATAAGCATATCATTCACATACAGTAACAGAAAAATCAATGAATCGTCATCAAGACTCTTAACATATACACAACAATCATACTCACATCTCTGGTAGCCAATTCGGATCATGTAGGAGTATAATCGCTTGTACCACTGCATCGGAGATTGCTTGAATTCATAAAGTGACTTCTTCAATTTACAAACCAAATTCTCATGTCAAGGTTGACTAAACCTTTCTAACTGCTCCATATAAAAAATGCTAACGCTGTCCAGATAGAAGTGTGTCTGACAACTGGGGAGAAAATTTAATCATAATCAACCTCTTTCCTCTGTGAGTAACTCTTTGCTACCAAGTGAGCCTTGAACATTTTCACCTCTTTTTCTAATACTACTGTTTTCTTCATAAACACTCCCTTACACCCTATCGCCTTCTTCCCCTCAGGAAGTTCCACCAAGTCCCACGGCCGATTCTTATGCAATGACTCCATCTCCTCGACCATAGCACACATCCATCTACTTTTCACTTGGCTACTAATTGCCCCATGCAAAGTTGTAGGATCTCCACTACTAATGACAAGAGCATATGAAATCATATCCACATAACCATACCTGACTGATGGCTTGATAATGCGTCTGAGTCTGTCTGTGGCTATATTGCGATGCTCCTCATGTTCTAAAGTAATAGCCTATGTACCCTGAACAATGTTCCCTACTACTGCTTTCTGGCACATATTTCTCTTCACCCCGAGTACTTTTTAACATGAAGTTTTCATCAAATACCACATCCTTACAGATCACCACATTGTTTGTCTTTGATCTCAAAACTTGTAACCCTTAACTCATTTCTCATACTCGAGAAAAATACATTGTCTAGACTTTGGGTCAAGCTTTGATCTCTCTTTACTAGGAATGTGTGCATAGGCAAGACAACCAAAAACTCTTAACCCAGAGAAATCTACCTCATTACCTGTCCATACCTCCTTTACAACCTTACAACCTAGTGCTACCCTCGGTGACCTGTTAATTAAGAAACATGTCATACTCACTTCATCTTCCTAAAAGTTCTTTGCAAGTCCAGCATTCAACCTGAGATACTATAGTCTCTCTGCAATAGACCTGTTCATTCTTTCCACCACACCATTTTGTTGTAGTGTCTTGCATACTGTAAAGTGTCTCTTTATCTCATGCTGCTCACAAAATTCCATGAACTTTGCATCCTTGTACTCAGTACCATTATCTATCTTTAGACAATTGATCCTCCTAGTCTGATTTTCCACTTCAGCATTCCACAACTTAAACTTGGCAAACGTCTCTGACTTGTGCCACATGAAGTACACCCAGACCTTCCTGGAAAAATCATCAATGAATGTGACAAAATACACATGTCCTCCCCGTGATGCTACCTTTACTGGCCCCCAAAGATCTGAATGAATTTAATCAAGTACACCCTCTGTCTTGTGTGTAGCTGTCTTGAATTACATCCGGTTATGCTTTCCCATAACACAAAACTTGAAAAAATCAAGCTTGCATGTCTTCACACCCTTCAAAAGATTTCTTATGTGAAGTTCTAACATATCCCGCTCACCCATATGACCCAACCTCACATGCCACAAAACAGTACTATCAGAATCAGACTTCATAGAAGCAACTCCCTCTATAACTGTACTGCCTAATAACTTGTAGATATTTTTTGAACTTATCTGTCCTTTCTTCACTACCATAATACCTTTAGTCACCTTCATTACTCCACCTTCAGACTTGTAACAAAATCCCTCTGAGTCTAAAATACCTAATGAAATCAGATTCTTTTCTACATCTGGAATATGTCTAACATTACATAACGTTCTAACTACACCATCAAACATTTTAATTCTGATCTCTCTTGTGTCAATGATTTTACAATGTGCACCATCACATATTGTCACAATACCAAAATTAACTGACATGTAGTTGTCAAACCAACCTCTGTTGGATGTTACGTGAAACGAATATGCTGAGTCCAGAATCCAAGAAACAATGGAGTGCTCTAGAATAGAAAAAAGAGAAAGCATGTCACCATCCATGTCTTCTGAGTCTCTATGAGCCAGATCTCTGCCAAAACAACGTCTCCCTTGCCATTGTACACTGGCAGGTGTTGGCGGTTAAATTGGTCAAAGGTGCATCCTTCAGAGCGGCCTCTTGCCCCTTCAACATTAGCTCCTTGTTGCACTTGCTCAGTGACAAGTTGAGCCATGTGTCTTAAAACATCATCAGTAGTGACACCCGGTTCTTCGGTCCCCCGATCCATGTTTCGATTCCTAGGTGTCCTCTAGGTGGCATCCTGCACTACAACATCATCACTCCATAAGTATTCTAACGGTTAATTTAGGTACACGAAATTTCTAGCATACTCGAAATCCAAGGAACAAGTAGCGAGTCCCGAGTTCCCTAAACTCTTCTTCCTTTTTTTCTCCCTCTGATACCACTAAACTATCACTCCCCAAACGCTAGCCCGATGAGGCTAATGACAGCCATGAGCATTCCCAACAATGAACTCTGCTTCCTTACACTAGATTTTATAACATATTAAAATTCTAGGTAATTTGGAGTTTGTTTGTCACTCGAAAGATTTATCCAAAAATGCAAGTTGCTGAAGGCGTCCAAGCGGGCAGCCCCGACGTCTCCAGCTTCAAAATTCATAACTTCAAAAGCATGATTTCAAATTACATAAAATTTCTTTTAAACTACTCTACCTTTATAGTTCGAACTTATAGATAAAAATCGCAAAAATCTAAACTACTATGCACTTTCAAAAACACTTTATATCAGATGAAAATCCTAGAGCAACACTGCTGCTGCCTCCAGCTCGGCCTTCCACTTTCAAAACACCACAACTCATTCATTACGCCTCTAAATCATACCAAATTTACCTTAAAATGTTATTCTTTCATAAACTTAAAATTCAAGACAGACTCATAAAATTCGGACTTACAATAATCACTTAAAAGGTACTTGAAATGAGCAAGAGTTCTGGACGTGCAAGGCTGCTGACAGCTTGATGTCTGGACCTTGAAAAACCCATAACTCACTCAATATTTATTGGAATCACCCAAAGTATGGCTTAAAATCTTCGTATTTCATAGTCCTATAACATACAATTCTATCAAGATCAAAGAATAAGAAAAATTACATCAAAGGTTACTCCTAATTCAAACTTTGTGATCTGCAGAAACTAATTTCAGCAACTAGTTTAACAAGTCTTCTCTATAATTCTCAATGATCTCCAACATTATATGTCAAGCTTATCAATGCTACGGGTTCTCCAACAACAATAATAGCTCATAATGGATAAGGTCTAACCTCTATAGATGCAACAACAACAATAAGGAAGTTTCCTTTTCAACCAATTACATTCATTAACATCAGCAACTATGGTCTCTTCAAACATCATAACCAACATTCAAGAACCTCTTTAAACCCTTAAGGAGGTACTGAAAATAACAGGGACATCCATGCCACAACTATTACATATTCGGTCATGCATGTGCAAAACAGATTTCAAATGACAACACCCTATGCCACAACTATTACATATTCGGTCATGCATGTGCAAAACAGATTTCAGATCTTGCCAACACCTCATAACAGAAGCTATTCTAGTAAAAATATCCTACTTTTACAACTTCAAATCAAAAACTTACAGCAATACAATGATTCTATCTTCATCAAGCCAAAGCTATTGTATTATCCTTTCTTTCAGGCTTTCCAACAAACACTTATGGCACACCATTTTTCTTTTGAAACTTTCACTCAAACTGACCGTGCATGCCTATTAGTTCTTGAAAGTTCATCACTTGAGACTTGATTCTCTAATAAAACTAACATGCAAGCAAGGAAAAACAGAGGATAGCAACAAAAACTTAATCTAACAATTTACCCACACAAAACTCACGGTTCTTATAAAAATGTTAGATCCCCCCTTACCTTGGCTTCTCTTGGTTATCTTCTTCTGCAGCTGAACCCTCTCACTTACATGACACTTCCCCCCTTTCTTTCCTTTCTTCTTCTTCTTTTTTTCTTCTTTTTCTTCTTCTTCTTCTTCTTCTCGGTTTTTCTTCTTTTCTCTCTCGGTTTTCTTCTTCTCTTCTCTTGCTTGTGCGTGAGTGACACAAAGAGCCGAAGTAGGAAAATGGGGGGAGGGAAAGGAAAAATAGCGTGAAACAAGTCTTGGGGAGGAAAAGACAACTCTACCCCTCCTTTTCTTCACGTGTTCTCCCACTTTTCTTTATTTATTTTTCACTTGCCACTTCATACACGTTTGACTCCCTTTCACTTTTATTTCAAGCAAACATACACTTCCAAAAATCAAGGCCCCTAACTCAAATTCTTCTAAGTATTGCAATTTAGGTGGATATACTTGAACAAACAAAAACGACTAGCATAATTGATCCCAAATAATGAAAGTTAACACTATTAAAACACGCAAACAATATAGCATTTAAATCAAAACTAAAGTGCTAGAGGAAAATTTCACCTTAGATATAAATTTTAAATCAAGTCAACCATACATTTCTTTTCCACAATATTCATAATAGTGTAGACCTTAAAGAGTCAAGAAGTAAGATTTTAAATGTTTAAATTGGCATCGAAGAAAACCTAAACTAAGTGATGCTACTAGTCTCTAAGTCGGGGTCTCACTGTCTTCCTCTACTACATTCACAGATTTTGAGGAACGTTCATTCTCGTCGTCCTGAATCTTTTTCTTTTTTGAATAATTCCATTTTATGTGCTCTCTTTTACCGCACTTAAAACAATTGATATCTTTCCAACTTCTGGACTTTGACCGAGAATTCTTGCTATTTGAAGCACCCTTGGTTTTGCTTCTTCCACACTCCTGGTTACCCTTCACAATTAGTCCTTCTCCCTAAGAACCCTCATCACTGTCTTTCTTCCTCTAATGAAACGCCAACAGGGCCCCTGTGACATCCTCCAACTCTAGGGAATCCTTCCCCCATGTCAGAGTCGTAACCAAATTCGCATAGGTAGTAGAAGTTGGCAGAGAATTCAACAACATCAATGCCTGTCTTCGTCGTCGAACTTCACATCAACCCTTTTCAGATCGCTAACAATCTGATTAAACACATTGATATGTTGACTCAGATCTGAGCTATCCACCATCTTAAGACCAAATAACCACTACTTAAGATAGAGTTTGTTCGTCAACGACTTCGACATGTATCGGCTTTCCAATTTCAACCAAACTACCGTCGAAGATTCTTCGTCTATGACATGATACATCACATCATCTTCCAAAGAAAGTCAAATAGTAGACAATGCTTTGACCTCAAGCTCCTTCCATTCTGTCTCCTTCATGTCATATGAATTCTTCCCATGTAAAGACATTATCATCCCTTATTGCACCAACAGATCTTTTAACCTTCGCTGTCACAATCCGAAATTCTCAGTTCTGTTGAACTTCATCACATCGAATTTAGCAATCAAAGTATTTACCGTCATTACTGAACCTGACGTTATGATACCAATTGTTGTTACCGTGCACAATAATGATGAACAATATACGGAAATTGAAGAGAGAGAGAGAGAGAGAGAGAATTGAGACAAAGATTTAACGTGGTTCGGCAATATGCCTACGTCCACAGGAGAGAACGGCCAAAGATTTTATTATCTGAAATAATGCTTAGGTTACGTCATAGACTAACTATTTATAAGAAACCCCAGACCAAACCTAATAGAATTCAAATACTTAGATATCCTAATAGAATTTAAATATTTAGATATCTTATAAAACTCAACTACTTAGATATCCTAAAAATATGAGACATCTTTATCAAACAAGACGACGGTATAGTGATAACATTGGAAGGTAGAAATAATGGCCTTTTAAAGTCAATGACGTGTGCAGAATTGCAAAACATATGGACAAGCTGTTAAGGTCTCGAGGCCTTTTCCTTCCGGAGAGAGAGAGAAACTTCAGGAAACAGAAAAAGCACAACCATTTGAAGTTGGGAGGATGAATTATTATTGATCGGAAAAAATTAAAAAACGATGATGCAAGAAATTGCTAGCCAACATGGAATGGAGGGGGCCGTTCGAAGGATTGAGGCGTTACAGTTTGTATAGTAGGAAAAAGAAGAAGAAGTAAACGCAAATTCTTACCGATCACAGAAAAGTTGGTCACAATTCACAACTAACTAAACTGCCGTATAGCTGGATCATATTTTCAGTTCCGATACAAGGTGGTGGCGAGGCAGTGATTTTAAAATAATGGGAGGCCAGAATTGAGAACTATTGAACAAAATAATAGTTTAAAGATTCAATGTCACCAATTTGGTAATTTAAATTTTAAAATTATATTAATTTCAGAATTTGTGGATACAATTAGAAAGTAAGAGTGAAAAGATTTTGTTAAAATTATAAGTCTGTCAAAAAATTTTGGAAGGAGATTGAATGTAATTTATTTTAATAAAAAATAATTAAGTTAATGTGAAAATAGGTTAGATTTTTTGTGAAATTTTTTATTGTACCAACCTCACCCTCTTGTTTTGACCGAAGAGTTAGTTAGGACTGGATGTCGGCATGACTGGTAGGGTCAAAATCCTACTCTCATAGTCCTCGCTTCTGATCCCGAGTGCCCCCACAACCATTCAAGAGTCAAAAGAGTAGGGTGTGTCTCTGAGGCACGAGGTATCCTGGGATCAAGAGAGTTCCAGAAGAACGTCAAAGGTACGAATCCCCCTTGACAAGAGCAATAGCTCCGCACATTTGCTGTTTATTTCATTGTCAATTTCAAATGATTGCTGTAACTATTTTCGGTCGTCAACATTCTGTTTATTTTTTTTGAAAGTTGACTTTTGGTTTATGTTTTCCTGGGATCAAGAGAATTCCAGAAGAACGTCAAAGGTATATGCTTTTGTCATGAGTTTGGTATGTTTCGTTTGTTATGCTGTTGAAGTCTTACCCATGTTGTGCTTATCAAATAGTAGTGGAATTGATAATCAGAGAAATAAAATAAAAAGCCAATTGATACAGCTGGTGTTGGTTTCGGCTTGGCGTGTGCTGAATCGGGGATTTAATCTATCAACTAACGGGTGAAATAGACAGTAGAAAGTGTTGATCATTATTTGTATGTGAAAATGTTTCAATCAAAGTAGGTGCATTTTAGACTTGTTTTAATCGTCCAAAGTAACGGTTATCAATCTTAAACAAAGTTCCTCCCCCCGCCCCCTTTTTATCAATTTCATTGTAGTGATTCCAATCTCTTCATTAGTCATAAATTCATTTAGATTTGATTCTGATACTTTTTTCCATCTACGAGTCAATTTCACGCAACTATAATTAGGTGTTTACTGTTTTCCTTTTGGATACGTGATAAATTCACCTGTCTTTCCTGTAAAAAAGTTGATCTGCATATTTGAAAGCGGTCCTTTCAACAGGTGTTCTTTAACATCTATCCTGGTTGAGGCTTGATGGATTTGTTTGCAGTACACATAATCTTTTGTGACACCCTGGCTGCATTTTACTGAAATTTCAGCCAAGGATTCTTTCCTCTTTGAATGCTTCTAGGAAGGACTCAAGGGAATTGCTGGTTTGAGTTCCCTAGCCAGATTTCACTTTTCTACCTATAGTTTCCTAAGCAAGTGTAGACAAATCTTATGGTTCTAAACCTGGTCTGCATCTTCAGAAATTTTACCACTAAAAGGAATAGAAAAGTAAATAAGTAGTGAAATTTAAGTGAAGAATTTGAAAAGAATTAAGGTGTTTGCTTATGAAGTCCCAGGTAAAATATTGTTTGAGCAGAAGATTAGTCGATAGAATGATATAGGACCAGCTTTTTTCTCATGTTACTTTAGATATGTACGTTTTACTTTGTGATTTGTGTCAGTTCTGTCTTGCAGGAGTAAGTCTATACTTCCATTTACCCATTAACAATCTCGAGTCCGCTATTGGCTAGGTACCCGTGACACATTTGTTTCCTCTTCAAGCTGGCCGTTTGGTTCATTTTGACGTGTATAATAGGTGATCATAACATCTCAAGTTTGATGTGCTGATGTATTCCAGATTATTGATTCTGATTAGATGGTCACAATCTTACTGCAACTCAACAAAGCATGGCTTCCATCCAGTTGGAGTTGACTATAGAGACGAGCCTAAGTTCCTAGAGCTCCTTGTAAGGCTTGTTGGAAAACCCATTGTCAGACTTGATTACTCATTACGAGGTGTTGATAGTCCTTGGTTTCTCGCTAATATTCCTTTGGGTCATTATGTCTCTAATTATATAGACCATAAATACTATTGCATAACAAGTTTCAGATACTAGAGTTTCAGATTTTTTGGGTTTCTTCCAATAGCTTAGAGTTTAAAGAAGGATGAATTAGTTTGTTCCTTGGGGAAAGCAATTTTGTTTATGATTTCAAAATATCACTTTCTATCCTTGGCAAGTTTTGAGAATCCATAATTTAAAAACGGTAACACAAGATTGTTAAGATAAGGTTCAGTCACTGTGCATAAATACAGTGATTGGCTGTTAATAATTCATTTTTTCTTTAATGTTCTTTTTCACTTGGAATTGTTTCCATGCCCGCTGGAGGACTTCTCAACAGCATTTAACAATAGTAAAACCTAAAGTCTGCTAGAAAGAATGTTATAACAATTTAACTGACTAGCTTCTTTTAACAATTCAGTAGTGCATTGATGATGTTCTGTTTTGGTAACCTGTGTCTTGTTCTGCTTCCGCAGTGACGTAAGTGATCGACAGGGACAAAGTTAGGATTGAATCTTAGGGGGAGAGCCAATTACATATAAACAAATTTTGGAGAGGCTAAAATCCAAAAAATACTAAAAAATCGATAAAAAAATATTTTTTACTATTGAAAAAAATAATAATCTTTTTAAGGATTTTTGGGAAGCTAAGGAGGGCCATGGCCCCCACCGGCCCCCTGTAGCTCAGTCTCTGGTAATTGATGATATCATGAATTATATTGTTCCTTGATCATGCTCAATTCAGACTATGGAAGTCTAACCATGCCTTTGATTTTTCATCTATTCCTTTTTGCTTGTTGAGATATAGGAAGAAAAAACAATAATTTTGTTGTTTGTCAAATTACGCACAATTTATAGCATAAAGCGTCCATTTTTGGATTTTCATTGTTGTCTGGGAATTTACAGATGGATGAGCAAAACTCTCAACATCGGCAGATTATTGAAATAAGTATAGATATTCCTACCGGAGAGAGCAATGGGGGGAGCAAGTTTTGTGGGGAAGCACCTTGTGGATTCTTGGAGGCTGGATCCAACTCTAAGGATGCTAAAGAACGATCAGCTTCAATGCGCAAGCTTTTGATAGCAGTGGTACTTTGTGTTGTCTTCATGACAGTTGAGGTAGTTGGTGGGATCAAAGCCAATAGTTTAGCAATATTGACTGATGCAGCACATTTGCTTTCAGATGTTGCAGCCTTTGCCATCTCCTTGTTCTCCTTATGGGCTGCTAGTTGGGAAGCCACTCCCCGTCAGTCCTACGGATTTTATAGGGTTGAGATTCTTGGTGCTTTGGTTTCTATACAACTCATTTGGTTACTTGCAGGAATTCTGGTATATGAAGCAATTGTTAGACTTATTAATGGCACAAGTGAGGTGAATGGCTTTTTGATGTTCATTATTGCCACATTTGGTTTAGTGGTCAATATCATCATGGCTTTGGTATTAGGCCATGATCATGGTCACGGACATGATCATGGCCACGGACATGATGAAAAAGGTCATGGTATTAGCCACGACCATGGAATGAAAATTCCTGCTCATCATCATCATCATGAGGAGCACTCAGAAGTGGAGCATGTTCATGGAGATCCTGCACACAGTCATGGTCATGAAATACATGCAGACCATCACGATGATCATTCCCAAACCCTGCTGGATAAGCCAACAACTGGACATGAACAGAAGAAGAGAAAGAGCATAAATGTCCAGGGAGCTTATCTCCATGTACTTGGTGACTCAATCCAGAGCATTGGAGTCATGATTGGAGGAGCAATCGTATGGTATAAACCTGAGTGGAAGATAATTGATACGATTTGCACCTTAATCTTTTCAGTTATTGTTTTGGGGACTACGATCAAAATGATCATGAACATACTTGAAGTTCTGATGGAGAGCACACCACGGGAGATTGACGCGAGGAAGCTGGAAAAGGGGTTATTAGAAATGGAGGAAGTGGTGGCAATTCATGAACTGCATATATGGGCTATCACAGTGGGGAAGATCCTGCTGGCTTGCCACGTCAAAATCAACCCAGAGGCAAATGCAGACATGGTGTTGGACAATGTAATAAATTATATCAGAAGGGAGTATAGCATCAGTCATGTAACTATACAGATAGAGCGTTAGCGGGCTCTACAAAGGGTAAGGACTAGGGGAAATCATTTTTTTCATCATTTGGCTGCGGATACTCTCTCATGGTTGTATAGTGACAACTTTTAATGTTCCGTAACTAAAAGTTAATAAGTGAGACAAGATTAAGTCAACTTTTAGCGACCATATATGTTGGTCCGCAGTGGTCTATACTTAAAGCTATACAATAGCAACTATTTCATTGTGCCAAGTTAAATATGGTTGGTATACTTAAATGTGAGGCTTAATTGATTCACAGCATAACCGGTGCCGGTGGCGGTTATGGCCTTCACCAACACTACTATGGGCGGTTCTCCCAAAACGGGAACCGTCCCCGCCACCGTAAGGGGAACAACCGTCACCTAACGGTGGCAGTTTTGTCGGTGGCGATGGGCGGTAACCGCCACAATCACCGAAAATTAAAAAAAAAATTAGGGAAAAAAATTAAAAGCCACACAAATCGAAACAAAATCTCACAAAAATCTAAACAAACCGCACAAAATCGCAAGATTTCAACCCAAACCGCACAAATCGCAAGATTTCAACACAAATCACAGATTCCAAACCAAACCAAGCCAAATCAAATCAAACCAAACCAAACCAAATCGCAGATTTCAAGCCAAATCAAACCAAATCGCAGATTCAAATCGCAAGAAACTAGAAATGTTCCAAAAATACAACAAAAAAATCAAATCGCAATGAACGGGGGAGAGAGAGAGCGAGAGAGTTGCAGAGGAGAGATAGAGAGAAGAAACGGGCGAAGCGGCGGCTGAGAACAGAAGAAACGAGCGAAGTGACGGCTGAGAGCAGAAGAAACGGGCGAAGAGGGAGAGGGGGAGAGAAGAAGAAATAACGAAGAGGGAGGAGAAGCAGGGTTAAGAAGAGAAATTAAAACGACGTCGTTTCTCATTGATGAGAAACGACGTCGTTTTAATTTCTCTTCTTAACCCTGTATGAGAAACGACGTCGTTTATATATGTTAAAAAAAACGGGGAAAACGGTGAAATCGCTCAGCGGGAGCGGTGAAACCGCTTCCGTCAAAATCCCCGTTATTTAGGGATTTTGACTCACCGGCACCGATGCCGCTTGGCGCCGGTGCACGGTGCCGGTTAACCGGCCCACCGCGAGTACCGGTGCACAGCCCTAAGTGTCTTGATTCACGCATGCAATGGTCCTGCTAATTATATCTTTTCCGGATACTCCACTCTGCTAGTGTGGTCTCGTTAACGTAATGGATTTTGTCGAGCTGGCAATCGAAAGCGATGTCTTGGCCAATGGAACGCCGCCACATGGCCTGTCCAATCACTTTCTCCCAACTGATGCCACATGTATCGCGGCCTGCGTCAACAATGTCCTCGTCTGATCAAAGGCCTCGTGAAAAAGCCCAATCGTCGTCCCCAAAGCTGCAACCCTGTATCTCGTAGCAATTCAAATATGCCATATGAATGATTCCTTAGAGGAATATACACCACATTGAAGTAATGAGAGAAGGTATTGTAGATGGGTTTCATATTTCTTGGTGGCAAAAAATTGACTTTACTTTTGGGCAAGTGGTGGCGGAAAGTTCGAATATGTTTATTTCCTTCCTACCTATAAATGATTTGGTTTATTTCATATTGCATTACTTCACATGCCACGTCTGGTGTCGTAATTACCTTTAAGTTATCTTATAGGAATTGATTTAAATAAGGAAGGATATAGCGATGATTAATTTTGCCGAGGGAACTGAAGGTAAAAAGATTCAATCAAAGCTAAGCGTTAAAACACTACTAATAAAACACTGAAAGCTTGATAGATTGGAAACGACGACAAAGAGAAATAACAGAAAATGGAAAAGACAACAGCACTAGGGACACTACTCTTTTTTATATATTTTTATAAGTTACACTAGGAACACTACTCATTAAGATAATTCAAACCAAAAGAAAAATTGAGCTCTAAACAAAAGATGGGCCCACACGGCCCACAAAAGATACCTAAGGGTAGAGTCGTCCATAAAATGATTACAGTCCAGAAAGAGAAAGTCTAACTAACGTGGGCAAATGGCAACTAATAGGGATAGGACTCAGCGTGATTCCCCAAGTCCCCAGGCTCCGAGGGTGGTACGTCCATGTACCAGACTGTCGTCGTAGAAGGAGGCGATGGTGGCAGTTCGAGTAGGGTTCAATGAATCACCACCTCATCAGTGATGACACCCAAAAAAATCCTAACAGTCAACAGCGACTCCCATGCACGTCACTCTGACGAATCTTGTGCACTGTCATTGCTCTTTATCAGAGAAGCACAAAATTCAACAGAACAACACAGACTGAGGCTCGAGACGTTTAAACTATAAAATATAGATAACATGCAGTGTATGATCAACAAAGTGAGTGAATAAGGGTTTAAAAAATTATATTATTAGTTTTTTATTTATTAATCATTTGACCTTTCTGTGAAATTGTTCAATTATAAGATATCATGTGTCATCGTAAAAATTTAAAATATAAGATAATATATACAAGTGATTAATCAATGACAATAATTATGACGTAATTATTTCAAACGATTAGTGTTGAGGGCATACATCTAATACGCGGAACAGTCCTAAGACAATGCTATATTATCTGTATTATGTGTCTTTCCCTTGATTTCATCTCCCTTTGTGTTGTTGGATTGATAATTTTTTTCCTATGTATTTCTTTGATATTAATTGGTCATATGTTGTAGTAACCACTGGCTTTAGTAAGTCATTTGGACTTCCGTTTGTTGTGTAATTATTTTAGCATAGGCTCAAGATGTACCTGGGAAGGAATATTTGATGTTCAAGTATGATTAAGGTGTTGCATATCATGAATAATATGTATGAGCGTTGACATAAAACATTCATACTTAATGTGTACTGTGAAGACGTTACAATATTGTTCACAAGTGGGTGTGTTCCACTTGTTGAGGCATCCTGGCCGCTCTATCGTACACAGAAAGATTATTTATGAGGATACCACATTCTACTTTGGGAGTAATGCCGCAAAACACGAAGGTTACTTGTAATTATGTAACTCTGGCTCAGTGATTCACTCTGAGAGTAAGAGGAATGGTAGTTGAGAATTGAAAATATCATGTTTTAAAGAATGAAGTCTTTTTCTTTATTTTCATCTTTCTGTTTTGTGATTTCATTGATGAACGAGTTTCTTCAATGTCTTTCATTTCATGCTATATGTTATCTGTTTTACTAACCAATAGCTTTATTGAGTCATTTGGACTCACCGTTGTTTGTTAAATTCTTTTAGCAGATGTTTGAAGTGTTCTTACGAGAGTTCCTTGACTCATAAGAGCTTGATACTAAGCTGGTAATTGGGTATGGCTCATTGAAAACCTAGACATCATTGTTTAGAGTGTCCATAAATGGATTGGTTAAGGATCTCCTGAGTATATTATCTAGCGATGATGAAGATGACGAATATAAGAACGATGATGAAGATGACGAACATAAGAGAATAAGATCAAGATCTGTGTGGATTGTACTTAATGTAGTAGTTATTATGTCATGTTTTGTAGACATACATAAAAGGTAGAAATGATACTATTTTGTGATACAAAAGTTACCATAACCTCAGTTTAATATCGGTGTCCATTATTATAAGACAACGCTATAAGTCTTCACGGTCCGGGCTATTACAAATGGTATCAAAGCCAGGTTTTAGGAAAGCAAGGATAGTTAATAACCCTATGGAAAACGTGGGTGCTAGAGGGAAGCACATGAAAGCAAAGATAATTTGCAACCCTAAGGGAAATGTGGGTGCTAGGGAAGCACAGTCACATAAATAAGAGCAGTATGTTATTGTGTTTATTGCCTTATAATTTTTTATCTTTAACATACACTTGCAAGTTTGGATATAGTGGTCATCTTTGGAGATAATGGAAAACAAATGTAATAGAGATAATAGAGTGGAGATTGTTGATGAAGGCAGTTCATTTGATAAGTGGCCATCTTTGGAGAAGTTGGTGGGCTGGAGAGCCATGTTGTTGTTGCTGCCATACGTCTTTAATAACATCACTGCAAGATTTATCTCGAATCCATAAGCTTTTGAAACAGAAGGGCTTGGGGACACCTTGAGAACCACCATTTAGCTTTAAGACTATAGGGCCATTTGGGAAAAGTGAAGTTCACTCACCATTGGCTATTCCTCTGTCCAATCTTTCTCTGATTTGAGTATACCCTTTTTCTCTCATTAGACCAAGTGAATGGGTTTCCCTTACACCCAATATCTACCAACCCAAAATTCTGCATTAGTTGGTAAAGGTCATCTTGAGAAGAGTTGGAAACAGAGCGACCTCCTTATTTTTCTTTCGATATAAAACTGAATTAAAATCACCAAGGACTAGCCACTATCCTTGAATAGACTGACCCTATTTGCAGTGAATTCCAAAATTATTCTCTACTATGCCAATTTGTGGGGCTATGGATAAAAGATAAGGTCCATGGTTGGTTGGTATATACTAAGTGCAGTACAACATTCTAACAATGACGATTGACTGTCTGAGAATGTAAGATCACATTAGGCCTCCATGCAACTGTGAGTCCTAGGATTAAGGCAACCCAAGAGGGGGGTGAATTGGTTTTCTAAACTTTTTTGCTTTTAACCCCCAAATCGTGTTTGCATGTAAAAAATACTTTAGCACAAGTATATATATGCAACAATTATAAATAAGTGTTAAATGTAAATAGAAGGGTAAGAGAAGCAAACGCTTGATTTTTAGGTGGTTCGGCAAACCCGCCTACATCCACCCCTCAAGCTCCTTCACCGAGCCTTGAGGTTTTTCACTATCTTCCAATAGCATACACTCTAGCTTTCGAATGTTAGATAATCGTACAAGTATTTTCTCAGGCTCAACACTCAAACCCATCTAAGTGATTTTTCGGGCTCACCACTCAAAATCTAACCAAGCTTTGAGATATACTCTTTCAAGCTTCTTCTTTATTAAACACCTTTCTTGATAAGGTAAATTGAAGAACAAAAAATCTCTTGATAGAGTAGATATGAAAATGGAAAGCTCTATCTCTTGATTTACACAAAGACAAGGATATGAAATTGTGTTTTGTGTGAATGATATGAAAAATATAGAAGATGAAGGTTTAGAATATTTCTCAAGTGATCTAAATGATATGTGATCGTTGTGTATTAATTTAAGATGTTATAGATGTGTATTTATAGGCCACATATGAAAAATAGTCGTTTATAGCCATTGTGAGTAGTTCGTCTGTTAAAACGAGTCGACCGACCATTAAATGAACTTGTCAACCGCTTCAAGTTACCGTTACCCAACGATCATATTGTCATAAGCTTAACGGCTGTATTTTAAAACCAACCAGTCGACCGCTATACCAAGCATTCGAAGACCGGTCAACCGTTTCACCAGCCTGTCGACCTCTTCAACTTAAGTACATAGTCCGTTTATTTTAAAAACATTTTTTTGACCACTTTTAAACACTAAATTTTAAAGACTAACTTTCCATTTTTTTGACCACTTTTAAACACCTCAATTTTAAAAACATTGAGGTGTTTTGAAACCTTTAAAAATATTTTAATCTTTCAAACAAAAGGTAAAATGGTTTATGCATGTTTTGAAAGATATACAAGTGTGTGATTCAAATCCTTGTCAAAAGTGAAACAAAGAGTTACAAGGTTATACCCTAAGGTCTTGAATCTTCACTTTTGAGTTCATTGCATCTTCTTGATCTTCTTTCTTCAAGTCTTTGGCTATTTGATGAAACATGACTTTGTCTTTGAATATGTACATTTATAAACTTCATTTATGGGGTAATGTCATTTTGCGCCCCTTAAGTATGGAGAAATTGCAATCGAGCCCCCTTATGTATCAAAACTGCGATTTACGTCCCATAAATTTCAGACATTTTCAATCTTCGCCCTCCGTCCAATTTTCCGTCAAAATTTACGTAATTCGGCGTCATGTGCGTCGCACATGCGCCAATCCCACTTGTCTTCACCAAAAACTCTTTCCAAATTCACTCATTTGGTTTTAAAAAACCTAAATTTTCCCTTCTTCCAAATGTGGGTATTGCTTTTGCAGTGTTAGTCTGCATAAATTTGTAGAGTTGGATTGTTAGCTAGATATACAAATTAGTTGGCAACTATCCTGCTTTATTCCAGACCTTTGAAAAGAAATAGATATGGGTATTGGGGCAAAAGATATTCAGGCATGCGTATGTAGAATCCTCCATTTCTCCATCACGACCGGATACATATTTGTGAAGAAGCATCCAGTTGCATTGTGTTTTATTGTTCCTCTTCCTTATATATATATATATATATATATATATATAGATATATATATCTTCCTTTCGTCTTCAACTTTTTGGCCTACTCCTCCCCAGTTCTTATCTGCGTGGCTATTTTTCTTAGAATCCTTTGGAGTTCGGAACAGTCCCACGTCAAAAGTGTCAAAGGAGATGAGAAGATGACCAATGCAGTATTAGACAAGACGATTGGGTCTGGGGAATATGATGTTGTTGTCAATAGTAATGATTGCTTTTCCTGGAAAACTGAAACAAGTAGACGAAGAAATGTTAAAGAGGAGCACAAAGAGTTGAGTGTCGCTCAGATAGGAAAGAACAAGAGATGGTTTTACAAACAACTTCGGTGAAAAATGGAGAACTTCAAACACACACGGGATGTCGAATTCCGTGACTTTTGACGGAAAATTGGACAGGGGCGAAGATTGAAAATGTCTGAAATTTATGGGATGTAAATAGCAGTTTTGATACTTAAGGGGGCTCGATTACAATTGCTCCATACTTAAGGGGCGAAAAAAACATTGCCGCTTCATTTATTGAAATCATCAAAATCTCAATTGTGCACAAAAGCCAACAACAACATCATATCTCCACTTAACCCTATTGATGGTGCTTTAAGAGTGATAATACCCCAAATTATTTATAATTCTCATCGCATGCCGAATTTTGGTTTCAGCAATGCAAAAAGCAGTTCGAGTTAAACTGCCTTATAATGGCCCATAGACCTCGAATTGTCGGGACACAGGATATGCCCCGACAATTCCAGAACAATGAACTCATGATGGAGGGGGGCCGTGATAAGGCCTGCCTCCTCGGCCGTTCTTACCTCGTTAATCTCCATATCAACCGTTTGTTTTTCCCCCACATTTTTGCAATTGATCTCTCCAACTGGTTTGAGATGCATTTTTTTTTGCAAAAGATTTCCACCTCGCCAATGGCATGTCCTCCTCCAGTTCCTCCTCTGTAGCAGTGTCCATCGACGGTCCAAGCCAAATACTGCCTGAATTTCCAGAAGCCTCTTTTTTTTATGCTGGGTGCACTTCCTTCATTCTCAATGAAAGTCAGTTTTCGTCTGATGGCCCCAGCCCACTTTGTTTTGGTACTAAGTTGGCCACTTTCTTGATTACCATCGAGTAGTCTGAGTGATACTTGAGCAAAGGGCCCACCACCTTGATTATTGGGTTGGTTGTGTACCATTGATAAGGTTCGAAGATGCCTTTCATTATAAAAACCTTTTTAAAAATCAACTGAATAGTCCACGTGGGTCGTGGAGGGACCACTCAGTTTGATTATCCGCCATATCCAGGCTTTTCTTTTTAATTTATGCCATGTTACGTGACTCCGCATTTAATGGGTGAGTAGTTCCATGCATCTGAAATGGTGGCTAGTAGTACCTAGGGCTGTACACCCGACCCTACGGGTCGGGAAAAAATTTTTCCGACACCCGACCCACGAATATCGAAATGGTTATAATTCTTTCGAGCCGAGCCGAAATTGGTGTGTATTCCGAGCCAACTTGTATTTCGAAATTGGTTCGGAATACGGGTCGAAATTCGGATGGGCCGAAAGCCCAAAAGCAGCCCAACTTTACCGATTTACAGCCCAATTCCAAAATTGCTTGACCCACGATTTTCAAGCCCAATTTTTAATATTGAAGCCCAAAGGCCCAAAACCATTTCATGTTTTCATTTCATCCAACCAATTCCTTCCTACGTCTACGACTCTACATACCCCCAAATTATTTCATGTTTTCATCAACAAATTCATGCGTTACTGCGTATACAGTCCTACCCAAATTATTATATTTATTTGCTACCGATTTAAAAGTAATAATTAATTTATGGAGTTAGTGTACAAATGTTCTGCAAGTGTTGACCCAAAAACAGAAAATCAGTACTTTCCCAAAAATGTTCTCGCTGAAAACATTTAGGTCCGAAGATATTTAAGTCAAAATACCAGAATGTTGCATGAAAAAAGTTTTAACCAAAACCAGTAGTTTATCTTTGTGATACAAACTTTCTGTCTAAATAGTTCAAATTAAGCATGTTATAAACATTACATAAGCGAAGCAAAAAGTTAGAAACCAGTAACATATGTTGAACTGACCCTCTTCAAGTTCACATATTGGAATCATGATTCAAGCTAGTTTAACAACAATCATAGCGTAAAGGGTCTTTAAGCAGGAACTGATATCATAAGAGACATTGGCATAAGGTATACATCCCAGAGATTAGGTGAATAAAGTGAACATTACCCTTCAAGGCCTAGTTGTGCTGGGTAGTACACATTTTGCAGGCCTAATCTTTCTGCAGCCAAAGCAGTTGTCTCGCCAATAATCATGAATATACAGTAGGATCTCTACTCAGCCCAAAAACCAGTAATCAAAAGTTAAAATATCATCAGGTTCTACGGTTTCATTAGGTTCTACTTTATCCACCAGTTACAATCCAATATTCCAAAATAATAACATGTTTATAAACAAGCAAACCAACTCCAAAACAAGAAAGTATCTACATCTACAAGTCCACACCAGAAGCTAGCACCTAGCACAAATGTAGATCTAACATATAGAAAAATAAACAAGTTCCAACAACAAAGAAAAATATGAAACGCATACAACTAGAAATTCAAATAAACAAGTGACAACAACACCAACAAATTACAAAATATAGAATCATCTCCCCATCTTTCCATCACCCAAAACCTACATGCACAAAATAGAAGAAAGTGAGATACTTATATATTTATAATCATGCAACTTCATAGATAAAACAACAAATAATAGAGAAAAATACATGTACTAAGTTACTTAGTCATATTCTTCAAGCACCCCAAATCTTCAATAACTCACAATGTCACAATATACCCATGCTTGAAACTCACCTCTACAATAACATTAAGTGAAGAGAAATTAGAATATAAAAAGATTAAACATGATAGCATTAGCATATTAGCATTCATCATAAATGAAATAAAAATTAAATTGGAGAATGATACCTGATTCTAGTTGATAGCTTTCCACATCATCTATCACATCTTGGGAGTCATAAATAGTAGGTGAAGACTTTAACCAATTTTGAGTACATATGAGGGTCTCGATCGTTTTGGGAGCTAATGAGCTTCGAAAATGATCTAAGATGCGACCTCCAGTACTAAAAGCAAACTCAGAAGCAACAGTTGAGATAAGAATAGCTAGTATGTCTCGTGCTAGCTCGCCAAGAATTGGGTATCTTGTTGAATTCACCCTCCACCAAATGAGTATATCGAAAGTATCTCCTCCGTCAAGTATCGATCCACTTCTGATTTACACTCTACACTAGTACCCTTTGCTGCTCGAAACTTGCGAAATCTGAGCATAATATCATTATCATCCACCGAAGATGTACCACTCACATTTGATTCCTCGCCACTTGACTCAATCCCACTTGAACCTCCACCAAATTTGGCATAGTAATTAAACAAATGATCGATGACATTCCTCAACTTCTGAATAAGTTCAGATGCCCGCTCAGTACCAACAATGTCATCAAACCAAAACTCCAAAAACTTCATCTTATATCGTGGGTCAAGCACACCCGTAACAAAAAAATCATATTGACCTTCTCAAAATCTCCCCAATATTTTTCATATTTTTTCATCATCTTCTCAGCCATCATACTCAACCTATAATCATCACTTCTACGAAATTGTTGCAAATGATTGTAGATCAAAGAAATTTCTTGAAAATATAAATTTGCAGTTGTATACAAAGAACCAGAAAGGCGTACAGTTTACATCATGAAAAATCTTCAAGAATTTCACAAAGATTTTAACAGTCTCCCAGTCGTCATCATTAGGTGGCCCCAAGTCTCTTCTCCCTTGTCTAACCTCAGTCAAACTCTCTATGAATTGACTATCATCCTCTTGCATAAGATCAAATGCACTTTGATACTTCCGTGCCACATCCAACATCATGTAGGTGGAGGTCCATCTAGTTGGAACATCCAAACAAAGAAGACCTCCGCTTGGAATTTTCTGTCTTTCCACACATAGCTTGAACTTGTCAAGTCGTGAAGGAGAAACCTTTACATACTTAACTGCATTCCTCACTTTCACAATTGAGTCATTCACTTCTTTCAACTCATCGCTAACAACAAGATTAAGTATATGGGCACAACATTGCATATGCATATACTCATTATCCAAAATAGTGTCAACCCTATCTCTTGTCCTGCTTTTTATATAATCAACAACAACATCATTTGCTGAGGCATTATTTACTGTGATTGTGAAAATGCTATCTATCCCCCATTCCAACAAACATGACTCAATTGTCCTCCCAATTGTGATTCCTTGATGATTAGGAACTTAAACAAAATTTATAATTCTTTTATGCAAGTTCCAACCATTATCAACAAAATGGGCAGTGATAACCATGTTATTAAGATTTTGAATGGAAGTACACATATCAGTAGTTAAACAAACACGCTGACTAGAATTAATAAACGAATTCCTCAACATTTCTTTCTCTTGGACAAATAAGTCCAAACAATCCCTCATTATAGTGATGCGAGAAGGAATTGAGAATCTAGGTTCAAGAGACCTCACAAAATCCTTAAACCTTTGCCCCTCCACAAACATAAAAGGCAACTCATCCATGATTATCATCCTTAAGAGTGCAACCCTTATCCTTTTCTCATTATATTTAACAAGGCTCATTCTCTACTTTCTCCCTCCTTCTTAAAAATCTCAGCCAACTTCACTTGCTTGTCATCTAATAGACGTTATTTAGAAAGATAAGGTCTACATTTCTTCAAGTGATAAAGTAAGGAAGATGTACCTTGCTTCTTTAAGTAAAAAAAAAGCTCACTTTTACAATGACAACACCTATCTTTAGGTGGAGTACTATCTTCAATCTTCTCAAAGTGGTCCCATGCTTTGGATTTCAGCTCAGTTCTTTTCTGATAACGTGGAGGCCGACCTCCTCCAGAAGTAACTTGAGGCTGAGGCTGAGTGTTGTCCGCAGAGAATGTTGGATTCATTTGGGACCGTGGGGTGTCGGGACTTGGACTTGGTCCCAAATTTGAATCAGCCCCTGAAGTAGGTGTGCTTACATCTCTACTACTACCGATGTCGTCATTAGACTCATTACAATCCATAGGCTCCATCTGTGTCAATTGCAAAAAGCCAAAAACAATAAATCAATAAATTTTAGAATGAGAGAGATGCAGCAAACCTACAGCTTCTAAGTGATGTAATATTGGCACCAATAACATCATAGACCAGATACTGGAAAAGCTAACAAAGAAGCAATTTGTTCGAAATTCATACACAACATAACATAACAAAGAAGCTAAGACTCTACAGGTGATTCTTGGGCTGCAATCTCCCACAGACAAGGTATTCAACGGAAAAAGACATGGTCCTTAGCAACAACAGAGGAACAACCATGATGACAAACTACTGAGTACCATTCTGTTTTGCTGCATCATTTTTTCAGAAATGCTATCTGGTTAAGGGATGAAAATCTTCCCACACAAAAACGTTCTTGTGGTCATGGCTAATTCATATTGTAATTTCCAGTTTTCACAATCTTGCGGTTTGCCTTCTAATTTGAAGAGTGTACTTTGCAGATCATATAATGTCTGATCCCAAGTCCCCGACCGTCAAATAAATAGTTAAGGACAAGTGTGAACCTTAATTACTGAATCTGATAGCTAATTTGATCTTAGTTTAACCCATGTTTGCATTTATGTATCTCAGAAAGAAAAGATCTTTGTTGAACCCACGTTTGAGAAGATGGAAGCTTTACCCTTCACCATGTAATCCCAGGCCATACTATTTTGATTTTTATTCAAATATCATTTTGGTAAACAGAGTTGCCTGGCAACAGAGGAACAACCATGATGGCAATCTCCCTCGTAGGGTTTCATGTCAAACCTACAACTTCTAAGTGATGTAATATTACAGACATAGGGTTCAGAAGTTGTAATTTCTAACACAATAGATCAATATCGACGTGGATCATAAACAATGTCAGCAAGCTTCAACACATAAACACATAAATTTCAAGAGCAACAATGTTAAGAGAAAAATACACGTACTAAAAACAGAAGAGTCGGCAACAGATGTACAAACCTAAATTGTGGATTACACTTTCAGTAGCATTTTTTATAAACAACATAGTGGATCTACAAACCTAAATTTAAGCAACCAAGTCCCCTTGTTCATTGCAACAAACCTAAATTTCTGACAGAAGATTCGTAGATCTACACATGGTCTATTGTTAAATCAGATGAACAACATAGTGGATTTACACATCTTTGTGGATTACACTTTCAGTAGCAGTTTTTATAAATCAAAATGAAAGAAGCTCATCAGTTGTGTACCTAATGAATGAAGAGCCGAAGACTGAAGCTTTGAGATTTTGAAGAGGTGCGCAGCCAGTGGAGTTTTCCCGTGAAGCCTGGAGACCAGAGGCGTCAGACGTGCGGCGCCGTAGAGAGACAGTAGCTCACCGGAGAGAGGGGCAGCAGGGCAAGGGGGCGAAGGAGAAGATGTTGGGAGGTGGGGAGACTCGGGAGAGAGAGATGGAGAAGTCTTTGGGACTCGGGAGGCGCTAAGGGAGACTAGGAGTAACTGGGTAAGGGATACGGGCTAGGGCAAAATGAAGTTTAGTATGAGCATCAAAATGACGCCGTTTTGATGCCCAGACATATGTATATATCATTTTGGTTTTATATTCCGGGTCGGGTCGGAACAGACGGAATTTTTTCTTCAATTCCGACACCCGACTCGTAATTCACAGAAAATTTTAATTGTTCCGACACCCGACCCGAACCATCGGAAAGCCGACCCGAATTTACTGGGGTCGGTTCGGAAGGCCGGGTTGAGTCGGGTTACACCGTTCCGTAAACACCCCTAGTAGTACCCATAGTGGTCTGAACTTTCTGTGAACATTGTTGATTGGATATCAGTTGGATCTTTCTTCTGTTGCACGCCTCCTCCAACTTTGACTTGGTAGCTTCTTGAAGATTATCAAAGGCGGAAATGTCCTGTCTAGACTTGTCTTCTTCATTTCGAATCCTACCATACCCTGGGTTGGGTGGAGATGTAGGAGAGCTGTACTCCCTATTCTGGTCTAAGGGTCCTGAAAATCTCCTCTGTTCAGTAGTGTCGGCCTTCATCAAGGTGCTGAAACCATGAGGGCCATTTATTTCAGCCACCTCATAATTGCAGAACATTTGAGAGTGCCCCAGCCTACCACATGCAAAGCATAAATCAGCAATCTTCTCGTATTTAAACTGGATCCATAACTGATCGCCAACATTCCTCTCAAAATAATACCCAGGAACCAGAGGCTTTAAAAGATCAACCATTCAACTATAACTCTGCAACGCAGGTAAGAGGTGCCCCAAACACGCATACTGGACCGAAAATCAACTTCCAATACAGTTCCAGCTTTCTCAGCTGAAAAAATCGCCATATTCCTTGTTTGCTTCCCCAACGGTAGCCCGTGAACATGGATCTAGATGAGGGCTTGCGTGAACACTATTTCCCCCCGTGTCTTGCCAACTTCCCGAGGTTTCAACACAAGCAATGCCCCTTTGAGAGGTTTTACCGAGAATATTTTCCCCACCAGCAACCTGTTTGCTTCATTTGTTGCGTCTGACGCCCAACCAAAAGCTTTCGTTTTAGATGTAAGTTCGTCCAGATCTACTTGAGAAAGATTCATGGCAAAGGAAGGAAGGGGGAGAAGAGCACAGAGAGGTTATAGGGTGAGAAGATGGATAGGAAGAGAGAGGGACCAGAAAATAACGGGAGCGATAGCAAAAGGAAGAAGAGAGATTAGGGGAGAGGGAAAGAAAGCAGAGTTTGGGTTAGAGTAAATTTGGGGGAGAGACGAGAGATCAGAAAGACTAAACGGAACAGGATAGGAAAAAGGGAAAGGCAGGAAGGGTGCAAAGCAGCGAATCACAGGGTGATGGAATAGAGAGAAAAACTCTCCAGCGAACTCTACCGAGAGAGCAGAAATGTACAAAATGTTGGTATACTATCTTGAATCTTCAACGTCCTACTCACCTTTGAGCTCAAAACGTCCAAAAGGCCACCACCCCAGCAAGCTTTCGGGGAGCTATCAATTACCCAAAAAATGATTACGAATCAACCAAGATTGAACTATCTTATCGGATTAGTGCTTCAAAACATTTCCTCACTAGTTCAAAGATGAGACCCTTTTCTTGTGACTTGGGAAGTTACTCCGCGACAAGATTAATTGAAAAGGCTCAATAATTGAATTGAGCAATTCTCTCCCAGCAAAACAAAGAAAGTAAAAAAAAAAAAAAAACTAATATGACAATTCTAGTAGTTAATCGGAGAGGTTTTAATTCCTGATAAGGATTGGGTTTGTTTTAGAAACATTAATGAATGATTGAAATAAAAGTGTGTTGTCGATGTTTATATCTCAGTTGGCTCTGAGTAACAAAACTTTTTCAAAAGATCATATGCTTTATAAGACCCACATGGCCACCATTGGGACATTTCCTTCCTAAGGGCAGCCGTATCTCCCCTAATTGCCCATGCTTATTAATTGTTTTGAGTCTTGACCGAAGAGTTTGTTGGGCCTTGTATCTCGGAATGTCTGGTAGGGTGAAAACCGTAGTCTCATAGTCCTCGTTTCTGATCCCGAGGGTCCCCACAACCATTCTTAAGAAACGGTGACACCCGAGCTCGCATACAAGCATCAAAAGATAAGGGTGGGTCTCTGAGACAGAAGGTCTCTTGGGATCAAGAGAGTTCCAGAAGAACGTCAAAGGTTGGTATCCGTATCCCTCTTGACAAGTGCAATAGCTCCGCAAATTGCTGTTTATTTTATTATGAATTTCAAATGATTGTTGAAACTATTTTCGGTCGTCAACGTTCTGTTTATTATTTTTGAAACTTGACTTTTGGTTTATGTTTTCTGGGAGAAATTGGGCTCTCCTGTATTGGAATGCTGAGATATAATGGTGGGTCTGCTACTTAAATCGACAGAAATTTATGCCTGTTTCCAGAGTTCTCTCTGAAATATTTTTTCTTGTACCTGTTCCAATCTGTCGGTGCCTGCTGTCATATTTTGTTTTTAATCCAGGGAATTCAACATTCTACTGAATATCGAGTCCTTTTGTGGATTGTGGTCTTTTAGTGTTGCCGTTGTTTTGGGCTTTTGTCATGAGTTTGGTATGTTTCGTTTGTTCTGCTCCTGAAGTGTTACCCATGTTGTACTTATCAAATAGTGGTGGAATTGATAATCAGAGAAATTAAAAAAAGGCCAAATGATACAGCTGGGGTTTCGGCTTGGCATGTACTGAGTCGGGGATAATCTCTCAACTAACGGGTGAAATAGGCAGTTAGCAAGTGTTGATCATTATTTGTATGTGAAAATGTTTCAATCAAAGTAGGTGCTTTTTAAACTTGTATTAATCGTCCAGAGAAACAGCTATCAATCTTAAAAGAGTTCCTCCCCCCCCCTTTTCATTTTAACAGTCCGTGGTCTCCCATGATCTTGGTTTTTTCAATTTCATTGTAGTGCTTCCAATCTCTTCTTGGATTTGATGCTGATACTTTTCCAACTATAATTTGGTGTTAATTGTTTTCTTTTTGGATACTTGGTAAATTAACCTGCTTTTCCTGTAAAAATTTTGATTTGCATATTTGAAAGCCTTCCTTGCAACAGGTGTTCTTTAACATCTGTCCTGGTTGAGGCTTGATGGATTTGTTTGCAGTACAGATAATCTTTTGTGACGCCCTGGCCGCATTTTTCTTCAGTTCCTTAGCCTGATTTCAATTTTCTACCTATAGTTTCCTATGCAAGTGTAGACAAATCTTATGGTTCTCACCCTGGTCTCCATCGTCAAAACTTTTACCAATAAAAGGAATAGAAAAAGTAAATACATAGTGAAATTTAAGTGAAAAATTTTGCTTTAAGATATGTATGCTTTACTTTGCGATTTGTGTCAGTTCTGTCTTGTTGGAACAAGTCTATACTTCCACTTCTCCATTAACAATCTCAAGCTCCAGTAATGGCTAGGTAACTGTGACATATTTGTTTCCTCTCCAAGCTGGCCGTTTGGTTCATTTTCACATATATAATAGGTGATCGTAACATCTTAACTGTGATGTGCTGATGTATTCCAGATTATTGATTCTGATTAAATGGTCACTGCAACTCAACAAAGCATTTCATCCATCCAGTTGGAGTTGACTATAGAGACGAGCCTTTTACTAAGCGGTTATGGTCCTTGGTTTTTCACTAATATTCCTTTGGGTCAGTATGTCTCTTATTGCATAGACCAGAAATACTAGTGCATAAGAAGTGCTTCCAGAGTCGATAGATAACTTGTTTGGTCTTCTAGAAGAACCTTTCCAGAGTTGTCATCTTATAAATTTGCCTTCAATTCAGCAACGGTAATGCTAGTGTTTCAGCTTTTTAGGTTTCTCCCAATAGCTTAGACCATTAAGAAGGATGAATTAGTTAGTTCCTTGGGGAAAGCAATTTTGCTTATGATTTCAAAATATCACTTTCTATTCTAGGCAGGTTTTGAGAATCCATAATTGCAAAATTGTAACACAGGATTGTTAAGATGTAAGGTTCAATCACTTTGTGCATAATTACAGTGGTTGGCTTTTAATAAATCATTTTTCCTTGAATGTTCTTTTTGACGAATTGTTTCCATGCCCGCTAGAGGACTTCTCAACTGCATTTAACAATAGTAAAACTAACGTTTGCTAGAAAGAATGTTATAACAATTTCACTGACTAGCTTCTTTTAACAATTCAGTAGTGCATTGATGTTGTTCTGTTTTGTGTACCTGTCTTGTTCTGCTTCCGCAGTTACGTAAGTCATCTATGATATAATAAATTATATTGTTCCTTTATCATTCTCAATTCAAACTATGGAAGTCTACCCATGCTTTTGATTTTTCATCTGTCCCTTTTTGCTTGTTGAGATATAGGAAGAAAAAACAATAATTTTGTTGTTTGTCAAATTTCACACAATTTATAGCGTCGAGCATCCATTTTGGGATTTTCATTGTCATCTGGGAATTTACAGATGGATGAGCAAAACTCTCAACATGAGCAGATTATTGAAATAAGTATAGATGTTCCTACTGGAGAGAGGAGCATTGGGGGGAGCAAGTTTTGTGGGGAAGCACCTTGTGGATTCTCGGACGCTGTATCCAACTCTAAGGATGCTAAGGAACGATCAGCTTCAATGCGGAAGCTTTTAATAGCGGTGGTACTTTGTGTTGTCTTCATGACAGTTGAGGTAGTTGGTGGGATCAAAGCCAATAGTTTAGCAATATTGACCGATGCAGCACATTTGCTTTCAGATGTTGCGGCCTTTGCCATCTCCTTGTTCTCCTTATGGGCTGCTGGCTGGGAAGCCACTCCCCGTCAGTCCTACGGATTTTATAGGGTTGAGATTCTTGGTGCTTTGGTTTCCATACAACTCATATGGTTACTTGCAGGAATTCTGGTATATGAAGCAATTCTTAGACTTATTAATGAGACAAGTGAGGTGAATGGCTTTTTGATGTTCATTATTGCCACATTTGGTTTAGTGGTTAATATCATCATGGCTTTGGTATTAGGCCATGATCATGGCCATGGACATGATCATGGCCATCATGGCCACGGACATGATGAAAAAGGTCATGGTACTAGCCACAACCATGGAATGAAAATTTCTGCTCGTCATCATGATCATCATCATGAGGAGCACACAAAAGTGGAGCATGTTCATGGAGATCCTGCACACAGTCATGGTCATGAAGTACATGCAGACCATCATGATGATCATGCCCAAACCCTGCTGGATAAACCAACGACTGGACATGAACAGAAGAAGATAAAGAGCATAAATGTCCAGGGAGCTTATCTCCATGTACTTGGTGACTCCATCCAGAGCATTGGAGTCATGATTGGAGGAGCAATCGTATGGTATAAACCTGAGTGGAAGATAATTGATACGATTTGCACCTTAATCTTTTCAGTTATTGTTTTGGGGACTACGATCAATATGATCCGGAACATACTTAATGTTCTGATGGAGAGCACCCCACAAGAGATTGACGCGAGGAAGCTGGAAAAGGGGTTATTAGAAATGGAGGAAGTGGTGGCAATTCATGAACTGCATATCTGGGCTATCACAATGGGGAAGATCCTGCTGGCTTGCCACGTCAAAATCAACCCAGAGGCAAATGCAGACATGGTGTTGGACAATGTAATAAATTATATCAGAAGGGAGTACAACATCGGTCATGTAACTATACAGATAGAGCGTTAGGGGGCTGCGGATACTCTCTCATAGTAGTATTGTGAGTCTATATTTAGTTCTTGGAGCCTTTATTCTGCTTCGAAGATACTCGATGCATTATTTCCCATTAACAATCGCATTCGTAAGCTTCAAGGCCAGCGGCTCTTGAGATTCTGAACGTTATATCAGATAAATTTTTAGTTGCAAAATGCCCGTTTTTTCTGTTTTTTCACATCCAGGAGCTCAGTACTTAACAACCTACATGTTTTTTTTTTTTTAAAAAAAGCTCTTTATTCAAATAAAAACTAAACCACGGTACTACATTAAACCACAAAGTAATCATAATTAGGGCGGATCAAAACCTTCATACAACCAAATCAGTTTCTTCAATAGCTCATGACCAAAGGGGTTAGTCGTCAAAATAATTCTATTTAGCCACTCCATCAACTCATACATCGAATGTCTCCAATTGTCTCGTGTATCTTCCAATCCACACAGCGAGAATAAGAGTTAATTGCCTGAATCGCCCTCTACAACCACAGCTTGAAATCCTTGCTGGTAGCCTCCGGCCCTAATGCCGTTCATAGCTTCAAATGCCTCCCGCCTGAACAGTTCCCATTGAGTCCATTTTAACAGCCATGCCTCCCATTTAACGTCGCGTTCATTTTGTTCAAATTCCTCTTTTAAGTTCGTTTCTGTTCACATGCATAATGAGAAATATTCCTCCTGCCGAAGGAATGAATCCGGGTTGCTTACCTCCACACGATGTATATAGATCTTCGAGTCCATTTACCACATCAATTCCAAGTTTCTCTCGCAAGTTGTTGAGAGTTAGTCTTCGAGGTCTCTCTGAAAAAATTTGATGCAGGGATAAATCTAAAGACTTACTTCATTACTGTGCTCACATGGGGCAGGGTAAATTTAAACCTCTTTGTCCTCAACTGCTAGTGCTAGCAGACAAGTCCAAGTTTTCGCAGTTTTTCTTGAGAAAGAGAATCCCTCTGATTTGTGTGGCTAAACGCGAGCAACGGGGTTTTAGAGATATTGAGGCCACAGTTCGAAAAGACGAGTTCATTCGTTGCTTTCAAGTAGGGGAATTTCATTGGTTTTGAATTTGTCTTCTTTGTAAATTGTGCATTTTAAGCATATCCGCTTCCCCTACCGTATGTTGTCCTCTACCCACATACACATATACACACATCTTTCTACCCGAGAAATACGAATGGCTCGAGTCATGAGCTTCGAGATTGTTTACTCTCACAGTATGTGGAAAAGTAGCTAGAAGGCTACGACATGTGAGATGGTCGCCAAAGCAGAAGAAAATCGCCTTAGAGGACAGGGTACGTGCTCATAATATAGGTGAGAGTGTGATTGGCCAGATAGCAACCCGAGACAAACCGTAGGAGGGGGCCCTTCTATGAGGTTGTCTTTGTCAGGCATCTCACCGATCGACACTGTATTGCAACATGTTGGTGCCTTGATAATCAGGTTGTTTCCTCTCACTCCGCAAGGACGATGTTAGACCATGTAGGCTAGAAGTTGCCACCTTGTAAGGAAATGGGGAATCTTTAGGCTACTCCGAGCTGTGAGCTTTTGTCTATGGCAGCTCAATCATGTCCCTATATACGATTGTAAAGCAAAAGGCTTTTAAATTGTTTGGCCACTGACCTGTGTTTTTATGGCAGAAAAGACCAGATTCACGTAGGATCAAAACCTGGAGGGAATAAATGTTTGTCCTGTTCATTGGGTGCCTGCTTTCAGAGTCATTTAGGTATATTGCAATACATTAAAAGTCAACCGGTAATCATATAAAGAATTTTCTGGGCTGCTTAGGATGAAATTGAATGGAATGGGGGAAATACCCATTCGACGTAGGTTCGAAATGGAAAAGGCCCATCATCATGTGCTTCCTTCACTACGAGACAAAATCCCTGTCCCCGACGAAATGAATGCAAATCATGCCCACAACTGGTGGGCATAGATAGGACCCAGAAGAAAGTTCAATAATTGGACTATTGGAAAGTGACGGCATTAATAGAAGAACTAGAGACAATTTCATGAGACACCAAGGACGCTTGTCTGTGAATCAAAATTTGAGCCCTACTGTACTTGGGAATCCCGTTGCAACTAATAATACATGAAATAAAGTTTTATTATTATTATTTTCATTTGAAAAAAAAAGGATCTTCAACGTTGCTCTTTTTTTTAATCAAAACAATCAATCTTATTAATTAAAAAACACCCAACAAAGAGGTAAGGAGATCAAACACCTCATATAACCGAGAGAAATTAAGAAAATGTTCAATACTACAGGGATTGCCACCTGAGATCAACTCAGTGGCGGCCCAACGAGCGAACTGGTACACCGCTTCATTAGCACCACGACGAATATGACGAACTTGCCAAACTTGCATCTGCCTAAGAGAGCTAGAAATATTCATTAGCACCTTCAGCATTGCTCCTTAAATGCATGCGAGAATGTCAACTTGGACCTCTGGACCTATAGTCTTATAATAATCATGGAAATTATGGAATGTTATATGAAAAATCATGCAGCTAGCCTATATATAATCTCATGCCTCATGGAGTCTTTGGTTCTGAGCGATCACATACACAGTCGATGCTATATGTGATACGATTTAGGTTATGTTTGTGTTGTAAAATTTTTGGTATTGGTTTATTGTTAGTATTGAGTTTAGTGAAAAAGTGAAAAGAGGTAATTTTTTTATATTTTTGTAGTGAATAGTTATAATTTAATGGAAGAGAGAGATTATATTTGTGTATTTTATTGTGAGTTGGTGAAATATTTTGTAAATTTTTTTGAACATACGCAACCAGTTGGATGAATGCAAAGAATATATATACATGCACTTTTTTTACGGCTAATTGGATAAGCTCTCAATATTTTGGCAAAGGTTGGAATCTTCGTACTTACTAGTGTTTAGCATGCTACACAATTCTAATGCTCAAAGTTACGCGTTTGCAAACAGTAACTATTTAAAATATTGTAAAAATTAAGGAGATTAGAGTTTTATGGATGTAAATTCTTATGGAAATTAATGACATTGTGAAGAGAGATTATTTTAATACATTTTATATATTTATTGTTATAAAAAGAAATAATTTAATAGAAGGGATAAATTATTTTATTAAAAAAATAAATTAAATAAGTTTACAAAATTAAAATTTTGGAAAGTAAAAGAATTTTGGTAAAAATAATCATTTGCAATCGTCAAGCAATTTATTGAACAAGTGAAATAGCAATCCATGTGAGCAGTTTCAGATTGAAGGTTATGTGACAGTAAACAAAGGATCCATTTATGGATTGACGAAAAAGAAAAGGGTGGGAAATTCAATGACCCATCGTCAGAGGGACTAGTCAGTGGCGACACCATCCGCAGAAGGACTTTCCAAAACCTTTTTTCTTTCTTCGCTGTATGCCTAGAGATAGAGGGAGTCCCCACAACTCTGTCCCGCTGCTGGACAAAACTGACACTGCCAATAATGCTTGGGACAATTGTAAACCAGACAACCCTACCTCTCTCTGCCTCTCTCGCTCTCTCTCTTCTGCTCGGTCTTACCAACTCTCTCAGTTTCAACTTTCAAGAGCATCTGATATTTTTTTCATCTGATATATGTTCAAACTCGAGTAATTCATTTTCCACCTTCGTTTCTTACCACATCCCTTTCTATTTACTTCACCATTGGTATTAACCCATCTTCACCTGCCTATGCCCTATTTCTAGTTCTTCCCAAGCACCCTCTTTTCGCTCTGCGCATGAAACATGAATTCTTCAAGGCATAGCATTTAATATATTCTTTTTGCGGGTATCAATCACTAGCATCAGGAACAAGGAATATATTCTGCTGTTGATATGGGGTCTCCTGCTTCGTTGGGCTTACATTTATTGCTATTGTTTTGTTAGTATCACAATGTGGAATGTTGGTCGCCGAGGGGAGGAGAGAGAGAGATATAGGAAGAGAGAGAATTTGAGGGCCTAATACTTCAGCAACTGCTCCACTGTAATGGAGCGGCTTCAAGGACCCATTAACTCCTGCGTATGTCTCTAAGCTTATTTCTTTCCCTTTTCTCAGATCTCTTCCCTACAATCAGGGAACGGACTGCATTTACTTCTCAAAATGCTTGTATTTAATGCGTCGTATTAATTTCCTAGAAGTACTATCTTGCTGTTTCCGCTTAATATTTTTTTATTCTCGTCCACTTTTATTTCTCTGCCACTTTAATTACTGGAACCCACGCAATCCATTAGTTTGTTTTTCCTTGCTTCCATTGGAGGTTGTTTTCCCCTCCTTTCTCTTCTTTTCAGCCTTCTCGTCTAACTTCTTTCCTTCCTCGCAGTTCTTTGGGGAGCACTCGGACTTGGCTTGTTTGGAGCAAGCATTTGTCATCTCGGAGAGCTTGAAATTCGAGGAACAAGAGCCGCACTTTTCAGCTGCAATGTTAGAGGACAAAATCCCATTTCTTCAGATGCTACGAAGTGTGGGATCCCCTCACTTTTTGCCCTTCAAGGAGCCTAGTTTTCAGACACTGTTGAGATTACAGCACCTTAAGAAGCCATGGGACGGTTACAACAACATTCCTGAAATGGAAACCCAGATTCAGGCGCTGGAGCTCGAGAGCTGCGTCACCCATGACATGGTGGAGTTGCATTCACCGGTCAGATCAGAAACCATGGACCGCCAACACCCACATTCAGCTTCATGCCTCGAGGGTGTGAGCTCCGAGTGCAATCAAGAACCCAATGACTCAGCAGAAAACCAGTGCATCGAGGGCAAATTAGGCTCTCCACCTCCTTGGGCTATCCCACAATCCTGGACTAAAACGATAAACTTCCCCGAATCTCTTCCGGTCACCCGGGAAAGAAGAAAGCGAAAGCGAACGAAGCCAGCGAAGAACAAGGAAGAAGTTGAGAGCCAGCGCATGACCCACATTGCCGTGGAACGCAACCGGAGACGCCAAATGAATGACCATCTCAATGTCCTCAGGTCCCTCATGCCCACCTCCTACATTCAAAGGGTACTTACGACAGTAGATTCAAGGCATTCTAAGTTCCATTCTTTAGAATTAGTGTGTCAGTGAATCTTTAGTTTCATTCAATTTATAGTAAATTTTTAAAAGCTTCAAGATTTCTTCGTTTTTACTGAAAGGGGGACCAAGCATCAATTATTGGAGGTGCAATAAACTTCGTGAAGGAATTGGAACAGCTATTTCATTCCCTTGAAGCACAGAAGAGAATGAGGAAAATTCAAGAAGGCGGCGAGAGCACCGCCGTGGCCGTTCCATCCAGCGGGTTGTTTATGTCGCCGCAACATAGAATTGTATTGGAGGAAGGCCACTGTGGGGAAGAGGTGAGGGCGAAGAACAAGTCTGAGGTGGCTGAGATAGAGGTGACTGTCATTCAAACGCATGTGAACCTGAAAATTCAGAGCCAAAGAAGGCCAGGGCAGCTGCTGAAAACCATTGTTGCATTGGAGGATCTTAGGCTAACAGTCCTACACCTCAACATCACCTCCTCAGATGCCTCAGTTCTTTACTCTTTCAACCTCAAGGTATTATTCTGTCTTTCTTGCCTTGTCCTGTATTGAGTCAATCATCCTGACTTGAACACCAAGCAATCCTAGCTAGCACTAGTTTTTTTTGGGAAATGCTTGGGATCCCGATGGGATCCCGAGCATTTTCCGATAGAGGCTGGAAATGAAATGACCATTCCAGCATCTATCAATCCAATAAAAAAAAAAAAAGATTTATCGGATGGCGTCGGGATCCCAAGTTTTTTTTTTTTTTCATGCTTTTTCAAGTTTTTCTACATTCTATGATTACGTGTGTGGGTGTAATCTGGTGTCGGTCTGAATGTGGTTTGTGGCGCAGATCGAGGATGACTGTGAGCTAGGATCCGCCAATGAGATAGCCTCAGCAGTTCATCAGATATTATGCTTTATCAACGGTCGCTGATTCCTCAGAGATTCAACGCAAACATGGAGCAGCTAACGTACATTGCTCTGAGAATGTAGGTCTTAGGGAGGAAATAGGGCATAGTGATTGGGATAGGTAGACTGTACGGTGGTTTTTGGGCATGGGATATCGGGAAACAGAGGGGTACCTCCAATTCCATAGGGCCTATCTTTCTAGGATGCGAGTTTTACCACATAGAGAGCTGGAGCAGGACAGAGCAGATATATAGTCTATTGCCCAACGTGAAAAGTTGCCATGATTTTAACGAGTTACGAGTAAAGTTCACTCTTTGTTTTTCGTTTTTTGTCCTGGTTTTTATTGGGAAGGGTATTTGAGTGGCCCCAGCATGCCTGGGAAGAGAAGGCTTGGCTTGAAATATTATATATTGCTTCATCATTACCTAATGCTGCGAATGATGCTTCTTTTTTATATTTGACTTTAAGACCCAACCGTACACAATATTTTTACGTTTAAAAGTACACGATTCAGATTTTGCATCATTGTATATGTCTGTCCTTCGCCCATGTGTATTTTTTTTGCTCTTGTTTTTGTTTCCGACACCCTTTTGGGAATTTCTTAGATGCAGTTTCAAGAAAAATAAATACGCCTACATGCTTTTCATCGATCTCGTTTTGCGGAGTCTTACCTAGTTCAATTCAAAACCCCTGATTTCTCTTGCGAGTAAGAGTGTGCCTACGATCAAATTCAAAGCAGAAAGCCTATCTCCAGTGGTCTTCTTGCTTTGCAGTCTCAATTCGGGTAGCGGAAAGTGGCGTTCGCGGTTTGCCTACCTTTGCCGGCACTAATTCTTTTCCTCGTTTATGAAGAAAAAAAGGAAAAACTTCCCCCCGTCTGCTGAAAGTCAAAAGAAAAAGAGTCAAAAAGTTTGTAAGGATGGTGGGATGCTTTGTCAGCAAAGCACGCTTTTCTGTTCCATTGTCACTAGTGAGGTTCTAGTTTGCTCTATATCTGCGCCGTCGACAGTAATATTTGGACGCCAATATAATGGCTTTGGGACCGAACCGACTGACATTCACCGGTCAACCACGCTTTGGTGGTCCGCGCATGTATGCGCACACCCATATACACAAGTTTCGTTGCACGGCTGCACGAGACGCAGGAAGATGAACCGGTATCCCCTCAGGGGGAATTCGGTAAAAGAGTGAGGGTGTGTTTGTGTACCAAAATTTTATCCCTCTAAAATTTTAACACAATTAAATATTACAATATAATCTCTCTCTCCTCGTCAAATCATTACTATTTACTACAAAAAATATAAAAAATTATCTCTCTCTTCACTTTTTCACTAAACTCAATACTTAAAATTTTAACAACACTAAAATTTTACAACACAAACATAACCTGAGAGAGCTGTCTCAAGAACTGCAACCACAAGCAACTCAATAATAATACTGCTGCTCCACACATAGAAAAGCCTCACCACAATAAGCCACTGCAATGGGCAAGCTGTCCACTAAGCCGCACACCAAGTTTGCACCTCGCGCACCTGCTACCTGCTACGTGCCACATCTAAGAAGTGCGGAATATCCTTGCTCCGTTTTGTCCCCTAGGCTTTTCTCTTACCCTTTGTAATTAACTACGGTTTGTTCTTAATCATTCTTTTATTTTCTGTTTTGTATATATTCATTCGACACTAACACAACAACGTTGGAATAGAATCATTCGCAATCATCTCAAATTCTCTCTGTTTCCTCTGCTATTTTCTTCAAACTCTAACATAGTGGTATCGGAACGGGTTTTGTGACCTGTGAAATTTCTCAACCCAAAGTCAGATCGACCAACCTTCCTCCTCTTTCTCTCATTTCGTTTTGCCCTCACTCAGACACTTTCTTCTTCAACATTATTATTCTGCCATGGAAGATGACTCGTCTTCAACCTCTGGTGCTGCACCCAACCCCACTAGGTCAACCCATGTGCTTTCCCCATCCAAAGACCCCAACAACCCCTTCTTTCTTCACCACAGTGATAATGCTAATACCGTGGTGATTTCACCTCCTCTCACTGGTTCCAACTATCTCTCATGGAATCGATCTTTCACATTGGCTATCTCCATAAAAAATAAACTAGGTTTCCTTGATGGAACTATTCCAACCCCAAATCTGTCCAGCACTCTCTATGTGTTGTGGATGAGATGTAACAATCTCATTCTATCCTGGATTCTGAACTCCATTTTGAAAGAAATCGCATCCAATGTTTTATATATCGGCTCAGCGAAAGAAGTGTGGGACAAGCTCAAATCACGTTTTGCTCAACCCGACAATGTAAGGATATACCATCTGCAACAATAACTTGGCTCCACTGTGCAGGGAACTCAATCAGTAAGTGATTACTTCACTCAGCTTAATGCCATTTGGGAAGAGTTACGCAACTATAGGCCATTACCCTTTTGTTCTTGTGGACACTGTACATGTGATACATTAAGCAGTGTTGGTGAAACTCATCAACTAGATTACGTATTCAAATTTCTGATGGGATTAAACGATTCTTTTGATAGCATAAGAGGACATATTATTCTCATGAGCCCCATGCCATCTCTGGAGAAGACCTTCTTGTTAGTGTTACATGAGGAAAGGCAAAGGCAAGCACGGACATTGGTGCTACCAGCACCTGAATCGTCTGCATTGGTTGCACTCCATGTCCAGACCAAGAGGAAAGATAAATCTGAAATCACTTGCTACCATTGTGGAAAGGTTGGACACACCAAGGAGAAATGCTACAGGTTGATAGGGTTTCCACAAAATTTTAAATTTACAAGGTCTAAACTTGGGAATGATGGAGGTACTCAAGCTGCCACACATTTAGCAAACCAAGTGCTCTCCCAAAGTCGTGAAGATATACAGATGAATGGGTCCCAATTGCCTTGTACTCAAGCCCGGATTCAACAACTTATTGCACTGATCAATGCTCAAACACCACAGCTAACCTAAATGATCTCTCTGGCTCTCAGTCACCCAACTTGGCCAAACCTCTTTTGCCTACACCCACTAAGCTCACATATGCAACTACAAGCAGTAAACCTTATTCCAACATGGCAGGTATAGGTTCTTGTCTCTCCAGTTTCTCTGTTATCCTAGATTCATATACTCTTTCTACCATCGATCATCAGCAACTTAGTTCATCTCTGCACCAAAAGTCATTCCACACACCACATACACCATGGATAATCGACATTGGGGCTACTGATCATATTGTTTGCTTTACTTCATTCTTGGCTTCCATAACTCGTGTGGTTCAAGCTTATGTCCAACTACCAAATGGAACACGAGCTGATGTAACTCACATAGAAAGTGTCAAACTTTCAAAGTCTTTAATCCTCACTGATGTTCTGTGTGTCCCTTCCTTCACCTCTAATCTAATTTAAGTTAGCAAGCTCACTCATAAATCTTCTCTCTGCCTTGTCTTCTTGGAAAAATTCTGCTTCATACAGGTCCCCTCTTCATGGACTATGATTGGACATGCTAAAGTCCATGATGGCCTTTACATCCTTTCCCCAAGCTCAATTTGCTGCGGTACTGTCAACCATAGTCTTGCTTCCAGCTGCACCACCAAAAATCAAATACCTATTTTCCAATCATCAAGTGCACAATGCCAATGCACAACAAGACTTTGATCTTTGGCACTTTCGTTTAGGGCATTTATCTAGTCAAAGACTGAATTTGATTCGGCTACATGCTCCGGATGTAAAGTGTAATGAACAATTGAAATGTATTGTGTGCCATTTGGCTAAACAGAAAAGAAAACCATTTCATTCAAGTGTCTCCTCTACTTCTGCTCTCTTTGATTTGATTCACTGTGATGTATGGGGTCCTTATTCTCAAGCATCCATACAAGAACACCATTATTTTCTAACCATCGTAGATGATTATAGTCGGGTAACTTGGGTATATCTCATGAAATTCAAATTTGAGGTTAGACCGCTTTTGCAATCTTTCATCCGCTTGATTCAAACACAATTCAATGTCAAAGTGAAACAAATCAGAACAGATAATGGGGCAGAATTTCTCATGCCCGAGTTTTACAGCTCTAAGGGAATTGTTCATCAAAAGACTTGTGTGTCCACTCCACAACAGAACGAAGTTGTTGAAAGAAAACATCAACATCTCCTTTCTGTTGCTAGAGCCCTCCTTTTCCAAGCTTCTCTCCCAACCAATTTTTGGGGGGATGCCGTCCTAACTGCCACATATTTGATCAATAGAACACCAACTCTCATTCTCCATAATAAATCACCATATGAGATCTTGTTCTCTTCCCCTCCAACTTACAATCATTTAAGAGTCTTTGGTTGTTTATGTTTCGTCTCCACCCTCAAACACAATAGGACTAAGCTGGGAGTTAGAGCCAAGAGATGCATTGTTCTCGGGTACCCAGTGGGAGTCAAGGCTTACAAAGTCAATGACTTGGACAGCAGGTCATCCATCATATCTAGAGATGTCATCTTTTATGAGTCTACATTCCCCTTTCAGACCTCCAACACAGACACTGATATTTCCTCTAAATTGTCATCCGATATGGTCATTACCCTATTTCTCCCTGATATTGATTTTTTCCAAACATTACACATGCTTCAGCTCAACCAGAGATCAGTCAATCACCTAGTCCTTCATTTTTTCAACCTGACCCAATGTCTCCTAGTTTAGCACCTAATCCATTGCCTAATCCCTCATCACCTCAGGCAGCTCATTTATCACCTGACTCATCATCTCTTGATACATCCATACTCCCCCTTAGAAGATCTGACAGATTCAAGAATCCTCCACCTTATTTGCTTGATTATCACTGCCAGCTAGCAAGGATAACACCCACTCAAAATTTGAGCACTCATTCCACTGCACATCCTCTAAGTGCACACGTATTCTATGATAAGTTTTCATCATCTCATAAAGTCTATGGACTCTCCCTTTCCCTCACCAACGAACCTAAAAGCTATAATGAAGCTGTGATGTTCCAGCATTGGAAAGATGCAATGAGAGCTGAATTAGATGCTTTAGAGGCCAACAGGAGTTGGAGTATCACCCCTTTTACCTCCGGGAAAGAAGGCCATAGGCTGCAAATATGTTTATAAGGTCAAGCTCACTTCAGATGGTACGATTGAGCGATATAAGACTAGATTAGTGGGCTAAGGGTTATACACAAAGAGAGGGATTTGATTACCAAGAAACTTTCAACCCAGTGGCCAAGCTCACAACTGTCAGAATTTTTCTTGCTCTAGCAGCAATCTACAATTGGCACTTGTGTCAAATGGATGTCCACAATGCATTTCTCCATGGGGACTTAGCCGAAGAGATATATATGGACTTGCCTCCAAGTTTTGAGATTAAGGGGGAGTCTACCACAAATCAAAAGTTGGTTTGTCGATTGCACAAATCTCTTTATGGCCTCAAGCAATCTTCTCGGCAATGGTATGCGAAGTTCTCTTCCTCTCTTATTGACATCGGCTTCCAACAATCTAAATCAGATTGCTCTCTCTTTACTAGGAATGATGAACATACTTTATAGCTCTCTTGGTGTATGTAGATGATATTATTGTAGGGAGCAACAATTTGACCACCATCTCTTTAATCAAGAAACATCTACATACACAGTTCAAGATAAAGGATTTGGGTTCTTAAATATTTTTTTGGGGCTGGAAATTGCAAGATCTGCTGCTGGTATTCATCTGTGTCAGCGCAAGTACACCCTTGAAATCCTTAAAGATGTTGGACTTCTTGGCTGTAAACCAGCCAACACTCCAATTGAACTCAATCACAAACTGTCACACTCATCTCATGATTTATTAGTTGATGCTACAGGTTATAGAAGACTCATTTGCAGACTTATCTACTTAACAATCACACGACCAGATATCACATATGCTGTTAATATTCTTAGCCAATTCATGTACAAGCCGACACAAGTTCACTTACATGCATCCCATCGAGTTTTGAAGTACCTAAAAGGTTCCATTGGCAACGGGGTTTTCTTCTCCTCCCACTCTCCTCTTCATCTTAAAAGGTTCTAGACGATTAGTCACTGATTTTTGTTTTTTTTTCTTGGAGATTCTCTCATTAGCTGGAGGTCAAAGAAGCAAGCGACAGTCTTTCGGTCATCTGCAGAAGCGGAGTATCGGGCCTTAGCCCAAACCAGTTGTGAAATTGTTTGGTTGCTCACCCTACTCAAAGACCTTAATACAGCTCACTCACGCCTTGCGCTACTCTATTGTGACAGTCCTGCGCTACTCTATTGTGACAGTCAAGCCGCCATTCACCTCACTAAGAATCCAATCTTTCATGAGAGAACCAAGGACATAGAGCTCGATTGTCACTTTGTAAGAGAAAAGGTGCTGAGTGGTATCCTTCCCCAATACACATTGCTTCAAAATTTCAATTGGCAGACATTCTTACCAAGGCTCTACCTACTGGTCCCTTCCGTTTTCTACTGTCCAAGATGGGCACTTTGAATATCTATGCCCATCTTGAGGGGGAGTCTCAAGAACTGCAGCAATTGGACAAGCAACTCAATAATGATACTGCTGCTCCACACATAGAAAAGCCTCACCCCATGACAAGCCACTGCAATGGGCAAGCTGTCCACTAAGCTGCACACGAAGTTTGCACCTGGCGCACCTGCTACCTGCCACATTTGAGAAGTGCAGAATATCCTGCACCGTTTTGTCCCCTAGGTTTTTCTCTTACCCTTTGTAATTAACTATGATTTGTTCTTAGGCTAAGTTAGCCATTCTTTATTTTCTGTTTTGTATATATTCATTCGACAATGTACAGAACACAACAACGTTGGAATAGAGTCATTCGCAATCATCTCAAATTCTCTTTATTTCCTCTGCTATTTTCTTCAAACTCTAACACTATGAGTCTTGCAGGGGATTCACACTTGCTAGGACAAGAAGGTCCTGTTCGGACAGATGTGGGTTTCGGACCGAATACACAACTCTCTCACTTTCTCACCAATTGCTCTTTATCCGAATCGCAGAAAATTCTCGTCCCAGGAAGATGTCGATAGGCCTCCGCTAGCTTTCGGCGTCCCATCTGTCTCTCTCATAGACTAGCTAGCCATGGCTTTGCCTGCAAAAAAAAAAACAGATATTAAGACAGTTGTTCTGCAAATAGCTAACATGTTTAATCTTTCCGGCGAGAGTGCCGGAGAAAATTTCACACTGTTTAATGTTCCCGGCGAGATCAATGTAAGCTTATGTATAACCTGAGAGAAGTTTTCTTAATCATAAGAAATTTAGTTGCATATAGCTAGTTTTAGTAATGGAGTATCAATATGTGGATGAGATTTTAAGGGATTTAAGGCCATCAATATTTTATGCCGTGTCTGATGGGGTAGTCTATAACACAAAAATGTCTTCGATGTACTAAAATTGTACTGACTTGGCTCCATATCGATCTCTTGTCAAAGAGTGAAACTTTATGTTCATAGTTTTAGGCCACCAACCTGGCCCATTCGATCCAAGCCGTTCCAAATTGATCCAAATCGTTTTGTTCCGAGCCGAGCTACTCTAGGCGTAGTAAGCTCAGCCTATCCGATATGAAAGAAAAACTTTTCTTCCTTTTTTTTTTCCTTTTTCTGATGGGAGTTCTTCCAATTGTGTATTCATGATTGGAACCTCTTCATCATGCCGGTCACTCGCCCAATTGTTCAGTGCATAAATTCAATTTTTCTCGACTTTATTTGTGCTTGCTAAGTGTAAGAATTCAAAATAATGAGAGAGACTAGTGTTGGGGACTGAATTCTCAAATTTCCCATTCAGTTAGCTTAATACAAGAAAACAGAGCGTTCTCTTTACATATAAGTTTACGCTTGAGAAGGCTTGAAAACAGAATGACCAAATTATCTACAGCGAAAGAAAGAAAGAAATAATTTAATTAATTACATTTTGCACCTAAGATTTGACACTTTAAATCCGATTCTTTCAATTTTGACATATTTCACTTTTGTTAAGATGAACGAAAAGCTCGATCATGTGTTCTACACGTGACTCACTTGTCCATTTGACCCTGATAATCGAAAATAATTAATTACGCTTTGCACTCACGTGATTTGTAGGATTTGACATTTACACACATTTCTTTTTATTTTTGACACTTTTCACCCATGTGTTGTGGACGTGGTTGATTTTTTAGTTTGAAATAATGAATAAATTGACAAGAAGTGCAAATCAAGGTAAGCCATAACTACATGGATGAAATATTTCAAAATTAAAAGAACGAGATGCAAAGTGTCAAAACTTTGAAATTACTTGAGTGCAAAATGTAATTAACACAATAAATAATTAGCCACAAAAAGAATATTCAATTAGCCAAAGCTCCAAGCATGGTCTTTGTGCTTCCAGTTGAGTTGCAGAGAAGACGGTTGGAGCTTGAGTGACAAGCTGGAATATATGAGCTGGAACAGTTGACATGTGGCTATACTGGTAGCTCGGTAGCTGAAGATAGAAAGTTGTTTCGAACAGGGATCAGCTCTGCTGCAGTTTCTTCTACAGCAGTTTGCTGTTTTTTTAGAGGAATGGAAGTCATCCGTCCTTCATTAAATCCAATGATCAATTCACTGCCACATCACTCCATCATTGAAAAAACCAATTAAAACACTCACGTTGCCGTAACTTCATCACCAAAGGGAGCTGTGTCGTTTCTCTCTCAAGAGTGGGCGGTGCTTCTCTCTCAAAAAATCTCTTCGCGCTCTTTTTTTCTTCAACTTATCACGCTCTCTTTTTAACAAAAGTCTCTTCGTGCTATTCTCCTTTCTCTCAGTCTCTTCATCAAGAAATCTCAAACTCTCACAATCTCTTCTTTCTCTCTATCTCAGACTCTCCCAATTTCTTCCTTCTCTATATTGGGCACATCAAAATCTTGGTAATTCTTTTTTATTTTTCCAAGGTTGTGTGTTGTGACATGGTTCCATCAACATCTTGGTAATTTCTCTATATTGGGCACATCAAAATCTTGGTAATTCTAAACTAAACTGATACTCTCTAATTTATGCATATTTGCTGTCATGTATTTATCTGGCGTCTAGACTTTATCATCATGGTATTATGTTTATTTGCTTTAACACGTCTAATTGGAATTCTTGAACTTGGCTGCATTAAAAACTCCATGAACATGGTTGGATTCAAGTACTTGGAATAAAAGCTATACATTTTTCATAATCTATATTTGTGTAAGAGTCTTGATCATATAAAAAGCAGAACGGGTAATTGGTGATGATGACTGAAAATCCCCACCCATTTGTTCCACGCCTACCAATGTGTATTTCTTATTTTTTATTGTAATACTTCTTGTTAAGAGGATGGAGGGAAAGCTACCTTCATGAATTATAGCGCTTTTGTTATGTTTTTAGGTTGGCAGTTACATAGTTTTTTTTTGTGTAATACTTCTTTCATAATAATTGTAAAATGTTCTTTACAGATCATTTTGAATGGCTGTAGACCTTGATCAAGTCATAACTAATGAAGTTGTTACTGAGAAAGATAATTTTCATGGTGATGTTGTGCAAAACTTCGATAATGAGAAAAAGATATCAGTTTGGAAAATGGAATTCAATTCAGAAGTGATTGCTTGCAATTGGTATAATGAATATGCAAGAGAAGTTGGATTTAGCATTCAAAGGCCTTGGAGGAATTTAGATAAATATAGTGGAGCAATATCTAGTAGAAGGTTTGCGTGTTATAAGGAAGGATTCAGAATGAAAGACAAGCGAAGGGATACGATCAAGCCAAGAAAAGAAACTAGATGTGGTTGCTTAGCAGGACTAACCATTGCTCTTCAAGTTGGTGGGAAATATAGAGCAATTGATTTTGAAGCAAATCATAATCACGAACTAGCTGAAAAATCATGTGTACACATTTTACCCTCTCAACGAAATATCAATGGTGTTCAAGGTACGGAAATTGATTTGGCAGATAATTCAGGTATACGGCCCAAGCTAGTACACGAGTTGATGAGTCATCGTGTTGGAGGTAGAGAAAATCTTGGTTTTACTCAGCAAGATCAAAAGAATTATTTAAGAAATAAAAGAAAGAATAATATGAAGCAAGGTGAAGTGGGGAGCCTTTTGGGTTATTTTCATAAGCAACAATCAGATAATGCATCATTCCTTTTCGAGTCCAACTAGATACTGACGAGCAAATTACAAATATCTTTTGGGCCGATGCCGAAATGGTAATAGATTATGGTCTATTTGGTGACGTGATATTTTTTGACACTACTTACAGAACCAACAAAGAATATCGACCATTTGGAGTATTTGTTGGCTTGAACCATCATTATCAACAGGTAGTGTTTGGGGCATCTTTGTTATATGATGAGACTATTGAGTCATTTGAGTGGTTATTTCAAACATTTTTTGATTGTATGTCCGGGAAAAAACCGAAGACAATATTTACTGATCGAGATCCTGCAATGGCAAAAGCAATATCCGTGGTGATGCCTGAGACTCGCCATAGAGTATGCTTATGGCACTTCAATCAAAGTGCTCTTAAAAATCTTAGTCATTTATTTAAGGGCCAAAAAACTTTCAATGCTGATTTCAATCGTTGCATTTATGATGGTGAGTACGAAGAAGAGTTCCTTAGTTGTTGGGACAATTTGATGGATAAATATGAACTTCGATAAAATAGGTGCACTACAAGAAATAACGGAATCAGCTACGCACATTTTTTAAAAGCCCCCTTATCGTCAGCAAAAATTAAAACATCCCCCACCACTTTCCCTTTGCCGTCGAGTCGAACACAAATCCAAGAAAACTAAACATTAGCCACGAGTGATTGAAAAAAAAGGACTTCTCATCAGTGGAAACTCCATCTTCGTCCACCAATAACTCATTGTCGTCATCGTTGATCGATTACCGACGAAAAATTCAGCCGGCGCGTATGAAACCCACAACTTGACCTTCGTTGTCGAGGAAGCTCGTGGATGAAACCCACTCTTCCTATGGATTTTGCAGCTTAGCTTGTGCATCAATCTCTATAGGTGCCGATTGTTACAATCGAATGATCATATTTCAATTTTTTGGTTCACTGGGAAAATATTTCACCTCCATGAAAATAGGTGGATTTGGCATGACCTGTGTAATTTTCTATGTCGAATGTTTTGATTTCCTCAAAACTACAATGTACAGTCTTTTCCCATTTCAAATCATCTGCTAATTGGGCCCTTTGTTCTCGGGCATTTTGTAGAACATATGGCGTGCAAGCTAAGGGAGGTTGCAGAGCAAAGAACAAATGCAATTTGAACCGTTGTTGTGGAAAATATGTACTTCGTAAGTGTTGAAATTTCTGGAGTAAGTTTGTAGAATATCTGGCTGTCATTTAGAATTGAACGATATATCATGTACGAACACATTATGATTGGCATATGCCTCATATCTATGTGATTTTAATGTGCAACAACAAAAACGAGAGACATAGATATCTTGAGTATTTACGAACAGTGGGAGTAGATAGGACTGCAGACAAGTTATTTATGATCCGTGTGTTTCAAGAAGCAGTGGTTGGAAGAACTGAAGGAATGAGTTGTTTGTGGTTCTAAAAATTGCTTTCACCGGACATCCAAATGGCGATGACTTTGACTTTGACTTTGATGTTTAAACTCTGGTAGGTCACGATTGTAAGTCAAAATATACATTATTTAAAGTTCCAAGGATTTGGCTGGTGCTTACTAGAATATTCTTGAAATTAACTCTTATCGATTATAAAATATTTTTGACAGGGGAACCTTTTATTTGCTATCAAATGTGGAATTCAAAGCAGACTTGGTGATTGCATCTCTAGATATTCTTGTTTTTGCTCTTGGTTCAAATGCACAAATAGATACTGCTAGCATATAATGGCTTATGGGATTCATGCACAGGTCTGTTGGCCCTCCTATTAGTTATTTTCATTGATTTTTCAATCATGAGTATTGTGTCTTCTTTCTTGGTCTGATTTCAGCTTGCTTGTGAATCACTTGTTCAAGGTGTTCTGGTAATCAATTGCATGGACATTTTGTCAAGATTTAGAGTTGAATTTTTTATGTAAGGATACTCTTCGTCTTCATTTCATATGGTTTTTGTGCAGTGGATAATAGCAAGTAGAGGAATTATCCACTCTGAAATGCCTGCAGGAGAAGGAATATCAAAGGGTTTACAGCTTTGGATCAATGTATCCTCCAAATACAAAATGTAAGAATTATTCTTCCTTTTGCAGTGACATTCTTTCCAAAGTTTTTAAGTTGTCAATTACTCATAATGCATGTTCATTTGTCCCAGTAGCCAGCTTCTCCCCAGACACAAGCCAGTTGGACTGAGTTTCTAAGAAGTTTGGAAATTTCTGAAAGAGCTTCATTCCTTTCATGCTAGCAGATTTTTTTTAGTCAGTGAAATACCTTAGAATTTATAATTAAATAGTGAACTTGTCATGAACTTAATAGGATCCTGCTTTTTATTTTCAGGATTGAGCCAAGGTATGAAGAACTTCTAAGTGAGGACATAAAAAGGGCAGAGGGGGATGATGTTGAGGTTCGAATTATAGCAGGAGAATCCATGGGAGTCCAATCTCTAGTTTACACCCTCTGGAGCATCCTTGTTTATCAACAGTCATGATGGATCAACTTATGTTAATTAATTTTCTATTTCGACAAGAATTTTATTCTTAATTTCTATTATTTTCTTCTTGGATTGTTGAAATGACTGATTTTTCTATTGAGTGCTTGTGAAAATGGGGTTGAGGTAGGCTTTTCTTGTGAATTGGGTTCTCAATCATGTGAACTCCTACAGGTGACCATCCCACAAAGCTTCCTCAGTAATTGACTCCTTGTAATCATGCTAGTTAAGGGGCGTAGCCTCAAAGTGACCAATTTGCTTTGCTGAAACTTGTGGACACCATGACTTGATTGTTGAATTATAAGAAGTTTCTTACCAACAGAGATTATCATGTAAAAGTTGGCATCATAGGGCTCAAGGACTATCTAACCAAATAAACTTTAATTTGCTTTTGTGATATTTTGAAAAGTAATAATGCGGTAAGTGTTTTTCATTACCCCAGGTCCATATTGCCAACACATCTCCTTCGTCAGATGGATTGCACATTACACATGCAATTAAAAGGAAAAAAAATATTACCCCATGTCCATATTGCCAACACATCTCCTTAGAATTCAAAGTATACTTGCAACTAAAAAATGTGCAACAAATTTATAATGGGAACACCAACACTTATAAAAGAAAGAAAAAAAAGAACACCAACACTTATGACCGAAAATAAGAGCTGGGTTTGTGTTCTTTTTTGGCTCTCGGCGGGAAAAGCTGGCGCCCAATCCTTGGAAGCAAAAAGTGACTATCCTATCCCGTGTTTGAATTAGTTCGCTTAAAGAGGATATTTTTGAAGCAGAACAAAAAATACCAAGAGGAGGGACCAGGAGAAGCAAATCGTTCAACTTTTTGCAACAAGCTTCTCACCTGTTACAAAACGCTTAGTGCAACCAGGTAAATCTGTGTTCTACAACAATCCACTCACACAATGTAGAATCCTAGGAGATTATTATAGGTCTTGGGGAGTTGAACTAATGTGAACCATCTTTAGTATAAGTCTCGGGGAGTTGATAAATGATGAATCGTTGTACTTGGCATGTGCGCGCATGCTCTGTTATTTTAATACTTGCGTGATGGGTTGTGACAATAATGTTCCACACTTGTATAACTGTGTTATTTGTTTTCTGATATGGTCATTACCGAGACTGTTATATGTCGTTCAAGCTTGTTAGCTCAAATGTTATGATACATGCTCTATTTTGTAGGTTAGTTTTTATTCTTGGAAGTGGTTAATTGGATGGCATCGAATGCTAAGAGAGGAAGGCAAGGAGGAAGTGTGTGCCAACGTTTCAGGTTCAAAGGTTCGAGGTTCCACACCTTCGCCCTTGCTCTCGTCCCAGCCACCTTTACAAGAAACACAGTTGGGGTCCGAGGATGACTCAACTCAGCCTCTGGATGCTTGGCCAGAACAGGGTGGCTATCGTAGTTTAGACGATCATCAAGAGAATGATCAGTGTGAAGGTAGGGTGATATTTCAGGTTACGTGAATTTTGAATGTCTGTGTTATTTTTAGGCTATAGTCTAATGTTACAATATTGGTCTTGTTGTCTGAGTCCTGAACTTACTGGAATTTTCTATTGCATTAGTTTAACTTGAACTTGATGTTATGTGTCAGCTACATTAGGGGCTGCCATCAGACGTCGCGGTAAGGCCAAGGGGACAAAGTTTGCTAAACTTCGGAAGTTAGGTCGTGTACAGGTTAGTGTACCAACCGGTGCAAGGGGACCCTCCTTTGGAAATGCACTTCTGCTTGCTGCAAGGGTGACTTATATTGTGCGCACCTTTGCTGACATGAAATACAAGTGTTGGTCTTCGGTCCCTACAGAAGATAAAGAAGAGTTGTACACCCGGGTCTTAGTGAGTGAGATGCATTTTTTGAGATGTTATGTTTTGGTAGTCTCAAAATTATTTTCCTGTAATTTGGTCAATTAAGCAGGTAGATGTACACATTGAATGATATGTTGTCCCCTTATATTTCTGATCATGGGGATTTCTCTTTGGACTGGAATCGATTTGAGGATCGAGAATGCATCAAATCAAAGTTGGCATGTAGTTACAAGACATATAGATATGATTTGAACAACTTATTTAAGAAATACCTAACAAAGGAATCAGCTTTGGTCAATCCTCCTCCAGAATTGCATATAGAAACGTGGAAGATTATGTGCCAGCAATAGGCAGAGGAACGGTACAAGGTTTGTGCAAATTTGTAGCATTTTTCTATCTCCTCAAACCTGAAAAAAAAAGAATTTGCCAACTGAATGAATTCAAATCTAGCTAAATTAGTGTGCTAATCATTTGGCATGCTTGTGTCCACAAATTTTACAGAAATTCTGTCAAATAATACCATAAACAGGAAGAAGCAGAAGATACCTCACACTGCTGGATCCAAGAGCTTGCAAAATCTGCGGGCAGAGAAGGTTAGAATCATTAGGAGTGACGATGTAATATAAAAAAGTCAGCAAGTATAAACTAACGTTCACAATATATGCAGACTGAAAGCAATGAGAATCTAATTGCCTTCTACAAGCGGTCTCATTGTAGAAAATTAGATGGAAAGTTCATCAATGAGATGACAGAAAAAACATATGTGAGTATGACGTCTGTTTGCATATAATCTGTTTAGTTTTGTGTTTAATCTTACATTTGCTATGGATAAGAATGGTGGCCAGTTAGTATTTGTTTCCTGAAAACTAAAGTGTTTCTTGTAAGCTCTTGTTGTTTTGTTCAACTATCTATTAAATTTCTGTGGTGTTGTGGATGTATCCATCTGATGAAAATATTTCCTTCTACAAAAACCAAATATTGGTTATAGGTGTGCAGCAGTGCAACGTTGTTCATAATTTACTGAAGCTCTTAACATTTAAATGATTTATTGATTGAAGTTTTGAGGGTGCTTGATATTTTTAGAAATGTTTTAATCTGGTACTTTATATTACAATGTTAACTACTTTTTTGTACCTTGGTAGTAATGAATCATGGGCATTTTGTGGTAGTTGTTGAGGCAATATCTGCCACTTTTGGGTTTGGAATTTGTTGGCTTAATGTTTATGGATGGAACAGGATGAGATGATGAAGTTATTCGCAGAGAGGGATCCTTCAAAGGCCAATTTGGAAGTGTCAGAGCAAGTCTTTCATGATGTATTGGGTCACAAGTCTGGACACGTTAGGGGATTGGGGAACTCAGCAATCCAAAGCCATCCCCGACTTCCAAGTCAGCCCATGTTAACCACCTCACTGAACAGGTAGAACAGTATAAGAGTGAGATGATGGCATACATGGAGAAGTACAAAGAATTGTTGGACACATGAAAGAGGTGATGGAGCGGTAGGCTCGTTTGATGACAAGGTGGACTGACTAATGAGCTCTCAGATGTGGAGACATGGAGATCACAGTCAGCCCCAAGGTCTGGACTCCACAAGCATCTGATGGGGATAAAGGAGACTTGTGTACAGATTTTTGAGAGGTATGTGCACTTAATAATTGATCACATCGGGTTAGTAGCTATATTTAGACGTAGAACTGCATAATATGTGGCTTGCAAGTAGACTATCTAAAATGAATTGTTGGACAAATCTAAGCGGGTGTGATTATGTGATTTTTCAGTTCAGGATATAGGTATCTCATTTACCTTTTTTTTTTTGCTTCATTTGAGGGGAAGATAAGCACGTATAAACCATTATTGTGATTTGGAGGATTTTCTGTTTTTTTAGCAGCCAATATGGAATCAAACTGTTTGTTGTGTGTTCAATATATTGTAACAGATGGTTCAACACTTGCATGTAATTATCTTATCTTCAACACTTTCTGCAGGGATATGCTGCTATGGCTTTCAATATCTCTTCTGGGATGAACTTCTTAAACTAAGCTTGGTTGGATTGGCGTTTTTTGTGAGTAGATCAACAGATGATGTTTTGACAATTTTAGGGTCAGATGCACAAAAAGTTCAAGAGGATTAGGTGATTAATATAGGTTGTAGTCGTAGGTAGCTACTTTTGTTTTGGAGTAATGTAAATATTTGCAAAAGCTGAATTTGCATACTTGTAACTTTGATCTCCATAGTTATATATATATACCAAATTAGGCCCAGGTATTGTCGTCGGAATGATATGACACATCAGAATCGTATTCTTCATATAATAATTCATCAATGATATGATTGATATTGTCAACAGTGTATTGTTGAAATAAATATGCACCGTAAATGATATTCATAGTTCCGTTAAGCAATAAGGCAATAACAATTAAAATAGAAAGATCTTGACTCATATTGAAATTTCAAATGTTTACACAATACAATATTTGAAAAGGATTACAAATTGAAAGCAAACTTACAAGATTCGAAGAAGAACTAAACTGAAGACTTGAAAGCTTTGATATTTGAAAGAGGAAAAGAGATGTGTTTGAGGAAAGCTGAGATAAAATTGATTGATATATGGAAGGACAAGGAGAGAGGTGTGAGATATTTTAGAAGATTGAAGGCGTAGAAGTTGATAGAGAAGGCTGAGGTCGAGAGAGAAGGCTAAGAGATTTTTGAAGGCAGGTATTTCGCTCTGGAATGTAATCTGTCTAGAATGAGAAACGAAGGTCGTTTATATAGAAAAAGAGAGAAGAAAAAGGTCGGATTGTATCCTCTGATATTTTTAAACAGTAAGGGTAATTTCGGAATAAGTGCACTGTAAAGAAACAGTACCCGGTGACAGCTACTGTAGATGAATAGTGTTATGTCGGGAAACCAGTAAAAGCAACAGTGATATTTGTCGGATGAACAGTGGCTTGTCGGCAGCAGTACAGTAATCATATCTTGAAATGATGAAATTATCCTTGATATTGTTGAAAATAACAGAAATTATCCTCGATCATCATTATTCTTCAAAGAAATTGATGGTTGATGGCTTCTATTTCTTATGATGATAGTTCAATGTCATAACCATCATAGGGATCTTGAGCATCATGATATTGAGAATTTATTGGACTGAGATCAGAACAGGTATTGGATGCTGAAGCAGTAGTATCTTCATCTTCTTGAGACAATTGGGAAAGAACTTCAAGTAACTTATTTCTGTAATCATCTTTATCCTTGGCAGCAACAAGTTTTGCCTGTAATTGACTTTTCTGGGAAAGGAATTGGGGATGGTTTGCTATTTTGTGTTTCGCTCGAGAAATGGCATTAATGATATTGTCTGTAGTGAAAACGGTCCACCATTTTATGAAAAATTTCTGAGAAAGGACTTTGACATTGTTATCTTGGGTAAAAACAAAGTTCCAACAGAATATCCAGGGAACAAGGTTAAACTGTATGTAAAAACAAAGGAGAATGGGTATATTTTTGAATGGAGGTTTTTCATTGCTGGGTATTTATTAAGAGAAGGGGTGTCATGTGGTTTTGTAGCCCATTGATCATATGCTTATTTAAGATTATTTGGGAAAAACTTTTCATCTGGTCCAAAACGATCCCACCACTGGATAAACCAATGTGGTATAGGTTCGGAACCTTGAAATCCTTTAAAACAAATAAACTTGGTATGCCGATGATTATTATTTTCAAAAAATAAAGTAAAGGTCCATGCATCAATATAATCATAATATGAAATATTTTTTATATTGCGAAAAGGTTTAGATAATGCACGTAGGGTCCAAGGCTGACCCCATTCTTTTGAAGAAATTATTCGTCGAATAGTAAACTTTGAAAAACCAACTCTAGAAAAGTCGAATTTACCTGGGGTTTGCTCAAATTCAACTGATTTTGTATCCTGCAAAATATGTTGATAAAAAGGTTGAGTGAACATTGGATTTCTTGGAACATAGTTCCATCCTGGTGGTAAAATTTGAGAAGCAACCTGATATGGATCACTCAAAGTATGATATGGATCTTCAATGATACACACATGTCTGATATATGACTTGGGAATTAAAGGATTATTACCTGGCAAAGGAGGTAAGGATGCAGAAGATGCACAGGGAGATGATATTGATGATATTACTTTTTGACTAAAGGTATCATTCATTGGAGGAAGAGGAGAAGGGACACGTGGTCCTGCTATTGGAGGAATTTGGCATAAAACAGTAAATTGATTATTTGTTAGAACAGATCCAGGACGAGGTCCTGGAGGTCTAGTATTTCCTCGATAGAAAAAAGGAGGTAAAGGAGGAAAATTAGAAGATTGATCAGAAGAGGATTTTTTACTCATTTTCCCTATAAAAATTCACGAGTTAAGAAATCAGGAATAAAATTTTGAGATCCTTTGATGTATTCAATATCAAAATCAAAAGCGGATAAAATTCCTTGCCACCTGGCAAAGAGATGTTTGGAAGCAAGATTTTTAACATCCTTTAACAAAATGTCTTTGGCAGAATGACAATCAACTCGGAATAAAAAAGTTTGATTTAATAAATAATCTTGGAATTTAGAGACACAAAGGACTATTGCCAAAACCTCTTGCTTAACAATACTATATTTTTGCTGCGTGGTATTCCATGCATGAGAATGATATTTTACTATTTGTTCTTTATCTGAATCTGGCATGCGTTGTTTTAATGTTCCACCATATCCAATGTTTGATGCATCTGTTTCAACTATTTTAAATGCATGTGGGGATGCTATTCCTAGGCATGGTAAATGTTTGACATGCTTTTTTATTTGTTGAATTATTTGTGTATGTGTGTCTGTCCAAGGAGAAGGTTTCTTTTTTAATCGGTCAAATAAAGGTTTACATAGTTTTCTTAAATCTTTATAAAATTCACCCATATAATTTAAACTACTAAGAAAACGTTGAAGCTGTTCTTTATCAATTATTTTATCAGCAAATTCAATGGCACGTGATATAGGTGTGATAGTTCTTGATATATATTATGACCCAAAAATCTTATATTTGTCTGAAATAATTTTATTTTTGGAGCTGATACAACTAATCCATTTTGTTCAATTATATTTTTAAATTTTTTAAGGTGATACCAATGTTGTTTATAGATTTGGAAAAAATTAAAACATCATCAATATATACTAAAGCAAAAGAAGTATAAGGATTAAATATATCATTCAAAATATTTTGAAATTCAGAAGGGACATTTTTCAAACCAAAAGGCGTAACATTCCATTCAAAATGACCAAAAGGAACTGTAAAAGCAGTTTTATATCTATCTTTTTCATCAATTTGAATTTGATAATATCCAGATTTCATATCAAATTTAGAAAAAAATACAAGCATCATGTAAACGATTAAGTAAATCTTTTTTATTAGGAATTGGATATCTTATCCATCTTAAAGTTTTGTTTAAAGGTTTATAATTAATAACAAAACGGGGAACTCCATGTTCTTTTTCTGCAGTATTCATAACATAAAAAGCAGCACAACTCCAAGGGGATTTAGAAGGACGTATTAATTTTTTATCAAGTAGAGATTTAATTTCCTTTTTACAAATTTCTAAAAATTCTTGATTCATTTGTATTGGTCTGGCTTTTGTAGGTATATTCTTTTCAGAGAATTCAGGTTCATAAGGAAGAGTTATTATGTGTTGTTTACGATTCCAGAAAGCATTAGGAACAGAAGAGCAAATAGTATCTTCTAATATTTGTTGATATTTTTGTATATCTTGTTGTAACTGTTTATCATTGATTTGTTTATCTATTTGTTTATGCATACTTTTTTTTGTAAAAAATTTAAATGCGATGAATTTTTGTTTGATTTAAAATATTAATTTCTTTAGATATAGAAATATTTTTTAAAGCTTGAATATCTCTAGAAAAAGAAGGATAATAAAAATCAAATGTAACTTCATGACCTAAAACACGAGAAGTTATTCCTTTTTTAGTAACAATAAATGGATATAATAAAGATAAAAAAGGATTACCTAATATAACTTTAGAAGTTAAATTTTTTACTAAAACAAAAGTAGTTTGAAAACAAAATCCATTATTACAAATATGTACATTTGGTATTTTATAGTTTATTACCATTTTCTTTCCATCAGCTTGAGATAATTTTTCAGTGGATTTTTCAAAATATTTAGAATCAATTAAACCTTCTTGTATACAGTTTAAATCAGCACCGGAATCTATTAATGCAACAGTTGTAAATGACAAATCTTTTATACGAATAGTTACTTCAGAATACCATTTTTGAAAAATAATCTTATCAATTATTTGAATAAAAGCTTCAATAGGTATTTCAGGAGGATTTTCAGAAGTAGAGGGTATATCAGATATTTGTAAAGTATTTTCTGTGAGACCCCAACTTTTTCTATCCTTGTAACAGAATTATGACTCCTTAAGATGTGTCCTAATTATGGAGAAAGGTAGGTATAGGGGAATTAATCTAAGGATATGTCTAGGTGAATATTTCCCCTAGCACTTTGTGCATCTATATTGTAATTGAATTGATATGTTGTTGTAATTTTAACAATATTGAAATTGAGTATTTGGGGACTTAGTTGAAATAATTGGAGGATCACAATTAGGGTGTTGGAATAAGAAGATTTTTCTTAGCACCCTGTTTTTAGGTGACATTGCGCTCGACCAGCGGGCAACAGGCGCTCGAGCGGCCCTAAGGAAATATGATGGACAGTGCCTTGACGTTTGACCAACGCTCGACAGGTGCTCGAGCGGCCCTTGGGAATTCTACGCAGTGAAATAGACAGTAAGTTGGCGCTCGACCGGTGCTCGACTGGCGCTCGAGCGGGACCAGTTAAAATTCCATATATGATGAATTTGGAGTTCCAATGGAAGACTTGTGAACCCTAACATTGAGGAAAGTTGTATAAGCTTAGTTAAGAAATTTATTGAGGTTAAGACGGTGGGAAGTCGATAGACATTAGCCCAGACATGGTATGATGTAAAGTATTGAGTAAGGGATAGTGTAAGGATTATATTGAGGATGTATGTATGGATAATTAATTTCAAGTTGTGTTTAGGGGGATTTTTCCCCTAACGTTTTATGAGTTTTAAGCTAAGATATGACTGTGTTATTAATTGCCATTAGATTTGAGCAATTGAGATTGATGAAATTGTTTTATTAATGGAAATTGTCCCTAAGTTACAAGATTTGGAAATATTTTAATTAGGGGCTTTAGCCTTGGAAATATGAGAATCCTTGGAACAAAAATGAGGAGACATATTAGAGTTAATTGTGGGAGTGACAGAAAAGAAAAATGAGTTGTCATGAGGGGCAGAAAAGGAAAAGAGGGGAGAAATGGAGGGCAGAAAGGGAAAGAAGGGGGGAAGGGCAATTTTGCTTTTTCCCTTCCCCCAAGCCCCTTTATGTATAAGCAACCCCCCCCATTCCCACAAAATCATTTGCCCTAGCTCCCACCGAAGAAGAGAAGAGAAGAGAAGAGAAGAAGAAGAACAAGAAGAAGATGAAGAAGAAGAAGAAGAAGAAGAAGAAGAAGAAGAAGAAGAAGAAGAAGAGAAGAGAAGAGAAGAAAGAAGAAGAAGAAGGAAGAGGAAGAAGAAGAGAAAGAAAAGAAAGAAGGAGGTGAGGGATTTCAGCCCTTCTTGGCCGACCAAGCCACCACCCATTTCTCTCATTTCCTCTTCTTTCCATTAATGGTTGTTGGTTGTTGGTTGTGGTTGTGGAGTTTATTGGTTTTCTCCTTGTGTATATGTTGAGATTCATGTGTTTTCTTTGAAGAAAATGTAGATCTAGTGAGTTTAGAGAGTTGTAAGGATTGTGCACAAAACCATGGAGAATGTGGTTAGATCTGGGAATTTATACACAAGAGAAACGATTATGCACTCTAGGTGTTTGATAAAAAGACCAAGAGAGGAGTAAGAAATGCAATAACTTAATTTATGAGATGGACTCATGTTTTAGCTGAGAGATTGAGTTGGAATGAGTTGAAATGTGATAAAGTTTAAGTCTTGTATATGAGGTTATAAGAGGAGAGCATGTTAAGACAAATTTCGTGTGTGTTGGATGTATAATGTGTGTTTGGTGTCTGAAAAATGGTCATGCGCTAGACAGGCGCTCGAGCACCCTTCAAGAATTATTCATGCAGTAAGTTCACGCTCGACAGGCGCTCGAGCACCCTTCAAGAATTATTAGTGCAGTAAGTTCACGCTCAACGAGCGCTCGACCGGCGCTCGAGCGGCTTCTTTGAATTTCATGAAATTTTTCCTAAATTTCTAAGTTTCCTATTGACCTATTAGAAGACCCTACTAGGTTTTTCACTTAAGAAAATACCTTGTGGTGTAAGACCACCAAGTAGAAGTCAAGGATATGGATGATTTTGTATGACGAAGTATGAGTTATTGAATGAGGAATAAGGACGATTTTGTAAACCTGTGAATAACAATAATATGATCCAATTGTAGGTAAAGGGACATTCAACCCACAAGCAAGCGAAGTAAGAGGAGTTTACGTTTGTAAGTGAAAATTGTAAGTGAAAACTTACTTGTTACGAAAACTGGAATGATACGCAACATGTTTTTATGAACAAGCATAACTTGTTTATAACCAAGCATGACAAGTTATTTCTCAACAAGCATGACATAGTATACGTATTTGCATGAAAGCATGAAAGAAGTTTATGTGCAAATGAAAACATGAAAGTTTTATGAGATCAAGAAAGTTTTATGAGATATTTGTCATCAAGCATGACACGTCATGAGCATTTGCATGATTCTCTTAAAGAAAAAGAAAGTTTTGTGCAAATGAAAGTATGAGAAGCATTTTATGATAAGTTGATTACTCATCATCAAGCACGACATGAATACATCATGATCATTTGCATTCATTTTTCTCATAAGAAAGGAGAAATTTTATGCAAATGAAAGTACCATTTTTATGCTACTTTATGACAAGTTAGTTAACGAACCCAAGTCGGTCGGTACAGTACCAAGTCAAGAAGGTGCATCCATACCGAAGGACGTTTACGTGAAGGATGGATGTCACCTAGGGCACCCATACCGAATGATGCTTGCAAGAAGGATGGGTAGCCCAGGAGGTTGTGAAATCACACTGAAGGATGCTTGCAAGAAGGTGTGAACCTCCGTGGATCGTGTCTAGCCACTGAAGGACGAATGCGAGAAGGTGTGCTAGCTCGACCATATGTAGGGTCCCCAAGGGAAATAGGGGACAATTCAAGTTTAAGTGCATGCTTATGATTTCAAGTTCAAGTGAATGCTTATGATTTCAAGTTCAAGTGCATGCTTACGATTTTAAGTTCATAATTATGAGTTCAAGAACAAGTTCATGGTTTCAAACTCACGATTTCAAGTTCATGTTTCTAAACCATGATTTCAAGTCCATGTTTTAATTATAATTCCGTACTGAGTCTTTCGACTCACAATTTTAAATTGTATTACTCCAGATAACGTTTCAGGAGGGGAAATCTAGAAGAGGAACCGACGGGAATGACCTCTTGTCTTTTGTTGTTCATTAGAGGATTCAAGATGTATTATAAAGATGTTATGAGTAGGTCAATGTGAAGAGGATTTGATGGAATCCCTTAGATCATGTACTTCATCTGTGCAGTCATGCGATGTCATTAAGACGCTTGCTCTATTTCGAGGAAGTCGTTTTGGGTAAGTTGAAAACATAGTAAATGTCTTGGGCCCGTCTTTCTCAGTTGTTTGTATAAAAAAAAAAATTCCGCTGCAAGATTAAGAGTAAACGCTGGAACATTCATTGAGTGGATGTTCGCGGCTGTCATTAACCCCCTTCGGGCTAGCGTTCGGGGCGTGACATTTTCATCGTATACATTTCTTTGAGATTTTAATAAACAAATTTCAGATAATAAGTGATCTGTTATGTTTGTTAAATTTATCTGAGTATTTTGTAATTCTTTTATTTCTTGTTTAAGAACTTGTATTTCTTTTTGTAAATCATTAATAGTAGCAGGTTTATTATTAGAAGTAAATCGTGCTAATATTTTATTATAGTCATAATGTGTTTCTGGGATTAATTTATTATTGCTAAAAGAAGAGCAATGTTGTAATTCTAAATTTTTCATTTTTAAAAGATAAGCTTGTTGTAATTCTGGATCTTTTATTTGTGTAATAGTTCTAGTAATAATTGATCAGATTTAGATAAAACTAATATTTGTTTTTGGGAAAAGTACTGAAACAGTCCCTGTGGTTTCACGTTTTGACAAAATAATCCCTGTGGTTTCAAGTTGAACGCGTTAGTCCCTGTGGTCAGCAAGTTGTTGCAATGCAGTCCCTCCGTCAACTCACTTAACGGTCAAAGCTTCTAAGAGGACCTTTTTGTTACATGATGCATACCTCAGGGACTAATTTGTCAAAAGGTGATACCACATGAACTAATTTGTAGGTCCCTGTGGTATCATCTTTTGACAAATTGGTCCCTGAGGTATGCATCATGTAACAAAAAAGTCTTCCCGGAAGCTTTGACCGTTAAGTGGGTTGACGAAAATCTAACGGGTGGACATTTTTGTTACATGATGCTTACCTCAGGGACTAATGTGTTCAAGTTGAAACCACATGGACCAATTTGTCAAACCGTGAAACCACAGGGACTGTTTATGTACTTTACCCTTTGTTTTTTACAGGTACAATTTTCTTCATCAAAACAATTACATATTTGTACTTCATCATTATCAGAAGAAGAAGTTTCATAAGCAAAAGAAGAGGTAATATTCTCATGTGTGGAATGTTGTGGAGATTTTTTATTAAAAAATATTTTAAACAATTGATTTTTTATTTCGGGAGATATATCTAATTCTTTTAATTTTTTTTAACATAACATTTGTTCGCAAAATGACCAGTTTTTCCACATTTCCAACAAGTAATATCTTTTTTCAATTTTGATTTATGTTGTGGTTTTCTACTCGAGTATTTTGGTTTATATTGTTTTTGTTTATAATGCTTATATTTTATTTTATTTATAGTATGGTTTATTATTTTAATATTTTTTATGTTTATGACTTTTAGAGGGAGGTATTGGATTAGAGTAACCATATTGTTCACAAAAGAATCCTAACTCTTTTTAGTATGTTTTTTTCTCAATTTCTAAAGTTTTCTTTATTTTTATATCATTACATATAAGTAAACCAACTCGATTAATAATATTTATCAATATATATATATATTAATGTTTTGTTATTCCACACCTAATAGTGGAGATCCCACAGATATGATATTTTGTTCTTTTTGTTCATTTGCATTGATTGTACTCATGTCATAAGTTTATTTATTTAATTTCTTTATGGCGGGTTGAATTAAATCAACCATTAGAGCTCAATGGAGAGAAATCTACAAATAATCAATTAATGAAAATTCAAAAGAATAGCCAGAATAATTCTAGACTATTCTAAAACAAAAATCTGCAATGTGCACGGCTCACAATTCTGCAATGCCCATGGCTCGTGTGATTTGGAAAAAAACATTCCCTGCAACCAAAGCTTCGTCGAGAATGGCCTCTAGCCACAAAGAACAACATCGTCATTGTTGGGTCAACGCTACAAAAACTCGGCGTCGTCGGTGAAGGAGGAGGTATTATTGACGCACTGCACATCGTCGGCGAAAGGTGAACAAACCTTGACGATCTGAACGTCGTAGGACACAGAGCAATCGATGATAGGTTCAAAATGATGGACTCTTCACTGACGACTGCTCAACCATTCTCCCAACGCCATTCAAGGTCGGCGCAACATCAACTCGACAACCGAATGTCGTGGCTGAATGGCTCCAGTGACGATTTTGTGTAGTTTTGGCGACGGCAGCGCTCGTCGGAGGAGCCCGATATTCTTGTAGTGGTGGATACAAGATTTTTATAAAGTCCGAGAGAAGTGGGCTATGGTGTATGGGAGAAATACTTTTTCTGCAGGTAAGAAAAGCACACAGCTTAGTGAGAGCTTTAATTCTCGGCTAAGAGATTATTTGAAGTCTGATTTGGATCTGGTAAAGTTTTTCAAGCACTTTGAAAGGGCTATCGACGATCTGCGCTACAATGAAGTGTGTGCAAACTATAATATGAGTCAAAAAATTTCAATTTTGAAGGTTAATATTCATTTGCTAAGGCATGCCAGAGGTATCTGTTGGCTTTCGTGCACAATCGAGATTTTGATGATTTCAATAAACGGATCAAATTTATAAAATTGACATCTTCAAAGACAAAGACGACTTGATAAAAGAGTCAAAGACTTGAAGAAAGAAGAACAAGAATATGCAAAGAGCTCAAAGTGAAGATTCAAGACCTTAGGGTATAATCCTTGTAACTCTTTATTTATAACTAATGTCTATGACTGTTCGGAGAGCCCTATAAAGCCTTTGGCAACAAGACGGGCTTTGATTCTATAATAAATAAAAATAGAAATTATCTTTCTCTTTTTGGTATTTAGCCCTTCTTTGATGAAATCTTGACTCCTAAGCCGGTCTCTCCCTCAGCGGAACAAGGAGGAAGTGGAGTCTTGGTCAGAGCAAGCCGCCCTATTCTATTACAAGGATTTGAATCACACACTTGCATATCTTTGAGAGTGTATATCTTAAGCTTGGTGAGGTGTTTCCTTTAGTGAGGTTGTTCACTAAAGAAGAAGCTTTGAGAGTGTATATCTCAAGCTTGGTGAGGTTGTGAGTGGTGAGCCAAAAAACCACTTGGGTGGGTTTGAGTGTTGATCCCGGGAAAACACTTGTATGGTTCACTAGCACCCGGAAGCTAGTGTGTAAAGCTATTGAAGATAGTGGAAAACCTTAAGGCTCGGTGAAGGAGCTTGAGGGGTGGATGTAGGCGGGTTTGCCGAATCACCTAAAAAATCACGTGTTTGTTTTCTCTATCCCTACTCTTTACATTTAGCACTTACATACTTGTTATATCATTATACTTGTGCTAAATTAGTATTTACTTTGCAAACACGGTTTTGAGGGGTTAATATTGAAGAGTTTAGAAAACCAATTCACCCCCTCTTGGGTTGCCTTAATCATGAAACTAGGACTCACAATTGGTATCAGAGCTTGGTGCTCTTTATACAAGATTTAAACATCTTGAGTTAGAATGACAACTACAAGCTTCAACACTCAAGTTGAAGGGCTTTCCACTCTTAGACCACCATTTTTTGACGGAAATGATTATGCATATTAGAAAGCTAGGATGAAAATCTATCTTCAATCCATTGATTATGATTTATGGTTATGCACTTTGAATGATCCACATATTCCCACAAATAAAGTTGGAGAGGTTGAAACCCTTAAAAACGAAAATGAATATAGTGACCTAGACAAAAGGAAAATCTCTTTAAATGCTAGAGCTGTGAACATTATTTACTGTGCTTTAGAAAGAAATGAATTTAATAGAATTTCTTCTTGCACAAATGCTAAGGAAATTTGACATGCTCTAGAAATTACTCATGAAGGAACAAGCCAAGTTAAAGAGTCAAAAATCAATATGCTTGTTCATAATTATTAATTGTTTAAAATGACACCAGAGGAATCAATTACTATCATGTATACTAGATTTACCACAATTATAAATGCTTTGAATACACTTGGTAAATCTTATACTAACTCCGATTTGATGAGAAAAATCCTTAGGTCACTACCAAAGGCATGGGAGGCCAAAGTGACCACCATACAAGAAGCCAAGGATCTCACCAAACTTCCTCTGGATGAGTTAAAAGAAGATGACCCATGAGATCCAAATGCTTGAGAATGAAGATGAGAGCAAAAAGAAGATGAGGATCGCTTTCAAATCTTCAACAATGAAAGATGGGGATGACAAAGAGGAAGATATAGTCTTAATGACTAGAAAGTTCAAGAACTTCCTCAAGAGCAAGAAAGGAAGGAAAAACCTCAAATACAAGAAGACATCTTGGAAGACTAACAATGAAAGTTCCTCCTCCTCTAAAGAAGAAGAAGATGGAGAAATTGCCAACATGTGTTTCATGGCATTTGAAGATACTGATGAGGATGATGATGAGGTACACTCTTCCGATGATGAGCATGAAACTTCTTATAGTGAGCTTCAAAATGCTTTTAATGATCTGTTATGTCAATTCGAACTACTAGGTTCAAAATATACATCTTTGAAAAAGAAACTAATTTTGATCTCCAATGAAATTGATTTATTGAAAAATAAGAGAAACACTCTAAAGCTTGAAAATGATTTATCACAACAAAAAGCTTTAGAATTTGAAAATGAAAAGGTTGCTTTGAACAACAAGATTGTTTCTTAAAGCAAAATTATTGAGAAGTTTACTAAAGGAAGCGAAACCTTGGGAAACATGCTTAGTAGTCAAAGATGTGTCTTTGACAAAAGTGGCTTAGGCTACAAGCCTTCAATTCACCAAAACTATTTTAAGAATTATTTTGTGAAGGCTAAATCTTTTAATGCACCTACTCAAACATGTCATTTTTGCAATAAAGATGGACATCTTATCTTTGATTGTGCATTAAAGAAACTTGGGAGCAAAACTCTCAAGAAGATATGGGTTCCAAAAGGAACCCAAACTAACATTGAAGGACCCAAGAAGGCTTGGGTACCAAAAATGCTTTCTTGATTCTCTTGTAGAATGGAGCAACAAACGGTGTTTGGATGAAACTTGCCTATCAAGAAGGCTTGTGACATTTGAGGACAAATGCTAAGGGGAAACCTTTGGTAACATCTAAATCCTTATTTGTGAATAAATTTTTAAATTGTTGGCTAATTAAATTCTATGATATTTTCTTGGTTGTTAAATTTTATAAATGCAAATGTACTTATCTTTCACATATTTTCTTGCATTTATCAAAGTGGAAAATCTATAAGCTATCTCTTTTAAAAAATCCTGATCTTTGATAAGTTTTTGTGTGCTTAAACTTTCTTTGGTTGATAATTACTTTTAAATTGTCATTGGTAGCTAAGAGGTTGGTACAAACCCACTCGGTGGGATACTATCGTAATAGCGATGGACTCTTGAGTTCTGTTAGACATCCTCTATACCATGCCAAAGAGATCGTCACTTAAAACCCAAACTTGATCTTTTGGATGAAAAATGAACTTTTAAATTCTATCAATGCATATTTGGGGACATTTGTATCCTTTGTCTTTTTGATGTGACAAAGGGAGAGAAATGTGCTAATAGTTTTGATGACTATATATTCTCCTTTTTTATTTGGATTATGTTTTGATTGTATTACTATTTATGAATCCAAATGGCTATTACTAATACTTTGTCTCCAAGTTTTAAATGTTTGTCCAATTGCAAAAGATAGGGGGAGTCATCCCAAAACTATCAATTTATTGTCATCATCAAAAAGGGGGAGATTGTTGGCTTTTGTGCACAATCGAGATTTTGATGATTTCAATAAACGGATCAAGTTTATAAAGTGGACATCTTCAAAGACAAAGACGACTTGATAAAAGAGCCAAAGACTTGAAGAAAGAAGAACAAGAAGATGCAAAGAGCTCAAAGTGAAGATTCAAGACCTTAGGGTATAATCCTTGTAACTCTTTATTTCACATTTGACAAGGATTTGAATCACACATTTGCATATCTTTCAAAACGTGCATAAACCGTTTTACCTTTTGTTTGAAAGATTAAAATATTTTTTAAAGGTTTCAAAACACTCCAAATATACTCCCAAACCCTTCATATACTTATGGGAAGTAAGTCTTTAAAATTTGGTGTTTAAAAGTGGTCAAAAACATGGTTTTAAATGAACCGGTCGATGAACTTTTTGTAGCGGTCGAACTCTACATGAAGCGGATGATCTTGACAACATTCAAATTTATGACCGTTGGACAACGGCTACTTGAACCGGTCGACCGGTACATGAAGCGGCCGACCGGTACAACTATAAAATTGTCAAATCGACCCCTAACGGCTAGTTTTCACATGTGGTCTATAAATACACCTTCATTTAATCTAAAATGAAAAACCAACGACCACATATCATTTGTATAGCTTGAGAATTATTCTAAACCTTCCTATTTCATATTTCTCATATCATTCACAAAATTTACACTTTCACATCCTTGTCTTTGTGTGAATCAAGAGATAGAGCTTTCCACTTTTATATCTACTCTTTGAGCGAGTCTTGTTCCTCAATCTACCTATCAAAAGAGGTGTTTCCTTTAGTGATGTTGTTCACTAAAGAAGAAGCTTTGAGAGTGTATATCTCAAGCATGGTGAGGTTGTGAGTGGTGAGCCAAAAAACCACTTGGGTGAGTTTGAGTGTTGATCCCGGGAAAACACTTGTACGGTTCACTAGCACCCGGAAGCTAGTGTGTAAAGCTATTGAAGATAGTGGAAAACCTCATGGCTCGGTGAAGGAGCTTGAGGGGTGGATGTAGGCGGGTTTGCCGAACCACCTAAAAAATCACTTCTTTGTTTTCTCTATCCCTACTCTTTACATTTAGCACTAACATACTTGTTATATCATTATACTTGTGCTAAATTAGTATTTACTTTGCAAACACGGTTTTGAGGGATTGATATTGAAAAGTTTAGAAAACCAATTCACCCCCCTCTTGGGTTGCCTTAATCCTGAAACTAGGACTCACAGTATCTACACAGAAGCAATTTTTGATATGTTCCAAAGTGAGTTCGAGAAGTCATTGATGGTGATTGTTGATACTCTTCAGCAAAATGGACTAATTCGTGAATATACCGTTCACAGTTATAATGACCCTAGACAACATATAGTTACGTCTTCGAGTAACTTGATTTCATGTAGTTGCAGAACTTTGAATTTGTTGGAATTCTATGCAGTCATATCTTGAAAGTACTTGATGGGATGATGATTCCGGAGCAATACATAATGAAGAGGTAGACCAAGACCGCAAGGGCTGGAATTGTGGTCGATGTTCATGGGTGTGAAGTACAAAATGATCCTAAATTAGAAGTGAGTGCTTGTTATAGAAACTTGTGCAAAACATATGTTAGATTGATGGGTAAGGCTGCTAAATGTAAAGAATCGTGTGATTTCCTTGCAAGCCATGTAAGTGAGTTAAGTGTAAAGGTGGAAGAATTCTTGAATGCGCAATGTCTAGATAAAACAATGATGTCTTCCTTAAAAACCTGTGACAAAGGGGGCAAAAATGGCATTGGGAGCACAATGTGCATGTCTGTAAAAGGTTTAAAGAAAAAAGAAGTCATGCAACGTGGCAGGAAACAGATCCAAAGTTGTCTTGAAAAAGGACAAAACAAAAGGAGATGCAAAGCTGTCCAAGTTCCCCCAAACCTGCCATAACCTCCCCAGCTACATGTGTTCCATTATTGCAAAATGAATTTGAGGTATTGCTTAATCCACAGGCGGAGGGAGGGGGGCGAACAGGGGCCATTGCCCTGGTTGGCTCCCTCCAAAAAAATTTTTTACACGTTGATTGTAAGGCTTGCCCCCTTAATGCCCACTGAATTTCAGACCCCCCCTTGAGCCCAAGCAGCCCACCCCAGTCGCTTTGAATTTTTTTAGGAGTTTGCCCCCCATTGATTGTAATGCTGGCTCCACCACTGGCTTAATCGCATATGTTTATATTAACATTGTGGTTATTACTGGATTTGTGTTTTGTAGAATTTAAGTCAACTAAATCCCGCACACGGAAGCAATAATGGAAATGTGTAATCTATGCATTATCAGTGAAAGAAAACTACTACTTGCTGCGTTAAGGTACATAATACATTTTTGTGGCTCCTTTTTTAAGTTTACAACTTATTTTAAGTTTGACTTTAGTTTCTTTAATATGACAAATTTTAGATATTTCAAGGAAAAAAAAAAGATGGAAGGAGGGAGAATACTTTTGGTGATCAAATTCGAGCAAAGTTATCTTTTGATGTCCATGTTGTTGTTATAAGAGAAAAAGCAATGTTTTGAGGAACATGTGTTTTGGGCTATTATATTTGGTTATCAAATTTGAGCAAAATTATGCTTGGATGTCAATATTATCAAAATAAGCATCATTTCATTAATAAAATATCTAATACAATGTCAACAGGCATACCCCTATAACTATACAAATGAAAAAACAATGGAACAAAGAATACAAGATTTAATAACGGTTTGCAATTCATGACTACATTTTGTAATTTCCCAGAATTGTCCTTACTACCAGCAATCATCGTTCTTTTATTCATGACTGGTATACAAGCTGCATTTTATGATGAATTTCAGCCTTTTACCCAGAGTTGCCCTTTCCAAAGTTGTCCTTACTACCAGCAATCATTCTTTTATTCATCTCTAACAATCCTTCTCAATCTTGGCTATTTAGAAGTTATTATCTGTAAGGACATTCCTTTCAATGAACATAATCAACCCTTTACAACTGAAGCATCGCTACTTGGAAACAAAGATATTGTTCTTTGAGCTGGAACTCCTGGAACTGGAGTTGTTGATGGGCTCACCAAAAAAATCTGCCAAATATTGGTGTACAATAAATATGAATCAAATAGTTGTAGATACGCAAAGAAGACATAGTATATTTGTTCATACTGGTAAAGCAATGAAACAGAGTACTTTCATAGCACAAAAGAAGTATTTGAAGCTGTGGAAGGAAAGTTGAAAATTGTAGTCACTTCTTTCCATGTTCTCTCCCTAATGAAGCATTTTCTCATACAAATACTGTGCAACAACCAAATTCATCAACTTACTCTCTCATAGAATAGGCAGTAATCAATCTTATTGTTAACCACAAAAAACACATATTAAAAGATAAAAGAGAATTTTCGATTCAGAGAAATGTGAAACAAAGGACCCTATACGACCAGTTCTCTATCTTGTTGATTTTTCCATTTTGTTCAATAAAGTCAATCTCTACTCTAATAGAGGGGAACAAAAAAATGATAAGATATATCAGAAGAAATATGTAAAAAAAAACAAAGATTTACGAATAAGAGTGCTTATTGGTGGTATTGAAAACGGCCAACCTAAGAGCCCAAATGTCGAAGAAGCCGAATCAAACGGAGGCCAAATGAAGTAAATCCATCAGCATTGACCACCATCCTAAAACTTCATTCTTCTCTTCCTTTCCATCCCCTTCTCTCAGCTCATCTAGATTTTTTTTGTTATAAGTAATCAAGAAGGAGAGGGGAAGAAGATATTTGAGAGAGGGAGAATAGAGACTCAAACGAAGGGAATCATTTGGCGTTAATGTGTTTCTATGTTGTTAACAACAACGTGAGTGTTTTAATTGGTTTTTTCAATGATGGAGTGATGTGGCAGTGAATTGATCATTGGATTTAATGAAGGACATTTGGCTTCCATCCCTATAAAAAACACAGCGAACTGCTGCAGAATAAACTGCAACAGAGCCGATCCCTTTCGAACAAATCGCCTTTTCCATAGTGACACATTTTGAATCCTCATTTTATTCTCTTGTTTATTTAGAGTTTAAGGGGATGTTAGAATAATATATTTTATATTTGTTCCAGGAATAGTTGGAAAGTGAGTTACTTGTATATTTCGATCCTATAAATAGTCTCTCTATAAATTTAGGTCATGCATTGAAATCAATATTTTATGAAAATTTTGGGAAAGATGTGAAAATGGAAATACATTAAAGTTTTCTTGAATTTTGAGAGAGAGTAGTAGAATTTTAGGGAGTTAGTGAAATGATTTTAGTTTTCTTGAATTATATTTTAATGGAAAGAAATGATTTAATGGGGGAGAAAAGAAAATTTTGATTGATTTATTTATTTACTAAAATTTTGAGTTAATTATATTTGTGAATGAAAATTTTGGAGTGGAGAGAATTCTGGTCAAAATTTTTGTTTAAAAGCATGTCGTAATATATCGAGTTAGGAGAATAAAAATGTAACAGGTTTGGATGGCGAACCGTCTCCGAAGCTCTGAATAGGAGTGGGTAACGATATCGGTGGCATTAATTGGTGGAATGTGCTAATGCTGGTACTAGAACTGGATATGGGTGGTTAACGGTAGTGTAGGTGACGGTTTGGTGAAAATCTTCACCGTCACCTCAATTGACGGAATCACATAATTGACACCGCCACCGCACCGCTGAGGCACAATAACCGCTCTTGCCAGTGATGGTATTAACGGTAACGGTTATACGGTAACCGCTTAAACCGTATAACTATTGTGCCAAAAAAAATGACTTTCTCCTTGGACTTTTTCATTTTTTTCACTGTTTTGAGCTGCTTAAATTTTCAACATAATATCATAATAATAATCATATCAAATGGACAAATATCATAACATATTCAAACATAATATCATAATCATTAATAATCATAACAAATATAATAAGTTGTCCAAAAGTTCAACATAATATCATATTTAAATATAAATACTAAAATCTAATAAAAGTGTCCAACAATGTGATATAAACCAACTAACATATTTCAACAAAAGTCCAACAAAAGTATGTCACATAATCAATAATCATCTCAAGTCTCAACTAGGAGTGGTTAACGGTAGTGTAGGTGACGGTTTGGCGAAAACTGTCACCGTCACCGTAAATTGACGGAATCACATATTTGACACCGCTACCGCACCGCTAAAGCACAATAACCGCCCTTACCGGTTACGGTACCGGTAACGGTGACAGTTTTAGCGGTTAAAACGGTTACCGCTGGTGCAAATGAACACCCCTAGAACTGGATATCGAAATTTCATTAAAGACAAATTCAAGCGAATTAGTCAGATTTGGGCCCAATACCACCTTGGTCATGGCCCATTCCGCTTGAATTTAAAGCATAAGAAATTTCCAAATTTACATAACGGCAAACCCTAAACATTTAAGCATCAAATTTTCAATTCCTCTCACAATCCATATTAGTCATAATAACAATTAAACCAATAGAATTTAACGTTAATTACAAAAATCTCATAGTTCTGGCACCGATCGAGTATCGAATCGAAACCCTAACACCAGAATTACATAGAAAATAAAAGTGTTAGTGTGAAATTTGAATAGAAGAAATAATCCTCCCAAAAAATATTGCAACAAATAAAACAATAGGATTTGAATCTAAGGGTGGGCATATATTCCACTTCAAATCGGAATTTCTAGTTCCGATACCGGAACCGGATCCCATTTTAGGAAAATTCTGGAACCGGAACCAGAAATTTCGGCGGAAATACCGGAATTTCTAATTCCGGTATAATTTTTTAAAATTTCAAAATTTTTTCTAATTTAATTTAGAGTTTGTCTCTTTCAATTTGGATTATTTGATTAATGTTTAGTTGTTTACTTATTTCTATGATTAATTATTTTTTTAGTAGCTTTTTTGTATATTAAATTTAGAGTTTATTTTGACAGTGTTTATTTTATTTTGAAATGTAGTTGTTTAGATGTAATTTTAATTTAGAGTTTAATTTGGAATCCTGAAATAGTGAAATATTGTTTTGGAATTTAGTTGTTTAGTTGTAATTTTAATTTAGAGTTATTTTGCCCACAAAACACAACTCAAAAAATTCATTTTTGGGTCAATGAGCCCAAATTAAATCTGTCTTTTTAGGCTCATATAAGGAACTGGAATTCCGGAATGGTTTCTTTCGAAAATTCCAGTTCCAATTCAAGTTCCGTTCCGGTTTATTCCGGAACGGAACCAGAATACAAATTTTGATTCCAGCGGGTACCGGAACCGGTTACGTTCTTTCTAGTGCCCACCCTTATTTGAATCGTTCATCCGCCAACCAACAAGTAAAAGAGGATTGAGGGAGTGAGAGCCGTGAGAACCGACAGCCAGAGATTAGGGCTATATAGAGAGAGAGAGAGAACTAGGAGGCGAAGAGAGACGCGAACGCGAAGTGAGAGGAGGTAGGGAGGTGAAAAGTCGAGGTTGAGAGATAACGAGAGAGTAAATGTGACCTGAAATTGTGAATCACTCAAAGATTAAAACCCTAGACTAGAATTTTTTTTTTAATTTGAGTATCAAAACTCAAATTTTTACAAAAATAAGAAACAGCAGAATTGGAAATTTTCGTGCATCTCGGTAAAAACTTTGGTTCCGCCTCCTGTTCTGCGTAAGGGTTTCAGTTTGGATGCCGATACTAGTTGGCTACCATGCCGAAACTGGATACCGAAACTAGAGCTGAAATTCCGGTTCCGGCTGAGATTTTGCCTACCTTAGCTCTGAACTACCGCGGCCTTTAAATTTCGTTAATCTCTCATTCCCGCTTCCTCTAGTTTAATATTTATTTATTCTATTTTCTACCCAAAACGAAGTGCTCCAAGTGGAAATTGCATGTAACGATTTGGAAAGAGATATTTTGGTCCTCTGGAGAGAAAGATAACGTGATAAAGGCTTTTGGCAGAGCAGAGGTCCGACCTGGAGACTCCTATCCAATCAAACACCATAAAATGCCTATCCTGCACACTATCCAGATGAAAAGAAATGAGTGGTTCTCCAGCGCTAACTTGGGCGAAGACGGATCTCCACTTTTCATTTCAAAATTATCACTCTCCAAGACTATTAAACGCAGGGGAAAAAAAGAGGATCAAAGAAACAATTTAAAACTCTCCAGATTGTATTCGTTCTCCATTTTCGCTTTCCAGTTGCTTGTGAAACTCTCAAGAGACAAAACCCGTTGGGGGTTCAGGAATCATGGCCTCAACCTCATCCACACTAACACTCTCCTCCTCATCGACCCTTGTTGATGGCAAGGCTCCGCGCCAATCAGGTGCTGCATCACCACAATGTGTGACGCTCCCTACACTGCCCCCACCTCCCATGCAGTCTCAGAACCGACCAGGGAAGACCGCTGGTTACTGTGAGTCAATCACATATGCATATTGAAGCTAGTATAATGCAGACTAGAATCTGAGAATTTATAGGTATCTGTAGGTTCATGATAATAGTTATTTGGTCTTCATGCTTTCAGGCCGTAAGATTGCTCGCAAAGTCGTGGCCATGGCCACTGGGGAGGCACCGGCAGAAGTTGCAGCAACTGAGCTGCCAGAGATTGTCAAAACAGCTCAAAAGGCTGTAAGTGTCTCACACTTTTCTGATCTGTTATTCGCTTTTTGCTTTTATTTTTCGGGTAAGAGAATTCGATAAGTTCTGTTCAAAAAATTCATTGCATTGGTTCCATTTGCTGCACAGTGGAACAAAGTTGAAGATAAGTATGCAGTGACTTCACTTGCGGTAGCTGGCGCGGTTGCGCTGTGGGGCTCCTCTGGGATGATCTTGGTGAGCTCCTCGAAATGCTCATTCAGTCCTACCTGCTATCATCCCTCAATTAGTCTTGCGTTTGGGAATCTTTTATTGAATCTCTACCTTACATGACAAAGTTGAAAGCTTTCTGAGAGATGGGTGTATCACTTGTCACAGGCGATTGATAGGCTTCCTTTAGTTCCTGGGGTTCTTGAGCTTGTGGGTATTGGCTATACGGGGGTAAGTTGAACATGCTTTCCTGCTGCTTTTTTGTTACAGTTTTCGTTCAAACCATAAATTAAGCTATTAAGAACTTAAACAACCGTTTTCATTGTCTTTCTCTCTAATAATGTTGTACTGCTTAGGTATCCCAGTAATCTCTGTTCATGATCTTGATCACATTTGATCAGGGTCCTTGCCCCCTCAAATAACTCAAAATTTCCTTATCTAATTGCTTTTTCAAAGAATGGGTGACAAAACTCTTTCTAGATTGAGTTTCGATAGAATGAAAGATTTAAGCCGATTTAGCATTGTGGAATCTTATTATGTTTTTAGTGTCTGAGCTAACTCAATCACCGTGATTATGAATTTTGGTTGTATTATTATATTTCCCAATCTCCACGCATTTTAACATCGCCTTCTTCTTTCCCTCCTTTTACACGATATGATAAACACTTTCTCCAACACTTGAATAGGGAAAAACAGTCTCTTCTACTTGTTCCCACCTTTTACAATTTCTCGGTTTCTTGAGAGAGTTTTACTCAGAAGTCGCTCATGAATATGCTTTGAGGAAAAATCGTAGAAATTGTAAGTGTGACTCAAAGAGACGTTCAAATAACACTAAATAAAAAAGTATTGGAGTTAGATTTTGATAGAATTATTAATATTTATGAAGATTAAAGTTTTATAGGTTTTTGGTGCAAAGATTAGTGAATAGTTTGAAAGATATTTAATTTTTATTGGAATTTGTAAAAAGGCGTAGAGAGGTATGATTTGATGCAATTGTTTAATAAAAAATTATTGGAATTAGGTGAAAAAATATAGAGAAGATTTGTTATAATTTTTTTAAAAAAAATATTGAAGTTTGTGTGAAAAATTGTTGAAAATTGTATAAAAAATATTGGTGTTTGTGTATGAATTTTTAATATTTTGGATGTTCCTTTTGCAAGTTTTGTTGAATACATTTATATTCTAAATTTTTTTTTGCAAACCAACATGCCCTTAGGTTAAACCATTATTTCATCCTTGAGATCTTCCAATTGTGTGCGCTAACGTTACCCGATAAGGCTATTGCACAAACTCATATTCCCCACTTCAGGAGCTGCAGCTGGTCTGAGCCAACAAAATTTTCTGGATACTATTATTTGATGCTTTCCCCTGTTCCTTATTCATCCACCTTTGTCTTTCTTTGCAGTGGTTCGCATACAAGAACCTGGTTTTCAAACCAGACAGGTAATTGTCGATTTCCTATTTGGACTCTGCCGCCCAAAAGAAAGCTTTTGTGCATGGCATCATACACTTTGTGAGATCCTCTGCTATGGTTAAACCATTATTTCATCCTGTACAATCGCTGAATTTCAGGGACCTGTTGATACAGAAGATAAGAGACGTATACAGAGATGTACTCGGAAGCAGCTAGAAGACTCCAACAGTGAATGCTGCTGAGATGAGGGGAACTTTCTGGTTTGGGAGCAAGTGTCTCTAGCAGCATTATCATACCTTGTAACGATGGTTCCTTTTGTTTGCATAAGCTTCTAACCCACCTTTGTATGTAGTTATTACGTTACATTCCTCCATAGCGCCCATCCATTTTCACTATCATCTCTCCGTTGTTACATGGAAAGAACTACTTAGTAAAATCATAATACCTAGATTTGGCAGACCTCGAGTTTACGACAAAATCTTCTTTCAACTTGTATGTTGTTTCCCCTTTGATTTAAGCTATAAGAGAATTTATCCACTTCATTCGGTGGGAAAGTACAGAGACATCTGAACATTGTGGAGAGACATCCACAAACAAAGAACTAGGTTTTAAACCAAGGTTTGAACCTTTTTTCAGGTGCAGACAACTATTGAGTCGCGACTAGGAGCTGCAACAAATCATCATGAATGGTTTAGATATGTGAGTTTAGATGGTTTTGGAGCATCAGTGGTATTTGTATATTGCAGCCTGCTGGCGGATAACATGTCAAACTCTGTGCATACAGAGCAAACTGAGAGGGGAAGCTAGCAACAGAAGCTTCACTAATATAGCAAGCTCTATATATGGGCTGTTATGACACCTAAACCCAATAAGAAATCATATTAAACTCACAGAAAAGGGTGCTTGAAGTTATACTAATGCGTCCTTATACTGTTGTCGACAAGAGTACGCCTTTGTTACCATAGTCTGAGTCTCAGTAGATCAAACACTTCCAAAAGGGTATTTGGTACAATCACCTTATATGGGTGGCGTGTTGATCTTGTGGAATTCGATAACCCAAGTATCAAGGACATAATGCTAATCAATCAAACCATAGGTAAATCTAGCTTCACATCCCAATTACCTAAATTCATGTGGCTTCCTCGCTTTTCCTCCCAAGTTTTGAGTTATCACTAAGGTTATGTTTGCATAACAAAATTTTAAAACCCTAAAATTTTATCATCATTATAAAACACTCTCTCTCCTCACTTTTTCATTCATTTTCATACACTTTTTCACTTTTTTACCAACTTTTTCATTCTCTCTCATCACTCAACCCAATACCTAAAATTTTAACAACCCTATACTTTTACTTCTCAAACACAGCCTAAGTGTGTCAAGAAGGGAGTTGTTGCTCTTGTCGTAAATAGTACCCTAGATAAATTGGTAGAAATTGATCCATAACAATTACCCTTCCATATTCTAGGAGAGCATCATAGCAGTTTTTCAACAACTTCAATCAGTGTTCGTCACCCCAATCATGAAGGATCCACTAAATAATACAAATAATCTTGACGAAGCCAGATTTAATCGGCCTATTACATGATCCACTGGGCAGGGAGCCCGAGGGAACTGGGCTAAAACCTCAGCACGAAGAACGGTGAAGAACTTGCAAAACTCAGAAAATTGTGAGTTGGGCTGCCCTGTAGGCCAACCTTCGAAGCTCAAATTAGTCTGCTATATGAGATTCAGATAAGGAGAGAAATATGTATCTTTGTAAATTACTGTTCCTTTCATGCATACTAGGGAGTCCCCTTCTGTAGAAGTGGCTCTTTCCTTGTTGCACACGAAATGGGTTAACTAGGTGTTAGTGAGAGCAGGTCTCTCTGCAGACTGATGTGTTTTTTGGCCAATGAGACATAACCATGCAGACGAGGAGATTTTTGAAAATCTATCCATAAACCCACTTAGGATCTTTTTATCGTTGGACCTCATTTATGTGTGGAGGGCCTCACCTGTGTCTTATCCTAACATTTCCAAATACCCTAAAATCGAAGGAATTAATTTTGACTTACCTCATGTTATAGACTTTGTTCCACCCTGTCCTCGTATGTTCTCTCTTCATTACCTGAGTTTTTTCTCAGATATTTTTATTCATGGTAGCGCGTTGTTTCTGTCAAAAGATAAATTTCTGATTTTGGCAGATTTCCTTTGCAGTATTTTGGGAATTAGAATGATGAGAAAATGCTCCACTTCAGTTTATTCAATTTTGGGGGGCCTCTGTTATTGTTTCTTTGTCCATGAAACCTCTACTAATCCCAAGCAGATTGAGAAAGAGATTTCCAATACCCCGAAAGGGAAACCGATGTGAATGTTGATCACTGAGCATTCATGTTATCATCACACATGCTTATTTCCGACTTATTTACTTTTCCTCTTTGGCATTATATCATGATTTACGTTTCCTCTGTCACTGCATATAGCAGATTGACCTGCAGCAAGGAGAATGAATATCTTGAATTATATCTTATTATGTTGTAATGCCATTGTTAGAAATTATGCAATAAGGATTTCCTCTATTGTTTGATTACAAACGAATAAGCACTACAAAAAAAAAAACAGGCTACAACAGCGGTCGGAAAACTGCTGGCAAAAGCCTAAAAAACGCCGCTAGACTTTTACCAGCGGTTTTTTACCGGCGTTTCCCGACTGCTGCTTTTTCTCCGTCGGGAATGCCTTCAACAGCGTTTTTTCAAAAACGCTGGTGATTCCCTACCTTTTAATAGCGGTTTTTTAGCTGCGTTTTAAAAACCGCCGGTAATTCCCAGGCTTATAGAAGCGGTTTTTTAGAGGCGTTTTGAAAAAACACTGGTAATTCCCCGGCTTATAGCAGCTGTTTTTTAGCGGCATTTTAAAAAAGTGCTGGCGTTGCCCCGCTTTTAGCAGCGGTTTTTTAGCGGCGTTCTAAAAAAGCGCTGGCGTTTCCCCATTTACAACACCGACTTTTAGCAGCGCTTTTAAAAATGCTGGTGTTTCCCCATTTACAGCAACGGTTTTAAAAACGCTAGCGTTTCCCCGCTTTTAGCAGCGGTTTTTTAGCGGCATTTTAAAAAAACGTTGGCGTTTCCCCGCTTTTTGCAGCGGTTTTTATAAACGCTGGCGTTTCTCCTGATTTCCAACAACGGTTTTTTAGCAACGTTTTTAAAAGCGATGGCGTTTCCCGCTTATAACAGCGATTTTTTAACATTTTTTAAAAACGCCGGTGTTTCTCCTGATTTATAATAGCATTTTTAGCGGCATTTTTAAAAGCGCTGGCATTTTCCTTGCCTACTATAGGGCAAAAACGCTGTTATTAGTAATTTTTTCCTATATTTTTCTTGTACATGTTTTTTCAATCAGTAATTCAAATTTATTTTAATAATTATAATTAATTAGATGTAAAAAAATTAAAGAACAAGAATAATAAAACAAAATATATTTCATCATTGATTAATAATATTTTACAACAAACACAAGAATCTATACAAGTAATCTAAAAAGTAACAAATTTCTAATCTAAAATAACAATAAGCAAGAACTAACTAAAATATTCAAATACAACACAATAAGCAAAGATCAATTAAAATTTTGCCTCTTTGAAACATTTAAATTCCCAATCAGCCCTAACTTCCTGGCTAGGACAAACCTGGGAATATAGAGATCTTGGCTGATCATTTGCAAATGCAGCTTGCTTGGGAGTGATGCAGCCAGTCGAGAGGAAATCACCTTGATGTTTGTGAAGAAGAAACAAAGCATATACATTGTAGAGGATCTCCAACTGTTCTTTCACTCCCTTTCCAGGTATGTCTTGTTGAAGTTTCTCAATGAACTTGAAGTGGAAGATAGAGGACAATCAGAACTAAATTCCGCTTCACCATTGATCACTATTTCTTTTCCATCACGAAATTAGCAGAAAATAAATAATCATGTATCTGAAGGGTCAATCACCTCTGTCAACAACATTTTTCATTTGCATTGTCATATTCAATATATGTTTAAGTGGCCAGGATAATGAGGAAGAAACTTACTTCGAAACAACAATTAATTCGCAATGAGCAACTGCTGCCTCAACTAAGTCAGCCGAAAGCTCCAAAAACCTGAAGTGAAGAACACAGTACGTAAACACCTTAGCTCACGAAATACTTTGTCAACTCTAGCCCACAGTATGACATATGGCATAGAAACAAATGGAAGAAATTCAAACAACCAAAGTACATTTTAAAAAATCAGGTGAATGTTTAAACCAATAAAATCATGCTGGTGACAAAATATATTGGTGAGAGAGTGAGGGGAAACCGGGGGGGAAGAGAGGCATCTGACGTATTCTTTAATCAAGGAGAATAAGACATACCCTCTTCTAGATTTGAAAACTCGGCAAGTTTTTGAGCGCAGGCAACAAACATTCTAGCAGACCTAGCTTCGAATGCATCTACTATTACATTGGGCTTTAACCAATCCTCAGCTGCAGGACATTAAAAGGAATGTAAATGTAAATTACCAATCTCTGTAGAGCAAACACACTAGAATGAGAAAGAGTCACAAAGGTCAACTTTTGTAAAGCTAATCATGACTCGTAATCATCAGCAAAGATCTCTATATTCCCAATCAAATGATCAAGGTGATTTCCTCTCGACTGGTTTATTTTTTTCTGTTTTCTAATTGCATCTCACTAAACTGGATTGGGAGAAAAATGATTGGGCAGGGGTCTGCGGCAGCTGATTTTTAACTCAATTAGTTGTTATGTGATTACCTTTAGAGAAACCTTCATAGTTTGCGTGAAGTGAATGGATGAGAACCCTCAAATCTTTGCACGGTAAACAACCAGATTGAACCGCCCTGATGATCCAGGTAAAACACATATCCATCAAAATTGCATCTTGTAAATGATAGATAATCACAGTGAACATAGAAGGAGACTGTACTCATCTTTTTCCTAGTTAACACCTATATCTAAAAGTTGCTAGATTCAAAGCCAAACAAAATTTCTGAGTTCAACATATTTACCTCTACTTTGACAGAGGAAGGAGCCCCATGATCCACCACATGAATCTGACTACCTTCAGTGTCAATCATGATCGAAACACAGAACCCCTTTGACTCGTTCAACCTCTTAATCTTCCTAATCACATCTCGATGCCACCCCTTCGGCACATGTTAAGCCTAGCCACGTTCATTCCTCCCAGTGCCAACTTCTCCAAGTCCTCCATTGAGCAACATGCTCGCCCAATTGTGCACACGAGCTTGGTCTTCTCAACAACTAACCAAAATTCAGGAAAAGAAAGAAGAACTCGATACTAATGGTCAATGTAAGAAAACTTGCATTCCAGAACTCCATCCCATGTTATTTATACCACCATTTCAACCGAAACAGTAAGTAAAGTTCCCCACACCAAAACACTTCGACAAGTTGGTGAAAATACTAACCAAAACCAGGATTCTCTCTGAGCCCACACAATTCCACTTGCGCTTCCATTCAGACCAACTTTCCTCTCATCGCCTCTAGCCTCGGGATTTTGAGCCTGACCCAGTTCCATTGGAGCTTCTACCCAAATGAGGTACTAGCTTTCAAGGCAAATTGACCAGAGTAGCAAAGAAGAAAACCCACTTCGTCCCTTGCAACAAAACAAAGACGAAACAAAACAATAAATGAAAAAAAACAAAAGAATAGAGTGAGAGAAACGGAAAGCGAGACAGAGTAGAAGCAAAAAGGAAACCAAAATTCAAAACCGATAACATCAAAATAGATATAGGATTGAGAGGTAGCTGTAACATCCATCCCTATTGCTCTTCTGCTTATCCGAAGAAAAAATAAAGAATACCATAAAAGAGGAAAGGTGAAAGTCCTTACCGTGAGAGGCATAGCAAGACCGGAAAAGCTTGGCCGCCGCCAAAACCGCTAGCGGAGGGCTACCGGCCGGGAATCAACGGAAGAGCCGGGAGAAGAAGTCGCAGATGGCGCGAGGAAGACGTTTTCCTTCGAGAAAGATGAGAAGAGAATAGATGGAGAACCAACAAAATAAAAGAGGGGTTTTTGATTGGAGTGAAAACCTTTGGCGCTAAATGAAACGCTTTGACGCTCAATGAAAATTTATACATCTTGTTTTTATTTTTATTTTTTTCTAAGTTTCCCGATTGTTGTCTACAACTTTAATTAAATATAAACTAGTGTCATAATAGCAGTGTGAGATGGCTTAATAGCAGTCTGAGATGGCTTATCTAACAGTGTTGCTTCTCCTCCGTAGATCAATTTTATATTTTGTAGTTATATATTTTTAGTAAATTAAAAGCAGTTGTAAATTAAAATAGTATTTGAAAATCTTTATACATAGTATTAAATACATAGTATATTATTTAATATTTTTATAATTTTAATTAAAACAAGTTCATAGTAATTATATATAATATTTATAATTTAAAAATATAAATTACCATAACACCTATGATCAGATATTAAGTTATGTACTTTGATTGTATAAGTTAATTAATCTCACAAACATAGTTGGGATTCTTGACCGAGAAGCCATACTCGAAAGCTGGGAACTCGTGCCAGCGCTTTGGGTGATTTTATCAACTTCCATCCTTGCAGTCTCGTGTAAAGCCTACAAAACATTAAAGCACCAGATGGACGAACAGATGAGGAAAGGGCAGTTGAACCTCTCTGTGCAGTAATCTTTAACAAACAGAAGAAGATCTTGACCAACAAACTTTTGTTTACGGAAATGGAAGCGACCTTCGTTGGGCAGTGATGGAGCTGACGACGGTGCTGTACTCAGAGACATTGTTGGCATAGTTTCACTTGGCGTATTCTTCTGACCAGGGGGTGAGGGCTGTGCGGGGGAAGGGGGTGGAGGGGGGACAACAACACTGCTAATAATTTTATATTTTGTATTTATATATTTTTAGTAAATTATATTTTGTATGATTTTTTATATTTTATTAATACATTACATGTACTTTTATTGTATAAGTTAAATTCACAATATCTTTTTTTGGAAATAAATAATATGACCTAATTAATTAGTCCAATATTAGTCTTAAAAGTATAATGCTTTGTATATAGTCTAATACTTAGTACGTAAAATGACTTAGAACTAATATTACTTTGAATTTTATACTTAGTATTTAGAAAATCTCAGCACTTGGTAGTAATTATATGTCATGTTACTATATGATCTTTACCATAACTTGATGGTTATAGCACAATAAGATGGTTATAACATATTATTTGCAAACTTTTCTAAAGATGTTATCTTATTCTATAAACCACGAGTGTACATATAAAACATGTATGACAACTAAAAAAACCAATCCTTCTTATTGTGCTAATGAATATATGTTTGTCCTAAGTAATATATTCATAGTAAACTGATGTGTATATATATAATTTTGTTTTATAATACCTTAATTGGTATATATATGATAGAATTCAAAACCTCCATGCTTAGATATTATTAAATTCGATTGACATACTTTACACGTTTTAAGTTATGTACTCTAATTGCATATGCTAATCTCACAACATATTTTTGTTTGAAAGTAAATAATATGTCGTAGTTAAATAGTATTATTATATTACTAACTGTTTTTTTATAAGTACTAATTATTCAAAAAATATATGTTGATTTTAAGTATAATAATAGCAGCGACGTTTTAAAAAAGCGCCGGTAATTCCCCAGCTTGTAGCAGTGATTTTATAAACGCTGGTGTTTCCCGCTTTTAGCAGCGTTTTGAAATACGTTAGTGTATCCCGCTTTTAGCAGCAGTTTTTTAGCCGCGTTTTTAAAAACGCTGGCGTTTCCCGCTTTTAGCAGCGTTTTTAAAAACGCTGGCGTTTCTCTAGATTTCCAACAACGGTTTTTTAGCAGCGTTTTTAGAAAAACCGCTGCTATAAGCGGAGCAACGCCAACGTTTTTAAAAACGCTGCTAAAAGCTGGGAAACGCCAAAGTTTTTAAAAACGCTGTTAAAACTCTTTTAACTTTTAACAGCGGTCTTTTTAACGGCGGGCATAAAAAACGCCACTATAGGTGACTTTCAGCGGCGCTTTTATGGTCCGCCGTTAAAAAGACCGCTGTTAAAAGTCAAAAGAGTTTTGGTAGCGATTTTTTAGCGGCTTTTTTCACAACCGCCGTTAAAATGACCGCTGTTAAAAGACGGTTTTTTTGTAGTAAAGGTGGAATGAATGTTAATGTTATTTTTCTAATTATTACAATAATTACCATGCAAAGTAAGAAAATTTTATCTTAATGGAAATATCAGGAACACTACCTCATACACAAAATTTTTTTTTCTAGGCAATTGTAATTCATATAATAATATATGTGAAAAGAACAACCAATACAAACAGAATCACGCCCAAAGGGACAAAAAAAATTAGATAGACCAAAGACCCTACAATAAGTTGGATCCTAAGATCTGGTTGCTAATCCAGCCACAAGTTCTGGAATCATAAACAATCACAAGGGTTGTAAGACTACCACAAACAAGCCAAGAGGGTCGAGATAAACTGACCTCAAGGGCCAGGTCACAACACAAACAGAAAAAGACCATAAGGGTTGAGACAATACAAACAATAAAAGAGCACAAGGGTCGGGACAGATCAATGTCGCTCAAGGCGACAACGGCTTCCAATGAAGGAAAGATCATCTAAGTGCCGATCTGATTCAATTAGAGAGATCTTCTTGCTTGAAAAGATTGTAGTACGGGGTGAAGAGAAAAAGAGATCTTCGAGGCGGCACAAACCAATAACGTCCATAAGATCCACTGTAGAAAAAGGTCGAAACTATCGAGAAGATGGTGGGAGGTGGTAGGGCAGCAGGAGGAACATGTTGACTGGCAGAAGGGAAAAACTATTGCAAGCGTGGTCCGCGAAGCAACGGAGGGTGGATGTTCGAAAGAGGCTAAAAAGGCCGCTAGGAGAGGGGGAGCACAGCGAGATGGCGGTGTCCTTTAAAAATCGCTCATAACAACCAAGTAAGAAGAGAAGAGGACCGGGTGCGTGAGTTGAGGAGTCCATAAATGGGGGTTGTGTAAACCAGAGACTCTGAGAATTAGCTCCCTTTGATTCCAAGAGAAGGCTGAAAATAAACGAACTGACCAAATTTCGACCACCAGAGGTGTTGCCCGGGAAGAAGAGAGGCGAAAAAGTTTATTTATCAGTAACTCATACTCCATTGCTACTGAACTGTTGGCTTTTGTGCACAATCGATATTTTGATGAGTTCAATAAATGAATTAAGTTTATAAAATTGACATCTTCAAAGACAAACTCTGTTTCATCAAAGAGCTAAAGACTTGAAGATTGAAGATCAAGAAGATGCAAGGAGCTCAAAAGTGAAGTTTCAAGACCTTAGGGTATAAACCTTGTAACTCTTAGTTTCAATTTTGACAAGGATTTGAATCACACTTGCATATCTTTCAAAACGTGCATAAACCGTTTTACCTCTTGTTTGAAAGATTAAAATATTTTTAATCTTTCAAAACACTACAAACAAAGTTAGTCCTTAAAATTGAGTGTTTAAAAGCGGTAAAAAAACATGGTTTTAAATGAACCAGAATATGTGCTTAAGTTGAGAGGTCGACCGGCTGGTTAAGCGGTAGACCAGTCTTCGACCGCTTGGTATAACGGTCGACCCATTGATTTTGTAAATAGATCCGTTGAGCTTCTGACAATATGACTTTTGGGCAACGGTAACTTGAAGCGGTCGACCGATTCATGTAGCTGTCGACCAACTCGTTTTGACAAACGACTCCCAACGGCTATAAACGACTAGTTCTCATATGTGGCCTATAAATATACCTTCATAATTTCCAAAACTATAACACAACGACCACATATCATTTAGATCACTTGAGAAATATTCCAAACCTTCATATTTCATATTTCTCATATCATTCACACAAAACACACTTTCATATCCTTGTCTTTGTGTGAATCAAGAGATAAAACTTTTCACTTTCATATCCACTCTTTGAGAGAGATTATTCTTGTAATCTTTATATCAAGAGAGTCGATTCATTTAGTGAGGTTTTTCACTAAAAAAGAAGCTTAGAGATGGTGTATCTCAAGCTTGGTGGGGTTGTGAGTGATGAGCCATAAATCACTTGTATGGGTTGTGTGTTAAGCCTGAGAAAAACACTTGTACGGTTCTCTAGCACCTGGAAGCTAGTGTATGCTATCTGACGAATAGTAGGAAAACCTCAAGGCTCGTTGAAGGAGCTTGAGGGGTGGATGTAGCCGGGTTTGCCGAACCACCTAAAAATCACGTGTTTGCTTCTCTAAACCCTTATCTTTATATTTAGCACTTATTTGTACTTGTTGCATATATATATTGGTGCTAAATTAGTATTTACTTTGCAAACACGATTTTAGGGGTTAAAACCGAAAAAGTTTATAAACTCAATTCACCCCCTCTTGAGTTACCTTAATCTTAGGACTTACGCATATTGTGTTCTGCATTACTGTGTTCTATATGTTGTAAACTATATACTGCATGACTGCATTCTGCATATCGTTTCATTGCTACTCTCTTTTGTGTATAAACTGTTTATTGAACATGTACTGTTTGTAAGGTTGTTATCACATGCTCTCATTCTCCCTCTTATTGAGTCCTTAAGACTCACCCCTTTTGTTTTGTCTACTTTTATAAAATAGTTTATGCCAATATTCGATTCTTTTGTAATCCATTAAATGGTTACCCATGTCCTGGTCATTCACATCCGTGCCCTGGTTTCTGACGGCTTGGAGGTTATAGTGGACTCCCAGCCCTACCTGATCTCGAAGGACTTGCCGCCAGAGTTTCCCTTGGAGAATGGCCCCATGGGGGCGAACCAACGCCTCATCGACTGGATCAACATCACTGGCTCCACAGACGAAGACTCCTCCTGAATAAATGCTGTTGTTTTATGTTTCTTTTATTTGTTTGGTGTGTTTGTATATATTCTGAACAATAGGGTTAGAGACTTATTTGTAGGCTTACTTATGTTAGCCTAGGAGTTGTAATCCCTGACCCCAACAGCTTGGTTTGTTTGTTTTCCTTTTTCTTATGTTGTTCTTGAGTATCAATTGTTATATAAGTCATGACAAGTCTGTGTTCCAATGTCTCTCTGATTTTATTCTAACTTGACTTCTATTTTCTCTTGCGTATTTTCTAAATGTTTGTTTAATAAGTCTTCCGCTGGTTTTTTTTCTATATTATATAGTAATCTTTAAATATCCCAAGGACATTACCCTAGTCTTGAAACCCATAGGATAAGAACGTGTTGAAATCTTGTCATATATGCACCTCTGTTATTACAAAGAAAGCTTAGAGACTAATACAAGCACGAGAGATGTGACACCTACCCATGTCACATAGTATGAGCCATTGCAGGTGAGGGAGAACCATACATTTGTAGAAGAACTAGTAAGGATTTTAGATAGAAAGGAAAAACAGTTGAGGACTAAGATTACACCACTTGTAAAGCTTTGTGGAGAAACCTGTTAGATGTATGCCCTCAAAACCATTCGTTTTGCATAATTATTATTAGGGATAAATGTAAATTGGTCCCTCTGCTATACGCAAAAATCGATTTAGTCCCTGTGATATAAAAAACATCCATTTAGTCCCTGTAATTTTAGAAAGTGATAAAATTAGTCCCTAATGGAGGACCGATAATAAAGGAAAATAGAATCACAGGGACTAAATCGATGATTTTCATATCACAGGGACTAAATCGATTTTTGCGTATAGCACAGGGACTGATTTTACTTTTATCCCTTATTATTATTGATTAATCATTTCTGTATTATTTTGAGTACTTGCAATGACATAAGATGTCATATTGTTGAGCAACATTGTAGAAAGGTCAAACCAATGATTAATTAATCGGAGGCGGGGAGTATGACTTTTCGGATCCTTGTTAACTCACTTTGTTCTAGACCGAGATACATGATAATGTACAAATAAGTATATACTCTTTGTGTCTTTATAAGATAGAATGATGAACTTCGTCATTGAGGTGGTGACTTTAAGCAGACGAGTGAGTGGGTGCAATGTAAGAGTACATGCACTGAACTGGATCAAATATGAATACCGTCGGGAAAAGATCACTGATGTAAAGAATGATCTTCAGCACAATTAGCTTATGTTGTCCTTAAACTTGAGAGAGTCATGCAAGTTTGCTTATTGTGTGCTTGTGTTTTGACTAAATAATTTTGGTGATGATCTTCGTAGATCAAATATTCCAGATAAGGTTGAGCCTTGTGCATAGTAAGTGAATTTGTATAATTACTCAATATGGAATCCACCAGTCTCTTATGTTGTCCTTAAACTTGAGAGAGTCATGCAAGTTTGCTTATTGTGTGCTTGTGTTTTGACTAAATAATTTTGGTGATGATCTTCGTAGATCAAATATTCCAGATAAGGTTGAGCCTTGTGCATAGTAAGTGAATTTGTATAATTACTCAATATGGAATCCACCAGTCTCTTAATGAGGCTCTATATTCATTATGTCTGTTATATTGTTGGACTCATAAAAATGTTGCGCAGTGATATTTTGTGAAAAGTGTTTTCACGATTTTTACTTATATTATATATTAAGTAAATATTTTAAAAATAATTTTGAAAAGTTTTGGAAGTCCAACTAGGTACAGACTGAGAATTAAGAATTATATGAGTTAGAAACTTAATCGGTGATATTGTTCCAGTTCTATTAGCTCATGTGGAATATAATATGGTGGAATGATAAATAAACATGTATAAAGGGATTTCACAAAAATAATCTCAATATCTCGGGGGCCAATTGTCATATAAGCCCATACATTCGGATTACAGAATATAAGGGGGTTTGATAAAAAAACAGTTTTTTACAATGATCCTACGGCCGAGATTTCAGGTCTCTAAAGATCTCACGCATAAGCACAGTTGAGTCTTGAGCTAACCATTATAAATAGCTCAGAAACTCATTTGAGAGATAAGAAATTCATTTTTCACGTGAGAGTTTCTCTCTACAATTCTCTTTCTAATTCTCTCTCAAACCTGTGTGCGTGGATTTGAAGGAGGCAGTACGCTTGGGCTGTTTTGATTCAACGATCTTTTCCGCGGCGATCTCGCATTCTAACAAAACCATGGGGTAGAGGAGACATCATGGGAATTAGAGAGTGAAATGTACTCAAAATACTCGCAGTTGTAGGAAGAACATAATTAACAAGAATTGTTGCTCTATTAGTTTTTTTTATTACTTGTGAAAATTTTTTTACGAAACTTAAGTGATTTTTTTGCTTTCCTTCTTTGGTAACGACTCTCTGCTATATGACTGAATGCTTGAATAAGTATATATATGAACTATGTGGTTGTGTATGATATATATAAATTCACCTAAAATTGTGATATTAAAACAAACATTTTCACCATGCTATCAAATGTGATCGAGTCCCCGACCCCCACGCTCACAGTCCATGACTTCCCTATCCTTTCCCCTGACTAGGAGAATGAACGCGCGCGAGAGTCACACAGTCTATTCCGTATGGCTCCCAGGTCTTGTAACCCAATGCCGCCTTTGGATAGTCGTGTCGCTACCGCCCATGTTGCACACAGTATGGGTAGCAAGGCTTCACTGGAGTGGATACGTTCTCAACAATCACAGTTGCATGATGATTTAGTGGGGACTCAGGGGCCCCCACCCCCTCAAAATGGAGGCACCCTGTCGCCCCCAAGCATGTCAAGTATCGAACTGACTCATCTGATTTGCCAGATTTGCAAGAAGACACAACTCCAGTCGAAGTCATTAAAGAAGTCACTAGAGAATCGAGCCTAGTTAGGGAGCAGAGTGTTAGCTCAAAAGAGGATCCATAAAAGGATCGGAAGAGCATCAAGAAGAGGAGTATGTGGTAGGGGACCGAGTGTCCTCGACGATATTCCTAAAACCGACATCACCTCCCAGAAGATGGACTCTACACCTAGATATAACTAGCCTTTGGGCAACGTGATCCATAACCCTACTATAGTAGGACGGAGCTACAAGTCCATGTCTCACTCTTGGACAGACAGTAACTCCTCAGACCACATCTACCATGGCGAGGTCAGCAGTGGGGCAGATCGATTGCATGCTCATACCCATATGGTCCTAGGCCCCCATGATCGGGGCAAAATTTCTAGTAGTAGGAGACTAGATTTTGAGGTCGGAATTTTTTTTTAAGAAATGGAGAATGTGAGACCCAAACATAGAGATTAGTGGAGTCGATCAGTTTAGATTTCCTTCCATGTTGCACTATCGTGAATTACTGGAAAAAAATGTATGGTTTAATTTAAAATTTATTTCCAAGGTGAAATTTTACTTCACTTAATTTTGTCATGTTCTAATCTCAAAATAAGCATGTTTATTTTAAATCTTTATTGTGTATGCTACGGTGTATTTCAACATCTTTTAGAGATTAGAGTTCATTTTTCCAAATTTTCTAGCTGAATTATAAAATTGTAAAGTCTAAATGGCTTAAATTTAATTTATGGGCATCATTAAATTAGGGTGTGAATATTTAATTAAGGAGAACGAAGGGTAGGATTTCAAATACAAATAGAATAGAGGGAGAAAATTATAATATTTAAATGTGTTGCCTATGAGATCCAATGGGCATAGGTGATACAAATAAGGATAGGGGCAATTAAGTCAATTGCCCAGTCTTCTCCTTCTTTCCTCTCCATCGCTCGACCATTTCCTCCCGCTTTTTTATTTTGTATATACAACAACTTAGCAGAAGGGAAAGAGAGAGAGGTCTGAAAGGGAGGGACAAAAAAGAACTGAAGAAAATTATGAAAAAGCCCAGGATATGAGATGTGGGCTAATGAGGGCGCACTAATTCCGTAATTCGTAGTACATGTAGACATTCACTTTTTGGAAAACTTATGTGAACCTCTCTAGTGATGTTGTCGTGGCATGTTTAGGCTACGAGACCAATTTAAGACTTCTTATGAATTAAACAAGGAGAAAAGTCATTTTGAATCCTCTAACTACCAATGCAATTTAAATAGGGATCTAAACTACCACCTTTGATATATTGAACCCACATACTAGCAAATTTTATCGACTTTAGCCCCTAAAAAAGATCTAACGATCAAACTTGTGCCACGTGTGTTGTGAATGAGTCATGTATTTCAGAGCACAATTTGATTAATTGTGGTAGTCGGGGGCTCAATGTGTCAAGATTGGTCGTTTAGACCCATGTTTGAAATTATATTGGTAGTTAGTGGGTTCAAAGTGACTTTTTCCAATTAAACTAAGTAACTTATATTCTGAACTATGATGTAGTCATAACTTATTGCTTGAGTTATTGTTAATATTTCCATATGCACGTTATGTGGCATATGTGTATGTTTTTATTATACATATAAAAAACACATGAAGCTTTACATGTTAACTAACGATAAGAAAATAATTTACATGTTACCTAAGAACACATGAAGCTATACATGTTAACTAACGATAAGAAAATAATTTTTTGAGTAATGTTTTCAGAAACTAAAAGTAACTCATATTTTTAAATTAATAATAACGAGTTAAAAAAATTCCACTACAAGATTAAGTTTAGTTCGCTGGAGTGTTTGTCACGACGAGTGCTCACAGTTTTCATTAGCTATCCTTCGGACTAGCGTCCGGGGTGTGAGAGTAGCGGTAATTAAGCCTTATTTTTTTTATATCCCGCATACAACGTACTACAAAAAAAAAGTACTTTTAGTGACAAAATTCTCGGTGACGAAACGTTTGTTCGTCACCAATTTCGTCACTCAAAGTCGTTTTAGTGACGAAATAAAATTTTTGTCACTAAAAGGTAATTCTTCGGTGACGAAAAATTTTGTCACTCCACGATCGATCGGTTATATGACGATCGGTCGGTATGTTGTGACGAGCAACTCCGTCACAACATGTGAAATCTTTTGGCGACTACTTTAAATCGTCACGCTTAACGATTGATCACTGATTATTCAACGATTGATCGATGACGAATCGACACCAGTTGAAAATTGACGATAGATCGTTGCCTCCTGACATTTGGAAAATGTGAGTCGTCGATCGATCCTGCAAGCGTGACCGTCATTGTTTTCGAATTCACAATTGATCGTTACAATAAGCGGTCGATTGGACCTTCCAACAAATGGGAGTTCGCCACTTGAAAGACAATAATCGATCGATCGCTTATGCCTGACGTTGGAAAATGCGAATCGTCAATTTATCGTGGAAGCGTAACCGATGCTTTTTTGAATCACGATGGATCATGAGAACGCGCGGTCGATCGATCCTGAAAGAGAATGAGAGTTCGCCACGTGTAAAAAACGTACGATCGATCGTTTAAATGAATACGATCAATCGTATAAAATGATGAACGATTATATGAAACCGGAGAGCCATTTTTACCTGTTACCTCTCACGAATATTCTCGAATCCTCTCAAACTTCACGAACCATTTCGTTCAGCGTTGTCTTCCAAAGTACGCGGAATCACTTCCTGTTATTATCTACATCAAAGGTACGTAGTTATATTAATTTTTAAGAGATATTAAGTTGTTTGAAATGAGGTTTTACTTTACGTTTTTTTAATTTGCTATATATTTCATTTAGGTCCGTAAATTGTATTAATTTTTGTGTTAATGTATATTTTTGGCGTTTAGGATTGTTTAGGGATCATGTGGGGCTGATTTTGAGCGTCTTTAGGCGTTTTTTATAATCTGCGTGTTTTCGTATAAACACCGATTGATCGCATTTAACCGCGATCGATCGTGTTGTAGACGGTGAGTCAAACGATTGATCGTCTCATGTAGACGATCAATCGCTTATTGTTATTTAGCGACCGATCAATACTGTATGTACCAATCAATCGGTAAGTGAAACGGTGAGTTTCAAATTTAATGATGATCGATCACTGTAATGGACGATTGATCGTCTATGTTACCGATGAATCGCATTTAACAGCGATTGATCGTTGTAGACGGTGAGGCGAACGATTGATCGTCTAAAGTAGACGATCAATGGCTTTTTGCAATTTAGCCACCGATCTTGTATGTACCGATGAATCGGTAATAGAAACGGTGAGTTTCAAATTTAATGACGATCGATCACTGTATGTGATGATCGATCGTTAGTTGATGCTGTACTTTTAAAACCCCAAAAGTACACCATTTTGTGGCGCTGGATCACCATTTTGTTGTATCTGTTTAATATTTTAATTACATTATTGGGATTATTTAATGTGATTATTTATTAACGCATATTTATTTATAATTTTTGCAGCGTTCGTAAAACGTCAGCAGCTAAGCGTGCACACACAATGAGGGCGGGGACTGGATCGTCGTCCAACGATCAGAAGCCCGCTGATTCGTTGATGACTGTAGAGAGCCGGATGGAGTACCTGAGGGGGTGGCCGGTAGCCAAAGAGCGTCCAGTAACGCTATCTGATTTTGAAAATTTGTTGTACGAGGAGCACACCCTCTTCCAGTTGTTCGAGTACCAGGGATTCCTTCACCAGCTATCGTGGGTGGATGGTTTCTGTCTCGACTCCCTCGTGCACGAATTTTTTTGTGCGCTTATCTCGGTAGCCAGAGCACCCGAGGTGCAGATGGAGGTGCGAGGAGTACAGTTCATGTTCTCGGCAGACGTCATTGCCGATTTCCTGCACTGCCCTCGGCCTAGTACCCCCAGCTTCCCAGCGGTTCCTTTGACGGATGAACAGAGGACATCAGAGCAGGCCTTATGGACGCTGATGACGGGGAAGACCTCTGCAGTGGTTAGCAGCATAATCAAGCAAAGTGAGTTCAATGTGTTTTGGCTGATTTTGCACCTTATCTGGACGACGAACGTCGATGGCAGAACTCATTCTACCGAGTGCACGTTCCCGAGAGCTCAGTGTATGCTCTTACTGGGTCAGCAGACGTTGATAGGTTTTTCACTGTACATGTTCGAGCTGATTATGGATGAGGCTTGGAGAATTAAGGAATATAGTCTCCCATACGGCGTGATTACAAGTGACATAACGCTTATTTAACACATGATTACAAGTCATAAGAATGAATTATATATTAAGATGACATTATTAGTAATTTAATTTTAATAATTAACTCATTTGTTAGGGTAAAATCTAGTTTTTTTTATAATTAGGTTCACGATCGATCGCGTAGTAATGCGATCGATCGGTCCATAACGGTGTCGTTTAATATTTCGCTACGGATGGATCGTTAGTTTGTAATGCATGCGTCGTCGTTTTATACAGACAGTACGATCGATCGCGCCTTCTACACGATCCATCGGTGAAATTGGAGCGGGATTTTCATGCTGACGAGGCGATCGATCGGTGTATAACGATGTCGTTTAATATTTTCCTGCTGATGAATCGTTAGTTTGTAATGCGTGCGTCACCGTATTATACTTAGAGGACGATTGATCGCTCAATTTTACACGATCCATCGGTGAAATTTGAGCAGGATTTTTTATGCTGACGAGGCGATCGATCGAAATCGACACCGATCGATCGACATATATCGAGCTTGAAATGCGAGAATGCGCAAAGGCCGTGAGTGAAAGGCAAAAATACACCCACGACAAGGAGAAGAGGAGAGTCGTGGAAGCTCCCTACTTGGCCCGAAAAATTTGCCCAAAACACCGTCCTTTTTGTTGTGAGAGTTTTTAGAAGTGCTTAAGGTTAAGCCCAAGTTCAAATTTATTGGTTTTTTAACAGGGTGAATATTGGAAAATTTGAGCGACATTTGTGAGATTTTGGTGTGAAATTGGTTCGTTTTGGTCTACATTTTGTGCAAGAGGTAATGGATTCAACATAAACTACGATTTATGAATGATTTGGTTGATTATTTGATGTTTTTAATATTTGTCCATTTTTGGGTATTGTGGAATGGATTTGTGATGATTAGAGCTTACTAGAGTATTATTAATATGTATATTAGAATTAGAATTGCATTAGAATGATTTGTGAGTGTTTTGGGTTTGGATTTGAGTGTGGGGAGGCCTGAAAAGTTGTGTTTTCGATTTGGGTTTGGCACGATCGGCCGCCTGTTTATGACTATTAATCGTCTGTTTGATGGTGGTATTGCCGATTGATCGTCTATATGATGACGATGGATCATTCGTTCATTGGAGGTTCGGCGATCGATCGTCTATAATAACGATCGATCGCGTGTTTTGGTCAGATCGCTGCATTATGATTTTTTGAGTGTTTATTTTTATAATTGATACATGTGTAGTATTTGAGCTATATATTGAATGTTTGATTATTGAAGTGCTTGAGTTCTAAAAATAATTCATGGAGTTTGAGAAGCATGGAGGGTGAATATTGGAGTGTTTTTTACTTGTTATGTTTGAGTTTATTTGAGGCATATGCTTAATTCTTAGGTCGGTGTTTACGAATTACTTAATTGGTGTATTTTTTTAGATTGGTGGCGATGGATAAGAGTTGGATTTACGAGAAAAATAGGTTTGGTGAAAAGTATGCGGAAGGGGTCCGTAGGTTTGTTGGTATGACTACTTCTTGTGTAGACTCTCGGGGTCAGATCAGATGTCCGTGTCAGAAGTGCAGAAATGTAATGTTTCAAGTGTTGGATAAAATGGAAGATCATATTTATATTAATGGGTTTGATGTGAGCTATAAGTCATGGGTGTTTCACGGGGAGGGTATTCAACTTACTTCTAATTTGAGTCAAGAGTCCGGTGCTGGTTTAGCCTATAGTGATGATCATTTAGAGGGAGATAACTCTGATAGAATGACGGAAATGTTGACTGATGTTCGTGCCGGATTAGATGGTGGGTCGATGAGGGTTGAAACGGAGAACCTAATAATAAGGATACCCCTAGTTCGCAACCGAAGGGTTCAACACCACTTAATAAGTTATGGGAAGAGGCAGAACAAGAATTGTATCCTGGATGTACTAAGTTTAGTAAGTTGTTGCATGTGAAGTCAGAGAATAAGTTGTCGATTAAGGCATTTGATATGATATTACTGTTGATTAAGGAGGCGTTGCCAGAGGGGGAGACGTTACCGAGATAGTATTACGAGGCAAAACAATTGCGAAAGGATCTTGGGTTTAGTTATGATAAGATTCATGCATGTCAGAATGATTGTGTGTTGTTTTGGAAGGAAAAGAGTGAGTTAGAAAATTTTCCGGTATGTGGGGTGTCCCGGTGGAAATTTGAAAATGAGTTGCGCAATTGATGGCCAAGCAAAGTGTTGCGTCATTTCCCTTTAATCCCTAGACTTAATCGTTTGTTTACCATAAAAGATGTAGCAATTGACATGAGATGGCATAAGGAAAAACGAGACGATGATGGGGAGAGTTTGAGGCATCCTGCAGATTCATTGGTTTGAAAGAATTTTGATAAGGACCATGGTTGGTTCGCTCAAGATGCCCGCAACGTTCGCCTTGTTCTTGCTTCTGACGGGTTTAATCCGTTCGGAAACATGAGCATAGCGTACAGTATTTGGTCATTCGTTGTTTTTCCATACAATTTACCCCCATGGAGGTGTATGAAGGTCCCATTTTCACTGATGACTCTTTTAATCCCGGGTCGAAAGTCACCGGGAAATGATATAGATGTATATCTTCGACCCTTAGTGGACGAGTTGAAACAACTATGGGAAGATGGAGTTGAGACACATGACGCTTCAGATGAGACGACATTTAAGATGCATGCAGCTTTGATGTGGACCATAAATGATTTCCCAGCATATGCTAATTTATCTGGATGGAGTACCAAAGGGAACAGTTTTTACTGTTAATAAATTCCTTCTATTATATTTTCTTTTTAACCTTCATGTTTGCTTAACAGTTTTTACTGTTACTATTTCTTTTACAATATCTTTATCGTTTATTTTGTTATGTCACAGCTTGTACGGTGAAATGAAGCGTGGACGAGAATTTCCTTCAGTTACTTCTAGACGATTGCATAGTCCAGTTAGTCCGGTTAGTAAGAGTCCGATCTCGAGCCCTACAGTGAGCGCTCCAACACCGAGAGCGAATGAAGCCATGAGTCAAAGCTCGCCAGCTTGTCCTAGTAGTTGTGCATGTAAGAAATTTTTCTAATGAATATTTCAATTTTTTTATGTTAACTAACCGAATTTGTTAATTTAATTTTATGTAGCGACATCAGCTTCTAAGCGTGGGCGAGGTAGGACACGTGGGGTCGGCTTGGAGAAGAGTCTTGGGTCTGGGTCGAGTTTCGGGAAACTATCGGTCCATATCCCGGATGGAGAGTGTGGAGGAGTGTCTTCCACTGCTGCCACTCTATCGACGAAGATTGGAATGTTGGTCCGAGGGCTGATTCCAATCTTCGTTAACAAGTGGGTCAACGTTCCTTCAGAAGTGAAGGAGTACATTATGGATCGGGTGTTGGTACAATTAAATTTGTAAACATAGAATTTTTGTATAAGCAGATCGTTACACTTCTAATATTGTATGTTTTGGTACTTATGTAGGACCACTTCGACCTTGACTACAACTGTCACTAGGACGTGAAGACGGTGGTCGAGACTATGATGACGACACGTCGAACGCACTGCAACCGGATGCATGCGTATTTCAAGAAGTTCTCGAGTAAAGAGGCTGCGTTGCTGAAGCCGCACCCTGATTCCACGGAAGAACAGTGGAAGGAGTTATGCGATATGTTCACCTGCGAACCATTTTTGGTACGTGATTAAAGAAACTCGTTGCCTAAATTGATTTGATATTTAATTTCTTAAAATATAGCAGAAACTCGTTGCTGAAGCCGCACCCTGATAAAGTTGATTGTGAACCACGTTGCTGGTTCGCATTCCTTCCCGCGCACACAAGCGGTTAGTTAAGAACTAAATTTTAGACTTTATTGATATTTTTCGTCAATAACTTTATGCTATTGCCACGTAGAAAACTCAAGAAAGCGGCGATATCAATCGTGCAGAGCGGTATAAAAAGAATTATACAAACAAAGATGGGATTTGGACCTCAGAAGGAGCGAGAGAAATTTATGTAAGTCGCTTTCATTTTAATTTACTTTATGTAATTTATGTATATTTATCTACTTTAATGTTTCTGGTAATTATTACCATTTTTTCAGGAACGGATGGATGACTTCCAGCACCAGTGTGATTTAGAAGGAAAGACTTACACCGAAACTGAAGTATATTCCGAGATATTGGGCAAGAAGTCGGGATATGTTCGGGGATTAGGACGCGCGGTTAAGCCTCCACCTTCATCAACTTTGACTACACAATTTTCTGATCTACAGCACCAGCTAGCAAAGGCAGCTGAGATGGAGGCCACGCTGAGGGACCACCGTGAGGAGCAGCTGGTGGAGCAAGAGCGCATCCGGTTGGAGCAGGAGGAGCGCATGAAAATGGAGCAAGAGCGCATGCGAGTGGAGCACGAGAAGCGCATGCAAAAGGAACAAGAGCGCATGCGAAAGGAGCAAGAGCAGTTACGGGCAGAAATATCGAAGGAGCTAGAAAAGAAAATGTCATCTGTAATGGAGAAGAAAATGAACGACATGTCAAAGCGACTATTCAGCAAGTTTGGAGGTTCGAAAATGTAGATGCATCTATGTTGTAATAGTTTTGTGATTATGTATTATTACGATGTTATTTTCGATTTAATTGCGGATTACTATTTCTTACCATTAATATGCATTAATATGAGTATTGTATTTTTATTATACTACAATCTGTTATATAAATTTTATTATTATTATTGTTTTTCAAAAATCCAAATTATGTTTCAACCATTCGATCGGTAGTTAAACGTCCAGCTATTAATATATCGTCAATATTAAAAATATTAAATGCTGATCGATCAGTAAAGTCATCGATCGATCGTCAATATTGAAAATATCTAATGCTGATCAATTAGTAAATTCAACGATCGATCGTGACAATTATACCGATCGATCAGTGACGTAGTCAGTGATCAATCGCTTTAATCACCGACCGATCGGCTTTTGTTAAGACGATCGATCACTAATAAATTACAATTGATCGTCATTACTATAGCGATCGATCATCTATTTCTTACAATTTCATCTGTAAAAATTACTGATCAATCGCCAATAATTAACCGATCGATCGTGTAACCGATCCATCACAAATTCAACGATCGACCGTTTATACCGATCAATCGCTAGTTCAACCGATCCATCACTAAGCCAATTCTGATCGATCGTCAATTGTAACAATCGATCGCTATATTTAGTGACGAAAAAAATCCGTCACTAAAAACTTTTCGTGACGAAATTCGGGTTTCGTCACGAAATACATTTGGTGACGCTCTTACACTGACGAAGCTGGTGACGAAATTTTGACTTTTGTAGTGATGTTCGAATCTTACTTATGATCATTCGAACGATTCAGCGCCAAAAAAAAAAGGCTGTTTTTTACTCCTTTTTTGACCCTGTTCTAATGGATATGGACATGGAAAAATGAAAGTGTTTCTGTAATTCACATGTTTGAACGCATATGGTTCTTATGGCTGAACATTTTCGTGAAACATAATAGTTGTCGTCTCTTTAAAGCTCACTTTCGAACATTGAACCTACAAATCTCAACCATTTATTTCCTGCTTTAATTGTGTGCTCCTTCTTGTTGATCATGAACCCACAAAAACTATCCAAAACAAATAAAAAAAATTCGTTAACAAATCTAACCAAAATCACAAACAAATACCTCATTTACCAACTCTCTCTTTCTGTCCTCCCCTTCTTCTATGTCTTTACCAACTCATACCTTTACCTCTTTTACCGGGACAAATAACAAATACCCCTTTAACCACGACACATAAAAAAATCCTTTCAAAAAATTTAATCAAAATCACAAACAAATACCCCTTTTAGCAAATCTCTCATATGTCTTTACCAATTCAAACCTTGACCCTTTTCTTTTTTTCAATGTATTTCCCTTCTTCTTCTCTTCTCTCTCTACACTTGGTAGGCCGCAGGTGTAGGCAGAAGATGATAAATATCTCGCACGCGTAGACATTTTCAAAAATCTACAAAACCGTTAGATTGAAGCTAGAACCGAAAAAACTGTTCAAACAAACCAAAAGAATGGAATCTAACATTAAAGAACACGTTTGGATGTGAATTTGCTAAAGTCACAGTTTCATTCACCGTCCGAATGGGTTTAGTAAGCGTCTGAACAATTGTATAAAATATAATTAATTTAAATAAATGTCTTTCCATGTTCGAAACCGTCCCAATGGTTAGACAAAAAAGTTCATATAAATTTATCACGTCCGAAATGGTTACACAAAGCTGTCCGAATGTCTGTATAAATAAGATGTATTATTAATTCAGCTTCTGTTACTGTCTGAAACTGTTCGAACAATTTTTCAAATCTGTGGCAAACATTACACTGTCTGAACGGTTACATTAACCTTTCGAACACGGTAATTGTCACGCCTTAAATGTTAGTGTTTGGACCTACTTGTGAAGGTAGAAGAAATCATTTGGGTTATTGAGATTTGTGAAGAGAGTTGAGGTGTGTGCTCGAAAAAAGCTTTGTAGCGGTTTCTTAGTACCAGTGAAGCTAAGGTGTACTTGCTATTTGCAAATGTTGGCCGAACTCCTAAAAATACCGGTATCATCTCTCTAACCCTATCTCTCCTTTATTTGCTTTATATTTTTTATTTTTTGGTACTTTGCCCTTTATTGATTATTTGCTTGAATCATTATCGAAAAGGTTTTAATTTTTATGAAAACCCAATTCGCCTCCCTCTTAGGTTGTTATTTAAACTCACAAGTTATGATTACAGCATAGTTCAAAATATAAGTCAACCAGTTAAGTTCATAAGACATCCTAAGATGGTTTGGTAGCCTAAACAGGCGAAGATAACATAGCTATAGAGATTCACGTAAGGTTTTCAAAAAGTAGACTATGTCTACTACGGTTTAAGGGAAGGCACCCTCGTCTGCTCCTTCCTCATGTGCTAGATTCTCCTCATAAGTTCCTTCACTAGGGACGTCATCTGGAATGATACAGTTGAAAATACTATGAGTTGAATAACTCAATAAAGGATGATCAATAAATTGAAATATGTGTGACTTGAATATGATTATGAATGACATGTATACAAGTAGTGCCAAAAGTAATGCATGCATCTGCATGAGAATCTTGTAATTGAAGTAATTGAAAGTTAGCTTCAAAGGATTCTACATACGTCTATCGCTCCATTTATCCTTGAAGTCTGGGTTGTGCATTCCCTTCGGAATCATTCCATTTTCACTTAGGAAAATGTCATTTGGTTGAGGTAGTTGATGTGGCCCCTAACTTGATGGCTAGACACGACCCTTAGAGGTTCACACCTTCTTGCATTCATCCTTCAGTGTAGTTGCACATACCTTGAGGACGACCCATCCTTCTCACATTCGTCTTTCGGAGTGGGTGCCCTTAGGAGACATTCATCCTTCTTGCATTCGTCCTTCGGAGTGGTTGCAATTTTATAAATTAGGTACAATACTGATCATTCTATGTAACCCCATAACATATCATAACATCTTATTTTTATTCGCATAAAATTTTCCTATCTTCCATTTGAGAAAATCAATGCATAAGCTCATGACGTGCTCAATGACAAATACTCTTGTTGTGTATCACTCCAGTTTTTGAAAAATATAATTTTGCACTTACGTTTATCCACTCGAACATGTGATGGTGCGTTGCCTACAAGTGAGTTATACTAATGTCATCGCTAAAAGATTTAGAGATTCACTTGATGCAACAAATAATCATGCATTTCAATATAAACATGTCATATTAACTCACACATATTTCTTTACTAACTAGCAATGGTTCCACAAGGTAAAACTCTATTTTAATATTGTTGAACCCATTATAATCGGATGCCAAAATGATCCTTAAACTTGAGCTACATATTAAAAAATTTGGGTAATTTACATGTCGTTTACCACTCAAAAGATTTGAACATACAAACTGTTGGGGGCGTCCAAGCTGACAACTTCGACGTCTCCAACTTCAAAAACTCTTAACTTCAACAACGTTGCTTGAAATATCACAAAATTGATTTTTAAAATTTTCAGTTTCATAAACTTAAATTGAAGGTAAGACACATAACAATCAGAACTAATTTACTATTTCAAAAACACTTTTAACATTAAAAAAACTCCATAACTTATTCATTTCACATCTTAATCACAGAAAATTTATCTTAAAATGTTCCTCCGTGCATGTCTCCCAATTTCCTCAAAATTTTAACACTTTCCACTAACAAACTATTTAATGCTAACATACAACTCAATCGCAGAAGCTAACCACCATTAACAACAAGAAAAATTATTTTGCCACCAAGAAATACATAGATAGCTCACAGGTCCCTTAAGAATTTTAGGTCCATATGCTAAATTTTACCTTTGGTTCTCCTCTTGATTCTCCCTATTGCAACCGAACTTCTTCTTATTCTCTTCTTTCTTCTTCTTTGGCTACGGCGTTCTCCCCCCAACTTTTTTTTGTGCGTGTACGGCAAAGAACCAGAAAATGGAGAGGGAACGTTGTCGTGAAAGGAAAGGAAAACAGGGTGCTAGTGAAAAGACTACTCTACCCCTAACTTAGTTAGTAATGCTCACTTTGATTGGCTCAAATGTGCGACATATTTCTTTAATTTTCAACTTCATCCTCTGTTGTTTCCATATTCATATTTCTACCTTACACTTCGTTTTAGATATAACTCAAGCCCTCATGAAGTAAAAACCAACAATTTATTTAACAATCGTATACTTCTTCGAAGTATATATTAATTTCGTGGTTCTACACTTAGACAAACAAAATGAGTAGCATAATTGACACCAGTAAATGCCATTCATAGCTAGATACTAATTAATTGCTTGCACAAGCAAGATTTAGCACTATTAAAATTCACAAACAGATATATCATTTCATTATTAATAAAGATGAACAAAGAAATGCTAAAGGAAAATTTCATCTTCGACATAATTTTAAATTAAACCATACATTTCCTTTCTCAATAATTCAGGATAGTGAAAAAACTTAAAGAGCCAAAAAGTAAAAATTTAAGGTTTAACCTAATATGGAAGGAAACCTAAACTGATCTATGGTACTAGTATCTAAGTCGGAGTCTAACAATAATCGAATCCAGTTCATGGCCGAGTCAACTTAGCCATGAAGCTGGTTACAAAAAGTAATAAATCCTACATAATAATATCATAAAATTCAACGTTCAAACAACACCCAGACTGCAACCCCCACAAACCAATGCCACCCAAATACACTAATTTGGAATCATCATGCATTCAAAATTTAACAAAAATCATGATTTTTAAAACTAATCAATTCGCAAAATTTAACAAAAATGGATTTTTTATTCTGTAAATACAGCAGCTTAGAGAGAGAGATTCAAAAGCATTAAAGGGAGGAGACAAAGAAGAAATGAAGAATATTATGAAGAAAACCCAAGATATGAGGAGGGGGCTAATGAGGGCGCCCTCCCCTGATTCGTAGTACATTTAGACATTCACTTTTTGGAAAACTTATGTGAGATCCCGACCTTATTTATGTCGTTTTATAAGAGAGAGATTTTTGCTTATGATTCCCTCAATATGTATGTATGATTAAAATAGTGATTTTTGATGTAAGTGTCGACACATTGGAGCATAGTGTCGACACATCTAACTAATACCCGAAAGTTTACATTTTTCCGAAGCTCAAGTAAATTTTTGACCAAGTGTTGGAAGTGTCGACACCTTGAGTGATGGTGTCGACACATCTAACTAAAACCCGAAAGTTTACATTTTTCGTGATTTTTGGCTGTGTTAGAAGTGTCGACACCTTGAGTGATGGTGTCGACACATCTAACTACATTCCGAAATTTTAACGGGTTGAAAACACGTGAAGTGGAATTCATGAAAAGGGGGAAAATAAGGGAGGGCAGCCCTGTCTTTTCCCCAAACCATTTTCACGTTAAACACCACACCCCCTCCTCTCTTTCACACATTTCACATTTTCCTTTACCCAAACCATACCTCCCTTGCCCTAAGTCACCCAACCGTAGAAGAAGAAGGAAGAAGGAAGAAGAAGAAGAAGAAGAAGAAGAAGAAGAAGAAGAAGAAGAAGGAAGGAGAAGGAGAAAGAAGAAGAAAAGAAGGAGGAAGAGGAGAAGCAAGGTAAAAATCCAGCCCTCTTAGGAAAAACCTTGCTGGCCGAAAATCATGCTACCCTCTCTCTCTCTAAGAATCTTCTTGTTTTCTCTTGTTGGGTGGTTGTGGTTTGATGGTGGGTTGTCTAAGTAGTTTTTCTCCTTGTGTTCATGGATGTTTAGTTTAGATCTATGCATGTTTAGTGTAGATCTATGCATGCTAAGTGTGGATCTATGCATGTTTAGGGTAGATCTTGCAAGTGCTTAAGTGTAGCATAGATTTTTACATGAGAACATGGAAAAAATGGTTGAATCCGAAATTAGGGTTCTTGAGAAATTGGTTTGGTGCTCTAGGTGTTTGATAAAAGGCCTAAGAGAGGATTGAAACCTAAATTTAGCAAGTATGGCCGAACTCATGGGTTGGTGCATTAGGTTGTATGTATGTTGGTGCATTAGGTTGTATGTATGCTAGTCATATTGAGAACCACTAAGCCCTAATTGTTAGAGATAGGTTCAGATCTGGAAAAATAGGCAAGAGGGCCAATAATGCACACTAGGTGTTTGGTAAAAAGCCCAAGAAAATGGGTAAATGCAATGGTGTTAACTTGATGAATATGGAACCATGGTTTGGTTATAAACTTCGAGTTGAAGTTGTATAAGTGGGAGGAAGGTGAGAGGATGGTTGCTACTAGAAAATGTTAAGTTAGCCTTGGATGTTGGTTATGACATGGAGAGATTCGGATTCTTGGTTGTTGGAAATTTGGAGGGCTAGAAAGATTATTGTGATTGCTGGAATTTACATGTGCAGGTTTTAAGGCTGGAATAGAGAATGTGTTTTGATGCATTTGTAGTTATCTCTTGATATTGAGTGGATCCTAGATTGGAGGCCTAAGAAATGGGAGGATCTTAAGTCATACCTTGGACGATTCCGATAACTATCGAATGAGATATGCGTTGTTCGAGGCCCGGACGTCAAGCTGCCAGCAGTCTTGCACGTCCGGAATGTCAGCTCATTTCGAGCACCCTTTTGAGGAATCATTTTAAGTCCAAATTTTACGGGGTTGGTCTTGAATTTTAAGTTTAAGAAAGAGGAACGTTTTAAGGTAAATTGCAGGTGATTTAGAGGTAAGACGAATAAGTTGTGATATTTTGAAAATGGAGGGTCGAGCTGGAAACAGCAATAGTGTGGTTGTAGGATTTTTTGCTTAATATGAAATGTTTTTGAAAGTGTATAACAAAATCTGCTGTTGTGAAATTTACTCCCTATATTGGTCTATGAAAGCTGAATAATTCAAGGTAAAGTTTGTGTAATTTGGAGCCATGGTTTGGAAGCTATGGATTTTTAAGTTGGAGACGCTAGGGCTGCCCGCTTAGAAATTTTCAGCGACATGTATTGTCGGGTAAGGTTTTGGGTGGCTAGCGAGCTTCAAATTACTTAGAATTTTGATATGACATGAAAAATTAGTGTGAGGGTCTATTGGAACAGATTTCGTGTGAGTAATTTATTGATTACTCTATACGTTTAGTAAACCTATGAATAACAATAGTACGATTCATTGTAGGTAACGAGACGTTCGATACTTGAGCAAGCGAAGGTAAGTGAAAATTGTAAGTAGAAACTTACGCCTTTCAAAACTGGAATGATACACAGCATGAAAGTATTTATGAATGAGCACATCAAGCATGACATTATCAAGCACGACATGAATACATCATGATCATTTGCATTCATTTTCCTCATGAGAAAGGAGAAATTTTATGCAAATGAAAGTACCATTTTTATGCTACTTTATGACAAGTTAGATGACAAGTTAGTTAATGAACCCAAGTCGGTCGGTACCGTACCAAGTCAAGAAGGTGCATCCATACCGAAGGACGTTTACGTGAAGGATGGATGTCACCTAGGACACCCATACCGAAGGATGCTTGCAAGAAGGATGGGTAGTCCACGAGGTAGGTGCAATCACACTGAAGGATGCTTGCAAGAAGGTGTGAACCTCGAGGAGTCGTGTCTAGCCACTGAAGGACGAATGTGAGAAGGTGTGCTAGCTCGACCATATGTAAGGTCCCTAAGGGAAATAGGGGACAGTTCCAACGGGAACGCACAACCCTGATGTCAGGGGTAAATAGAGGGCAAGTAGCCCCATCAGATAAGATGTGAAATGATTTTTCCAAAAGCAAGAATTTTACAAGTATAAGTATTGTTTTCAAGAGCAAGTGCATGTGCATATGCAAACATGAGGCATACACGTGCATCACGATTCATGATCATACATGAATCGCATTATGTTTACACGATTATGATTTTAAGTTCAAGTGCATGCTTACAATTTCAAATCTATGTTTTAGCTATAATTCCTTACTGAGTCTTTCGACTCACAGTTTTAAATTGTATCATTCCAGATAATGTTTCAGGGGAGGAATCTTAAGAAGAGGACCTTGAACCCTAAGAGAAGGGTTGACGAAAATGTCTCTTCCTTGTTGCTTAATTTTAGTAAAGGTTTAGATAATTTTTGTAAGAGCCGGCATGAGCCTCCGTGATGTGGTGGTCATGGGTTATTCGGCTTAGTAAGTTAAGGTTTTTAACTGGTTGATATTTTGAGACCATGTTATAACTACTTTAAGTTATCGATGGGAAGTATGTTCCTATGTGCGTTAAACGCTAGTGTTATAAGGCTTCTTTTAAATATTGAGGCATCATGATGTTTCCGCTGCAAGAATACTCTGAATGAGATATTTTCCGCTGCAAGAACTTTAGTAAGTACGCTTGAGCGTTCCTTGTCGGGAACGCTCGCGGCTGTCATTAGCCTCGTATTAGCTAGCGTTCGGGGCGTGACAACTTATGTGAACCTCCCTAGTGATGTTTTCGTGGCCTGTTCAAGCTATGAGACCAATTGACTTTGTATGAATTATTAATGTTTCCCTATGCAGGTTATGTGGTATAGGTATACGTTTTTATTATATGTATATTTACCTACATATTCGTAGACTACCTAAGAACTCGTGAAGTTCTACGTCTCAACTAGCGATAAGAAAATAATTTTTTGAGTAGTATTTCTAGAAACTAAAAGTGACTCATATTTTCTAAATTAATAATAACGAGTTAAAAAAATCCACTGCAAGAATAAGTTAAGTGGGCTAAAGCGTTATTCATGGCGAAAGGTCACGGCTCTCATTAGCTCCCTTTCTAACTAGCGTTCAGGGCATGACAATAGTGGTAATTAAGCATTATTTTTTCATACCTCGCATACAACATTCAAATCTAACTTATGATCCTTCGAACAATTCAGAGCTAAAAAAATGGTGGCTGATTCTAATGCCTTTTTTAACCTTTTTTAAAGGATGTGGACATGGTAAAATGAAAGTGATTCTATACTTCACATGTACAAACGTAGGGCTGGGTAACGGTAGCAACTGCCAAAATTCTGGCAATCCCAATACCGGAATCCCGATAACGAATGCCAGAATTCTGTCCATTTAAAAAAATAAACAGAGAGTTCAAAGAAGTGAGAGAGAAGAGATTCACAATAAAATGATTCACAAAATGACTACCCCTATCAAAATTACAAAATTACAAAATCCAAATCCAAACACAGTTACACAAATCACAATAAATAGATTCACAACAAATAAATTCAAAAAAATTAGTGAAATTTGGCTAAGAGAGAGGCGGCATCGGCAAAGAGGCAGATAGGAGTAACACCATGCTGCTGACATGTTGTGGGCTGTCAGTCGAGGAGATCAGAGAGAGTGAGAGACAAAGAAAGCTAAGAGAAGAGAGAGTGAGAACTTAGAGACAGAGGTCAGAGAGAGGCGAGAGAGTAATGCTGCAATATGACTTCGTCCTAGTAAGAGAGAGGCTCGTCGGAGACAAAGACGAGAGCAGAGGGGGAGGAGGTGACAGAGGTGAGAGATTAGAGAGGACATGAGAGAAATGAAACAGTCCTGGGGGTGGGGAGGGTTAAGTGTTGGAAATATACCCTCAAAACCAGTTAATTTAATAATTATGAGATAATTAGTTATTTTATCGTCACATGTATTATTACTTTTTAGGTATAAGGTTGTAACATAAGATGTTACACAATTATATTGTTAAGTGAAATTGTAGAAAAGTCATGCCGATGATTAATGAATCAAAAGGCAGGGAGTATTATTTTTTCGGTTCCTTGTTCACTTGATAGTTGTTCTAGACTGAGGTACATGCTTATGTACAAATGGTCTACACTTGTTGTGCCTCTATTGCATAGGATGATGGACTCCATCATTGAGGTAGTGACCATAAGTAGATGAGTGGGTGCACTGTAAGAGTATATACACTGAACATAATCACATATGAATACCTTCTAGAAGTGATCACTGATGTTGAGAAGGTATTCAACACAATTAGTTTATTGTACCCTTAGACCTGAGAGGTTTATGCAGGTCAGTTTCTTGTGTACTTGTACTTTGACCGAGTCATTTGGTGATGATCTTTCTAGGTCAAATATTTCAGACAACGTTGGGTCTTGTATATGATAAATGAGCTTCTGTAAATGGTCAACAAGGAATCCACCAGTCTCTTTGTGAGACAGTATGTTTAGTATATCTGTATAGAGTTGGACTCGAAATGAAATCACTGGCCAGTGAATTTTGCAAAAATGTTTTTTGAAATTAATATATATTATATATTTATTTGTGAAATTGTTTTAGAAACAATTTAAGAGTCCAACAAGTTACAGATTGTGAATTAAGAATTATATAAGCTATGGACTTAATCAGTGATATTATTTCAGGTCTATTAGCTCATGTGAAATATAGTATGGTTGAATGATAAATAAACAAATAATTGTTAGCAAAATGGATTTCACAAAAATAGTCTCACTATCTCGGGGGTCAATTGTGATATGTTAATGGACATGATTACAATTTGTAGAAGCCCATAAATTCGGAATACAGAATATAAGGGAGTTAAATGAAAAAGAGTTTTTCATGATGATCCTACAGCCGAGATTTGAGATTTCTAAAGATCCCATGCATAAGCACAGGAGAAGCTCTGAGGAAGTCATTACAAATAGCTCAGAACTTCATTTGAGAAAAAAAGAATCATTTTACTAGAAATGTTCTCTCTCTTGAATTCTATCTCTCAAGAACTGTGTGTGGATCTGAAGGAGACAGAACGATTGGCAACAATCCAGGAATTTCTGTTGCGCGATTCTTACACTGAGATCAAAGCGTTTAGCGAAATCTCACGGCTCAAGTTAGTGTTTCTTGCTCAAACCCTCTCGCATAAAAAAATTGTGTTATTCGCGATCAAATGAGATTTGATGAGAAAGAACATATTTTTCGTTGATTAATGGTTTATCCATACGGTGTAGCATGTGTTTCATTACTGGCATGTGAATTTTTCTTGAGAGAAAAATGAGAATCTGGTTAGTTGTTCTCTCTTGTTGTACTCGTTTTTGAAAAGGGGAAAATGAACTTTTGTTTTCTCTATGTGGTTGCTGCGTGTTTGTCAATGGGAGAACAACTTGTTGGTTTTCTTGTTGAGATCCTTTCATGTTCTTTGAAAGCATATTATGCCCGAAGAAATCAATTTCTTGTGAGACAAGAAAGTTTCAGCATCTATTTTGGTGAATTGTTCACATAATCTCTAGATCTGTAGGTTGTGAATCTGTTTAATAGATCTGTAAGTGCATGTTGATTTTGCTTGTGGAAAATTGGTTTTTGGCACAAGTGGTGATCAGGCTGTTTTGAGGAGTTTTTGTTTGAAAAAATTTGTGTTCCCGAAGAGGTGAAGATGAAAACGCAGATGATCTATGTTTTTCCATTGAAGCAATTGTGAATCTGTTAGAAGCCACGAAAGATATGAGATCTGTTTGAGTTATGTGCTTGTAGTGAGATCTGTTCGTTGTTGTGTTTTTGAAAATCATCGATGTTTTTGTTGAAGAGGAAAACACAGTAACAAAGGAGAAAGTTTTTTTTTGGTTTTGCTATTGAAGTGCTCATCTGTAAATCTTTTATTCATTTGGATGTTGCGATTGTGAATCTATGGCTGGTTGTGTATCATTTTGTTTGAGAAACAAAATGGATACGAAGAAATTTGACCCGGAAGAATCAGAGAGAGAGGGGAGAAATGTTCTTCCCTCTTCTTAGTCGAAAGTGGTGGCTAGCAGCATGTGGTTTTGCTGTTGCACCACCTGGTCAGGGCCAGTAGCCGAATTGCGACAGGTGTGATCAGCGCAGTTCCTGGCCACGGCTGGTGGGTGGAGTCCTGGCATGGGAGGCCATGGACACCATATAAGCCAACACCCGTGCATTACACGGGTGTGAGATGTGGCAGCCAACCGGCGGCCACCCCCGCTCCAGATGGCAGCGCAATGGTTACCGATGGCCTAGCCAATCTTCGTTCAATCAAGGGTTGGCCGGACGTGACCAGCCAGGGTGGCTGGCAACCAACTGAGCTGTCTGCTGCCAGCCCTTTCCCTTGGTGCCAAACAACGTCCAGGGCATAACGATGCCCTAGGTCGCCGCTAGGGCCAATCGGGTGGGGTAAAAGTTGCCCTACCCGGCACAAGGCCCAGCTCATTGGGTTTATTAAAAAAATGAAAGGGCAGATGGGCTGCTGCAATGGTCGAACGGGCCTGGCCAGAAAGCCAGCCCATGACCCTATGGGCAACCCTTAAGGGCAGTTGGACTTGGATCCAGCACCTGACCCGTTGGGGCTAGGGGTCCGAGTTGGACCCGGACCCATGGGTCAAGGGTAACTCAGTTTGACCGGGCATAACCGTTTGACTTTGACCCACCTGATTTGACTGGCTGACTTTTTTCTAAAAATAAACTTTGTTTTACAGATTTAATATAATCGTTAAATGAGATTGTTTTACCAGAAAATCAATCACATGTCCTTCCATTGTTGGTATGTGAAAATTTTATTTGGTTGATTTTTGTTAAAACTAAAATAATCAAGACCAATTATTGATGTTATAACTTGTTCCATATACTTTGTTGGGAAGATAAGTGAGCGTGTATGAGTGGTGGGAGTGTTAACTAAAATAGCAATGCCGACCCATTACAAAATTACATGTCTCTTAGATGATGGTTGCACTTAACCAAATAAACACATCCTCTAAAATAGTGAAGATTGTGTTTATGTTTGGTGGCCAAAAGAAAAGCAAGGGTCACGAATATTTGTATACATATAGTATACGACATGAGATGTATTCATGATAAATAGTTGTTATTCGCTTTTACAAGTTGTTGCATGGTTACTAAAATATGATCATATTTACATAAGGTAGAAGTTCTTGATACCCACTACAATGCACCCACTAGTGGGAGGTACCATTAGTTATTCAAAGTTCTATACTAATGAAAATTTTATATACATCTGATTTTCTTTCTTGATATGTGCATATTATTATGTTGAACCCATTGTCTAGAACTTTAGATGATAACAAGTTAACTGGGTTAAACTTCCTTGATTAGAAGCGGAATCTTATGATAGTACTCACGGTTGAAAAAGTTGCTCATGTTCTTAAGGATGAGATCCCTCAACTTGCTTTAGCTGATGCCACGCAAGAGCAAAGAGTTGCTTATGATAAGTGGCATGAGGTAGATGAACTTGCTCGATGTTATATGTTGGCCTCGATAACGAATATATTACAGAAGCAGTGTGAAGGCCTAGCTACTGCAAAAGACATGCTATCATATCTCCAAGAATTATTTGGAGAGCATAGTTGGTATGCACGCCAGCAGGTTATGAACTGATGATAACCACCATAATGGTGGAGGGTGCTTCAGTTCGAGATCATGTGTTGAAGATGATATCGTTCATCACTGAAATGAAAACACCAGTTGTAGAGATAGACGGTGAGACAAAGGTTTTAGCGATATTGGCATCTTTGCCTGAACCGTTCAACCAGTTCATATTAAACTACAATATAAATAAGATGGCAATGTGTCAGAGCTGATCAATATGTTGCAAACAGCTGAGAAACTTATCATACATGAGAAAGGTTCTCTAATGGTAATAGACAAGTCAGCCAGCCATGAACTTAAGCCCAAGGGGAAGAAGTTCAAAAAGAAGAAAGTGTCTCATTCTAAGAAAGATGACACAAACGACTCAGAGAAGAAAGATAATGGAAATTGTTTCCACTGTGGCAATCCAGGTCACTGGAAAAGGAATTGCCCAGGATATCTAGCTTCACTAAAGAAAACTGATCCTTTTGAAGGTATGCTAATCAATTAAAATTGATTTAATGAAGTATCCATTGAATTCAGTGTGTCTATTTTTGGCACAACTTCTCACTTATGCAATATGATTGCTGGGTTTAAGGAAACCCAGAAACAAGATGAGGATGAAACTGAAATAGATGAGTGCAAGTGTTGCAACGACCTCCATTAGAGTTTTTTCATTTGAGTCCATGAAAGTCTGAAGTTGTAAATTTGGAAGACTATCTTTATGTTCTAGAACTTTTATAAATTTTGTTTTGACATTTGTTATTTGAAAGATCGTATTTCTATTAAATCCGATATTATTGCTAGTCTATTTTGAAAAAGTGAATCGTGGACTCTGTGAATGGCAAAAACGAAAGTTGAACTTTGGTTCAGTTGGTGATAAGCATAGATGTATTACCTGCATACTTTTGGGGTTTTCACCTTGCACACAGCTGTTTATATTCTAAATAGGATACCTACGAAATCTATATCTAACACTCCTTATGAATCAGGGAGTGGCGAGACCAAGTCTGGATCATTTGAGAGTATATGGTGATGTCTAGCTCACATCAATGAGTTTGATGAGAAGAAGCCGAAATCAAACATTATTTGTAGGTTACCCAAAAATGGTCCGTTGGGTATTTATTATGATTTTTATAAACCCAAGTGAACAAAAGGTGATTACTAGAAGGAAAATTATATTTTAAAAGGAGTACGTAACAGTTCTTGATGAAACAGTCAGTTGAGTCAATACGTAAGGCAGATAAGATCAATAGAAAAGAGATGTTTCTAATCCTACTGATGAGTTTAGAACTCAGGAGCCTTAGCTGAAAAATCCATTTAGATGAGATGACCAAATCGTTTGATTTCTTATGAAACATGGATGAATATTGTATTGACAAGAAGTCAATGGGAGTTTTGTAATGCTTCTAGTTCTTTATTTTTCAAATCAAAAACCTTCGGAAGTGTTCCGAGTTCTTAGAGCCAAATTGTTTGGAAACCGAGAGAAGAGGTTTTGGGGGCTACATTGACAAATATTGGTAATGATTTACAGAATATCATAAAGGATTTTATCCTTTGTGTATAATATTCATCTTTCCAAGAGGAGAGAGATAAGGTTAGATATTAGTCATGCAGTCAGCATTGTAAGTAGATATTAATTTAACATGAGCTCTGTAGCTGGAAAACGGTTAAGCATATTCTCAAATACTTGAGAAGTATTAAACACTATTTTCTAGTGTTCATAGTTGAGAATTTGCGGACTGTCTAGAGATGCACAAGTTCAGTTGTTATTGATAATTGATAAATTTTGAACTTGTGTGTATACATTGGGTAAATGTGCATGGAGTTGCAAGAGTTCTAAGCAGAATATCACTGCTAACTCCAGCACTGAAGACAAAGCACATAAAAAGAAGATACATGATATGGTGAATCGGAATGATGTCGCGATGGCTAGTGTAGTCACAACCTAGTACATTGCGGATTCGTTTTCACAAAATAGTTGACTCAAAATGCTTGAGCCACATTTAGAGTCAGTATGGGTATGAGACACCTTGATAAATGGTTTTAAGTGCAAGTGGGAGATGTTGGAAATATGCCCTCAAAACCAGTTATTAGAATAATTATGAGATAATTAGTTCTTTTATCGTCACATGTATTTATTACGTATTGGGTATACAATTATACCCAATAAGTAACATGAGATGTTACAAAGTTATATTGTTAAGTGAAATTGTAGAAAAGTCATGCCGATGATTAATGAATAAAAATGCAGGGAATATATGATTTTTTCGGTTCCTTGTTCACTTTATAGTTGTTCTAGAATGAGGTACATGCTTATGTACAAATAGGTCTACACTTGTTGTACCTCTATTGCATAGGATGGTGGACTCCGTCATTGAGGTGGTGACCTTAAGCAGACAAGTGGGTGCACTGTAAGAGTATATGCACTGGACGGAATCACATATGAATACATTTTGGCAATGATCACTGATATTGAGAAGGTATTTTACACAATTAGTTTATTGTACCCTTAGACCTGAGAGGTTTATGCAGGTCTGTTTGTTGTGTACTTCTACTTTGACCGAGTCATTTGGTGATGATCTTTCTAGGTCAAATATTCTAGAGAACTTTGGATCTTCTATATGATAAATGAGCTTATGTAAATGCTCAACAAGGAATCCACCAGTCTCTTTGTGAGATAGTATGTTCAGTATATTTGTATAGAGTTGGACTAGAAAAGAAATCACTGGCCAGTGAATTTTGCAAAAATATTTTTCAAAATTAATATATAAATTATATATTTATTTGTGAAATTATTTTAGAAACAATTTAAGAGTCCAACGAGTTACAGATTGTGAATCAAGAATTATATGAGTTAGGGACTTAATGAGTGATATTATTAATTCCAAGCCTATTAGCTCATGTAGAATATAGTACGGTGGAAGGATAAATAAACAAATAATTGTTAGCAAAAGGGATTTCATGAAAATAGTCTCACTATCTCAGGGGTCAATTGTGATATGTTAATGGACATGATAACAATTTGTAGAAGCCCATAAATTCGGAATACATAATATAAGGGAGTTAAAAGAAAAGAAGTTTTTCAACGATCCAGGAATTATTGCTGCCCGACTCTTACACTAAGATGTAACCCTAGACCAAAACTGTATGTTTTGGCTATATCCTAGGCCTGTCCAAGCTCCGGTCCGGGCCGGTTCAGTCCGGTTTGGCCAGCCAAATCGGTTAAAATATTATGTATGTAAACCGGACCGGACCGGAAATCTTATATAACCGGTCTGGTCCGGTCTCCGGTTTTACCAGTCCGGGTTGGCCGGGTTGGGCCGGTTTGGGCCTTTAAATTTTAGGCCTTTTCTGTTTAGGCCTCTTAACATTTTTATTTTGGTTTTCTTGTTGTTTTATTTTGGACGTTTTGAGACCATTTTTTTGGGTTTCTTTACATCAATTTTTTGGCCTATTTTTACATGAAATCTTTGGCTACACATTCAACCAAATTTTGTAAAAGTTGTTACATTTCATTTGAAGAAAATAATAAGATCTAATTAAAGAGTTCAAATCCTAGTTTTTTAAGTTAATAAATCATAAATCATAAGTTCATAATTATCATTTATCATAAGATAAAGAATTATAAATCCTAGTTTTTTAAGATAATAGAATTGCAAGTAAAACTAATTAGTAATTACTAACTACACTTCTGTGACTACTCTATTACAAGCCATAACAAACAACAAAATACTCCAATCCATTGTCCGGTTGTGAATTGTCCATCTCCCATGGAAGCTGTAAAAGGAAAAAAAAATTTAGACGTGAGATAAGGCGACGATCGATGGCAATCAAGACAAGACGATCGATGGCAATTCAGTCTCTTTTCTTTTCATAGAAAAACTAAATCTAAATGGTGTTGAAGTCTTTATGCTGATTCCAACAAAGTAGTACAAAAGATCGCGTATAAACCTCAAAACATCATAAAAAGATGCATTTCAATGTCTCAAAACTCACATCTACAGAACCTGGGCACATCTTAATGTCTCAAAACTCACATCTACAGAGATCGGGTTCACTCCTCAGCCTTCCAAAAAATTGCACATTTGGGGGAGTTTGGATAGAGATTTACCTTTTCTCCCGAATCTACAACTATGGGTGAACGAAGACCTCACAGCCTGCGGGAGAGGTGCGGGGCTGGGGGGTGCTGGCGTGCTGCGAGGTGCGGGACTGGGGGGTGCTGGCGTGCTGCGAGGCGCGGGGCTGCGGGAGAGAAAAGAGGGGTGTGCGGCGGGAGAGAAAAGCGAACGAAGAGGGCAAGAGGCGTGCTGCGGGAGAGAAAAGAGACCGAAGAGTTAAAGGCTTAAAGCCTTAAACGCACATTTTGGGGAAAAAAATTAGGGCTGCTGGTGTGTGGCTGTGCTGCGCGAACCGGGGGGGTCTGGGTGGACCAGGTCCGGAACGTTGGTTTTGTTTTTTTTTCCGGTAAGGACCGGTTTGGAGAAGTATACTCCGGTCCGGTCCCAGGTTTTCATGAGGGTAACCCGGAACCGGACCGGAATACACCGGTTTACCGGTCCGGTCAACCCGGTTTCACAAAATTTCACCGGTTTTGTCCAAAACCAGTCCGGTCGGGCCAGTATTTTGGACAGCCCTAATATACCCTACCGACTCCAATTTTGGGTGGTACACAGTGGCCGGTTGTCGAAACTGGTACCGGAATTTCATAACCAGCGGATAAAATGTCCACCCCTATACGAACGTAAATGGTTCTTACAGTTGAACATTTTTTTGGAACATAATCGTTGTCGTCTCTTCAAAACTTCCTTTCGAACATTGAACCTACAAATTGCAACCATTTATTTCCTCCATTAAACGTGTGCTCCTTCTCCTTGATTCTGGACCTACAAAAGCTAACCAAAACAAATACAAAATTCGTTCATAAATCTAACCAAAATCACAAAAAATTACCTCCTTTACCAACTCTCACTCTCTATGTCCTCCCCTTCTTCTATGTCTTTACAACATTAGGCCTTTACCTCATTTACCGGGATACGGAACAAATACCACTTTTATCACGAGACAAAAAAAAAATCTGTCAAAAAATCTAACCAAAATCACAAAGAAATACCCCCTTTAGCAACTCTCTCTCTATGTCTTTTCCCTTTTCTTTGTCTTTACCAACTCAAAAACTGTTAGAAATACAGTTAGAACCGAAAATACTGTTCAAACAAACCAAAAGAACACATTTGAATGTGAATTTGCTAAAGTCACAGTTTCATTCACCGTCCGAATGGATTTAGTAAGCGTGTGGACAATTGTATAAAATAAAATAAACTTAAATAAATACCTTTCCTTGTTCAAAATTGTCCGAATGGTTAGACAAAATAGTTCATATAAATTTATCGTGTCTGAACGGTTACACAAAGTCATCCAAATGTTTGGACAAAGAATATATATTTTTAATTATGCTTCTATTACTGTCTGAAACCGTCTGAACAATTTGTCAAAACAATGGCAAACATTATATATACTATCTAAACGGTTACATTAACCCTTCGAACACGGTAATCGAACCTAGTCCATGGCCGAGTTAACTAAGCCATGAAACTCGGGTTACAAAAACTAATAAATCCAACATAATAACTGATGATGTCAAGAAAGCACCACAGTGCTCGGAAGCTTGATGATGTCAAGAATCACCACAATGCAGGAATCACCGAGGGGGTGGCCTCGGGTCGGGAACTCCAATGGCCAAGTTAGATCTGGAGAAGAAGTATAGTGCTTAAAGAATGGAATTAAGTAGCAGCGTCAGCATTAGCATATGAAAGAGAATATCTGGCTATTTATATAGGGAGGTGGTAGAGTCCCAAAGGGAGTCTAAAGGTATGGGCTTCAGGACTCCTTATCTTACCTTGAGTCTTGAAATCTCAAAGATCCTTATCTTACTAGGAGTCCTGTTGTAGAGTTGTATTATGTGAGTGTCGCCGTTCATTCGAATTGCCATGAGGAGTCCTCGGGTGTCTAGACTTCTATGTGAGATCGGATGTCAAACTCCTATGCGAGGTCAGATAGTAGGGACTAGCCAACAGGCTAATGAACCCGAGCCTAAGTGGTCTGGTTAGGCCGAGTATTTCATGGCCCATCAGTAGTCTCCCCTTTTTCAACCTCAAAACGATGCAGGTCGGATCGAAGATCGAGCCCCCCCCCTACGCGCGATTAGGTCAGTTGTCCTGTTGAGATCTAATTCCGAGCAGGGTTTCTAGTGGAGTTCGACCAGATCTAAAATGAAAAAGAAGAGAGAGCAGTCTCGAATCATGAAACTTCGATGCCTTAGTTAGATCTCAATAAGATTTTAGTATTAGAAGAGCAATCCATCCTGAGAAAATATAAAGGGGACTTGCGATCGAGTTCCCTCTGCCCAGGTACGAGCTGGTGCAGAGTACTCGAGAGACTTGCGATCAAGTTGACTACTGCCCGGGTATGAGCCGACACAGGGTACTCGAGAGTGGAGACTTGCATACTTGAACTTTGAAAAAGAATAATCAGGTGCCTGAATTATCAGATAAGATAAAAAACTAAAAGTTCGTCATGTTAGATAAAATACAACAAAATTCTCAGGATAGGTAAAGAGATATTATCAATAAGATATCTGGATCGCTGAGACCAAGGGGTGCCTGTCGCACGGTAACATTAATGGTGCTCTCGGTACTGAGATCAAGTCTCAAGCAGGGTACTCAGAGGATTTCGACCGATGCTGAGATCATGTCCCAAGCCGTTGAGATCAAGTCCCCAGCAGCTAAGATCGAGTCCCGAGCACGCTGTTGGCTGGAGTTGACCGTCTGTGGGGATCTTGTCCCAGGTAGATGCTCGGCGCTATCGGGCCTGTGCGGGGATCCTGTCCTGATATGGTGCTCATCGCTATCAGGTCTCTGCGGGGGCTTGTCACGGGCAGGGCATATGATCGATGCTAGCTCTGCAAAACTGGAAATAAGATTATCACAATATCTCAAATAATAAAACAAGTAGAAATCATCAAACAAACTACTGAAAATATTTCCGCAAGTGAGCGGTGTTCCATGGATGGGGGAGGCGCTTATCGTGCGAGTCCTCAAGGTGGTACGTCCTTGGTCGAGTGGTCTCCACCACTCTGTAAGGGCCTTCCCAATTGGCATGGAGTTTTCCTTCAGAAGGAGATGGTTAAAAATCGTTGTGGTGAACGTAAAGTGTTTGAAGATGGCTTTTTTCGAGACTTCTCATAGACGGTGCCAACTGATGACGTCAAGAAATCACCAGTGCTCGGAAGCTTGATGATGTCAAGAATCACCACAATGCTCGGAAGCTAAGTGAACCTACAGGTATCACCGAGGGGGTGGCCTCGAGTCTGGAGACTCCGACGACCGAGTTAGATCTGGAGAAGAAGTATAGTGCTTAAAGAATGTAATTAAGTAGCAGCGTCAGCATTAGCATATGAAGGAGAATACCTGGCTATTTATATAGGGAGGTGGTAGAGCCCCAAAGGGATTCTAAAGGTATGGGCTTCAGGACTCCTTATCTTACCTGGAGTCCTGAAATCTCTAAGATCCTTATCTTACCATGAGTCATGTTGTATAGTTGTATTATAAGAGTGTCGCCGGTCATTCGAATTGTCATGAGGAGTTCTCGGGTGGCTAGACTTCTATATGAGATCGGATGCCAGACTCCTATGCGAGGTCGGATAGTCGGGAGTGGCCAACAGACTAATGGACCCGAGTCTAAGTGGTTTGGTCGGGCCGAGTATTTCATGGCCCATCACTGATTTGTGAAAGTGATTAGGGCTTGAAATTTTTTAATTGTTGATTGTTGATTTGTGAATGTGAAGTGATTAGTTAATTGTTGATTGTGATCATTGATTTGTGAAAGTGATTAGTGACATACACATACGGAAAGAAACAATGTTCTTTGTTCCTCAATTTTTTGTTGCACAGTTCTATTGCACCAACTGTTTGTCAAGAAGTAAATTGTTTGCTAAGGATGAGCAAGTCAAGAAGTAAATTGTTTGCTTTTTCATTCTTTTTAGATTAAAACTGTTTTTTTTTCGGGAAAAATATATGATTATTTTTTTATTTTCTCTCAAACTTCAGTTAAAATTGAGTTTTTAAATGCAGCAAACATTTCTTCTTTTTATTGTTCCTCATGAAAACTGATTTTTTTTTAAATGCAGTAAAATTATTATGTTTCCATGGTAGTTGTACATTGTGCTATGCTTACTTATTTCAAACTTAGTTATGTGTTATTTGCATTTGTTTTAAGATAGGTTACTAGTTATGTATATGCAAAGCCATTTTGTTACGTTTTTAAAAGATGGAAGTTTGTAGGATCCAATTGTCACCTCTCAGTTTCAACAAATAGTACGATACATGTATTTCAATATTTTTAATGCTTTTAGTCTTTAATTTTCGATATTTTAATTCTACGACACTTTTTGCAATAAGCAGTAAAATATATTTTTTACCGTTTCACCCTAAGAATTTACCCCCTTAATCCAATAGTTTAAAAGAAATTATGTCCATAGTGCTAGCTCTTAATCTATATAATAATATATGATGCTACATAAAGTGGAGAGACAATTAATTACGGACTAGATTTTCGACAATCCATTGGGAAGAAAAGTATTCTCTCTGCTAGGCTAATTAACCAGAGAAGTCCTTCGGAGAATCTGAATGAATGGGTATAAATGAATCAATCAACACACAATCCGCACGAGATAGGAAACTGACCTTCATAAAGATGGCGTCCCCTTTGGAAACACTGCTGAACATATCTCCTCCTACATGTTCCACACCTGCAACACACATCATCACCACTCTTTATCTACATATATACTACTGCAAAAATAGCGGGTTCATGGGGCCATTTGGGCTCCAAAACTTTTGGTTAACTTGGTAAAAGAAGTGACACCCAAACAACATTATCAGAAACGTCGGAGATTTTGGAGAAATATAAATATTACCGTACTAACCAGGATATGGTGGGGCATGTTGTATGACACGCGAAACTGATGCCTTTGATGTGGGGATATCTGGAGGTGACTACTCCTAGACCACCACCAACATCAACCAATTGCTCGAGTTGCTCAAAGCCCTTGTAGGACTCGAGGATCTTCTTAATAACCGTAGTAGTGTGGTTGAACATCGCTTTGTTGAAAACCTGATTGAACCTGGCCTCCAAGCCGGGATACTCGAAGCGTGCGTGCCATGAACCCTGTTGAACGGAATTCCACCCTCCAGAATTGCATTTTTTTTTTTGATAAACAATACGCCATATATTACCGCAAACAACCAACAAAACAAATTACAAGAGAGGTCGGGGGGATTAAATCCCAAATGGACCCAAGAGTAATTAGCAAAGAGCTCAAGTGAGTGGAGAACACAACCTTCGAAACGAGAGAAGACGGCCCAACGAGCTAGATCATGCGCTAAAGAATTCACACTACGATGAGAAAACACAAATTCCCAAAAAAACAAAGGACCAAGAGGCCAGACGGAAATCCTCACAAAGGGACCTATGAACGTTTTCGGGTAAGATGCCATATCTTCTCATGCGGGTGCTTTATTAATATTTGATTTAAGAGAAAACTAAAATAAAAGTCCAAATTTTTTCATGAACTAAAACGACCTTAAATAACAATATTATTTTTCGTTCTCAACTATTCAAAAATTTAAATTTGAGAAAAATACACTTTATTTTTAAATTACTATTTATATTATTTTATTTTCTAACACTACCACTGTCTATGTACTCACCCTCTTAAATTACAACTTCTTAGCAGTGTATTTTTTGTATTAAGATTCCACTTTTTATTTTTTGCCACGTAATCTACATTTTTATTAGATAAAGCTCATAATGAAATCTTAACTTTGCAAAAGGAGAAAAGGTAGTTCATAGGCATAATTTTTAAAATCGTAGTTTGGACTGTACTTCACAAATAGATTTATAATTTGGGGAAAAAGATTATTCTTTTTTTTTGGAGGTTTTTTTTAATCAACTCGACCGACCTTTATTAATGAAAACTTGCAAAGGATAAATTATGGAGGGTCAGTTCCAGTATATACCCAGTACAATTCAGGGAAATGCTCATGAATATCGAGGTAGCCTCCAGTTAAAAACTTGGAAGCAGCCCAACGAACAAAATAGTGCACATCCTCATTAGCACCTCTAGGAACAAAATGAAAACTACAAATCTCAAACTCAGCCGCCAACTGAACTATCTCCCCAATCTTGGCATGACATCTCCAAAGCCTTCTTTCAGGGAAGCATTTGATGGCTTCAATTGCAACACTGGAATCACCCTCCACCAGAAGCTTCTTTAAACCCAAACACTGCGCCTCCACCATACCAACATGAGCTGCCCATATTTCACCCTCATCCGAGTCTGCCACCTTGAACTTGCGACATCTAGCTCCAACAATACAGCCCTCATGGTTCTTAATAATTGCAGCCCCCACTGCAAAATCATCTCTTATAGCAACATCGAAATTTAGTTTATGCTGACCCAGTGGGGGAAAGGACCAGCCCACCACAGAATCCTCCTCTCTTTTCTTAGTCCAGGCTGAAAGATGTTCCCCTAGAACCCGATGAATCATATGGACCAATTTCAGGATGTCAAGAGTTGCTCCATTATACACAATTTGATTCCTAGTCCACCAAGTAAGATCCCAAGCAATCATTGCAAAAAGTTGGAATCGGTGATGTTCCTCTACTGGCAGCTCCTTAAGAGAAGAGGGATCAATAATGGTGGTGAGCTAGGAAGACAATGGCTGCTGCAAAAAAGCTCTAATGTTCAGTGACCATGGAGAATGATTCCATATAATACAACTCACTAAACACCCCAACAGCAGACGGAAAATCGACTTAGCCTCAACTCCACACAACACACACATCAGCTCCTCCTCATCTCTGCTACCCAGCCTGCCAGCAATTTTGACTTTGGTAGGAATGACCTCCCACAAAAGTTTCCACATACTCAGCTTCAATCTCTCATGTATATGCATCCTCCATAACTTCACCCACCAAATATTTTGCACCGGAGAGACAGGAAGAATTCGATCCTGAAGTATAGCCCGGTAACAAGATTTCTCTGAGAAGTGACCCAACTTCTCATGGATCCACACCAATTGATCTTGCCTCACATTCGTATTGATTGGAATTTTAATAATAGCTTCAGCATGTACAGAGGAAAAGACTTGCCAAAGTAACTCCCTGTTCCACTGCCCTGTATCATTATCACGGAGCTCTGCAACATATTGAACCACCACCCCTCCATCAGGATTCGGCACAGGAGTGAACCCAGGAAAAGTAGGTATCCATGATCCTTCCAAATCAAAATGTCTCTCCCATTTCCCACCATAAAACACATCCCTTTCCGCACAACATCTCTACAACTTAACACACTTTTCCATACCCATGAGGCATGAGGAACAACTCCAGCTGTCCAAAGGTGCTCATGATGAAGATACTTGCCCCGCAAAAGTTTGACCCACAGGCAGGAAGTATTTGAAGCCACTGCCCATGTCAACTTGCCAAGTAAGGCATGATTCAACTCAGACACTTCCCTAAACCCCATTCCTCCCATGGCCTTAGGAATACAGATGGACTTCCACGATTTAAGGGTGAGATTACGAGTTTTTTCTGGTTTATAACCCCACCAAAAATTTTTGAAACCCCTATCCATCTCAGTACACCAAGAACTCGGCATCACAAAAAAACTAAGAGTAAAAGCAAGTAGAGAAGTACCTACACTGCGAATCAGAATACCTCTACTAGCTTGTGAAAGTAATTTAGCTTTCCACCCTGCCAACTTGGAAAACATCCGAGCTTTAAGATCTGTCATTGCTGCGTGTTTGGATCGTGGGAATAACAGAGGCAATCCGAACAATTTTTACGAGTTTTTTTTTTTTTTGAGGTTGTTGTCTCATATAATCTACTGTTCAGAACAGCTTATTTAATCCGAACAATTTTTACGAGTTTTTTTTTTTTTTGAGGTTTTTGTCTGGGTAGAGAGTGGACCAATTTTCTCTTTTTCCACCGATGAGGAGAATTGGTTTCACGCACCCAATATTATATTTGGGCTTTAATGGATTGGCCCAAGTAGAAACACACCGACAAGAATGAGTAGCCATAAATTTTGAATATTTTCATCGAACTATTGATCCAATGTACGATGAGTTAACGGGTGAGTATATTTCTGGTTAATCCGATGGATTGAGATTCTTTATAATTTTTTTATTTTAATTATATAATATAATTTGGTAAGAAATAAATTAAGTAGGTGCATTTTATTGTAAGATTTATACTACCTGAAATTTTATATGTCAGTATTAAATAGTATGGAGTCTACATGCTCGGTCTATTTCTCTGAATTGCACTATTCAATCTGAAGAGAGAATTGCAGAAAAAGCTGATCCAAATTTGACTTAGTCATTCTAGCTGAAAGGTATTATTCTAAATCATTCCATCACATACCTTAAAAGCAATTAAAATTAAAAAGAATGAGCTAAGTAATAAATAGGAAAACATCACGTCTAATCTATAGAATTATATCAAAATGTTAAAAGAGGTCTAAATTACTAAAGTTATCATATTTAATCTCAAAATTATCAAAATAGGTCAATGTTCACCATGTCATATGATTTGTTCACTGAAATATGTTAAAAGAGATAAATATACTTTGCTCCCTTGTCTTTTTGGTCATTTACATTTTGCACCTCGATGTTTTATTTTTTATACATTGGACTCATTATCTTCCACATTTTTGCATTCTGGACCCCGTACCCGATTTTGGCCGTCGAAATTGACGGATTCCGTTATAAATTTACACATTGCCCCCTTATCTTTGGGGGTATGTACACATTGCTCTCCTTATCTTTGAGACATTTACACATTGCACTCCACGTTTTAACGGAGTTTGTTTAAATTAGCGGACAATTTGAGTACAGGGTACAAATTGAAAAAATGTGTAAGTTAAAGGGTCTGATGTGTCAAAAATAATACATCGGGGTGTAAAGTGTAAATGACCCCAAAGATAAAGGGGACAAAGTGTATTTATCCCTAAAAATAAACTACATGACCACAGTTTAAATATGCAGAAAATAACCTACCTTACACTATTAACGGTTAGATCCAGTAACAAAGACAAGCATTCAATGACTTTTGATAATAAAAAAAAAACTTTTGATAATATTATACTTCTTTTTTGTATTTAATATAAATTTATAGGGCAAAAGTGAATATCCCCTTATAAATAAATAAGGGAGATGAAGAGGGAAAGCAAGGGAGAAGAGAAAACAGACCAGCTATCTAAGAAGACCTTGTCTTGAAGAAACGCCATAAAAGGTCCAATGGGGTCGAGATTCAGTCCAGACCCGTGCGGGTCCAGACCTGTCCAGACCCACGGTCTGGATTGAATCCCGACCACATCGGACGGCTCACGTGCGTTCTTTTAGTTTTAGTGGTCGGACCAATACATTTAGTGGTCCGACCACTATGTTCCGACCACTAAAATTAAACTCGCCGGATGAGCCGTCCGATGTGGTCGGGATTCAATCCAGACCGTGGGTCTAGACAAGTCTGGACCCGTACGGTCTGGACTGAATCCACTTCCGTCCCAATGAGACCCCATCTTCGTCACGTACAAAGTGTTTAGAGATCTATTCCGTGACACAATATTCAGAGATCCATCTTCGTCTCCAGCATCTTGGGTGACTCGGGGTTCGTGGTGGGCATCTGTGACACAACCTGCGAGGAAGAGAGCTCGGCTCCAGGATCCGCTTTTGCTAGTATGTAAAAAACGAGAGCTCGGGACTCCCGCCAAGACCCACACTCCTTCCGGGCTCCCGACCGTAGGATGAGGTCATCCGGAACGGATTGCCTTCGCTTTCCCGTCAAAAACGCCAAGCTCAATAGCCTATTGCAGGGCCATGGGCAGCACAAGTGAGTTCGCCAGCTGTATGGCGTAGGAAAAGCTGTCTTCCTCTTCCTTCAGATGATCATCGAGAAGACTTGCCGAGAGCTCGCCCGGCCCCTGGCAATGAGATATTTACGAGCAAAAATCAGACTCTCTCTCTTTCGAAAATAAAGATTCACAATGCAAGAGAGATTTTACATGGTTATGGTTACATAGATGTTGTGGAAGTTCCGGCGGTTAGGAGAAAGGGAGGCATTATTTTCGGTTGGAGACGGGGTGGAAGTGGAAGTGACTCGTACTTCAAAAAATATTATGAATACAATTTTCTACTCGGACCTTGGAAGAGAGATGAATTTTAGAACCAACTAGAGCGTATTGGAGGACAATATGTAGGTCCATGGATGTTGATGAGGGATTTCAATTCCATCGATGATCAAGCCGACAAATCAAGAGGAAGGGCTTCTGTATCGTCATCGGTTAACCGTCTATACCCGCTTAAAATAGAGCACGGGCTCATTTATACTGGGATTTAAGGGTAGTCCATTTACTTAGAGGAACAGCAAAGGAGGGCGTCAGTTAATTCGGGAAAGATTGGATCAGGGCTTGGCAAATGGAGCATGGCAGTTCTTGTACCCAAGAGCTTCCATTCGACACTTGACCAGAGTGACTTCTGACCACTCTCTTCTTATGTTGGATACAATGGGTGATCATGGAGGAGGTCTCAGACCATTCAGATTTGAGGCTTTCTGGGCACAAATGGCAAGTCATTAGGTTATTGGCCAAGCTTGGAGACAGGAGACTAGGGGTTCTCCTTCCTTTCAACTGTGTAGTAAGATCAAGAGAACCAAGGAGGCGCTACTATATTGGAATATTCACGAGTTTAGCAGAATTCAAACGAAAATGAGAGCCTTGGAAGCGAAACCAACCAGGTCCAACAATTGTCAGCTGAACTATTCCATCCGGATCAAGAACTGGCACTTCAAAGCGTATTGGTGGAGACCCAGCAGGAAGAGGAGACATTGTGGAAACAAAAATCTCGGGTTACCTGGTCAGCATCCCCTGAGCTTAACACTAAATTCTTTCATTTATATACTATTATTATGAAAATAAGGAATAGTATAGAAATGATTAAAACGAAACTGGAGCTTGGCTATCTGATATAGGGCCTATTGGGATTCATATAGTCCAATATTTCACTTCTATTTTTTATTCTTCGAATCCGGAGAATCTCCCTAAACTAGCTGAATTGATCCCTCGGATGATCGAGGAAGAGGAAAATGCTAAACTATATAAAATCCCCGATGAAGAAGAGATTTACAATGCAGTTCGTAAGATAGGGGCCACGAAAACCCCAGGGCCAGATGGCATGACTGGGTTGTTCTATCACAAATATTGGACTATTGTGAAATCCAAGGTTATCCGGATGGTTCAACACTTCTTCTCTACGGGGCACATGTTGAAGCAGATGAATCATTCATTTATTGTGCTGATACAAAAAACAGAAAATCCTTTGCTAGTGGTGAATTTTAGACCAACCAGCTTATGTAATGTGTCTTGTAAAATCATCACCAAGATTTTGGCTGTGAGACTAAGGGGTGTGCAGGAAAAACTAGTCCCAAATCCTCAAGCTGCCTTCATTCTTGGACGTGCAATTCATGATAATGTGATTGTGGCGCATGATATTTTCCACGCCACGAAGCATAAAAAAGGTAGAGGTGGACTGGCAGCCATTAAAATAGATATGGCGAAGGCCTGTGATAGACTCGAATGGAGATTTATTGGCTTCAGCAGTACATGGTATAGTGTATTAAAGAGTGTATTTCCACTGTCTCCTTTTCTGTTATGTTAAATGGAAGTCCCTTCGGTTTCTTCCAACCATCATGAGGTATTCGTCAAGGCGACCCTCTATCACTGTTTCTATTTATCTTGACCTCGGAAGCACTTTCTAGGATGGTTTTCACTTTTCAGAGCTGAACAACTGAATATCATACACGGTACAAAGGAGGCCTGAAATGCTCCATCAATCTTCATTTAATGTTTGCGGATGATTTGGTGTTCTTTTGTCGAGTAAATCATAGAGAGGTGCGTGAAGTTAAAGGAATGTTGGGTAGATATTGTTTATGGTCTGGTCAGTTGGTAAATTTTGAAAAATCGGCTACTGCCATCAGTAACAACACAAAGCCAGTATGGCAAAATTCCTTTGCTTAGAACTGAATTTGAAGAAAATGAAACCTGGAAGCAAATATTTGGGTCTCCCCCTCATATGCCCACAAACTCGCAAACAAGCTTTCAATGAAGTCAATAACCGGGTGTTTTTCAGGATGGCGGGTTGGAAAGCAAGAGTATTATCTCAAGCAAGGAGAACAACATTGATTTGATCAGTGGTGGCTCCATTGCCAATTGATCAAATGTCTTCTTTCCTACTACCAAAAGGATGGTGTTAAAGAATTGGCAAATGTACAAAGGGTTTTTGGTGGGGATTTAGCAATGACAGACAAAGATCACAAAATGCACGATACTAATTTAGCAATGATCACAAAATTGGGATGGCAGATTTGCTCCAAAAAACGACAGTCTTCGGGTTCAAGTAGTTTCGACCAAATACCTAAAAGGGCAGAGTTTTTTTAATCCACAGAGAACTCAAAATACATCATGGATTTGGCAGGGTATTATCAACACTAAAGAAGTGCTAAATAAAGGGCTATGTTATTTACGGGGGAATGGGAGCAATATTGATGCCTTTGATGACCCCTAGGGAGTTCCAGGACAGATGGTGATTCATATGAAAGGGCCAAGGGCAAGTGGTAATCAGGAGAGAGTTAATGTGGCGGACCTTTTTGTTATGCAAGGCAGGGAATGGAAATCCGAGACCATCAAATTCTTATTTGATGAAGCTAATGCCTCGGCTATGCACTTTTTTTTCTAGGCAAACATCATACACCACATCACTTAGGCAGTCTTCGCAAAAACTGCATGATCACAAAAGCTAACGACAGGAGGTAAATCTTGGATACAAATGTCACCAAACACACTACTCTAAAAGCACCACTTGGCAAGATTATGAACAGCAAGGTTGGCATTACGGGAAATCCAGACAAAGTGCCATTTAGAATTGTCACGAAGGAGGCTGCGAATGGAATGGTGTTCACCTCACCCTCAATAACCCAATTAGGCTCGGCAGAATTATCGTTCACTTGATTAATAAGATTAAGGCAGTCTCCCTCTATGGTCACCTTTATAGGGAGAAAATCAGAGGCCATCTGGCAAGCCATCAGCTTACCGAGCACTTAAAAATTGGAATATTACTGCTGATCCAACTTGGCAGGATGCGGACTGGAAGATGCTTTTGCATCTAAAACTCCAAGATCGACTGAAGTTGTTTTTAATGGCGCTGTGCAACGGAAGCTATCACCTGGTGTGGCAATTGTTTTTTGTTCCAAGGAGATGATGCTGAAGAAAGAAAACGATGCCCGCTGTGTCACACCCAACTAGAAACAGGCGCCCACATTTTTTTTCCAATGCTATGTGGCTCGGTTTGCTTGGAGAGAATCGAACTGGCCGTTGAATGTGGAAAATCTATCGGGAAATCATTAAGGTGATTGTATTCTTAAGCCCATTAATTTCCAGTCAGAATCTGGTAGAGCTGTCAATCACTAGAGGAATTTCTCGCTTAATGCTGCCATTGTCGTAGATTCCATTTGGTTTTCTAGAAATACGATTGTTCATAGGCGAGCGAAGGTTGATCCGGATAAGCTCATAGACATGATCACGAGAAGGTACAGAGAACATCTCTCTGCTTGGGGAGTTTCAGATAGAAGGCTGGATGTGAGACCCCGTATTGCATTTTTGCTATTTAAGCTATGTATTTGTTCTTGGATTTAAAATTTAAGGGGCTGTTGTTTGGCCAATGTAAGATATTAAGATGATTATGGTATTTTGAATTATAAATTTTCCTTAAGTAATTTCATTATGGTTGTGAAGTTATGTTAGTACAATTTGTTATTTTCTTAGTGGCCGAATTACTTCAAGATAATTTTCCTTATGAATTATTTGTTAAATTGGCCTTTTGAAAGGGATTTTAATGTATTACAATGACCTATGGTACTTTGGTATTTAAGGATGTTTAAGGTACAATTCAATATAATTCCTTTGTAGCCGAATTTAATTATGTATGCTTATGATATTGTAATGCATTGATTATTCTTGTTTGTGCTAGTAACTTTAAGCTTTACTAGGCCAGCTTAATAACATTAGAATGTACTTAGAGTAAGTTGATTAGAGTATCACATAAAAGAGAGAAAGCCAAAGAAGATAAAAGAAGAGTCAAAGAGAAGTAATTGGTGACTCACGTGAATGGCAAAAAAAGGAGAGAAATGGTAGGTTGAAAAGTGATAGTAGGCTGGAGAGAGAGTGATGGTAGGCTGAAAAGAGAGTGAAGATAGGCTGGAAGGGAGTTCACGTGAAAGACAAAGTGGGGCAAGGAAATGGAAGAGAGAAAAGACAAGGCAATTGTAGGCTAAAGAGAGAGTAGGGTAGGCTGAAAAGGGGATAATGGTAGGCTGAAAAGAGAGTAAATGCAAGATGAAAAGTCATGGTGGGCTGGAAGAGAACTCATGTGAACGACAAAGGGAGGCAAAGAAATGAAAAAAAAAAAAGAGTGGACAAAGCAATTAATGAACCGACCATGTCACATGGGCAAAGCCAGTGAGACTTTTCTCCTTTTTGTTTGGACGTGTGTTAGGCTAGGCTCATTCTCCTTTTCACCTTCACGTCTCCCTCACCTCTCAGCACACTCATTTCACTCTTGCACTCATTTTAGTCACACACAAGAGAGAACCCGAGAGATAGGGGAGAAGGGGAAGCTTGGACCGAATAGGAAGAAGAAGAAATCCAAGGAGAAAAATAGGGTTAAGGGGGAACAAGCCTAGATAAGAAGTTTCGACTCTTGCCATTTCTTCCTCTTTGGTTTCTTCTTCAAACTCTCATTATAAATGTCTTTATATAGGTATTCTTTTACCACCTCTAGTGTCCAGCTGATACTAAGGTAAAATTCGGTTTTTCCCTTGGAGCTCTTGACTGAATATCCTCTTGCATGTGAAGTTCAATCCTTCCTTGGCTGAATCTGTTATTGGTGTCCTTCCATTGAAGTATTTTCTTGAATGATGGATTTGTAGTATTGTAAAGTTATTGTTGATGGAGGAAGGGATTAAAGCCACGGTTTTGGGCTAATGTTGAAGGAAGTGATGTTTTTGGTTCTAATGTTGGATATATTAACATACATATGGATAGGTTGTTGTTGGCCGAATCTTGTGACCCTATTGAATGATTTGTTGCTTCTGATTTGAAGTTGAATATTGATGTTCAATGCAATGTTTGGTTAAAGCTATGAATAGATAATGTTGCATGTAGGATTGGTGGTCATTGTGGCCGAATATGTTGTTGCATGTCCTTGAATTTAACTTTTAAATATGGTTTGTGTTGGCTGATGAAAAATGTGAGATTTTAGATGATGTAGGGCTTCGGTCAGTGGCTTTACTCAAGGAGCAAATGTATTTAGAAATGAACTAACATGCATGTAAGTGAAGGGTATGAAATTGGAAGAACTTAGCAATGCATGTTGGCCGATTGTCTTGATAGTAATTTGCTGATTTGAGGTATGGCATGTCTCTTAATGTTGCTTGCTGATTAAGTGTATTATAAGTTGGTTTTATAGGATAGAACATCAAGCTATCAATCAGCACGTTGGTTGTATTTTGGAGAAAGAAAGACTACACACTCGGGTTAAGTGATTGTTTGCATACGGTGTTGTCTTTAAGAGCTTGTAGAGATTCTTATATGAACTTGGAGAATTGTGATGTTGGAACATGTCTAGAATGATTAAGGTCTAAGTAAGCAAACTAAAGATTGAAATTAAGTGCAAAGGGCCACGGGTTGGCCATGGAAGGAGGTTAATTGATAGACATTGGTCCATGCATGGTATGATGTAAGGTATAGAACAAGGGAAATTAAGTTAGACGTATTATAAGTTGTTGTTTTGGCTTGGAAGTCTTAGTATGGTATGTTGTTGCTGAATCTCATGAATAGGCTTTGGAATCAATGATGTCGATGGAAAGAATCAGTGTACTTAGTTGATTACAAGTGGGATATATAGCAGTTAAAACAACAACCCTATTGGAGTTGTTTGATGCATATGTTTAGTGTTATTTTATGAAAGCTAGTTTAAAGAAATCTTTTGTAAGTGAATCATATTTTCAAAGACATGACTTTTGAAAAACCGAAAACGTTTATAAGTATTTTTGTATATCTATTTGATTAGTTCCCTAAGCGTCTAAGTGATTATGTAACTCGCTTGTAGGCGAAGCCTCACATCAAGACTCAAGAAGACCAAGGTAAGTGGATGTAAGTGAATACTTATTTTTATGAAAACTGGAATGGTACACAGCATGGTTTTTCATGAACAAACATGGCATCATTATTAAACATGAACTCATTGTTATCAAGCATGACATGACATGAGCATTTGCATGATTTCTAAAAGAAGTTTTTATGCAAATGAAAGTATGAAAGTTTTATGACAAGTTAAGTTAAGGGGCTTTGGTCGGTACCGTACCATTAAGAAGGTGCATCCACTCCGAAGGACGAATGCGAGAATGATGGATGACACCTAATGTCACGCCCCGAACGCTAGCTAAACGAGGCTAATGACAGCCGCGAGCATTCCCGACATGGGACGCTCAAGCGTACTTACTACTATTATTGCAGCGGAAATAACATGATGCTTCAATATTTAAAAGAAGCCTTAACGTGCTAGCATATAACGTATATAAGAACATGTTTCCCATCGGAAGTAGTTATAACAAGGTCTCAAAATATCAACCAGTTTAAAACCTTAACTTACTAAGCCGAAAACCCATGACCACCACATCACGGAGGCTCATGCCGGCTTTTACAAAAATTAGCTAAATCTTCTCTAACGTTAGCAAACAAGAGAGACATTTCATCAACCCTTCTCCTAGGGTTCAAGGTCCTCTTCTTAAGATTCCACCCCTGAAACATCATCTGGAATGATACAATTTAAAACTGTGAGTCGAAAGACTCAGTAAGGAATTATAGCTAAAAACATGGGTTTGAAATCGTAAGCATGCACTTGAACTTGAAATCATAGTCATGTAAACATAATGCGATGCATGCCTGATCATGAATTGTGATGCATGTATATGCCTCATGTTGCATATGCACATGCACTTGCTTTTGAAAACATCATTTGTACTTATAAAGCTCTTGCTTTGGAAAAATCTTATGGGCTACTTGAGCTCCATTTACCCCTGGCATCAGGGTTGTGCGTTCCCGTTGGAACTGTCCCCTATTTCCCTTGGGAACCTTACATATGGTCGAGCTAGCACACCTTCTCTCATTCGTCCTTCAGTGGCTAGACACGACTCTTGGAGGTTCACACCTTCTTGCAAGCATCCTTCAGTGTGATTGCACATACCTCCCGGACTACCCATCCTTCTTGCAAGCATCCTTCGGTATGGGTGTCCTAGGTGACATCCACCCTTCTCGTAAACGTCCTTCGGTATGGATGCACCTTCTTGACTTGGTACGATACCGACCGACTTGGGTTCGTTAATTAACTTGTCATAAAACTTGTCATAAAGTAGCATAAAAATGGTACTTTCATTTGCATAAAAATGTCTCATTTCTCATGAGGAAAATGAATGCAAATGATCATGACGCATTCCTGTCGTGCTTGGTAGTGTCATGCTTGATATATCATACTTGATATGCTTATTCATAAACATTCTTCATGCAGTGTATCATTCCAGTTTTGTAAAGGTTTTTCACTTACCTTCGCTTGCTTGAGTATCGAACGTCTCGTTACCTACAATGAATCGTACTATTGTTATTCATAGGTTTACTAAACGTATAGAGTAATCAACCAACCGTGGTTCCATGTTCATCACGTTAACACCATTGCATTTACCCATTTCTCTTGGACTTTTAACCAAACACCTAGTGTATATTATTGGTCCTCTTGCCTATTTTTTTCCAGATCTGAACCTATCTCTAACACTTAGGGCTTTGTGGTTCTCAATATGACTAGCATACATACACAATCTAATGCATCAACCCCTAGATTCGGCCATACTTGCTCAACTTAGGTTTCAATCCTCTCTTAGGCCTTTTATCAAACACCTAGAGCACATAACCAATTTCTCTTGAACCCTCATTTCAGATCTAGCCAATTTTTTTCACATGTTTTCATGTGAAAACTACACTACCCTTAAACATTTGCAAGATCTACACTATTTTCAAAACGTTCATGAACACAAGGAGAAAAACTACTTAGACAACCCACCATCAAGCCACAACCAACCCACAAGAGAAAACAAGAAGAAAATAGAGAGAGAGAGTAGGGTTTCGGCCAGCAAGGATTTTACTTTGCTTCTCTCCTCTTCCTCCTTCTTTTCTTCTTCTTTCTCCTTCTCTCCTTCGGTTGGGTGACTTAGGGCAAGGGAAACGAAAAGGCTGAAGAGTAAGGGGGAAAATGAAGTGTTCGGCAAAGGGGGAGAGAGTAATAGGCGTGAAAATGGTTGGGGAAAAGACAAGGTTGCCCTCCCCCTTCTTCATGAATTCCACCTCACGTATTTTCAATCCGGTAAAATTTCGGAATGTAGTTATATGTGTCGACACCATCACTCAAGGTGTCGACACTTCCAACACTTAGTCAAAGTGGGAAAAATGTAAACTCTCGGGTTTTAGTTAGATGTGTCGACACCATCACTCAAGGTGTCGACACTTCCAACACTTGGTCAAGATTCACGGGAGTTCTGGAAAAAGGCGAACTCTCGGGTTTCAGTTGGATGTGTCGACACCATCACTCAAGGTGTCGACACTTCCAACACTTGGTCAAAATCACTCTAGTTCCGGAAAAATATAAACATTCGGGTATCGGTCTAATGTGTCGACACTATGACCCAAGGTGTCGACACTTACAACACTTAGTCAAAATTCACTTTGGACTCCAGAAAAAGGTAAACTTTCGGGTGTTAGTTTAATGTGTCGACAATATGCTCCAATGTGTCGACACTTACCTCAAAAATCACAAATTTAATCATACCTATATCCTGAGGAAAATCATAGCAAAATCTCTTTCTTTTACAACGACATAAGTAAATTCGGGATCTCACACCTAAGGGCACCCATACTGAAGGACAAATGCGAGAAGGATGGGTAGTCCTCGAGGTAAGTGCAACCACACTGAAAGACAAATGCGAGAAGGTGTGGACCTCCAAGGGTCGTGTCTAGTCATCAGGCCTGGGGCCACTTCAAGGGCTAGCACGACCAGATGTTATGTCTCCAGGGAAAATAGGGGACGGTTCCAACGGGAACGCACAACCCTGACTTCAGGGGTAAATGGAGCGTATGTAGCCCACAAGATAAGAAATGAATTCTTTTCAAGGACCATAGGTCATTTTAAACACAAGAACATGTTTTCAAGAATAAGAGCATGTGCATATGCAAACATGAGGCATGCATGCACATCCAGTTTTACCATTATTCATGATTTCCATGTCCAAGTCATAAGCTCATATTTACAAGTTTACATTTTCCCTTACTGAGTCTTTTGACTCACAGTTTTCAAAATGTATTATTCCAGATGTTTCAGGTGAAAGCAGTCACAAGGATTATTTGTTTTGAGAGGGAAGACTTCTATGTATTTTGGTGATGGTGACTATTGACCAATGTGGTCTGTCACTTAGGAAATGTTTAGTTCCTTTGTTATGTAATTAAGATGTTACTTTTTTATTATGAGGTCATTTCTGTAAGTAAGTTATGAAGATTCCTTTGGTCGTCTCTCTCTCTCAGTTATTATTCTACTGTTAGTATGGTTAAGTTCACAAGAGCATTCTCTCGAGACCGTTCGCGGCTGTCATTGGCCCTTCGGGATAGCGTTTGGGACGTGACATGTAGAATTTGGATTGCAACATCCTTGGGTAGATTGAAGTGTAACTTTGATGTCGCGATTAGATCTTACTATTCGACATTGGCTGTTATTTTTAGGGACCCTTCTAGCTCTCTCTATATGTTATACATGGAGCACTTACAATCTCGGGATCCCTTTTAAGGGAGAAACAACGGCTGCTATTCGACTACTAATCTGGCTCAACGTGCTGGCACTGGTTGCGTTTGACAAAGAAAATTTTATTCTTCTTAAAATTTTAACACAATAAAAAATACAATATAATCTCTACCTTCATCACATCATTATTTTTCACTATAATAAATATTAAAAATCATCTTTCTCTTCACTTTTTCACCAAATCCAATACCTTAAAATTTTAACACTCAGAAAACAACCTTAAAGCATACTTTGAAGGGAGCGGATTCCCTCGGAATGAGAGAATTCCAAAGCTTTTCGAAGGGACTATCCAGATTGAGAAATTGCAATCTAACGGTTACTATACGTCCACCTCATTTAATGAGTAAAATAGCTAATATGGCTTGGCAGCTTGGCTTGCCGGCTCCAATCTCCCCAAGAAATTTCGTCAAGGCTCTCTCCCGCTCCTAAGCCTCATCGGAATATCGCCGGAATTCTTCGTAAACGGTAATTCTTCACTGTGCTTTCTCTGCAAATCCTGTAAACGGTAATTCCATGGGATTCGTACTATGCAAATCCAGACAAAAAAAAAAGACTACTTGCTCGAAGGAAAAAGGAGTTGCAACAAATACTATGCACTTTGAAACTTGTAGCTGGCATTGTTGCAACTGTAGTATAACCTGGAATTTCGGGAACTCCAAAGGTCACGATTCGATTTCTCCTGCCACTCCGATCCTCGAAATTCAATAAATGACAGTGAGCAACAAAGCAAACCCCCAAAAAAGAATCCGAATTCCGGTTTTAATAGGGGACCTAAAAGACTGCTCCTGTTGGCCCTAAGTGCGAACAGAGGACCACAATTTTCCCCAATATATAATTTGTAATGGGTTCTTGTTTAGTTAGCCATGGAAATCGCTGAGACCAAAGTTAGATGTCAGTTCCGCCGACGACAAGAATACAAGGCCCACATGGTCTGACGACCACTTTAGCAGTTGTCGTGATCAGGAAGTGCTTTTGCCCTTTGTCTTGTTCTTCAAGAATGGGTTGGTTACTTACAGTTGAAAGAACCTCTATTATCACTGGGGAAGGATTTAATTCGGATGTAGGGAATTCCAGCAAGGAGAGGAGGAGAGAGAGTGAGTTCCATAGTAAAATTTATTTTGGGAAGAAGCTGAAACAAAGACGACAAGAAAATTGGGCTCTCACGCGTAAAATTCTTTTTGGGGGAGATTGGAGCCAGCAAGCCAAGCTGCAAAGCCATATTTGCTATTTTACTCATTAAGGTAGAAAGCTTCAGAATTCCTTCCTTCGGAGAGAATTCCTTCCCGACTTTGAAAGCAATTGTTTGTATGGGCAATGATGCTAATTATAATCCTGCACACAAAAATCACTAATTAATCAAATCTGAATGCAGGAAAAAGAATTGAGGTAAAAACATAAAGAACTATCAAAATTTCGAAATGTTGTGAAATTACTAATTAAAACAACATACGGGAACAGTTCAAAAATTTTATAAAATAAAATAAAACTGAATCATTGATGAAAATGTCAAAAAAGGGAATTATTGTATATTTTCGGATTGTCCTCCTTACAACGTGAATACAAACATATATAGACACCAAATTGAAACATATATCCTGACGTTGATTTTCTATCTGAGATGTTACCTGCCCAGTCAGCGTCTGTGTAACCATCCACCCTTAAGTGATTATTTTTTGAGAACATGAGTCCCTTCCCAGGAGAGGACTTTAGATATCTCAATATTCGAATAACAGCATCCATATGATCTTCACTGGGACAATGCATAAACTGACTCACAACACTTACAGCATAAGCAATATCAGGACGTGTGTGTGAGAGATAAATAAGAATACCCACCAACCGTTGATATCCCCCTTTATCTGTGGATATTTGATCAGCATATACACCAAGCTTGTGATTTTGAACGATTGGAGTATCTGCAGGCTTGCACTCCAATAGTCCGACTTCTGAAAGTAAATCCAATATATATTTCCGTTGAGATAGAAATATACCTTGCTTTGATCGAGTCACTTCTATTCCCAGGAAATATTTGAATCCACCTAAGCTATTCATTTCAAATTTAGTTGCCAACAAACTTTGAAGCCGAGCTATTTCATCTATATCATCCCCCGTGATTATCATATCGTCAACATAAACTATCAGCGTCGTTACCTTCCCCATCTGATGTTTTAAGAAAAGAGTATGGTCTGAGTGACTTTGTTGGAAACCATATTTCTTCATTGCCAAACTAAATCTCCCAAACCATGCTCTTGGAGATTGTTTCAGGCCATATAATGCAAGCTGTAACTTACAGACCACTTCTGTAGATGCAGTATATCCTGGTGGGATATCCATGTACACCTCATCCTCCAGATAACAATGGAGGAATGCATTTTTTGCATCAAATTGATGTAAGGGCCAGTCTAGGTTGGCTGCAAGTGACAATAGAACTCTGGTTGTGTTTAACTTGGCCACTGGTGAGAAAGTCTCATGGTAGTCTACTCCATATGTCTGTGTATATCCCTTTGCCACCAATCTTGCTTTGTATCTCTCAATAGACCCATCCTGCTTGATGGAAAACACCCATCTACATCCCACTGTTTTCTTTCCCTTAGGTAGTGGAACTAGATCCCACATTTCATTCTTCAATAGAGCTGTCATATCTTCTTTTATTGCTTGTGTCCACTGTGTATCGGTTAGAGCATCCTAGACATTTGTGGGAATTTTTTCAGTTGAAACTTCCCGCACAAATTTTTGTAGTGGTTCAGGTAGATGTTTGGTAGACACATAGTTTGCAATTGGATATTTTGATCTTCGATCCTCAATATCAGGAGAATATTTATTTGGTGGCTTGCCACGGCTATGCTTGAAAGGTAATATAGAACCAGCAGAAGTGTTTATGTTATTCATATCTAAAATTGGAGAAGACGTGTTTACCTCAGGAATATTCTCAAAAGTCGGGGCAGGTACGTGTAAAGAGGGGGAAGCTTCATCTGCGGGTCCACTCTCTGTTGGTACCGTGTCTGTGTCTTCCCCGAAATTAAGTTCCTCAATTTGAATATCCCTTGAATTCGGTCGGTCCTTATTTGTCTGAAGAATTCGAATTTACCTTGAATTCGGCCAGTCCTCGTTATTTTCAATTGTCGCATTAACGTCAATTGCCTTTGAATTTTTAATTGCAGCACTATCTTCATTTGCCTTAATTGCTGCACTATCTGCAATTGTCTGTTCAATTTTCTTTGACTTTTCAATACCCTTTGAATTCTCCTCGTTATCTTCACTTTCTTGTGAATTCGGCCAATTCACTATCAGCCAATTATTTGCTTCCGTAAGTATCTCCCCCTGAAGCGTAGAATTGGTTGGATAAAAGAATTCGGATTCTACAAAGGTCACGTCCATAGTCACGTAGTCACGGCGAGTGTGAGGATCTAGCTTGGTCCGTTGATTTTTGTGAAGGTGAACGTAGGCCACACATCCAAAAATACGAGGAAGAATTTGTAACATAGAAGGGACTGAGACATAGGTAGAGAGGACTTGAAGAGGGGTTTTAAAATTCAGAATTTTGGAGGGCATTCTGTTGAGGAGTAAACAACAATCGCAACTGCATCGGTCCAGTGATAATTAGGCACATGTGCCCCTAAGAGAAGGGCACGGGCCGTCTCAAGCACGTGCCGGTTCTTCCTCTCAGCAATACCATTTTGCTAGGGGGGTCTGGGGACAGGAGGTTTCATGGAGGATACCGTGCACTTGGAAAAAATCCCAAAATCTATGGTTCACATATTCCCCACCATTATCTGAGCGTAAGATCTGGATCTGGGCAGAAAATTGTCTCTGCACCATAGTTTGAAAAGATTGAAAAACACCAAACACTTCATCTTTATGTTTGAGTAAGTAAAGTCATGTCATGCGAGTACAATCATCCACAAAGAGTACAAACCACCGAATACCAGACAAATTAGCCACAAGGGCAAGACCCCAGACATCCGAATGAATCAATGAAAAGGGTCGGTCACTTTTATTGAAACTGGGAGAATAAGAGGCACGGTGGCTTTTAGCCAAGATGCATGTCTCACAGGTGAAAGCAATATTCGGTACCTTAGAACATAAATCAGGGAACAAATATTTCATGTAACCGAAAGAAGGATGTCCCAAGCGACGATGCCAAAGCCAAAGGTGATGCTCCGGAGTGCTACCAAAATTACGTACGTAATTTGCACGCCCCACACTGAAATCATCCATATAGTAGAGTTCCCCCCCTCTTAGTACCACGCCCAATGATCTCCTTGGTGAGAATATCCTGGAGAAAGCAAACATGCGGATACATGAGTACAACACAATTTAATTCGGTAGTAATTTGGCTGATAGAGAGCAATTTATGTGAGAGAGACGGGACAAGCAGAGTGTGAGAGAGCTCGAGAGAAGGAGAGAGGTGCATTGTGCCCGCTCCTGTTACAGGAGAAACCATTCCATTTGCATTAGCAATGCATGTACGTCGAGGTGGGGATGTAGAGGAAAAATCCTGGGCCGAGAAGGTCATGTGGTCAGTGGCGCCAGAGTCCAAAAGCCACGTTCCACTGTTTGTTTCACAGTGAGAAGTACAGAGAGCATGTCCAATAGGAGCAGCGGAAGATTCAGAGGTAAGGGTAGGTGTCTGAATTTTGGTGAGTGCTTCGGTCATTGTTGTTGTAAACTCAGCAAAGAGGTTGTTCGACTGGGGTGCACCAGAATGGAGTTCAGATTCGGAGTCAGACATGATTGTCGGAAAGAACACAGGAAACTAGAACCAGGGCTGAACCTGGCTCTGATACCATGTCAAAAAAGGGAATTATTGTATATTTTCGGATTGTCCTCTTTACAACGTGAATACAAACATATATAGACACCAAATTGAAACCTACCAACTAATGCCCATATTTAGTGGCTACAATTCGGAATCTTGTTTGAATGCTATCCTAAAAACGTTAATTCCTAATTCAAAAATTCAGCTCACGCCAACAGAAAAAACCCACCTGATAATTTCATGATATCATACACTAGACAGTTAACCTATAGAAAAAAAAAGAAAAAAAAAAAAGAAAATAGGGACGCTGCTGAAGAGAACTGGCCTTTCAATTAGATTAGAATAGATCAGGAAGATCATCTTCTAAACTAATAAAACATAATAAATAAATATATAAATAAAATAGATGTTTTGACAATGCTTCATTTTCTCTAACTAAGCAAATATATAATGACCCACAGTTATCTACCGTTGAAGAAAAATAATACTGATATATATATATATATATTTCTTGAACAGTGAGCCTGATCTCTTTTGTGGACCATGAGCTTGGGCCTAATGCCAAGTAATTGGATAGAATCAGTCTGCTTCCAAACGGTGTCATTTGAGAATCGGGCGATGTGAGTTTTTGGATTGCAAAATGGGTCGCGCGCGTGTCCAACAGACATGGCTCATCGGTTGGAGCGTCACGTCAATCTAAAACGATGTGTGTCAACTTGCAATGCAGTTTTCCAAGCGATACGTGGATGCCACATGTAAGAGCGTCGCTTTGGTGGGATGGCGCGTGGCCTTGGATGGATGGAATTTGACTAGAAATGCAGCGATGGACGTGTTTCCAACGTCTGTTTTCCCTTTTCTGACTTTTGATGAAATGTCGTTCTCTGCTTGTTTCACCTTCGATGATTCTCCAACAACCGCTGGATGCGCAAGAGGATTCTCAAATGCCCTTTTGAGTCAGAAATTTAATTTTATTTCTCCTCACTTGTAAATGAAGAAAAAATCTCGTCACTAAAACTTTCACCAATACTCAAAACTGTTGTTGCAAATTCGTGACATTACTCGTATATAAAGGTTGTGTTTGTGTTGTAATATTTTTGGTACGAGAATATGTGTTGGTTTTAGGTTTAGTGAAAAGGTGAAGAGAGAGGTAATTTTTTGTAATTTTTGTAATTTTTTATATTTTTTTATAGGAGAGAGAGAGATTATATTGGACTATTTTATTAGGAGAGAGATAAAATGTTGGGGATAATTGGGTTTGCAAATGCAGGGATTGAAGAAGACCAAAGAATGTTACTGAAATTTCGAGACTTATCGATTGCCTTAAAATGGTTGCATCGATCAATGGAAGAAGTTTGCTTGCATCTACTTCTGAAAGATTGTACAACTGAGTCCAGTGAAAGATTTGAATATGATTTGTACTCGCACTCACTTTGGTGAAATCTCCTGTGAGGGAGTTGATCTCAAGGGAGTAACGATCGTTAAGAGAGAAAGCTAAAGAATGAATCTAGAACTCAACACGTCTATCTACATACTAACACCTATTAATAAGAGATGTATTTGTATTTTTTCGAATTATATTATGTAATTCGAAAAATAAATTATTGAGGATTTTGATCCGTTATTTTTATCTATTAAAAATAGTTACTAACGAAAAGACATATCTCATGACAAACTTATACACCTTGACTCTGAGACCTCGATTTTCACTATGTAGCTTAAGTTTTCTCCGTAAGTACTTTTTATGTATGAGACCTTGTTACCTGAATTTTTTAGGGGCTGATATGATGAGTATTTAGAAAAGTATGGTTGACTTATTTTATTATTTAAAGGAAAAGTTTTAGCACCTCTTTGTGCATTTTAATTATAAAATTGAATACTATGTGATTGTGATTTTCTATATTGTAATTTGATCATGTGAAATTAAATATTGCTAAGACTTTGACTCTTAGAAGAATGTGTGTGCTAATAATAAAGGACAAAAAAAAAGAAATTAAAAACAATCACACGTCCATCCAATGGAGAGGGGCGACATTTACAAAGTGGAGGGCAAGATGGACAATTGCCCTACCTCTCCATCTCACGTAAAAACACCACCCCACTTCATTCAGCTGCCTTTCGCGCACACACAAGGGAGAAAAGAAAAGGAACGGCAGAAAAAGAAGAGGAGGAAAAGAATAAGACAGCTGAGAAGTGGAAGAGAGGAACGAAGGGCATAAGAAGAAGGAAGAAGAGAAGAAGAAGGAAAGAAGAGAAGAAGAAAAAGGGAAGAGGGACTGCCGAGTGGCTAAGGAGACTTCAGCAGCTATAGAAGATAACTAAGGTAAGGGAGATCTATCACTTTGATCAAAGAAAGCCATGGAAAACCGTGAGTTTGATGTGGGTAAAATGCTAGACTAGGTTCGGTTGCCATGCTTTGTTTTTCCTTGCTGCATGTTGGATTTGGTTGTTGATGATTTGCGAATGGTAGGTAGACATGCAAAGTGTCCTAGAGATGTGGATGAAGGAGGAGAATTTTGGTGCTAGGTTAAATGACTGTTGATAGGAGCTTAGGGCAGAAGGTAAACATAGAAAAGATTATATCTTTGGTGCATGTGATGGTCGGCCATGGCAGGGAGTGATCATGCTCTGCGTATAAGACCCCCTTGAAGTTTTCTTTGTGACCTAGATTCACCTCTAGGCTGAGATGCATGTGGGTTTTGTTGAGAGACAAATTGCAGGTGAGGAACTTTCAAGAGATGGTAGGCATGCACGGTCAAATTGGGCTAAGGCTTCAAAGGAAACTAGTTGTGCCATAGGTGTTTGTTGGAAGGCCCAAAAGAAAAGGGTAAATGCAATAGCTTTAGCTTGATGAAGATGAAATCATGGTTTTGCTGTAAATTTTGAATTGGAGTTGTAAAAGTAGGAAAAATGTGAGAGAATGGCTGCTGTTATGAGATGTTAGCAAGAGCTGAACCCATTTGTGTAAGCATGGCCGGATAGGTGATGATGGTGGCATAGGGTGCTGTCATTTAATCTTCAAGCGGGTGGTAGTGCCATGAGCTGGAGGGTGGAGGGCAGATCTACTCCTGTGCCTTCATGGTGGTCTCTGATTTTGTAGTACCTCCTTAGGAGTTTAAATTAGCCTTGGATGTTGGTTGTGGCATGAAGAAATTGTGGTTTCGGTTGCTGGAGGTTTGGAAGATTGAGAAGATCATAGTTGCTGCTGAAATTAACTTCTACAGATCACAAGGCTCGAAGTAGGAGTGTCCTCTGACTAAATTTTTCTTATCCCTTGATCTTAAGAGAATCCTAGATTATAGGCCTAGGAAATATGAAGATTTTAAGCATACCTTGGGTGATTCTGATAAGTATTAGGTGAGTTATGCGTTGCTCAAGGTACAATCATCAGGCTGCCAGTAGCCTTGCTTGTCCAGAAATTTTTTCACTTCTTAATGCCTTTTTAGTGATCATTGTAAGTCCAAATTTTACGATTCTGGTCTTGAATTTTAAGTTCGTGAAAGAAGAATAATTTAAGGTAAATTTCGATAGATTTAGAGATGTAATGAATGAGTTGTGGTATTTTGAAAATGGAAGGCTGAGCTGGAAACAACAACAGTGTTGTTGTAGGATTTTCGCCTAATATGAAGTGTTTGTGAAAGTGTATAGCAATTCTGATGTTGTGAATTTTTACCTTCAATCTTGACCTATGTAAGCTGAATAGTTTAAAATAAATTTCATGTAATTTGGAGCAATGATTTTGAAGTTGTGAATTTTTTAAGCTGAAGACGTCGGGGCTGCCCGCTTGGACGTCCTCAGCAGCATGCGTTTTCAAGTAAATCTTTTGTATGGCAACTGAGCTCCGAATTACCTAGAATTTCAATATGTCCTGAAAATTAGTATAAGGGTCAGTTGGAATTCAAATTCTTATGGCTTCGGCATCCTTAAGATAATACCTTGCATTGTAAGATCACTATTGGGAAATCAAGAAATATGGATGCTTTTGTATGATGTGCTGAATTTAATTGAATGATTATTCTCTACATCTAGTAAACCTATAAATGACATTAGTATGACTCAATTGTAGGCAAGGTGCCACCATAAGCTCAAGTGGACGAAGGTAAGATTAGATTTTTCTTTGGAGCTTTTGACCGAGTGTCCTTTTGCATGTGAAGTTCAATCCTTCCTTGGCTGAATCTGTTATTGGTGTCCTTCCATTGAAGTATTTTCTTGAATGATGGAGTTGTAGTATTGTGAAGTTGTTGTTGATGGAGGAAGGGATTAAAGCCCCGGTTTTGGGCTAATGTTGAAGGAAGTGATGTTTTGATTCTAATGTTAGATATATTAACATGCATGTGGATAGGTTGCTGTTGGCCGAACCTTGTGACCCTATTGAATGATTTATTGCTTCTGATTTGAGATAGAATATTGATGTTCAATGCAACGTTTGGTTGAAGCTATGGATAGATAATGTTGCATGTAGGATTGGTGGTCATTGTGGCCGAATATATTGTTGCATGTCCTTAAATGGAATTTTGAAGATGGTTGTATTTGCTGATGAAAAATGTGAGACTTTAGATGATGTAGGGCTTTGATCAATGGCTTTACTCAGGGAGCAAATGTATTTAGAAATGAACTAACATGCATGTAAGCGAAGGGTATGAAAATTGGTAGAACTTAGCAATGCATGTTGGCTGATTGTCTTGATAGTAATTTTCTGATTTGAAGTATGGCATGTCTCTTGATGTTGCTTGCTGATTAAGTGCATTAAAAGTTGGTTTATAGGATAGAACAGCAAGCTATCAATTAGCAAGTTGGTTGTATTTTGGAGAAAATGAAGACTACACACTCGGGTTAAGTGATTGCTTGCGTATAGTGTTGTCTTTAAGAGCTTGTAGAGATTCTTATATGAAACTTGGAGAATTGTGATGTTGGAACATGTCTAGGATGATTAAGGTCTAAGGCAGCAAACTAAGATTGAAATTAAGTGCATAGGGCCACGGGTTGGCCATAGAAGGAGGAAAATTATACATGCAAGTAATGTTGGAGAATTCTTGTCAATGACATTCTATGTGAACTTGAAAGCGTAGAGATTTAAGAGCATGAAAATTAGGTCTATCCTATAGGTCTCGGCAGTGGCCATATAATACGTCTATTGAGGTTAGATTGGTGGAACTCGATAGTCATTAGTCCATGCATATGATGAAAAGCGTGGAACAAGGGAATGAGAATTAGACGTAGATGAGTTGCTGTTTTGGCTTGGAAGTCTTAATATGACATATTGTTGCTGAATGTCATGAATAGGCTTTGAAATCAATGATGTCGATGGGAAGAATCAGTATACTTAAGTGATCATAAGTAGGTTATATAGTAATTCAATCAGCAACCTTATTGGAGATGTTTGATGCATGTGTTTAATTGCTTTTCTTCAATTGTTTTATGAAAGCTAGTTAAAGAAATCTTTTGTAAACGTAGTCATATTTTAAAGATACGTTCTTTTGGAAAACCGGAAATGTTTATAAGTATTTCTTTGAATATCTATGTGATTAGTTTCCTAAGCGTCTAAGTGACGTATTGACTCGCTCGTAGGCGAAACTTCACGTCGAAACTCAAGAAGACCAAGGTAAGTGGAAGTAAGTAGAAACTTACACTTTTACGAAAATTGGAATGGTACACAACATGGTTTATCATGAACAAGCATAACATCATAAGCAAGCATGACATGACACGAGCAATTGCATGATTTCTAAAAGAAGTTTTTATGCAAATGAAGTATGAAAGTTTTATATCAAGTTAAGTTAAGGGGCTCTGGTCAGTACCGTACCATCAAGAAGGACACCTATACCAAAGGACGAATGCGAGAAGGATGGGTGATCCTAGAGGTAAGTGCAACCACACTGAAGGATGAATGCGAGAAGGTGTGGACCTCCAAGGGTCGTGTCTAGCCACACTGAAGGACGAATGCGAGAAGGTGGGCTAGCTCGACCAGATGTAATGTCCCCAAGGGAAATAGGGGACAGTTCCAACGGGAACGCACAACCTTGACTTCAAGGGTAAATGAAGTGTATGTAGCCCACAAGATAAGAAGTGAATACTTTTCAAGGACCATGTGTCATTTTAAGTTCAAGAGCATGTTTTCAAAAGCAAGTGCATGTACATAAACATGAAGCATGCATGAACATAAAGATTTACGATTACTCATGATTTTCATGTTCAAGTTATAAGTTCATGTTTACAAGTTTACATTTTCCCTTACTGAGTCTTTTGACTCACAGTTTTAAAAAATGTATCATTCCAGATGTTTTAGGTGAAGGCAGTCAGGAGGATTACCTGTCTTGAGAGAGAAGAACTCTATGTATTTTGATGTTGTGACTTGATCGATGTGATCTGTCACTTAGGAAATGTATAGTCTATGTGTTATGTAAATTACGATACTACGCTTCTTTTGAGGTCTATTATGTAAGTTAAGTCATTATGAGTTCTTTGGCCCGTCTCTCTCTCTCTCGATTCTATTCCGCCGTATGTATGGTTAAGTTTGCTGGGGCTTTCCCTCGGGATTGCTCATGACTGTCATTGGCCCTACGAGATAACGTTTGGGGCGTGACAATGACAGAATCAAGTGTAGTAGGGTATATACACTATTAGATTGTGATCATCCACTTATACCATCAAGGAGAAACCTATTCACTGTGATAGAATCAAGTGTAGTATGATGTATACACTATTAGATTGTGATCACCCACTTATACTTGAGTTGATGAATATGGCATAACTAATCGCATCCAACATTCAAGATCATCGCATGACATGGGACCTCCGTGGCATTAGTGGGGTACACAAGCTTCTAGACGTAGCTAAGCTCCATTTCGGAAATATTAAATACCTTGCAGGATGGGTGTGATTCGAACCATGGACAATAAGATCCGAGCTATAGGCAAGACTAAGCGCTGAACCACTAAGCAAAATAGTTGGATCAATTTCTTACACCCCATTCATTTAGAGTGGATAAGTAAGAAGTATATATGTGTTTGAGAAGTAACTAAAATTTTAGGTGTTGGGGTTGATGAAAAAGTGAGGAGAATGAATGAAAAAGTAAAAAAGTTGGTGAAAAATTGAAAAAGTGTGAAAATTGATGAAAAAGTGAGGAGAGAGAGTGTTTTGTAATAATGATAAAATTTTAGTTGACAAAAATTTTGTTACGCAAACAAAGCCTTTAAGTTACTCAGCCTCGTTAAGGACCGAAAGAGAATAGTGAAATATGCTTATAAAGGAAGAGGATTAGGATTTTTTTAATTTTAAAATTTTATTAAAATTAGTTTTCCATCTAATTTTTATTGTTTAGGTGAGAAATTATATCTCATAGCGGTACTTCTTAAAGCAGCAAAACAGTTATTAAAAGAATAGATTTGGGCTATATTTGGAAGGAAAAGTTTTATTAGATTTTGAGACAGGGGTGAAAAGGTAAAATTTGATGGAAGTAGGTAGAAAAAAAGTAAAGAGAGATAATGTAAATGAATTTTTATATTTATTTTAATAAAAATAAATAATAGATACGAATATAAATTATTATTTTAACTAAAATTTTAAATTAATTATATTTACCAAAAGAACGGTTTTAACTTAAAATTGAGTGCCGATTACCTCCCTCCCTCTACCGAACTTAGATCGGTCTAAACGTAGTTCCCAATCAGTGGCCACGTACCGGTTGTGCGAACAGCCCACGTTGCTCAAATACAGTCCCCCTTCTTTCTAGATTCTAGAACACACTTCCTGACGCACACGACCGGCAACTACCGGTTCCCAATTTCACGTTGATAATGGGCCCCATGCGCACAGCTGGAGGCACTTTTGCGGACTTAACCTCAGACCAGGAGTTTGTGGATGAGATTCGAAGAGGAACACCAGGCCGAAAAGAATTTAAGGGAAAAACATAAAAAAAAAATTGGGGAAAAAGTGCTACGGTGGGGGCATCAGCGGAATCAGCCACTGAATCATGGCCACTTGGCGTCGTCTGGTGGCTCACTCCTCTCAGTGTACTCCCGGCCTTTCACAGCCTCAAATAAAAACCACTTCCCATTTTTTTTGGTAAAGAAAAATAAATCCACAAAGAAATTAGATAGTGGCTGAGAATGCTCCATACTCCATAGCATACGAGTGTAAGTTTCTAGTGTTTTAGGTCTCACGGAAACTATCACTACATCCTCCTCCTCTTCTTCTTCTTCCTCTTCCTCTTCCTTCCAGAGCTACACTTTTTCTCCGTCTCTCTCTCCGAGGAATTTGATCGTTTTCGATTTGTCGATCAAAGTTTGAGAGATTCGATCCACCATTGCCGGAGATTATGGGTTCTCCGGGAAGCCTCAGTTGAGCTCGCTCCCCATGCATGATCTAAGTCACCATCCTTGCATCGAGAGTTCTCATCCACCATGGCTATCCCGGAAGGTACTTTTTGCCAAATCCTAGGTCTTTTTAACTTTTGCTCTCCGTTTGGTTGCCGAAAAATTACAGCAAAGGAAGGGAGTACAAGTGACTTGAGTCTTTTTTTTTCTTTTACTTTCTATGCTGTTTTGGAGTTGAAAAGCTTGCCTTAACTGATTTCAAACTATTGTTTGGCGGAGTAGAGAATTGAAAAGACTCTGAGAGTACGAACTCTACTTTCTTTGCTATTTCTTTCGCATTCTCGGTAGCCAAATAGAGAGATAACATTACTAGAACGGTAGTGCTTGTGTATTATAGCATTAGTTGCAGGAGGATGGATTCATTGATACTGATCAAAGTTTCTCTCCTTTCTCTTCTACATTTGTAAAGGTTTTGGCGTCTTCGGGTTCGTTTTGGTGAGGATTCTGAATACGGAATTTTCTTTAGTAGTTCTTTCGCCGAAGCGTCTCTCTCTGCTCCGGTGGATACATAAATTTTTTTAAAGGATTAAAGTATTTGTTTATCTTATATTGTGATTGAAAATAGAGTACTTGTGAATTGTAATGATAAACTGTGACTGCACGATACAGAGGCGGATCTCTACCGATTGCTGTCGATTTTGTTATTCTTGTGCAGTAGCTTCGGCATATCAGCTTTTGTTATTGACGAGGGTGGCTTTATTATTTGTAGTACTCGGTGTGGGTAGAAATGAATGGGGGTTTTTGTCATATCCGTTGCTCGTTAGAGAGGATTTGAAGCAGCCGCTAGCTGTCCGGGTCCAGTAATGGACACATACTCCTATGTGGAAGATCTGGTTATTAAGGTGATAATAGTAGATGTCTGTGTGGGGATGTTTCAATTTTTCCTTTCTAGCTGCTTGTTATAATTGGAGCCATATGTCAAATATAAATATGTGAATTATGAACTTCTGTTAATGGTAGACAAGAAAACCATATACAATAACGAAGCAACGAGAAAGATGGACAGAGGAGGAGCATAATAGGTTTCTTAAAGCATTGAAACTTTATGGGCGAGCTTGGCAGCGGATAGAAGGTTTTACTTCCTCTGTACTTATATTCTCCCTTTCTACGTTTCTCTACATATAGTTGATTAATTAGTCTGGTAGATGCGAATTGAATTGTGTAGGATCTATGGTGCAAAGCTAAGATTATTGGAGAAATGTCTTGAGCTGAATCCTTGGATATCTCCTTTTAGGAAGTGCCATGAAATTCTATTGTTATGTATTTTTTCTCAATTAGAGATCCGTTGTATTCTCCTTTTTATTTTACTTGGTGGTGCGCAGAACATATAGGAACAAAGACTGCTGTGCAGATCAGAAGTCATGCACAGAAATTCTTTTCAAAGGTCAATCACTACCTTCTCACCTTATGCTTGTATTAGTTGTATTTTGCCACTTGTAGAAATTATTCATACTTTTCTTTGCAGTTCTGGTTCTGTTTAATGTTTTATTTTTATTTTTATTGTCTTACTATAATCATTTAGCTTGATTACCTTGTACATAAACTTGCTGTCTTCTCACTTTCCGATCAAATTGGCACAGACCTATTTCAGGTGTTTGCAGGGGGCATAATTATGTTTCTTTTCTTACATATGCTTGTCATGCATGATGGTACATCATGTGAACTATTTTACAGTGTTCTAAAATTGTTGAGAACCTCTGGTCTCTCAAGTTGTCTCTGTAAGAACACAGTGCAGGGTGAAGTCGTGGGCTCTAGAAAATAATAAGAAAAATCTGTGAACCCTTGGATTTAGTCGTAATCAAAAACTTCTACAATGGCAATAGGGGCTGTATAAGTTTCTTACATGGCTGCCTATTCTAGGTAGAAAGGAACTGGCTGGTTTCACTTGCAAAATGTCACCTGAGTTCCTCTCTGGCCCAAAGCGTTTCTGTTCCCTTAACTTCGTGATACTGAAAAAACATGGGGCCACTAAGTGGCAAGGAGGAGCTAGAAAACGAATCCAGTCCCGACTTAGGAATTTTTTCCTGGAAGAGAATTGTGAGATATATATCTTTTTCCTAAGGCAGAACAGGAAAACAAAAGTCTAAATCCGATTAGGAAACAAGTTACGTACGCTGTCAAATTCTGTTGTTCCTCCATTATATTGGCAGTTTAGTGAAGCATCAAGTAAGATAGCCATCAGAAAGGGAGTGCTAAGCAATGGAGATGATAAAATTTCAATTGAGTTGGACACATAATGGATAATTTACTCTAATAATTCCACCCCAGGCGATGGAGATGATAAAATTTCAATTGAGTTGGACACATAATGGATAATTTGAGGCTTTTCTTGTCTGCAGCTTTGAGAGAGTCCCATGGATAAGTTGCACTTTTTCTTTTTGGAATGCCAGCCTTGGCTAAAATCCTGAAAATTGAAAATCTTTTTAGGGAGTGATTAGTCATTGCCGAGGGATGTTCCATGTAGAAAACTTCTGGTGAATTGACTGATCATCTTTTACTTCACTGTACAATGGCAGCAGAGATACGATTAGTAGTGTCCTTGGGTTTCAAGCAGTGATGCCAAATAATGTGGATAAATTGCTTGTTTCTTGGAAATGAAAGTTTGGCTGTAAAGAAGTGGTAAACTATGATTCGACAGTGCCCATGAGGTCTATCTGGAAGGACTGGAATTTAAATCTAGAAGACTCACATTTCTAGGTAATGATTGGTTGTTGGCTTGGGACAGTACATTGTCTTCCCCTTTTTTCTCTTTTAATTTTTTAAATCTCATATGGTATATCTTTAGGCACTCCAGTACACATCCTGTGTACTTGGATGTATCTCTTCTAATTACTTGTCAAGGAAAATAAAAGTAATTTTTGTATTGTAACCGTGTAATGCAGGAACTAGTTTACCCTATTCACTTTTAAGATGCTTTAGAAAGTAATCTAACTTAATTAGTTGTATAAATAGTGATTGCTCTTTTCCTCCAAGCTTCAATCTTTAACAATATTGATCTAAATACTTCATTAGCTGAGTAATTCTGAATTTGGACCCAGCACTGGGTAATGACCTTTTTATAGGTGTCAATTAGGCCTCCTTTGTTTGTCTTTGTGCTTGCATGGATGAGTGTGCATACTGCGTACCTTTTGCATTATACATACTGAAAGTTGGCCCTTGCCCCAACATAAAATAGCAGATTAGCAAGGTTAGAAAGCATTCTTATGAATTAATACGTGATTCCTTTTTCAATGTAACTTGGAACCCCTATTTTAGTCCATTTCTTGTTTGATCCTTGAGTATGTGGTCTCTGTTCATGTCAATGTGTAGGATCTTGATAATTTTTTATGGAGAAGATACTCTTATTATGATCAACTTTATTCAAAATACATGTGCTTAAAAAAAAGCTTCATTCAAAATACATGTAGGAGGCAACTCTACAGTTATTTCAAGTATTATCATAGCTTTTGTGTGTTAAAGAAAACAAGAGCAAATTGAGTCTTCCTCCAAGTTAGTCATTTAATTATGGCTTTGCTTATTCCATCCTTCCAGCAGGGCTGGATCATTTGGATGTGAAACCAAAGTGGTTTTAGCAATGCTTGTAACTGAAAGCCACCTTCATGTGCCAGAAAGAGTAATTGATCCTATGTCCTTTTTATTTTTAACTCTGCATTATAGGGGGACTTCTGTTTGTTGGAATGAGATCATAGACAAACATCGTTTCATTGGGGGACCAGCCAGTCAGATAATTAATAATATTCTTGTCAATGTTGATTCTTTCATGGTAACTCAGTGGAAAAAATATGCCACCTGTGTACAGTAACTAGCTCAATATGTATTTCAGTTGCTGTATATCGAATGAAACATGAAGTTTAAGGCCAGTCACTTACAATATACATGTCATCTCAGTACAAAGTAATAATGGGGTTAAACTGAGAAATGTTGACCGAAGGAATCCATGGTGCAATGTCTTCAGGTTCTGTTTCATCTTGAGGGCAGGTCAAAAAGTTGGAATTTAAGTAAATTAATAAGTATATTTAAATTAACCCAATCTAAAAAGTTCTTTGGGGACCTGATGCAGTAATACATCTCATTGAAGTAGACGGAGATTTGTGTTGCCTTCTTTAGTTTCACTGAGGCAATGTCTCAACTTTAAATTCCCATCTCATCTATTAGCAAAACACGTAGTATGGTTAGTCAGTAACATTTGACATGTCAAAGGGAATAGAATAAAGTACTTCAAATGAAGTGGTTTCCACCAAAGTTTCTGCTTATAACAGATGCATCTGACAACTTATTTTACAGTAAGAAAATATAGATGTATAATGTTGGTTACCATGTGCAAAAATCTGGGTATCCATGTACCTCCCCTGCTCTTGTTGCAAGTCTCTAGATTCCTGTTATACTCTTCTTGGTCCTCTTGCCCTGCATTTTAACACCTTCTAGACAATGGGACAAGGTGAACGTTAACTTTTGTTCCCTACTTGATGGCATTCATAGTACATAATTCATTCCAAAGATAATCAGTGTGCTGGAATGGTGTTTGGTTATGTAAGTGTTCAGACAATGTAAATAGCTTAAAACACAGCATCTGAACTGCGCAAAAGCATTTGAGTTCTTCAGTTGAATTACCTCTGAAGTTACTGCTACTTGTGTGGTCTTTATGCTGAAACTTAATCTCCTATTGAGACTACAACTCTGGTAGTTTTGCTAACACATTCGTACTTTCAGTTGGAGAAGGAGGCTCTCGTTAAAGGAGTTCCAATAGGGCAAACTCTTGACATAGACATTCCACCTCCTCGACCTAAAAGAAAACCAAGCAATCCTTATCCTCGGAAGACAAGCATCAGTGCTCCTACGTCACAGGTCGGAGTGAAGGATGGGAAGATTTTGACATCCGTTCCTTCTTCGCAGTTTAAACAAGGACTGGACTTGGAGAAAGAACCAGTTCCTGAGGTTGTTGTTTAAGCTCCGTTGCCTTTCTTGTTACATCTTACATTTTATCTCTTCCTTCATGTATAACCACCATGCCCCTCTCTCTCTCTCTCTCTCTCTCTCTCTCTTATTCTTTTTGTTTGACGGTTGTATCAGAAGCTTAATGGAGATGAGAAACCCACAAATGCACAAGATGATCAGGATGACAATTGCTCAGAAGTCTTTACTCTTCAAGAAGCCCATCATTCCTCTGTTTCGTCAGCAAACAAAAGTTCCATACCAAGTCCAATTGCGCATAGAAATACATGCATGTCAAGGGAGTTTATCCCTTCAGCTAAAAGTACAATATCTCGGGATGAAACAAATGAATCCTATGTCACTGTTGAACTTAAGGAAATTCAGAAGTCAGAGAAAGCTGATGCCAAAAGGATGGTTCAGGATGCTGGAATGAGTAAAGGGTCAAAGTCGGAGGATGCCAATAGTCTGCATGAGAGATCGGTTCAAGGTGAAAAAACTGATGATTTGAATTGTGCATTGCCAAGGGATGAGATGCAAGCCACTCAGAACTATCCCAGGCATGTGTCTGTGCATGTTTTAGATGGAAGCCTAGGAAAATGTACCCAAACTGCTTCCTCTGATATGTCATTTCAGGAGTCAATATTTCACCCCATGGTTGACATTCACGGACATCCTAATCTGTTTACAAATCCAGCCACATCTGCTACTACCGAACATCAAAATAGTATTCCCAGATCTTCTGTTCATCGAGAATTTCCAGCTTTCTGTCCTCCTTTTACTCCAATTTGCCATAGCCAGGAAGACTACCGATCAGTTCACAGTTCCTCTGCATTTTCAAGTCTTCTCGTCTCTGCTTTGATGCAAAATCCTGCAGCCCATGCTGCAGCAAGTTTTGCTGCTACATTTTGGCCCCATGCAAATATGGACACTTCTGCAGATTCTCCTCCAGGCACCCAAAGAGATTTTCAAGTGAGGCAAATTGGCTCTACTCCAAATATGGCAGCTATTGCTGCTGCTACTGTAGCTGCTGCAACTGCATGGTGGGCAGCCCATGGACTGCTTCCCTTATGTGCTCCTCTTCATACTGCTTATACCTGCCCTCCAGCATCCACAGTTTTCATTCCACCAATGGATGGTATAATGTTAGCAGCAGCCAAGAAAGAGGGGGAAGAGAATACTCCTCAAAAGCCTCCCTTGGAAAAACAACTGGACCCAGAAGATTCAGAAACTGTGCAAGCTCAACTTTCGGCTTCAAAATCACCCACTCTGTCCTCTTCAGACTCTGAGGAGAGTGGAGGTGCAAAGATAGGCTCTGGGTCAAAACCTGCTGATCATGAGAAGATTGTAGTAGATACTGAGCTCCATGATTCAAAGAAAGGGAAAAGCAGAAAACAGGTAGATCGTTCTTCATGTGGTTCCAACACAACTTCTAGCAGTGAAGTGGAGACAGATGCATTGGAGAAGCAAGAGAAAGAAATGGAAGAGCCAAAAGAACCTGATGCAAACCATCTAGCTGCTGAGTCCTGTAATCGTCGTAGTCGAAGTGTCGGCAACCTGGGTGATTCCTGGAAGGCAGTCTCTGAAGAGGTAATATCACAATGTTGTTTAATAAGGAATTATTTAAAAAAAATGCTTTTTTTTTTGTTCCTGATCCTTTAGCTTCTGCAATCATTTCCGCGCTTCTTGCATGATCTTATATTTATCTGTCAGGGGCGGCTGGCATTTCAAGCACTCTTCTCTAGAGAGGTGTTGCCCCAAAGTTTTTCACCTCCACATGATGTTAAGAACAAGGGGCATCAGAAGGACAATATCAAAGAACACCAGCAAAATGCTGATAAGAATGATGGAAATGCATCATTGTTAGACCTCAACAGGCAGACATGTGGATCTTGTTCTAGCCAGCAAGGGAACTCAAAGTTTGGAGGCAACAACAACGAAGAAGGGCCGCTTACAATAGGGCTTGGACATGGAAAGCTTAAGGCTCATCGGACGGGATTTAAGCCTTACAAAAGGTGTTCAGTAGAGGCCAAGGAAAATATGGGGACAAACGCCAGCAGCCAGAGTGAAGAGAAATGTCCCAAGCGAATACGCTTGGATGAGGCAGCCACAAATTGAGCTTTACTACTCCATGCAAGCAAAGGAAACCTTTGTTGTTGCCTCTGAAGTCTGTTTTTCCCTCATCTATGTTGGAGTCATTAGTTCAAGTCCTGTCCACGAAACTTGTCGTGTAGGTGTGTGTATCATATTATAAGCCTACATTGCTCATATACAACTTGACGGGAAGACTTTCTTAAATAGACTATACTACATTGCTCATATACATTGCTCAATGAATCGTTCCAAGTATGAATAGACCTTGATCCGGCAACCTCCCCCTACTTCTGGCTTTGACGCCTGGGGATAGTATTAGTGCCCCAGTACAAGATGATATGCGCAAAGTATCAACAGAAAGACACCGCTTCAGGTGTTTGACAGGGTGAGCCACATATAAGCCAGCATCCACCATGTTTTTATCTACGTCTAATGCCATACAGAGTCCCATTCTCCTCGGTCTACACAAGAGGAGTGAAATAAAATCACAGGCCAAAACACCAAGCAGCCCCATCTTTAAGCAGTAAGACATAAGTCTTGACAGTAGACGAAGATGCTACCAAAAGATCCGAACTGTACAAGCTTCTTTTACTGATCGCATTTACACTGTCGTTTAGACAAAGAATAGACAATTTTATTTACACATGCAATGGAGGTCATCCTCTCATTCTAGATGGCCAACAATCAACTGTATACTTTCCCTGTACATTCCACGCATATCAGTACCTCCTCATCAAGTCACCACGAACGAAAAGTTACATGTATATCCATGTCATCACCAACACCTAAAAATTTGTACAGTGAACCTGACCCTCATTTCTAGCAGCGGCTCCAGTAATCAGCAAAGGACTAGTATTTTAATTGGCAAAAGAGCCCAGCGGGGATTGCTTCGGGGAAGGCCGTGCCATCAGGAAGTGAGTTCGATGGGACTGCAAGTTGAAAATGTATTGCTGGATTCGCTTCTTATTGGCAGGAGTTAAGGAAAAGGGTGGGTTCAGTGGCAGGGACGTCGCCTCGTCTAAAATAAACGAAAGTAGAACCATTGCTTTAGAGTATGATGCTGCTGCGCTCCCCCTGTTCTCCATATACTCATCTACCTGGAACAAGTGCACAGATTTATTTAGGCAAGTTTCAATTCATTTCTGAAACAGTAGTGGAGGATATAGAATCAAGGGAAAGGCAACATCTTCAATTACTTACAGCACCACTAGTCCCAACTGCTAGTGCTTTTTGGAAGATTAACTCCATTGCATCTGGCATCTCGGCACTACCTGCAATACGTTTGCATTCACATAAATTGCGAAGTTATTTCTTCATAGAGCATATTACAAAATGTAAAAGGCAGCCTAACCATCCATATCCCTGATATTATATGCTAGCTTTTCTGCACGGTCAAATGCGAAAACAAACCCTTGTTCTGCCCACAAGGAAACAGATTCAGGCCTGCTAAAGTCTATATGTCTTTCAGTGGTTTGTGACAAAGCTACACCTTCGCTGGAAGCTGTGGAATCGTTGTTTGAACTTGTTGCACGTAATTCACCTTCTGTGATTGAGGCCAGCCAAGAACTGCAAATTTGAAGAGCTTTCTTCCATATAGCCAAAACAACTAGTTCAACTGACAATGAATCTAGAAAAAGTCGTTCATTATACTGCAAGCAGGGCCAATTACCAGTTAGATTTCAAAGCTCTAAAATGCAGAGCAATGGTGCGTTATGCTACACATATAACATCAACACAACTACTAATAAATCAAGTCAGACAAAACCGAAATAAAGTTGCACTTATTTCAAGAAAAACAGAAAGAGAAATAGCGTGCCAAGAAGAAAAATAAGAATGACGATGACATTGATATCAGAAACGAAACAAGAAAAGCAAGGTTCAAACCATTTGATACTCTAAGAACATGTCATCATATTTTGAAGGGAGTAATTCATAATACCTTCTACCATTAAACCACTAATTATAAGCACATTGCTCTTTATTCAGAAACAACAGGCAAGAACTTATGAAGGATCAGTTAAATGCTGAAATCAGAACTCTGTAACTTAAAGACAGGAAACACGTAAACCTTCTACACTGTGTTACAGTATTAAAGAACAGAGACTTAGCCCAAAGATAAAAGCATAATAATAACCCTAGCCAGACAAAGATGAGCCTATCACAAGTCACCAGCTATCGCCCAATAATAGAGATATGATTTGTACTAACACTAAGCTGAAGAGGACGTACTTAGGAATTCAACTGTCAATGTTATATTGCACCAGACACCATGAATATGATTGGCTTGAGTCCTCATTATGCACTACATATAAAAACTAAATATACAGATATGTTTCATGTATTATTTTTGTACTATAATCAGATTGACTCACAAGTACCATATCTGTTAAAGCCAAGAGCACTAAATAACAAACCTTCTCTTGTGATAGGTCTGCAAGAGCCAGAACAAACTGATGTAACAAGTGGAGTCTAGTAGAAGGATGCAATATGGTTAATCTTTGTGCTTCTCTTAACATAGATGTTGAACTTGATGTCACTAAGAGATCTGATCTATGGATTTCTGCACTTTCTGGACCACCAACAGCCAGCTCCTTGGATTGTATTGCAACAGCAATATCCCCATCCTTCTTCCTTGAGGGACAAAGAGAGAGTGCACTAGAGGATTTATCATGCAGAGAAGTGTCAAGGTAAAAAGAGAAACCCTCCGTTGAAGCGAAATGAGGATTTACTAGGACGTAATCTTTCTCGATGGACTCCATTGAATCAGAAACTGGATAAAAAGGCAAATAAACAATTTTGAACAAAGCACGAGCATATGAAACATCCTAAGAAGAGAAACAGACCTGGAAGCTGATCTGATGAACATGGATTGCCTTCAACAGATTTCCTCTCCTCATCACTTCCACGAACACTCTTAGAGATGGAGTTATTATCACAATCTTTCCTCTGCTTCCGTGTGTTCTCGTGTACAGAAGTTGTTAGTGCTGGATTTCTAGTAGATGAGTTCACAAGATGCCCAGAATGCAATTGTGATCTCTCATCAGAGACAATATAATTATTCCCAACCATTGCTTTCATTGGTGGAAGTAGGGAGAAGTGTTCAATTTCCGCGCATGGTCTACAGATCAAGATCAAAAGATAAAGAGTTGGTACTACATTCATGATTCGACCCCAGAGAACATGGACATTCAAAAAAGTGAAAAACAAATGTGCCCAAAGCAATGCATATGCATCTGAGAAGATTAGATTGTAACCTGGGCTTCCCTAGGAACTTGTGATTGAAGAATTCCTTGAATGTCAATCGTTCCACTGCAAATTGAAGTTTAAATAAACATGAGGGTCTCTAGACAAGCTACCCTACCAGACCCAGGAGATTTATAGTAACTCCTAGTAGAGGAACAGTAATGTGAATCACTTATTGTTGAGTACTAAATCATACATAGAAATAAGTCTACATAAACCCACAAATACCAATGCCCCCCCTCCCTGCCCGCGAAACAATCAACAGGACATACATAAACGAGTACCACAGGAATAGTACCTGGGTTTTGACGTAATAGGCTTCTGCAAAGATCCACACAATCAGGATGTAGTTCTTCCAAAACACCTTCTGGAAACCGTAGCTCGGTTGATGTTAAAATGTTCTGAAAAAGCTGTAACATGGAAATAAACAGGAAAGTAAAAAGAGAGTACAAAAAACAAAAATGGATCATATTGACAGCCATCTTTCGTAGCTTTAATGGCTTGATCTTATACAGAAAATCTTATGATCCTTCTTATAGCAGGTAGGCTTATAACATCTCAAATTATGTTCTTGAAACCTGCATCTGACTATTTCCATCATACGGTGGCTTGCCAGTCACCAGCTGGAATAAAATTGCCCCAACACTCCATAAGTCGGCCTGCAGGCAGCATGATAATAAGTAAAGATAAAAATGCCATTGCACACCTATCTTCAAGAAGAAATAATGAGACTACATTTCAATGTTGCATAACCTTTGCATCATACTTCTGGTTCTGAATAATCTCTGGAGCCATGTATAATGGTGAACCACATAGTGTGTCAGCCAAACCTTGTGGCATCAGCGACCTGGAAGCCAAGTAAATGAAACAAATAAGTGTAAGTTATAATTTTGAATATTATCATTTTTTTTTCACTTTATACATGCCAAAGGTGAAAACTGTTTTCAATGTCTGCCTCCCAGCTAAATCTGATTTAGAGACACTCTTAATGAACTAGAGATGCGACAGACTATGGATGGATGAACTAGATCTGTAACGACCCAAGGGTAGCGCCAACCACATCTGCGATTTGACTTCAAAATGACTAGTCAAGGTTACTTTCTTCTTGGAATATTATAAGATCTAATTCAACATAATAAGGTTCCAATGTGGGACTTGGGACTTATAGAAGTATCTCTCATTTCATTCTCTTCTCCTACTCCATGTGGGATTCGGGGTATCACTCGTTAGGAGTTAGTATTTTCTCCAATTACGGAATGTCAGCTTATGTTGGAAAATTATTGGTGAAAATGCAGCTCAAAAGGTGATCACAAAGGTGTACCTTACTTGGTTACTTAAGATTTCAGCAAAACATATAACCCTAGATGAACTTGGATAGATGGAAAGGCAAACAAATCTCAACAAATTTATGTTGAGCTTGCTTATGTTAATGATGACGTTTCCATTGTAAGAAATCAGAGAGGCAGATGGACCCCATAGGTTGCAGCAGCAAACATCAACTCGGTGCAGAAAAAATCTTGGAATTATTAGACTGCTTAGTTTGGAAAAATATACCTTGCAAAACCAAAATCCCCAATCTTTAATAGCGGAGTCGTTTCCCTAGTTGACAAGAGCAAATTCTGCAAATTTACAAAGAAAGAATCTGGAAGATTTAAACCAAACACAAAAGATGCCCACATTGCATCGATCAAATGAGGAGATATTGAAATTCCAGTTTGAGGAGAGGGATAAATAACCTGTGGTTTCAAATCTCTGTGGATGAGGTGTTTTTCTTGAAGTACCTGCAATCCTGCAGCTGCACACGACAATCCAAAATGACGAATTGAGAGTTCAAATTTTGTTCATTCTTGTTACCAAATGTAGCAAAGACTAACACAGGAGACAAAATGCCGTAGGCCACTTAAGGATTGTCTCCTTCGAACCTGCCCACTAGCCTAATCATTACTGAACAGATTGGATTACCTAATACTAGACATAGGATTGAGTGCATATGAAAAACATTTACTTGGTCTAATTGAAGCGCCCTACATATAGGTATCTAAGGTCAGGCACATACCCAACTACCTAAAAGTTTAAAAGGCTGTAATTGAAGCAGCCAAAAAGTAAATATGAGGTTGTTCCTACATACCCAATTGCCTCATAAAGTGCCTTGCCACGGTCTCGGAGACTTTGCCGTGGCGATGAATGTACGCCGCAAGGTCACCACCATTGCAATATTCCAAAACAAGGTAAAGTCTATCCTTAGTCTGCAGACTCCAAAAACCAACATAACAGCCACGTATAATTATTGTAGTAAAAAAAATAACATGTAGAGAGAACCGCGATAGCAATCAACGGGGTTATACCTCGATGGCCTCGAAAAGGCGAATGATGTTCGGATTATTGATGGTGCTGAGAATGGAAATCTCTTTAAGCAAATTCTCACTGACTTTTGGGCTAAGCTGTTTCCTGTCAATCTCCTTGACAGCGACCTCCATACCCGAGTACCGGTGCCTGGACCGCCAGACAACGGCGAAGGAGCCCGACCCGATTCTCGGGCCAAGTATGTAGTCTCCTACCAAGCGGGGCTGGTGGCTGGGGCCTCCGAGATCCATGCCGTCCTCTAGAAGAAACTAAAGCCAGACGACCACCGGGTATCGTTGTTCTTGTTCAATTGTGGAATATCCAATCCGGTGGTTCTGTTTTGGAGGGTTCCTTTGTGTCAGAGATTAAGGGTATCATGGAGTTGAAGAGGTCCTTTGCTACTTACTACCTTGGATTCTTACGTATTGTGTGGAAACGACGCCGATGTTGTTTGCAGGCGGAGGAACACCCTTTTTGTAGGGAAAGAGAGAGAGGGAGAGAAAAGAGTGTCGCTGATTGCTCAGTGGACGGATAGCTCATCTATCGGCAAACAGATTTTTGTTTCTTTTGGCATACGAGATCTTTGTTTTTTCCCTTTTCTTTTCGTTTTCCTGTAAATTTTCGTTATGGGTACGTTTGTTTATTAAAATATTAAAAAATATTCTCAAAATTTTAAAAATCTTTATTTTACTGAGGTTTATTAAGATTTGTGAAAGATAAAATGTGTATGCATAAAAATTAAAAATGTTGAAGTGTATTTATTTTGCTGAAAATTTCAATGCTCTAAAATATTGGAGAAACAAACATACCCATATACCCACTTTTGGTATAGAGTTTATATGGATGTACTTTCCTTCATTCATATTTTAAAAACACATTTAATAGGACTACAAAAATTCAAGATTTAAACTCCTACAGCATCCTCAAAATATATCTATGGAAGAAATAAAATTATTATTTATAAATTATGATCTTTAACTAATATAAATGCGTTCCATGTATTCTTAAGTCAAGAAAAACTCGTTGAGATGATAATTTTTCATGATTTGAGTTGTATTTATACAATTTTTATTTATATATAATATAAAAAATAAAATATATTATAATATAATAATATAATACAACTTATATAATTCCTAGCTCCCCTCCGTGAACCCAGACAATGTGAATCTTGTAATATTTTAATACTCGTTGCATTTATCTTTATATGCAGATTTAATTCATTAATCCGTCCCCGTATGAATAAGTCAAAAAATTGTGTATATATAGCTGACAAAATATGTAATCAGATGGAATTGATGATGTCGTACTCTTGTTTCCATAGAAATAGTCTTCAAGGTTTTGATTTAATTAGTATAATTATGTATTGTGCGAGGTGACATATCGAATAAAGATTATGCATCTTGTTGGATAGAACAGAATTAATTTATTTCTTGAATTAATTTATTATTATTTAAAAAAAAATTGTCTTTTTTTATCAGAACAACTATTTTATTAAAAATTAAGGAGGATTAAATACCTCAAGAATACGCTCTAAAAGACGAGTTAGAATACCTTGAAAAAGGCGACGTGCCAACGAGCAAGGGGGCCTAAAGGCAAAAGTTATTGTGTGAATGTGTGGGTGGATGAATAAGATTAGAAGTTGAGAAATCTAACGGCTGAAAAAATGACACGTCAATCCACGAACCCGACCCTCACAATCGATCCGGTTTCATTAATTGACGTGACATTTTGTCAGTCGTTAGATTTCTCAACTTATAATCTCACATGTCCACTCACACACTCACACAATAACCGGCATCGACCCACAAAGGCAGAGAACCCATAAAGGACAGTAAGTTGAAATGACCAACATAAAAAAAAAAAAAATCGACGGCGAAAGGAGAACGACAGAACCAGCTAGAAGAGGAGAGAAACTGGCTAGGAGGGAAAAAATCGAGCACAGAAGATGCAGGCTCGTCAGAAAACCACCACCGCAACACAAATCTGAAAAAGGAAAGGGAACGCGCGCGTGAGATCCACGCGCGTCTGTGGGGGCGCATGGGGTGTCACGTGCTATCGCCCTGGCTCAGGGCTGGGACAGTTGAAAGCGCCTGAGAATGTTAAAGTCATTCATACTGGTCGTGACAACCAATGACCTCCTAAAGAGCCGAATCTGAGCTCAAACTTCGCCTTAAAAAAATTCAAAAAAGGAATTGAGAGGGAATTTATTGATAGGCTCGACCACTTGAGAGCAGAACGGAAAGAAAGAGGGAGGCGTGAGGGCCGGAGCTCTTCCCGCTGCCGGAAAAGGGGGTCTATAAAGAGGAAGATTCTAAAGAAAAGGGAGAGCTTCTCTCTCTAAACGACTGTCTAAAAAAAATTGTCTTTGTAGGGACATTTGAATTATTTTACATGTTTTTCTGACCTTACTGAAGATGTTATATACATGCGTTTTTCATGTGATTTTCTCGTATTAAAATTAGGAACAACACTTCATGAAGATTGGAGTCAAAGGGCAGTGGAGAGATCCCTTCATGTGGAGGGGGACACTGTTACTTTGGGTATCACGTTTAATGATATGAACTGTTAGGATAACGTGTAATTATTTATTTACAACTAGATATTATCGTTATTTTAATTATGGAATAAATTAAGACTTATATAGATATTATTATATATCCTCTTACATTAGCGTTTAGGACTCTCTTAGATGTAGTTTAATATTTTATTTTACTTATACGGCACCCTGAATAATGAAAGTAACTAATTCAATATTTTCACAAATGTCAGTTTATTTAGATGCTAATTTTCTCTAATTAAATAATTCATTCTGGTATTTTTTTTAGTTTGTTCTCAAAACAACCAACTGTTGTTACGTAACAGACCCTTCCACTGCAGTGTTAGACAGTGGTTAGAGTGGCGGTAAGGGCAAATCTCCTCTCTGTGTTATTTAGTTTTACATTTTTGGCTTTCGATATATTTAGTTGTGATAAAACACTTTTGCCTATAAATATAGGGCGAACTATAATGTTCTAAAAAGAAAAATTAGTCTACTGAAAAGTTGAGATTAGTGTGTTTTCTATAAAATAATAGAGTTTTTTCGATTGTCTTGAAAACTTTTTACTTTGACCTCATTTTTCAGGTACTTGCAAAATACCGAAAAACAAGTTAAACAAAGTTATATATTTTATTTTATAAGTAAACAAACAGACCCTTAGTCAAATATTTTATCTGAATAAATTTTAAAATAATAATAATATTAATAAATTCATTGGACTTACAAGCTAAAGCAGTAATGTTTTTTCAAAATTCATAATTAACATAGAATTTTTTTACACTCGAATAATATAACAAATAGATTTTTCTCTTTCGTTTTAAATTCAAAACTAAAAAAATTATGTGTTTGGATCTCCAATCATTCTAAATCACAACTAAATAATAGTATAAATTATTTTATACTTTTTCAAACTAACACCATCTTTTGAAAGATAGATTGACATAATTAAACACAAAATTCTCACAAATAATCTAATAAAATGATACAATTAATTAAGTTATTTTATTTTTATCTCTTCATATTGTTTACTATAGTTTATCTAATCATTAAAATCACCCTTCCAGCTGAAAAAGTTAAAATTATCATTTTAATGGAAAAAACATTGAGCTAAAATAACTAAAAAGAAAGACTATTATATGATTAATATAGTCCCTTCCTAGGTCACTAAGGGTGGGTTTGTGTGGTAAAATTTTTGGTATTGGGTTTAGTGTTGGTATTGGGTTTAGTGAAAAAGTGAAGAGAGAGGTAATATTTTATAGTTTTTGTAATTTTTTATATTTTTTAATGGAAGAGAGAGAGATTATATTGGAGTATTTTATTAGGAGAGAGATAAAATTTTGGGTAAAATTTTAGTGACAAACGCAGCCTAAATATGTTCAAATTTGTTATATTTTTTTATCTCGAATTATATTTATAAATTTATTATTACTGTTGCTATAAATATATAATAAATAAGATATATAATTAAAAATATTGAGCCCCTACAAAAATATTTAATTGATCTTTTATTTTATATCTTATATTTTATCCAACTTCACATATTTAGAGGGTTAATTGTTTAAATGGTATAATTTGATTGGTTTTCTTTTATTTGTTGGACAATTGATTTGCTTTTTTCATAAAACCCAAAGACTTGTAGGATCCTTTTGAGAGCGTGGGACCGTTTTTGAAATGGAATACAAATTTAAAGACTAATAGGATACTTAACCCGATTTTTAAGAATAAAAGTTGTGCTGTTTATTTTCTTTGCATCTTTCTGGAATTTCCAGAACGTGCCTGTGAATGTTTGCCTAGTTACATTCCAATATTACTATTATAGGCTCTGTTTGCGTAACAAAATTTTAACTACCTAAAATTTTATCATCATTACAAAACACTCACTCTCCTCACTTTTTTTATCAATTTTCATACACTTTTTCACCAATTTTTTCACTTTTTCTCCACCTTTTTACTCTCTTTCCTCACTTTTTCATCTACACCAATACCTGAAATTTTAACAACCTTAAAATTTTATTTCTCAAACAAAGGGTCCGTTTGCAATGTAAAATTTCACAAAATTTTACACCCTCTCACAATAAAATACTACAATATAATCTCTCTCCCATCAAATCATAACTTTTCACTACAAAAATATAAAAAATTATCTCTCTCTTCATTTTTTCACTAAACACAATACCTAAAATTTTAACAACACAAAAATTTTACAATACAAACCCACCCACACAGTCTATTGTCGCACTCCCATAGGCCCAATAACACATTAACTCAAAATATTGACTATTTTATTATTGGGTCCAAATTACGAGAGTCGAGTATTTTATAATGGATAATTCCAACCGTTCGAGTAGCTTTTTTTTGTTTTTAATTTTTTTACGGTTTCCATGTGGAAAATTGTTTTCGTTGAGTTGAATGTGACTCTTGGGACATCAAGCAACAGATAAGTGCTTGGTTTTGATTTGATCCGCCAAGACAAATGTTTGATGTTTTACCCCATAGAAATTTTTGCTTTAGCTTTGCTTGATTAGGGGCCTGAGCCCTGATGTTTCGCCTCAAGTGAAGGTGCGCGCCATAAATTAGTCATTCAAAGGCATTGTGATCGATGATAATTTAGTTGGGTGAATATTAAAATCTGTAACCGAGTGCTTATGTGATTAGCGTTACTGAATGAAATATATGGGAAAGCACGAGGAATAAGCTAAAATCTTTAACTTTAGTCGTTGACTATCAAGATCAAGTTACTGAAGTATCCGTAAAGGCGAGCAATAATTTGTCACTTGTTGGCTATGGCGTCCTTGGGAGTTGGGGGTGAGGAATTCATTCTAGGACCAAAGGTCCGGTTCCCCTTTAGACCTTGTTCAAGTGACCATTTTCTGGTGTGATAGTGGAAGATTTTGCCACGTGACCCGGCAAATTTGGCATCCCAAGACGAAAACTTCACTACGCTACCAAGAACATACATGGTCTTTTTTGGGAATTTCAATAAAATCCTTTATAATAATAAACATGTAAATAGGTATTTGTGAAATCTTACCTTGTTCACAAATTGAATATGAGCTTGGGTTGCGCTCAGCCGACAGGTGCAGGTCACTGGCTATTAGAGTTATTAGACGTTGCTAAAGCAACGTGAGTTATTATAATTAAATACTTATAAATAATGTCTTTCTGTAATTTCATTCTTACATCAGTGAGTATACCAACCTGCCCAATTGAGCCTTCTCACAGTGGATATAGGTGTAGACCGAACCACTTAAATCTCTTATCTCACTTCTCTCTTTTATTTTATTTTAACACTGGCATCAATGAAAGTTACGTAAATGAGCAAACCTAGAGCGAGTGTGAATGACTCCACAGTTCCTCATCGATGCTTTTGCATGGATTTCTCCACCGCACATATCATCTTGCTATTATTTATGCCAAGGTGAAGCAAACCGAACGTTTTGAGAGCACAACATATATAGTGACTGAAGAAGCGAGTTAGAGTACCCACCAAGCGTGGTCTAGGAAGTCGGGGGACCTTTCTTACATGCAAAGAGCAGCAGATTAGCATTTTCAAGACAGGTACATAGAGCACAGATTATAGATCTGGCATTCCGTAATTCTCAAACTATGTAGTTTATTATATTCATTGCGATACTTGTATCAAAGATATACTAAACTATTACCATTTGATCTCGAAACTCGTGCAAGTTTATTGGAACTAAGGGCCATGCAAATGGTTCACAAAGAAAGAGTCACTTGAGATGAATTGAAATACTCGCGAATTGGCTATATGTTTACATAGAGCACACCATCCCATATTGTTCGAGCTGTAGTCCATTCCACAGACCAATCTTCTCAACCTTCCCCAATTTCAATGCCCTCCTCAATACCAACCCAGTACATCTCTGGTCTCACCACGTTATCATCTCGCTACCTGACTGTGGGTCTCATCTGACATGGCAAAGAACACAGTGCTCTTTGCGCGCGTTTGAGACAAGCGTGAGTTATATATCCCCCACCACTTTGCACCCTTCACACTACTACCATTGCAACGAAAAAGCAATGTACGTATTCTCCTTTACAGTTTACGTACCCACTTCCCTTCTTCTTTCCACTAGTACTTCTGCTGCTAGACAGTCTCTGCAGTCAACCCTTCCAGATGTTACGTCTACTCTTTGCTTCCTTCATTGTACTCAGCCTTGTTAACCAGCTAGCCATTTCTCACTCTCTCCCAGAAACCCAACAGCGTCAACAGCTTCAATACGTTTTGCTACCAGCACAGTGCAATGAGAAATGTGGGAGCTTTCATATCCCGTTCCCATTTTACTTGAACGCTTCATGTGGCTCAATTTCTAATGCTTTTCATCTTTCTTGCTCCAATTCCACCACTGTTTTTCTCCACATTGGCTCTGAGAGCTATAGGGTTCTCGAATTCTTCTTTGATGGTGTACTAGTCGACTTTCCGGGATCCACTTCGTGTCGACAGTATAACGATTTGCAATCATTCAGTTTAAGCAGAAATCCTTACTTTGGCGTGTCGATTGATAATGTCATTGGCTTGTATGATTGCGAGGATTCCTCTGTGTGTAAAGCAGAATGTGAAACAGTTAATTTAGCTGGCTGTGATGGCAGTGATAGTAGTTCCCTTGCCTGCTGCTACCCCCTTTCTGATCAGACTATATGTCATATTGGCGATGAGTTTTCAGGATTTTCCAATTTTGGGTGCAGAGGGTTCTCAAGTTGGGCTGTCCTGCGGGGCACTAATTCAGGTAAGCGTGGAGTGAAGTTGGAATGGGCTATTCCAAGGAATTCATCCAAGGAAATTTGTGCTAGCAATGCATACATTATCAATGCTACTGCAATTGAAGCAGGGGTGAGGTACTTATGCGAAGATGGGTTTGTTGGTGACGGATTTGTGAAAGGAGTAGGGTGCTTGAAATGTGAGTACTTTAATCTCTGTTTCTACAGTCAAATGTTGCAAACTTATATAGCACTTCTCCTGGACATTTCTGGTGAATTAAATTTCATTCTAAGCACGATATGCTTTTGTTTTGCTTCAATTTACCATCTGCAGATCTTTTGGTCAGATTGGTTTTGAAATGTGGAAATGCTTGTGACGTCAGTGAGGCGCAACAGTAATTAGTAATTTGTGTGTCCCACACATCACTATCGCATATTATTATCTTTTAGACAATGCTCATCATTCATCATGAGGGCTGCAACGTACTAAATTTGTGTGTCCCACAAGTCCTTCATAAGCCATATTCTATTGCTGTTCTTGCAGTATCCTCATTTAAAGCAATAATGAATGAGGAAAATAAACATCCTAAAAATATCTGACCTCCTGTGATCCCTCTGAAATCCATTATGAACCCAAAGCAATTTCAAATTTATTTGCTTAATTAACTTAAATACCATGAATTTTGAAGGACTTAAACATACTGCAGGATGAACTTGCCATTGTAGAATACAAACTGCACACACGATATCGTCCAACTAAGATGCTCTGGTTATGTTCTACCAAATGGTCATAATGGAAACAGTCAACTGGGTGTGTCAGGCATTTAGTGGCATTTGATGCTGTTAACAATTGAGCTTGTACGGTGTGAAATACACATTGAAGCAGATTCTACTTATCTTCAGGGATTACAACCTGTCCTCTAAATTTTCTAAATATATATGGTTCTAATGTATTAATAGTAGCTCGTTAGTCATGCTGCTTGCTTGAATTTGCCACTCTGCTGTTGCTACTTAACTTGCTAAATGAACCTCCTTATAATTATCACATTCACGTGTATTAGACATGCCTTGACAGCATGCATCAAGGACGGACGGGAAGCCAATGGGAGTGACTGCTACAAGAAAAGACATGGAGGGAGGGAACTCGTGACTGTAGCTGGTATGCGACCAAAAGTTAGACCCTTATTTGCTTCAGGATTTTTGTATGAATGGTGGTTTGAAGATTTTACATCTTATCACAAACTGCCACACAAGTTCAACAACAGAGATAGTAGAGCATAAATATCGACACTGCACATTCAATTTGGATATTAGAATCTTCTTGACGATTCTGTAGTCATGGGGAAATTTCCATTTTAGACTAATGCCACAAAGATATCATGAATATTGTTAATATTTCTTGTCATTGAGAGAGGATAACTTCCATGGCATTTAACTACGCAGGAGTTCTCGCCCCGGTTTTGATAGTTGCCTCCTTGACTACAATTTGGTGTCTACTTAAGAAGTCTGTAAAGCAGGGGAATTTAAAACCTGACGAGGCATACTTTCACAACACCAATTCATTCCGTAAAGCTTGTAGAACTCGATTATTTAATTACTATGAGCTAGATCAAGCCACTAAAGAGTTTGAAGAGGGTCAAAAACTTGTAGAATGCAGTAACGGCAAAATTTATGCTGGAGTTCTTTCTGATAGATCGCATGTTGCTGTGCACAAGTTACAATGTGACAATGAAAGAGACCTACTTGAAGTTCTGTCCCACATTGAGGTTTTATCTACTGTTCAACACAGGAATATGGCCCGCCTTGTTGGTTGCTGTATAGACTCTGACTACACCCCACTAGTGGTCTATGAGTATCCCGCAAATGGTACCTTGGAGGACCATTTACATCAAAGTAGAGAATATAATATTGGTCTTGACTGGTACAAGAGGTTGCACATAGCTGCTGAGACAGCTAGTGTCCTTGCATTCCTTCAATCTGAGATTTCTCCTCCTATCTTCCACCATCATCTCAAATCCGGTTGCATCTTTTTAGATGAAGATTTTTCGGCGAAGATTGCTGGGTTCGGTCTATTTTCATCTAGCTTTGGCAAGGGGTCCGATTTGTATAACAACTACCAAGGTTCACATTCTTACAAAAATGATGTTTATGACCTTGGTGTGCTGCTTCTTGAGATAATTGCAGGCTCAAATCACTTAAACATGCTGACTGTAGCTTTGCAAAAAATAAGGTGTGGAAAGCTGGAAGAGATCGTGGATCCAGTCCTTTACTATCATGAGCAACCACCTTTCCACAGAGAGCAAATACAGATAGTTGCAGACCTTGCAACAAGGTGCTTGTTGTTTGGTGGGGATGGCAAATTTGGTATGATCGATGTAGCAAGGGAGCTAGTATGTATTACGAAAGAAAGCATTGAAGGAGGTAGTAGGAGGGGTCCTGCTCTGGAGGAAACATTCTCGAATTCTAACCTCCTTCAAATGATATCAATTTCTCCTGAATCTATACATGTGCCTTGAATGGTTCTCTGTCGATACTATTAGTCCCAAGGAATATTGCTTGTCCAAATCACCTGACAAAAATTGGGTCTGAGTTGAGTTATTTCCAATTCCACAAATTTGATATTATGTATATGGACTGATGAACTGAGACTCAATTTAAGGATTTGAATGCTGCAATGTCTGTGTAGTGTGTATCAATTGCAATCAGTAGGCATGTGTATATTATTTCTTTGTTTTAACTGAGTTGAAAGATAAGCTGATGCCCCTCTTTGGCTGATGGAAGTCTAGTGTAATTACCCCCCGTTGATTTTGTTTTTTGTTTTTCTGTCTTTTGTTTTCTAGGAAAATCTTGGTGCTCAGAGATAGATGCTAAGTAAAAAAAAATTCCTGGGTCTTGAAAACTCAGACAGCAGGCACTTTACTCCTATCGCTTGGGAGAATTCATGCATACATCGAAATGTTGGAGGATTGGGGCTGAACCTTCAGGTTCCTTTTCTGTCAAATCTGTATATTCAAATGATCAGCAGAGGACATTAGAATGCAGAGGTTCTTTTACTGAAAAGCATTGGCATAAGCTTTGGACCGGTAAAATTCAGGAGAGGCTGAAGTTGTTTCTCTGGAAATTAGCCTCAAATGCCCTGCCAACTAAATGCAAGCTTGCTAGAGTGGTCCCCTTTACCGATGAAAGCACAACTCATTGTCAAATTTGTTTCCAAGCTACTGAAACTTGTGAGCATCTTTTCATTCATTGTCCCATTGTTCAAATTGTTTGGTGAAATGGGCCTTAGCCTCTCAACTTGGAGGCATTATCAGACATATCCATTGAGAGGTGGGCACAAATCCTCTACTTTCCCCATAAAGAATTGGGCGTTGATAAATCACTCGAGAGGGATTTTACCCTATGGTGGTTCAGAAACAAATATGTACATCATCAAGGGTTGAAAATTGATCCTCTTGAGGTATTCTCTACTGTTAGAAGACGTTTTATTGAGCACACACAAGCCTGACAAACTCATGAAACTGAATTGAAGCTTAGATGGATTCCCCCATCCTTGAGCTCCTGGAAAATTAGTATTGATGCTACCTATAGAACTTGGGGTGCTGCTATTTCTGCTGTCTGCAGAAATGATAAAGGGATGATATTATATGTGTACACTGATTTTATTCAGGACAAAGACCCTATTTGGGGGGGTGGGGGCGGGGAGGCTAAAGCTATTAATTTAGCTTGCAGCATGGGACAAAAATATGAATGACGGCATATTTTCATTGAGACAGATTGTCTTTTGGCTTGCAAATTTATCAACTCTCCGGAGATGACTCTCGAGTCCAACATCGATATGGTAGTACGGAGGATTAAAGGCGTTTTTGGAGCAGTCGACGCAATGAACCGTTGGATGGGTATCTCGGAAACAAAACAAATTGTCTCATAGAATACCAAAATGGGTTATACAGACGTTCCAGTATTTTGGAATGGAGGCACTGGGCCTTCTTCCTTCGTCTGTCCTTAACTGACTTGAGTGAAATCCTACCGTCCCCATCATATAATGTCGAGTAGTTCTCGCTAATCATAATCAGCAAGCAACTTTTCCTCCACAAACTTGCCTTGAATTGAAAGATAATATAAAAAAGCTGTGGGATTTAATCTTCTCCAAACAGCAAAATAACCCTGAAAGAGAAAGGTAAAACTTATTGAGTAAATCAACAACCTTGCTGTTACATTGACAACAAATCTATAAAGCTGAGGCACATTAATTTATTTATAAGCATTAATATTTTCTCCTACTATATCATTTCCCTGGACCAGATTAAACTGAACGTTGTCACATTTTTCAGAATAATTTTGAGCAACCCCGACTCTCTAGAACGATACTCATTCGTTTCTATTATTTTCCAATTTATAAGAGCATATAATTTTAAGGAGATAAATCTGACTCTTCCCGCACGTACATCAGCCTCCAGGGTGGCGTCTCCGTTAGTCGATGGAGGCACGCGTCTCACTCATTTTTTGGTGCTCACGTAGTCACTTTTTTACCGCTCGGCATTTCTTGTTAGTGGGTGAACGGAGTGTAAAAGTTAAATTTTTATCTATTATGTTTATTTAACCAAATTTTGAGTAAAAATTATCGATTATTATATTAATATTAAATTTTATATTGTTAAATATAATCAAAAGTTTAAAATATTTAGAATAAAAGGCTTATATATTATTGATACAAATATAAAGCAATGTTAAAATTAAACCAAAATAATATAGACACAAATAATATTGCAATAATATTTTAATTAGACAATAATAACAAATGAGTATGTTTTTAGAAAAAAGACAATAATAATTAAATATAATAATATTTAAAATTCTAATTTTAAAGAGGAATTTTTTTGTGCAAAGTAAAATATTGATTGTATTCCAAGTATTGAATATAAATTTTGCTATTTTTTGTATATAAGGCAAAATAGTGGAAGAAAAAATTTGGACAGTAATAATGTAAACTTTGATAGGTGAGAGATATTAAGAAAAGTAAAAAAGATACTCTAGAAAGAGTTAAGGAGAGATTTTTTTTTAAAAAAAGTGAAAACAGTAAGAAAAGACATTCTTAATATTTTTTTTAAATTGGAGGGTACAATTATAAATTAGTTATTCTCTCTCACGTTTTTTAATGTTAATTTATCTAAAAAATTTTGAGGGTGCCATTTCAAAATTTACTATCAATTTTACTAATATATTAAAATAAAATTTCCTTCGGGAGCATCTACCCCAACACACTCATAGAGGGACCGATCTCCTGTCACCTGTTGGGAAAAACATCACGAAAATTGAAAGAAAGGAACACCAAGAATTACGTGATTCGGCCCCAATCTGGCCTACGTCCACCCTAGAGCAATTTTATTAAGAAAACTTAAGAAAATCACTTTACCCGCCCCAATATAATAGTCACACCACCCTTTTTCTCTCCCTCTCTCTCTGCCCAATGCTCACGCTCTCACGTGCTCACATGTCTTTTCTCCTATAACATAAGCCTCTATTTATAAGAAAAATATAAAAAGAAAAACGCTAAGAGAAATCTCAGATAAACTAGAAGTAGGTAGAAAGTAGAATTCCACTACAAATCTACTTCTATTTCAAGTCTATCTCATATGTGTGTGGACCCCAACATCACCAATCATGACCAAGGAGTAGGTGGTGGGGCATATCATCCCTCGTAGCGCCCAAGAGGAGAGGATCACTTCCCCTCGCTTGTGGAGGCCCAATCAATTGCAATGGGCAGATCTGCTACACAAGTTATTAGGATTTGAGAATTGGAAAAGAGATAATTCTCAATAATCTGTCAAGACGTACTCTATTACATTGCACACTGTGCTTTTTATATACAGATAGAGGAGGAGGAGGAGAAGAAGAAGAAGAAGAAGACAGACTTTTTGTTAACACAACTTGTAATTAACTCAAACTCACCTTCCAACTTTTACACAACAAATACTATTGTTAATACCCCCATCGGCAAGGAAGAACCCTCCCTGTCCGGTCTATATACTCTACAAAATGGTCGGTTTGGCTGGCCAAACCTGACCGAATCGGCCCGGACCGAAACTTGAACAGGCCTAACAAGTTATTAAGATTTGAGAATTGGAAAAGAGATAATTCTCAATAATCTGTCAAGACGTACTCTATTACATTGCACACTGTGCTTTTTATATACAGATAAGAGAAGAAGAAGAAGAAGAATAATAATAAAACAGACTTTTTGTTAACACAGCTTGTAATTAACTCAAACTCACCTTCCAGCTTTTACACAACAAATACTTTTGTTAATACCCATCGGCAGGGAAGAACCCTCCCCGTCGGGTCAAAAGCTTTTTGATATTTGATTTAAGTTTTTTTGAATTGTTTTGGTTTTCTTGAATTTGTTAGATTTTATTTTTTTTCACGGTTGCTTAAATTCAGTTTTAATTTTTTAATTTTTCACGATTTTTTTATTTAAGTTATTTATTTTATTTTATTACACATAGAGAAGATATGTGTTTGTGCACGACAGAGAGATTTCTCCACGTTAGCATGACAACGGAGAAGATGTGTTGGCTTTCTCCGTCGGACGTTACCATGGTTGCTAATCTCCAACGGTGTAAGAATTTGGTGCCTATTTGCAAACAATAATTGGCTGGTTGAATTGGGTATCTGGGCCTTGGCAGGCCTCCAGATCTTGAACCAAATGACGATTTCAAAAGTGGGGAAAGAGCTAAAAAAAAAAAACCCAATGGGTCCGATGACTTTTTGCTCAATTGGATGAGGAAAAAAATCCAAATAAAATTCTAAAAGATAATAATAAAAAGTAGCAATCAAATGTTGGATCTAGCTAAGTCCCTATTAACTACTAACATAAAGTTAATGGTAGATGGTATGAGAACGCTTTTGGTGGAGTTTAAGGAATGGAAGGTGGCATGGATATCTAGGTGGTGCAATGTCTTGGCCCGCTCCCTTGCTTCGTGGGCGGCTCGCAGTGATTCTTTTGGTTTCTTAGAGTGTTCTTCTCTTCCCGAACATATCCGGGGGTGCATCTTTAATTTCTGGTTTGCTTTATTTCTTTACGTTTATTCAGCAAAAAAAAAAACTACTAACATAAAGAAAATTGGTGATATATAGAGGCACGTTAGGAAACTAGTAATTAATCGGTGATAGTGCCATTGGCCAACCGGCAACACCGGCAGACCATCTGGTAACACGCAGATCTCCTTCAAAAACGTGCAGGTAAGTGGCAACGTGGTTGGGAAGAAATTTTGACCAATACATTAATTATATGCAGAGAAAAAGAGTCCAGGGGCATGCAGGAAAAGCCAAAAGGGAGGCTCTCGGATTTTGCCTCTTCATGGCCCCCCAACAAACCTGTGGTGTTCGAATCTGTATTCCACATCACGTGGCCCAATCACAGAACCGAAAGATCATCAACGCCTTACTTCTCTCGGCTAATAGAAGGTCTTGGTCCTACCCACTACATTATTATACAAAAATGTAGTTTCGGATCTGTGCCACATAAATAAGGATCTTTTTCGACTTTTTCTGCCAACAACTAATTACCCAATTCCACTTAGTTCTTATCGATCTTCTGTGGCATGATGAACAGGTTTCTCTACACTCTGCAGTTGCAGGGTTTAGTGAAAAAAATCAGTAACCTATGAAAAACGTACGCATCTGATATATAAGCTTATATGGGGGAAGTCACTGATACACAACCCTTGAGCGCTTCATCCGTCCATAGATCAGCTCTCAAAGCAAAAAACAATTAGATTTCTGACAATCAATGCAGACAATCCTCAAATAAGTAACTGAATATATTTGCGGTGTGCTATATTAGTAACCGTTAAAGCCTTTTATTTCTCTTTCCGGGCATAAATGTGAAGGGCCTAGTCCAGGGTTAAGAATTCGCTCCATCCATATTCTGTATCTTCTCTCTGCCAAAGAACGCACCTACCTCTCTCAAGACAATCCTAGGTACGTTTCCGCTGATACTTTCTTTATTGTTGCAGGAAAAAAGTTCTGTTCTTTTCCTTGGATAGCTTGTTTTCGGTTTTTCCCCAGATACAGTTTCTTCATTTCCTGGTATTGAGTTCTTTGGTTCATGTGCATACCCATGAGATCTTATTAGATTACTCTCAATATTGTGCTAGAAGGCATTGTTGATCTCAAGTAGTTTTTAGACTGCGCAAGATGTAAAGCACTGAAACTCACATTTTCTTTGGATTTACACTTTTCGCACAATAGATTTATGATCTCACGATCAGCACATGAATATCATGGATCCATTTCTGTAAGGTGTCATGCCAATCTAATAAATATATGTTATGGGGCCCCCTTTTTTTTGTGTCCCAATGTCGACGGATGTTACCACCAGTTTATCCCAATATATCAAGAGTTGACTGAAACTTTCGACCTCTTAGCACAAAGGTAAAAGTTCCAGAGACACCTTTCAGACAATCGCCACTCGGCCTTTGGGTTTTTGTCAACTGGTTCCCTGGTTGAATACACATATGAATGAGGGGTCTGATCTTCCATTGCAGCAGTAGCTAGAGGTGGGATGCCTTCTTGTTGTAATGAAGATCTTCCCTGGCTGAGTCTTTTGTATTTGGTTTTTAGCAATGAAGATTTTCAATCTGTTCTGATAAAAAAAAGAAAAGAATGCACATACATCCTACATAAGACATGTTATGTCCCAATATTTCAATTGCAATGTATCTTACCTAGGTACAAGGTTTCGAGTGGGATGCAAATGTTGATCTTGCTGTGACAAAATGTGACCTCTTAATCGTGAATAGCCTCAACCTGGTATATGTGATGCATATATTTTGTCATCTTTTCAACCAATATATATATGTTGGTAAATTACCCTCTCACTGCCAATGAAGCCTTTGCCTTAAAGACACCTGATTCATTCTTAGTGAGGATCTGATTTTTAACTGAGCAACAGAGTGCTTATTTAACTAGCTTCTCATCTGATTTTTTTCCTGTATCTTATTCGAGATGAGTAACAAGGCACAAGAAAATGAAGCTCAAGAAAGTCATCCTCACTGTTCAGTTCCCCGATTGAACGAGAGGATCCTTTCATCGTTGTCAAGGAGATCAGTTGCTGCACATCCATGGCATGACCTTGAGATTGGTATCTATAAACACACCATATGTTGTGTTCAAGTAAACATGAATTTCAAGATACTGATCCTATTACAAATACATTTTTTCCGCAGGACCTGGAGCACCTACTATCTTCAATTGTGTATGTTTTGAGTTCTTCTTTATCATATGAAGTAATCTAACACTTGGGGTGATAATTTGTTGAATAACAGAAGATGCAGTTTGGGCCCTTCATCTTCATTGAGCTGCTAATCTTTTTTCTCCACTTCTAGTGCAAACAATACAACCAAATCCTCCCTTAGCTTCTTGTCAGGAAAGAGACACAATAGTCGAAGATATGAAGTTCAACTTGTTCTCCTTTGGATTGTAACATACTGAAAGGATCATAAAAAGAGCGGTTTTCTAACAAAACTCTCATCAGTACCAAATTGGACCAAATAAAACGAAACATGGCTGCGTTATGCAGAGAATGTATCTAGCAGCAGCTGAGCAAATATATGTGTGCTGAAGCCCCACTAGCACACAAATTTTAATTCCTTGCTGAATCTGTGAACCTCACTCCACTTGCACATATAACTTCTCCAGCAAGAATTGTAATAGTAGATCCTCATCTTTATGCTTTCTAGCATGTACCTTTTTATCCCACTGAGTAAACATCAGTGCTTTAGGGTACCGTCTTCAACACTGTCCCAAAAATATTCCTTTTCAGTTTATTCCAACTTCAAATAGAGTTCCTTTCCCAGCTACCAGCTTTTCACTGCCTTTCTCAAATAAACAATAGGTTCTTGTCCCAACGATAATTTGCAATTTCCAAGTGGACTCTTTTTCTTCAATCAATGTTTCCAAAAATATCTCTTTATTGAATTGATTTATGGAATGGTGCAGGTAGTTGAGATCACAAAGGGCAGTAAGGTGAAATATGAACTCGACAAGAAGACAGGACTAATTAAGGTATGGGTCAATTCGATCACTTTGAAATGGAAGCTTTTAGTGCTAGTCTGCATACCTCTTCTTTCTGCTGTCAGTTGAAGTATACATAACCAGTAGAGGTAAATTCGCTTCAAGATGCTTAAATGCAATCCAGTTCAAATAACTAGCACACTGTGGGTGGTATCCTGTCCTTCTGCCACACAACAACTGTAAAAAGGGTGGATGTCACTTTAATGAGGACTTACAAAATTTTTGGAGCCGTTTTTCTGTACTGTTTTGTTCTCACCATCTGAATAAATTTTCAGGTTGATCGAGTTTTGTACTCGTCAGTTGTCTATCCTCATAACTATGGTTTCATCCCGCGCACATTGTGTGAAGACAATGATCCATTGGATGTTTTAATTCTCATGCAGGTAATTTTTTATTGTTTCACATTTAGTAAAATCTGAGAGAAAATGAAAGATCTTGTAAATCAATTCGGTTGAGTGGTGAAAAGTAAAAACCCAAAGTGACATATTCCTTGGAAAGTAATGAGATAATTAAATTCTTGACAATTCTCTCATTGAATGCACACAACACTCAATCTATTGATGGAGATCTCTTGAATGTTCGGGAAGTTTCTAGGAAATACGGATTGTATAGTCTCACAAGTGTATATTGCTCTTCTCACTCTTCATTTTTCCCCTTGTAATTTTTCTTCAAATCATACTCATTACCCCCTCGGCTCATGTATAGTAATCACATTCACAAAATTCAGGGATTATAGTGTGATAAAAACTCTTAGAATCGTTTAAATGCCCTTATTAAAACCAAGGTTAAAAATACAATATTTAAACCAAGGAAGGGAAATTCGGCTATATACTAAAAATTAACCAAATTACTCTAAAATATTAGAGGAAATAAAATAAAATCAATTAGACAATTTAAACACATGGATTAACACAATTACTAAAGATATTTAAAAGAAAACCTTAACACAAGGATCTCTAAAGTAGCTCAAAAGGTTAGGGGTATCACATTAGTTCATCTAATTCACGATAAAGATACCAAAGAAATACCCAGTGCTTAATTTTCCACTATCTATTATGTTGTCTGTTTCTTCCTATAGTTCTTGGCATTTACCTGTTTGAGCTTCATGTTAAGAAGACTATTGATAAATACTTAACTAAGTCTGTGACTTTAATAGGAGCCCGTCCTTCCCGGTTGCTTTCTCCGAGCCAGGGCCATAGGACTTATGCCTATGATTGACCAGGTACGCTTACATTACGCTAAACTACCAGAACATTAATACTTTCATTTGTTTGTTTGGTAGTAACTACCTTGGCTTTGAATCCAGGGAGAGAAAGATGATAAGATCATTGCAGTGTGTGCTGATGATCCAGAGTATAAGCACTACACTGACATCAAAGAGCTTGCACCTCATCGCCTTTCTGAGATCCGCCGCTTCTTTGAAGACTGTAACCTTTCCAACTGTTGCATTTGAAATTTATTGCACAACTTTAGATGCTTAAGTTTATGAGATATTTATGTATGATAGAAGAGGTTTCTTGACATTTTTTACAGATAAAAAAAATGAGAACAAAGAGGTTGCAGTCAATGACTTCTTACCATCAACAAGTGCTATCGAGGCCATCCAGTACTCGATGTAAGTCAATCTTTAAAACCAATAAAGTCCTATCTAATTTTAGAGATTGCTAGGAAGGCAATATGTAGCTAAACAAGGTTGACCTTTTTATCCTAAACCAATCAGACTGGTATCTCCGTCAGGTTTCTGTTCCACATGATTTTGGAACCTTTATGCAGGGACCTTCATGCTGAGTATCTACGACAATCTTCCATCATTCCACCAACTGAAGTTTGTATGTTAAATTGATGCAGGGACCTTTATGCCGAGTACATTCTGCACAGCTTGAGGCGATAGTCACAGAGGCCATATATTTCATTTACTAGAATAAGTCCTTTTTATCAGTTGTTTTGAAGATGTTATGGGGAAAACTTCTTTGTTAATTGTTGTTTTTTGGTTATTCTTTTACTTGTTTGTTTGAGAAGAGGAATGATGAGGGACCCTTACATTGTGTGCCTCCATTGGAACTTTGTTCTCGCCGGAATCATATTGTTCTATATACTACCCTGTTTTTTTTAGTTTCAGGATCAGTACCAGAATGTCCTAAAGTTCTTAAAGTAATGAACGAACATTCTGTTTGAACATTTCAGGCTGTAAATACAAGGTCATAACGTCGGCATCTTGCATATATTTGCAAAAAGGGGCAAAGTAAATACAATGTTTTCCCGTCAACTGTTTGGCTTGCAACAATTATGTATGTTAATCATAACTTCGGCATCTTGCGTATGTCTGTTCCAAATACAGGACGAAATCTTGGAAAAGGATTTTTTTTTTCCAAAGCAAAGAGTCGTTTTATTCAAATAGTGAAAAGCCTCTCAAGGGGGATAAAAAACAAGAATCTGATTTAACAACTGAATCGGAATAAGTTCCAAAGGAACAACGCCATGGAAATAGTTGCACTTAGCAAGCACATGAGCGTTGGAGTTTGCCTGGCGTGAAGCTTTAACAAAGCTCTAGAAACGGCATCTTCCTCGTCATCATTTTGCGAATGACTTCAAGAGTGATGTCGAACAGGTGCTCAACCATAATAGTTCAACCATTATTACCATTGATCAATCACCTCTCATTGTTTATGAGAGGCCTCCCCAGTAGCCATGCGAGCTGCCATTGCATCAGCCATAGAGGGGGGATAGGATGAGCCACCTCAGTATGTGCCCATACTGCATTACGAAGATAATCATAGCAGATACAAGCGCAATGGCAGCAAAAGAGGACCAGATCGCTGCGTCAAAATTGACCTTTACACAATTGTGTTTGTTTCATATATTTTTTCGTGGGTGATAACAATGACAGTCATGGGCAGGTTGTAAAAAACAGAAAATTTCAGCATTTCATAAAAAATGGTTATGATGATCCATGCCATCATCCCGGTTGCCTTCTGGTTCAGGTTCGACAACGAGGGCGGTAATGTCATGCTAAAAACAACCTGCCCACTCAAATACCCGCAATTTTGGCTTTACATGAATATCTAACTGCAAAAATAGGAGATGCAAACACCCTACCTTTACCTTCACGAGTACATCTTATTTATGAGCTCCGAGAGAAGAACGACAGCAGAATCCTTTGCCTTTTTGACACTTGTCATAGGCTCTTCCACGCACTCATCTGTTCATCCTCAGTCAGTAGTATTCACTCGTCGATGAGAATGCAAAATGTCATATTTTTCTCCCTTAATATTTAGTCTTTTATACTTATTTTGTTTTTAAATATACTCATTATTCTTATGTTTTGATTTAAGATACAAATAGAGGCGTTACGTGCAAAATGAAGTTAATTGGGCGATTTTGGACAGTTTTGACATTGCTTTGAAATCTGGACATAACTCTCTCATAGGAGCTCTTATTGAGATGATTCAAGATGCTATGGAACGACAAGAAAATGATATACAACTTTCATGTTTTGAGTTTTGAGATATACTGGCCGCATGAAGGATGGAATCGGGCTTGAATTTGCGTCATCTGCACTGTTGACGTTCTGGAACATTCCATAGATTGCAATTCTGATATGCGGATCTGACCTGTTAATTTTGGGAAGTTTCCAGACCTGGTGTACGAAAATTCTAGAGGAGGACGTCACTTTCCTAGTTTTATTAGGTCTCTATTTTATTTTTAATATTTTCCTTAAATAGTTAGATTTGTATTATTATAGTTTAGAATATATTTGAGAGATTTGCGAGTGTTGCAACACTTAGGTTGAACCAGTAAAAGAAAAAGGCAGCTATCAAACTTCTGAACCAGACGCCTCTTTCTCCACTCTCTTCTAACTTCTCCTTCGCGTTTTCATCATGACCCTGAGTGGCTAAACTTTTATACTTGATTGAAGGGAAACATAAGCCTCAGAATCAGTAAAACCGTGAGATCTGATTTATTTTCATTGTTCAATTTATGCTTTTGAGTATTGAATGTTCTTATGTGCCTATTTTCATGATTTTCTCTTTCAATAACTAGGAGGCCTACTGCTAGTTTATTATTTGTTGCAATCTAATGATGGGTAAGATTTCAAATCTATAATTGTTTGATCCCTCTAATTTGTGAAGCAACAAAGATTTAATGATTTGCTGCGTTAGAAATCATTAGATCTTAGGAAGAACGACCGACTAAATTAAATGCAACCGCTTGTGTTTGTATTGTTTAGCTTCATCGATCTCTCTAATTCTTAAGGCTCCTACTCGATTAAACCTTTAATACTTGTCTTGGGTTATTTAGTAGTTAGAGTTAATTAGATCGCTTGTTTCCTAATTAAATGCGACTAAGGAGAGATAATAAAATAGTTCTAGCGGTGAATATTCAAAGTGTGAATTGATATATGCTTGCATCGATGATCAGTTGTAAAATTCCGATGGTGGATATTGACTTAGACCAAGATTAGTTCTTTTGATTGATTTCGATACTTTAATTTTAATTGTTCCCTAGTTGTTTTCTTAAAATTGTATTCGTTATACTCAAATTCCCTCATCCTTGTTCACGTATCATAAAACTAGGTTAGATACTCCCCGTGGGTCGCACCACTACATGTATTTGTAGGAGTATAAATTTTATTAATTTGGTTGCCGACAACACACCACTCCCACAGCAAAAGTAAACCGCTTTGCATGTGCAGGGCCATCTCTTCACGCACCTATGAAAGATAGCACAAAAAAACATTTTGTATCAGCAATTGAGTCACCTCTAATGTGCCATCCTAAATACCGGCAAAGAGTAGTAAAAAATCATTATATATCTTCACCGATAGAATGGCATGGGCCAATTTCTACGCAAGCATATATAATTCAATGTTTGACTCGTAAATGTTTGGTTCTCATTCTTCTTTTTTCTTCCCATTTTCATCCTCTTTCTCATTAGCTTCTGTCATGCCCTGAACGCTAGCCCGAAGGGGTTATTGACAGCTGCGAACATCCACTCAATGAATGTTCCAACGTTTTCTCTTAATCTTGCAGCGGAAATATTTTTTTTATACATACAACTGAGAGAGACGGCCAAGGAGATTTACAAAAACGTCTACTTACACAAAATGACTTCCCGTAATAGTGTAAGCATCTTAATTACATAGTATGGCTGCATGGCTGAGATATATGACCTAAGGGATTCCATCAAAACCTCTTTATATTGACCTACTCATAACATCTTTACATTACATCTCGAATCCTTATATACCTTACATTATTATTTAGCAATCTGCTGCCTCAGTATGATATCAAGCACTCTCAGGGCTTCTTGTGCATTCTCCAACTCCTGACCCGAGTGCATTCCCGATGGCCTATGACCAATAACATTACAATCTAATACTTACAAGTTAGGTAATCCTCAGGACTCCTGACACCTGGCAAAATCTGGAATGATACATTTTGAAAACTGTGAGTCAAAGGAATCAGTAAGGAAATGAACTTGTAAACATGCACTTGGAAACATGAGCTTATAAACATGAACTTGAAACTTGTAAATTTGAATTGGAAATCATGAACTTGTACTCATGCACTAGTAACAAAACATGAAATCGTGCACTTGTTAACATAAAGTGCTTCATGCATGATCATGACTTCTTGATGTGCATGTATGCTCATGTGTGCATATGCACATGCACTTGCTCTTGAAAACTTGTACTTGCACTTGTAAAGATCTTGATCTTGGAAAACATCAAATTCTTATCTTGTGGGCTACTTGCGCTCCATTTAACCCCTGGAGTCAAGGTTGTGCGTTCCCATCGAAACTGTCTCCCTTACCCTTGGAGACATTTCATTTGGTCGAGCTAGCCCTTGAAGTGGCCCCAGGCCTGATGTGTGAGACCCCGTTTATCTCTTTTGTTATTTTCCTATGTATTAGCTTTTAATTTAAATTATGAGGCTATATTTTTGGCCAATGTATGACCTAAGCTTTATGTTAAAGGTACATTAACTATTATGAAATTTTATTTCAAGAATTTTTCTTTAAATAATTTCTTTTTTTCATTGTGGAAGTTTAGTGCAAGTTTAAATTTTATTTTCCCTAAGATCCGAAATTTGCTAGGTAAGTTTCTTTTATGGATTTATATTTTTCATTTGCTTAGTATATCCCATAATCCATGAAATTAAATTATGAAGAGAGATTTACATACTATGGCCGAAAATAATTAAGTAGAAAATCATGAAATTCATGTAAGTATTTAAATATTTTTGTGTGTCTCTAATAGGTAGCATTGATCATCATTATGTGACCTTACTTATTAGTTTTGAATTATCATTAGAGATATTATATGATAAGCTATTAAATATATGATAAGCATGAAGAGGATTTAATTGATAAGCACACTTGCTTATCATAGTGATAAGCTAGCACAGTGATAATCTAGAGAGCTTTTAAGATAATAGGTTGTTGTGACTATCTTAGAGATAGGCTAGATCAATTATTTTGAGATAGGTTATCATGCTTATAAGTTGATAAGTTATGAGATTGAACTAGATAAGCTAAAGTGCTTATAGGAGATAAGTTAGAATGCTTATGTGTGTGACAAGAGTAACTAAGTTAGTTGAGTTGGAACCGAACAACATAAATGAGCTAAGAGATAAGACCATTCACGTGAAGTGCAAGGAGGGGGGAAAGACTTAAAGTTGTGGTCCATGTGAAGAGTTAAGAAGAGATAAGATAAGCATTTAATTGACAAGACAAGACAAAAGAAGAGAAAAGCTAAGCAATGGATGTTCACGTGAAAGCTAAGCCAAAAAGAGAGCAATTGAAGTGAAATGGGAAAGGAGCTTCACGTGGGAGGCTTGGCTTGGGGGGACAAAGGGATGAGGTGAGAGAAAGTGAGAGAAAAGGAGTGATAGGCACCATGCATTGGTCGGCCAACCCACCAAGATTCACCCCCCTTTTATCCTCTTGTCATTTTCAACTCTCTTGTCATTGTCATTGTCATAATTGAATATAGGGAGACCCAATTTGCTTTCTACGAATTCACCCCCACCCCTTCACATTTCAACTTCACATTTGCCTTGGCCGAATAGCACTTTCATTCAACTCTCCTTCTCTTTTTCTCTCTTGACCGAAACTTCTCTCTTTGGGCTTAAGTCTTGTTTCCTTCTTCTTGCAACCAAAACACTTCTCTAAGCTCTAGTTTGTTTCTCTTCTTTGGTGACCGAATCTCCCCCTTGGTTCAACTCATTTCTTCTCTCTTAGTGGCTGGAAATTTCTATTCACCTAGCCATCTTCCCTTGTTAGAAACTTAGCTCACTCTCTTGAAAACCAAATCACTTCAAGTTGCAAGCCTTGCCTTGTTTCTTCAAGCATCTTGAAGAACCTTCAGCTGCTGAACACTTCTCTTTTCCCCACCATAGACCTCTATTTTTGCACCTTGAAGACACAAATTTCAGCCCTTGGAACCATTCCTAAAGGTGGAACCGAAAGTTGGGGTTAAGGAAGGATCTTGGTGAAAATCGGGTGACTAGTGGAAGGTAGAGGTAGACTTGATTTTCACATGATGTTTTGCTTGAGTTCTTTATAATTTCACCTAAGATGTTTTATTATGCTAGGTGCTCAAGGCTTGTGTCCAATCATCAAGGTGAGGCCAAATATGGTTGTTGGTGCTAAATATTGTTGTTGGCCGAATGTCTCTCTTGGTTGGATCTTGAGTTTGTGCTTTGGTTTTTGCTAGATCTTGAGTTTAGAAAATCAACCCTAGGTTGTGTTGTGATGTTAGATCTGGCCATACAAACATGAGATCTGAACTTGAATGTTAGAAAGTGTAAAGGAATGAACAATACATGCTAGGAAAGTGTAGATCTTAACTCACATTACACTTGGCCGGATGTAAGTTGGATTGTTCTTTAGATCTCTTGCTGTTGAAGCTTCTAAATGCTAGATCTGGTCATGGTGGTTGTATATGATGAAGAGATGAGGTTGTAAGGCTCAATGCATGCTAGTTCGGTCTTAAAATGCAAAAGGAATGCATGTTGCAAGTTTGGCATGAAAGGTTGTGTTGGTTGGTGTTGGCCGAACCTTGTATGCCTTTGATCTTCAAATATAACTTTGTTTAAGTATAGATTTGATGAGTGGCCATGATATATGTAAGTTTAGTAAACATAAGCATATAAGTTAGTCTTAAAATGTAGAAGTTTGCATGCAAATCAAAAGAACCAAGGAAAACCTAATTATTCTATGAATATGGGTGTTGGCCGAATATGATGTATTGCTAGATCTTGAAGTTGTTTTGTGATTTGTAGATCCTAGGCTGTGAATCTGAAAATGGAGGATGAGATCACTATTGGAGAAGAAATTGTAGACAAGGAACACTTGAAATTGAGCATGGCCGAATGACCTAGTAAAAGAAAAACCCTAATGGCCAAACAATTAGTAATTTAAAATGTAATTTCATGTGATGTATAAGTAAAATTAATATTTTGGTTAAATTAATTAGAGATTAAAACCTATATTTAGTATTAAGAGAAATTTTGCAAGTTAGTTAAGTATAAATGAAGGAACTTAGACTTCGGATTGTTACTTGTTAAGGTAATTAGCAAAACTTGGATTTTGGTACCATTGGATTATCAATCTTGGACTTAGATGCTAATAGGATATGTTGATTTGTTAAATACTTTTCTTAAATGATTAATATGAGTTTTCTATTTAAACCCTTGAGAATGAGATAATATTTTTTCAGAAATATATTTTTGGGAAAAATCGAGTAATATACAAATATTTATCTTGTATGATTATGTACTTAATTCCTAGTAACTAAAAGGTGTTTGAATCGCTTGTCGGCGATCTTCGTACCTTTATTCATATCAAAGAGACCGAGGTAAGTGGAAATTATAAGTAGAAACTTACACTTTTATGAAAACTGGAATGACACGCTGCATTTATTCATGAACAAGCATGATATTTCGAGCAAGCATGACATGACATGAGCATTGCATGATTTTTCTAAAGTGAATTTTTATGCAATGTCGTATGGAAAGTTTTATGGAAAGACAAGTTAAGTCAAGGGGCTCTGGTCGGTACCGTACCATCATGATGGACACCCATACCGAAGGACGAATGCGAGAAGGATGAGTGAATCCTAAGAGGCTGTACAAACCACACTGAAGGACAATGAGAAGGTGTGGGCCTCCAAGGATCGTGTCTAGCCATCAGGCCTGGGGCAACTACGGGCTAGCTCGACCAAATGAAAAGTCCCCAAGGGTAAGGGAGACGGTTCCGATGGGAACGCACAACCCGGACTCTAGGGGTTAATTGGAGCGTAAGTAGCCCACAAGTTATGAAGGAAATGTTTCCAAGGGTCAGGGGCCAATTTCAAGAACAAGTTTATGTCTACAAGCAAGAGCATATGCATACCCATGACATGCATGTGCATCATGAATTATGATTTCTCATGATTAAGCAAGTTCAAGTCAAGAGCATGTTTTAAAGTTATGTTTTTCCCTTACTGAGTTTTTTTGACTCACGTTTTTAAAATTGTGTCATTCCAGATGCCTCAGGTGAAGGAAGTCAGGAGGACTACCTGACTTAGAAGGAAGCTTATTTCTATGTTTTGTTGTTGTGACTTGATCGATGACATCCGTCACTTGTTAATGTTAAAACATGTTATGTATGTATTAAGATGCAAGTTTATTGAGAACCTTAATCATGCTATGAGTTGGCTCGCTTCTCTCGCGATTCTGTATTTTCCGCTGTAAGTATGTATGTAAGAACGCTGGAGCTTTCCGGGGGATTGCTCGCGGCTGTCACGGTCCCTGCGGAATGGCGTTCGGGGCGTGACATGATGACTAGACACGACCCTTGGAGGTTCACACCTTTTCACATTTGTCCTTCAGTGTGGTTGCACAAACCTCCTAGGATTCACCAATCCTTCTCTCATTCGTCCTTCGGTATGGGAGTCCATCTTGATGGTACGGTACCGACCATAGCCCCTTAACTTAACTTGTCATAAAAATTTCTTGCTTTCATTTGCACAAATCTTTCTTTCATGCTTTTATGCAAATGTGTATGTTATGCCATGCTTGATGAGAAATATCTTATCATACTTGGTTATAAACAAGTTATGCTTGATAAAATAACATGTTATGCTTGTTCATAAAAACGTGCTATGTATCATTCCAGTTTTCATAAAAAGTAAGTTTTCACTTACCTCGATCCTCTCGATCTTAGAATGGGTCTTCCTCTACAAGCGAGTTACTTTCGTTACTTAACGCTTAAGGATAAACATTCAAATAGAACACACGAGAAGAAATACTTATTAACATTTCGATTTTTCAAAAGTACGCATCTTTGAAAATATGATTTCATTTACAAAAGATTTCTTTACTTAGCTTTCATAAAACAATTGAAGAAAAGCAATTAAAGACATACATCAAACATCTCCAATAAGGTTGCTAATGGGACCACTATGCAATTCACTTCATAATAACTAAGTACACTGACTCTTCCCATCGACATCATTGATTTCAAAGCCTATTCATGAAATTCGGCAATAACATCTCAGGCTAAGTATCTTAAGCCAAATCAGCAACCTATAATCCATCTAGCTTAATGTCTCTTATCTAATACTTTACATTATACCATGCCTGGGTTAAGGGCTATCGAATTCCCACCATCTTATCCTCAATAAACTTCTTAACTAGGCTTGGTCATCTAGCCTCAATGATAGGGTCTTACACATCTTCAATAGGAAATTCAAAAACTCAATATATCTAAAATTTAATAGGTCCCGCTCGAGCGCCTGTCGAGCGTCGGTCAAGCGCCAAGTCTCTGTCCAATTTTTCTCTATCCTCGCTCGAGCGGTGGTCAAGCGCCAACTTACTGTATGAAAAATTCCAAGGTCGCTCGAGCGCCTGACGAGCGCTGGTCAAGCGGCTCGACTCTGTATTACACATTTCCTTAAGGTCGCTCGAGCGCCTGTCGAACGCTGATCGAGCGTGATGATGCCTAAAATAGGGCACTTAAAACTACCTATTCTAACAACTCCAATATGATTTCCGACATGATTCTTGACCAATAACTAATATACACAATTTTATTTCATGCCTAAGCAATCTCCAAGCACATGGACCATTCAACCACATCAATGACTAACCTATATATAACTTCATTTCTCCATGATTTTTAACTAACCATTTTCTCATGCATATAATCCTTTCATATCCAATCCTTCAATCCCTTCCTCCAGCAACCAATTCACACCCCCAATCTCAACAACACATCACAACAGCTTCTATAGTCAAGAAATACTCAAAAGGAGACAAAATATAGCAAGTTTCGGCCAAAGGAAAGAGTTTCACTCTAAGGAATGAAAGATGACTGAACCTTACCTCCAACCACTTCAGCTTACGGCGGCACCTTGCCTACTATTGATTCATACTAATGTCATTTATAGGTTTACTAGATGTAAAGAATAGTCATTCAATTAAATTCAGCATATCATACTAAATCGTCCATATTTCTTGATTTCCCAATGGTGATCTTACAATGCAAAGTATTCTCTTGAGGATGCCGAAGCCATGAGAATTGGGTTCTAAACTGATCCTTACACTAATTTAATAACATATCAAAATTATAAGTAATTTGGAGCTCATTTGCTACTCAAAACATTTACCCGAAAATACAAGCTGCTGAGGACATCCAAGCGGGCAGCCCCAACGTCTCCAACTTAAAAATTCATAACTTTAAAGACATGGCTCCAAATAGCATGAAATTTATTTTAAACTAGTCTCATTTCATAGTTCAAGATTGAAGATAAAAATCACATACATCGGAATTACCATGCATTTTCAACGACACTTCATATCGGGTGAAAAATCCTAGGGCAACACTGCTGCTGCCTCCAGCTCGACCTCCTATTTTCAAAACACCATAACTTATGTATTATACCTCAAAATCACACGAATTTCACCTTAAAATGTTCTTCTTTCATAAACTTAAAATTCAAGACTAGACTCATAAAATTTGGACTTAAACTAATCACCCAAAAGGTATCCGAAATAAGCAACATTCTGGACGTGCAAGGCTGGTGGCAGCTTGACGTTTGGACCTTGAACAATGCATAACTCCCCCAATACTTATCGGAATCACCCAAGGTATGACTTAAAATCTTCATATTTCCTAGGCCTACAATCTAGGATCCTCTCAAGATCAAGGGATAAGCTCAATTGCATTAGAATACACTCCTAGTTCGAGCCTTGAAATCTGCAGAGGTTAATTCCAGCAACAACAATGATCTTCTCAACCTTCCAAACCTCCAACAACAAAAACCCCAATCTCTTCATGTCACAACCAACATCCAAGGCTAATTTAACATCTCATATCAGCGAACATTCTCTCACATTCTTTCTATTTTCACAACTCCAATTCAAATTTTACAACAAAACCATGATTCCATCCTTAAACTAAGCTATTGCATTTATCCCTCTTCTCTTGGTCTTTTTTTCAAACACCTAGGGTGCATAAATGGTTCTCTTGAACTATTTCCCAATGGTTTCATACAAAATCTACACTACTTCTTTAAGAAAACATGTAGATAAGGAGAAAATAACCTAACAAAATGACCAACAACAAGTGTTTTCTCCCAACTTCCACATCACCCACATTCATGCTAAAATCTTCAAAGACAATAACCCATACTCTAATCTAGCCAAACCATGGCCTCCAAGTTCCTTATTCACCAGCAAATCACAGCAAACACGACCTTAAGATCTTATATCATGAAAGAGTTCAAAAGAAATCACAACATCCACCTCATTCGGCCAACAGAAGAATTTTTACAACAAAGGGCCGAACTCTACCTTTCTCTTCTTCTTCTTCCTCTCTTCTTCTTCTTCTTCTTCTTATTCTTCTTCTTCTTCTTCTTCTTCTTCTTCTTCTTCTTCTTCTTCTCCTCCTCCTCCTCTTCCGTCGGTGTGTGAGGGTGTTAGGGCAAATGAAAAATGCGGTAGAGGGGGGGGGGGAAAGTGGCATGAAATGGCTTGTGGGAGGAAAAGACAAAGCTGCCCTCGCCCCTTCTTTCCCTTCTTCACGTGAGTTTCCATCTTTTCCCCCTCACTTTTCTTTTATTTTCTTTTATCTTATTTTCTGCTACTACATAAACTAACCCTAACATGCCTTCCCATCTTTATTTCAAGAAATCATACATTTTTCAAAAATCAAGCCCCTAATTAAATTCTTTGAAATATTTCAAACTTAGGGATATATTTCAACAATAAAATGATTAGCTTAATCAATCCCACATACTCAAATTTAATACTATTAAAACTACAACAATATAATATTTCAATTATAATTAAGGATGCATAAAAATACTAGGGAAAAATCCCACCTAGTCATGGTTTTAGATTAATTCGATCATATATGTCTTTCTCAATAATTATTGCACAAACTTAAGGGTCATAAGTTTTACAACGATAGAAATAAAGTCGGGGTCTCACAGCTTCTGCTTATGCAATTTCCTTGTCTCTTTCAAAGCAGCGTGTCCATTTTTAGCAGCTAGTTTCTGTGCCATCTTCTTTTGTGGATTCTGAGCAATTCCTACTTGGACACCTTCGATGAAGACTTCAACAGTAGCCAAATTTCCACTTCGACTTGCTTTGTATTCCAAGCCTTTAGCTTGTTGCTGACAACGTTCTTGCAGCTCACGCACGGGATGCATTGACAGTGTTTCTAGGGTAATCATTGGATGCAAGAGAAGTTTAAATGCCAGGAGACAGAAAGATCGCTATGATAAGATTTTCTATTAGCTCCTAACATTCGAATCCAGAAAGGAGAGGACAAAAACAAAAGAAAAGGAAATAGAATACTAGTTCCCTTTACTAGAACCAACCTTCCAAACAACTGCAGTATCACGCCCACTGTCAAGGAAAATGGCACCCGCGCAATGGATTCAACAAAATCACCAAGAACTTTTGGGGCTTTACAGTCACCCAAACCAAAGGAGTTGAACCTTGGCTTCAACAATTCATCTTGAACTTCTTTCACGAAGTCCCGAATCTGCAACTGAAGCCAAAACCACCAAGTCATGCATATGCCATATAAGCAATTAACTAGCTTTGGGCCAAGAGACTTATGGTAACAACTTAGCATCAAGTAATTCCCATACCTTAGGGAAGAAGGGGGCAATACCTTTTTTTCTTGTGCTGTGTGGGAGAGAGAGAGAGGGGAGGGGGAAGGGAATCATCAAACCAAGATGAAAATAACTAACAGCCAAGCTAACAACTGAAGTTTGTATGTTAAATTGATGCAGGGACCTTTATACCGAGTACATTCTGCACAGCTCGAGGCAGTAGGCATAGAGGCCATATATTTCATTTACAAGAAAAAGTCATTTTATCAGTCATTTTGAAGTTGTTATGGGGAAAACTTCTTTGCTAAATGTTGTTTTTTTAGGATATTCTTTTGCTTGTTTGTTTGAGAAGGAATTACAAGGGTCCCTTACAATGTGTGCCTCCAGTGGAACTCTGTTTTCGCCAGAATCATATTGTTCTATTTGGTTTCAAGATCTGTACCAGAATCTCCTCAAGTTCTTAAAGTAATGAACGAACATTTTGATTGAATATTTCAGGCTGTAAATACAAGGTCATAACTTCGGCATCTTGCATATATTTGCAAAAAGGGCAAAGTAAATACAAGGCCAGAACCTTCCTTTATGCTTATTAAAAAAATTATTCACTGTAAAAGTCAAATTAACGACTATTTCAGTACATTTTCGAAGTGCACTCTGCACCCCGACTATTTTACAAAGTTATTCTAAGTGGAACAATGAAACAACGCTAAAATTTTGACTTCACAAATTTCTTTAAAATATTGGCTTCCCAAATTTCAACCATTGATATAAAAGCCACAAGTACGCGTTTTGGCCGAGAAGTATTTTAAAACATTGGCTTCCCAAACTTTGAACATTTTATTTAACCTTATCGGCATATGTATTTCATGTAACACTAAAGAAATCACAACATCTAATACGTACACATTTGGACCATGACCTGTGTGCGGTTTCTTCTTTTCCCAAGTTCTCTCAGTAATCAAAACAAAAAAACAGAGCAACTCGGCAACGAGAAAGAGGAGACAGGAGAGTTGTGGGATTTGGGAGATTTAGACGCTGGGTTTGAAATGGAGGATTTATAAAGAAAATTGAAAAAAATGTGTGTTCCAATTGTATCAGTCGGAGGTTGGTCGTACAACCTATTTAGTGGTCCAACCGGTACAGCTAAAGAGAGAAAAAAGGGGTAGAGACCCGTGAAGCATTGGATTTGTGACCACTCAATCCCGACCATAGGTCCGGATGTGCTTTCTTTCCAACTTAAACATAATCCAGACCGTAGGGGTATAGTGCAGAGTTAGGTTTCAAACTTAGGACCTCGGTTCTGATACCATATTCTACTTATCGCAAAAGCTTAAGCTGATAGAAATAGAAAGTTTTTTTATTATTTGAATTAGAATTAATTATACAAACAGTCCCTATGATATAAAGTTTTGACAAAAAGGTCCTTGTGGTAAGCGTATGTACTTTTTTTTTGCTCGAAAGCTATCAACCATGCATTAAAAAGCCATTAAAATAGAGGGGAATCCGAGTCACAAAGCAGTGGTAAATGTTTGTACAAATTGAACCCTGTGGTCAGTATATATTAACAAAATGATCCTTTCATCTTAATTCTGTCTTCTCTCTTAATGCTATATGTTGATCTTAATTAAATCTCCAGCCAACGAGTCATATGCTACTAATCCAAAGCTTAACATCAAGTGCTAAGAGAGATGATGAAACTAAGATTAAGAGACCATTTTATTACTATACACTGATCACATGGACCAATTTCGTACAAAATTTTACCACATGTATCTACCATAGGGATAGTTTGTATGATTAAGCCTTTGAATTATATTCTCTTAACATGCTTCAACAACATATGCCGATATGCGGGTGTCTTGCTGGAGAGCACTCTATTTGAACTAGAGTCACCCTCAAGCCCACCATCTTCCATCTCATCCTCTTCATAAGCATTACTACACCGATCCATCCCACGCCCAGCCTCAGGAAATGATCTATCCTGATCAAATAAGGACGAGTCTCCATCCTTGGTATCCTCATCAAAGACGCCCGCAGGACCCCCGGAAAGGATTCCCTCCTAATAGGAATTACCTAATGGGTCCTAACAGACCATTGGATGGATGACAACACATTAATGAATCCATCCAATGGTCTATATTAAAACATCCAAAAAAAGCAAAATGAAAAAAAAACTTTAGATGGGATATAGACCATTGGATGGATTCATTAATGTGTTGTCATTCATCCAATGACTTGTTAGGTTCCATTAGGTAATTCCCTCTCAGGAGGGAATCCGAATCCCAGGACCCTAGGAGTAGCGCAACGAGAAGGAGCAAACTGGTCTTTTGTCAAGTCTCACGTATAGACACGAGGCAGTTCCCCAAAAAATTGACCTCCCACATTGCTCGTTGAGTCTGGAAAAAATGAATGATAATATTATAAAAATATATAAAAGAAGAGCCTAGTGCAGGGTTAAGAATTCGCTCCATCCATATTTTGTTTCTTCTCTCTGCTAAAGAATGTACCTAGCTTTCTCAAGACAATCTTAGGTACGTCTGCGCTAATCCTTTCTTTGTTGTTGCAGGAAAAAGTTATGGTCTTTTCCTTGGATAGCTTGTTTTTGATTTTTTCCCAGATATTGATTCTTCATTTTCCTGGTCTTGAGTTCTTTGGTTCATGTGGATACCCATGAAATCTTATTATTTTACTCTCATATATTGTACTCTGTTTTTTTCTCTTTGCTAAAGAACATACCTAGCTTTCTCAAGACAATCTTAGGTACGTCTACGCTGATCCTTTCTTTGCTGTTGCAGGAAAAAGTTCTACTCTTTTCCTTGGATCGCTTGTTTTCGATTTTGTCTCAGATATTGATTCTTCATTTTGTTACATGACCAAGGGGCAAGGGGTGCAAGGTAGAAGGATGAGAAGACATGGGTAACTAGGAAGACAAAGTCAAGACAAGCAGGTGTTGGAGAATGTTCGAGAAAGGGTGAAGAAATGCTTAGTAATCTGAAGGCTAAGATGTGTTGGTCGAATGGGCCACTATTAAGTATTTTGGTGGATTGGGTTACAAGCCATAGGTTAAGAGCTGAAGGTATGAGCTATTGATTTAAGGGCCCAGGTGGTTATCACAATTGAGGGCATAGCTGTCCGCACTTACAAGAATTCTGTTAGACAATTTATTCCTTTTCTAGAAGCTTATTTAGAGTGACGGTTTTCCTTGGAAAGATACAGAGTAGCTCATTGTCACTTTCCTGTTTATTCTCCCTCTCTATGGAGGTTAGCCAAACCTCGAATTTGGCTTTATCTTTTCTTTGAAATACTATTGCATTTCAGTATTATTCACTCATACATATCCAGTGTTAACATCCATTTCAATTCAACTCTAGAAGACTGTTACATTTGGTATCAAAGTTCGATCCAACTATGGCTGACACCCGCTATAAGGAGGTTGTGGAGAACGTAGACCTGTTGAAAAGAGAGTACAATGATCATCGACAAATGATGAGGGAGCTAACAAAACAAGTTACTGCACTTACTGTCAATATGCATAAGCTGCTCAAATGGAAAGAGGAGGAGCAAGGAGAGATGGTTGTGGTCGCCAAGCAGAGTTCCATACCTAGAGGATATAGAGGTGGAGATTCGGGAGGAACACCATTTAGGCCAGCCAGACTTGATTTTCCTAAGTTTGATGGGACAGATCCTAGTGGCTAGTTGTATAAGACTACACAATTATTTAACTATCTCCAAACACCCTTTACCCATCGTTTGCTATTAACCTTTTACCACATTGAGGGACAAACCTTAATTTGGTTTCAAGATCTAGAAAGTTCTAGAGCCCAACAAAATTGGGACGAGTTTGTACAAGCCCTTTTGACCAGACTTGGGTCAAGTTCATGTGATGACCCCATCAAAATGTTGACTCGACTCAAACAAATTTATAGTGTATAATTGTACAATAGTCAGTTTGAAACATTATGAAATAGGTTGAAGGGCCTATCAGAAGGGTACAAACTGAGCTATGTTTTGAGTGAGCTCAAGGATGAGATAAGGTTTCCAGTTAGAATGTTTAATCCCCCTGATCTAATTACTGCCTACGGTTTGGCCAAGATCTAGGAGGAGCATGTCTTGACAGTAGAAAAAAAACAAGGGTATTCTACAAACTCTATTCCACTACACCCCAAACCACTTGCCACATTCCACCATCAACCAACAGCAACTAACAAAGACTTACCCGATCCATAAACTGACACCATTCCAAATGAAATAAAGAAGGGAGAAAAAGCTATGTTACAATTATGATGAAAAGTGGACATCCAAAATGTTTGCAAAAATCCAAAACTATTCATAATGGAGAGTTGGGAACCGAGTGAATTAGATGAGAATGAGCTTGATGATGCTCTCAAAATGGAAGAATAAATGGACCTAGAAACTATTAGGGCAATCCAGAAATCTCCCTAATGCTTTAACAGGTTCCCTAAATTAGAAAACTACGAGGGTGGTTGGCAAAGTGGTTGGACAGAAGGTAGTCATCCTCGTTGACTCAAGGAGCACTCATAAATGTCTAGATCCTTCTATAGTGAAAAAGGGTCAACTAAGGGCAGAAAAAGGAGAAGAGATACGGGTGAGAGTGGCGAATGGTGAGTTGCTCACTAGTGAAGGGAAAGCTGATGCAGTGAAGGTAACTATTCAAGGCCACAATTTCTTAACTGACCTGTATGTATTGACTTTAGCCAGTTGTGATATGCTGTTAGGAGTGCATTGGCTGCGAACTTTGGGACACTTTTGAGGAGCCTACATGTTTACCACCAACCAGATCTCATGATCATGCCATTGTACTAAAGGAAGGGACACCTCCTATATCGGTAAGACCCTATTGATACCCTTTCTTTCAAAAAGAAGAAATTGAAAAAATTGGAGTTATTAAAAACAGGAGTTATCAGATTGAGTTAAATCCTATTTTCGTCCCTTGTTTTTCTAGTAAGGAAAACAGATGGATCATGGAGGATGTGTGTAGACTATAAAGCCTTAAATAAGGCAACCACAAAAGATAAGTTTCCTATACCAGTGGTGGATGAACTTTTGGATGAATTACATGGAGCCAAGTTTTTTTCTAAGCTGGATTTGAGATCCGGTTATCACCAAATCAGGGTCAAACCTGGAGACGTACATAAGACAACCTTCAGAGCTCACGAAGGGCACTATGTGTTCTTAGTCATGCCTTTTGGCTTGACCAATGCTCCTTCAACATTTCAGAGCCTAATGAATGAGTTTTTTTGACCTTTCCTAAGGAATTTTTTATTAGTTTTCTTTGATGACATTTTAATCTGCAGCAAGACTTGGTAGGATCATTTACAACACCTCCAAGCAATCTTGGAGACTCTGCGAAAACATCAGCTATACGTAAAAAAATCTAAGTGCAGGTTTAGGTGCCAGGAGGTGGAATATCTTGGGCACATAGTTTCTAATTAGGGTGTTAAGGCTGACCCCTCTAAAATACAAGCTATATTAGATTGCCCTTTTCACACTACTCTAAAGTCCTTCAGAGGTTTTTTGGGCCTAACCGGGTACTATAGAAAATTTATAAAGGGGTATTAAATAATTGCAGGTCCTCTCACCGCCCTATTAAAAAAGAATGCCTTTGGATGGTCTACTGCAGCCACTAAGGCCTTTCAAAATCTTAAATCTGCAGTCACAGAACCACCAGTCCTAGCCCTACCAGATTTCTCTAGCCCATTTATCCTCGAATACGATGCTAGTGGATTAGGCATTGAGGCTGTCCTAATGCAAAATGGGAGGTGAATTGCTTATTTCAGTCAAGCCCGTAAGGGAAAAACTGCAGTAATGTCTACTTATGAAAAAGAATTGCTAGCAATAGTATCAGTAGTCCAAAAGTGGCGCCCCTACCTAATTGGACAGACCTTTACAGTGAGGACAGATCAACAGAGCCTAAAGCATCTACTGGAGCAGAAAATTTGGACCCTTTTTAGCAAAAATGGTTAACCAAACTGGTGGGGTACGATTTTAAGGGTGGAGTACAAGAGTGGCAAGGAAAACAAGGTGGCTGATGTCTTGTCCAAGAAAGAAAAGTTCAACATCTCTATCAACCATCTCAGTCCCAACAACTCAGTGGTTGGATGAGCTAAGGGAGAGCTATCTCGAAGATTCAAAAAGGAATTGCTAGCTAAGTGGGAGAGAAATGAATTGAACCCAGTTCTTTACAACCTTAGAAATGGCATACTTTCCTATAAGGGAAGATTATTTGTAGGGTTAAATAACAATTTATGGGAGGCATTGATGTAGCAAGCCCATGCATCTCCAGTGGGAGGTCACTTAGGATATGACAAGTCATTACACAGGCTCAGACGTGATTTTTATTTGCTAGGGCTCAAACAACATCTTAGAAAATTCATATGGGAATATACCATCTGCCAACAAAACAAGCATGAAAATGTGGCCCCTAGGGGCCTACTACAACCCCTAGCAGTTTTATGATACTCTCATACATGTTCTATGATACTTACATGTGTTTGTAATTACTTACACATCATTAAGTACTAATAAAATTTTCATACTCTATTAGTACTCAGTACTTAATACTTAACACTCTTATACATGTACTAAAAATATTTTCATACTCCTACACATGTGCTATAATATATCTATAGTTAATAAAATTATGCTTATAATTTAATTACATATCATTTAAGTAATAATCACATTATCTTTAAATTTTGGAGAAAGTCGCTCGAAAAGAAAAAGTATCGTTTGAACCTTAAAAGGTAAAAAAACAACGTTGTTTCACTATCGTTTGTGCCTCATTTTGGTGTACCATTCTCAAATAATCAAAAGCGTTCAAACGGCCACCACGAACACAAATACCTACCACAAACGAGACCGTGAGCCCCATTTTCCCCAACCTCTAAAAAATACCAAATTAGCCCAATTTTATTTTTACTCTGTTTGTTATGTTTTTTTTGTCTTATTTTGGTAGGAAAATACTCAATGATGGAGCTTGCTCGTGTTTCGAGGAAAATACTTAATTTGGTTGGCCAAAATGTTCTGCCTCCTTCCTTTTCATGCTTCACAGGGTTTCTCAAAGAGATAATGGCCAACTGTCTAGAAAAAATATCTCATAGTCTTTGTCTGAACCCTAGCTATGATATAGTGTTGTATCGTTAGGGACCTCAAATCTCGGCCGTAGGATCACACAAAAAAAATCTTTTTCTATTAACTCCCTTATATTCTTTTATTCCGAATTTTATGTTTCTACTAATTGTGATCATGTCCATTAATATATCACAATTTACCCTCGAGTATTTGAGATTGATTTGTGAAATCCCTTCTGCTAACAATTATTCTTTTATTTATTCTTCCACCATACTATATTCCACATCAGTCAATAAGACCAGAATCATATTACCAATTAAGTCCCTACTCATATAATTCTCAATTCAAAATTTGTAACTCATTGGACTATCAATTGTTTCCAAAGCAATTTCACAAATAAATAATATATATATATATTAATTTCGTATTTTTTTTTTCACAAAATAACATTGGCAAATGGATTATTTTTTAGTCCAACCCTATACAAATATATTGAATATACTACCTCATCAAGTATACAATAAATAGATCCATATAAACCTCTCAGGTCTAATGATACAATAAACCAATTGTACTGAATACATTCTCAACATCAGTGATCACTTCGAGAAGATGTTCATATTTGATCTCGTTCAGTGCATATACTCTTACAGTTCACCCAATTGTTTGCTTAAGGTCACTACTTCAATGATGAAGTCTATCATCCTATTAAATAGAGGCAAACGAGTGTAGACCTATCTTACATCAATATGTACCTATATCTATAACAAAACATCAAGTGACAAGCAACCAAATAGTCATATTTTCCGCTTTTGATTCATTAATTATTGGCATGACTTTTCTACAATGTTACTCAATAATATCTGTACAACATCTTATGTCACAACATATTATTTAATAAATAAATATAAACATGTGACATCTATATAAATAATTTTTAGGGTATTATTCTTACATATTCAACCCCCTATGCATCATAGACAAAGAAACTTGTTTGTGAAAAGCTACAGATGGGAATTAGAAGTAAGCAAAGAGATGGACAAACAGAACTTTCCTACGATATCGACGATTGTTCTTCCATTGGTGTATCTTCTTGTTGGCTCTCCGATATCAATCCCATTGGAAAGATAATTACCCTTGGAGCGACTCTCAAAGTTTAGAGGAGAAGAGAAGAAATTTTAAATTTGAGAGAGAAGGCATTAGTGGCCGGAGCAGGAATAAAGAGTGAAATTTATGAAGTGTGAACAATGGTTGTGGGAGGTGAGCTAATTCGTCCCACGTTAAGCCCTTTGCGATAAGAGGGCAATTCTTTTTTCTTTTAGCTTTATACTTTATGTTTTATATTCTATGTTGTTTAATGATTCTTTTTCAAAAATATGGGTGGGTCTGTATTTGCAACCAAGAGGCAGAATAATCTAAAGAAGGGAATAATGTACAGAATCTAACATCATTTAACAATTTTTGATTACTTAAATATATTATTTAATTTTTGAAATGTCTAAATTAGCAAAAATAGTATATATATGAATTTTATAAACTATATTTAATCACATAATAAGCTAGTTTCCTCGGGAAAAAAAATACTAGTATAATATCCGTCTAAATTTTCCACCCTGTTATTCACATTTCCTATTACTGATAATATAATCTTGAGCCCAAGAAAAAAAAGATAATATAATCTTGAGAAGATTATCCTTTCCCATTTTTGTTATTTTTAACAAAACAAAATAGGTATTGCTTAGGAAGTTGCTGTCTTTTAAGTTTCTCACAATTTCAAAATGTGATTCTTTGTTAGAAAACCATAGAAGTCAAGATTAATTTCGGTTGCTCTTTTGTCGGTTGGCTGTCGATTTCTTCTCTGTTTCTTAACAATAGATAATTGGATTATAAAAACTTTCACAATAATTTTTCCTTATTTGACGTGTATAGAACACTTACATCTGGTAAAACATCATGTATACAGATTCAGAGAAGAGAATTTCAGAAACTAATAATAAAGATACAAAAACGGGACCACCTATAATAGAGTCACATGTGGATAGATATCCAATTCTCTTCTGTGAGATTTGCAAAGTCAGGACTCATCTTGACCATCTGCTTATTTTTGTGATCAAGACGTAAAACTTAAGCCAAGAACTTTCTTGTATACTCAACCCCTGCACATTGGGTTCTGCAGGAAGGGGAATTTGTCCATGGCTTTGTTGCACAACAGAGTACTTGTAGGTGATGTGCTTAGTAAATTTACAGCACCACCTAATTACACAACCAACAAAAGTAAAAATGTACAATTAGTATAAGAGGTTAGACATCTGGTTCTCACAATCATGATGGTTCCTATAGTTTTTTTTTAATATGGCATCAAAATAGCCGGCTCTAGTTTAGATGGTGACCAAAGGATAAAAACAGTAATAAAAGCATAGCTGGCTATAGTTGTTTTCAAGATACTCGTTGACTGCCTTTGGACTTGATAGAGAAGCCAATTGTTGTTCACTTAGTTTCATATTTGCCTGTATCGCCATAATACTAGAGTGAGAACTGATACACGCACAACTGAGAAATTGAGAGAAAGTTGAAATTAAAATATGCATGTAGGAAGAGTAATGAAATTAGATAACCTTGACACGACACATTTTTCTCCATGTACCAACCTGTATCTCTAGAATTTTGGCTCCATAAAGTTGCCTGCCTTGTTCCTCAAACAAGGATTGAGGGAATATCAACTTCTACCATCTGGAAAGTACCAATGCTTACACACACATGCAAACTCAAAATTAAAAATAAAATAAAAAGGAGATACTTTTAAAGTAGGGATTTGATTTCCCGTAATTTTCTTGATTGATTTATCAGTCCATTACCTTCTGTGTACATGCCAGCTACATAGGTCCCATCAAATTATAGATGTTGAGTTGCTAATGTCATCTAAGTGTTCCAATGTGCACTCGGGAATATTCAGAGTATTGCAGAAAACAATTTAACCATTCTTTGACTGGTTGAATAGGCTGATAAGAACAAGGAACACTTTAGCTGCAACCATAAAATCCTTTGTTTTTCCCCTAGTACAAGATCCGATATATACTTTGTCAATTTTCACACCTTTGCATTCTCTTGCTAGAGCCAAATTATCTGGAGAATGTGGCTGCAAAAATACATAAACATAACTACTTAGAAAATGAGACAAGGAGAAATATGTCAAGAACCAAAATGAAAGACATACTCTTAGGAACATCAAATATGTCATCACCACGAATAGAGTGTCCCAAGTGACAGGAAAAAAAAAAGAAGAAAAGAAAAGAAAAGAAAACTTAAGGATGTGTTGTCTTCGACAACTATTAATTATTCAACATTGCTACCAATGGTTCTAGTTTTGAGACCTGAAATATGTACCAAGTCTTTTTTTGCAGTAATTTTTCTCTTCGAGTAATTAGCACAAGTTATCTTGATAATGGCAAATTAACCTACCAATATTCGTCCATGGGGCCGTTTACCTTCTGTAGCTCATCCAGTCACCCCTACCAGTCATTTTGACAAAACAACAAATTCCAGTGAATGCGTGCTCCAGTGAAACATAGTGTACATCTCCTTTACTTCATCAGTTATCTGACTTGATCTTTTCAGATTGAAGAATAAGAATGTTTAGAACAGGAAAATGGAACTCCTTTTGAATCCAAGTCAGAGGTTTAATATATTCCAACCGAAGACTTTGGATGTACTGATGATACCGATACTGAATCAGACCTAGCTCAAACCAATTTGGGCTGGGCATGCATAATCACACTTGCATCAAAGCCCAACAACAATGGTTAGACCCATATCGTATTAAGCCCAAGAGAAGGAATCATGATACGTGTCATGGACAGTTATAAAACAACTTATAACGTGCGGTAATTCCACGATCCCAACGTTCCCGTGATCAATGCAAGTACCCGTTAAGAAGACGTATGAGGAGCATATCGCGGGACACAACGTTATAGGGATTAGATTCCAGCCAAAAAGGGAAATATGTGAACGTGGAATAAACGCTATAAAAGGAGAAGATGATAACTGGAAGAGGTATACGACATAGAAAAATTGAATAGTGAACATTCGTATAAACAAAATACTGACTCAAGCATCAGAGGTGCCTTACCCCGGTGTCCGAAGTCATTTTTTTTTAATTTTTACAGAAGGAGTTACGCAAAGATCAAGGTGCATTTACTCTGACGTGTTGACCATAAATCAACTGATTCATCAGTTGGCGCCATCTGTGGGAACATTTTAGTTCTTATGGTAAAGGTTTGTGATGACCACCAAGAGTAAAGGAAAGAAGAAGATTGTAGGAAATCTGGAGCCTCTTCCGTAATTAATTGAAGGGTTAGTCAAATCCATCCATGATTAGTCCCACGCCAACCAAGAGCCAAATCATCATGACAGGCAATTAGGAGAAGCATCTATCCAAGGAAGACGTAACAGAGACATGGCGAGGATGATCGTATACCACACCACAACAGAGACTCTCGCTCTCCACCAGGACGGAATGAAGACGCTGAAGGAGTCAACGCTTGGTTGGAAGAAGTTCTAACCGAGTTGGAAAGAATGAGACAAAAAGTGGACTGGCCACCACAATCCTCTCTAGAAAACATGATGCACCAGGTGGAATCTCCGTTCACACCAATAATCTTGGAAGTACGGTTACTATCCAATTTCAGCATGCCTGTCATCGACAAATACACAGGAGCCATCGACCCACTCGATCACTTAGAAGGCTATCGATCGTAGATGGACCTGTTGGATACCCAAGATGCTATCAAATGCAAGGCATTTCCTGCAACGCTATTAGGATCAACTTGTATCTAGTTTAGTAGGCTAAGGCCGAATTCCATTTTGAGCTTTAAAGAGCTCAGCAGAGCATTCGTTAGCTACTTCATAGCGAGCAAGAAGCAGAAAAAGCCAACAATCCATCTCCTCTCTACCAGGAAAAAGTAAAATGAGAGTCCACGAGATTATGTGGCATGCTTTAACCAAGAGAAACTCAACGTGGAACATCCAGAAGACAAGGTAGTTGTTACCGCCATAGTAGCTAGACTAATTGACGGAAGATTTTCCTTTTCCTTGGGAAAGAAACCCCTGGAAACCTTTGGAGAATTCATGAAAGAAGCACAAAAATATATGAATGCGAAAGATATGGTGATTCTTGTACACAGTAAACCATCGATCAAGGAGAAGCGATAGCCTAAAGAAGAAAAGAAGTGGTTTCAGCTAAGCCTTCTACAATGGAGAGAGACCAAAGAATGGAACCTCGAGTTGAACCGCGAGTAGAACGACCGAGGATGCAGACACGCCCCTCAATGTGCATCCAAGAAAGATCCTTATCGAAATCCAAAATGATCTCGAGATACAATGTCCTCTAAAAATGCGATCAGACCCAGATAAGTAGGATGAACGGAAATTTTTTCATTTCTACAATGACCACAACCGCGACATGGATGGGTGTATACAACTAAAGAGACAAATTGAATCTGTCATTCAACAAGGACATCTCCGACACTTCACCACAACTAGTGTGGGAGAACCATTCAGAAGGGAAGCACGAGCACCCAACAATCTGCGTTTCATACCCTACCAACAAAATGAAAGAGAACTCTGGGAAGATCGTCGAGGAAACGAGGGCCCCGAGACAAGAAATAAGACCAGCGGAAAAACATTCCCCACCGAGAGTAGTGGGTGAAATCAGGGTCATCTATGGAGGCCTCGCTGTAGGAGGATCTTCAAAATCCTTAAGGAAGACCTATATGAGACAGCTGTCTGTTGCAAAAATAAGTGACAGACCTCGGCGTTCGTTATTGGGAGAAGAAAAACCCATCATGTTCACAATCAAAGATACAATAGGAGTTGAGTATCCACATGATGTTGCCCTAGTTATGGATGTAATGATAGAAAACTATAAGATCCGACGAATATTCACGACACCAGAAGTTTCGCCGACATCCTATATGCTACTGCACACCACCAGATGAAGATGGGGAGAAAAGTGATCAAACATGAAAGTACCAAACTCATTGGATTTACTGACCACCAAGTGCATACTCTTGGGATAACATAACTACCTTTCACCATAAGAGAGTCTCCATATGAAGCATCGCTGTCCTTTACATTCCTAATCCTTGAGGGAGAATCTTCATATAACGCCATTATAGAATGAGTCACGCTGAACATATTTCATGTTGTAGTGTCAACCTATCATCTGAAAATGAAATTCCCAACCGAGGTAGGAATATGGGAAGCAAATAAAAAACGAAATGTGGTAAGGAGCTGTTATCTGTCAGATACTCAAGCAACCGAAAAAACTATGGCGCCATAGAACATCGAGAGGAGTTTTCGAGCACAACGGTGGAACCCTTAGAAGAAATACAGTTGTGGGAAAATTCAAAGGAAAAGACGTTCAAGGTTGGCACCAACTTGTCTAAAGAATCCAAATCAATCCTCATGGATTTCTTGCAGGGAAATAGCGAAGTCTTCGCTTGGTCACACGAAGACATGCCAGGAATAGATCCAAAAGTTATCACTCACAGGTTAAACATACGACCTGAGGTCAAGCCGGTCATACAATGTAAGAAGAGTTTCGCCCCAGCACGCTGTCAAGCAATCAAATAAGAGGTTGCAAAGCTTATCAAATCCCAATTAATCAGGGAGGTTGATTGGTAAATGTATTCATGGTAAAGAAGGCGAACGGAAAATGAAGAATGTGCGTGGATTACACTGGTCTGAACAAAACTTGCCCAAAAGATTGTTATCCACTCTCGAGAATTGATTCCTTAATGGATTTAATGGTGGTACACCAACTCTTGAGCTTCATGGAAGCCTTCTTAGGATACAACCAGATCAAAATGCATACATTGGACCAAGTGTGTTCCTCATTTACAACAGATCACGAGACTTATTGTTACCAGGTAATGTCTTTTGGTCTGAAAGTGCGGGAGCTACTTATCAAAGATTGGTCAAACTAATGTTCCATAATCATATAGGGCACAATATCTAAGTCTACGTTGATGATCTGTTGGTTAAAATACGAGAATCAGTACACCACGTCACTGACCTTGCTGAAGCCTTTGACATATTTTGAGCTTACAAGATGCGCTTGAACCCTGCAAAATGTGCCTTTGGAGTATCCTCCAGAAAATTTCTAGGACTCCTCATGACTTACAGGACAAATAGCCGCTTTGAACAGGTTCGTCGCTCCTGCCATAGACAAATGTCTGCCATTCTTTATAACATTTTGGAAAGCCTTCGAATGGATAGAAGAATGTCAAATAGTATTTGATGAGTTAAAGAGCTACCTCGTGAATCCCTCATTCCTGAGCTTCCATGTGCCAGGAGAACCTCTTTATCTCTACCTTACCATCTCGGATGTAGTAGTAAGCACCACACTCATAAGAGACGACACCAACATTCAGCGACCGGTATACTATGTGAGCAAAGCATTGCAAAGAGCTGAACCCCAATATCCCGACGTCGAAAGCTCGCATTAGCTGTTATCATCTCGGTAAGGAAGTTGAGGCCATACTTCTAGGTGCACCTAATAGTTATTATGACAGATCAACCGTTGCGGCAAACTTTAGGAAAACCGGATGTCTCGAGAACATTGATCAAATGGTCCGTGGAACTCGGAGAGTTCAACACAAATATCAACCACGAACTGCGATTAAGGGATAAGTAGTTGTTGACTTTGTCACTGAGCTTACAACCTCGGCATCCCAAGAAGAGACCCCCAAACCGAAGTCATTGGAGATCTACATATATGGTCCTTCAACTGCGAGGCAGGGGTGTGGGGATAGTTATTGAGATACCTGAAGAAGAGCGAATTGAGTTTGGGATCAAGCTGGAATATTCATCCACGAACAACGAAGCTGAATATGAAGCCCTTATAACTGGTCTTCTCACAGTAGAACTTCTAGGAGGAAAGTATCTCAACATACATTCATACTCTTAATTAGTGGTAGGACAAGTTACGGGAAACTTTGAAGCTCGGGATGAAAGAATGGTGACTTACCTGAATATCCAGAATTTGTACGATTGGCGAAGTGGAACCTGGTGACTAGAAATTACCGATCATAAAGACACTGCGTGAGGAAGATCCCGACGTTGATAAACAACAAAAACATAATTTCAAAAGAATAGCACCACGGTATATCATCATAGATGGAAATTATATCGCTGAAGTCTATTTAAGCTTCTACTACGTTGTCTCAACACCGGAGATGCAGGATATACACTTCGGGAAGTACATGAAGGGATATGTGCGGAAATGCGAGAAGTGCCAAAGATTCGCCAACCTTATAAATACCGTGGCGGAGAAGATGATGATTGTCAGTGCCCCATACCCGTTCATGCAATGGGGAATCTACATCCTTGGTCCTTTTGCATAGGACAAAGATAGTTGAAGTTCTTGATAGTTGCTATTGACTATTTTACAAAATGGGTGGAAGTCGAGCCATTAACAAAGATCACCAAACAAAACATCGGGAAGTTCGTTTGGAAAAAATCATCTGTTGTTTCGGGTTACCCCGAGCCATAATCATTGATAATGGCAAACAGTTTGACAACAAGAATTTTTGGGATTTCTATGAAGAACTCAATATTGAGAACCACTACTCATCTCTGTACTATCCGCAAGCCAATGGGCAGGTAGAACTAGCAAATTGATCCTTGCTGAAAATCATCAAAACAAAGCTCGACGATCACAAGGGTTCGTGGGAAGAGGAATTACCAGGGGTACTATGGGTACACCGCACCACTATCAAAACACCAACAGGGGAGACCCCATCCGTTCTCAACTATGGAACCGAGGCTATAATCCTGGTTGAAATAGGAGTTCTTTCACCACGGGTGATGATTTTCACTCACGAAAGCAATGAAGAAGAAAAGAAGCACGACTCAAGATGGAAGCATACAAACAAAAAATTGTCAATTATTACAATGCCAAGTTTAGGCCACATCATTTTATCCTGGGAGACTTAGTCCTCAAAAAGATATTTCTCGAAACGAAGGATCCACAACAAGGCAAGGCACACCCAAACTGGGAAGGGCCGAATTGTGTTGTCGGATTCAAGTGACCAGGACCACACTATTTGGAGGACCTTTAGGGAAGAGCACTATAACATCCATGGAACTCTATTTACCTTAGAAAGTATTACATATAAAGCGCCTCTATTCTATCTATCACCATGTTTTTACACTTATGTTATGATTTGATATTTTATTACTATTTGTTATAAATGAAAAATCCGAAGTTCTCTTCAAAATTACTTGTCAAATGAACAATAATGGAGTATATTCGTCAATTCAAGAGTAAGATGACCTCGGAGGATCCCAGTTGCCAGTCGCATCCACAAAAGACTTAGTTGAATTAAGGTTCCCAGTCTCCGTAAGAGTAAGACGACCTTGGAATCCCGGTTCCCAGTCGCATCCATAAAAATACTTAAGAGAACTAAGGTTCCCATTGTCCTTAAGAGTAAGAGATCTCAGAGAGCCCCAGCTCCCAGTCGCATCCACAAAAGACTTAGGAGAACTAAGGTTCCTAGTTTCCTCAAGAGTAAGAGGACCTCGGAGGACCCAGGTTCCCAGTTGCATCCACAAAAGACTTAGTTGAATTAAGGTTCCCAGTCTCCTTAAGCGTAAGACGACCTTGGATAATCCCGGTTCCCAGTCGCATCCATAAAAAGACTTAAGAGAACTAAGGTTCCCATTCTCCTCAAGTGTAAGACGATCTCAGAGAGCCCCGGTTCCCAGTCGCATCCACAAAAGACTTAGGAGAACTAAGGTTCCCAATCTTTTCAAGAGTAAGACGACCTCGGAGGACCCCGGTTCTCAGTTGCATCCACAAAATACTTGTAAGAACTAAGGTTCCTAGTCTCCTCAAGAGTAAGACGGTCTCGGATGACCCTGGTTTCCAGTCGCATTCACAAAAGAATTAGGAGAACTAAGGTTCCCATTCTCCTTAAGAGTGAGACGACCTTAGAGCACCTCGGTTCCCAGTTGCATCCACAAAAGACTTAGGAGAACTAAGGTTCCCATTTTTCTCAAGAGTAAGACGACCTCGCAACACTCCAGTTTCCAATCGCATCAACAAAAGATTTAGGAGAACTAAGGTTCCCAGTCTCTTCAATATTAAGACGACCTCGAGAACCCCGGTTCCCAAATGCATCTATATCAATGGACTTAGAAAAACTAAAGTTCCTAGTCTCCTTAAGAGTAATACGATCTCGGGGGACCCCGATTCCCAGTCGCATCCAAAACGAAGTCCCAGGACTACCTCAGAAAATCAGGATTCCCTGTCATGCCCAAGTACAGCCTCAAAGACCAACGAATCCCAATTGATCCCAAGATTCTTAAAAGTTCACAACAAAAGTACAAACAATGGCCACAACAAGAAACAAATGAAGTTCAAGACATATATGATCAAGTATCAAATTCAACCAAATTCAAGATAAAAAAAAACAAGTCCCAGATGTTCAAAGGTATAACCAAATCCAAAGAAAACAGTGAAACAAATTCTAATCTTCCATAGGAGGAAGATGAGTACCACAAGTTCCTAAATCCTCAACAAGGAATTGGTAAATTTCCTTAGCATTCCCCTCTTTGCGAACCTTAAAACGGCTCCCCTCATGAATGTGAGCCAAGTCAAGGATTTCCATAACCGCACCAATGCACCTGCGTGCAAAAATTGTGGGATCATCAAGAAAAGCGGGCATCGCTGAAAACTCGGCAACGCAAAGGCTAAGGCTGGTGTGACTCTCCCCTAGGCTTTTCTTCTCATCAACAAAGGAATCAGTAGCGTCACGCATAGTGCGGCGAATCTCTACCGCTTCAACTTGTAATGCCTCTTCCGTCCTCACTAATGATGCGCAAAACTCACTCAAGCGCTCCAAAACTGCCGCTTTCTACAGAGACAAATTAAGCTCGAAGTCCACACGTCTCTGCTCGAGTTCATTAACAGCCCGCCTTAACTCGACGATAGTAACATCTCGAGAAGTGATGTCACTTTCCAAAGCTATCACCTTGGCCTTACATGTTTGAGCTTGAGAACGGACACGACGAGCCACAAATCTCAACTCAGCAACCGTCTTATTTTGATCCTCTAGTTTGCCCTAATGCCTCAGCAACTTCACTAGAGTAGACTCCAACTCCTCGTCATGTGATAACTCAGCGGCATACAAGCAACAAGCATTGTCACACTATGAGAAAGATCTCGCACAATCCTGTCAACTTTTATGTGGCGCGAAAGCGACAGAGCATCCCTCATCAACTTTTCAATCAAAAAAGGCTGAACGTAGGGCCTCGAACGTAATGCATGAGAGGCTGGAGGTTCAGGGTCAGACTCCCTGAAATCATCCGAGGTGGTTGGACTAACAACTTGCCCTTTACCTCTAAACGAAAGAGTTAGAAGTACCTCGGAACCACCGAAAACATCAGTCGCCTACGTGCTAGACTCATTAACCGGTATGGACATAGAAGTCCCCGACCCACCTACAATATCGGCTCCAAGTACACCAGACCACTCTAAAGAAAGCACATCCGTTGATGAAGGGATTACAGATAAGACCCCCGATGATGGAATCGTGCCAGAACGAGCCTCGGGATCAGCTCTAGCCTCAACCAAACCTGATCCACTTGAAGAGTTAGAATCAAATAGTAAGATTGTGTTCTGACAGCCTGAAAGAGCATTAGGCCTATCTCACCGTCAGCCTCCGAATGATCCGCTATAGGAGTTTCAGGTAGATCAGATGTCGGTGTGGTGATTGGATTGAGAGTTCCTCCCAAACCCCCACGGGATAAAGATGGCCCACCAAGATCAGATGAAGGGTATGTTGATACAAGATCGAAAGGGAGATCCCAACCTCGGGAATACCCCTCACTTCAAGATCAGCCATCTCCGTACGAACCCCAGAAAAGGGGCTAAACATATGAGTTACGTCCTCAAAACCTGTAAACAAATTGCAAAGTCACAATATATCCACAAGAAAAATGGAAAAAGAAAGAGTTCACAACAAGAAAGACCAACCACTGTTTGCCCTTCGCCTCGAAGGCTTACAGCTTAAAGGAGCCTCACGCTTCTCTTCCTCAGCATCCGAAGGAGCGGGAGGAGAAATCTTCCTCTTCTTGGAAGAGGAATGATGGGAAGGAACCCCAGCCTCACGAGAATGCCTCCATTTCGAAGAAGCACCACTCAAAGATAGGCGAGAACCAGTCTTGGAGCTACGTGGAGAACAGTGACGAGAACTCTTCCCAATCCAGATAGTAGGATTCACCCTAAAAAAAGGCTTGGATATAGTATACCTTAATAGACCTTCGTTCTCCTTATTGACCATAAAACTCCAGTCCATGGAGCCAATCTTAGTAATAGCATCCACACGGGTGCTCCTCCGAAGTAAGGTCCAAACGCCCAGCACAAGGATGAGTTATTCTTCTCCTCCTCCCCGGGAAATTGTTTCCATCTAGAACCAGACATGAAAAAATAGCGTTCATGCCATCCTTTGTTATTGTCAGTGTAAGAAGAGATTGAGGAAACCTTCTGATTACGAGAACGGAAATACCAAAATTTTGTTAACCTGATAGAGCAAATGGGTGTATAAAACCATAACTCTTTCAGGGTTAACTAGCATTCACGCCCTAGATAAAAAGGCCATATGACAACGCAACCTAACAAAACCCTCCAAGCATTGGGAACGATTTAGGTGGGAGAAAGACACAGAGACCTTAGAATCATTCGTACACTTAGAGGAAGAGGAAATCTTACCCTGGATTTTAGTGGGGCCTCGAAGAAGCATATCTCTCTCGAATTTCCACTGGTGTACGGTGTCGTGTTGGCAAACAGAAGACGAAAATGAGCATCTCTTGGAAAATGGTACTGGGTGAAGAAAACCTCGAAATCGGCCTCCACCATCCGACTAGGGCCCAATGGCCCTCACGCCTTTCAGGTACCTTCAGAGTTCTAGCAACACCACTTGAAGAACCACCAACATCGGCCATTGCATAGAAGAAAAAAGGCAACTAAGAGACAAACAAGAAGATGACATAAAGACTGAGAACTTGAGAGAGCGGACTTAAATAGGAAGGGCACTATGACTAGAATGCCCTCGATAAAGACACACCGTTTCAATATATTCCTCGAGAAGCTTGAAAAGACACCATTTAAATTTGCAGCCCAATTGTCGCGTGGGAGAGTAATATCAACGACATGGCTAATTGAAGGACGATATGATGTCCAGATACAGAAGCAGTGTCCACCAAACCACGATCACATGAACCAAAGAAGTCGCTGCAAAAAGGTAGGTAATCACACCAGGCTAGGAAAATACCCATCATCATGGGAGGCAAGCGAAGCATTTTCTCAAGGGGATTTCGAGAACATGCCGAAACAAATTCAGAAATCAAGCAACATTGTTTCCCAGTACCCACCCATGAAGGCCACAATCAAATGAGCACTTCAGCAACAACATCTATAAAAGGACAAATGTGCGTCCAAGGATGGGAAAAAAGGAGTAGAAAGCAATTTCAGTAAAAATGGTTGCAGTCAATCCACTCCCTTACCTTCCTCTCGACGTCCTCACCATCATTGCTAGCTACACAGCTAAGCAAAGTGTTAAGAATTGGAAAAGATTCAAACTAGTGTCCAAGAAATTTTATCGAGCAACTTCGAATGATTTATCTTACAAAAGGATGAATCTCGAAGATTATTCAACCCCCCGGCAGCCAACTGACATTTGGTACTTGACCAAAAGACACTACCAAGAGATGGAAACCCTCACGAGGTTTTCATGAAAGCAGCCTGAAGACTAAGTGGAGAAGGGGCTACCCTCGAAGACGTCAACATGCTACGAAGAGCTGCTTCAGAAGGGCATAAATTAGCCTGTTACTTCCTGACAATCCTCTACCATGCAGCGATAGAAGAAATGTTCCCTCAGCAAGCTCTGGAGATGATCTGGAGCCTGAGAATGCAGCTCGGGAGGAAAGGAATGAGAATACTGACGAGGAAAGTGGAAGGTTGGCTGATACGCCACGTTAGATACGGAGGGATGATCTTCCACGTGGATGACTACCTCTCCTGTCCAGATGGCTACAACCCACCCTTCATGGTGGACTGCAAGAGGAAAAGCCAAAAAATAAGCCTTTGCAAAACATGTTACGAAAATAGGGTGTTCAAACAACTTTATGAGTACATGTTGAGGCAATGGTCTGGTCCAGATGTTTTATTTCATTTCCAGTGATTAATGAAATTAACTTTTATTTTATAAAAGTTCCTTTTATGAGTTGCTTGGTGTGAAACAAAGTATCCCGTTTAATAATTAAATTATACGACTACAACTCGATTGAAAGTGAATTTTTGCCAAAATTAAACCAACATAACAAAAGCTGCAGATTACTGATGAAGGAAACATAAACCATATTCGGAAACAACTATCCAAACAAAACCAAATAGGGCGTGCAAATCTCAGAGCCATTAGATGTCATAAGACTGCTACATTAAATGCAACAGACTGTTCAGGGCATGGCAGAATGATGCACATCGGCTGAAACAAATCACCAAAAGAACTGACAGGGGCTACGTGTCATCCACAGACGATAATCAGCTAAAGTGTCGAAGGTTGAAGTCTGCTGCATTAAATGCAATGGACTGATTTGTAAGTGAGGATCTGATTTGTAACTGAGCAACAAAGTGCTTATTTAACTGAGCTTGTCATTTGATTTTTTTTTTCCTGTATATTAGTCAAGATGAGTAACATCGCACCAGAAAATGAAGGTGAAGAAAATCATCCTCACCGTGGTCTCCTTTCATCGTTGTCAAGGACACAACCATGGCATGGCCTTGAGATTGATATCTATAAACACACCATATGTAGTGTTGAAGTAAACATGAATTTCAAGATACTGATCCTATATATTGCAAATAATTTTTCTGCAGGACCTGGAGCACCTACTATCTTCAATTGTGTATGTTTTACCCCCAAAGATATTCCTTTTCAGTTTATTCCAACTTCAAATAGACTCCCTTTCCCAGCTAGCAGCTTTTCGGTGCCTTTCTCAAATAAACAATAGCTTCTCTGTCCCAACGATAATTTTAAATTTCCAAGTGGAACTCTTTTTCTTCAAGCAATTTTTCCAAAAATATCTCTTTATTGAATTGCTTTATGGAATGGTGTAGGTAATTGTGATCTCAAAGGGAAGTAAGGTTAATTATGAACTTGACAAGAAGACTGGACTAATTAAGAAATGGGCCAATTCGATCACTTTGAAATGGAAGCTTTTAGTGCTAGTATTCATACCACTTCTTTCTTCTGTCAGTTGAGTTCAAATTCACTTCAAGATTCTTAAATGCAATCCAGTTCAAGTTCTCTCTAGGATTCTAGAGAGAGAGGCTCTGCCTTCTCTCTAGAATTTTCACCTTTGTGGCTGCCTGACTCTCCCATCTTGCTTCCTTCTCCGGCGGCGGGAGGAGCTTCAGCTCCTCCCGTCCCCCTCTCCTCCTCTACTCTTGTCCTATGTGCCCGGATCTCTCAATAAATCCCCATTTTCGGCCACTTTTAGGGGGTTTTTTTCCGGCAAATTTGGTAGCTAGATCTACGATATTCTGGAGGTTTTTGAAGACCGCAACCGGTGGGGACGCCATCTACATCAACTGGAGAGGCTTTCTACACTGGCCAACTGGCGAACGCCTCCAACTGTTGTTCATGCAACCATATTTGGTCATTGCCTTTCCTTTTCTGCTAATCATATTAGTTTGCTGCCTGATAAGGTTTTTCTGCCCCCTTGTGGGTCTTTGTATGACCTTTTGGTCACCCTGCTCGTTGGCTCGCCGACTCTTCGGAGTGTCTGGTTCGCACTTTAGAGCGTGTTCTTGAGATTTTTCAACCTCCTTTATTTTATTAATGAAAGGTGCTGCTATTATGATTAAAAAAAAACTAGCACACTGTGGGTGGTATCCTGTCCTGCCACTTGAATGAGGACTTCAAAATTTTTGGAGCTGTTATTTTGTACTGTTTTGTTCTCACCATCTGAATAAATTTTCAGGTTGATCAAGTTTTGTCTTCGGTGGTATATCCTCATAACTATGGTTTAATCCCGCGCACATTGTGTGCAGACAATGATCCATTGGACGTTTTAATTCTCGTGCAGGTAATTTTTATTGTTTCACATTGAGTAAAATCTGAGAGATTGAAAGATCTTGTACATCAATTCTGTTGAGTGGTGAAAAACAAAAACCCAAAGTGACATATTTCTTGGAAAGTAATGAGATAACTCATTGAACGTACAAAAAACTAAGTCCTTCAGAGGCATTCCATTCTGCCAATACTATTGATGGAGATCTCTCGAGTGTTAGGAAAGTTTCTTGGAAATATGGAATGTATAGTTCTTAAAAATCATACTCATTAGTTCATCCAATCCACCATAAAGATACCAAAGAAATACCTAGTGCTTAATTTTCCACCATCTATTATGTTGTCTGTTTCTTCCTATAGTTCTTGGCATTTCCCTGTTTGAGCTTCATGTTAAGAAGTCTATTTGACAAATTTAAGTCTGTGACTTGAATAGGAGCCCGTCCTTCCCGGTTGCTTTCTCCCAGCCAAGGCCATAGGACTGATAACTATGAATCTATGATTGACCAGGTGCGCTTAAATTTCGCTAAATAGCCAGAACATTTGGTACTTCCGTTTCTCTGTTTCGTAGTAACTACCGTGGCTTTGAATCCAGGGAGAGAAAGATGATAAGATTATTGCAGTGTTGCTGATCCGGAGTATAAGCATTACGCTGACATCAAAGACCTTGTACCTCATAGCATTTCTGAGATCCGTGGCATCCGCCGCTTCTTTGAAAACTTACCTTTCCAACCGTTACATCTGAAATTTATTGCACAACTTTAGATGCCTAAGTATGAGAGGTTTATGTATAATAGAAGAGGTTTTTAGACATTTTTTACAGATAAAAAAAAAAGAGAACAAAGAGGTTGCAAAGAGGTTGCAGTCAACGGCTTCTTACCATCAACAAGTGCTATCGAAGCCATCCAGTGCTCGATGTAAGTCGATCTTTAACAACAATAAAGTCCTATCGCCTAGAGATAATTTTAGAGATTGCTAGGAAGACAATATGTAGCTCGACAAGGTTGGTCTTTTTATCCTAAACCAATCATTCCACCCACTAACGTTTATATAAATTGATGCAGGGACCTTTATGCCGAGACGTACATTCTATATATATATATATATCATTTACTAGAACAAGTATTTTTATATTCTTTTGCTTGTTTGTTTGAGAAGGAATTACGAGGGACCCTTCCCCTCCTGCTAAGAGCGAGGGCTATGAACACAACTGCGTTATCACACAGGATGGATGTCCAACCTTTGTATCTCTTCCTTCACAATAAAGGCGGGATCGCTGCGTCAAAATTGACCTTTACACAATTGTTCGTTTCATATAGTTTTTCGTGGGTGATAACAATGGCAGTCATGGGCAGGCTGTAAAAATCAGAAAGTTTCGGCATTTCATAAAAAAATGGTTATGATGATCCATGCCATCATCCCGGTTGCCTTCTGGTTCAGGTTCGACAACGAGGGTGGTAATGTCATGCGAAAAACCTGCCCACTCAAATACCCACAATTTTGGATTCACATGATATTTCTAACTGCAAAAATAGGAGATGCAAACACCCTACCATTACCTTCACGAGTACATCTTATTTATGAGCTCCAAGAGAAGAACGGCAGCAGAATCCTTGGCCTTTTTGACACTTGGCATAGGCTCTCCCACGCACTCATCTGTCCATCCTCGGTCAGTAGTATTCACTCGTACAGCAAAAGTAAACCGCTTTGCATGTGCAGGGCCACCCTCGTTCACGCACCTATGAAAGAAAGCACAAAATAACATTCTGTATCAGCAATTGAGTCACCTCTAATGTGCCATCCTAAATACCGGTAAATAGTAAAAAATCGTTATTCTATCTTTACCGATAGAATGGCATGGGCCAATTTCTACGCAAGCATATATCATTCAATGTTTGTCTGGTAAATGTTTGGTTCCCATTCTTCTTTTTCTTTCCATTCTCATCCGCTTTCTCATTAGCTTCTGCTTCTGCAATTTCCTTCTCTTTTAAAGCAGCGAGTGCATTTCTGGCAGCTAGTTTCTGTGCCATCTTCTTTTGTGGATTCTGAGCAATTCCTACCTGGACACCATCGATGAAGACTTCAACAGTAGCCAAATTGCCACTTCGACTTGCTTTGTATTCCAAGCCTTCAGCTTGTTGCTGACAACGTTCTTGCAGCTCACGAACGGGATGCATTGGCAGTGTTTCTGGGGTAACCATTGGATGCAAGAGAGGTTTAAACGCCTGGAGAAAAAGATCGCTATGATAAGATTTCCCATTCAGCTCCTAACATTGAAATCCAGAAAGGAAAGGATGAAAATGGAAGAAAAGGAAATAGAAAACTAGTTCCCTTTACTGGAACCAACCTTCCAAACAATTGCAGTATCACGCCCACTGTCAAGGAAAATGGCACCGGCAATGGATTCAACAATATCACCAAGAACTTTTGGGGCTTTACAGTCACCCAAACCAAAGGAGTTGAACCCTGGCTTCAACAATTCATCTTGAACTTCTTTCACGAAGTCCCGAATCTGCAACCGAAGCCAAAACCACCAAAGTCGTGCATATGCCATATAAGCAACTAACTAGCTTTGGGCCGAGAGACTTATGGCCACAACACACAGCCTCCTTCCAAGAATGAATGAATTTAAAGGGATAAAAGATGAGTGGATTTAAGGGGGATAAAGTAAATAGAAAACCTGTTTTTCAAGGGAACTCGACCCGTGCCGAAGGTGTACGTGGAGATTATGTTTGACTGCAACACGTGCAAAATTTTCATTGTTTACAGCAGCAGCTCGTAGGTCAGTCAAGCGCCCTGGGGGCAGATCCGTGTACGAGAAGAATAAATGCTTTGTTATGAGATGATCCAAGACAGCATCACCAACAAACTCCAAACGCTGATAGCAAGATACTCCAGAAGATGGTCGTGAAGCATGAGTAATAGCTTCCACCAACAGGCCTCTGTCTTTGAACTTTATGTCCAAAGCACCTTCCAAGGCATCAAAGTTGACACTTCTAAGTATGCTTTCCGGAACATTTGATGGCCTTTTCATGCACTCCATCTCAGCAGCATCAAACTCTACCTGAATGCCAATCCATTTCATAAGGTGATTAGCAGCTTTTTTTCCACCTACAACATAATACACTCCAATGAGTGCTTCAACAACATCTGCAAGTGTCTTGCTGGAGAGCACTCTATATGAACTCGAGTCACCCTCAAGCTCACCATCTTCCATCTCGTCCTCATCATAAGCATTACTGCACTGATCCATCCCATGCCCAGCCTCAGGAAATGATCTATCCTGATTAAATAAGGACGACTCTCCATCCTTGGTATCCTCATCAAAGACAGGCAGTACCCCGGGAGCAGCCCAGCGAGAAGGAGCAAATCGGTCTGCTTGGATATATGATTGAAGTCCTTTACACAATGCATACTGATATAAAACCATGTTACTCACCATTTGCTGTCTCATCCTAGTAAGCTGACCCTCATGCTTCTGGGGGTATTTCAGAAAAAGAAATCGACTAACAACCCATTTCAGGAATGCATCTCCCAGAAGCTCTGCTCGTTCATAACAAAAAGTCTCCTGGCATGAAGCAGCAGTCAAGGCTTCCAAGATCTGCGGAAAGAGAAAGCAGTTGTCAGTTAACAAGAAGTTAATTAAAATATTTAATCCAAACACCTGAAATTGAAAATACCTTCAAAGAAGGGACATGATAGTTTATGATATCTTTAAGCTGAATTGCAAGCAGCATGCTTTCAACCCTCCTCATTATAGAGGGCAATCTCTGGGCACCACGAACAAGTGATCCAGGAAGTGGGTGTACTAAGCACAGCTCAGGGGGGAGGAATACATAGTATGTCTTGTCAAGAGTCTCTTCAGCTTCACCTTCATATGCTACACAGATGTAACATGCTCCATTAGCTGAAGAAGTGAAAACAGTCTTCAGCAACTTAAGAGCAGGAAAAGGAGAGCATACCTTCCTTGTGCTCGAATCGAGGGGACAGGAGATTCTTGCAATATGAGACACCACGCCCTCTTATCAATGGTTGTTGCTTATAGATTAACTCAACTCCATACCTATTTAAAGAAGACCCAATAGCCAAATGCACCATTTTGTTGTGCAAGAAGAAGCAGAAAGCTTCCTCAATCTGTAAGGATTCATATACTATTGTCAACATGAAATGTGGGGTAATCCTTCACAGATTAACGTCAGCTTTCCTCTTCTTCAGGCACAACTGTGGTGCAATGTGGCTAGTTGGTGGGTAAATTAGCATCAAGTAATTCCCATACCTTAGGGAGCAATAATGATTTATCTTTCTTTTCCTTTTCCTTTACCCTTTTCTCTTGTGCTGTGTGTGTGTGTGTGAGAGAGAGAGAGAGAGAAGGGAATCTTCAAACCAAGATGAAAGGAACTAACAGGCCAGCTAACAGGCCAGAAAATTTGAGATAAAATTTGTATCTTACTTTTGCTTGTAGTAATCAGCATATGAGCTGTACTCCAGAGGACCAAGATATCCTTCTTTCCTTGGGAAAGAATTCTCTGCATTCATATCATACCGTACTGAGTCCACATAAAACCTCTTACCAGAGTGAACAGCTGTTACAATTCTCCCCACCAAATCTTCTGCACTCATACCAGCGTCAGCCATCATCAATTTACCTCTGGTCAAATCCACATGGTTTTGCAATTCCATGGCATCCCGACTAGGAACCAATCCATAAGCTTTAACAACATCAAACTGTGCCACAGCTCCTCTGATTCCATAGGTGGGATGGGCTCTCTGTCCAAAAGCCATCCCATTACGCAATTTCCCAAACCCATACTCCCTTCTGTCACCACCAAGTGTTCTCTCGTTTGTGCCAAGATAAACATCTGGCCGAGCTCTTTGAAGGGGATTATTCCATGCATCTGAATTGATAATTTTATCAATTAGATCCCAGTGAATTTCTCTCATAGGGCCAACAGACTTATCGCCAACCATGGGGACAAATAAATATGCCTTGGCAGGATCCCAAGGAGTAGTGGAAGGTTCAACATCCACATCCAGTACAATGCTCATCAACCTTACATGAAAACTCTTAAGGGATGCCAACTGCAAACAACTCAATGTAGGAATGGCATCAGTAGAACACAATACAAACTAACAAGGTCTAAAAGACACAATCAATCGGTACACAACCTGATTCTTGTTGATATCTATTGACCCCCTGAAGACAAGAGATGCCTTTGTACTCATGGTTCGAGCGATAAACAGATCCATCGACATCGATAACACCTATGACAGCAAATGTAGTTGGTGAATAAAATGGATTTACAATTGGAATTACACATAAAAATAAAATACCTCTGCATCCAGCTCATTCCCAAAAAGCACCGCAAAATCTGAAACTTGAGTCAAGAATGGATCTTTCGAACAGCCAAAATTTACACATTTAACAGAATACACATAAAGATTGTGCAATTTTGAGTTGTCGCAAACATCTCTTCCAGATAAAATCCATTCTCCCTGAAAAGAAAGAGCATTAAGGGGTATGAACTTAATGATCACAAATACAGATTTCATTCCCAAAAAGCACCGCAAAATCTGAAACTTGAGTCAAGAATGGATCTTTCGAACAGCCAAAATTTACACATTTAACAGAATACACATAAAGATTGTGCAATTTTGAGTTGTCGCAAACATCTCTACCAGATAAAATCCATTCTCCCTGAAAAGAAAGAGCATTAAGGGGTGTGAACTTAATGATCACAAATACAGAATGAAAAATCGAACGCGGGGGTGTTGTAGGAAGCATAATATTCCTTTGTCCTACACCATGACAATTTCCTTCAATGTAAACTAAACACGATACGATACAAAGCTGTATGAAGCAGAATACTTCTTTGTCCAACACCATGACAATTTCCTTCAGCGTAAACTAAACACAATAGGCTTATAAAAAAAAAAAACTAAACACAATAGGACACGAAACTGTATGTGCAAAGACTTCATGTTTAGGGTATTTATTTCACATAATTCTCTTGCAATCATTTGACGCTACTTTCTGAAAATAATTTTCTTAGTAGAGGTTAACTATCATCCTTTAACGTTCTCTCTCTCTCTCTCTCTCTCTCTCATCCTCAAAAAAGAACTTTTTTTGATCTGTATGCCTAAAAGTGAATTGATTAAATACTTATTTTCCAGGAGTTGGAAAATACAGCTTAGCATGACAAATATAAATTGGAACCTTGAAACTAAAAACATCAATTGGCTTCTTCGCTTGTATGCTTCAAGTGATTTCCGTACAACCTTTGTACTGTTCTCACTTTCTTTTTGTCTTTAATAAAATGGAGCTTACTTATCAAAAGAAAAAAAAAGATCACTTTGGCTATGTTTGTTAAAAAAGGAATATGTGGATATATCTCTCCTACAACCGGTGTAGTTGCAATATCTCTCCTAGAACCGTGTAGTTTCCATATAACAAATATTGCTTCAAATTACATTGAGATTACTTTTCCTGGTGTACATTTTTCATAACATAAACCCAATACCAAAATTGAATAATTACAGCAATCTTCCAAATAGAAAACTATTTCCTTAGCTTTGAAATATTGGATAGAAATATGCAGAAGCAAACAGTTATCCATTAAGTATATGTCACAAAGAAATGCTTTTAGAAAATTTGCCCAAAGACATATTTTCATGAAGTCTGGGGTTGAGTGATCCGGTGAGCTTCTCCAGTAGTTCTAGCTTATTTTCGTCGGTAGTTAGTGTTTTGATGGGTTTTTCTCATTGTTTTAGAATAGAAGCTAAAGATTTCCAAGTTTCAGTGACTGATGGTGGAATAATTAAATTGTCTGAATGGAGTCGCAAGTTACAGTACAATTTCCTTAAGGAGATTCGGAGCTGTGCGGATGGCTAAGTTGGCTAGCAAGCTTCTGGCGGCAGACTTTGATCGTCCATTCGTTTTGAAGTTCAATGAAGCTTCTCAAGCGTTCCTGGCTAAGAGGTGTGGGAATAAGGAAGGGAGATATGTTGCCATTATAGAATATGGAGGGGGCCGTCGTAGAGTGGCAATTATAGTTCCCGAAGGTCTCAAAGGGAGAGGGTGGAATACGATGGCTGAGTGCTTCCAGAAAGTTGTTGACTTTCTCAGCAATCCCAAGAAAGCCAGTTTTTCCTCGGGAGACGCGGGGAGGATAGGAGTTTCCTTCGCCGATGCCGTCATGAAGAATCCATCCTCAGTGCTCTCTGGCAAGATAATTTCGAAGGTCGGGGGCAATTAGAAAGTCGCAGTGGGGAGCGACATTTCGTGTTCGCATGCGGAGAAGAAGGATAAGAATGCAAATTTGGCGGCTGACTTTTCGGGTCCCAAGGTAGGGGCTTTTTTAATGAGCTTGTGGCTGGAAGGTGCTTGGGCGACACATTCTATAAGAAGCATTTTTATGAGAGGCTCTTAGGTTTGAAGGAAGAGATGGATCGCCTTTTCAGATCTTTGGGCAAGTTGGGCCAATCTGGCCCAGAGGAGTTGGGTCAAAGTTGTAAAGATTGTGGAACTGGGGTCCTGGGGTATGCGGGCCCTCGTTCCAAAGATTGGGGTGTGGATGGACCGGGCTTTTGTGGGAAGGATGGCCCAGACCTTTGTGGTTTCATTGATTCAGAATCCAATACTGGGGGTGTGATCGGGCCGGGATCCCCTAGCTTTGGGCCGTTCCTTTAGTTGATAGCGCCGGGTTGGATTGTGGAGGGGAGGGTCCATATAGGAGTGGGTTGCTTGACCTAGAAACAAGTGAGGAGATTCTTGCGGGCAGAGCCGAAACTTCACTTTGTTTCGCGATTCTTCCTCCTAACTTCCAGTTTTTGGAAGTTGGGGCCATGGCAACATTGCCAGAGGTGGACTTGGGTATCGCCGGTGCTTCACGGGAACCGGAGGAGGGTTTTGCCGGAGTGTCGAAGGAGCCCATGATGACTCTGCAGTGTGGGTCTGGTGCGAAGCATCGCAGACTTCAACTGACGGAGCAGGAAGGGCTCTCTTCCTCTGTTGTAGTGCCCGAGGTTGCTCCGGATGCCTCTCCCTTAGAGTCGACGCCGATGTATGAGCTCATTAGGTTGTTTGAGGAGGACGGGGCCAATGGGTCTGTTTCGCCATCGCTAATGGAGGTTCTTCCGTGTGACAGAGAATTGAATGTTGAGGGAAAGGTCAGTATTTCCAGGGCTCTTGTAGTGAGGCCAGATGATTCACCCTTGTTTGTGAGCCCTATTTTGCTTTCTGTTCAAGGAGGGTTTATTGGAGGGGAGGTGTTGGGTGTGCCACACGCTGTAATTGAGATGGTTTCGGCTCTTGCTCCGTTGATTAATTCTTCCAAGCCTGAGAACTCAGAATGGGTGTTAAGCATGGTCACCTCTTTTAGGTATCTGGTTGGTGTTTCTTGTGAGGACCATGAGGAGTTGAAGACGCTGTTTGCAACTTTAGAGAAGGAGAGAAATCAGAGTTAATCTAAAACTCCTAGCAAATCTGGAGGCAGATGTCTTAGAGAGCTATATGGCTTGAATTCAACAGTTAAATATGAGGGGAAGAATTAAGTTTCGAGAAAGAGCAGGAAGGAAGGGAGGGAACAACAAAAATCTTTATGAAACCCAAAATTATTAGTTGGAATATTAGGGGCTCAATGATAGAGCAAAGCGTTGTAGAGTTGATAATTTGTTGAGGAGGTGGAAGTCAGATTTAGTTATGTCTTCAGGAGGGGTCCAATATACGTTGTGATGATTTATCAGTTTAGTTAGATAGTTCAGATGTCCTTCTCCCGTCGCTTCAGTGTTGAAGCTAAGGAGTTTCAGGTCTCAGTTTTAGTCAATGGAGTCGTCCATATGTCGGAGTGGAGTCGGAAAGTTACGAGCTCGATCTTTCTTGGGAGGTATGGAGTTGATTGGGTTGTGAAAGTGGTTCGTAGGATGCTGTTGGCTGAAAATTCGGAGGAGTTTGTTGTTAAACGCAATGAAGCTTCCCGGGGTTTCTTGGTGCAACGGTGCAGTAACAAAGCTGGGAGATTTGTTGCTATCACCGAGTTTGGAGGGGGAAGCAGGCAGGGAGTGGTAATGATCCCGGAAGGAAAGGAGGGATTTGGTTGGAAGAAGTTAGCCGATGTGCTTCAGGAGGTAGTGTCTCATCTCAGCCAGCTTAACCGTCGGATAGAGGGCTCGTTTGAGGCTGGAGTGCGTAAAGAGCTCTCCTTTGTTGAAGTTCTCAAGCAGGGACAGTTGGGGGAAAGATTCGGGGGCCAGTTACCGGTGGTGGAGGGGCTGGAAGTGAGTAGGGATGGAGTGGGGAAGCGGAAGGAGTCGCCTGAATCATTTTCAAATTTGCACCCTGACATGCCGTTTTCCAAGGGCCAGCTTTTCTCTGCAGAGGCGGCTGGCAGTTTCGCTCTTTACGTGTCTGAGTGGAGGAACCAGCTGTTGGGTATTCGTGAAGAAGTGGACAAGCTGATTGAGTTGATGGGTAGTGGAATTGGGTCGGGTATTGCGCAGTTGGATAATGACTTGGTGGCCCGGAGTCAGGGCCTTATGCAGTTGGACTCTAATCTGGGCATTCGTAAATCTTCAAGTGGTTTGGGATTTGGGAGGGGCAAGGCTCACATAATTGGGCCTCGTCTCTTGGAAGGGGCCCCCTCACCTGGGCTGAAGCGTGGAGGCCCGGGGGCCATGGTTGCGTCGTATGGGAAGCTTGAAGGGGACCATGTTACCCAGTTGAATGTGGCGGCGTCTTCTGTCGTCGCTGGCGACTGCTCGGAGGCGCTTCCGGCGCCGGAATTTACGCCGGAAATCTCTGTCGAGTTCGTGGGTCAGGTCTCGGAGCCTTCTGTCGTCGCTCCCACGCTCGTTTCTGTCGAGCTCGGAGGCACGGATGGGGATGCACCCCACTCGTCGGTGCTGTCTGGGGTGGATGGCGACTGCTCGGAGGCTATTCAGACGCCGGAGATCACGCCGGATGTCACCCAGGTCTTGGAGCCTTCTGTCGTCGCTCCCACGCTCGTTTCTGTCAAGCTCGGAGGCACGGATGGGGATGCACCCCACTCGTCGGTGCTGTCTGGGGTGGATGGCGTCTGCTCGGAGGCTCTTCAGACGCCGGAGATCTCCCAGGTCTCGACTGGGCAGACAACTGGTGACCCGGATGCCTTAGATGGTTCATCGGGGGCTCTGGTTGTGAACGCAGGATGGGCTGGGCATGATGGGTTTGCTGGGTTGGATGGGCCTATCTCGGGTGGGCCGAAAATTAGCATAGTGGGGGAATGTGTGAACTCTCGTGGGTCAGGTGGGCAGGAGGAGGGGGAGTGTTCTCCTGAACCAGTTCTAGCGGTCTCTTCTCATGCTGTTTCTGTCCCTAGTAAAGTTTTCAAGGGTGAATCTCCGGCGTGGGTTTTGGATATGGTTTCCTCTGTGGGCAATATGGTTGGGTTGTCGTGTGGTGGTCAAGAGGGTAAACTGAAAGATCTTTTTGCAGCGTTGGAACGGGATCGGGTGCAGCCTTGTTCGAAACAGTCTCGGAAATCAAAGGGGAAGATGATCAGAGAGTTGCAGGGATTGAAGTCTTCAGTTAACTATGATGGGTCTTCCTCAATAGTTCGGAAGACTTAGAGCTTTGGGTTGGTCTGGTAGGGTGGGAGTTTCTTGTTGGGCGGGACAATTGGGGGTGCTTTTGGCGTGTGGGTGGGAGTTTCTTGTTGGGCGGGTTATTGTTGGGGGTACTCTTTTTTTCTTTGGGGTCTGTGGTTGGGTAGGATCCCCGGTACATTCTCTTGTACTGGTGATTCCGTTGCTCTTTGTTTTTTGTTTTTAATAAAACTGACTTACTTATCAAAAAAAAAAAAGTTATGTCTTCAGGAGACGAAGTTGGCGATTATTACTATGGCTACTATTAGGAGTCTTTTTTTTGGGGGGGGGGGTCCCATGTTGGTTGGTGTTGTTTAGGGGGGTCCCATCTTGATTCTTTGGGTCCTCGTGTTCGTAGTTTTTCGGTCTCGGTAATTTTGAGAAATGTTGAGGATGGGGTTCTTTGGGGGTTTCTAGGGATTTATGACCCCAATGTTGATAGTAAAAGGAGGCTCTTGTGGGAAGAATTGTCCGGGGTGGCGGCTTGGTGGAATTTACCTTGGTATTTTAGGGGGGATTTCACCGTTTCTTGCTTCCCGAGCAAATGCTTGGGGGTCGGAGGGGTTCAACAATGCTATGATGGAGTTTTCAGAGTTTATTGATGAGAATCAGTTGATTGATACTCCATTGTTAGGAGGCCTCTTCACTGGGTCAAGTGGTAGATTTGCTCAATCGCAGTCCATGATTGATCAAGTCTATTCTTGCAAATCTCGAGACTTATTTTTTCTCTTTTCCCAATCCCTTTTGCTGTGACTTGTAGATTGGAAAAGTTATAAAGGGATTTTTTGTGGGGTAGCAACGGAAGTGAGCACAAGTTCCATTTGCTATGCTACCCTATAAGGTTTGGAGGGATGGGTATTAGGCGGTTGACCAAATCCAATAAGGTTTTGCTTGGAAAGTGGTTGTGGTGCTTTGCTTTTGAGCGCAATAGTTTGTGGAGGAATGTTGTTTCAGAGAAGTTCCGGAGTGAGGTGGGTGGGTGGAGGACCCTTCAGAGGAGAGATTCTAATGGTGTTAGTCTTTGGAGGTTTATCAGCAAAGGGTGGGATCTTTTCAGCCAAACATCCGGTTTGTGGTGGGATGTGGCAAGTGTTCGTTTTTGGAGTGACCATGCATTTCCGATTCTCTTCGCCATCCCTAGAGATAAGGATGTTATGGTGGCGGATTATTGGGAGTGGAATTCTAGTTTAGGGGCTTGGAATGTCCAGATTATTAGGGCAGCAAATGATTGGGAATTGGAGGTTTTTTCGACCTGCTTCACTTTACTATATTCCAAGGTCTTAAGGAGTGGGGCTGAAGATAGGATGTGTTGGTTGGGATCCAAGAACGGCAAGTTCTCAGTGAAGTCGATGTATGGGCTTCTTTCTTGCAACTCCAATGTTTCTTTTCTGTGGAGGCAGATTTGGAGGTCCTATGTCCCTATGAGAGTCTCCTTTTTAACGTGGGAGGCTGCCCATGGGAGAGTTTTGACCATTGAAAATCTTAGGGGAATGAGTCTTTGTTTACTTGATTGGTGCTTTCTATGTAGATGCAGTGGAGAATCTATGGATCATCTCGTTCTTCATTGTGAGGTCGCCAGGGATCTCTGGTCTCATGTGTTAAGCATTACAAATTTCTGTTGAGTTATGCCTTCTAGGGTGATTGATGTGTTGTATTGTTGGAAGATGAAGCTTGGCAACCCTCTTGCTTTGACTGTGTGGAAGATGATCCCTTTGTGCATTTGGTGGGTTATTTGGAGGGAGAGGAATGGAAGATGTTTCGAGAACCCTTTTATGTCTTTAGAGGGGTTGAGGGCCAAGCTGATGAGTTCTCTTTTTTTTTTTTTATGGGTCAATGCTGTATTGGGCTATCCTCTCTGAATTTTTCAGATTTCATTAGTTTTGTAGCTTGTTTGGTTTAGGTTTTCAGTATAACTCTTTGTACTGTTACCTTTTTTTGGTTCTTTAATAAAGCTTTCCTTACTTATCAAAAAAAAAAGTATGTCACATCTGCATTAACATACAAAATTCTAAGCCCAAACTAAAGGTTAGGTTGCAATGCCAACAGTATATGCCCAATGTGATGACTTTATGCCATTCCTGAGGACCAACAAGACGTGGCAAATGAATGATTAGATTCTACCATAGTACTAAATTAGCATTGTGGAAAAAGGGGGATGTTAGAGCAAGGACATAACCTACCATCTGAAGGATCCCACTAGAGTGTATTTGTATTGTTACTTTCTTTTCCTGAAGCTGTAGAAACATCAGCCATGTGACAGTGCAACAGAAACTAACCTTAAGAATATCAGCCACGCCTTCAGGATAGAACTCTCTATGCCTAGCAGTACCAGGGAGTGGATCTCCTTCATCGTTCTGGTTCGCTTTTTCTCTTTCTTCCCCACTTCCCTTGTCTGGCAAGAGCATGTCCGTAAATGCTCCCATCTCATGGAGCTTCTTGCAAGCAGCCAAACAAACAGCCTGCAACAAGGAGATGACAAACTAAACCGTCATTTTCTAAAATGACTACCAAGTCAAAATGATTGCAACAAATTCATAGCATGCCTGCTGTGCAAGGCGCATTGAACTGCAGACTGGACCCTCAAGTATCTCAAATGGTGCATTACAGGGCAGTTGAAGCTTGCATGAATACTCAGTGGGACCTCCTGACTTTTCATGCCTCTCCATAATAAACTCAGGACGAAGTATTGAATACCTTGGTAATTAGATACAAGGAAATTTAGTAAAAATTGATCCAAGAAAACTAGTAGGTAATATGGATCCTAAAGAGTGGTAAAAAAATACCTGTCACTGGGCAGCTGAGAGCAGTAGAAGTGGATTAGTCCAACAGCAGAATTTAAGCTTACAACAGCACCAGTTGACTCCACTTGGTAAACAGTACCCGGCAATGTATCCACTGAAATTAATCTTGAAGTGTCTTTTAGGTGACTAAGGTCAGTTCTCTCTATTGCTTCTTTCCGCAAGGTCTCTTCACTATTCCTGGCATTCCTTAAGAATGCTTCATGTGAAAGATTTCCCCTAGTGACAAGACAAAAAATTTGAGCTCTAACAAATCCACAAACATGGAAAGATTGTAAATACATCACTATTAAAAATAACACCAACATCGAACCAAACCCAACACATGCAGTAGGTGGTATACTTTTTAAACATGAGAAAATACAGAGCTTGAGTTCTCTTAACCAGACTAATATATTCTGCTGGAGGATGCTGTACTTGGGAAAGAACCAAAATAAATACCTTTCAACCATCAGGATGTAATCAGACCCAGGCTTTCTAGCACGGCCCCTAGACTGAATGTATGCCAAGACAGTTTTTGCGAGGTCAAAGCGAATGACAACATTGCATTGCCGAATATCTAGACCTTCCTCAGCAACACTAGTGGCCACTAATAATGTAATCTACAAAAACAAAAAAACAAGAAATGTGAGAATAAGTAATCAGGAAAAGAAAATCACCTTTTGAAAGTGAGTCAGCAAGCATGGAATTCAAAACATACACGACCCTCCCGGAATTTGGAAATTGTGTCCTGCATTTGACATGTCCGCATTTCATGACTATTGTTGTGACCTATCAAGCTTGCACATTTAATAAAGCTTAGAGACGGAAGCTCTGCAAAGACCTGCATGCTTGGAAGGATATACCAATATACCATGAGGAACTTGGAAAAATGAATCAAAGCAACAAGAGACAAAACAATGTATAACGTATAAACCTTAGGAAGAACTAAAGCAGACACAACTCTCTCAACAAAAATGATTGCACGAAAATCTTCCGTGTTCTGATACTCTATAAGTATTTTAATCAGCGACTGCACTTTTGGCGTCACTTTTCCATCAGCAACAGCAGCTCCTATTATAACATCCACATGCTCCCCGCCAGATACCACTACAAAAATATCAGCTTAGAAAAAAATCAGTATATTCACAATCATCGGGCAATTCAGAACCTCGTGGAACCGAGGAGAGAAAAGAGCCATCCTAACATAGAAGCAATCTTGTTAATGGTTGACGTTGGTCCATCAGTTGGATGACCAGGCATATATTTGGGGCTCACCTAAATGGGGTAGACACCCCCTTCATTGCTCTCCATGCATATAGAATCAGACCGAGTAAATTTCAGGCACCAGACAGTGGTACTAATTCGATTAGGATATTCTAGGACTAACATTGCCATCTAACATGCACTATACCAAAACCTATGAAGCAATTAACATCTCTCTTTTCCTCCTGGTGGGGTCAGAATGACTCGACATACGTTGGGTTCAGCATGACCAGCCCAATATCTAGAATGTCTGTTCTAAGTAATCACCAAGAGTCAACAACTATACTCACCACGACTATCAGGAAGCTCTCCCTCCTCAACCTCATCAGCTTCAGTCCCATCCCGAACCATACTGCTTCCTGAGTCACCAACTTTTGTGTCCTTGTCAGAAACAGCACCCTCGGATAATTGGCATAGTAAAAGAGATACAACTTTGTTCAGGTAGGATTCTTGGAACTTGACATCAAGCTGGTAGTTTGCCCTCTCGTCATTTTGTAAGGCGGTCAAAAAAGATTGAGCAACCTGGGACACAATGGGCATTCTACAGTTGACAGAGGAATATACAACTGAAATTATACTTGCAACAAAATTTACCTTATAAGCGCACCACTGACCCAGTTCACCTAGTGCATAATTTATAGCCCTTAACTTTTGAATTAAATTAACAGCCCCATCACTCTCGGTTCTTTCAGAAACCCCATAGACTTGCCGCAGCTCGTCCTTCGCCCCAGCATCTCTAGCTCCCATAAACTGCCATTTACTTCTTCTAGAGCTTGATTTTGCAGCTTCCTCAACTTCAGCTTCTATTCGTTTTATCTGCTCATGAAGAGACCATAAGCTGGCTGCTTTGTCATACTCTACCACGACTTCTGAGGGCATCGGTACATGTTTCTCCAGCTCTCTACGGTCTTTAATGGTACAAACTATGGAATCTAGTTTACTTTCAAGATTCCGAATCTTTATCGCACAATCTACCTGGCTGGAAACACCTGCATAGAGCATAATCATGAGCAGCAACAACTTGTTGTGTAAGACTTGCGCAAGGAAAAGGTAATTGACTACTTAAAAAGCTTGACTGATGGTGATTCTTGTAGGCAGAACGATAGCTTGAAAAGAGAAACATAAATAATAGCAGATGAGAACCAAATTGCCACAGATAGAGTAACTACCCTTCAAATTAACAGGAGAAGCAGTCATTCCAAATACAGATGGTCTCCTATCCTTTGGCGTTGTGTGATAGAACTCAGACATCACTAAAGAATATGGATGTTTCTTCACTGCATGATGACACTCGTCCAGAATAAGAAGATTAATTGCTTCCATTTTTATTATGCTGTGCCTCAGAATGTTCAACAGAATTTGAGCAGTCATCACTAAAACCTGCAGTGAGAACAAGCAATTTAGGCATGGCATATAAGCAGGCAACTCCCTAGTTACAAGACCAATAATATGGTGATCAATCATAATCTCATAAAGCGTCTGTTCGGGCTGCAGTAACCTATCACAATAGCTTGTATTTTAACCATTAAAATTAAAGCAGTTGTGTATGAAGTCTCATGCTAATAAACCTAATTTTGCATTGAAAATACAAATGGTTAGAAATCAATGGATGAAAAAATTCTATTAAAACCCATCAAACTAATTCATGCATTCTTCGAAACTCCATCAATTAAGATTTGATTTCTGAATTAGGATGAAGTGGTTGAAATTCAAACTCACAGTTCAATCAATCGCTGATATGGATTCAAAATGCAATTTATTTGCTTGGAATAAACATGAATTGAAAGAAGATTTTCCTTGATATTTGGGGTAAAAGGGAATTAAAACATATATGAATCCCATTGACTTCAATTCCCATTAAAAATGATACCAATCACACATGACCCAACGATTACTACTACAACCCCATTCTTTTGGACTTTGAAAACCTAGCTACAGGAGACCCAGGAACGGAGAGCTTTCCCCTCCCTTTTTTTTGGGCCCATGGAGATCAAAAGAATATTTCTGAGGCACTTGACCCTCCACAGATCTTTCAATAACCAAGGCGTTCTCCCATAACACAATTCCATATCACATTTCATCTATAATTTCATCACGCATTGTTGCTTTTGTTTCAAAATAATATCAATTTAAACACACACAATGTCTGTTTTGCCTTTGAAGAGAGCCAAAAAATAAAAGATGTTTGGATTTAGATCATAAATCTAATAAACCAAAGTAGAATAGTTGCTGGTCTATTAGGTAACATCGTGTTTGAATATGGTGGCTTCAGGGTGGTTTGAAAAAAAAAAACACTAGGGGATGATGATTCCAAGAATGGATTTGCTGTACGCAAACATTCAAAACCTTTTTCTGATCAACAAAAGGCCCAACAGAATACAATGAAATGAATAATTCCCTCAGGTCCACTCTTATAGCTTCCCACCTCCAGACCCATTCATTAAGGAGTGAGACAACAAAAACATAAAAGAGAAGAAATGCAAACAAATTTACTTTTAACAGGACCTTCTCATGTTCTCTTAATTTAGGGGATGTATCATTGTCTCTTCTGAAAAATTCAAGCTGGTGATCACAATCATGAAGAAATCCTAATATTAATGGCATTACATTATCTGCCATTCAAAGGCTGAAACCAATTTTGTGAGATGTTTATGGCAAAGCCTGATGCACAAGAAGAACACAAGAGAAAAGAAATGAAATAAATTTACATTCTCTCCTTTCTCTATTTTAATGTGTTTATGCAAATCTACACTGGTTACATACTACAGCAGCACAATTCCATTAATATTGTATCTTACAGGTGCTGTAATGGAAGACATTTGCCTTCCAATAGTTTATCTTATAGGAATCTGAAACAAACTTTTTAACCAATAAATTCTTTGCTCTTTACATGTGCTCGTACTTTGTTAGGTTTCCGAAATAGCACAAACATGCTCCTTCCCCTCTATCTGGCAAAGATTTCATAGTGATCTCCTCTACAAAATAGGGCTTCCAAAATATTTATTTTAATCAATTACCATGGGCCGACCATTCAAAAGACACATCTTTCAATAAGTGAAGCTAACTACTTATTCAACCATTGACCAGCTAATAAAAAAAATGCATAAACAGCTAGCCACGTAATAAGTTGATAAATAATTCCATAAAGAGCAGAAGCAATTAGCTTTGAAACATAAAGACATTCTCAATGACATGTGTGAATAAGATCTTGCGCAAAATCAGAAAGTTCGAAAGGTACCTGCTTTAGTTCGAACTCACGCTGCCATCTTCGTGCATCCCAGAAATCTTGCCCCATTTCACCACAATAATGGCCTACTTGGTAACCAGTTCGCTCACGAATAACTTCTGCTTGCTGAAATCAGACACGGCATAACAATGAGATCACTTAAAAATCTAGACGAACGGACCCCATCATGATTAACTTGCTAAACAGAACCTCAGTCTCCAAAATAGATTACCTGATAGACAAGCGGCACTTTAGGAACTAAAAATACAGCAAGCAGTTTCTTATTTTCTCTTTGCAAATCATCGCAAATGCTTTTAATAAGGAGAACAGCAATGAGTGTCTTTCCAGCGCCTGTTTCAAGAAAAGCTATTGTGTTTTTCTTCTTTGCCTGCTCAAGAACATCCAATTGATACTGCCGGGCTTTTTCTTGGGGAATTATTTCTTTAGGCTCCTCAGATTTCATCTCGGCCCTTGCATTGCATTCGTGATTTTTGTCATTGGCCACCTTCCCCTCTTTGTGACGGTCAGCTTCCCAAGTACCTGGTCGAAAAACAATCTCACTAGTCCCCAACCTATCCCTCTCCCAATAACCTTTTGGCTCCCTATCCCTCCAATCCCTATCTCTAGCATCCCTCCTATTGCCATTGTGATGTTCTCTCCTCCTAACAATATCCCTATCCCTCCCATCAATCTCCTCCCAATCTCGGGGTCTCGTCCGACTAGACGATCTGTCCCTATCCTTCGGGTGATACTGTCCTCTGCTCGAATAACACCTATCCTTATTGTAGTTACCAAGCCTAGCCCTTTTGCTTACCCTTTCTTCACAATCATTACCTCGCTCCCTGGACCCCTCACTACCCCTGTTCTCAAGTTTCTGCACTCCATCATCCCTGGAGAAATGAACCAACCTCTGGTCTCCATTCATATCCACTAATTTATTCCCATTACCAACTTGATAACGCTTGCAAGCTTCACTCCGCTTACCGCAACTCTCCACCAGCACCACATTTTTCTTTTCCTTCCCATTGGAGTGCACAAAAGAGTCCTCGGATTGCATCTTCGAATCCCCGGATGTCCCATTCTGGAACCATCCGTCCCTCCCAAGGATGCAATTCCCATTTACAGTGGCATTAGTATCCGTGAATGGAGGGAGAGGGAGGCCGCCACCGTTCTTGATACTCTCCAGTATATGATCAATTCCACCGAAAAAATCGTTGACAAGACCGTCCTGATTGGAAATGCTATCCCCCGAATCAGTAACAGTACAAGAGTCAAAATCGACGAGGTCGCAGGGAATGTCCTCACAGGCATCCAGCCAGTAAGACGGCCTCATATCGTCACCGGATGACGCACGGGTCAGTTCACCCCCAGCGTTTCCCGAAACCCTATCCTCATTTTCCATCAAGCTATAATTCTCTGTGACACTTTATCTATCTATAAGGAAAACTACAAGTAAATAACAGGCACAAACACTCGGCAGTATTTATTAAAAAAAAACCTCCTACATAAAACATAAAAGGAAACACAAACTCCTCTAAAAGGCAAACAGGCAGATGCAAAAGAAATCTGGATTCAAACCAGGGGAGGAGGAAAAGGCAGAAGGACAAGGATCTCAGGACGAGAGATAGCAGAGAGAGAAGGGGGTGGATAGACCGTACGAAGCACGCAAAAGCGGTTGAGGGTTAAAAGAGCAACCAAAAACAACCACCACCCTAAACCACAGACTTTGTGTGTGATTCTTTTGGATTCCACGGTCTATCAACTCCTCCTATTCTGCTCTCCTTTTTCTTCCCTTCTCTTTTTCCCTCTTATGGACCTCTCACGCGTGCGCTTGCCTCACTCTCTCTCTCTCTCTGCCTTTATTATTTTCTTCCTTTTCCCCCTTTTCCTTATTCTCCCTCTGATACGCTCCGCTGGGCTTACTGCTTCTGCTGCTGTTGCTGCTGCTGCTTTCCTCTGGCTAAGTCACGAACGAAGAGGGCAAAGACAACAGAGAAACCACAATAAATAGCTTCTTTTCTTTTGCATATTTGTTATTATTATTTTTTCTTCCCCTTCTTTTTTTTTAATTTATTTCTATTTTTGGGGTTGGAACTCGGAACTAAAAGACAAGCCCAGTTTCGGTTTTGTTCTGTACAAGTACACGTTCTCGCCCTACTTCGCCTCCAACTGGTTCCAAGGGTTCGCTCTTGTTTTTTTTCTTACTCCCAAAAGAGAGCGGACTTCTGGACCACTCAACCAATCAAGTGAAGCCTCGTTCGCTTAGAAAAAAAAAAAAGTGAAGCCTCGTTCTGCTTTCCATGTGCCTCGGCATACGTGGCGCTCTGTCTGTGGGTTGTATGATGGTGTTTCTGAACGACAAAAGCAGCTTGTGGCATCGGAAGGACCTACCCATGGAGCGCCGCTCGTGGAATTGGAACCCGCTCGTCGGGGGGGAGAGAAAGAGGAGGAAAGGGACAATTCGTTCAAAAGTCAAATATGGTCGAACGTCGGGGACCGTCGATTAGATTTATTCCAGATGAGGGACGAATATTTTTATCCTATCAGATCTTCGTGTTATGGGGGACCTGCGCAACTGGGGTGGTGGCCATGGACTGTATTTTGTGTCATTATTATGCTGTTATTTTTTCTCATTTAACTACATTTATCTGATAATTTCATTGCTCAAAATCTTACGAAAAAACCAAATAAAATAAATAAATTCAACTTAATTATGCCTCGCATGCTGGTTTTTTTTTTGTATTTTTTTCGGCAGCGTGTTTTCCCCCTCTTGCATAGGAAGTTTCTAAAGGAAAACAGCCAAAAAAAAAACTAGGGTGTGTTTGAGAGTTGTTTTTAAGTGAGTTTTTCATGTTTTAAATCTTGGAAACACCCTTTCAAAGCCAAATAAATAATTTTGGCCCCTACGGAAAGATATGGCCTATGAAATTTTTTGCCCGGCCCAACCACTTCATCATTTCTATTAATAGAAATTCTCATTTCATCCGGCCCTACCGCTTCATCGTTTCCAACCTAACTTATTCGCAGACTCTTTCCCCCAATTTCTACCACTGCTTCATTTTCAACCTAACTGTTTCGGCCCTACCACCGCATTTCTTCCGGCCCTTCTCCTTCCTCTCCCCAGTCAATGAGCCCGAAACTCTTATGCCTCCTCCACGGTGAATGAACCCTCAATTGCTCCTGCCTCCTGCACCGTCACCGAATTTCTGATTTTTCGGAGGCCGTGTGGGAAAGGGGAAACAGAGGAGGAGGCTGCGAGGGCTTACGATAAGGCCGCCATTGAGTTCCGGAGGGCCAGAGCCAAAGTCAACTTCCCATTGTCAGACTATTAAGAAATAGAGCAAAGAGCAGAGCATGAAGGTCACGAGTCTAAGCCCAATGTAGTGGCCGAGTCGACAAGCACGTAGAAGGTCATTCATTTGTCGTGCACGGCCCGCGCGTAAGCCGCGTGCGCGACAAATGAATGATGTAAATCATTCAAGGCCAAGTGGCCTTGAATGATTTATATTAAATTAAATAATATTATTTTTTTATTTATAGTAGATTTTTTATTTATAATGATTTATATTAAATTAAATAATATTATTTTTTATTTATAATAGATTTTTTATTTATAATGATTTATATTAAATTAAATAATATCATTTATGCGCGACAAATGAAAACAGATTAGGGTACGTATAATAGCTGAAATGTGTTTATATGTATGTATGATATATAGGTGGCAAAGGAAAAAATATTAACGATATATTTTTTTATATATTATATAATAATACTTTTTTATTGTATTGATAAATTAACAATTAAACATAGATTAACCTTACGGGCCAAGTGTTAACAGTTTTCATTTGAATTTTTTCAGACTTTCCAAACTAAGGTATTCACAAACTCCAACAATAAAAAACACTTCTCAAAATCACTTCCCAAATTAATTTCAACCCTATATATCTACTTGCACCAACTCCGATAAAAATCAATCTCAAACATGTTTTGAAATAGAAATAAAAAGTAACTTAAAAACAACTCTCAAACACAGCCCTATTTTCTTAATTTTGTCATTCATCTAACCGTTTTGTGAGTAACTGTAACTGGGTTTATAGGCGGAAGGAGCCGGGGGCGAAGGGTGACAACCGCCCCTTTTCCCTGAAAAATCTCCTAATTTTTTTTATATATATGGTTTAAGCCCAAGTTCGCCCCCTTAGACCTAGGCCGGCCCATCTTGGTTTAATTCGGCGCCCCCTCAATTTTTCTCCCATCTCTCCTCGATACCCAGCCCTCTCTCACTCTGCTCCCCACCTCTCGACACCAGCTCTCCCTCTTACTCTACCTCACCTCCTCCAGCTTCGGACCTCCACAGAACGCCTGCCCTCAGTCTCTGCCTCTCCGTCCCTCTCTCTTCCTCCAGGACCACAACTCTCTCTCTCTCTTTCCAGCCTCCAGCCAGGTACTCTCTCTCAACTCAAGTCTCTCTATGACTCTGTTTATGTTTCGATTAAACAGATTGTTCACAATTTGTTAATTGTGAAACTTGTGATGAAATTTATTTTAATTTTTGATGAATAATGTGATGAATTTTGATATTGTGATTATGAATTTAATTAGGATTATTATGAATCTTAGATTAGGATTATTAAACTATTTGTGAATCTGTGATGAATTTATTTTAATTTTTTATTAATAGTGTGATGAATTTGTATTGTGATTATGAATTTGATTAGGATTATTAAACTGTTTGTGAATCTGTTATGAATTTATTTTAATTTTTGGGAAAAATTCACTTTGTACCCCCGAACTTTGGGGTCATTTCTAAGGTGCACCCACTTTCATTCACCTCGTTATATTTAAACATTAAACTACCCGTTTATGTTAAAAAGCGCCCTCCACCTCAAATGGTCGTTACATCTGACGGCAACCGCATCACGTGTCGTTCACATGATCAATTATAATGCGAACTTCCCGTTTTGTCCTTCTTTAATAAATATAGACGTATAGCTTGACACCCCCACAATCATCCCCACAATCGCATGCAAAGACCACTGGTGTCATCGTGGTTGGAACTGGCCTCGCCGGTCTCGCCGCTGCCGCCACCTCAACTCCCAGAACATCCCTTTCAGCCTCCTCGAAGCTTCTGACACAGTCGACGACCATGTGCAAACCGACGTCTTCCAGGGTTTTCTTTTGGACCGTGACTTCCAAATCTTCATCAATGGCTACCCTGAAGCCCAGAAACTCCTCGACTACCCATCCTTAAACCTCCACAAGTTCTATTCTAGCGCTTAAATTTACTACAAGGACCAATTTCACACTGTCGTTGATCCTTTGTGCCACTTCTGGGACTCCCTACTCTCCCTTGTAAACCCCATCGGGACAGTTCTGGATGAGCTACTGATTGTGTCCACAAGGATTCGGTTTTTCGGATTCTATTATTGGCAGGTTCTTTCGATTATATCTTCAAATGCCTTGCTCTCGGTGAGAACGCTCTTTCGACAAATGGCATCGGGGCTACCTGTCACGCCCCAAACACAATCCCGTAGGGACAATGACAGCAGCGAGCAATCCCTATAGAAAGCTCCAGCGAACTTGATCATGTATAACAGCGGAATAAAGATCACGAGAGAGACGGACCAGCGAACTCTTAATAACTTAACCTCATAAAAGACTTCAAAAGGAGGAGTAGCATTGTATTTACATATCACATAACTACCCATTATCTTAAATGACTGATCACATCGATCTAAGTCATAACATAAAAAATACATAGAGTTCATTTTCTTCAAGACAGTTAATCTTCCCGACTCCCTTCACCTGAAATATCTGGAATGATACATTTTGAAAACTGTGAGTCAAAAGACTCAGTAAGGGAAAACATAAACTTGTAAACATGAGTAAGCGTAAATCTTGATGCACATGCATGCTTCATGGTTGCATATGCACATGTACTTGTTCTTGAAAACGTAAGCTTGCACTTGTAACATTCATGATCTTGGAAAACATGCTCTTGAACTTAAAATGACACGTGGTCCTTGGAAAGTATTTTCTTCTTGACTTGTGGACTACATAGGCTCCATTTACCCCTGACGTCAGGGTTGTGCGTTCCTGTTGGAACTGTCCCCTATTTCCCTTGGGGACCTTACATTTGGTCGAGCTAGCACACCTTCTCGCATTCGTCCTTCATTGGCTAGACACGACCCTTGGAGGTCCAAACCTTTACGTAAACATCCTTCAGTATGAGCGTCCTAGGTAACATCCACCCTTCACGTAAACGCCCTTTAGTATGGATGTACCTTCTTAACTTGGTACGGTATCGACCTGAGCCCCTTACTTATCTTGTCATAAAAACTCTCATACTTCTATTTGCATAAAGACTTCTTTTATGCTTTTCATGCAAATGCTCATGTCATGTCATGCTTGATAAAATGAGAGTTCATGCTGGCTTGTGATGACATGTCTATTCATGTAAAACCATGCTGTGTATCATTCCAGTTTTTCATAAAAGTGTAAGTTTCTACTTACTTCCACTTACCTTGCGTCTCTTGATATTCGGATGGTGCTTCGCCTACAAGCGAGTTACATACGTTACATAATGTTTAGAGAATTAATCCAACAAACATACAAATACTTCTAAGTGTTCTCGGTTTTGCAAAAGCACATAACTTTGAAATATGATTTCATTTACAAAATATTACTCTAATTAGTTTTCGTAAATAATTGAAGAAGACAATTAAACATAAGCATCAAACATCTCCAATACGGTTGCTAAAGGGACCACTATGTAATCAACTCAATCCGCTAGGTCCACTGATTCTTCCCATTGACATAATTGATTTCAAAGTCTTCTCGTGAAATTCAGCAATAACATCTCATGCTAAGTATCTCACGCCAATCAGCAACCTATAATTCATCTAGCTTAATATCTTTTGTTCAATACTTTACATTATACCATGTCTGGGTTAATGACCGTCGAATTCCCACTATCTTATCATCAATAAACTTCTTAACTAGATTTGGTCAACTAGCCTCAATGATAGGGTCCCACACATCTTCAATAGGAACTCAAAAACTCAAAATCTGAAATTTAACAGGTCTTGCTCGAGCGCCTGTCGAGCGCCGAATTTCTGGATGAAAACTTCCAAGGCCGCTCGAGCACTTGTCGAGCGCTGGTCAAGCGGCACGACACTGTCCAACATATTCCTTAAGGCCGCTCGAGCGCCTGACGCACGCTGATCGGGGTGATGATACCTAAGGACATGGCACTAAAATCTCTCTATTCCATCAACTTAAATATGATTTCTAACCCGATTCTTTTAACCAATATCAAATCCACAATTTATTTCATGCCTAAACAATCTCCAAACAACATTGTTCATTTGACCACATCAATGACACTAACCTACATATAACATTATTTCTCCATATTTTTTAACCAAGACACTACTTCTTAGCCCAAAACCTTGAGCTTACGGCGGCACCTTGCCTACAATTGAGTCATACTAATGTTATTATAGGTTTACTATATGTAGAGAATAGTCATTCAATTAAACGCAACTCATCATGCAAAATCATCACCCATATTGTTTGACTCCTCAATGGTAACCTTACAATGCAAAGTATTCTCTTAAGGATGCCGAAGCCATAAGAATTGGGTTCTAAACTGATCCTTACACCCATTTTCATAACATATCAAAATTCTAAGTAATTTGGAGCTCATTTGCCACTCAAAACATTTACCAGAAAATACAAGCTGCTGAGGACGTCCAAGCAGGCAGCCCCAACATCTCCAGCTTAAAAATTCATAACTTTAAATTCATGGCTCCAAATAACATGAAATTTCTTTTAAACTAGTCTCCTTTCATAGTTCAAGATTGAAGATAAAAATCACATACATCGGAATTACCATGCATTTTCAACGACACTTCATATCGGATGAAAAATCCTAGGGCAACACTGCTGCTACCTCCAGCTCGGCCTCCTATTTTCAAAACACTATAAGTTATGAATTACACCTCCAAATCACACGAAATTCACCTTAAAATGTTATTCTTTCGTAAACTTAAAATTCAAGACCAGACTCGTAAAATTTGGACTTAAACTGATCGCCCAAAAGGTATTCGAAATAAGCAACATTCTGGACCTGCAAGGTTGGTGGCAGCTTGATGTTTCGACCTTGAACAACGCATAACTCCCCCAATACTTATCGGAATCACCTATGGTATGGTTTAAAATCTTCATATTTCCTAGGCCTACAATCTAGGATCCTCTTAAGATCAAGGGATAAGCACAATTGCATCAGAATACAATCCCAATTCGAGCCTTGAAATCTGCAGAGGTTAAATTCTAGCACCTAGTTTTCAGCAACTAGTCTAACAAACCTTCCTTATGCAACAACTTCACCCATGATTCTAAATTGAAAACCTCACCTTATTTTTCAGCAAAAACACTCATTCCCAAAGCTTCTTTGAACCTCAATGCATTTAGATATGAAAGGACAACACCCAATACCACAACCACTACACATCCGGCCATGCATGCTCAAATAGATTTTAGCCCTCTTTTAGGCTTTTAATCAAACACTTAGGGTTCATAAATGGTTCTCTTGAGTATGATTTTCCAGATCTGGCCACATTTTCCATGGTTTTATATATAATCTATACTACCCTTTAAACTTACTAGATCTATACTTTCTTCAAAGAAACACACATGAACACAAGGAGAAAACCAAGCAAACACCACAACCAACAACCATTAAAAGAAAGAAGAAGAAAATGGGAAAGAAATGGGGCTGGTCGGCCAACAAGGGCCGAAATCCCTCACCTCCTTCTCTCTCTCCTTCTTTTCTTCTTCTTCTTCTTTTTCTTCTTCTTCTTCTTCTTCTTCTTCTTCTTCTTCTTCTTCTTCTTCTTCTTCTTCTTCTTCTTTCTTTCTTTCTTTCTTTCTTTCTTTCTTTCTTTCTTTCTTTCTCTCTCCTTCTTCTTCTCTTCTCTTGTGCGGGTGGGTTCTATGGCAAGTGTTGAAAATGCGGTAGAGGGAGAGAGGGGGGTCTCATGCGTGAAATGCAAGAGTTTGGGGGAAGGAAATGACAATTCTGCCCTCCCCCATTTTTCTCTTCTCCCACGTGAGCCTCCATTCTCCCTTCATTTCCTTTTTCTTTTATTTCCTTTATTTTCTGCTACTAAAAAAAAATCTGCTACTAATGAATTACAATTAAAGATGCACAAAATGCTAGGGGAAAATCTAACCTAGACATAACCTTAGATTAATTTAACCATACAAACATTTCTCAATAATTAGAGTAATACATACCCAAGAGTTCATAAATAATAAATTCCTCTCTTTCCTCGTTTTAAAACGACAGAAAAAAAAGTCGGGTTCTCACACTACCCCAACAATTGGCGGCGAGACTGCCGTCTGATTCAATCTCATTTAACTCGAAGGTGCGAACTGACGAACCAAAAAGAGTCTCGAAGCACGGTTTGTTTGTATTTTAGTGCAAACCGCAATCAAATCCCGTCCTCAGATCCTGTTTTGTATCTGAACGGGTCGGGCAACGACATTGTGAATAACATGTATTTTAGCGCTGACTCTGCCTCTTCTATTCTGCATTGGAATCAGAGGCTTGCACCTTCCTCTGAGAGGCTTGTTTATGCTTTGGTTCAAGAGATATTTCATGGCATAATAGAATATTTCTTGGCATCCTCCGAATTCTTATAGTTATTTCTCCCGCTGCATTTAGTGAAAAAAAGATGAGACGTTGAATTCTCTTCCAGACCTTTTTTTGTGTTCTTCTCACTCAGTTGTCTCTTTTGCAGTTCAACTGCTTCCGTCTAAAGCCAGTTGTAGACAAGTATCCTGCACTCCTCCGGGAGGACTTGGAATCTGCTTTTGAAGATGACTTGGATAATATTTTTTACATCACCAACTTGCAACACTCACTAGGCCTGAGGAAACGCAATACAGAGATGGAGCTGAAAAGGGCATTCTACTTAAGTTTACTTTTCTTCTTCCTAGACTGACACGTTTTGGTGCTCCCTCTCTTTATCTCTACTGTTTGACCAACATGCCAGATTCTTTCTTTATTTTGTTGTTTCTAGAGGGTAACCCTCATACCTTGAGGAACAGAGACCTTGTCAAAGCTGGTGGAACTGGTACTCTTGGATGAGATCATTTTACTATACGAAGAGTTAGAATCGGCGGTGGTCAAGCTTTACGTCTATATTCAATAAAGAGGGCAAAACAGGAAGTTCACATTATAATTGGTCATATGGACGGCACATGATGTGTTTGCCGTCAAATGTAACGGCCATTTGAGGTGGAGGGTGCTTTTTAACAAAAACGGGTAGTTTGATGTTTAAATCTGACGAAGTGAATAAAAGTGGGTGCACCTTAGAAATGACCCCAAAGTTCGGGAGTGCAAAGTGAATTTTCCCCATAATTTTTTATTAGGATTATTGTGAATCTTTGATTATGATTTGTTTTGTTTTGTTTTGTTTATATAATTGATAATTTTTTGATAAAGAAGCTAGTCAGTGTAGGGTCGTCTAGTACTCTTAGCGTGACTGCTACTTCTGAAAAAGAATACTAGTTCGAAAAAACCTTGTATTTTGTTTAGTCCAGATGATATTGTTGTTGATTCAGGGTTACATAAACCCATTGAACAATATGACGTTGAGATTAGGGATCAAATTCGTAGGGACCATTTGATCAAAGATCTTTGTCAACCACTTGGACATGATTTTCCCAAGAAGCAATATGAGAAAACAATGAGAGGTTCTAGGGAGTTCGTGTGGAAGTGTTTTGCCAAGTTAATGATTTGATCGCTTAGGAGATAGATAATCCTTTCACATAAGCAAGTACAAAGTTATAGCTTGTCTTGATCCAAGAAAATCATTATTAACATTTGATCATGCTAAATTATTTTGTCTTGCTGAGCTTTATCGAGAAGATTTCTCAAAAATTGATCATATTGTAATTAGAGATCAACTTCAAAACTATATTTATGTTGTGAAAAGTCATTATGTTTTTTCTGGGCTTCAAGATATTGAAGTTCTTGCTGTGAAGATAGTTGAGACAAAAAAACATACTATATATCCATTAGTTTATCAGCTTATTGAACTGATATTAATCTTACCAGTTGCGACTGTAACCGTTGAGAGAGTGTTCTATGCAATAAAGTTTATCAAAACTTAATCGTGTAATAAGATGAGAGATGAATAGATAAATGATAGTATGGTAGTATACATCGAGAGAGAAATTTTTGAAAATATTGAGAACGAAGCTATTTTGCAACGTTTTCAGAATATGCAGTCCCGTAGGATTCAATTGCCACCTCTCAATATCAACAAATAGTACGGTACGTGTATTTCAATATTTTTAGTTCTTAATTTTTTATATATTAACTCTAACACATTTTTTTGCATTAAATAGTAATTTTTTTTGTCATTTTCCTTTAAAAATTTGCCCCCTTCGATTGCATTTTTGTTTCCGCCACGGCCTAGGTTGAGATAGTTTAGTAGGAATGGAAAAAAAAATACTTTATTACAATTTATACAATAACATAGGAGCATAAGGTGTGTTTGTTTCGTGGATTATAAATCTTATATGGCAAAGTGTTGGTTTCTAATATGCAACACAAGTCCAAGTCCAAACATCTCCTTAAATCTTGACGTACCTTTAACCACTCTATCCAAATCAGAATCTTTGCGTAGCTCCTTCCTTTCGCTATCAAAGTCAAGACGCAGAATGTAATTAACTTCTTTTGAAGAATATGCCACCGCGTAGCTAGCATGTTCTAGAACAGGAATCTAAAGAAAAGCGTATAAAAGTTTTCCTGACCTCCAAGTTGAAATTGGGTCAAACGAGACCGAAATTCTAGCCAAAGCTTATTAGACAAGGCATATTATTGACTTCGCTAGTCAAATGAATGTTTTTCCATGGAGGTTTTGGATCAAATGGAGCTTTGAAAATAAGAAGAGACGACATTCCATCCTAGAAAAAAAGAAGTAAGCGAGAGTAAAGAAATCAGAATCAAGTTAGAATTAAGATTAAAGCCTCACAAAATTGGTAGTAGTGATATCATGTTATACATATTAGGACCAGGGTCGAGGGATGACTTAAGGGTCCATAAAAATTTAATAAAATTATTAATTTAGGTAGTACATTAAAGTTAGTGCGAACATTAATGTCCCATTTGAATTTAGTTATAAAAAAAATTAAGTCTTCTTTTTACTTGTTTTCAAGTATTTGACAAGCACCTAAAAATGAGGTCAAAGTAAAAAAAAATTAAGTCAACTGTATAAGCTTTATTATTTTCCAGAAAATAAATTAAACTCAAATTTTCTTTAAACCATTTTTTTGGAAACATTGTAGTACGCCTCATATCTATGGTCAAAATATTTTATTCCGCCTCATATGTTTAAAAAACAATTAATTTTTGTCTTCCATTTGATTTGGCCTTAAACCATATACAAAATGATCGTAAATTGAAGCGTTGCATTTACTATAACAAGATTACCCATTCGAAGACAAAATTACCAAATATATAAATACAATAAATAAAATACGTATTTAAATAAAATCTATTTACATACTAATAGGGCTGTTCAACCCCGGTGTAGGTGCCGGTTTTGGCCAAAACCGGCACCTACACCGGATAGGCCGGTTTTCAAAAAATTGTCACCTACACCTACACCTACACCGTTAAGGGCAAAAACCGGCCCTTACCGGTGGCGGTTTCCGGTAAACCTACATTCATACAGTGGAAGATGCGCTCATTTTGCAAGGCACCTTAATTGTGTTTCATCTGAAGAAACTCTCTGTACCATTGCAAGCATTTTTTTTTAAATATATCATTACTGATCCAGCATCCATATATGAAATGGTATGATTTTACAATTATAAAAGATAAAATACCTTACAACCAGGAAGCCTTACATATTCAGAAGATACAAGAAGTATATTTCTGTCGTCCAAATTCCCGAACAAGATCCACAGGGAATGGGCAATATTTATTTCTCTTTAGAAAATCAAATAAGCTTGGTCCAAGCTTCTCAAACACCTGATAACACCATTAAAATGCATACAAAGGAAGGTTCCTGTTTAGTTCCCAGTTGTATGAATAAAGAGCATATGGACAAACTTATGCAGCAGTACTACAATTCAGTAGAAGAACTCAATCTCTATAATTGAGACATGGAGTGTGAAAAAGAGCATATCGCTCCAGACATCTTGTTTGAGTCAATTTCTTATTCAGAAATCTAAGGATATTCTTGAACAACCAAAAATTGGGGAACCAAAGTTCCCTATTTTCGTTCCCCAATTGAAAGAATCTTATGCAGATTTCCATCTTTTGTTCACTTTCTTTTTCTTTACGTCGTGAATCTCACACAATAAATTTGTGAGAATGATGTTAAACAAAGTGAAACACAGGCATTGCTATAGAGTAGCTCACAACAAGTCATCCATCCAACTGAAATGTCATAAGTTAAGCACAAAAAGGGGAAGATATACACAACCGAAGCAGAAACAGACTGAAGAGAGAATATACACAAAGCAAGAAGAAATCATGTTTGAGATCTCATGGTACTATGCTACACCCTGTTGTACATAATTCACGAATATCAGAGCTAAATAAGCAACACCATAATTTTCCAAAGAACAGACAAATTGACTTGAAGCTGTAAAAAAAATACAAGTAGCCCTGAACCTGTGCACGTAGTACATTTTATTTGAACCGAAATAAAGAGCTTATATGGGAGCAGCCAAATACTTACTGAGATACTTGATTCATTGGATCTTCTGACATTTGTTGAAGCTGCTCATATTTGTGTTCAAGAATCAAAGCTACTTCACAATTCATTAGACACTTGGCCTTAAAAAATTAATTGCACTAGAAGTGTTCAATGAAAGCAAGGTACTATTTGATATACAACATTACTTTTGATGAGGTATATGAATGCCTCGTTACTGTGAATGAGAAAGGAAGTGGAAATGGGTAATAAAAGACTAGCTGAACCAAGTGATAAAAGACTAGCCGAACCACTTGCTGCTTCTGTGTGCGATATCTTCCTTGCATTCTATCAAACACTCTGCTTGCATCTCTCATATTCGAGTCCCGCATACACCCATAATTACGCATGCCCCATCACTGCAATTACACATGCCCCATCACTGCAATTCCAGCTTAGAAGAGATTCCTCACAACAAGAATAAAAGATAAAGAGGGTAACAACTTTCTAAAGCTTAAGATTACAGAATAAATGAGGTCTCTTCAGGTAATACTGTTGGTTTAGATATCTCCACAACCCACCCTCTGACCCTGACGACGAAGACCACCAAGATTTCTTTGCCATGGTGAACCAAAGGAAGTTCAGAATCAAAATATATAGAAGCAAAGGTTTTAGAGTAAGTGATGAAATGAGGCTACTTGTGACTTGTGAGTTGCGAACAAAAATATGGGGAGGGGGGTTTAAACTAAAGAGGGGGTTTAAACTAAAGGGGGGAACCCGGTTCCCGGTCCCCCGTGCCGTGGAACCCGAGAACCGGGAATACCCCCCGGGTTTTCCCCAAAATGAGGCACCGACACCTACACCGGTTTTCCGGTCCCCGGGTTCCCGGTGCCGGTGCCAGGGCCGGTGCCACCGGAATTTTTCGGTGGCACTGAACAGCCCTACATACTAATATACATAAAAAATTAATAATAATCGATCAAATAAATAATATAAAATATATCTAAAATCTAAGTACAAATTGTTAGATGTATGCCCACAAAACCAATTATTTTGAATAATTATGAGATAGTTATTATTATTGATTAATCCTTTGTATATTATTTTGGATACATGTAATGACATAAGATGTCATATTTTCAATGACATTAATCACTTGTTGAGAAACATTGTAGAAAAGTCAAGCCAATGATTAATGAATCGAAGGCGAGGAGTGTGACTTTTCGAATCTTTTGACTCACTTTGTTCTAAACAAAGATACACAAAAATATACAAATAGGTCTACACTCGTTGTGCCTCTATAAGATAGAATGATAGACTCTGTCATTGAGGTATTGACCTTAAGCAGACGAGTGAGTGCAATGTAAGAGTACATGCACGGAACCAGATCAAATATGAATACCTTCTGGAAACGATCACTGATCTAAAAAATGATATTAAGCTCAATTAGCTTATGTTGTCCTCAGACTTGAGAGAGTTACGCATGTTTACTTGTTATGTGCTCGTGCTTTGACTGAGTCATTTGGTGATGATCTTCGCAGATCAAATATTCCAGATAATGTTGGACCTTGTGCATAATAAGATAATTTGTATAATTGCTCAATATGAAATCAACCAAACTCTTGATGAGACATTATATTCATTATGCATGTATATTGTTAGACTCAAATAAAAACACTGCGCAGCGAGATTTTGTGAAAAATGTTTTCACGATTTTTACTTTTATATTATATATATATATATATATATATGTATATATGAAGTAAATATTTACGAAAATTATTTTTGAAACTTTTTGGGAGTCCAACTGGTTATAGAATGAGAATTAAGAATTATTAGAGACTTTATCGGTGATATTATTTCAGTCTTATTAACTCATGTGGAATATAGTATGGTGGAAGGATAAATAAGTGTATAATTGTTAGCAAAAAAGATTTCACAAAAACAATCTCATTATCTTGAAGGTTAATTGTGATATGTTAATAGACATGATCACAATTTATAGAAGTTCATAAATTTGGATTACAAAATATAAGGGGATTTAATGAAAAATAATTTTTTATGATGATCATATATCTGAGATTTGAGGTCCCTAGAGATATCACGCATAAGCATAGTTAAGTTCTGAGCCAGCCATTATAAATAGCTCATAAATTCATCCTTCACGTGAGATTTTCTCTCTCCACAAAATCTCTCTCTAGCTTTCTCTCAAAAATGTGTATGTGGATCTGAAGGAGGCAGAATGCTTGAGTTGCTTTGATTAAACGATCATTTCTACTACGATCTTAGGCTCTAACACAAATATATTTTTAAATAAAATAAATAACGATTGATCAAATAAAATATTAATGTACACAATATACGAATTTAATAAAAAATGTATTAGAGTAAAATTAATAACGATCGATCAAATAAACAAAGAATAAACACAATATAAGATTTTAATAAAATATCTTTGTACATATATACATAAGAATTTCAAGTACAGATAGTTAATCGGTCAACATTTTCAAAGTAAAAAAATTCAAAACTGATCGATTGTCTTTGTTTTGATGTTTTGAAACGATCGATCGGTTGTATTTACCGATCGATCGATAGAGACGAGAACTTCATTTTAAACTCAGATACTGATCGATCGTATATTGTGAGAGATCGATCGGCCGAAGAAGTAGCAGGAATTTTAAAGTTGACACGAAGATCGATCGGCAAATCTATTGATCAAACGATATTTATCGTGCTTCAAGAACTATAATGCTCTTAAGTAGTGGGTGAAGAGCAAAAAACACACCCACGACAAGGAGGAGATAGGAGCCAACGTACAGTAGCTATTTCTCCAACAAAATTAGCTTTGCACCATCCTTCTTGTGGGGAGATTGTTCAAAATCATTTACGAGTAAGCCCAAACTCAAATTCATTGATTTTTTAATCAGTTGAACATTGAGAATTTTGGGTAAAATGTGTGAGATTTTGGTGGGGATTTGGTATGGATTTCATGCAAGAGATATGTTACTCGACCTACAATCTCTATTTAGGAATGATTTGGTTGGTTATGTGATTATTTTTTTGATTTGAGTATTTGTGGGTATTGTGGATATGATTTGTGATGATTGAAGCTTATTAAAGTGTGTTTGATATGTACGTTAGAATGAGTTTTGCAGGAGGATGATTTGAGAATGTTTTGGATGAAAATTTGAGGGTATGGGAGTGGTTTGTGCAAAGTTTTGCATTCTAGGTTAAACACGATCGTTAACCATTTTGGCCGATCGATAGGTTGTTGGATGGAAGAGGGACAATCGATCGTCTATTTTGACACAATCAATCATCTTTAATGCAGATATTGAATTGAAAATTCTGGGAAGCTCACAACGGGTAGCATTTCTACTCTTTACATCTTGATTATTAAAGTGTTTGAGTTATGAAAATGCATCATGAAGTTTGAAAAGTGTGGAGGATGGTTTTGACTTATTTTGTTATTAATTGCATATTTTTTACGTAATTATTTATATAAATGACTTGATTGGTGTGAGATTAATGTTTGGGCTAGAATTTGTGTAACCCTAGACCTGTTCAAGGGTAAGAATGCGATAAATATACTTTTATCGCTTAATAACCCTTGAAATGTCCAAAATGTGGATAGTTTGAGATTGGTCATTCGGGATTGGACGAGTTAGGTACTTGTGTCCTGTCCAATCTTGGAGAAAGTTCGGTATTATCCCTTTGTCTTTTAGGTATACTACTAGCATTAGTGTATGACATCATAGAACTATTGTTGATGACGTCTAGTGCGTGTACTTGGGGACTGGGAGGAGATGCCGCCGAATTTTTTTAGGTATGGATGGACAAAAGTCAAACTGATGTTCAACTCCGAATGCACTATCTTGAATGGGATACGACCTATCAGCTAGACATAAAGTTAAGTTCAAATGAAATGGTGTTTGAGTTTTAATGTCGTGTATTATTTTAGATTTGTGGCGTTGGGTAAGGGTTGAGTTTACGAGAAAAATCGGTTTTGTGATAAGTATGCTGAGGGGTTTGTCAGTTTGTTGGTATGGCTGCTGGTTGTGTAGACTCTTGGGCTCAGATGAGATGAGTGCTTCAAGTGTTGGTTTCGTAGACTCTTGGGGTTGAAAGTCCAAAAATCTAGTGTTTTAAGTTTTGGACAAAATGAAAGATCATATATATAAATATATATTAATGAGTTTGATGTAAGCTATAAGTTATGAGTATTTCACGGGGAGGGTATTCAACTGGGGTATTTGTTGGCTTTTGTTCACAATCAATATTTTGATGATTTCAATAAATGGATTAAGTTTAAAAAATAGACATCTTCAAAGACAAAAACATTTTTATCAAAGAGCCAAAGACAAGAAGTGTGAAGACCAAGAAGATGCAAGAAGCTTAAAAGTGAAGGTACAAGATCAAAGGGTATAGTATTATAACTCTTATTTTCACTTTTGAAAAGGATTTGAATCACACACTTGTATATCTTTTAAACCCTGCATAAATTTCTCATCATTAGTTTGGCAAGCAAAATGCATTTTAAATGTTTTCAAATCATCCCTATATAACCTTCTAAGCCTTAGTTATACTTTTGGGAAGTTGGTTTTTGAAATTGCGATTTCAAAAATGTCAAAAAAGGGCTTTTTACTTTTTGGAGATGATGAACAGTGTTATAGAGGTCGACTGAAATGCACAGCACCGCGAATTGTAAAATTCAATTTTATGACCGCTGGAGAAACGACTACTTCTAGCGGTCGACCGGTACATCGAGAAATGGTTTTAAACGGCTCTAAATGGCTAGAAATGACTAGTTTTCTTTCATGGTCTATATAAAGGATCTCTTAAGGTATTTCCATACATCTTTGAACGTCCAAACATTTGTTTTATCCTTAAAAGAATCCAAAAAATTTGATTTTCATATCAAAATATTTTTCTCATATTATCCGCATAAATTACATTTTTTTATCCTTGTCATTGTATAAAGCAAAGAGATAGAGCTTTTCATTTTCCTATCCACTCTTTGAGAGAGTTAAATTCTTGTATCTCTTTAGTCTAAAAGAGGTGATTCCTTTAGTGAGTTTGTTCACTAGAGAAGAAGCCTAGAGTGAGTATATCTCAAGCTTGGTTAGGTTATGAGTGTCTGAAAAACCACTTGTGTTATGAGTGTTGAGGCTTGGAATGCACTTGTAATATTTCCTAGCACTCGAAAGCTAGAGTGTATCCTATTGGGAAGATAGTGGAGAAAACTTCAAGGCTTGGAAAGAAGCTTGAGGGGTGGATGTAGGCGGGGTTTGTCGAACAAACTAAAAATCATTGTGTTTGTTTTTCTAACTCTATTCTTTTCATTCAGCACTTATATATTTGTTGTTATAAAATTTTCTTAAAATTTTTGCTAAATTAGACTTTACTTTGCAAACAAGTTTTTGGGTATTAAAAACGAAAAAGTTTGAAAACTCAATTCACCCCCCTCTTGGGTTGCTTTAATCCTAGGAACTACAATTGATATCAGAGCTTTGTGCTCACTTTTCAAAGATTTAACAATCTTGAGTTAGAATGACAACCTCAAATTTAAGGGTTTTCCACACTTAGATATCATTTTTTATAGAAATGATTATGCATATTGGAAAGCTAGGATAAGAATTTATTTTCAGTCTATTGATTATAATTTGTGGTTATGCATTTTGAACGAGCCTCACGTGCCTACAAAAAAGGTTGGAGAAGTGGAGTCCCTAAGAATGAAAACGAATATGAAGCAAATGACAAAAATAAAATCTCTCTAGATGCAAGAGCTACGGACATATTATATTGTACATTAGATAGATGTGATATTAATAAAATTTCATCTTGCTCCAATGCTAGTGATATATGACATACTCTAGAAATTACTCTTGAAAGAATAAGTTAACAAAGAGTCAAAAATCAACATGCTTGTTCATAGTTATGAATTATTTAAGATGGAACTAAATGAATCCATTAGTGACATGTATACCAGATTTACTAACATTATAAATGGTTTGAATGCACTCGGTAAATCTTATACTAACTCGGATTTGGTGAGAAAAATCCTTAGGTCACTACTAAAATCATGAGAAGCAAAGGGGACAGCGATACAAGAGGCTAAAGATCTCACCAAGCTACCTCTAGAAAAGATCCTTGGATCTCTCATGACCCTTGAGATCCAAATGCTCGAAAATGAAGATGAGAGCAAGAAGAAGATGAAGATCGCTCTTAAATTCTCCATAATCGAAGATGAAGATGACGATGAGGAAAAAAGTCTTAATGACTAGGAAGTTCAAGAACTTCCTTCAGGGAAAGAAAGAGAAGAGAAACCTTAAATACAAGAAGACATCATGGAATGTTAACGATGAAAGCTTCTCTTCTGAAGAAGAAAATAGAGAAATCGCTAACATGTGGCTCATGGCATTTGGGGATGATGATGAGGCATACTCTTTGGATGATAAACCTAAACTTTCTTATATTGAACTTCAGAATGCCTTTGATGAACTTCTTTGTCAATTTGAAAAACTTGGTTCAAAATATAAATCATTGAAAAAGAAACTCATTTTGATCTCAAAAGAAATTGATTTTTTAGAAAATGAGCAAAATACTCCAAAGCTTCAAAATGATTTACTCCAACCAAAAGCTTTAGATTTTGAAAAATAGAAAGTTCATTTGAACAACAAAATAGTTTCTCAAAGCAAAATCATTGAAAAATTTACTTAAGGAAAGAAATCTTTAGATTTGATTCTTGGAAGTCAAAGATGTGTCTTTGACAAAAGTGGCTTAGGCTACAAGGCTTCTATTGAAAAAAATATTTTAAGAATTATTTTGTGAAGGCAAAGTCTTTTTGTACACCTACTCAAATATGTCATTTTTGCAACAAGGATGCGCATCTAATTTTTTATTATGCTTTGAAGAAACTTGGGAGCAAGGCTTTCAAGAAGTCATGGATTCCAAAACGAACCAAGATTAACACTGAAGGACCCAAGAAAGCTTGGATACCAAAAATCTTTTCTTGATTCTTTTGTAGAATTCGAGAAGGATAGAGCAATAAAGAGTTATTAGATGAAACTTGCCTATCAAGAAGGGTTGTCACATTTGAGGACAAATGCTAAAGGGAAAGCTTTTGGTAACTTCTAAATCCTTGATTGAGAATATGTTCTAAATTGTTGGTTAATGAAAATATTCTATGTACTGATTACTTGAGTGTTAATCCTAAAAATGAAAATGTATTAATCTTTGAGCTATCTCTTGCATTTATCAAAGTGGAACGTCTATGAGCTAACACTTTTACAAAATCATGAATTTTTATGAGATTTTGTGAGCCTAAAATTTTTTGGATGAGAATGACAACCTGTAAATTGTCATTGATAGTTAAGAGTTTGGTCTACTATCATAATAGCAATGGACTCTTGAATCTCCACTAGTCATCCCCATACCATTTCAATGAGATTGTCATTTAAAACTCAAAGTTGTTGTTTTTGATGTTTTCTTGATTGAAAAATGATTATTTTCTATGTTCTACATTGTACTCACTTTTTGAATGACAAAAGGGGAGTTTTTTAATGTCAATATGCTTGTATTCCCATTGATCATTTATTAAATTTTTGGTAGAATAAATATTTTGGGAAGATATTGATGGATAATGCATTACGTATCTTTATTTTTATCAAATTTTTGATGCATATATCTAAGTTTATATCCTTTGTCTTTTTGATGTGACAAAGGGGGAAAAATGTGTTGATAAGTTATGATGAATATATATTCTCTTTTTGAATTTGATTATGAACTTTGATTGTATCACTCTTTTATGAATCTAATGGCTACAAATGTTTTGTCTTAAGTTTCAAATGATTGTCCAATTGTAAAAGATAGGGGGAGTCATCTCCAATTATCAATTTATTATAATCATCAAAAAAGGGGAGATTGTTGGCTTTTGTTCACAATCAATCTTTTGATGATTTCAATAAATGGACTAAATTTAAAACATGGTCATCTGTGAAGAAAAAGACATTTTTAATCAAAGAGACAAAGAAAAGAAGTTTGAAGATAAAAAAGATGCAAGAAGCTCAAAAGTGAAGGTTCAAGACCATATGGTATAATCTTGTAACTCTTAGTTTCAGTTTTGACAAGGATTTGAATCACACACTTGCATATCTTTTAAACCGCGCTTAAATTTCTCATCACACATTTGACAAGCAATGCGCTTAAAATGTTTTCAAATCATCTTTATATAAACTCCTAAGCCTTAGTTATATTTTTTTGGAAGTTGGTGTTTGAAATTGGGATTTCAAAAATATAAAAAACGGTTTTCTAATTATGCTGGTGATGAACAACGTTTTAGCGGTTGACTAGAGCAATGGCTACTTCTAGCGGTCAACCGGTGCATCCAGGAAATTATTTTAAACGTCTCTAAAAGGCTAGAAACGATTAGTTTTCTTTTTTGGCATATATAAAGGATCCCTTAATGGTGAAACAAGTGTCAGCACTTCTGATTTTTTATGAGTTTTCTTCATTGGAGAAGTATGTGTCGACACCATAATTTCATGTGTCGACACTTCAGCCTCCTACTTGAGAGACTCTTTTTACCACGTTCAGGAACACGTCCAATGTGTCGACACTTCTTTCTAGTTAACTGTTTTTATAAAAATAGGGACAGGCGTGGTATATAAATCTCAACTAAAGTTAGGGTTTGGCATTTGAGGCATTCTCTCCCTTACATACCTCTCATTCTCTCTCAAGCCACGTGATTCCCCTCTCCTTCACGAATCTCAGTTGCCCACTCTCTCTCTCTCTTCAAAAACCCACCGCCGACAGCCCCATTTATCTCGAAATCCTCGACCTCTTTGTCATCCAGTCACCCCACTCATTCCTCTCAAAGAACACCGGTCTCTGTTGACTCTAAAGGGAAGAAGAAGGCCAAGACCACTGAAGAACCAAATCCCACTCCTGAAGAATACATCTACAAGTTAGGTCTCTGTTAAAACCATTTTGTTCAAGACTTTCGAAATAGAAAGGTCATTGCTGGAAGATGGGCTTATTTCAAATTGTTTAATGAGAATGTGTTTGATTTTCAAGAGATGTTTGAGTTTCAAGGTTGGGGAACTCTTGTGAATTTGAAAGTAAATTGCTATGTTTACTTAGTTAAGTTGGTTTTTGCTAACTTTCAATTCACTATGTCTCAGGATGCGAATAGTTATGTTAATGGGAAATTTTTGGATTTCTTTAGTTCTTCATTGAATTCGATTGCAAATGATCCTAATGCTGAGAAGAAATTTTTTGAGGCACATGGGTGGATAGGAATGTCCGAAGTTGATCACATTCATATCCTTAGGGTTGTTTTGGATAATCCAACCCCAGATGAGGTTATTAGACCCACAACGGGTGATCTGAGTATCCCTACAATAATCTTACATCATATGACTTGCAACATCATTTTACCAAGGACGGGAAAATTTCAGAACATAACGTTTAGACTTATTTGTCATGTACTGTTTAATTACCCGAACTCCCATGAACCTTGGTCATCTTATGGTAAACCATGTGAAAGCTGCCACTAAGAAGAAGAGGCAAGGGCTGCCTTATGGAATGTTCGTTACCCACATGTTCCAAATTCTTGATGTTGATTTAACGGACGAAGTAAGGGAAACACCCAAGGAATCCAAAGACTACAATCAGAAAACTCTTAAGTTAATAGGTTTCACAGAAAATGATGAAGGGTTTTGGATAAGAGAATCCATAGGGGATCAGATTCTGATGAAAACAACGAGGATGAGGAAGAAGAAACCCCTCACTAGAACTCCTTCCGCAGCCACCAGAACTCCCAATGTCACAAGAACTCTGAGAGAGCCAAAATCCCCACATTCTTTTCCCTCTTTGCATATGGGGTCATCCTCCAGACTACCTCCTTCAAGCTCTCATGAGCCTCAATTGGGATCTTTTGAAGCTTCATTTGGGAAAATAAAGGAGGAACAAAAGAAGTTGGGTAAGCAATTGGAGAACTTGGCTATCGAAATGAAGAGGGGCTTTAATGACATCAAGAAGTTGTTTGCTGCTCATGATGAGCGTTTCGAACTTGTTGACAAGGATGTGAGACTTCTCAAGCACCAAGTTAACAACAACATCAATGTGGCAAGCGGTGTGATTCAAGCCACCGTGGATGATTTGAAAACATCTACTCAAGATGTAATCAACGCCACAGAAGTTCGTTTAGAAGAAGATAGATTTCTACGTCCTCGGGTCATGAAATGGACGTATTGGTTCTCAATGACTTGGATCAACTGATTGAAGAAATTTGAAGTCGACTATCCTCCTCCTCCCCGATCTCCTTAGCCCCTCACCTTTTGACCTCCCCTTGCCCTATTTTTTGATGATGCAAAGGGGGGAAAACATGCTAACACCCTTGCTCTAATTTGAGGACATTTCATTTTGTTCTTATGTTTTTTGTACTCTTTTCGGATGTTTTTATTTTGACTAAACCTTGAACAATTATCTGGTCGGTTGTAATGGTTATTCAAGCCTTTTATGAGGTTTATTCTACTGATTTGTGTTGACTTATTGTGATTATCTTAATGGTATGAATGCAATGTGTTATATCTGTCATTCTCTAAGGGAGCTTTTGTGAAGCTTTTGAGAAGTGCTTTGCACATGATTATGCTTGTTTGAAACTTCCTTCAGGTTGTGATTCTATCCTTTAACTCTTCTTTATACAAAGTCTTTTGATCTGATTTGGTATATGAGGTTTGGGGAGTTTGGAGAAAGGATATAGAAGCGTTGTGCATTTTGTTTAAGCTTTGGGAAACCTCTATTAACAAAAGGAACTCTTGCAAATTTTTTGTAAAATCTTAATGTCCGTTTTGCTAAAATATTATGAAAAACTCCAGCTTGTTCTCAGAGGGAGCTTTTCTAATTGTTAGCAAAAATGTCAATTTTAAAATCGTTTTGTCATCATCAAAAAGAGGGAGATTGTTAGCCCAAGGCTGTTTTTACAAACAATCCATTTCGATTTTGATGATAACAAAGTTTTCAAACTAGTTTAAGACTTTTAGATTTTACATTGAAAATGATATATTTTAAAGCATCAAAGTTTCTCTATTCTAAAATATCTATAAGAATACGTGAACACCATTACACAAGTTAATTGGTCATTTTTTATATTGTAGGAGTTTTTGAGATATGTTGAATTGAAGTTGTTGCTGTCAAAGAATAAAATTTTCAGACTGTGTTGGAAGTGTCGACACATTGGATCATAGTGTTGACACATTGCACTGACACCCGAGACAAGGTTTCTAGGCCATTCTAAAGTGTCGACACATTGAACTAACACCCGAGAGCATGTTTCCAGGCCAATTTTTAATGTTTCAGCACATACCACCTATGTGTTGACACATTGCGCGATTTTCAGATATCCTGGAGCGACGTCATCTCATTTAAAAAGTCTCCAAATGGTCTCAAATGACCTCCAACGGCACTCAAACTTTACAAGAAGACCCTTGGTGTTGACACATTGCGCGATTTTCAGATATCCTGGAGCGACGTCATCTCATTTAAAAGTCTCCAAATGGTCTCAAATGACCTCCAACGGCACTCAAACTTTACAAGAAGACCCTTGGTGCCCTAGAAGCTTTAAATAGAAGACGATCAAGAGAGAAAATACAAGGTGTGAGACATTAACTTTTGCCCTAATTTCTAGAGAGAGAAAAAGCTTTGAAGAAGAAAGAAGCTCCACCAACCAAGAAAGCTTGTACCCCCACTTGCAAATACTATTGCTTTCTTTGAGAATCTTGTCTCTTTGCACACCTCAGTGCTTCATACTTGTTTATTTGGCTTAAAGATCCTTTATTAAGATTCCTTTCATACCCATTCTTGAGAAACACGTGAGTGTTGGGGGAAACACTTGTGATAACTTGTTGGGTAGAAGAAATCCTCTAGGTTGTGAGGATTTGTGAGAGTGAGTTGTAAGCTCGAAAAACACTTTGTAAAGGTACCTTAGCACCCGGGAAGCTAAGGTGTATTTACTATTTGGAAGATAGTGAAGAAAGCCCAAAGAAGTTAATAGCTTTGGGGTGGACGTAGGCAAGTGTTGGCCGAACCGCCTAAAAACCACGATGTCATCTCCCTATCTTTATCTCTATTTATTGTGCTTGATTATCTTTTATTTTTATTCTTGATTGGACTCATTGAATATATAGATCTACTCTCTTGGTGTTTTAGAAAAGAGTCTGGGCATATTTGGGTTTAAGTTTAAAAAGAGAATAGTTTTTATAAAACTCAATTCTCCCCCCTCTTGGGTTGTATTTGCACTCACACTATTTAGTACCAGTAACTGGATGATCTTCGGGTCTAGGAACTAGATGTTATACCCTATTTTTCTCAAATTGTTTTAGTTCATCCTCTGTGCAATGGATCCAACTATAATCGTCTTTTGCCGCTGAAATATTTTCTGGCTCAATTTGAGAAACTAAGGCAAAATCATTAGCTTGATTATAAGAAGTGCTAATTCTTACACCTTTCTCCACATTACTAATGACATGATCAAGTGGATGATTTCTTACAAACTTCTAAGCCTTTGGTAGATCATTATTGCTTTGACGCATTTCTACTCCAAAATCTTGTACATCTTGCTCTTGTGGATGTCAAACTTCCTTGTCTTCGCTTATAACTGGTTTCTCAACATTTTTCTCAAGATCTACAACATCATTGTCATATCTTTTCATATAAACGTTAGATTCATCACTACCACATGAATAGATTCCTCAACAACCAAAGTTCTCTTATTAAACACGCAATAAGCCAATGTTGTCTTTGTTGTTGTTGAGAATGAAATATTTACAACCAAACACATGAAAATAGTCAATGTTGGGTTTTCTATTTATACATAGCTCATATGGAGTTTTCTTGAGAATAGGTCTTATCATACATCGGTTCATAACATAGAAGCTAGTGTTAATAGCTTCCGCCCAAATATAATCTGGCAAGTTATTTTATCCACTGTCATGTGCTTGGAGCATCCACTATCAAGAACCCAATATTCCTTCACTTCGATTATCTTCAAGCACTCCTGCTAAAAAAAATCATTTCTCGATTTTTGGTACCCAAATCATTTTGGATCCTTTGGTGTTAGAAACGGTTTCCTTCAACTTGTCCTTAGGAATCCAAGCAAATTTAATACCACTAGAAGCTTTCTACCTAGATGGACAAGCATGTAAGATATGTCCAGATTTACCACAAAGTTGTATATTCTAAATGATGTTGATGATTTTGTGATCATATAAGAATAAGATTTTTTGATAATCGATAGAATCATATCCAATGCCACTTTTGTCAAAGAAATACCTTCGAGAACTAAGAAGAATGTCAATGTTTTTCTTCAATTGAGTAAACCTTCGAAAGTCATTTGTAAGGGTGTCAATTTTCATTTTCAAAGCATCACTTTCATCAATTAAAATACTTGTCTTACTTTTCAAAGGTATTTCTTTTCCCTATGTGATCCTTGCAAGATCATCTCTAAGAGATACAACTTGACTCTTCAAATTATCATTATTTTTAGTAGCATTTTCAAAATTCTTTATGAGAGACCTATATTTTAAAAGGATTCTTTTTAGTTCAAGGTATTGATCATCAAATGCATCTTGTAATTTATCAAATGAAAAACATTGAGTAGGTTAAGAATGTACCTCATCCGTGCTATCTTTGCAAGATCATCTCTAAGAAATAAAGATTTGCTACTTCTCTTCTTCACTTTTGCTTTCACTCTCGTCTGATTCTCCCCATGCGACTAGGAAGACTTTCTTCTTATCCTTGAAGTCTCTTGACTTCTTGTGTAGTTCTATGTTGGGGTATTCAGGTTTGATATGACCAGGCTTTTTACATCCAAAGCAAATGGTCTCATTCTTTTTCTACTATCACCCTTCAAGTTGTTCTTGTTTGGGTAGCTTTTAGCATAACATGTATAGTTTCTGTTTGGGTTTAGTAGTGCATTAGGGGGTACTTAATGATTAAGTGAGATTATTTAGTACTTGATGTATTAAGTTCAAAAGCCTGATTAGGACATGATTAAATGAGAAATAGAGTTAGAGTTTTCACGTAACTGAGTTTTTGTTTAGGATATTGAGGATCACTTATTGCATCAATTTAATTTTTTAAGCTAGTAGGACGGTTTTTGTGTATAAAACTGAACCACATGTTTTTTATTCTTTTAATATTTTGGGAGATTATCCACGAGTTTATGGTTCAAATTTAGAGACTTTTTATTTTTCGGAAGCAAGTAGGTCGTTGAGTGATCATCGGTAAATTAATGAAGCAATTACCAAGACATTGCCACTAAGAAATGAAAATTTCAGCTGCCCAAGAGAGTGACACATGTGATGGCTAGGAAGCACGATGAATCAAGGCTAGAAGCAAGACGAATCAAGCTAGAAAGCACGACGATAAAGGCTATAACCTAGGTAGCGCATAGTGCCGACAACCGGTGGACCTAGGCGGTGACTTACCAACGCTATAGGGAGGATTTCGACCTTAGGTGTGCTCTATAGCAGCTTGGGGTTGCTGGGTATGACTATGTTGTCAAAGTAGCCTTTTGAGTCACCACAGTTAGCCTGGCATTGTCGAATTATGATGAACTGAACTTGGGTCCGGCCATATTAAATTACTCCAACTCATGAAATAATTGCGAATTAAGCTTGAGATTAGAAGTGAAGTGAACTAGGAGGAAGAAGAAGGAAGAAAAAGATTTGTGAAATTTTTTGAAGATCCGACTCAATTAAAAGTAAGTTTAGTTGGTTATTGTTGATTTCGATTCAAAAGTTTTCAAGATGATTTGTGTAAGTCTCTTGTATTTCTTATTCTAGCATCTATTGATGTTGTTTACATTCATCATCTTCTTGATGTTATTCGTGTTCCTAATGAAAAACAAGCTCGTCTTTTCGAAAAAATCTCATTTTTAAAGTTTGATTCGTTTTCAAGTTGATTTTCAACTTTGATCCGTTTCTTTCAAAACATTTCCAAAAAGTTGTTTTTCAAAGCTTGAACATATTTCTTTTAAATATTCCCTTTGATTTGAATACATTTTATGTCAAAATTAGTATTTTCTACTTGGTGATTAGGCCAATTGTTTACCGTGAAATCAAAGTGTTGTTTTTCTTTTCACAACACTTTCTTTTGAATAATGTTTAATAATTTTTCTATGATGGATACGACTGAAGGTGTTGCATATCATGAATGAGATGTATGGGTGTTGACGTGAGACATGCATACTCAACTCTACATTGGAGTGGAATATTTGATGTTCAAGTATGGTTAAGGTGTTGCATATCATGAATGATATGTAAGGGCGTTGACATGAGACATGCATACTTAACGTATACTGTGAAGACATGAAAGTACTGTGCACAAGAGGGTGTGTTCCACTTATTGTGACATCCTAACCGCTCTGTCGTATGTGAAAAGATCCTCTACGAGGATACCATATTGTACTCTGGGATTAATGACACAAAATATTGAACGTGTTCTACTCTGGGAGTAATGCCAACTCAGCCCCCTCTTGGGAGGTTAGTTGTAACCTATGTCACTTTGGCCCAATGATTCACTCTGGGAGTGAGAGGAATGGTGGTTGTGAATTGAAAAGATCACTGTTTTAAGCAACAGAGTTTTTTTCTTTACTTTATTCTTCTGTTGAGATTTTATAGATGAACGAGTTTCTTCAATATCTTTTATTGTATCTGCTATATTACATGAGGTTTCCAATGTTTAAATCAAATGTTTTTGATGTTCATATTTATTTTTGTTAAGTGCATTATGTTTCATGTACAGAATAGAAAGATGAAAAGTTTAAAGTGATACTTATATTCCGAGTCAAAATATATCGTGATCGAGTTGCAACTTTGGTCCTCACATTTCTTCAATAGTTAGAGTTGACGATCTGTCTAAAGTCTTCTCACGTTCAACCAGCATTCAACAAGCGCTCGAGCGTCCTTGAAAAAATTCATACAGAGTCATCACGTTCAACCAGTGTTCAACAAGCACTCGAGCGCCCTTGAAAAAATCATACAAAGTCATCATGTTCAAACAGCGTTCTACAAGTGCTCAAGCGCCTTGTTATAATTTTAGACAGAAACATCGCGGTCGACGAGCGCTCGACCAACACTCGAGCAACTTCCTACAAATTTCAAAAATTACTCAATTTTTGGACTTTCCTTGTGAAACCAATAGAAACCCTACTAGGTTTCAAGGGAGGCCATCTAGAACTTAATGGAGGCTTCTATTCAACATATATGTGCCTCCTTCGTTGAGAGAAAAACCCTAGAATATTTGTGCTTCAATATTGAGGAGTTTTTCTCTATTCTTCTATCAAATATCTTTGTAACCTTCATGGTGTTGAAGACGTGCTGAAGAACAAGAGTGTTTGGTGAAGAATCCGTAAGAAGAAGCAAAAAGATCTGGATGAATACAGCACGGAGGGGGTATAAGCAGAGAGGCTTAGATTATTACATCAAGGTGTGAGTCCTAATTTCAGGATTAAGGCAACCCAAGAGGGGGGGTGAATTGGTTTTCTAAACTTTTCGGTTAAAACCCCCAAAAATGTGTTTGCAAGTAAATACTACTTTAGCACAAGTATATAATATGTGGAACTGTAAATAAGTGCTAAAGTAAGGAGAAAGGTAAGAGAAGCAAACACAGTATTTTTAGGTGGTTCGGCAAACCCGCATACATCCACCCCTCAAAGTCCTTCACCGAGCCTTAAGGTTTTCCACTATCTTCAACCAATAGCTTACACACTAGCTTCCGGGTGCTAGTGAACCGTACAAGTGTTTTCCCGGGATCAACACTCAAACCCACCCAAGTGATTTTTCTGGCTCACCACTCATAACCTCACCAAGCTTGAGATATAAACTCTCAAAGCTTCTTCTTTCGTGAACAACCTCACTAAAGGAAACAACTCTTTTGATAGGTAGATTTAGGAACAAGACTCTCTCAAAGAGTTGATATAAAAATGGAAAGCTCTATCTCTTTATTCACACAAAGACAAGGATATGAAAGTGTGTTTGTGTGAATACTTTGAGAAATATAGAACAGGAAGGTTTAGAATATTTCTCAAGTAGTAGAAATGATATGTGGTCGTTGGGTTATCATTTTAGACGAAATGAAGGTGTATTTATAGGACACATATGAAAAACTAGTCGTTTATAGCCGTTGGGAGTTTTTGCTAAAACGAGCCGGTCGACCGCTACATGAACCGGTCGACCGCTTCAAGTTACCGTTACCCAACGGTCATATTGTCAGAAGCTTCAACGACTTTTTTGTCAAAACCAACCGGTCGACCGCTACATGAGGCGGTCGAATTACCGGTCAACCGCTTGAACAGCCGGTCGACCTCCTCAACTTAAGCATGATCCGGTTCTTTTAAAACTAAGGTTTTTGACCACTTTTAAACACCCAATTTTGAAGAAATACATCCCATAAGTATATGAAGGTTTGGAGGTTTGATTGGGATGTTTTGAAACCTATAAAAACATTTTAATCTTTCAAACAAAAACTTAAAACGATTTATGCATGTTTTGAAAGATATGCAAGTGCGTGATTCAAATCCTTGTCAAATGTGAAATAAAGCGTTACAAGGATTATACCCAAAGGTCTTGAATCTTCACTTTAAGCTCCTTGCATCTTCTTGTTCTTTTTTTTTCATGGTTTGACTCTTTTCGTCAAGTTGTCTTTGTCTTTGAAGATGTCCTTTTTGTAAACTCATCCATTTATTGAAATCATCAAAATCTCGATTGTGCACATAAGCCAACACAAGGTTGTTAGAGTCAAGCAACTGAGGTTTCCTATGTCTGAATCACTATTTGTAAGGTTTTCTTCTTAGTATATTTCAGGTGGTTGCTAGCCCGTAGTAGTTTTTATTTTGAATGGTATTTTAAAGGTTTTCCACTTTATCAAAAAATCCTTTTCTCTTTGTGTGATTGAAGTTTGTTTTAGTTCTCCGCTGCCTATTTGTTGATTGAGTTGATTTTTATGCATATATAGGCTGAACAAATTCAAAACATGTTTTAAAATTGTTATTGATTTGTTAATTTGAGGGAAAACACATATTCATTCCTCTAAGTGTTATTATCTTCGAAACCAGATTTTTCAATTGGTATCAGAGCATAATATGGATCCTTGACCCTCAGTCTAGATGAATCAAGGTCAGCCTTTTTCTGTGCCTCCATATTTTGATGGAAGCAATTATGTGTACTGGAAAGTTCACATGAAAACCCTTTTGAAATCTCATGGTGAACAAGTTTTGAGGTTTTATGTTAAAGGGTGGTTAACACCCTCTTCTACTGTTGAAGGCGTTAAAACCCCTAAAGATATTGACACCTGGACTATCAATGAGATCAGTGAATGTAATTGGAATAACATAGGTTTACATTATATTTTTATGGTTGTGTCTGCTGATGAGTTTAAGTGAAGTTCAATATGTGAAACTTCTAAGGAAGCTTGAAAGATTTTAGAGACTACTCATGAAGGTACCAAGATTGTTATAAACTCTGTAAATCCAAGGATTCAGGCAACCCAAGAGGGGGGTGAATTGAGATTCCAAACTTTTTCATTTTTAACCCCCGAAAATGTTTTTGCAAAGAAAAAGAAAGTTTAGCACAAGTATATTGATGCAACAAGTAAAGAAGTGCTAAATGTAAATAGTAAAGTTAGAGAAGCAAATAGGTGATTTTTAGGTGATTCGGCAAGCCCGCCTACATCCACCCCTCAAGCTCCTATACTGAGACTTGATTTTTTCCCACTATCTTCCAAATAGTATTTTCCTGGGCTCAACACTCACAACCTAAGTGATTTTCGGGCTCACCACTCACAACCTAACCAAGCCTGAGATATACACTCTCTAAGCTTTTTCTTTTGCGAGTTCAATTGGGATGTTTTGAAGTCATTAAAACATTTTGATCTTCTCAACAAGAGTTATAACGGTTTATGAACATTTTGAAAGATATGCAGGTGTGTGGTTCAAGTCCTTGTTAAAGTGAAACTAAGAGTTACAAGATTATACCCGATGGTCTTGAAACTTTACTTTTGAGCTCCTTTCATCTTCTTGATCTTCAATCTTCTTGTCTTTGGCTATTTGATAAAAAAGTTTTTGTCTTTGAAGATGTCAATTTTATAAACTTAATTCATTTATTGAAATCATCAAAATACCGATTGTGAACAAAAGATAACAAACTCGAAGGTTCAAATGTTGACCATAAAGTTAGAAGAAATTTGAATGAAGGAAGATGAGACGTTTGATGAGTTCTATGCAAAGCTAAATGACTTGTTTTGAGTGTCAAGGGTTTGGTCGTGTCAGATCAGAGTGCCCAACATATCTCTAGTTGAAAGGAAAAGCTGTGAATGCTTCTCTGATGGACAACGAATCAAATTCCTGCAGTGATGAAGAAGAACAAGTAAATTTTACGGCTTTTATGGTTAATACTGATAATTGTGATTTGTAGGATATTAACTCTGAAACGGAGACATCTGACGATGAATATGATGCTGAATAAAGCTTGGAAGAGGTGTATGATAAACTCTTTAGGGCCTGAAACTACGCAAGGTAAATAAAAGGACCCTAGCGAAACTTCATGAGACTTAAATTGAAAGGGATAACCTCACTGTTAAGCTTAAAGAATACATCAAGTTGTTTGATGACTTGAAACTGAAGAACTTGGCCATTGAAGCTGAAGTCAAAGACTTAGAGTGCAAACTAGAGAAATCAAATTATTTCAGGCTTCTTTTTTTTGTTTTATAATCACGTAGTGGAATTTTGTGGTTGGCATTAACAATAGTCGACAGTACCCCCTAAGCTTTTTTATTTCTTGCGATCTTTGGCTCTTTGAAACTATCAGTCGGCTTTAAAATTTTTCAACGACTCGCCATTGATTATGTCGTTCAGATTTCTAAAGTTTTCCAGACGGAAATCCATGTTTTGGGTAACCTTTAGCGGCCAATTCTTCACCCTTTTCTCGGCAGTTGTTAGTTGCGGGGTGAAAGAATGTTGCGAAGACTCTGCCTCGTTGTAAAACTCTGTTGCAAATACTCCTTGTATTTGTGAATTACTCGGTTGCGAAGATTCTGCCTGTCTGTTAGGAAAACTCTGTTGCAAAGAAAAATTACTGGTCGTTGTGAAAGACTATGTTGCGAAGAGACCCTTCTTGTCGTTGTAAAAGACACTATTGCAAAGAAAATTTGATGTTCGTTGTGAAAGGCTATTGTCCACGGGTCTATTGCAGCGAGCCTTTTCTTGGCAGATCTTAGTCACCGAGTAAGATCTGTTGCGAACACAAGATTTTGTCATTGTGAACGACTATTCTTCACCAATCATACGCAGCGAGGTCTTCGACAACTTGGAGTCGTTGGAAAAAGGCTTTACCAACCAATTTACAGTTTTTGCCAACGATAATTGGCGTTGTTATAACTAATATTTCTTGTAGTGATGTTGTCTGTCCCAAAAATGAAAGGAAATCTTTGCGTTGGAACAGTCTTTCTCACCTACTACAATAAATGTCGGTCATGTCAATGAATTTACAGCCACAACCTTTAGAACGCCTATATTAGGACATTACATGACAGTAAGTGAACCGTTCAATAATCCCAGAAGTTTACGCCCATGCTGTTGGAATTGTATCGGATGGTTTCTGACTATTAGTTCATAGTGTTCAAATGCCTTCCAGCGGTATTTTGAAACTATGTAACAGACCCGAGTGTTATTTCCTCCATTTGATATCTCCTCTCACACACTCTCAAATCTTCTCAGTCTCTCTTCTCATTCCTATAATGGAATTCGTGTTTCTTAGCATCTACATCCTACAGTCGAAACATAACCAATCCGCCAAAAATTTGGCGAGCACGTGGACACTAGCACTAAAAGAAAAAATATTAGGTCACAAAATTTTGAGTGTCAAACTAAATTTTGTCATATAAAGTGGCTTTTCCATAACAAAACATTATTTTCATCACCCAAAAACATCCACGAACGTCAAAACCTTCTGGACAGGTTCTAAAACCGTTTGGACAAATTTCTGGTGTGACAAAATACACCTTGTGACGAATGAGTGACGATAAAAATAGTCACAAAAAATAAACTACCGTTCGGACCAATAAGAACACCGTTCAGACTCTTTGCTAGGTGACAAATTTCAAATCATCGTAACAGAGTGACGATTAAAATCGTCACAATTTTTACAATATCGTCCAAGCTAGTTTTGGTCATAGCATCACCATGGAGTTTGCCTTTCTTGCAACTCAAACTAGACCTCAAATGCAGTATCAGAAAAGGCCTCAACCCAACAATAGTAGCAAGAAACGTCCCATTTGCAATTGGTGGGGAAAAGAGGGACACACATAAGAAAAATACTTTAAGAAGCATGGATACCCTTCTAGCTAGAAGTCCAATAGGTACAAAGACATAGATTATTGTAGGAGGAATATCAATTCAGCCAATCGCGCACAAGGAGCTGTGTCTGATCAGGGATATATAGTCGTTGACATTCCACAACTTCCACTTACTCCTGAGCAGTACAAGAAGCTTCTTACGTTGATTTCGAATTCAGATGTCTCACAGCCACCATAAGGTAATCAAATCTCACCCAAAACATGCAGTGTCTTAGGTCCTCCACCAATGTCAAGTATCCCTATGCTCCGTTCTCCAACTCATTCAGTTTTTAATGTCTCAAATAAAGCACAATACATTTCTCTCCTTTCACATGCATCTTTTAATCCTGTTAACCTCAGTTTCCAGCAAAGTAAATTTTGTTGTGCAACTACCAAATGGCGAATCTGTTCCTATCACACACAGAGGCACTGTCCATATCATTGAGCACCTAGTTCTCTCAGATGTCCTTGTCCTTCCCTCTTGCACTTTCAATTTAATTTCTGCTAGTAAACTCACAAAGACATTGAGACATTGTCTAATAATTCTTGTTGGACTTTGTTTTATTCAGACCCTGCCTACATGGATGATGATTGGGTTGGCTAGGGAATGTGATGGCCTTTTCAACTTGAGTCCTCCTTACAAACCAGACTTCAAATTTCGAAAACAAATTCCTGAACCTTCCTTTACCTTTCTAGTTGATTGTAAAGCACTCAGTGGTAAATCACTTATGTCTTCTCTTTCTTGTAATGATTTTGATTTTTGGCATTATAGGTTAGGTCATTTATCCAAGGATCGTCTCAATAGTATAGGAAAGTTTTCTTAGGAAGTTGACTCATCTCATGACAAGCATTTTATTGTCTGGCCTTTGGCAAAACAAAAATGACTTAGTTTTCAATCAAGCACAAGTGTTACTCATTCCATGTTTGATCTTATACATTGTGACATATGGGGGCCTTACTCTGTGGCTGCAATTGGGGTTATCATTATTTTTTAACTGTGCTAGATGATCATTCTCGAGCCACTTGGGTATATCTTATGAAAACTAAAGGAGAAACTCAACATTTGGTCCAATCATTCTTTAACCTTGTTGTCACACAATTTGGAGTGAAAATTAAACGAATTCGTAGTGATATTGGACCTGAGTTTCGCATACCTGATTTCTACAAAGCCAAAGGTGTTTTATATGATAGATCATGTGTTCAAACTCCTCAACAAAATAGTGTGGTGGAAAGAAAACACCAACACTTGTTAGAAGTGGCAAGAACACTTGGATTCCAAGCTCATCTTCCATTAAAATTTTGGGGGTATTGTGTTCTAACCGCTGCGTACTTAATAAATCAAATTCCAACTTTTGTTTTGTCTAACAAGCCACCATATGAATTACTTTTTGGTAAATCCCCTTCCTACACCCACTTACGAGTTTCTGGGTCACTACACTATGATTCCACTCTCTCAAGGAATAGGTCCAAGTATGATGCCCGAGCCACTCCATGCATTTTTATTGGTTACCCTCTTGACATGAAAGGATACAAACTTTACAATCTAAACTCACACTCAATCTTTGTTTCTTGTGATGATTTTCATGAGAAGATTTTCTCTTTCTAGGACCAGCATCTAAACTCCACTCAATCACCTCATGTAGTTCTACCTATTCCTTTTTCTGATGAAGTTCCCGAAAATACCATCTTCACTCCTATTTCACCAACTCAAAACAGAGTTCACTCCCCTATTCAAATGCAACCTGCATCTAGGAGCTCTCAACCTACAAGGATAAGAGGTCCTCGTTCTTACCTTCAGGACTATCATTGTAACTGGTCATCACCTACATCTAGCAGCTCACTTTCGCCCATGCCAGGCGGGATTCATCTTCAAGCACTCATGTATCATCTTGTTCCCTCTCTTCTGTCTTGTCTCACAAAAATCTGTCATCTACACATCAAGCTTTTACTATTTCCATTTGTTCAAACTTTGAACCTCAAACCTACTCTCAAGCTGTTGAGTATCCTTAATGGTGTCAAGCTATGCAAGCTAAACTCACTACTTTAGAGGAAAGTGGAACTTGGATTCTCACTGATTTGATTCTTCGTAAGAAACCCGTGGGCTGCAAAAGGGCATTCAAGACTAAATATATGTCAGATGGGAGCAGAGAGAGACACAAGACTCGGCTAGTAGCAAAAGGCTACACTCAACAAGCCAAAATTGATTACTTGGAGACTTTCTCTCGTGTGGCTAGAATGACCACTGTTAGATTGCTCTTGGCAGTAGCTTCTCTCCGAGGGTATTTTTTACAGCAACTTGATGTCAACAATGCATTCCTTCTTGGAGATTTACTTGAAGAGGTTTACATGAAGTTACCTCCTGGATATGTTGCTGGTAAGGGGGAATTTTCTGGTCAGGTGTGCAAACTGAAAAATTCTTATACGGATTAAAGCAAGCTTCAAGACAAGGGTACACAAAACTGTCACAAGCTTTGCTTAGGTATGGATTTCAACAATCAAATTCAGATCACTCCTTATTTATATACAATTCAGAATCTTTTTTTTTCCGGCACTTCTAGTTTCCGGCACTTCCTCAATTAGGAGTTCAAAATCAAAGACTTGGGAGAATTGAAGTACTTCTTGGGAATTGAAGTAGCACAGTGCAAGAAAGGAGTTTCCTTATCACAAGGGAAGTATGCTCTTGAGATCTTCAGCTGAAGCAGAGTACAGAGCTCTTGCTTCAACAACTTGTGAAGTCATGTGGTTGAGGTATTTGCTTGCTGATCTGAAGGTCATGCCCAGCTTTGCTATTTTGTGACAGTCAATCAGCACTACACGTTGCAAAGAATCCTGTATTCAATGAACGTACTAAACACATAGAGATTCATTGTCATGTTGTGAGAGAAAAGTTGCAAGCAAAGGTCATCGAACCAAAACATGTTTCCTCCGGTCAGCAGGTAGCAGACATTCTAACAAAGCCCCTTGGAAACACACAGTTTCATGATCTGATGCGAATGATGAACATGATCAATATATATTCATCTTGAGGGGGGATTTTGGAAAAATGAAATAACCACAATACACGTAAGGGCACACGACTGTTGCTTTTGAAGATCTATTTTTTGTCTTTTCTGTATAGTTGTTGCATAAGGGACACGCGCACTACCTCAGGAGCATTTTATGCTCTGCCTCAGGCCCTTGCCGCAGGCCATTGCTGCTGTACATATTTGTTTATTTTCTTTTTAGATGTGAATAGACATATACCGATGTAATAGTTTAGTGGTCAATTAATGAAGAATCACAACTTTCTTCGTTTTCTATCTCTCTCGTTTTCCCTTGTTGCTCTTCATTCGTATTTTGCATTTGTCCTCTGCAACTGGGTTGGACAGCAATGACTCAGGATTTGTTTTCATAATAGAATGCATCCATAGACGCATTCTTCCATTTCATAATACGAGCCGTGCATCGTATAAAAGCGTTCCAAATACAAGGTCGATAATTAAGCATGCCAAGCGGCCCTAGTCTTTTTCGCCAAACTTCACAACGGTTATACTTCTCTTGGTAACAGACACTGATAGATTTCTCAAATATGTCAAGTTGAAAGAAAGCAGCAATCGGTTTGGAAAATGAAGATGAACCAAAGGAAGCAGGGGCAATGGCATTAGCTTGAACCTCAACACAATTATTACCATTACCACCAGAACCCTTCTAATGATTTTTCCAACCTATGATTTTTTCCACTTGAGAAACCACCCTAGCTATTTTATGCAAAATTTAATCTCAAAAGATAATGAAGGTTTGAATCCATCTATATATCCTTCTTATAAGCTATTGAAAGGTGGGACGTTTAAATAATATTTATTGGCTTGTGTTCATGAGGCAATTAAGGTGTGGAGCTATTGCAGGAAGGTACAATTCAAAATATTTTGAAAGAAACTAATTAAACTATTGGTGCCAAACAGGTACGTAATCTTAGAATCCATCGAATTCAGATGACTTTTGACTACTCAGTGCTAACAATAGGTGTAGAGGTCATCACTCAACCACATTTTTCTGAAAAAGAAAAATCTTTAAAAGAAAGAAGAAAATTTTGGATGCGATAAAAAGACACCGGCCGTATGATCAAAAAGAGTAAACTAATTATATATGTCAAGCATGAATGAGATATTAAAGTATCGTTTCGATGCTTTTTCGAGACAAAATGGTGCATGGGTGTTATGACATTACTTTAAAGAAAGCTTTATTTAAATGGAAATCTATTTAGAGGATGTAACGTTTGGCACCTAAAAATATTGATCGTGGATGTTTAATAGAATAGCGTTTTTCTCTTTCTTCCCTAATACTATAATATTGAAAGAAATATCCACCAAATTTCCTTTGGAAAACACTTTGCACATACAAGTTATATTGATAGTTTTTTTTCTAGGCCACTTCGTAAGCAAGTATTAATACAGCAAAAAAACTAAGATTTTTGTCAACAATGACGATGATTTGGTTTCTTAAACATTCATAGGGTTAATGTCCTTTTTAGTCCCTAGGTTTTGGGGCGGTGTTTTTTTTAGTCCCTAGGTTTTATTTTTGTTCAAAACAGTCCCTAGGTTATTTACGTTTGTCTTTTTAGTCCTTCCGTCACTCCCGAGCCCAGTCAGCTAACGGCGGGACACGTCACACCCAATAGAATATTGCCACGTGTACTATTTTTTTTTTTTAAAAAAAAAAAAACAATTTCCACATGTTTAAAAAAAAAAAAAAACCAAAAGAAGGGAGCCGTGGCCACCTCCCCGTCGCCGGCGAAGGGTGGCCTCCCTGGCCACCACCGAGCGACGGGGAGCCCAGATTCTATTGGGTGTGACGTGTCCCGCCGTTAGCTGACTGGGCTCGGGTGTGACGGAAGGACTAAAAAGACAAACGTAAATAACCTAGGGACTGTTTTGAACAAAAATAAAACCTAGGGACTAAAAAAAATACCGCCCCAAAACCTAGGGACTAAAAAGGACATTAACCCAACATTCATATAAGAAAACCAATGAGTTAATCTTATAATTAAAATATATCTCCAAGACATTGGACAAATTACAAAATCCTGGCTAATTTAATATTGTTAGTGAAAAGGGAGGAAATCCATGCAAAACGCAACAAGGCGTTGGAGCACGCCATCACCCTTGCAATAATTATAGCGATGAGACCATCTCCTTCATGAACAGAGAATCAATTAGCAGCCTCCAACCTTTTGGCTATTAGTCACAATTCAAATTTTGATGATAACGATAAAGAAATTGAACTGGACATTCAAGATTCAACATAACACGAAAATAGAAATCAATCAACCAACGGCCATATCATATGAAGCGACTTGGAAGTGAAGACTCAAGACTCTAGGGTAAAATTTGTAGCACTACTATCTCATTAGTAGCAAGGATTTGAATCACACACTACATACACTACAAGAAATTATGGTTTAGGTGACAAAATTTTGGGTGTCAAACCAAATTTTGTCACCTAAAGTCAATTTTCCATGACAAAATATTAATTTCGTCACCCAAAACCATTCAGGAACTCCAAAACCATCCGGACCCGTCACAACCCCGTTCGGACGTATTGCTGGTGTGACGACATACATGTGTCGCTAATGAGTGAAGAAAAAAACCGTCACAAAAAAAACATAACGTCCGGACTCTCAAGATACCCGTTCGGACTTCATGCAAGTTGACAAATTCCACATCGTCATAACTGAGTGACGATTAGAATCGTCACAATTTTACACTCCTGTCCGGACTCCGTTGATACACAGTCCGAACGGACATTACCTAACAAATAGTAATCTTCAGGCTAGAGTGACAAATTAAAAATCGTCAGGAATACTCAATTCAGTATGGACGTTATAAACCACGTTCCAACGACAAAATACCCAAGTCCGGACAGTAAAAAAAAAGGTTCGCACAATTATAAATGCATCTTCCGCGAATCGTGTGCTTCCACGTTGCAAAACTTCAGACACGTGACATCGATACAGTCCGGACAAAGAAAGAGCGTGCGGGCTGTATAAGTTCTAGAACCATTTCGAATCGGGCATATTTAGTGACGTTAAATTTGATACGGCCACGTGTCAGTATAACCTTTGAAACCCGTCTTAACGCTAGTATAACACATTTGGACGGTTACTGGCCACATTAAACCGACAAACTGTGTCAAAATCTCAAACTCACTCTCGTACTTTTCTCTCGGTTTTCACTCTCCGTTCCAGATTTCTCAAAGAACTTCAGGTAAAACGTTTGTTATGTTGTTTTATTTATGTATTTCGATTAAATAACGTCGATTGTTAGATTGTTTAGTTTGTTTTGGTGTTTTACTTTATGAAATTAGGTTGTTTGGCTAGTGTTCGTCGAACCACGTTCGGACGTCGTTTCACGACGTCCGCACTTGTTGTAAACCGTCAAGACTGTTATTGTACGTGCAGACGTCTTTTATTATGTATGGACGTCCTAAAATTTAAACGACGCAGTTTGAATGTCATGCGAACGGTTTATGCTCATGTTTGGACGATTTTGCTAGGTTGACCATGGAACACTCTGGAAGGTTGACCATGGAACACTCGGGGGACAGACAGAGCGACTAGCCTGGGCAAACGCGTATTTAGCGGAGTTAAACGAGAGTATTCGGACGATCATGCAGCCGACGCATTCATTGTGCGTGGAGCTCCAATGTCGCTTGACCGGTCTGGAGACGCAACTTGCTCTGACGGATAGGGCAATAACGAAAGAGTTTAATATTATGCAAAGTGAACTAATAAGGATGAGAGAACAATTGTCCTAGTATGTCCATACGGTTCCGGTACAACTGCAGACACTCGTCAGACGGGTGGATAATATGGAGGACCATTTGGCGCATGTTCGTGATGCGCTCAAACAAGATTTGGACGAGCCAGTCGCAGCTCGTGATTTGAACTAGTCTTCTGTTTCTGCTTTAAACTTAGTTATTTATTTATCGTTTTAAAGGACCGTTTGTATCTTGTAATAGACATTACGATTGTGGTTTTTTATTCAGTTGTTGGATTATTTTTGATATTTTATATTAATTATGTCTTTTTTTGTAGATTAAATTTATTACATTTTAAACGGATAATTAGTAAAATTAAATAAGTAGTTATAATTAAATTGATGATTAGTTATAATTGATATTTAATATAAAAATATGATTAATTATATATTTTTTATGTATTTAAAATAAAGAAATTAAGTTAAATATTTGTGCCAAAATATATTTAGTTGAATGAAATAAATTAAATTATGTAAGGTAGTGTTCTGACGGTATGTGACAGTCTGAACGTATATGTTATTGAGCATACGCTGTCGTTTGAGAATTACTAAATCGGTGTCTTGAACTGTAAGAGGGAGTTCAGACGGGTAAATAGTAGTTCGGACATATTTGAAAATTTTGGCGGCATGTATTCCCTCGAAAACTTATACACGTATGCATCCGAACTTTATTTTATAGGTCTGAACGGTATTCAAGAGCATGAAAGTTACAGATTCGCAGACAGTGGAGGAAAAACGGAGGGAAAAAAGCAAACGAGAGATTTAACACGAGAAGAAGCGGAGAGCTGATTTTGGGTGTTCAATCACATTGAAGAGCGTGTGAAAAGAGCATATCTTTAAGAATTTGAAGTTGGATTGCATTTGAGGTTAGTGGTTTTTAAATTGAATTGTTTTAGGATGAAAAACTTTTATCCTAATTTATGAAAGCATGTGTTTTTCGAAATTTTAGGTTCTAAAATGGTAGTAATGGAGTTTGGGGTTGGTTATGATGTGTTTATATTGAAGTGTTTGTGATTATGATTGATTTTGACATGGTTTTTGGACTGAAAATTGCATTTGTGCGTCGAAGAAATGTCTTGTTCGACAATCGCAGTCCGGACGGTTTATTTACCATCCGGACTCTATTTGATTGTTCGGACGCTTTGAAAAATGCGTCCGACCTTCGTTGTGTATGGTTCGGACCGTTATGTAACGTCCGAACGGTATTTGTTGTAATGTCATGCATTCATTTAGTAGCCTTAGACCCCGTTTAAGAATTACAAGAAGTTCGAATAACGAATTGGATGTAATTCTTGAATTGTCCACATTATGCACAGTTTGAGTTTACAATATGCGTAATGTGCGTAATTGTATCTGTTATTGTGATAGATGTGTTTAGAAATTTTGATGCAAATCTGTTTTATCCTTCGGATACACATTCAGCATTGAGCTTACACACTTGCCTTAAATGATGTGTGTTTAGGCTCAATGTTGTAGGCGTGGATCTGGGGACTGAGGGGAAATGCTATCGAAATTTCTAAAGCATCGATCACAATGGTCGGGTCATTTACGTGCAGTACGTGATATTGTAAACTTGAATGGGATAGGACCTATTTCCTGAAGAAATTAGAGTTGAGTATGAATGTCATCATTGTTTGCATTATTGTTTGTATTTTCGTCTTTGAAGGAACAATATGGATAAGAGCTGGATTTATGAGGCTGATAGACTCAAAAGTGCGAAGTATAGTGATGGTGTTCGTGATTTTATGAGAGTTGCCCGTAGTTATGCAGATAGTCGAGGTTTGATAAGATGTTCATGTAAGAGATGTAAGAATGTGTTGTTCCAACGTGTGGACAGGATGGAGGATCATTTATTCATAATTGGGTTTGACCAGAGTTACACTCAATGGGTATTTCACGGAGAGTCAATTTCAGAAGTTCCTATCCAGGTGGTGAATTTAGAACCTGAACCGGGCAGCGATGATTTTATGGGAAACATAAATGATGATATGAGAGACATGTTATAAGATTTTGTGGCGGGAGCAGGGGTTGATGAGAACATACCGGATCCTGAAACAGTCCAGTCTAGGTCTGGAGACGGATTTTCTGCGTATACCAAGTTATGGGCGGATGCTGAGCGAGAGCTGTATCCTGGGTGTAAGAACTACTCCAAGTTGTCTTTCGTTGTTAGGTTACTTCATGTGAAGTCAGAGAATAATTCGACTGTAAATGCATTTGAAGATGTATTGGGCTTGATAAAGATGCTTTGCCGGAGGGGGAGACACTTCCTAAATCTTATTATGAGGCGAAAAAGTTAAGAAATAATTTAGGATTTAGCTACGATAACATTCATGCGTGCTTAAATGACTGTGTACTGTTTTGGAAGGAGCACAATGAGTTACAAGAGTGTCCGGTGTGTGGGGAATCAAGGTGGAACTACAATCAAAATAACAAATCAAAGGTTTCTCAAAAGTGTTGCGGCATTTTCCATTGAAACCGAGGTTGCAGAGATTGTTTTTATCAAGGCAGACGACAACGGATATGCGGTGGCACCAAGAGAAGCGTGTGGTTGAAGATGGGGTGATGAGGCATCCTGCAGACTCTGAGGTATGGATGGACCTCGATAAGAAGTATGAATGGTTTGGTCGAGAATCTCGGAACGTCCGGTTGGGTTTGGCATCTGATGGGTTCAATCCTTTTGGCAACATGAGCTTATCGTATAGTATATGGCCAATTGTACTAATTCCATACAATTTGCCGCCATGGAAATGTATGAAGGATTCAAGTTTCATGCTGGCGTTGCTTATTCCGAGTCCAAAAAGTCCCGGAATTGATATCGACGTCTACTTGCAGCCATTGTTAGATGAGTTGAAGGACTTGTGGGAAAATGGAGTGCAGAAGTACGACGCGGCCGTATCGAGTTCATTCAAGTTGCATGCTGCTTTGCTTTGCACAATAAATGACTTCCTGGCTTATGGTAATCTCTCGGGTTGGAGTACGAATGGACGGTTAGCATGCCCTAATTGCAATGCGAACACAACGTCATTTTGGTTGAAACATGGGGGCAAACATTGTTTTTTGGGACATCTCCAGTATTTGTCTGCTACGCATGGGTGGAGGCATGATGTCGACATATTTGACGGGAAAAAAGAGTATAGAGTAGCGCATGAAGAAGTCACTGGAGAAGAGATACTTCAACAACTTGAATCGGTACCGTTATGTTCGTTTGGGAAGACTCAGAATAAGAGAAAACGGGCTAACATCGAGTTAAGTTAGACGAAGCACAACATATTCTTTAAGTTGTCGTACTGGTCAGAGTTGAAACTTCGACATAATTTGGACGTCATGCACATCGAGAACTCTGAAAGTTCGGGGTAAGACGAAAGACAATTTTAGTGCTCGGCGGGACTTGGCATTATTAGGCATTAAAAAGGACTTGCATTTGCATGTTCGAGGTCAGCATGAGGTGATGCCTCGAGCACTATTTACTTTAACGAAGGCTGAACGTAAGAAGTGTTGTGAATGGCTGAAGGGTGTTAAGTTTCCGGATGGATACGCCTCTAACATATCTCGGTGCGTAAATATAAATGAAGGGAAGATAATGGGTATGAAGAGTCACGACTCACACGTCTTGTTGCAGCGACTGTTACCGGCAATGATATACGGGTTGTTAGGAAACGAAGTATGTGCGACGTTGACTGAGTTGAGCTTATTCTTCAGAGACTTGTCCTCAAGAACAATACGTTTAGACGTTGTGAACCAATTAGAGAAGGACCTTGGATTGATTCTTTGCAAGTTGGAAGACATATTCGCTCCTTCATTTTTTACTATTATGGTTCATTTAGCTGTTCATTTACCTCGAGAGGTGAAACTTGGGGTTCCAGTTCAATTTCGGTGGATGTATCCAATGGAGAGGTATATGGGGAAGATGAAGTGTTTCGTTAATAACAGGGCACGGTGTGAGGGCTCAATTGAAGAGAATTATGTGTTAGATGAATGTTTAACTTTTTGCCTATTATAGGAGGCACGAAGAAGAATTTTCGTTATGGTTTAAAACTCAAGTATTTATTTAATTTTATCCCTATTATATGTTTAATTTTAATCGGTCATTTTTTTAGATTAATACTTAACACGTGTTTACTATTTTAGATTCAAACTATGCGCAACAAAAATTTGGGCTCGATCTCGGATGACTTGTATGCATTATCATCCGGTCCGGATCAGCGGACACTTTGTTACTCTGGGTGTGTAGTGAATGGAGTTAGGTTTCACACGGTCTTTCGTGAACAGTTTCGTAACACTCAGAATAGTGGTGTGGTTGTTCCGGGGGACCATGATGGGGAAGATGTTGATTTTTACGGCCAGGTTGTGGATATTTACGCGTTGCCTTATTTGCTGGGGAATTTAGTTTATTTACTAAAATGTGACTGGTACTTGAGTACTCAAAAGTTCGGTCTTGATAAAAGTGGTCGGATTGTTAGTATTAACACATCCCGAAAGTGGTTCAAAGATGACCCGTTCGTGCTAGCTTCTCAGGGGAATCAAGTGTTTTATATCGATGATATGAAGTTGGGCAGCCACTGGAAGATTGTTCAAAAGATTACCCCTAGAAACACGTATGATATTCCACCTATTGCAGAGGAAGCTAGTGAAGATGGAGAAGGACCGTCGAACCGTGAAGCATACCAACAGAATGAGTCTATTGAGTTTTATGTGGACTTTAGCTCATTTGACATGATCCTGTTGACTACAAATGACGTCGAGGCTTATCTGCCGGTAACCGATGAGAGTGGTCCACAACAACGTGAAGTAGAAGGAAGCGATGATTCCTCAGAAACGTTTGGTGAAGATCGTAGTGATTTTGAAGAATTTTACTCTGAGGACTAAAGTAAATTTATCCTTTCAATTAAATTTTTGCGTTTCTATTTTTGCATTTTTCTCTATTTGTTTTAATTTATAATTCATCTGCAGATGATGGAGGAGCAACAACGGAAGAAAGACGAAGAGCTGATGAAGATGATGGCGAAGCAGCAACGGAAAAAAGACGAAGAATACCAGAAGATGAAGGCGGAGCAGCAAAAGAACCTAGGGGAACAATAAGAAGGGAGGATGCAACTAATGAATCAGATGCGTGAGCAGCTGATGGAGCAGATGAGACATATGCAATCTCATTCGACACCCAAACGAAAATTTGGGTAGATTTATGTATTTTTACTACTTTGTCAGTTATCCACTATGTATTTTATTTACTTTTAATAACGAATGCATATTTATAGATATTTTATTGTATTATGAGCAGTAAATATCTTCATATATACTTTATTTCATAAATTTTAATTAAATTAATTCAAATATATAGAAAACCGTTCGAAAGTTTTTAACATGGCGTTCACACGGATATTTTTCGTTGCTAGCGTGCGCACGCATAACAATCTGTCCGCAAACTTTGCTTGAAATTCGCTAGTCTGAATGGTGTCTATCGCGTCCACACGTTCTTAAACTAAGAAACCGTCCAAACAGTACCGCATGACGTTCGAACGTTTTCAACGTAAAAGGAGTCCGAATTGTATACTTAAAGGTTCGCACGAAAATTTTAGATGACAAAAAATTTTCTTCATAATGAAACTACGATGCGGACGACTTCCCAAATGCATCTGGACTATTGTATATTACCATGCAAATGTGGATATAGAACGGTGCAGACGTTTATTGCGTGACAAAATGTATTTCGTCACGTTGGATTGATCGTTAACATGAGCTGTGCGAACGTATAGAGAGAACGTTCGCACAGCTCATACGAACGGATGAACTGCACTGGGCATGACGATTTTGAATTTTGTTAGTATAGCACCAAACCGTTCGGACGGGTTTAAAACACGTCCAAACGGGTTTGAGTGACAGAACACGAAAATCGTCACTTAAAACATTGCATGATGGGCTTTAGGTGATAAACCGGGTGACAACCCGGTTTTGTCACCCAAAACCGTAGGTGACGAAATTTGTACTTTGGGTGACAAATTTTTTTGTCACCCAAAGCGTTTTTTCTTGTAGTGATATTTTTCAAAACCAAGAATAAATTTTTTTATCTCAGGTTTGGTAAATAAAATATATCTCAAGTATTTTAAAATCATATCTTTATAACTCTCAAATCTCTTTAATATCCTTGGGGAGTTAGGTATTGAGATACGGTCTTAAAATAGTCAAAATTGTACTTCAAAATCTTTATAGACTGCTTTTTTAGTTATAGCGATCGACCAATTCTCGATATAGCGATCGACCGGTGCTCGATATAGCGGTCGACTGGGATAGTTTTTCAATTGTCCGTGCGCCTGCATTTTTTATCGTTGGGATAGTGGACACCTGTACCGGTCGATCGCTACAGCTTGAGTTTTGACAGACTCGTCCCAAATGGCTCGAAAATGATATTTTGCCTTGAGGATTATATATAGACCCCTCTTACGCTTGCCAAATGTGCTAGAACGACAACTGATCATTTATCAACCTTGAGCGATATCAAAACCTTCAAATCTTAGCATTTTCATCTCATTCACACAAAAGCTCTCTCAGTTTCACTTCCATTCTATTCTGTGAGATCAAAGGGATAGAATTTCATTATAATATCCACTCCATTGAGAGAGTCTTGTTGTTGTAAAATCACTCTACTTCATTATTAGCACAGAGGGATTCTTTTATGACCTTTCGGATAGGTGTGTTCATCGAAAGAAGGTTCGGACAGTTTTGTTAATCGGTAATACAAAATTATTTTAATAATAATAATTCATTGGATGTAAAAACTTAAAGAATAAGGATAATAAAACTAAATATACTTCATCATTGATTAATAATATTTTACAACAAATACAAGAATCTCTACAAGTAATCTAAAAAGTAACAAATTTCTTGTTGCTGCATTTGTTGTTGCTGAAGCTGGTGCAATTGATGCTGTAGAAACTGTTGTTGCTGCTTTTGAGAATGAATATGGAGTTGTTGAAACTGCTGTGTCGTTAAATGGGTATGCATTGCATGGTTGTTCCGGTAGAATTGTTGGCTACCTTCAAAAGAAGCAAAATTCATCATTCAAACCATGAGAATCATACGTACACAGGCCTGGAAGAGTTGCAAAGAGTTGTATCTCTGACATATGTCTACGACGTTTTTTTATCAGAAAGGCACCCTTCAAGATCTATTTGGGGACTCTGCTGGATGGTATAACTGCAATAGAAATGTTCAAGCAAAAAGTACCAACTGCCATATAAAATTTAAGCAACTGCGTCCAAGTACTCAGTGCAGGGATTGAACTCGAGATTTCTAGCATCCAAAATATTGGAGCAAGTATATTGAATCTATGTATCTAAATACATTGTCTCTACTTTTTCATTCCCTGCATCTCCATATTTTCTCAACAGCAAAACAAATCAATACTTTAAGGTTCCAATTCCACAAAAAATTAAACATACAGTAAAATCAACTGGATCATAAATCACAAACAATAATAGCAAAATTAAGGAAATAGATACGAAAATGAATATGCACTTTCGCTTCCTCCGTCTTCACTCCAACTCTTCAGTGACAATAACATATATGATACTTCACGAACCATTACTGTTTTAATTTCGCTCACCGCAACTATAGGTGGTTTGTTACGGCATTTTTTTGTAGTGAATGCAGTCCATTGATGTCATGGAATTGATTCCCTTATTCATTTGAGTGGCCGGGCCTTAATCTGAGGGCCTATCACAGACTGGCAACATTTTTTGGTAGAAACCAAGATGTAATATTATAGGCCTAAGATTGCACCAGATTTTTTGGCTATGATCTAAAAGCAGTTTTTTGTGTTAGTGTTTTTTTTAAATAGTGTAGATTCTCTTGGGATTGGTGAAAAGTGTGTTTAAAGTTGTTGGAATTTGTAGAAAATTATTGGGATTGGTGAAAACGTATTGGAATTGATGAAAAAGTGAGTCTGAGAAGGTTTTGAAAATGTTTGAAAAACAATCCAAACAAAGCAATTGTATCTTTACTTCCGTACTCCAGCTTATTAAGTTGGGCCGCTTGAGTTCTCTGAACATTTGTATGGTAATTGGGACATACTATTGAGGGTCGCATAGCAAAAGTAGAAGTAATATGATTTTTGGAACAACGAGTGTAGAAGCTCTGTTCGGCCAGGATACGGCTATTTTGGAGAAAAGCAACATGCAACACGGGCAGTTGTTTCCTTTTTGGCGGATCATGCACCTATAAATAATCTTCGATTCCAGCTACTTCCCTTCAAACTCTTTGATGCGAGCTAGATATCACCACATACTCTCAAATGATCCATACTTGATCTCACCAGTTCATGATTAATAAGGAGTTTCAGATATAGATTTAATAAGTATCATCCTGTTTATAATATAAACAACTTCCTCCATTGCAAAAACCAAAAAAGCATAAAAGTAGTACATCTATGCTTATCTCCCACTCAACGATTCACTTTTTCTGCATAGACTATCAATAATAAATACTAGAGTTAATAGAATGATGATCTTTCAAATAACATGTGATGAAACAAAATTTCCAAAAAATTATGGAACATAAAAAGAGTCTTCCAATTTTAAAACTTCAGGCTTTCATGGACTCGAATGAAAAAGCACTAATGGAGGTCGTTGCAACACTTCCACTTGTCTCCATTAGTTTCCTCATCACCTTGTTTCAAGGACACACTTGAAATTCAATGGACATTCCTTCAAATCAATTTTAATTGATAAGCATACCTTCAGAAGAATTTTTTTTTCAAAGAACCTAGATATGCGGGCAATTCCTTTTCTAGTGACCTGGCTTGCCACAGTGGAAACAATTTCCATTATCTTTATTCTCTAAGTCGCGTGTGTCGTCTTGCTTAGAACGAGACGATTTCTTCCTTTTGAACTTCTTCCCCTTGGGCTTGAGTTCATGGTTGGTTGACTTGTCCATTATCATTAGAGAACATTTCTCTTGTACGATAGTTCCTCAGCTACTTGCAACATATTGAGCAGCTCTGACAGGGACTTGGGGCAAAGGGACCGAGTTAGGTGACGAATCAGAAGACTGAGTTAACTTAGACTATGCGATCGGTCATGCAGCTCATCAATCAAATGCAATCCAATCAAATCAGTCCAATATTTGATTGGATTGCATTTCACGTTAGTGGGTTTAAAATTTTATAAAAGTTTAGGATGAAAAGCATGGATTTTAAGATATCAAAGCGTGTGTGTTTCGATATTTTGGGGTAAAAAATTATTGCAATTGAGTTTAGGATTGGTTGTGAGGTGATTACATTGAAGTGTTTGCGATTTGGGTTAATTTTGAGATTTTTTTTTTGGACTGATTTTGGCATCTGTTCGTCGAAGAACTCTGTTGTTCAACAATCGCAGTCCGAACAGGTTATGTTCCGTCCGGACACTCATGTTTGGTTTTTGCTCAAGTTGTCTGAATGCTAATATAATGGTTCGGACGGTTATGAATACGTCCAAATGGTTTTTTTTGTTATGTTCATGCATTTATTTAGTAGTCTTAGCCCCATTTAAGAATTGCACGGAAATCAGATAACGAACTCGGTAAAATTCTTAAATTATCCACGTTATGGACAGTTTGAGTTTACAATATCCGTAATGTTCGCAATTGTATCTACTATTGTGATAGATGTGTTTAGAAATTTCAATGTAAATCTCCTTTTGTCCTTTGGATACACATTTAGCATTGAGCTTACACACACACCTTTAATGGTGGGTGTTTACGCTGAATGTTGTAGGCATGTATTTGGGGACTGAGGGAAAATGTTGTCAAAATTTCTAAAGCATCGGTCATAATGGGCAGGTCAATTACGTACAATACATGATATTGTAAACTTGAAAGGGATAGGACCTATCACTAGAAGAAATTGGAGTTAAGTGTGAATGTCATCATTGTTTGCATTCTTATTTGTAGTTTTGTCTTTTAAGGAACAATATTGATAAGACCTCAATTTATAAGGCTAATAAACTAAAAAATGCGAAGTATAATGGTGTTCGGGATTTTATGAGTGTTGCCGTAGTTATGCAGATAGTTAAGGACTGAAAAGATGTCCATGTAAGAGATGTAAGAATGTGTTAGGGAAATTGGGTATTTATTTAATTTTGTCTCTATTATATATTCCATTTTTATTGATCTTCTTTTTTATTCTCATTTACACGTGTTTATTGTTTTACATTCAAACTATGCACAATGAAAATTCGGGCTTGGTGTCAGATGATTTGTATGCATTAGTATCCGATCCTGATCAATAGACACTTTGTTGTTCTGGCTGTGTAGAGAATGTAGTTAGGTTTCACATGATCCTTCGTGAACAGTTTCGTAATACTCAGAATAGAGGTCTGGTTGTTCTGGGCGACCATGCTGGGGAATATGTCGACTTTTATGGCCAAGTCGTGGATATTTACACTTTGCGTTATTTGTAGGAGAATTTAGTTTATTTACTCAAATGAGACTGGTTTGACTTGAGTACTCAAAACTTAGCTCTTGATAAAAGTGGTCGGTTTGTTTGTTGTGGACCACTCTCATCAAGTGTTTTATATCGATGATATTAAGTTGGACAGTCACTGTTGTTCAAACGTTTACCCCTAGAAACACGTATGATATTTCGCCTATTGAGGAGAAAGCTAGTGAAGATGGAGAAGGACCATCGAATCGTGAAGCATACCAAGAGAATGAGTATATTGAGCTTTATGTGGACTTTAGCTCCTTCGGCATGTTCCTGTTAACTAGAAATGATGTCGAGGCTTATCTGTTGGTAACCGATGAGAGTAATCCACAACAACACTCAGAGTCCAAGATTGTAATGACTCTAAAGTATGTAACTTCAAGGAATAAAGTAACTTTATCATTTCAATTTACTTTGTGTTTCTATTTTATATTAATTTTGAATAACATATTTCATTGTGTATTTTTTTCTCTAATATTGATTTATTTGGTCACAAGACGACGTCATGCTAACGGGAGGAAAACGCCTTCGGTGAGACTCATCGGTTTGACCTGAGAGTACTTCTAGAATCAAACACTTCGAGGTAGTATGTGCGACATTGCATTAATCAAGACTCGTACCGGAGGGAAATTGACTGTCCATGTCACGCCCCGAACGCCATCCCGCAGGGACCGTGACAGCCGCGAGCAATCCCCTGGAAAGCTCCAGCGTTCATACATACATACTTACAGCGGAAAAATACAGAATCGCGAGAGAGACGAGCCAACTCATAACATGATTAAGGTTCTCAATAAACTTGCATCTTAATATAAACATATCATGATTAACATTTAAACAAGTGACGGATCTCATCGATCAGGTCACAACAACAAAACATAGAAATAATCTTTCTTCTAAGTCTGGTAGTACTCCTGACTTCCTTCACCCAAGGCATCTAGAATGACACAATTTTAAAAACGTGAGTAAAAAAGACTCAGTAAGGGAAAAACATAACTTTAAAACATGATCTTAACTTGGAATTGCTTAACATGAGAAATCATAATTCATGATGCACATGCATGTCATGGTTATGCATATGCTCTTGCTCGTAGACATAATCTTGTTCTTGAAATTGGCCCTTGAAAACATTTCCTTCATAACTTGTGGGCTACTTACGCTCCATTTAACCCCTGGAGTCCGAGTTGTGTGTTCCCATCGGAACCGTCTCCCTTACCCTTGGAGACTTTTCATTTGGTCGAGCTAGCCCGTAGTTGCCCCAGGCCTGATGGCTAGACATGACCCTTGGAGGCCCACACCTTCTCATTGTCCTTCAGTGTGGTTTGCACAGCCTCTTAGGATTCACCCAACCTTCTCGCATTCGTCCTTCGGTATGGGAGTCCATCATGATGGTACGGTACCGACCAAAGCCCCTTAACTTAACTTGTCTTTCCATAAAACTTTCCATACGACATTGCATAAAAATCACTTTAGAAAATCATGCAATGCTCATGCCATGCCATGCTTGCTTGAAATATCATGCTTGTTCATGAATCTACGCAGCGTGTCATTCTAGTTTTTGAAAAAATGTAAGCTTACTTACACACTTACTTCCACTTACCTCGGTCTCCTTGATTATGAATAAAGGTAGGAAGATCGCCTACAAGCGATTCAAACACCTCTTAGTTACTAGGAATTAAGTATATAAGCATACAAGATAAATGTTTGTATATAGCTCAGTTTTTCCCCAAAAATATATTTATTAAAAATATTATATTATTTTCAAAGGTTTACTTAGAAAACTCTTATTAATCATTTAAGAAAAGTATTTAGCAAATCAACATATCCTAATAGCATCTAAGTCCAAAATTAGTAATCTAATGGAACGAAAATCCAAGTTTTTGCTAATCTCCTTAACAAGTACCAATCCGAGGTCTAAGAGCTCCATTATTTCTACTAACTAACTTGCAAGATTTCTCTTAATACTAAATCTAGGTTTTTAACTTTTAACTCATTCAGCCATAATATAAATTTCACTTATACATCACATGAAATTACATTTTAAATTACTAATCGTTGGCCATTAGGGTTTCCTTCACTACATCATTCGGCCATGCATCAATATAAGTGTTTATGGAAGTCAAAATTCATCTCCAATGTTTTCCCATCCTCCGTTCTCAGGTTCACAACATAGTTTCTACAAATCATGGCTCAAGAGCATGAATCCACTTAAAATACCATTTGGTCAACACCATATTTCATACATTTTCATGCTATGTACCACATGCTTTCATATTCTCTTCATCATAGTGAAACCCGTGACTTATAACCACGATAAGTCTAGCAAATCAGCTTCACATTCAACACAAAAGATCCATATGTCAATCATGACAGAGGTATACAAAACCTAACATGTATCTCGGCCAAATGTGGTGCAAGTTAATACCCGAAAACATTACTAACATGCATCGACCATCCCCTCACATTTTTTAACAACCAAGTTAGGATCTTAGGCATGCATGTTCGATTTCCAAACTCACATTATATCCTACAAGTTATCCAAACTCAGATCTAGCAAATACAAGCCATTCGGCCAACAACATCACTTTGCACCAACAACCATATTTGGCCTTACCTTGATGATTGGACACAAGCTTTGCTAAAAGAAGAGCACATAGCATAATGAAACATCTAAGGTCAGAAACTATAAAGAACTCAAGCCAAAACATCATATGAAAATCAAATCTACCTCTACCTTCCACTAGAACACACGGTTTTCACCAAAATCCTCCCCTATACTTCACTTTCAGTTCCACCTTTAGGAATGGTTCCAAGGGCTGAGATTTGTGTCTTCAAGGTGCTGAGATGGAGGTTTATGGTGGGGAAAGGAGAAATGTACTGTAGCTGAAGGTTGCTTGAAGAAACAAGGCAAGACTTGAAACTTTGAAGTGATTTGGCCAAGAGAGTGAGCTGAGTTTTGTTAAGGGAAAATGACTAAGTGAAGAGAGATTTCCAGCCACCAAGAGAGAAGAAATGAGTTGAGCCAAAGAGGAATTTCGGTCACCAAAGAAGAGAAGCAAAACTAGAACATAGAGAAGTGTTTTGGTTTCAAGAGAAAGGAAGCAAGACTTAAACTAAAGAGATGAGTTTCGGCCAAGAGAAAAGAGAGAAGGAGAGTTGAAATGAGAGTGTTATTCGGCCAAGGGAAATGAGCAATTGAGATGTGAAGGAGTGGGGGGGTGATGATGCTTAGAAGCAAGTTGAATTACACTTAGATTGAATTATGACAATGACAAAAGAAAGTTGAAAATGACAAGAGAAAAAGGGGGTGAACTTGGTTATGTGTGGCCGACCAAGGTGTTGTCACTTTCTGTCACGCCCCGAACGCCATCCCGCAGGGACCGTGACAGCCGCGAGCATTCCCCGGGAACACTCCAGCGTTTACACTAACTCTTACAGCGGAATTTTTTTTTTATATACATAGGATGGCTCACTCAGGATCCACATGTTGGTTGAGATACAAGCTCAAAGATCATAACCTCTCGGTATATGCATCATAATTCAGAAAAGTCTATACATTGCATCTTGTTCGCAACTTATACAAAACGTACTAGGGCAACATACTGCCACTTGATCAAAACCAGCACTCCCAAGTGCTACTTCGGAGTTCACAAACTCCGGCTCCAATCCCCAAACTTCCAGGATTTCTACGTGAGATACTCCTCTGCTCCCCAGTTATCTTGTGGATCTGGAATGATACGTTTTACAAACTATGAGTCGAAAGACTCAGTAAGGAACAACAGTTGAAACATGAACTTTAATAAAACATAGCTTTAAAAGCATACTTACTTCAATACACTGTAGCGATAAGAGAAGAAATGCAAAACTGTAATTCATGAGTTAGTGCATAAAAAGCCATGATGCATATGCATGCTCCGTGATGCACATGCCATGCACTAAAATCTCTTGCCACTCTTGGCCTTTTCAAATGCATTTCAAATCTCGAAATTGGCCCCAGGCCCTTGAAAATCTTTCTTTCATTCTTGCTTATAAAATTGGCCCTTGGCCCTTGAAAATCATTCTTTCCATACTTGTGCCACTGTTGGCCTTTTCACAACCATTTCGTATCTCTTACTCTTGGCTCGCTCCATTTGACCCCTGAAGTCAGGGTTGTGCGTTCCCTTCGGAACCGTCCCCGAATTCCCTTGGAGACCTTACATCTGGTCGAGCTAGCCCGTAGTTGCCCCAGGCCTGATGGCTAGACACGACCCTTGGAGGCGCCACACCTTCTCGAGCAACGTTCCTCGGTGTGGTTGCACATACCTCACGGACTAACCCATCCTTCACGAACAACGTCCCTCGGTATGGGCGTCCATTCATCCATCCTTCACGAACAACGTCCCTCGGCGTGGATGTCTCAGGTTCCATCCATCCATCCTTCACGAACAACGTCCCTCGGCATGGATGTCGAACCTCACTTAACTTAGTACGTGTTCAACCAAAGCCTCCGGGCTTAATCATAACATAAATTCTCTTTCATTTGCATAAAACAACTTTTCATGTTTTCTATGCAATGAACATGCCATGCCACTCTTGAAAACATCGTAATTTCATTTGCATCAAAACGTCTCTCATGCGTTCATGCAAATGATCATGCTATGACATGTTCGAAACATCATGCGTACTTGAAACATTCTTCATGCAATACATTACATATGTATTAAAACATCTTGCCATGCACAATAAAACATGCAGTGTATCATTCCAGTTTTTCAAAAGGGGTAAGATTCACTTACAGTACTCCTCGCAAATTCTCCTTTGCTCACTTGGCTCCTCGCCTACAAGGAATAGGTTCCATCTTTCAATGTACTACGTATAGATGAAACCATATCGGTATGTGTCGGTCCTACGAATTACCCGACAGTCCTCTTGAAGTCCACTAAGGACAAGTAGCGATAATTCTACGCATTACTTAATTTAATGGTATAATATAGTTGCAGGATTTTTCTTAATCCATCTTGAACTTCCCGTTCATCACTTGACTTCGTACTTTCCATTCATCGGAAATGTTTCCGAATGGCAACTATATTATATTTTCTTTTTGATAATATATATATATATCAATATAATTCTTTTAATCATTAAATATTTTATTTAATTTATTCTTTAACTAATATTTAAAACTTAGGTCATTTAATTATTTAGTATTGCAATATAATATCTATGCACATATACTTATAGGTATCTTGATTAGGGTTTACACTTTTCTCCTCATAAGGTCAAGGCTCTCTAATCCTTAGCTTTGATATACATATCATTACGATTATGTCTCACTCTGCCCTAAATAGGATTTGGCCAACATTAAATCATTCTAATTGAATCCTTAATCCATGCTTAACATCACAAGGCTTGTTAATCCTTTAACTCGACCTTTAAGCCTTAACATCTTTTAATTTGTTTGGCCAAAATCCTAATTTTATTCATTCATCACAAGCAAATAAAATCTCCAATTGTTACAAGTCCAATTGTTACAAGCTTGCAATTCGGGTTTCTCTTCCTCATGGCATTCGGCCAACACCAATCTTATGTGTTCTTTAATTACAACTTCATCTCCCATGGTGATCCCATCCTCCATTCAACAATTTCACAACCTAAGAACTACCAATCATAACATAATTCAAGATCAAGGACAAAGTGACATTCGGCCAACACCATATCATGGAACACTTGGAATTTTCTCATTATTCATTTGCATGCAACTTCCTCGATTCACAACCAAACTTACATGCATTTTCCAATAACAAGTCAGTACATACTCACATTCATTCATGCTCTTAGATCTAACACCAAACATAAGCAGCAAAATGCAATTTAGGGTTGCATGGTTCGGCCATCATAGTGATTTATGCCAAATCTTACATTTGTCCTATCTCCCTCTTTATCGTGCATTTCTTCCATAGTTCGGAACCTCTTCACATGTATATTGTTCATTAAATCATCATAACAATGGTCAAACACTTAGATCTAACATTCCAACACATCCATAACCATAGATCTAAGGAGATTTACAACTTACAACCCACCAACTTAGCATGAACTTAGATCTAGCTTCCTTTAACATACATTGTTCTCCATTTGCATTTTTCTTCACATTCAACCTTAGATCTAGAACATACATGGCTAGATCTACTCTTATACATCTTAATAACACCAGATCTAGCAATATTCAACATCATCAAAGCATAAAAGTTCAAGATCTATTCACCAACAGTTTCGGCCAACAAGAGAAATGGTAGATTCGGTTTCTACCTTGTTGTTCCTTGTTCCTTCTCCTTGTTCCCTTGCAAAATTTCTCTCTCCTTCACCTACTAAATAACTTAAGTTTCTTTAATCATTCAAGATCTCACAATATCCAAGCACAACACAACTCACATTTTAAGATCTATTCACAAGAGGGTTCGGCCAACAAGAAGGAAATAAGATCCGGTTGTTACCTTGGTTGTCCTTTGTCTTCTCCTTCCTTTCTTCTTCTTGCAAGACCTCCCTTTTTCCTTCTACTCCTTCTTCTCCTTCCCCCTTACACGAAATCCCCTTGGTCCAAGCTTGAAATCACTCTTTGTGGCTCCAAAAGGTTCGGTTTACACCAAGTTCTCTCTTCCTCTCCCTTTCTCTCTTGATTTCGGTTTTGGCTTTGGGTTTCTCTCTTTTGGATTGTGTTGGTCGACCAAATGGCTCCAAAGAAGTGAGGTGACACAAATAAAGTGGAAAGGAAGTGTGATGGGTGTGAAATGAAAAGCCAAAAAGCAAGGGAGCATGAACTTGGCCTTATGTTCGGTCAAAGGGAAGTTTTTCCTTTCAAAATTTACTTTTCAACTTGTCATGTCTTGTCTCCCTTATGTCTATCTTGCAACCCACGAAAATCACCCTCCACCACACATTTGAATTCCATATTTAATGCTTAGTTCAACCATTTAGTTCCCTTGGTTGAAATCCAACTAGTTTAGTTTACTTAGTTACAACTCAACCAACCTAGTTACATAGCATACTTAGTTGGCTTAATGAATGATTAGTACTACTAATCTTATATTATAACTTAACTCCAAGACCCATTGGGCAGCCCAACAACATTAATCCAAGGCCCAACAACACCATCTTAGATCCAATTCATAAGTTTAAAGGATAGGGCCCATTAACATCAATCTTTAAAGTTAGGCCCACTAACATTTCAATCACATAAGACTTTGATAGCCCAATAATATTTGTCTAAGGCCCAATATCACAAGTCTCAAGTCCATTTCACAAGCCTAAAGGCTAAGGCCCAATAACCTAAATCCTTAAAGTCCAATAATCATTCAATGGCAGCCCATTACCATGAATATTATGGCAGCCCAATAGCATAGTTTAAAGCTCATTTCCATGAACATTTTGGCAGCCCATTAGCATAAATTTAAAGCCCAATTTCTTGATCTTCATGGTAGCCCAATTGCATACATTTAAAGGCCCAATATCCACCTATTACTCTAAGCCTTATAGCAGCCCAATATCACAACTTGAAGGGCCCATCATCACATGTAATTGGGCAGCCCACTTGATTAAATTTCAAGGCCCATCATTCCTAATTTTCGGCCAAGCTTGGGCTGTCCATTTTCAGCCCATTCTTTTAGGCTTTAAGTCCAACCATTTAAACCTTAATAGCCCAATAATATGGTCCATAACATAATCCTTCAAAATTAATCAAGGATATTAAAAAGAAATACATTTAATCTAACAACTTAAATTGGCTACCTTAAAATGTAGACCTCATCCATTGATATTCCATAATGCTCATTAAATTTAGATCATACCATGAACTCCATTAATTCAAAACAAATCACTGAATCCTTAAGCTTACCACGGAGTACGTACTGATTTTTCGGGGTCTCACACTTTCACCCTTTTCTCTCACCTTATCACTTTGTCCCCTCATGCCTTGCCCTTCACGTGAAACCCCTTGCTTACTCACTTCAATTTTCCTCTTTTCTTGCTTAGCCTTCACGTGAACATCACACCATTTCACAACTTTTCTCCTCTTGTCTTGTCTTTTCAATTTAATTCTCATCTTATCTCTTCTTTGCTCTTCACGTGAACCACAAAACTTCAAGATTTTTCTCCTCTTTGCTCTTCACGTGATCTACACAATTCTAGACTCTTCTCACCTTTTGCACTTCACTTATCTTCTTTTTTATTTCACTTATCTACTTCCACTTCTCTTATCAAATAACTACCTTAACTTATCACACACATATGTATTCTAACTTATCTCCCATAAGCACTTTAACTTATCTAATTCAATCCCATAACTTATCAACTTATCAACATGATAACTTATCTCAAAATAATTATTCTAGCCTATCTCCAAGATAGCCACAACAACCTATTATCTTAGAAGTTCTCTAGCTTATCACTATCATAAGCACACTTACTTATCAATTAAATTCTCTTCAAGCTATCATATATATTTAGTAGCTTATCATATAATATCTCTAATGATAATTCAAGACTAATGCTAATTAAGGCTACATAATGATGATCAATGCTATCTATTAAAAGACACAAAAATATTTAAATGTTTACATGAATTTCATGATTTCTACTTAGATCTTTTCGGCCATGATATTTCAATCTCTCTTCATAATTTAATTTCCTGGATTATGGAATATACTAAGCAAATGGAAAATATAAATCCATAAAAGAAACTTACCTAGCAAGTTTCGGCTCTTAGGGAAAATAGAATTTAAACTTGCACTAAAACTTCCACAATGAAAAAGAAATTATTTAAAGAAAATTCTTGAAATAAAATTTCATAATAGTTAATGTACCATAAACATTAAGTTTAGGTCATACATTGGCCAAAAATATGGCACCGTTATTTAAATTAAAACTAATACATAGGAAATAGCAAAAGAAATAAACGGGGTCTCACAGTCCATATCACTGATAGAAGTACGGACAGTGATAGCCAGGCGTCCTCAATTCTCACGAGTCACATTGGTGCGCTCATTCCACAACATGTCCCATTTGAGACAACTAAGTGGAAGGAGGTCCCCGACCAGGTTAAATCATCTGTGATGAACCGAGTGTTTGTAAGTATAATTTACTAAATTTTGATTGTATTTTACTTTTGTACATACTAACTGTTATATATATTAAGGATGACTTCCAACTAGATTATGCCTAACCCGTGGATCGTAAGACTGTGACGTCTACAATGAACACAACGTTTAGGATGCATAAAAATATAATGTTCTAGCATTACTCGAAGTTCAATTCTAAAGAAAAGGCGTTAGAGCAGTTGTATCCCGAGACGAACAAGGAAGAATTGACTCGTGGCTGTTATTTATTTACGAGCAAGGAATTTCAGGTTAAAAATTTGTATTCCACCCTGAACGCTAATTTTATTTTATTATTAATTGTGATAACAACTGTAAATGTACAATTCAGAGGAGGATTGCAATCAATAAGGAGAATAGACCTAAGCTGAAGATTGTACACACATCGGGAACGAGGTTTTCCAACATGCGAAAGTGTTGTTAGTAATAATAAAAAAAAAACTTAGGTATTTGCAAAGTTGGGAATAAGGAAGCTTGGAGCATTAGATCAGTGATTTCTGATATTCACTCATTTTTGTCATTCCATCTCAATTGGAGGTTTCAACATGTTAGTTGCTCACAATAGAGCCAAATGGGAAGCCAATGAGATGATGTTTGGGAACATTCTCTCATCCTGTATTCCTGTGCAATGTCATTCTAGTGACAATCTAAGGTTCACCCCTTGATTGTCCTTTTAATGGAATACATCTTGCTTAGGAAAAAAACCATCCCCTAAGAAAACTATATAATTTCCACACGCAACTCCTGCATGTTTGAAACCCTAAGAGTGATAGAGTTTCTCATTAGTTTTGGGCATCTATTTCTTGAAACGCTTCTGGTTTAAATACTTGTACACTTATATATGTGATTTTAGAGAATTGACTCCATTACCAATCTCTCTTCAAAGAGAGCTTTCTTACTTGAGCCAAGTCTTATAAGCAGTATACAATCTGGTTGCTGTTATGTACACTATCCTATATTTTTTACACAATACTTCTACTCGTTGAAGTAGAGAGGGAAAAAAGGCAAAGCTGAAGAGGCCTGCATGCAGATAAAAGAGGACCTAAAGCAAGTAAATCGAAAGAAAGAAGGTAAAGAGGCAAGGCCGTAATTGGGATTAGAGCTTGACATGCTATATGACAATTTTGGGACTCGTATGTTTAGCGCTAGAAAGCATACTGAAGGAGGGAGATAGATACGGTCTACTTTGGTTGTCATACTAAGTACAAGAAACATAGCTTTAGGTGACAAGGTTTTGGGTGTCAAACCAAATTTTGTCACCTAAAATAACCTTTCCATGACTAAACATTAATTTTGGTCACCCAAAACCATACAGGAATGCCAAAACCGTCAAAAATGGTACAAAACCCGTTCGGACAGATATCTAGTGTGACAACATACACCTCGTTGCGAATGAGGGATGATAAAAATAGTCACAAGTACTTAACATCCGTCCAAACCTATAAACAAACTGTACGGATGCAACTGAGTGAGGGTGGGAATCGTCAAATATTTTAGACTACCGTCTGGACGTAATTTTTACAACGTCCGCACGGACATTACCTAATGAATATCAATCCTCAACACATAGTGATAAATTAAAAATCTTCATGAACACTAAATCTCGTTCGGACGTAAATATGAGCATTCTATATCCCAAAACATCCACACAGTTATGAAGGTTTCTTTTGCGAATAGTGTAGTCGAAACCGTCTAGACTCAGAAATATCGTCCGGACGATGTCAGTTCTAGAACATTAAATTTTATTGGGCCACGTGTGAATGTAATCATTGAGAAGCTTCCGGACGTAGGCTTACACATTAAATCCGCCAAACTTTGTCAAAATTACACTTTCACTCATTTCTCTCAAACTTTTCTTGCAAACATTTTCACTACCCGTTCGAGATTTATTTCAAGATCTCTTAAACAACTTCTGGTAAAACCTTCCTCATGAGTTTGCTTTTCAATTTCATGCATTTCAATTTAATCCTTTTGAATTTTGTTTTCTTCTTTGTGTTCAACAAAGTACGTTGGTTGGTTTGTGTTCATCGAAATACCGTTCAGACGCTGGTATTTCGACATCCGAACGAGTTTATAAGTGTCCGACACTATGTTCAATGTGCAACTAACATCTAAATGCAAACATCGTCGTTTCAATGTTGTGCGAAAGATTTGTTCATTTGTTCGTACAGTTTTTGCTAGGTTGACCGTGGCTCACTCCGAGAGATGTATCACCAATGTCGGGGCAAAGTCAGAGCGCGACCAACTTGGGGAGATACTTTTTAGTGGAGCTGAGGGGAAATATTCAGGCGATAGTGGAGCCAACACATTCGTTGTGCATGGAGCTCCTGTGCCACTTGACCGGTCTAGAGAAAAAATTTACTCTAACGGATAAGGCTCTGATGGAGGAGCTGAACATTATGAGAGAATGTATGTCCCAGTTGTCCCAGTCTATCCATACCATTTCGATACAGCTCTAGAAACTCATCAGTTTGGTGCATAATATAGAGGAGCATTTGGCACATGTTCGTGACGTCCTTGGATAAGATCTTGAGCACAAGTCAAAGGGATGATTCAGACTAGTCTCTTGTTTATGTTTTATCACTATTATTTACTTATCCTTAGAAAGACCACCTTCGACTTGAACTAGATATTGTAATTATGTTTTTTGTTCGGTATTTAGATTATGTTAACCCAAGGTTGTTTTGTAAACAATCCATAATTGACTTTGATGATAACAAAAATTCTAAGTACTTTTAGGACTTTAGATTTTACATTGTCAATCCACAATTTCCAAGCTATATTTCAAAATGATTGAGGTTATCTCTCTAAAATATTTCTAAGTGCACTTGAACACCATTACGCAAGTTGATAAGATCAATTTTTCATATTGTAGGTGTTTAAAGAAGTGTTGGAATGGTTTGGATGCTTTGAAGTTGAAATTGGAGTAGTTGCTGACAAAGAACAAATTTTTCAGACTAAGTGTTGGAAGTGTCGACACATTGGACCATGGTGTCGACACATTGCACTACTACCCGAGAGTTTGCATTTTCTAGGATTCAAAGTGATTTTTTTGGCTAAGTGTTGGAAGTGTCGACACATTGGAGCATGGTGTCGACACATTGAACTAACACCCGAAAGTTTGCATTTTCTAGCCTTCAAAACGATTTTTTTGACTAAGTGTTGAAGGTGTCGACACATTGGACCATGGTGTCGACACATTGAACTAACACCCGAGACTTTACATTTCAAGACCAAGTTCAATGTGTCAGCACATATAATCAATGTGTCGACACATGGTGCGATTTTACAGATTTCCTGGAGTGACGCCAAATGATTCAAAAAGTCTCCAAATTGCCTCAAATGACCTCCAACGGCTCTCTGACATTACAAGAAGACCCTTAATGACCGTTGAAGACCTTAGGTCTATAAAAAGAAGAAGATGGAGAGAGAGAAGAGAGAGCTCGAGCAATATTGCACATCTAGAGAGAGAAAGTCCAAAATCCAAAGATTTCACTTGCTGAATCATTCAAGAACGAAGCTCTCATTATCAAATCCTCCTCTCTTGCTCATCATCGAAGATCAAGCCTCCAAAGAGAGAGAGATTTCTTGAAGAAGGGACAACCCACTTGCAAACTCACTTTGCCCTAACTTCTAGAGAGAAGTCATTTGAAGAAGAGGGAAAACCACACCTAGCAAGGAAGCTTGTGGTCACACCTGCCAAACGTTAGGTTTCCTTCAAGAATCTTATCTTCTTTCCTTTATTGAGCTTCATACTTGCTAATTTGGCTTAGAGAGCCATTCCATACGATTTGAGCTGTTCATTGGCATATTCGGCTTAGAGAGCCATTCCTCATGTATTGAGATCTTCATTTGCTCATTCGGCTTAGAGAGCCTTCTTTGTAGCCATTATTTGTAAAACCTTTGAGTGTTGGGAAAACACTTGGTCCTACTTGTGAGAGTAAAAGAAATCCTCTAGGTTGTGAGGATTTGTAAGAGAGTTAAAGTGTAAGCTCGGAAAACACTTGGTCCTACTTGTGAGAGTAGAAGAAATCCTCTAGGTTGTGAGGATTTGTGAGAGTTGAAGCGTGAGCTCGCAAGACGCTTTGTAAAGGTTCCTTAGCACCCGGGAAGCTAAGGTGTATTCGCTATTTGGAGAATAGTAGAGGAAGCCCAAGGAAGTCAATTGCCTTGGGGGTGGACGTAGGCACGTGTTTGGCCGAACCACCTAAAAACTACGGTGTCATCTCTCTAACTCTATCTCTCTTACATTTTAGTACTTATTCATATTTGTGGAGATTTATGTGTTATCATTCATTACTTATATTTGGCATAGCATTAGACACTTTTAGATCAACATTATTATTTGTTAAAGAGGGGTAGTTTTCAGATTTGCTGATTTAGCGAAAAGTGACAAGTTTTTGTAAAACCCAATTCACCCCCCCCTCTTGGGTTGTCATTTAGACTTTCAGATTATGTTTGAAATTTTATATTAATCATGTTTTTTCAATAGTTTAAATTTATTACAATTTAAATGGACGATTACTACAGCTAAATAAGTGATCAGTACAAGTGCTACATTAACGAAACGGCTAGTGTAATTAGATTGTAACGGTTAGTGTAATTACAATTAAATAGGTGATTAGTTATAACGGATATTTAATTTAAAAGTATGTTTAACTATATATATATTTAAAAATAAATAAATAAGTTAAATTTTGAGCCAAATTAGTTAAATGATTTAAAGAAATTAAGTTCAGTGAATTAAACAGGATTCAAAATCAATTAAAGAATAAAATTAATGTAAATAAATCTGCTAAGCGCGTCCAGACGCTATAATTGGATGTTCGAACGCTTCAAATTAATTGATTACGTTGAAACGAGCGAAAACTCTGTCCAGACGCCCTAATCGCAATAGCATTGTCTGTACGTGTTTAATGATGCATCCGTCCGAACTTAGAAGCACAACTTCCGAACGAGTAATATGAAACGACGATGTTGGAACAGACGATGTACCACCGTCCGGACATCTGTGTGACCGTCTAATAGCTTACACGTGTTTATGTTGTACGACAGTTAAAAAAATTGTATCCGTCTGAACTCCAAGGATACCGTCTGAAAGTGATGTGACGTTTATTCAGCAAAACTTGTGCTTCCATGTTGCACAAAATCAGGGAATGTCGTCCAAACAATCAGACACCGTCTGAACGCTTTTAATGTTTCTAACCTTTTTAAACGGTTTCAATTTTTTGGCATTTAATGCGGATGACTCTCATTGGGTCATCTGTGCTGAAAAACATCTGAACGTGGTTGAACCGTCTGGACATCATCGACAGATTCTGAAAACTCGAACAGTTCAACATTTTTAATTATACCGAAAATTTTATCACTAAAAATTTCTCAACCCTCACTTGTTTTATTACCAAATCTTGACGTAATCTCATTCCATCGAGGCTCTAATCACATCTAGGTATGTTTTATTATTATTATTAGCATGATTTTAGCAGTAAAAAGTTTTTTTTTTTAGTTTTACGTATTGAATTTCAATCCAATTTTTTGTATACTAGATTGTATTTTTTTATTGATTCATACATAGAAATTGATTGTGTTAAGTGTTATGATTGTTTTAAGTCTATTGGTATAAGATTTGGTAGTGCTTTTGGGAGTGTGTGGCAGGTGGAGGGACCCTGTCATGGCGTAGTTAACTCGGTCATCTTCCCCGTCTCGTCTAGATGCCTGGTAGTATCCAATAAGGGATACATTTTCATTTTGAGTGTGTCTGGATGCCATATCGAAGCACTCTGGACGTATTATATCAAGTTTAAATAGATTACTTCATTGTTTTACGTTCGTCTCACGGGGTTTACACGCTTGTAGAATCGCAAAAAGGATACGTTTCCATTTTGAGTGTGTCCGAACGCGTTATCAAGCAATCCAGAAACCTCTTGAAATTAAATTTAAATTGTTATCTTCTTAGTTTTTAGTTCGGACAGCTATCTAATGTTGTTAAGATGCCTGGTTGTATCCCATAAGGGATACGTTATTATATTTTCAAACACAATTTCAAACAGATTCACAAATTTAAACAAATCCAAATCCTCCAATCAAGCTCATCCTCCACAGTTTCACAACATAATCTATACTTTAAAATTATTTAATGAACTACAATAAATAATTAACTAAATAAGTTCATAAATTTTTACCTCAATGGCAGTGCACTGACCATGGCAGAAATTCACAAATCAGTGAATCACAATTCTTTACCTACAAAGTCCCAGTAAATTAACTAAAATAGAGATGATCAATTAACTAAGAACAACACCAATTCGCGCAAGGAAGACACACGGCAAGGGAGAGAGAGGCACACGGCAAGGGGGCTGAGGAGTGAGGGGGTTGTGTGTAAGGGAGGGAAGGGTCAGTTGCGTGAGAGGGGGGTTGTGCGAAGTGTGAACTGAGGGGGGTGCTGAGCGAACTGAAGGGGCTGGGGAGGGGAGCTGCACCGACACGAACTAAGGGAGGGGAGTCAGGGCTGCGCCGTCGCGAATTGAGAGGGGGGTTATGGTTTGAATGTGAGAGTGAGAGAGGACCAGGGGGTACCGCTTTTCTATTAATAAACCGGTCTGGTACCAGTTTTTCTATGTATGAAACCGAGACCGGACCGGGGTGTAGCGGTTTCACTGGACCGGCCATTCCAGTAAGTTTTTTCTCACCTGTCCGACCGCTTTTTGGGCGCCCCTAGTTTCATTTATGACAAAATAGTTTTTTGACACCTTCAAAATTCGTTCACACACTTACATCGACAGTGCGGACGCATCTTTTGTTGGAACGTGTTTTCTTACCGTGCGAACAGTTTCAAACTAGAAGACTGTGTACAAGCAAAAAAACTCAAACGAATGGACATATATAATGCGAAGTGTGCAGAAGAATAGTTAAGCATGCATACGTTATCATTACACAATATCCGTTCGGAGAACTTGTTTTTTTTCGAACTATTTGTTACGTAATTGAATTATTTTAATTAAAATTTTAAAAATAATTTGCAAATAATAAAAATAGAAAGATATTCAATACATATAATATAATAAAATGTCTACAAATATGCAATCTTCATTAAAAGTAAATAAAATACATAATCGAAAAGGGCCTCCGCCGACAGAGGTGTTGCAAATGAAGAATGAAGAATGGCATAAGCTATTTCCAATGGGCAAAATTATACATCTTTTTCGCGGCGCGTCGGATCACGCTCCTCTATTACTGGAGATGGATGGGGGTGCTACTCCTCTTGCAAAGCAGTTTCATTAAACACCTATCATATTCTTAAAAGAGATTTTCAATGTAAAATCTAAAAGTCTTAAACGAGTTTGAAAACTTTGTTATCATCAAAATCAAAATAAATTGTTTGTAAAAACAACCTCAGGCTAATAGTGGACATCACAGTGATGCTCAGCTCGGCTCGGTCATAATCTAGTTGGAAGTCATCCTTAGCACATCATAAAAGTGGTACAGACACTTTGTTAATCACGTATGATTTAACCTCGTCGGGGACCTCCTTCCACTTACTCATCTCAAATGGGACATGCTGTTGAACGAGCGCTCCAATATGACTTGAAAGCATTGAGGATGCCATGTCATCACCTCTTGTACGTTCATCAGTGATATGGACAATCAGCTTTCCTCCTGTACGAGCCTTGAGTAATGCAATCCTGCACATACTATGTAACGCCCCGAACGCAATCCCGTAGGGACAATGACAGCCGCGAGCAATCACTATAGAAAGCTCCAGCGAACTTGATCATACATAACAGCGGAATAAAGATCGAGAGAGAGACGGGCCAGTGAATTCTTAATAACTTAACTTCATAATAGACCTCAAAAAGAGGAGTAGCATTGTATTTACATATCACATAACTATCCATTATCTTAAATGACTGATCACATCGATCAAATTCATAACATCAAAAATACATAGAGTTCATTTCCTTCAAGACAGGAAATCTTCCTGACTCCCTTCACCTGAAACATCTGGAATGATACATTTTGAAAACTGTGAGTCAAAAGACTCAGTAAGGGAAAACTTAAACTTGTAAACATGAGTAAACGTAAATCTTGATGCACATGCATGCTTCATGGTTGTATATGCACATGTACTTGTTCTTGAAAATGTAAGCTTGCACTTGTAACATTCATGATCTTAAAAAAATGCTCTTGAACTTAAAATGACACGTGGTCCTTGGAAAATATTTTCTTCTTGACTTGTGGGCTACATACGCTCCATTTACCCTTGACGTCAGGGTTGTGCGTTCCCGTTGGAACTGTCCCATATTTTCTTTGGAGACCTTACATCTGGTCGAGCTAGCTCACCTTCTCGCATTCTTCCTTCAGTGGCTAGACTCGACCCATGGAGGTCCACACCTTCACGTAAACGTCTTTCAGTGTGGTTGAACAAACCTTAAGGACTTACCCAACCTTCACGTAAACGTCCTTCAGTATGGGCGTCCTAGTTAATATCCACCCTTCACGTAAACGTCCTTCAGTATGGATATACCTTCTTAACTTAGTGTGGTACCGACTAGAGCTCCTTACTTAACTTGTCATAAAAACTCTCATACTTCCATTTGCATAAAGACTTCTTTCATGCAAATGCTCATGTCATGTTATGGTTGATAAAATGAGAGTCCATGCTTGCTTATGATGACATGCTTGTTCATGTAAAACCATGTTGTGTACCATTCCAGTTTTCATAAAAGTGTAAGTTTCTACTTACATCACTTACTTCCACTTACTTTGGTCTTCTTGAGTTTCGGTATGAAGTTCACCTACAAGCGATTCAAATACCTCACTTAGATGCTTAAGAAATCAATCACATAGATATTCAAAGAAATACTCATAATTGTTTCGGTTTTTCCAAAAGTATGTATCTTTGAAAATACGATTTCACTTACAAAAGATTGCTTTGATTAGCTATCATAAAACACTTGAAGAAAAGCAATTAAATACATGAATAAACATTTCATTCAAAGAACTCTAAGCTCAAAATAGCAACTAGTCATGTGTCTAACTCCACTTCCTTGTTCTAAACCTTACCAAACCTAATGTCCATCAAATTCCACCAACATAACCTCCTTTTCCTCTTATAGACTTGCTGATCTAATCTACATCATCAATATACTTTATAACAGCAAATATCCCTATAGAAAACTTAACAAAAGTATAACCAATGACCAAGGGCAGCAGCCTATTCGGCTCTTATGATCTCTCTTCTCCCATTTTATAACATTTTCTTGCCTTAACATGCAAATCATATTTACCCCTAGGTCTAAGCCACTGACCGAAACCCTAACATCATCAAAACTAATCATGTTTCCATTTAAAAGCAAGGGTTTACAACAGCAAGATTACAACCTTCAAATCAAGGTGTTACACTTCCAATTTCATGCCATCCATTTACATGCATGTGAGAACTTCTCCACTTGCAATTGCTAGCATAGATTATGGTCACTGACCTAAGCCGTAATGTCCCCCAAATCTCATATTTTTCATATCCATGAACAATGCTTTAACACAGCAACATAACAGCAACAAAATCGAAGGATTTTACACCTTAACTTCACATGAAATTAGGTTATACTTCTCCTTTTGCAACTTACATTCTAATATGTATTTCCAATCTTGAACTAACCCAAAACTGTGACATTTACCAGCAATGATCACTCTCTAATCACAAGCCACAAATCACATTACAAGGTTACAAGATCCGGCCAACATCATCACAGCTTACATGCATGTTAACATATTCAACATAAGAACCAAAATCATCACTTCCTTTAAAGATTAGCTAAACCCGTGGCCTTAATCCCTTTCTCTATCAACATAATTCACAAACCCAATCTCAACAACACGTCACAACAGCTTCTATAGTCAAGAAATACTCAAGAGGAGACAAATATAGCAAGTTTCAGCCAAAGAAAAAAGTTTCACTCTAAGGAATGAAAGATGACCGAACCTTACCTCCAACCACTTCAGCTTACGGCGGCACCTTGCCTACAATTGAGTCATACTAATGTCATTTATAGGTTTACTAGATGTAGAGAATAGTCATTCAATTAAATTCAACACATCATACAAAATCGTCCATATTTCTTAATTTCCCAATGATGATCTTACCATGCAAAGTATTCTCTTAAGGATGCCGAAGCCATAAGAATTGGGTTCTAAACTGATCCTTACACTAATTTTCATAACATATCAAAATTCTAAGTAATTTGGAGCTCATTTTCCACTCAAAACATTTACCCAAAAATACAAGCTGCCGAGGACGTCCAATCGGGCAACCACAACGTCTCCAACTTAAAAATTCATAACTTTAAAGACATGGCTGCAAATAACATGAAATTTCTTTTAAAATAGTCTCCTTTCATAGTTAAAGATTGAAGATAAAAATCACATTCATCGGAATTGCCATGCATTTTCAACGACACTTCATATCGGGTGAAAAATCCTAGGGCAACACTGCTGCTGCCTCCAGCTCGGCCTCCTATTTTAAAAACACCATAACTTATGTATTACAGCTCCAAATCACCCTAAATTCACCTTAAAATGTTCTTATTTCATAAACTTAAAATTCAAGACTAGACTCGTAAAATTTGGACTTAAACTGATAACCCAAAAGGTATCCGAAATAAGCAACATTCTGGACGTGCAAGGCTGGTGGTAGCTTGACGTTTGGACCTTGAACAACGCATAACTCCTCCAATACTTATCGGAATCACCCAAGGTATGGCTTAAAATCTTCATATTTCCTAGAACTACAAGCTATAATCCTCTTAAGATCAAGGGATAAGCTAAATTGCATCATAATACACTCCTAGTTCGAGCCTTGAAATCTGCAGAGGTTAAATTTCAGCAACTTGTCTAACAAGCATTCTCTATAATTCTCAATGATCGTCAACATAACCGGCCATGCTTATGAATGCTATGGGTTTTCCAATTCAACAACAGTAAGTCATATAGATTGGGCCTATCCTCTATAGGTGAAATCAGCAACAAAGAAGTTTCCTTTTTCCTACAAGTTTCCTCCCTTTTTAATATAACCTTCTTCATGCAACAACTTCACCCATGATTCTAGATTTAAAACCTCAGCTTATTTTCCAGCAACAACACTCATTTCCCAAGCTCCTTTGAACCTCAACACATTTAGATATGAAAGGAAAACACCCAATACCACAACCACTACACATCCGGCCATGCATGCTCAAATAGATTTCAGCCCTCTTTTAAGCTTTCCATCAAACAGTTAGGGTGCAGCAAGCAATGACTCTCTTAAACACATTTTTCTTTTCAGATCTGCCCATGTATCTTGTAAGATCTACACCATTCTTTAAGGAAAACATGTAAAAAACGTGTACAAGAAGAAGACAACCGAGCACACAACAAGCTATCATTCAAAAAAATGTGAAAGAAGTGAGAGTGTTATTTTCGGCCAGCAGAAATTTTTCCATAGAAATGGCCGAATTTTAATTTCTTTCTTCTCTTTCTCCTTTTTCTTCCTCTCCTTTTCTTCCTCTTCTTCTTCTTCTTCTTCTTCTTCTTCTTCTTCTTCTTCTTCTTCTTCTTCTTCTTCGGTTATGTGAGTGAGTTAGGGCAAAATGAGTGTGCTAGGGCATTTGGAAGTGAGATGTGCGGCAAAAGAAAGGGGGGGAGAAGTAATAGGCATGAATTGCTTTGGGGGGGAAGACAAGGCTGCCCCCCTTTCTTTCCCTCCTTCCCGTGATTTCCACATTTTCTTCTTTTTTCTTTAAGAGTCAAAATCCTTAATTCAATTTCTTCCAAATATTGCAAACTTAGAGATATGTTCCAACAATTAAAATAATTGGCCTAATTAATCTCAATTACTCAAATTTAACAATTGCAAACAATACAACATTTTAAATCATAGCTTAAGACGCATAAAAATGCTAGGGAAAAATTCCACCTAGACATGATTTTAGATTATGTCTTTCTCAATAATTAGAGTAATAATAATAATTAGGGTAATACACACTTAGGGAGTCATAATTCTTTTGCAATGATAGAAATAAGGTCGGGGTCTCACATTGTGATACCCCGATTTTAAGTCTGTCAATTTATTGCTTATGACCTCTTAAGTATGTATTACTTTAATTAAGTAGGTATTATTGCGAAATGTATGTACGGATATACTAATCTAAAGTTATGTCTAGGTGGAATTTCTCCCTAGCGCTTTATGAGTTTTAAGTTAGAATTTAATATTATATTATTTGAAATTGTTACAATTGAGTGATTGAGATTTATTAGCATAATTGTTTTAATTGATGGGATATGTCTCTAAGTTACAATATTTGGAGGAATTTAATCAGGGCTTTAACCTTGAAATATGTGTGACAATATGTGGATCCTTGGAACAAGAAATGAGAAGACCTATTAAGGTTAGATTTGTGGAGTGGCAGAAAAAAAAGGAAAATAAATTTTCTTTAGGGGCAGAAAAGGAAAGAAGGGGGGAAAATGGAGGATAAGAAGGGAATGTAGGGGGAAGGGCAGTTTTGCCTTTTCCCTTCCCCCAAGCCCTTCCCATATAAGGGAACACCCCCCCAAACAGCAAAACACCTTGCCCTAGCTCCCACCCGCACGAAAGAAGAAGAAGAATGTTCGTATGTGCGTTAAACGCTAGCGATATAATGTTTCTTTTAAATATTGAGGCATTATGATATTTCAGCTGCAAGAATCCTCTGAATGAGTTATATATCTAGCTGCAAGAATCTTAGTAAGTGCGCTTGAGCGTTCCTTGTCGGGAATGCCCGCGGCTGTCATTAGCCTCGTTTATCTAGCATTCGGGGCGTGACACATATACTACCCCTGACGTGTTTAATTCCGAACGTTGGTACAAAAAGAGTAATAAATTTAAAATTCAGTTAAGCATAGAAATTTAAAAGTCATAATATTTTACCCAGATCGACAAAGAAAGATACTTACATGCACAAATACTGTGGGTGCCTACTAGACTAGCAGTGGTAGGGGACGGAAATTTGTTCCTATCTCTAAGGGAATGACCCGACGATCCTAGTGTACCGGGAGTACTCTCAGCTCGAACCGATTAAACGCATTGAAAACATTTTCCTCTGGTTGGCATTATGTCGTCCTGTGACCAAATAAATTAATAGTAGAGAAAAAAATAAAATGAATTATGTTACTCAAAATGAATATAAAATAAAAATGCAAAGTAAATTGAAACGATAAAGTTACGTTAGTCCTTTGAATCAAATTCTTCAGAATCACTACAATCTTCACTGAACAATTATGAGGAATCATCGCTTCCTTCTATTTCGCGTTGCCTTGGACCACTCTCATTGGTTTCCGGCAAGTATGCCTCGACGTCATTTCTAGTCAAAGGGATCATGTCAAAGGAGCTAAAGTCCACAAAAAGCTCAATAGACTCATTCTTCTGGTATGTTTCAAGGTTTTGCAGTCCTTCTCCATCTTCACTAGCTTCCTCCTCAGTAATTAGAATATCATACATGTTTGTAGAGGTAATCTTTTGAACAATCTTCCAATAACCACCCAACTTCATATCATCGATATAAAAACACTTGATTCCCCTGATATGCTAGCACGAACTGGTCATCTTTGTACCACTTTCAAGATGTGGTAATACTAACAAACCGATAACTTTTATCAAGACCTAAGTTTTGAGTACTAAAATCAAACTAGTCACGTTGGAGTAAATAAACTAAATTTCGCTGCAAATATTGCAACGCGTAAATATCCACAACTTGGCCATAAAAATCAACCTCTTCCGCAGCATGGTCCCCCGGAACAACCACACCACTACTCTTTGTGTGATAGCTCCTATTCCATTCAAGTTTACAATATCACGTACTGCACAAAATTGACCCGACCATTGTAATCAATGCTTTAGAAATTTCGACAGTATTTCCCCTCAGTCTCTAGATACACGCCTACAATATTGAACATAAAAACCCACCATTGAAGGCAAGTGTGTAAGCTCATTACTAAATGTGTATCCAAAGGACAAAAGGAGATTTGCTTTGAAATTTATACACACATCTGTCACAATAGCAGATACAATTATGCACATTATGGATATTGTAAACTCAAACTATTCATAACGTGGAGAATTTAAGAATTACACCGAGTTCGTTATCCGAACACCGTGTAATTCTTAAATAGGGCTAAGGCTACTAAATGAATGTTTGAAACATAATAGCAACAACTGTTCAAACGGTAGATAACCATCCGAACCATAAATACGAGTGTTCAGACGTTTATAGCAAAGCGTCCGAACCAAAAAATAGCGTCCGAATGAACCATAATATATCCAGACTACGATTGTCGAACAACGTTGTTCTTCGACGAAGAGATGCCAGAATCACACAAATTCATGCCAAAATTAACCCAAATCACAAACACTTCAATATAAACATATCAAACCAACCCTAAACTCCACTGCTATCATTTTAGACCCGAAAAATTTGTAAAACACATGCTTTTTATCCTAAAAAATAAAAATTTTTAAAACCCACTAACCTCAAATGCAATCCAATGCGAAATCTCAAATGAGGTGCTCCTTCCACATCCTTTTCAATGAGATTCATGTCTAAAATCAACTCATCTCTTCTCCTATTGTTCAAATCTGTCATTTTCTAAGTTATTGGCCGTATTTTCTATGTTGTCTGCGATTTCTCATCTTTCAAACGTATAAGACCCGTTCAGACACCTACGTGTATAAGTTTTCGAGGGAATCATTGCACCTAAAATTTTGTACCGTTCGCACGACGTATTTCACGTCCTAGTGGAATCTATTACAGTTCACGACACCGTTTTAGAAATCCTCAAACAACAGCATCCGTTAAAAAAGGAAGGCATCTGAACGGTAGACATGGCATTCGCACTCTATATTACAACTCACTTGACCGTTTCAGAAACCACGAATGCCAGTGTCTCACTGAAATAGAATGTCCATACCATGTACACTACCATCCAGACGTTTCTCTTACACAATATGACTGTAACGCCCCGGGCCCAGACTCCATACAGACAGATTTCCGTATAAAATTAGGCTTTTTTCACCATGGATAATCATTTATCTAGGCCCCAATATTTCAAAACTAATTTTGTACAACCTCAGCAAAATATTCATAAACCGTAAAAAAAACCCAAAAATATCAATCCGAGCACTAAAATTTACATTAGCATATCCGATATTTCCAATATCGATGAAGATCTCCCAACATAATACAATATCGAATTCTCCACTATTAATCTTTAAAAGTACTCTTGAAAACACGCCTTCGAAACACAAATATCTCTGAAGCTCCTCAAACTTCTCTAATTCCGCCAACTCTGGAAAATATGAAAATAAAGGGTGAGCTACGACTAGCTCAGTAAGTAGTAAGTCAATGAGGGTTGGGAAAAATACAATTTTATCACAATAACCGAAATCCAGAATAAAACATTGTGAGTCATACCGAATCCAAAATACAAGTTTGTAACAAAAATATCCAAGGCCACGCAATATGGGGAAATCACCAATGGTCACACAGACCTCCAGGCCACAAAGACCTTCGAACACCAGGCCACACAGACCTCAAAATATTAGGCCACACAGACCTCTAGGCCACAAAGACCTCCAAATACCACGAGGGGTATCAAATTGGCCACACAGACCACAAGGATAAATTGGCCACAAAGACCATAGAGATATATCACCAGCGCAAGGATAATTTTCACAGCATGCTCACCAAACAAGTTATAAATATTTCAATTGAGTTTTACGAAAATCTTAACAATCTCATTTTACCAAAAACTTGTTCAATTCCCCAAATAATAGATCAAAACCTTATAAAATACGATGCACGTTCAAAATCTCATTGAAGAATCACTTATATCAAAACCATATAAAATACAGTGCAAGTTCAAAATCTCATTGAAGAACAAATTACATCAAAACCATATAAAATACAGTGCAAGTTCAAAATCTCATTGAAGAACCACTTACATCAAAACCATAGAAAATACAGTGCAAGTTCAAAATCTCATTGAAGAACCACTTAGATCAAAATCATATAAAATACAGTGCAAGTTCAAAATCTCATTGAAGAACCACTTACATCAAAACCATATAAAATACAGTGCAAGTTCAAAATCTCATTGAAGAACCACATACATCAAAACCATATAAAATACAGTGCAAGTTCAAAATCTCATTGAAGAACCACTTACATCAAAACCATATAAAATACAGTGCAAGTTCATAATCTCATTGAAGAACCACTTACATCAAAACCATATAAAATACAGTGCAAGTTCAAAATCCCATTGAAGAACCACTTACTTCCAAACCATATGAAATACAGTGCAAGTTCAAAATCTCATTGAAGAACCACTTACCTCGAACGTTCAATCAATCTTTAAAGCTTCTCCAATAATTGCCGAATAATCTCTCGGAAATTAGTAGCACAACATCAATCCCAATTTTGGTCTCCAATATACATCTCTGCAACTATTTATTAACCTTGATTTCTGCAGCTATTTATTAAGCTCAATCTCTGCAACTTTAAAATTCAAATATATCTCTATCCAACACTTTTAAATTCAAACTCAAGATCAAATCTTTATTCAAAACTTTAAATTCAAATTCAAGATCAAATCTTTATTCAAACCTTTAAATTCAAACTCAAGATCAAATCTTTATTCAAACCTTTAAATTCAAACTCGAGATCAAATCTTTATTCAAACCTTTAAATTCAAACTCAAGATCAAATCTTTATTCAAACCTTTAAATTCAAATATAGATCACATCTCCATATGAGCACCTTTAAATTCAAAAATACAATTAAACCTCTATCCAAAAATCAAACACAAGATTAAACACTATCTCTTCATTTAAAATTCAAATTAATCACTTACACATTTTTCGGGACGGGATATTACAATCTCCCCTCATTAAAAAAATTTTCGTCCCCGAAATTTGCGACACCTTCCACAAAGAATAAATCCATTAACAAACCAAATCACAAATTATTCATGCTTCTGCTGCGCACTCTGATCATACAAAATCACCTCATAATTTTTTTATTAACACAATTCAAGCCTAAAACCTAAACTCATACTATATACAAGCCTAGACTATGATCAACATCAATATCCTCAAAACAAGCCCATAACTTTAGCTCTTATCTATAATAGAATGACCAAGATTTGAATCTCTTCCAAATTTAAAGTTATAATCCGATTTCAATCAAAATCCTTATAAAAATCAATGGAGTTACCACATATCAAAACCTATGCTCGGACTTCAATCAAAATCTTCCTAATAGTCTACAGAATCACAAATCTATGCTCTCACTGCCATCAAAATCTTCCTAAGAGTCTACATAATCATAAACCTATGCTCTGATACTATCTGTAACGACCCAAGGACAAACACTATCCACATCTGTGCTTTGACTTCAAAATGACTAGTCAAGGTTGCTCTTAAAGCCCCTTGGATCATTATAAAGCCCAGTTCAATCTAGTAAGGTCCCAATGTGAGACTTAGCCCTTATAGAATACATCTCTCATTCATTCTCCTCTCCCACTCCATGTGGGATTCAAGGTATCACAACGACACCGTTCAGCTTTACAGGTAACCGTCCTAACAGATCATTTAGCTCATACCATTCAATTTATTACCAAGTTTTAAATAACCAAAGTGTGTTAATAATATAAGTAATCTTAAGTATGTTATTAATATAAAGTGTGTTAATAAAATGAGAAACATAGCATTAATTAACATGTTGTACTATGGATGTAAGTATAAATAACATAACTGAAATAACAAAAATATATCAAATATCTTCAAAGCATAATATAAAACAAGTAAGATCAAATAAATCCAAATATATGTCCTCAAAAACTTATATAAACACAACTGTTATATAAAAACATAATATAAAAACAAAGGTCAGATCAAAACATAATATGAGCGAGCTCTACTACTGCTTCTCCTTCGCGAGCTATAGATACTCATGAACACATCTCACGTGCTCCTCTATCACCATGACCCGCTCTGTTTGGGCATGCAACTGTGCTCCGAATGCCATGCCCTTCAAGTCTGACCTCACTGCAGCCACCTCTTTCCACTCATAGTCTATGTGGTCAACCTTCTGCTCCAAAGCCGTCAGCCGAGAAGAAATATCACTCACCATCTGATGGGTGGGCTGCATGACCGAACGGATCCGCTCAGTTAGCTCGGTCATCATATCCTCCACCCAACTCGGTTACTCTGCCCCAAGTCCCTAGGTAGAGCTCTGTCTAGGATTCAGACCCTCCATCCCTTTAGGCTGCTCCTATTGTATACCGCTAGCTGCCCGAGCTGTACTCAGCACTCGGCGTGTCTAGGCCAATGAACAGGAGTATGATCACCTTTGGCTCGAGCGATACTCATTTGTTGATTGGCCCAAATGGAATCGCCTTTGGCTCGTAGCACCCTCGGGTTCTAGCATGGCATCCAGGAATTGTGTAAGAAGAACACCGTACAATAAAGAAATTTGAACATCGGTCTTCATGACCTCTGCACGGACGCTCTGGTAGATGTAAGATGTCAAATCAACAGGCTCCCCCAGTACAACAACTAGGTACATGCACTCGGCCCGGTGATAAGATAGCTCTGTCATGTGCTTCTTTGAGTCTATGGCGGAGCATAGGATCAGGTGTATGATCTACCAAAGAGGAGGCAGCATCCCGTGTTGCATGTAACTTCCCCCCAAAATAGTCATTTCTAGGGACAACAACGTCCGAAAAACCTCGGCAATGTGACCGTAACTTTACGAACGATGACCTCCATACTCGGCTCTTTAAGGTGTGCCGCCCTAAGTATACCATCGTAGAACTCCCTCACCATTGCCTTTGAAGCAGAGCAGTCCTCTGTAGGAATGGAAGCCAACTCGTCTGCTCCACCACCTCAGGAAGCTTCCAATCTTCAAATTGTAGATCGTAGAAATCTGACAATTGGATGTGCCACTCAACAACGATGCTGCGAGACAAAATGATCACCGTATACTGCTACGTCGATAGAGGAGGGGCGGAAGGTTGCTAGTACGTGCAAGCTTGCTCATATTTTGGATATCTACACAAATGCGTTCGCACGATTAGAAAATAGGTTCGGATGGTAAAAACAAGGTTCGAATGTATTGACAGATGTCCAAATAGCCAACAAAGACCGTCTGCACAGTTCATTAATAAAAAAAATATGCAAATCTAATATAAAAGCGTCCGAACCGCTTTGAACAAACGTCTGGACACACTCAAATGACAATGCATCCCTTTTGGGATACTACAGGAGTCCGAACAGCGTTAGATTATTGTTCGAAAGGAAAACAGAGAAGGAAATTATTTAAATTTAATATAAAAATTGTCCGGACTGCTTCTATCAAGTATCCGGACAAAATCAAAACAACAACATATCCATTTTGGGATACTATATGGCATCTGAACCCCGTGAGGTCGGCATCTGTACATAAAACAACGAAGTAATCTAGTTAAATTGAACATAAAATATTACCGGACCACTTCGATATGGCATATGGACACACCCAAAATGACAACATATCCCCTATGGGATACTACAACGCGTTCGAACGAGCGTTATATAAAAACTTATATAAAAACAAAGGTCAGATCAAAACATAATATGAGCGAGCTCTACTACTGCTTCTCCTCCGCGAGCTATAGATACTCATGAACAAAGCGTTCGGACAGAACAGGAAAGACGATTGAGTTAACTCAGCCATGGTAGCATCCCTCCACCACCCACACACTCCCAAAAACACTACCAAATCTCAAACTAATAGACTTAAAACAATCCTAATACTTAACACAATCAATTTCTACGTAAAAATCAATCAAAAAATGCAATGTAGTATACAAAAACTAAGATTAAAATTTAATACATAAAACTAAAAAAATGAAATTTTTACCGCTAAAATCATGCTAAAAATGAGGAAAACATATCTCGATGTGATTAAAGCCTCAAAGGAATGAGATTACATCATGATTTAGGAAGAAAAGAAGTAAGGGTTGAGAGATTTTTAGCGATAAAATGTTCGGTATAACTGAAAATGGTCCAATGAGAGTCCTCAGCATTAAATGCCAAAATTTAAACCGTTTCAAACGGTTCGAAACATTAAAAGGGTCCAGGCCGTATCTTCCCATGCAGACAACATTCCCCTTGCTTCATGAGACGTGGAAGCACATGTTGGATGAATAAACATCAAGTTGAATACAGACGATATGTCAAGAGTTCAGACGATTACAACTATTTTCAACTATCGTATAAAGTAAACACGTGTAAGCCATGCAACGGTTACACAGATGTCCGGAAGATGGTATATCGTCCATTCCAACAGCATTGTTTCATCTTAATCGTTCGGACGTTGTGCTTCCACGTTCGAACGCCTTCCTCATTAAACACACGTAGACCATGCTTTTGCGATTAAGGTGTCTGGACGAGTGTTTCAGTCGTTCCAATGTTATCAATTAATTTGACGCATCTGAACGTCTAGTAACAGAGTGCGAATGCTTAGCAGTTTTATTTTACATTACTTGAATTCTTTAATTGATTATGGATCCCTCTTAATTCACTCGATTTAATTTATTTAAATCATTTAACTAATTGGGCTCAAAATTTTAACTTACTTTATTTATTTTGAAAAAATAATATATATATATACATACATATATATAGTTAAATATAGTTTTATATTGAACATCCACTATAACTAATCACCTAATTAATTATAATTAGGAGTAAAGTCATAGTTAGCCCTATAAGAATGAACAAAAACCAAATTGATACCCATATTTTTTAAAACATTAATATAAGACCCTTAATTTTTTAAACTCATCAATTCATGCCCCCGTCCAAATTAGGCGTTAAGTCTAACGGAAAATCAAGCAAAATGACCAACATGCCCCTCTAAGACTAAATTTTAAAAATTAAAAATAAATAGATTATTGAAATATAGTTTCAATATATAAATTTAAAAAATTTACTTTTTAAAAAAATATATCATATTTTATTTTTAATGAATTTTTAAATATTTTTAGTAATTTTATCTTGGAGGGGCATTTTGATCATTTTTCAAACTTTTCCGTCTGATTTAACGTCTGATTTGAACGGGGGGAGTGAATTGATGTGTTTCAAAAGTCAAGAGTCTTAAATCAATGATTTGAAACTTTCGGGTACCAATTTGATTTTGCTCATACTTATGGGGGTTAACTATGACTTTACCTCATATAATTAACTAATGAGAAAATATAATTAATATAAAATATCAAACATAATCCAAATAACGAACAAAAAATACATCATAATGTTTAGTAAGTGCCAGAGATGATCCTTCTAAGGATAAGTAAATAATAGCGATAAAAAATAAATACGAGACTAGTCTAAATCATCCCTCTGACTCGTGCTCTAGATATTGTCTGAGGGCGTCACGAACATGCTCAAAAAACTCATCCATATTATCCATCGGACTGGTGAGTCTTGAGCTGTATCATAATGGTATGGACAGACTGGGACAACTGGGACACATGTTTTCTAACGAAGAACAGTTTCATCCGCATAATATTAGCTCCTTCATCAGAGCCCTATCTGTTGGAGCAAATTTATTCTTCAGATCGATCGAGCAACACTGGAGCTCCAAGTACAACGAATGTGTTTTCTCCACTATCGCCTGAATACTCGCCCTCAGCTCCAGTAAAAAAGCATCCGCCCAAACAGATCACTCTATTGTGCCCCGACATTGGTGATACGTCTCCCGAAGGGATCCATGGTCAACCTAGCAAAAATCAACCGAACATAAGAAAAAACCGTTCTCACGGCATGTAAACAGCGATGTTTCCAAAAGGTGTCTAAGCATAGAACGTAGTGTCCAACGCTTATAAACATGTCTGAACATCGATATATCAACGTCCAAATAATACTTCGATGAACACAAACCAAACAACGTACTTTGAGGAACACAAGGAATACAACAAAATTCAAAAGTATTAAATTGAAATGCATGAAATTAAAAATCAAACTCACGAAGAAGGTTTTGCCTGAAGTTTTTTTAGAGATCTCGAAATAAATCTCGAACGGGTAGTGAAAATGTTTGACAGAAGTGAGTCAAAGTGTGATTTTGAAAAAGTCTGGCTGATTTAATGTGTAAGCATGTGTCCGCATGATTTTCACAGGTGTTCGGACACTTCTGAACGAATACATTCACACATGTCCCAATCAAATTCAACGCCATCAAATATGCACTATGATAAAGTATTTAATATGCTTAATTAAGTGGCTTAAGCGAATCAATTGTTTTAATTGAAATGAACTGAGCTCTTAGTTGAGCATCATATCCTAGCATTTGAGCTAAGTTTATAACAATTGATGTTTTGCACTTAAAGTAGATGATTTATATGGTTTTTGTAACAAGAGTACCCTCACATGTTTCACTTTCACAGGGGCGCTCGAGCACCACGTTATACACTCTGTCCGGACTCCTCCAAGGCCGCTCGAGCAGTCCTTGAACGGTGATCGAGCGTGAAGTCTCTGTGCGGAAATCTCTAGGGGCGCTTGAGCGATTCTTGAGCGATGATCAAATGCGAAGTCTCTGTATGAATCTGATTGAATTCCCAGGATGTTTGCTTACGTCAAACTCATTTTATATCCCGGGACATTTTCGGAAGTCACATGGGCATTGCCCAGCTGGAGGAGAGGATGCGAGTAAGGGAAATCAAAACAGAAAAACGGTTATGAATTGAGGGGACCAAGGGCAGCACCAACGGAAGGGAATCTCGCTGGGCAAACTGGGAATTTTGGAGGAGGAGGCTCTTTTTGAAAAGCATGCGGAAAGAAGAGGAAAGAGACGCATCTTAGATTGTAATTTTCTTTATCGTTGAAGAGCTTTTTGGCTCTTGTTTTGCATCTGGTGGGAAGATGGTTGGAGGCTCTTAGGGGATGGAACCGACGGAAGACTTAGGGGAAATTCGTTCTCCTTTGCCCAAGCCGAAAACCATATAATTCTAGTTTTTCCTATTGAATCTTATTTTCCTTTAATGCATACTTTTGATTCTATGATGTTTTTGGCAATGCTTGCTTTAGGTATGTTAGGCTAGACTTCAAGCTTGAGATTCAAGGAGTAACCCATAGCTGATTTGGGTTGGATTTCCTCTTTCTCCATTGAGCTTCAACGTTTAACCTGTTGGATTGTATTACATTTTACGTTTAGAAAGGATTGAAGTTCGTTGTTCTAGCTTTTGATCGGTTGTAGACGTAAAGGCACAACTGATGCTTTAACTAGTAACATGACTTTGATAGTTTTCTTCATTGCTTACAACTTGCTATACAATCTAATGAGTATAGTAGATTATATCCTAAGATTGAGGCCTGATTGTTACATTAACCGATCATAATCTCGTGGAGTGAGAGAATGGTTGAGAGAAGCGAAAATTAGAGGTAGATCCATTATCAAATCAGTGATGGGAGAAACTTGCATCTCAAGTGTTCGATTTATTGTTTCTAAGAACGTTATCTCATTTTTCTTGCACTTTATTTCTAGAGTACTTTGCATCTGTCAAGTTTAAATACATTGTTCTTCATCTCCTTTAGTTGGTATTTAAATTATGAACTACAAACCTCAAAAAAAATCCAAATCTGATTTTCTTTCTATTTTTGCTTGTAAATAGTTTACATACAATAACCAATGCTTACATTAAATCCTTTGTCCCTGTGAATTCGATCTTGAGATTTACCCTTGTATTACTTTGACAGCTTCTGCGCTTGGAAGTCGAAACCATAAGCTGATCAAGTTTTTGGCGCCGTTACCGGGGACAATTGGCATTTTATGAAGCATTGTTTTTGTTGAAGAAGTCGATGTGTTTCTGCTGTGAACCTCTTCACAGATTGGTTGACATCTATTTCTTCTCTTTTTCCTTTTAGCTACTGTTTATGTTTGGTTGGTTTCGAGATATTTATGGTCGTTTGGTTCGAAATCCATATATCACAGACTTTGATTTTTATATTTGTAATTTATCCTCTGGTTTATCATCAATTTCACTTGACTCAACATCCGAAACTAGCAGCATCATGGCTGGAAATAACGATATGAATGTGCAAAATCCAAACAGAACACTTAGAGAATATTTGTACCCTGTTAGGACTAGCACTCCATCGTGCATCATTACACCTTTGAATGCTCATAATTTCAATTTTAAACTTGGCATGATACCGTTATTACCACATTTTCATGGGATGGAGTCTGAAAATCCTTATTTGCATTTCAAGGAATTTGAAGAAGTATGTTCTACATTTTTGGACCAACATTGTACTGAGGAGGTGATTAGGCTGAAGTTTTTTCCTTTTTCTCTTAAGGATAAAGCAAAAACATGGCTAAATGCATTGAGGCCAAGATTTGTTGGAACATGGCAAGAAATGCAAACTGAATTTTTGAAAAAGTTTTTCCCGATGCATCGAACCAATGGTTTAAAGAGACAAATCATGAATTTTGCTCAAAAGGAAAGTGAAACTTTTTATCAATGTTGGGAAAGGTTCAAAGATCTTTTAAATGCTTGTCCACATCATGGTTACGAAGATTGGCATATTATTAGTTTTTTCTATGAAGCTTTAATGCCTAAGATGAGACAATTTTTTGAAACCATGTGTAATGGAGAATTCTTTAATAAGGAACCTGAGGAAGCATTTGCTTATTTTGATTACTTGGCTGAAAATGCTTAATCATGGGACACATCTTGTGTTTATGATCGAGTTGAACCGTTGAGGGCTGTAAGTGGGGGAGGAAAGTATACTCTGAAAGAGGAGGATGATTTGCAAGCCAAATATGCTTTATTGTCAAAGAAATTAGAGGCAATTGAGTTAAAGAAAGAGCATGAAGTTCAGAGTATTTCAAAACAAGAAAAATGTAGCATTTGTGAGGACATTAGTCATGTGACATATGAATGTCCTACTATCCCAGCTTTTAAGGAAGTCTTGTTTGATGCTTCTCATCCCGTTAATATGATTTCTAAGCCATTTTCTGCATCATATTCTAATACGTATAATGCAGGTTGGAGAAATCACCCTAATTTCAGCTGGAGAAATTATCATCCCACGAGTTCAACACATCCGGGCACTGATGTACCTCCATATTCAGCTCATTCTCAACCAAATGCACCATCTCTGGTCCCTAGAAAGCCTATGGATGATCCATTCCAATAGATGATCACTACCATGAAACAATTTATGCAAAGTCAGACCACAATTAACAACCAAACCTCTCAGGCCATCAGTGATATAAGGAATAACTTAACAAGGCTGAACACCACGTTGAATGCTCAAGAGAGAGGAAAATTTCCAGCTCAGCCCCAACCAAATCCTCAAGTGCAACTTGCCACCTTAGAGTCTACTCCCTCTGCAGATGTAAATGTCAAATCATGTAAGGCTTTGACAACTCTTAGAAGTGGTAAGATAGTCGATATACCCACTCAGGGGGCTGACAAGGTTGGTAAGACTTCTAACTCAGAAAAGCATGATAAGAAATCTGAGATTGATGCATGTTTGGAGCCTAAATTATCTGTTCCAGCACCCTTTCCTCAAAGATTGGTTCCTTTACATAAAAACAAACATCATGTTGAGATTTTAGATATTTTCAGACAAGTTCGCATTAACATTCCTCTTCTTGATGCTATTCAGCAAATTCCAACATATGCAAAAAATTTTAAGGACTTGTGTACAGTCAAGAGGAAACTTAATGTGCAAAAGAAGACATTTCTCACAGAACAACTCAGTGTCATTATTCAATCCAATACTCCTCCTAAGTATAAGGATCCAGGTTCTCCAATAATAACTTGTGGCATTGGAAGCTCAAAAATAGGCCAAGCATTACTAGACTTAGGTTATAGTGTGAATTTACTTCCTTACAACACTTATGAGCAACTTGGTTTAGGAGAGTTGAAACCAACTTCTATCTTTTTACAATTGGCTGATCGTTCAATTAAAAAACCGAGGGGAGTTGTGGAAGATGTACTAGTACAAGTCGATAAGTTTTATTATCCTGTTGATTTTGTGGTGTTAGATGTTCAATTAACTCCTCACTCTGTTTTTCAGGCACCTGTCATTTTAGGGAGACCATTTTTGGCTACTTCCAATGCTTTGATAAATTGTCGAAGTGGTATCCTTAAATTGACATTTGGAAACATGACATTGGAGCTGAATGTATTCAACACATGTAGGCAACCTCAAGATCTTGAAGAAATCCAGGAAGTGAATTTGTTGGAATATTTACATGCTGAAGAACCTAGTTTATTAGAGCAAGAGAGTCAAATAGAGCATGTTTTGTCTGAAACCTTGGAGAACATGAACCTAACTGATGTTAATTTAGTGAATTTTGGTGCAGGTAATAACGTAAACTCATTATGGCGACCCAAATTTGAAGACCTGCCACTTCACTCCATAAACCAACAATCATCAGATGAGGTTCCTCCATCTCCAGTTTTGAAATCACTACCTGAGACACTGAAATATGTTTTTCTTGGGCCCTACTAACACTTTTCCATGTATTATTTCATCTCCTTTGTCAGTTGAGCAAGAAGAGCAGCTCCTACAAGTTCTCAAGAAACATAAAAGGAGCAATTGGATGGTCAGTTGCCGACATCAAAGGAATAAGGCCCAACATTTGCACACATCGAATCTTTTGAAAGAAAATTCATCACCTATTCGAGAAATGCAAAGGAGGTTGAATCCTACAATGAAGGAAGTGGCAAAGAATGAAGTCTTGAAACTCTTGGATGTAGGTATCATCTATCCCATTTCGGATAGTCAATGGGTAAGTCCTACTCAAGTAGTTCCTAAAAAATCTGGGATTACAGTCGGGGAAAATGAAAAAAATGAGTTAATCCCAACTAGAACCATCACGGGATGGCGTATGTGCATTGATTTTAGGAAGCGAAATGCTGTCACAAGAAAAGATCATTTTCCATTACCATTTTTGGATCAAACTTTGGAACGAGTTGCAGGCCATGATTTTTATTGTTTTCTTGATGGCTTTTCGGGATATTATCAAATTGAAATAGCCCCTGAAGACCAAGAAAAAACTACTTTCACCTGCCCCTTTGGAACTTTCGCATTTAGGAGAATGCCCTTTGGACTTTGTAATGCACCCGCTACATTTCAGCGATGCATGTTGAGCATTTTTAGTGACATGGTTGAGCATATCTTAGAAGTGTTTATGGATGATTTTTCAGTCTATGGTGATTCATTTGATGCATTCCTTACAAACCTCACCTCTGTTTTAGCTCGATGTGAAGAGAAAAACCTGCTTTTAATTTGGGAAAAGTGCCATTTTCTGGTGCAGCAAGGTATTGTTCTTGGGCACATTATTTCAGCTCGAGGTATTGAAGTTGACAAGTCCAAAATTGATCTAATATCGTCGTTACGTATTCTAAAAACTGTCAAAGATATTCGATCATTTTTAGGACATGCCGGTTTCTATAGACGCTTCATTAAGAATTTTAGTTCCATATCAAGACCTTTGTGTGAGTTGTTAACTAAGGATTGTGTTTTTATTTGGACTGATGCATGTCAAGTTGCTTTTGAACAACTCAAATCCATGTTGGCACTGCACCTATAATTCAACCTCCTGATTGGTCCTTGCCTTTTGAGATCATGTGTGATGCTAGTGATTTTGCTATAGGTGTTGTCCTTGGTCAGCGAAGAGATAAACTTCCATTTGTCATTTACTATGCAAGCAAGACACTGGATGTAACTCAGAAAAACTATTCCACCACTGAGAAAGAGTCGTTAGCAGTTGTTTTTGCTTTGGATAAGTTTCGATCTTACATTTTAGGTTCTCTAGTTGTTATATTCACTGACCATGCAGCCCTTAAGTATTTGCTCACTAAAAAGGATGTCAAAGCTTGACTGATTAGATGGGTTTTGTTGTTGCAGGAATTTAATATTACTATCAAGGATAAGAAGGGCGTAGAGAATGTGGTTGCTGACCACCTCTCTCGAATTATTGTTGAAAATTTTGAATCTCTTACTACTGTCTCTGATTCTTTTCCTGATGAACAACTTTTAGCTGTTGATTCTGTGCTTTGGTTTGCTGATATTGTCAATTACTTGGTAACAGGACACACCCCACCACATTGGAGCCTTCAGGACATCAAAAAGTTTAAATTATAAGTCAGATCTTTCTTTTATGACAACCCATATTTATTCAAATATTGTTCTGACCAAATTTTAAGGAGGTGTGTGCCAAATTGTGACATTCCACACATATTAAAGTTCTGTCATGCTGGTGCGTGTGGCGGTCATTTTTCAGCCAAGAAAACGGTAGCCAAGATCTTACAATGTGGTTACTATTGGTCCCACATATTCAAGGATGCATATAATTTTTGTAAAGCATGTGAGCCATGCCAAAAACTAGGTGGGATTACCCTTTAGAAACATTATGCCCCTGCAACCCATTTTAGCACTAGAAATCTTTGATTGTTGGGGGATTGATTTAATGGGCCCTTTTCCTTCTTCTTTTGGTTACCTTTACATCCTTGTAGCTGTGGACTATGTTTCCAAATGGGTTGAGGCAATACCATGTCGGACCAATGATCATCATGTGGTGTTGAAATTTTTGAAGGATAATATTTTTACTCGATTTGGGGTGCCACGGGTTTTAATTAGTGATGGAGGTTCCCACTTTTGTAATAAACCATTTGCTGTCTTGATGAAAAAATATGGGTCCATCACAAAATTTCAACCCCTTACCATCCCCAAACTAATGGCCAGGCTGAGTTGGCCAACCGCGAAATCAAAGTCATTCTTGAAAAAACCGTCAACCCCAATAGAAAAGATTGGTCTTTGAGACTTTCTGATACTTTATGAACTTATAGGACTGCTTTTAAAACTGTCCTGGGTGTGTCTCCTTATCGTTTGGTTTATGGTAAGGCATGTCATCTCTCTATTGAATTAGAACACAAGGCTTATTGGGCTATCAAGCATTTTAATTTTGTTGCTGACGACTCTGGTGTTTGCAGGAAATTGGAACTCAATGAATTAGAGGAGTTACGTCGTGATGCCTACGACAATTCCAAACTTTACAAAGAGAAGACTAAAGCTTTCCATGATCAGCACATTTTGAGGAAGAGTTTTCTCCCCAATCAAAAGGTTCTCCTCTACAACTCACGGCTTCATGTGTTCGCCGGTAAACTTCGATCCAAATGGTAATATTTTTAAGGTTAACGGTCAGCGGCTCAAACCTTTTCTTGAACATTTTTCACCCGAGGATACCACTCTTAAATTGCTTGATCCTACTCCTCTAACTGCACCTTGATGTTTTAGTTTGCTTTTATTTCTTCTTGTTTTGTTTTGTTTGTGTTATTTCTTTCTTTTCTACAGGTTTCTTTTTCTGTTATTTCTTTCTGCTTACCTTGGTTGTTCTTCTCGTGCTGTTCTTTTCTCCTTCGCTCAGGTATGCCTTTTTCTCTTTCTCTTTTTGCCCTCTTGTGTTTCTTCGGTCATTCTTTTAATCATTGAGGACAATGCTTAATTCAAGTTAGGGGGTGGAGACTAATTACTGCCAAGCATTTTCATTGTGTTTAGGTCTTCTAAACTATCTTGATTAAGTCTGGAGCTTGTGTTTTCCTGAAAATATGCTTAACTAAAGTTCATAGTGAAATTCAATGCTTTAGACAGGATTGTTGGAGTATGGATTACATTAAAGCTTAATAGTTTCGATTTTTGCTCAGCATAGAAGCTCATTTCATACTTAGTTACTCAGGAAAAGGAAATGTTTGTTTAAGTGGTTGATTTCTAAACTTGTCTATACACAATTAGAATACCTTGGTTGCTTTACTATTTTCCTAAGTCGGTCCAATGTGGCAGCTAATGAGAACTCTAATGAACCATTTCTTAATTAAAATAGAGGAACTGAGATGAAAAAAAAAGAGAATAAAAATTCATCCTTGAGGTAGACTAGTGGTAAGGGCAAACTTGTGAAAGTGTGGATAGGCGCACATTCATAGGATTGATTCCCCTAAGAAACCCGAGAGAAGGGTTACCTAGTGGTAGGCAAACTTGTGAAAGTGTGGTTAGGCGCACATTCATAGGATTGATTCTCCCTAGGAAGCCATGATTTTCGAAAAAAAAAAAAGGTTTACCTAGTGGTAGGCGAACTTGTGAAAGTGTGGGTAGGCGCACATTCTCAGGTTTGATTCTCCCTAGGGAGCAAAGGTATAATAAAAAAAAAGTGAGGTTACCTAGGGGTAAACAAGCTTGTGAAAGTGTGGGTAGCACATTCATAGGGTTGAGTTTTTCCCTAGGAAGCAAAGAAAAATATGATGAGTATGGTTTTGAATTAGAGAAAGATCAATTTTGATTCTTCTTGACAAGTTGTTGATATTGGGAGGATTTAGGGAATTTGATGGCCAACCTTGGTAATCTTATCACATACTTGCTGCACTTAGTGATCTGCATACTTTTACACATTTCCTTTATTTGAGTGCTTGAGTATTTTATGAGCATTTTATAAGAGCGAAAATTGTATCTATTCTAGTTTGAGTGCCCATACTTTTGAGAATCGTTAGTCCATGGTATAGAATTCTCTATCTCAAACCTGTAAATTCTGGAAAACCAAAAATCCCTAATGCAATACCTGTAAGCCCAGAAGTGAAGACCTGAGTCTCAGAAACTTTGTTAAGATAAATTTTTGTTCAATCGCTCTATTTGCTAGACACTAGCAAAAAGCTAGCTGGGGAGTGTGATAAAGTATTTAATATGCTTAATTAAGTGGCTTAAGTGAATCAATTAGTTTAATTGAAATGATTTAAGCTTTTAGTTAAGCATCATATTCTAGCATTTGAGCTAAGTTTATAACAATTGATGTTTTGCACTTAAAGTAGATGATTTATGTGGTTTTTGTAACAAGAGTACCCTCACGTGTTTCACTTTCACTCTGTCTGGACTCCTCCAAGGCCGCTCGAGCGGTCCTCGAACGGTGATCGAGCGTGAAGTCTCAGTGCGAAAATCTCCAGGGGCGCTCGAGCGATTCTCGAGCGGTGATCAAATGCGAAGTCTCTGTATGAAAGTCTCCAGGGGCGCTCGAGCGGTTCTCGAGCGCCAGTCAAGCACGATGAATCTGATTGAATTCCCAGGATGTTCGCTTACATCAAACTCATTTTATATCCCGGGACATTTCTGGAAGTCACTTGGGCATTACCCGCTGGAGGAGAGGATGCGAGTAAGGGAAATCAAAACAGAAAAACGGTTATGAATCGAGGGGACCAAGGGCAGCAGCAACAGAATGGAAGGAAGGGAATCTCGCTGGGCAAACTGGGAATTTTGGAGGAGGAGGCTCTTGTTGAAAAGCATGCTGAAAGAAGAGGAAAGAGACGCATCTTAGATTGTAATTTTCTTTATCGTTGTTTTTGGTGAAGAGCTTTTTGGCTCTTGTTTTGCATCTGGTGGGAAGATGGTTGGAGGCTCTTAGGGGATGGAACCGACGGAAGACTTAGGGGAAATTCGTTCTCCTTTGCCCAAGCCGAAAACCATATAATTCTAGTTTTTCCTATTGAATCTTATTTTCCTTTAATGCATACTTTTGATTCTATGATGTTTTTGGCAATGCTTGCTTTAGGTATGTTAGGCTAGACTTCAAGCTTGAGATTCAAGGAGTAACCCATAGCTGATTTGGGTTGGATTTCCTCTTTCTCCATTGAGCTTCAACGTTTAACCTGTTGGATTGTATTACATTTTACGTTTAGAAAGGATTGAAGTTCGTTGTTCTAGCTTTTGATCGGTTGTAGACGTAAAGGCACAACTGATGCTTTAACTAGTAACATGACTTTGATAGTTTTCTTCATTGCTTACAACTTGCTATACAATCTAATGAGTATAGTAGATTATATCCTAAGATTGAGGCCTGATTGTTACATTAACCGATCATAATCTCGTGGAGTGAGAGAATGGTTGAGAGAAGCGAAAATTAGAGGTAGATCCATTATCAAATCAGTGATGGGAGAAACTTGCATCTCAAGTGTTCGATTTATTGTTTCTAAGAACGTTATCTCATTTTTCTTGCACTTTATTTCTAGAGTACTTTGCATCTGTCAAGTTTAAATACATTGTTCTTCATCTCCCTTAGTTGGTATTTCAATTATGAACTACAAACCTCAAAAAAAATCCAAATCTGATTTTCTTTCTATTTTTGCTTGTAAATAGTTTACATACAGTAACCGATGCTTACATTAAATCCTTTGTCCCTGTGAATTCGATCTTGGGATTTACCCTTGTATTACTTTGACAGCTTCTGCGCTTGGAAGTCGAAACCATAAGCTGATCACCCTATTCGAAAATCTTCTAGAACTTACACCGTTCGGACGGTATGTATGGGTTCTGATAGTTTCGACAACTCATGTGTGAATTTTTGCAACGTGGAATGACACGGTTCATGAACTAAGCATTCATACCTATGCGGACATGTTTTGGGTGTCCGGACGATTTTATTTTTTAAGCGTTAGAACGCTTATATTTACGTCCGGACGAGATTTTGTGTTAATGATGATTTTTAATTTGTCACTATGTGCTGAGGATCAATAGTCGTTAGGTAATTTATTTGCGAATGTTGTAAAAATACATCCGGATGGTAGTGTAAAATTTGTGACTCGGTTTCGTCCGAATGGTTTGTTTTGGGTCCGAACAGATGTTAAGTATTTGTGACAATTTTATCGTCACTCATTCACAACAAGATATATGTTGTCACTCCAGAAATCCGTCCGGATTGGTTTACTACCAGTTCGGACGATTCTTGCATTTCTGGATGATTTTCGATGACGAAATTAATGTTTTGTCATCGAAAGGTGACTTTAGGTGACAAAATTTGTTTTGACACCCAAAAATTTATCTCCTAAAGCTAGTTTCTTGTAGTGATAGGTTCGATTAGGTTTGGCATCTGATGGGTTCAATCCATTTGGCAACATAAGCTTATCATATAATATATGGCCAGTGGTACTAATTCCATACAATATGTTAGGTTTTACACGGTCCTTCGTAAATAGTTTGTTATTCTTTGTGTGTAATGAATGGAGTTAGATTTCACACAGTCCTTCATGAACAGTTTCATAATACTTAGAATAGTGGCGTGATTATCCCTAGAAACACATATGATATTCCACCTATTGAGGAGGAAGCTAGTGAAGATGGAGAAGGACCGTTCAACCGTAAAGCATATCAGGAGAATGAGTCTATTGATCTTTTTGTGGACTTTAGCTCCTTTGACATGATGTTGTTGACTAAAAATGACGTCGAGGCTTATATGCCGATAACTAATGAGAGTGATCTACAACAACGTGAAATAGAAGGAAATGATGATTCCTCGAAATTGTTCAGTGAAGATTGTAGTGATTCTAAAGAATATGACACCGAGGACTAAAGTAGCTTTATCGTTTCAATATACTTTGCGTTTCTATTTTATATTCATTTTAAGTAATGTAATTCATTGTATTTTTTTCTCTAATATTGATTTATTTTGTCAAAGGACAACATCATGCCAGTAGGAAGAAAACTTCTTCGGTGTGATTCATCGGTTCGAGCTGAGAGTACTGTCAGTACACTAGCAGTGTCGGGTCCTTCGCTTAGAGATAGACATGAATTATAGTCTTCTACCACATTCAGTCCAGTAGGCATCCAAAGTAGTTATGCGTGCAAGTTTCTTTCTCCATTGATCTTGATTAAATATTATGACTTTTGAATTTCTATGCTTAACTGAATTTTAAATTTATTGTTCTTCATTTGTAGCGACATCCAGAATCAGGCTTGGCAAAGGTAGTACGTGCGGGATTGCATTACTCAAGGCTCATACCGAAGGAAAACTCATTGTCCATATCCCTTATGGAGGTACGGGCGGTGATGACATGGCGTCCTCAATGCTCTCAAGTCATATTAGTGCGCACATTAGACAACATGTCCTATTTGAGACAAGTAAGTGGAAGGAGGTCCCAACGAGGTTAAATCATACGTGATGAACCGAGTATTGATAAGTATAATTTATTAAATTTAAGGGAAATTGACATTTTAGTCCCTAAGTTTATACCCTTTTGGCAAAATGATCCCTCAGTTTCAAAATTCAAATCTAAGGCCCTTAAACTTAATGTTTTTGACGTAAAAGCCCTTCCGTTAGGCTTCCATCCATCACCTTAACGGAAGGGCAATCCGAAAAGTCCACCTGGCACGAAATCTTGCCAGCTCACACTTCGTTTAAAACAATTTCGCTGCGACATCGTTTTTAGTTGGATTTTTTCACTCAGTTGTCGTCCCCATATTTGTTTTAAGTGTTTTAGCCCTTCATTCAGAAACCTCGACCCCGTGCTTTCTGCAAGTTTTCCTAATATCTGTAAGTAACAACTCGGGACTTGAGAGAGATTCTTGAAGCTGATACTCATCTGACAGGTCCATTCCAGGCAAAATCATTATGCATGAATTCCGAGCAAACATCTCTGCAACCGCTTCATAACCATCTCTAGTGGTTGTGTTATAATACCCAGCTGTCAGTTCAGAAGGATGGGATCTGGTTTTGTACCAAGCGTGCATTAATGGAACTTTGTCGTATACTGTAACTGCAGGGTCTGTGAAAGTTGAAGCAGCAAGAGAGAGGAGGCGATCTCCATGAGCTATGAGCTGTTTTGAGTACCAGGAAAGGAAGAAATCACCGTATGCAGAATCCCATGATCCTCCATTGTCCCTGAAGAAGTTGTTAGAGTTGGGTGGTTGGTCATAAGTAGGGACATTGTGGGGACCACCACGTCCCCATAGAGGATTTCCGCTAGCTTCAGCATGTTGCTTCAGGATGCTGAGCATGTTTTTATCATAACACTGGAATTCTCCAACTCCCGGATTTTATTACCTTTGGCTAGACTGTAGTGTGAAGGATATCGAAGCTCACCATCTGGCCCTAGACCAATAGAGATTCCCTGAAAAATGGCAATATCCAATCGCTGGTACTGTCAGTATTTCGGCAAGGGATAATAGAGTAGCTGTTATTATGGAACTTTGGAACCAAAGCTCTTACCGTGATTGTGGAACCAATGAAAGGTGAAAAAGAAGACTTGAAGCTCTCGCAAAATTCATGGTAGACTTGGACTGGAGTCTTGCCCTCGAGCACAGGAAGATCGTCAACGGCTAGTGATAGGCACTCATTGAAATGCTGCCCTGCTCGATCAGAGAAGAAAATACCAGGCTCGGATTCACCAATTCTGGATACCCACTCAGGGAGTGGAATTTTTGGTCCTTTAGATGCATGGAAGCAAAGCGACACGTGAAGCTTGAGACCTGCATTCTGGACCATCTCAGCAAGATTGTGGGACGACTCCTGAAGGGCTAAAACACTTAAACGAATATGGGGGCGACAACTGAGTGAAAAAATCCAACTAAAAACGATGTCGCAGCAAAATTGTTTTAAACGAAGTGTGAGCTGGCAAGATTTTGTATCAGGTGGACTTTTCGGCTGACGTGGATTGCCCTTCCGTTAAGGTGATGGACGGAAGCCTAACGGAAGGGCTTCTACGTCAAAAGCATTAAGTTTAAGGGCCTTAGATTTGAATTTTGAAACTGAGGGATCATTTTGTCAAATGGGTATAAACTTAGGGACTAAAATGCCAATTTCCCTAAATTTAATTGTGGAAACTTATATACATACTAACTGTTATATATGTTAAGGATGACTTCCAAGTAGATTATGACCGAGCCGAGGATCGCATTATTGTGACGTCTACGATGTACACAGCGTACAAGACGCACAGAAATATATTGTTCCAGTATTACTCTGTGTTCAATTCCAAAGAAGAAACATTAGAGCACCTGTATCCCGAGATGAGCAAGGAAGAATGGACTCGTGTTTGTGATTTATTCGCGAGAGAGAAATTTCAAGTTAAAAATTTTATTCTGTCCTAAACGTTTATTGTTTTTTATTAATTGCGGTAACAACTGTAAATTTACAATGCAGAGGAAGAGTGCAATCAACAATGAGAATAAAGCTAAGCTGAAGATTGTACACACATCGAGAGCGAGGTTCTTCCAAGCGCGAGAGTGTTGTTAGTAAGTAATAAATTTACAGAAAACGCATAATAATAAGGATGGCATGTGGATATCAGAAGACACACGGGTAAAATTTGTAAGTTGTAACGTTAGATTTAATTATACATTTGTTATCTCTTATATTTCATATGTGCTAACTCTAACTTCCTTTCTAATTTTGTAGGAAAAAATGAAGGCATTACAGTTGCAAAATCAGTGGAGATTTTCGCTGAGATATTAGGGACTAAAGAGCATCAGAAGATGATGCAGGAGCAGCAACGGAACTTAGTAGAACAACAAGAACGGAGGATGCAACTAATGGAACAACAGATGCGTAAGCAAATGATGGTGTAGATCAAACAGTTACAATCTCGTATGACACTCAAATGAAAATTTGTATAGATTTATGTATTTTCACTACTTGAGTAGTACTTATCGATTATATATTTTATTTACTTTTAATAACAATTGCATATTTATAAAAATTTTATTATTATTATGGGTATTGAATATCTTTCTATTTGTATTATTTAAAAATAATTTTTAAATTTTTAATTAAATTAATTCAAATACTTAGCAAACAGTTCGAACGATAAAGAAATCATCCGCACGGTTTTTTTATTAATAACATCAACACACTTCGCATGAATGACATCCGTCTTTATAGTTATTCTTCAGTTCACATGGTCAATTTAGCTACAAGCCATTCGTACTGTCTAAAACACGTTTGAACGTGTTAAACAGAATAAGCGTCCAAACTGTCAATGAAAAGTGTTCGAACAGTTTCTAAATGTGACAAAAAACTATTTCGTCATAAATGAAATAAGGGTGCAAACGTCTTTATGATGGCGTTCGGATGGTTGTATACTACAATTCGGACGTTGTCGTATAACTTTGCACACATATTGTCCAAGATAAAATGCATTTCTTCACATTGTGTCAAACGTTTGTGCAATTCGGATGTTGTCATATAACCGTGCGCACGTTTTGGAGAGTACGTCCGCACCTTTCATGCAAACGGATGGAATGTATTAGGCATGACGATTTTCAATTTCGTCAATATAGCATAAAACTGTGCGGACAGTATTATAACCCGTCCGGACGGTTTCGAGTAACAAAACACGGAAATTGTCACCTAAAGCCTTTGCTGAAAGGCTTTAGGTTACAAACTGGGTGACAAAGCTGACAAAATGGACACTTTGTGTGATAAATTTTTTTAACACCCAAAGTCATTTTTCTTGCAGTGACTTGATGAGGACATCGACTTATCATCCAGGAAGCACAATTGTTTCTGATCAGTGCACAGGGTGGGGGCACACAGTAGACTAGTAGTGTGGGGCTACCTCTGTAGAAGGAGAAAACGGGAGATGGGGGGATGGTGGGCTGGTGGCTCTGAAATATGTAGTATATGCTGCTGCTAAAGCACTGATCCCCAGCACAGCGCCCATATGCATTCCATAAAAGAATATAATTTGGGTAATCCCGCCCCCCATTGAATCAGGTTCCCTTAGCTATCAGCTATCTGGACTATGATTAACAAATTCATTCTAAACCTGACGTTGTTCTGTGTGGATCATATATCTATTGAACTTCTAGGGTTTTTGGATTCCTTTGTTCTTCAGGTTCGTAATTTCCCGTACTGGATACTGTTAAGACTTTCGGATTAGAATCCAGGCCGCAACAATCTGGATCTCTCTAATGGAATATAGATATGCCGCAGGCCCGCATGCAGCCAAAGTTAATCACCGAGTACAACTGTACTTAGGCCTCCCAATACGGAAGTGATCGGAACCACTTTAATTCTCAGCTTCTTTTTGCAACTCTTTTATGTTTAATTTTATATAAATATACTTAAAATTCTTTCATTTATTGCAACGCGCGAGCATAAGTGGATAAAATCACTTGGTCTTTAATTTCTATATGAGTAGTGACCATGAAAATAAGAGACTGAAGGTTAATGGAATTCTTTTCGCAACGAATAATTAATCGTCTGTCCTCAAGCCATGAAGGTACTCCTGCCTGGATAATCTCAAATTGATATGAAATCGTTAACTTACTCCCAAAAAACGACATGAGTTTCTTCGGGACACAGAGTACTGAGTCATAATCAGAGAATGTCGGCTCGACTTTAAAGTTTAGGATTGAAAGAGTTGAAGATCAGCCATGAGTTAAATACCTCCTAGTTTTATAATTAATGAGAGATCAATTGCCTCGATCTGAGGATATCTACCGAATCCGGACACGCATTAGCACGAATTTTCGTCTCAGTTAGCTTCTTTGTTCCATTCATCTATCTCTGCCTATCAAGCAATGGAATTTGGAGATGTGGTTTGACTCGGTGGTTTGTTGAAGACCATCCAATACCCAATTCATCCATTTCCAAAACCATCCCCAGAGAAAACCATATAATTTCTACATGCAACTCCTGCATATAATTTGAAACCCTAAGAGTGATAAAGTTTCCCATTAGTTTCTGGCATCTGTTTCTTGAAACGCTTCAGGTTTAGATACTCTTACATAGCCATCGACATTTGTCAATTTTGTGAAAAGTTTGGAACCAGAACACTTATATATGTGATTTTGGAGATTTGACTCCATTACCAATCTCTCGTCAAAGAGAGGTTTGTCACTTGAGCCAAGGCTTATAAGCAGTATACAATCTGGTTGATGTTATGTACACTATCCTATATTTCTTACACAGTACTTCTACTGGTTCAAGAAGAGAGGGGAAACAAAAAAAAGCAAAGCTGAAAAGGCCTGCATGCAGACGAAAGAGGACGTAAAGCAAGTAAATCGAAAGAAAGAAAGTAAAGAGGCAAGACTGTAATTGGGATTAGAGCTTGACATGCTATATGACAATTTTGGCACTCGTATGTTTAGCGGTAGAAAGCAACAAAAGAGCTAAATGGAACGTGAAGTAGGGAGATAGCTAGATACGGTCTAGCTAGGTTGTCATACTTGATGAGGAAAGCGACTTATCAACCAGAGAAGCACAACTGTTTCTGATCAGTGCACAGGGTGGGGGCACACAGTAGACTAGTAGTGTGGGGCTAACTCTGTAGAAGGAGAAAACGGGAGATGGGAGGGGATGGTGGGCTGGTGGCTCTGAAATATATAGAATATGCTGCTGCTAAAGCACTGATCCCCAGCACAGCGCCCATATGCATTCCATAAAAGAATAATTTGGGTAATCCCAGCCCCCATTGAATCAAGTTCCCTTAGCTATCAGCTATCTGGACGTTGATTAACAAATTCATTCTAAACCTGACGTTGTTCTGTGTGGATCATATATCTATGGAACTTCTAGGGCTTTTGGATTCCTTTGTTCTTCAGGTTCATAATTTCTCGTACTGGATACTTTTAAGACTTTTCGGATTAGAATCCAAGCCGCAACAATCTGGATCTCTCTAATGAAGGAATATAGATATGCCCCAGGCCCGCGCGGAAGTGATCGGAACCACTTTAATTCTCAGCTTTCTTTTTCAACTCTTTTATGTTTATTTTTATGTAAATAATAAATATACTTAAAATTCTTACATTTATTGCAACGAGCATAATTGGATAAAATCACTTGGTCTTTATTATGAGCATATTAATTAAAATCGCTCGTCGGGATCATCAATAATCGGAATGGACCCGATCAAGATACCATCTAGGGCAGAGAGGGGAAGGGTGACAAAACCCCAGCACAAAAATTATGGATCATTGGGTAATGTCCAAGTGGATCGAGTACCTGGCCCCGTTGCAAGAGTCTGGTTGGGTTGTTGTGTACGAGGTGTGGTCCTAAGCTTAGCCCCGTGGCTTTGCCTAGTTATAGCCTGTACTGCATAATATACTTGCCAGCATGTGTAATCCTGATCAATAGATTAACAACTAATTACTCTTAAAAAAATCTACCATTAAAGGGAGTGCATAATATGTGATCTTTATCTGGATATATCATGAAAGATGCGGATAGAGCCATAGAGGTCCCCAGTAGACTTCTGGTAGGCTGTAGCTTTTAAGGAGATGGCCGGTGGCACCACTGACCACGCCCACCTCCTCTGAACTTAAATTGACGTGACCTAATCATGCATATTTCCTCGATCGGAATTTCTCTGTAATTTCTATATATATATATATATATACTCAAATAATCAACCATGTGAATCTCTTTAAGAGCTTTAGTGCTCTTTCACATGCTTGAATTTTTTTTCCTAGAAAAAAACGAAAGAAATAGTTGTTTAATACTTTTTACTGACAAGCGTTAATTTTGCCTTCAAGTGATGTCTCGAACTCATATTTTCGAAGAAGGGCTTTCACTGTATCATGTTGTGATTAGCATGTTATTTAGGCTATACTGATGACGGGAGGTCCTGCACAAATCGGTCTGTTATATACTGATGACTTTCCGTACTATAGTCCTTCACGGACCACGGTTAATTAGCTAGTTCATATAGCACGGCCTCTCAGGAGTCGTCCTAGATCTTAAAGGTAATTATTAGACATATACACAGGGATTGTTCTGTTTTCTAGTGTCCCACACGGCGTAGCTCTAAAGGCCATAGTTTAATAGTGAAAATGACAGAAATTTTAGTCTTGACGAACTTAAATCTTATCTAAGAAGTAATTTATTATAATTAATCCTGTTGTCCGCAACAAATCCTTAATTTAACTTAAACTCAAGTCTATCCAGTTTTTAGCAATTTTCTATTGCACTTTTCAGCTTAATCCGTGTATTTCTCAATTGTGTCAGGCATATTTGAGTCTCGTGCACAAAAGTGAAGTACAACTGCTTTCTCCCCTTACCATAGAAATGCTGCAAATTGAAAGCCAAATATTTTTACTGACATTTAAAAAAAACGCTGTTAGTTAAAAGAGATATTTACCCGCATTTTTTCCAAAAAAAAAAACCGCAGCATCTACAAAAATTATAGAATGTAGAAGCGTTTTTATAATATTTATCGGTGTTTTTTTTTAATAACGCTGCTAAAATTCTACACAGATGATTGGAAAAACGCCGGTAAAAATCCATTCTAACAGCGTTTTTTTTAATCTTTTTTTCTTCTTACTTCGTGCCATTGGGATACAAAAGAATTTATGGTCACAAACTAAGAAAAAATGTTAAGCACATGATGATATGTATACATCATACAAACATAAATGCCCAGATACATATTCATATATATATAAAGAAAAAGGCATTTCTCCAAAACAATTTCAAACAAGGGTCATAACTACCTCATTTGACATAATGAGCTTAGAACTATCAAATTTCATCTATTTGCACCCCTAAACAACATTTAGGTCAAAATCATGTCACTTGTGTTATAAATGAGCCACGTGTTACAAATTTGACAGTCAAATTTTATTTCAGTGCATAGTTTTAAGGTGCAAAATGACTTTTCTCCATATATATATATATAAACATATAACATGCATAAATTAATTATATATCTGTATGTATGTATTTTTTAAAAACATATAACTATATTTTTGTATATATGTAAGCATACATAGATACATATTTTTTGGGAACATATATGTACAAATGTGTAAATATAAAAAAAAGGAAGGAAAAAATGTATTACTATCTTCAAGTAGTAATTAAAAAAATTATACAAATGGCAAGAGCAAGTGAGTGTCTGATACGCAAGAGAAAATATTGTGAGTATATAAATTAGTAATTAAATATCAAGTGTTATTCATGTTATTGTAAAAATTTACTTCTCATTATAATATTATGTTGTTACTTTTTTTGGCTGAGCGCGTACAAGAGGAAAAGAGAGAAGATTTTCAGCAGAAGTGCAACTGTGCATATCTGAGTGCAAGGCAATGAGGCATTGAGTTTGAAGTCTACAACGAGGTTATAGGAAAGAAAGCGGAATATATTTGCGATTTAGGTCGCATGGTAATTTATGTTACTTCATCGTCTTCAACATCAATATCAGTTGATCTCCTGTACCAGCTAGTAGGGGTGAATAACGAATATGTTGGACGTGAAATTTAACATTCCGACATCCGGTCTATTAATTAGCGTATGACTAAAACGGATTCTGCTTCCGCTAACTCTTGACAGACTTAGCTAAAGCGGATAGCGGAATTCCGCTAATGACTTGGACTATATTTTTTGGCCCATTTAAAAAAAAATACATATGTTATTCATTCATCACAATTCACAAATACAAAAATGTATGATATATTCGAAAATTAAAATATACAATCCGAACTTCATATGAATATTTCTCAATTCATTACAAAGATCTCAATTATTAAATGAACACAACAAGTATACAAATGAAAATTAAGAATTTACATTGCACTTGCACTACATCAACTCACCAAGACACACTAGTAATTAAAGTTGAATTTTGGAGTAAAATGATGGTTGTCCTTTAAAGTTCAAACCAATACAATCATATCATATTATGATCATATTAGTTTTGATGCTCATTTTATTTAGCCCATAATATTTAAAAACCAGCAACTCATTGTTGATCTTTTGAAAACCGGAAACAATAACCTAACAACCTATTTTAAAAACAAAACAAAAAACAATAACATAAACTCTTAATATAAAATCCAGATTCACAACAAAATCCTAAAATGCGCAATTCACAAACAAGTGCAAAAATAAATCTAAAAACATGCAATTCACAAAATCCATATTCAATAAATCCCAAAACAGTATGCAAATAACAAAATTCAGATTCAATAAATATCAAAACAATATGCAATTCACAAAATCCATAATCACAGATTCACAACGTCACTTAGTAAGTAGTAACCTAGACACCATCACAATTCCTAAATAGCTAAAGAAATATTATGTGCTTAATAATAAAAGTAGTCTAGATGGAAAAAATAACTGAAAAATATAGTGTATGCTTACATAACTTGAAATAAAAGAATATTACAATGCGAACTTAGAAGTAAGAAGTATCAACTCAAGTAAAAAATTAAGAACATAACCAAATGGCAATCAATCACGAATCCATGATCGATGCAGCATTATAAATTATCTCTGCAAAAAATAAAACAAATTTATTAACAAGGAGCTCATAAAAAATTTAATTAAGTAAAAGTAGAAATGTAAAATTTCGTATATACCTATGTCCATCATATAACTAGCGGGATTGTCTGTCCCATCAATAACTTCAATTAACAATATAACAGTTAAGTCATAATCACATGTTCACAATGACAGTTAGCCAAATCAAAGTTATAACAATTAGCTATAAATCATAAAGAGTCTAATATTGATGCATAATGAATATGAATCTAATATTTATACAGTCAGCCGAATGACTCACAATATAATATTGATGCATAACATAGACTTTAATGCAATATAACAGGTTCACAAGAATCACAACAATTCACATTTTTCGCTAGAAGACTCGAATAGATATGTTAAAAATTTGAAATAGAAAAAGAGAGATGGAAACAAAGAGAGAGAGAGGGAGATGGATACAGAGATAGATATAGAAACATATAAAGAGATAGAGAAGCAGAACGAAAACGATGAAGGTTGACCATTGCACTTGCCGGAGAACACGGAGCTCAGCAGTCAGCAGAGAGAGAGAGAGAGATAAAGACTGTAAGAGAAGAGAGAGAGTAATGGCAGACGAACATGATGAATAGAGAGAGAGAGAGTTGAGGGAGTGAGGAAGGTCGTGATGGAGAGGAGGAAGGGAATTATGGTTTTGTTCATCGTGTATCAAAACATGTCGTTTTGATCCACGGTAAAATATTTTTTTAATAGAAAGACGTCATTTTAATATTTAGTTAAAAACAAAAAAAAAACAACCGGAACCGATTTTTCGCTTAACCAGAAGAAACTTTTGCTTCCGATTCTAGTTTTGAGAAAGCTCCAAATCCACCCCCGACTCTAGTTTCTAGAAGCTATGGACCTCAACTTCCTAAAAACCGGTGACAGAACTAAAGTCGGAGCTCCGCCGGTTGGCAGGCTGGACTTACACCCCTACCAGCTAGAGCAGGCGAAATCAGAGATTGAGAGATGCAAGCTGTTAGGGAGAACAACTATGAAAAGTTGGCGGCCAAGCAAGGAGAGATAGAATACATGTAATACCACGTCCCGAAAAAGGTATTAAGTTAGTAATTTGAATTTTAAACAAAGAGATAAGGGCTCAATCCTATTTTCGATTTTTTTATAGAGGTTCAATCGTATTTTCAAATTTAAATGTGCTGAGATGGAGATGTGATCTATATTTGAGTTTAACGATTAAGATATTGATAAAGATTACTCTTATGTTTGAATCTGAAAAGATATGAATACGGATTTTATATTTGAATTTTAAAAGTGATGGATAGAGATACGTTTGAATATTAAAAATTGAAGAGTTCGAGGTTGATAAATGGACGCAAAGAATATATATTGGAGACCAAAATTTGAATTGAGATGGTGCTACTAGTTTTCGAGAGATTGCTCGGCAATTATTGGAGTCACTTTAAAAATTAATTAAGCGTTTAAGATAAGTGGTTCTTCAATAATATTTTTTAAACGTGCACCGTATTTTATATGGTGAGCATACCATAACATAGACTTTATAGGGTGCACCATATCTTCAATAATATTTTTTAAACGTGCACCGTATTCGAAAATATGGTATTTATGTATTATTTAGGGAACTAAACAAATTTTGACTAAATTGAAATTGTCGAGATTTCGTGAAATTCAATCGAAATATTTATAACTTATTTTGGTGATCATACTGTGAAAATTATCCTTCCCCTGATGATATATCTATATGCTTTGTGTGACCAATTCTCCTTATGGTCTGTGTGGCCAATTTGCTACTCATTGTGGTATTTGAAGGTCTTTGTGGCCTGGTGGTCCGTGTGGCCTAGATGTCTGTGTGACCATCAATGGTTTTCCTATATTGCGTGACCTTAAATATTTTTGTTACAAACTTGTAATTTGGATTTAGTATGGCTCACGGTATTTTTTTTCTGAATTTCGGTTATTGTAAGAAAATTGTCTTTTCTCCGACTCCCATTGACTTGCTACTTATAGAGCTAGTCGTAGCTCACCACTTATTCTCATATTTTTCAGAGTTGACAGAATTAGAGAAGTTCGAGGAGCTTCAAATAGATTTGTGTTTCGAATGCGTGTTTTGCAAGAGTACTTTTGGAGATTAATTTTAAGGAAGTCATTATTGCCATTATTTTGGGAAATGTTCATCGATATTGAAAAATATCGGATATGTTAATGTAAATTTTAGGGCTCGGATTGATATTTTTTAGCTTTTTGTGGTTTATGAATAATTTTATTGAGTTGAGGTTATAATAATTAGTTTTAAAATATTATGGCCTAGACAAATGATTAACCATGATAAAAAAATCTTATTTTATACGGAAATTCATTGGTATGGAATTTAGATCCAGTGCATTACAAGACATCTTACAAGAGTTGCGAGAGCACTAAGAGATCCAAAAAAAAGACAGCAAAAGCAGAAGAGGATGCAGGAGCTGCATAAACTAGAGCTGGAGTTGCAGACGGAGGACCAAATGAAGAAATTCATGGAGAAGCTACAGCCAGCACAGTCACAGCGTAGGTGACAGACACTTTATTATATTATATATATATATATATATATATATATTGTATTTACCGGTTTCGTTACTTTTTAGATATTATTTTTAATATCTCTCTTATTGGATATTAAAATTGACGTTTTTTGGTTTAACATAAGTTAGCTTCATTATATGTCTAATTTTTTATTTATTTGTTTATCTTAAAAGAAGAAGAAAAAAAAAACTCGTTCAAATATCATACAATGAGATCGGACTCTCATCAATTCTACCGTTCGCTCCGATCGCAAGGATTGAATCTCCTCATTCTAACAATATCGAACCATAATAAACAATCTCTCTCTCATTGTGTCTGAACAGTATAGAACGAATTCACCTACATCTATTCGAACACGAGCGAACAATAAAAATCAATATTGTTATAATGAATGGTCGAACGGGTAAGAACGATATCGAATAAAAGTGTTAGAATCTTGAATTTCCGTTCGAACACTGCTGTGCTTGTTTGAACCAATTGTTTTGGGACAGTTTGTCCATTCTGTTGCAACAACTACAAAATCGATGTATCCCTTTTTGATGTTGTTTGAACGTTATTTTTTTAGACAAAAACATATTCTGCGACGCCATGTGATGCCTTTTGAAATGGTTTGATCCGTCTCAAAAAGTAAATTCTTTCGTGGACAAATAAAATCCGTCCCGATAAAATTACTCTTTGGGGCAAAATTATTTTAATTTCCGTCCCACAAAAATATTTCGAGACCGAGATATTGGGACACCCTTTATTGGGACAGATCCAATCCGTCCCAAGAGGTGAATATTGAACTTTTTCGGGACCTAATTTTCAGTGGAAAAATACAAATTTTTTTTAAGTGATTAAAACATTTAATATAGCACAGTGAACGACTTTATTGTCTGCAGGAATGTCCAATCGAAAATAGAAACAGTTTATAAATCCCCGATACGTATGTAAATGGATAGTGATGCGTCTGATCAGAGCTAACTAAGCTGAGGATAAGAATTAAAGGCCGAGAAGACGAAGCTACCAATTGGAAGCTACCAAGAGGACGATGAAGTGCTGTTGGTCTAAACCTTCGACGAATGACTTCAGAGCGCGCAGGCGCAGAATAAACGCATCAACATCGTGTTGAAGGCATCCTGCAGGCGACGGCCTATTTTACGCAACCCACTTGCTATATCAGAGTTCAGACTCCTTTGTTTCTCACCCGTTTGTCTATAATTATATCCTATTGTTTCAACTAGTAGCTAGTCGTAATCAATTAATTATAATAATACAATATTTAAATGTGATTTATGAGCACTTGCCGCTAGCTGTTAGTATAATTAAGACTTCATATATATTAGTAAACAACAAAGTTTTAAGACCATGTTTAGGATGCAAAAACTAATTAATTAATTTTCAAGCAATATACACGTACGTTTGGACGTTCCATATGATGGGGCCTGCTTCGATTACAAACAGTAGCAAATTAAGTGAAATATTATCCAATTTAGACTTAGAGGATCCCGTTTAGTAGATCAAATTAGATATCTGTCTCTAGGGTGGGGAACACCATCACCAAGATAAGACTATTTAAACGAAGCCCAGAAAAAGAGAGCCAAAGAAAAAAAGGAACCATGCTTTAGCTAGCATACTTTTATAAGTCACAATATGTTCATATAAAATAATCAATTTGGGCCTTCTTTGTTTCCATTTTCTCGACTAATTCTCATGATCCTAGTGTTATTTATAGGTACTTTAATGTGTATATATATTTTGCGTTTTTAGTGCTTCATGAGTTAAATTCTAGAATTATTATTAGGTCGGAAATGTCAGGTTAAGAAAAGTAGAGTTGCAAACTGGATTTTCAGTCCTACTAAAATAGAGGATCGGACCGGTCCAACAAAATGCGGTCCGGTCTGATCCACTTAAGTGGTCCGATCCGGTTTCAATTTTTAAAAATTTTTAAATTTTTTTAAGATTAATTTCGAAAAGGGAATGACATATAAAAATGTAGAGTTTTAATTTAGATTAAAATTAATCTTTTTAAGTTTGTAATTTGTATAAAAAATATATTTTTATTTACTGTCCGATCCGGTCTACGGTCTGATTTTATTGTCCGATCCGATCTACGGTCTGATTTTGTTAAGTCACCGGAGAAAAGGGTAAATTACTCCTTTGGTTCCATCCAGTACATGTCAGAATTAATTGATCACTAGTATTTTGTAATTTTTTTTTAATAACGAGAGAAATTGTACACTATTCTCGTGTTGCGTTTAGGATAGAGCTTAAAATAGGTTGGGAGCGTAACGCGATTGACTTAAAAAACACAGATATTTTGTGATTTTGTTGTGATATTATAGATGTATTACAAATACTAATATTGATATTTTGTAACAGTACTTCTTGTTTTTCTAAAAAAAATAAAGCTGGAGATAAGTTGAAACTCCCTTGTGAAGTACTGAAAAAAATTGCATATGTACACCGGGTTGGGTTGATCAGTTCTAAATCTCTATGCATGTGGCTTGTCATTGGGTCGATGAACTTGAAGTACGTACTCTGAAGGATTTGGGTTCCTTATCATCTGATTACAGAATCTTTCCCACTGGGCGGTAGGAAAAAAGGAGGCGCCTGCAAGTCAGTCTGGTTCATCCCTTTGGCTAAGCTTTTCCCACTATAGCAGGACCAGCACGCCAACAATGACACCGAAAGTCAAAAATTCAGAACCTAACTAGCTACATGTCCTATCTACGAATGGCCTACCAAATGAATAAAAGTAAACATTAACTGTGCAACTTGGGGGTGCATATGATTTTTATCACAACTAAAGCCATTTCCCTCTGGAGGAGCTGCCGGCCTATTGCGTCCAAGAACGAAAAAGACAAGCTCAAAGGACCTAAATTAACCACATCATACGTGGGCCCCCAAACGTACAAACTTTCGCTCTCAGTTTCGTGGCAAGAGGCCGTAAGAAGAAAATGGGAGAAAATGAATTTTCTTCTCTTGTGAAGGGGAGAGATCGAGCTAGAAAGTAAAACAACAACTGTATGTCTCTGTTTGTTCCTCACCAATTCTCTCTCTGCTTGCTAGGTCAACAATAACAACTTCTTGATCTAGTTGATTATCTATGGTTTGTTTTGTTTAGGGTTCAAGATAATTTCTTGGTCAAAGAAGATGGCACTGACTGTTCATTGCGTGCTGCGAGCTCCGTTTTGGATCCCAGGGGCCTCGGAGATCTGGGAAAAGAATCTTTAGATCAAGAAACAAATATTTTCAGGTGAGGTCCGTACTGTTAATAGTACATTTGATCATAAGATGTTAGACCCACCTTCTAATTTTCCTCTTAATACTTGCTTTGGGGTTGGATTGTTAATCAATTCCAGGGATGAAGTGTCAGTAGTCTATAAGTAGGTCAAAATTGTAGTTCGGTACATCATGGACTTTGTGCATGAAGAAGAAGGATTTTCTGGCAGAGAAGGCAAATAGAAGAAAAACAAATAACCTTTTTCTTCGCTCTTCTTCATCATCTTTTGCCTCTTCCAAGTCCAAAGGTTTTCTTTCTCAGCACCAGAAGCCATGGCTGGAGAAAGATGAGTCTTATCAAGAAAAGACAGTTAGATCCTATGCTCAGGCTGCACCAGCCGAAGCTATGAATTTCACCAGCAAGCTAGATCTCATGGACTGGTCGCTAGGAAATGGATATGATGAAGCAGATAGCAGTACTGGTGGTGTTAGTGGGTCTATTGAAAAAGAGCATATGTTTGATAAGGTTGTGACACCAAGTGATGTAGGTAAGCTTAACCGCCTCGTCATACCAAAGCAATATGCCGAGAAGTACTTCCCCCTTGACTCTTCAACGAATGAGAGCGGCCTTCTGCTGAGTTTCGAAGATTGCAGTGAGAAGCTATGGCGGTTCAGATATTCTTACTGGAACAGCAGCCAAAGCTATGTGATGACTAAAGGGTGGAGTCGCTTCGTGAAGGAGAAGAAGCTCGACGCCGGAGACATCGTGTCCTTTCAGCGTGGCGTGGGGGATTTATCTAAAGACCGTTTATACATAGATTGGAGGCACCGTCCAACTGATGCAGTGAATCCCAGATCGCTTACAAATCTTACAAATCTGAAGCTCGCAAATCAGCCACAGTTCCCGCGGTCTGTCCGATGGGCCAGCAGACTATACTCGCCGCCTTCGTCAGTGTCTGTGCCCATAGGAATGCCCCTACACCACGCGCAATTACAAGAGCTGAACTATAATTTTCATCATCAACACCGCCATCAGTACCATAGTGGGATTCACGAATACAATGCAGCCGATTCAGGTTCTGGTTCGCTTTATTACCTGAGGTCATCGATCTCCCTTGATCACACTGAAGCAGTTCCCCAGGGAGGAAATATTCCGGTGGTAATTGATTCTTTCCCAGTTGTTCAACGTGGTAAAACTGTTGGTAAACGCCTTAGGCTATTCGGTGTGAACATGGAATGTTGTGTACAAGAAGAACCAGACTTCCCCTTATTGTGCTCCAACACATTACCCCATGTCCCAATGGCTTCAGTACCATCTCCTCATGATCTTGCCTCATTCTCTATTACTTCTCCCCAATTAAAACTACCCAATGCTTCCTCTATGTCGACAATACCAATATCGGAGTTTCCTGAGAAAGGAAAAGGCACATTTGGCTTTCATGAGGATTCCTGAGTGCATTTGCTGTGAATGAGGTTTTAAGCCAATTGAAACACTACTGTTTATTTTGAAGCGTTTCTTTCAGCTCAGATGCCGATGAAAGGGCTCCCTAGTTCCAACAATTTCTCCACTCTTCTAATTTCGACGATAATTGGAAGTTATTGAGGAGCAGTCTTTCTTACTCTTTGATCGATTTTCATTTTTAACAGCATCTTTGTATACAGTAGTGGAGGGTTTGGAGGTTGTGAAGATCAAGAGACCGACAAAATATGCCCATCAAGTTGAAATCTTTCAGCTGTGTATAATAAGATATATGGATATCGATCTAAGCATGTCCCTATATATATATATATATATATATATAATTTATAGTTACGCATTTTCTTTATTAGGGTTGGCATTCTTAATTGTACTATTCTTGAAATTGCTACCATTGAGTTTGTTTTGGAAGAATCCATTCCTCTACACGATCGAGTCTTGTACAATATTCTCTCCGGCCTCTCCCTCTCTCTCTCCCCAACCCCCACTGGCTGCATTAATTTCAAAGTTTATGAAAGCAAAATATTGCCGATTACTGATTAAACAGCTGCGTTTCCAAAGTTACTTCTTGGTCCAATCTCTCTCCCTCTCCCTCTTCATGGTTTCTCAATGTCGATATATAGGTAATATTGTTCTTACTGCGCTGCTGTTGCTGCTGCGGCGGCTTAATTAGGCACGTTTTGCACTGATGCGCCGAAAGTTGCAGTACTGTGAAAAGGTCCGTAGTAGCACTACCAAAAAAAAAAAAAAAAAGACTTTTAAGTCAAACTTTGGTCGCTAAAAGTATTAGCGACTAAATTTTTTTGTCACCAGGTTCGTCAGTGTAAGAGCGTCACAAAATGTATTTCATGACGAAACCCGAATTTCGTTACGAAAAGTTTTTAGTGACGGATTTTTTTCATCACTAAATACTTGGCTTAGTGATGGATCGATTAAACTAGCAATTGATCGGTATAAACGGTCGATCGGTGAATTTGTGATGGATCGGTGATACAATCGATAGGTGAAATATTAGCGATTGATCAGCCATTTTTATTGATGGATTTGTAAGAAATAGACGATCGATCGCTATAGTAATGACGATCAATTGTAATTTATTAGTGATCGATCGTCTTAACAAAAGTCGATCGGTCGGTGATGAAAGCAATTGATCACTGACTATGTCACTGATCGATCGGTATAATTGTGACGATCGATCGACGACTTTACTTATCGATCAGCATTACATATTTTTAATATTGACGATCGATCGATGACTTTACTGATCGATCGATATTACATATTTTTAATATTGACGATATATTAATAGTTGGGCGTTTAACTACCGATCGAATGGTTGAAACATGATTTGGATTTTTGAAAACCAATAATAATAATAATAAATTTATATAACAGATAATAGTATAATAAAAATACAATACTCATATTAATGCACATTAATGGTAAGAAATAGTAATCCGCAATTAAATCGAAAATAATATCGTAAAAATACATAATCACAAAACTATTACAACATATATACATCTACCTTTCGAACCTCCAAACTAGCTGAGTAGTCACTTTGACATGTCGTTCATTTTCTTCTCCATTACAGATGACATTTTCTTCTCTAGCATCTTCGATATTTCTGCCCGTAAGCACTCTTGCTCCTTTCGCATGCGCTCCTTGTGCTCCACTCGCATGCGCTCTTGCTCCATTTTCATGCGCTCCTCCTGCTCCAACCGGATGCGCTCTTGCTCCACCCGCTGCTCCTCAGGGTGGTCCCTCAGCGTGGCCTCCATCTCAGCTTGTTTCTTCGCAAATTCTTGCAAGTATTTTTCTCTAGCAGCTCTCATCGCTTCTATCTCATCCCTTGCCTTTGCTAGCTGGTGTTGTAGATCAGAAGATTGTCTAGTCAAAGTTGATGAAGGTGGAGGCTTAACCGCGCGTCCTAATCCCTGAACATATCCCAACTTCTTGCCCAATATCTCGGAATATACTTCAATTTCGGTGTAAGTCTTTCCTTCTAAATCACACTAGTGCTGGAAGGCATCCATCCGTTCCTGAAAAAATGGTAATAATTACCATAAACATTAAAGTAGATAAATATACATAAATTACATAAAGTAGATTAAAATGAAAGCGACTTACATAAATTTCTCTCGCTCCTTCTGAGGTCCAAATCCCATCTTTGTTTGTATAATTCTTTTTATAGAGCTCTGCGGGATTGATATCACCGTTTTCCTGAGTTTTCTTCATGGAAATAGCATAAAGTTATTGACAAAAAATATCAATAAAGTCTATAATTTAGTTCTTAACTAACCATGCAAGCTCGTGTGCTCTGGAAGGAACGCGAACCAGCAGCGTGGTTCACAGTCAACTTTGATCTATTCTTCTTATTTTGCTCGCTTCGTTTCTGCGATAGTTTAAGAAATTAAATATCAAATCAATTTAGGCAACAAGTTTCTTTAATTACGTACCAAAAATGCTTCGCTGGGGAACAGATTGCATAACTCCTTCCATTGTTCTTCCATGGTATCAGGGTGCAGCTTCAGCAACGCAGCCTCTTTACTCGAGAACTTCTTGAAATACGCATGCATCCGGTTGCGGTGCGTTCGACGTGCCGTCATCATAGTCTCGACCACCGTCCTCACGTCCTCCTGACGGTTGTGGTCAAGGTCGAAGTGGTCCTACATAAATACGAAAACATACAATATTACAAGTTTAACGATCTGCTTATACAAAAATTCTATGTTTACGAATTTAATCATACCAACACCCGATCCATAATGTACTCCTTCACTTCTGAAGGAATATCGACCCACTTGTTAACGGAGATTGGAATCCGCCCTCGGACCAACATTCCAATCTTCGTCGATAGTTTGGCAGCAGTGGAAGACACTCCTCCACACTCTCCATCCGGGATATGGACCGACAGTTTCCCGGAACTGGACCCAGACCCAAGACTCTTCTCCAAACCGACCTCACGTGTCCTACCTCGCCCACGCTTAGAAGCTGATGTCGCTACATAAAATTAAATTAACAAAGTCGGTTAGTTAACTTAAAAAATTGAAATATTCATTAGAATAATTTCTTACATGCACAACTACTAGGACAAGCGGCGTGCTTTGAGTCATGGCTTCATTCGCTCTCGGTGTTGGAGCACTCAGGGTAGGGCACGGGTTCAAACTCATACTAACCGGACTAACTGGACTATGCAACCGTCTAGAAGTAACTGAAGGAAATTCTCGTCTACGCTTCATTTCACCGTACAAGCTGTGACATAATAAAATAAACGATAAAGATATTGTAAAAGAAATAGTAACAGTAAAAACTGTTAAGCAAAAATGAAGGTTAAAAAGAAAAATACTCGAAGGAATTTATTAATCAGAATCCGGTTCTTGCAGGTTATCGTCCGATGCCTCATTCTCAGTAGAATCGCTATCACTTTCGAACGAATCTTCGTCAGCACTTTCTTCGCTATTTTCTTCAATTTCTGATTCATCCCTCTTAGAAACATCATTATTATCTATACGTCTTTTTTTCCGCCGATGAATTGCCTCAGAAGCTTCGATAACGTTTGGCGGAATGTCATCCCTCCGTAGTGGATTAAGGTTAAATTGTCGGAAGTCTATAAACAAGTCAATGACATCATCCTCTTGATACGCTTCATTCACGATGGTTGCTCCCGATTCAACGTTTACGTCAACTTCATCGTCCGAATCTGGTCCGAGAATGTCATATGCATTTCTACACGACTCGCTATGTAGATGATCAACTAGATAAAACACTTGGCTTACTTGATTAGCCAAAACAAATGGATCTTCTAAGTACCATTGTTGGGAAGTGTTTATTGTGAGACCCCGATTTTAAGTCTGTCAATTTATTGCTTATGACCTCTTAAGTATGTATTACTTTAATTAAGAATGCATTATGGAAATGTACGTATGGTTTTATTTATCTAAAGTTATGTCTAGATGGAATTTCTCCCTAGCGTTTTATGAGTTTTAAGCTAGAAGTTTAATTGTTATATTAACTGTCTTAGTTAATTGAGCAATTGAGATTTATTAGCTTGGATTGTTTTATTAATTGAATATGTCCCTAAGTTACAATAATTGGAGGAATTTAATTAGGGCTTTAATTTTTGAAGAATATGTGGCAATATGTGAATCCTTGGAATAAGAAATGAGGAGATATATTAAGGTTAGATGTGTGGAGTGGCAGGAAAAGAAAATAGATGTTCTTTAGGGGCAGAAAAGGAAAGAAAGGGGAAAATTGAGGGTTAAGAAGGGAAAGTGGGGGGGAAGGGCAGTTTTGCCTTTTCCCTTTCCCCCCAATCCCTTCCCGTATAAGCTAGCCCCCTCCCCAAAATCACATAAGCCTCTCTTGCCCTAGCTCCCACCCGCACGAAAGAAGGAAGAAAGAAGAAAGGAAGAAGAGAAGAGAAGGAAGAAAGAAGAAAGAAGAGAAGAGAAGAGAAGAGAAGGAAGAGAGAATAAGGAGAAAGAGTAGAAAAGCTAGGTGAGGATACGACCCTTTTCTAAGAGAACCTCTGCTGGCCGAAAATTATCACTACCTCATCTCTCCCATTTCCTTCTTGTTCTCTTTTGTTGGTAGGTTGTGTGTTGTTAGATTTTCTCCTTGAGATTCATGTTATTATTTGGAGAAGAGTAGAACTAGTATATTGTAGAGAATAACATGGGTTGTACATGAAGCTTAGGAAATATGGCCAGATCTGGAGTTTTTACACAAGAGAAACCCACTTGCATGCTAGGTGTTTGATATATGGACCAAAAGAAGTGGAATAGGTGCAATAACATTTGTTACATTGATGAAATCATTGTTTTGGATGGAAGTCTTGATTTGTATGTGTAAAATAGAAGTATGTAATATGAGGTTATAAGAGGAGAGCATGTTAAGACAAATTTCGTGTGTGTTGGATGTATAATGTGTGTTTTATGTCTGAAATATGGACAGGCGCTCGACCAGCGCTCGAGCGTCCTTTAAGAATTTTTGTGCGCTCGACAGTGCGCTCGAGCGTCCTTCGAATAATTATTCATGCAGAAACTTCACGCTCGACTAGCGCTCGAGCGTCCCTTAACACTTTTATACAGAGGCATAACGCTCGACGAGCGCTCGACCGACGCTCGAGCGACTTCCTTTGAATTTCACGAAATTTTCCTGAAATTTGTAGTTTCCTTTTGAACTATTATGGAACCCTACTAGGTTTTTCAATTAAGGAAATATCTTGTGTTGTAAGATTACCAACTAGAGGTCAAGAATATGGATGTTTTTGTATGACGAAGTATGAGTTATTGAATGACTACTTTATACGCCCAGTGAACCTTTGAATAACACTAGTATGACCCAATTGTAGGCAAGTACAATTCAGGCGCTCAAGGGAACGAAGGTAAGAGGAGCTTACGTTTGTAAATAGCAATCGTAAGTAGAAACTTACGCTTTTCAAAAACTGGAATGATACACTGCATGAAAAGTGTTTATGAATAAGCATATCAAACATGATATATCAAGCATGACATTATCAAACACGACATGAATACATCATGATCATCTGCATTCATTTTTCTCATGAGAAAGAAGAGAAATTTGCAAATGAAAGTACCATTTTTATGCTACTTTATGACAAGTTTTATGACAAGTAAGTTAATGAATCCAAGTCGGTCGGTACCGTACCAAGTCAGGAAGGTGCATCCATACCGAAGGACGTTTACGTGAAGGAAGGATGTCACCTAGGGCACCCATACCGAAGGATGCTTGCAAGAAGGATGGGTAGTCCATGAGGTATGTGCAATCACACTGAAGGATGCTTGTAAGAAGGTGTGAACCTCCAGGGATCGTGTCTAGCCACTGAAGGACGAATGCGAGAAGGTGTGCTAGCTCGATCATATGTAAGGTCCCCAAGGGAAATAGAGGGACAGTTCCAACGGGAACGCACAACCCTGATGTCAGGGGTAAATAGAGGGCAAGTAGCCCATCAGATAAGATGTGAAATGATTTTTCAAAGGCAAGAGTTTTAAAGGTATAAGTGTTGTTTTCAAGAGCAAGTGCATGTGCATATGCAATCACGAGGCATACACGTGCATCAGAATTCATGTTCATGCATGAATTACATTATGTTCATATGATCTTTCAAGTACAAGTTCATGTTTCTAAACCATGATTTCAAATCCATGTTTTAATTATGATTCCTTACTGAGTCTTTCGACTCACAGTTTTAAATTGTATCATTCCAGATAATGTTTCAGGAAAGGAAACTTAAGAAGAGGACCATGAACCCTAGGAGAAGGGTTGGCGAAAATGTTTTTTCCTTTTTGCTTATTTTAGCAAAAGTTTAGATAATTTTTGTGAGAGCCGGCATGAGCCTCCGTGGTGTGGTGGTCATGGGTTATTCGGCTTAGTAAGTTAAGGTTTTAAACTGGTTGATATTTTGAGACCATGTTATAACTACTTTGAGTTATCGATGGGAAGCATGTTCTTATGTACGTTATACACTAGCAATATAAGGCTTCTTTTAAATATTGAGGCATTATGATATTTCGCTGCAAGAATCCTCTGGATGAGGTATATATTCTGCTGCAAGAATTGTAGTAAGTACGCTTGAGCGTTCCTTGTCGGGAATGCTCGCGGCTGTCATTAGCCTCGTTTAGCTAGCGTTCGGGGCGTGACATTTATGCTCTTAAAGTTCTCGTCGATACGAATTCCACGATGATCTCCGACGTCCCACCAATCACTCCTAAACAAATATATTGTATTTCCCCGCAAGTATTGCATGGCATAAATATCTACAAGTCTCCCATAAAATTCTGTTGGATTTCCCTCATGTGTTCCCGGTACTACAATACCACTATTCTGAGTTCTCCGACGTTCTTCCCGTTGTACTGTATGATATCTACATTCGTTCATAACACATGTAGAATAACGCATCACTCGTGTATCAGGCCCACGTGCCAGTGAATACAATTCATCGATCGATGTACATGCATTTTGAGATCGTAATTTTTGAACCTACAAAAATATATTATAAGTTCATTAAAAAAAAGACACGATATTAATTTTAATGAGTTCTAAAAATAAGACTTACTCGCCCTAAGAACCAATCCGGAAATTGTTCCTCATGCATACGAGAAATGTTGGAAACTCCTTGCGCGCGTAGTTCGTCCATATGTTCACTGTAACGATAATGTTAATCAACGACTGTTTATCTTGGAAAAACATACATGTATATCTTTTTACTTACTTTAAGTACACGCTGATGTCTTTGCAATTGTTCAGCACAAACCAGCGAGCTTTCTTGAACTCTGTTCGGTCTATGTCATGTCCTTTTGCAGCCCCTATCAATCTAATTCTCTGAGTGAACACATCCAATGACCTTTCTTGTACCTCAATTTCGCCGTCGGAATCGTAGTTTTGATCTCTGCGATTAAACTCTGTTTCGACCCTTCGGAGGTATTGAGAACAAAATGTCGAACACTCATTCTCAATATACGCTTTTGCAATCGATCCTTCAGGACGAGACTTATTTTTCACATTCCTTTTCGAGCCACCCATCAACCGTTCAACTGGATACATCCATCTGTATTGTACGGGTCCAACAAGCAATGCTTTGCGTGGTAAGTGGACAGCCAAATGCATCATCACTGTAAAAAAAGCGGGTGGAAAAATCATTTCCAACTTGCATAAAATTATCCTGTTATCTTCTGACATCCTCTGCAATACAGAAATCTTCAACGTACGAGAACACAACTCTCGAAAGAACAAGCATAATTCAGTCACTGCACCACCCACATCTTCCTTCAACAACCCTCGGATCATCACTGGAAGAACCCTCTACAAGAACACATGACAATCATGGCTTTTCATTCCAGAAACTTTCAACTCATCTAGATTCACACAACGTGAAATCTCAGCTGCATAACCATCGGGGAACCTCACTTCTTTTAACCACTCACAGGCCCTCCTTCGCTCTTCCCGAGTTAAAGTATACGTCGCTTGAGGCATCAATTCAACCCGGTTGTCATACACCAAATGTAAGTCTTTTTTTACCCCCGTTTAAGCTAAATCTCTACGTGCACCTACTGAATCTCTGGTCTTGAACTCGATATTCATCACCGTTCCGATCACGTTGTCACATATGTTCTTCTCGATGTGCATCACGTCCAAGTTATGTCATAACCCTAACGCACTCCAATACGGTAGTTGGAAAAAGATGCTTTTTTTCGTCCAATTCAAACGTTCTGACAATTGTTTCTTCTTTCCCCTATTCTTCCCTGACGCTTTTCCAAAGATAGTCTCCCCGACATGCGTCAGTTATTCCAATATGTCCTCACCAGTTAACTCCTCAGGTGGAAGTCTATGTTCTTCTTTCCCATTGAACGTATCCACGTTGTATCTCCATGCATGCCCCGATGTCAAATATCTCCTATGACCCATATAACACATTCTTCTCCCGTGCTTCAACCACTTATAGTCAGTGTCTAAATTACACATTGGACATGCCAACTTCCCTTTGGTACTTCATCCAGATAAATTAGCATATGCTGGGAAATCATTTATGGTCCACATCAAAGCTGCATGAATCTTAAATGTCGTCCCATCTGAAGCGTCATGTGTCTCAACTCCATCTTCCCATAGTTGTTTCAACTTGTCCACTAAGGGTCGAAGATATACATCGATATCATTTCCCGGGGACTTTCGACCCGGGATTAAAAGAGTCATCAGTGAAAATGGGACCTTCATACACCTCTATAGGAGTAAATTGTATGGAAAAACAACGACTGGCCAAATACTGTACGCATTGCTCATGTTTCCAAACAGATTAAACCCGTCAGAAGCAAGACCAAGGCGAACGTTGCGGGCATCTTGAGCGAACCAACCATGGTCCTTATCAAAATTCTTCCAAACTAATGAATCTGCAGGATGCCTCAAACTCTCCTCGTCATCGACCCATTTTTCCTTATGCCATCTCATGTCAATTGTTACATCTTTTGTAGTAAACAAACGTTTAAGTCTAGGGATTAAAGGGAAATGACGCAACACTTTCCTTGGACATCGATTGCGCAACTCATTTTCAAATTTCCACCGGGACACCCCACATACCGGACAATTGTCTAACTCACTGTTTTCCTTCCAAAACAACACACAATCATTCTAACATGCATGAATCTTATCATAATTAAACCCAAGACCATTTCGCAATTGTTTTGCCTCGTAATACGATCTCGGTAACGTCTCCCCCTCTGGCAACACCTCCTTAATCAACTATAATATCATATCAAATGCCTTAACCGATAACTTATTTTTTGACTTCACATGCAACAACCGGACCGTAAATGACAACTTACTAAACTTGGTACATCCATGATACAATTCTTGTTCTGCCTCTTCCCATAATTTATTAAGTGGTGTTGAACCCTTCGGTTGTGAACTAGGGGTTTCCTTATTATTAAGGTTCTCCGTTTCAACCCTCATCGGCCCACCATTTAATCCGGCACGAACATCAGTCAACATTTCTGTCGTTCTATCAGAGTTATCTCCCTTTAAATCATCATCACTATATGGTAAACCCGCACCGGACTCTTGACTCAAATTAGAAGTAAGTTGAATACCCTCGCCGTGAAACACCCATGACTTATAGCTCACATCAAACCCATTAATGTAAATATGATCTTCCATTTTATCCAACACTTGAAACACTACATTTCTGCACTTCCGACACGGATATCTGATCTGACCCCGAAAGTCTACACAAGAAGTAGTCATACTGACAAACCTACGGACCCCCTCCGCATACTTTTCACCAAACCTATTTTTCTCGTAAATCTAACTCTTATCCATCGCCACCAATCTAAAAAAAATACACCAATTAAGTAATTCGTAAACACCCAAATAAGAATTAAGCATATCCCTCAAATAAACTCAAACATAACAAGTCAAAAACACTCCAATATTCACCCTCCATGCTTCTCAAACTCTATGATTTATTTTCAGAACTCAAGCACTTCAATAATCAAACATTCAATATATAGCTCAAATACTACACATGTATCAATTATAAAATAAACACTCAAAAAATAGCGATGCAGCGATCTGACCAAAACACGCGATCGATCGTTACTATAGACGATCGATTGCCGAGCCTCCAACTAACGAACGATCCATCGTCATCACATAGACGATCAATCGGCAATACCACCATCTAACAGACGATCAATCATCAGAAAGAGGTGATCGATCGTGACAAACCCAGATCGAAACACAACTTTTTCAGGGCTCCCCACACTCAAATCCAAGCCCAAAACACTCACAAATCATCCTCATGTAATTCTAATTCTAATATACATATTAATAATACTCTAATAAGCTCTAATCATCACAAATTTATTCCACAATACCCACAAATGGACAAATATTAAAAACATCAAATAACCAAACAAATCATTCATAAATCGTAGTGTATGTTGATTCCATTACCTCTTACACGAAATGTAAACCAAAACGAACCAATTTCACACCAAAATCTCACAAATGTCGCCCAAATTTTTCAATATTCACCCGGTTAAAAAACCAATGAATTTGAACTTGGGCTTGTCCTTAAGCACTTCTAAAAACTCTCACAACTAAAAGGCCGGTGTTTTGGGCAAATTTTTCGGGCCAAGTAGGGAGCTTCCGCTACTCTCCTCTTCTCATTGCTGTGGGTGTATTTTTGCCTTTCACCCACGGCCTTTGTGCATTCTCGCATTTCAAGCTCGATATATGCTGATCGATCGATCTAGATGACGATCGATCGCCTCGTCAGCGTCAAAAATCCCGCTCAAATTTCACCAATTGATCGTGAAAAATGGAATGATGGATCGTTGGGTCTGTATAAAACGATGACGCATGCATTTCAAACTAACGATCCATCAGTAGGAAATTTTTAAACGACACCGTTATACACCGATCGATCACCTCGTCAGCATGAAAATCCCGCTCAAATTTCACCGATGGATCGTGTACAATGCGCGATCGATCGTACCGTCTGTATAAAACGACGACGCATGCATTACAAACTAACGATCCATCAGTAGCAAATATTAAACGACATCGTTATGGCCCGATCGATCACATTACATTGCGATCGATTGGGGACCTAATTCATGCATTACAAATTTTACCTTAACAAATGACTTAATTATTAAAATTAAATTACTAATAATGTCATCTTAATACATAATTCATTCTTATGACTTGTAATCATGTGTTAAATAAGCGTTGTGTCACTAGTTTCTAACATCTTTTAATACTTAACTCGTACTAACAAGTGCACTCCCCATCTATAATGCAACATGTACAACTTATACATTCTTTCCTAAATATGAATTATATGTACATGATATATTGTTATGTAATCTAAATACATTATAACACACTTTGTTTATATAGATTTTTATATTTATAATCATTTAAACTCACACTATTCAATAAAATGAAGATAAAATGTAACGATCGATCGAAAGGAGCGATTGATCGTGTATAAGACCAAAACGACGACGGATAATACCGACTAATCGCTACAGACCAGCAATCGATCGGCACAGATGAATAAAATGACGACGCATGCATGACATACAAATGATCCATCGGTAGGTGAACCATTATGCGACGTGCTGCGTCGATGAATCGTCTCAACTGAAACGATCGATCGTCACGTATGCATAAAACGACGACGCATGCATTTCATTCTAACGATCTATCGGTATCCTTTAGACGCGTTCGATCGGTGTCCTACTTATAAAAAAACAGAATTTTCCCTAACAAATGACTTAATTATTAAAATTAAGTTACTACTAATGTCATCTTAATACAAAAATAATAATATTTGTCACAAATTATATATTTTTATATTTCTAATCATTTAAACTCACATTATATAATTAATTAATAGTAATATTGGTCACATTATTAAATTCTTATATTAATAGTAATATTGGTCACGGTATCCTTTCGTTACTTTCGCCGACCAAAGGGTATATTGGTCATTTTACGTATAGTTGTATATGTCATGATATACAAATAAAAAAAAAATTAAAATGTAATCAAAGTTACTACATTTTCACAGATAAACACAAATGTCTCAAATATATAACTAAAATCAGAAATCTATATGTATGTCCGAAATAGATTAAAAAAAAATACGTCAACGTGCAATAGCATCGCAGAAAGTGTCTAAGTCATCAGGAATATCTCTGGGAATAATAGGTGGCTTTGCCTCCGTCTTGAAATCATCCAGAGTCTTCTTAATTTCTTCTAGCTGCTCGCTGACGTCTGACATATGAGCCACGACTGACTTGTTGCGTAGCATTGTCACAGTGCACTCCCCATTGAAGGCGGTCCGGAGATCTTTCACCTCCTCTAACGACTGCACCTGCCTCTCAAGAGGTTGTAGAGCGGCCTTCACAGTCGCGCTGACACGGCTGTCGAGGTCCGAGAATAGCTGGGCCACCCAGGGAGGGGGCACTGCAGGTGCTCTCAGCTCGAGAGGTACCTCTGAAGCTGATGTAGAAGGTCGTGCTGCCACCTTTGCAGCCACTGCTGCTCTACGAGCAAACAGTCGAGTCAATGCCCCTTGCTCCTGGACAGAGTGAACTTGTTCAGCGCACTCTTAACCCCTTTACGAGTATCCTCAGCAGTGATCATAACACCCTGAGAAATGAGGAATTGAGTTAGAAACACGCCGTATGGGAGACTATATTCCTTAATTCGCCAAGCATCATCCATAATCAGCTCGAACATGTACAGTGGAAAATCTATCAACGTCTACTGACGCAGTAAGAGCATGCACTGAGCTCTCGGGAACGTGCACTCGGTAGAATGAGTTCTGCCATCGACGTTCGTTGTCCAGATAAGGTGCAAAATCCGCCAAAACATACTGAACTCACTCTGCTTGATTATGCTGCCAACCACTGCAGAGGTCTTCCACGTCATCAGCGTCCATAAATCCTGCTCTGATGTCCTCTGCTCATCCGTCAAAGGAACCGCTGGGAAGCAAGGAGTCCTAGGCCAAGGGCAGTGTAGGAAATCGGCAATGACGTTTGCTGAGAACATGAACTGTACTCCTCGAACCTCCATCTGCACCTTAGGTGCTTTGGCTACCGAGATAAGCGCACAAAAAAATTCGTGCACGAGGGAGTCAACAAAGAAACCATCCACTCACGATAGCTGGTGAAGGAATCCCTGGTACTCGAACTACTGGAAGAGGGTGTGCTCCTCGTACAACAAATTGTCAAAATCAGATAGCGTCACTAGACACTCTTTGGCTACCGGCCGCCCCCTCAAGTACTCCATCCGCCTCTCTACAGTCATCAACGAATCAGCGGGCTCCTGATCGTTGGACGACGATCCAGTCCCGACCCTCGTTGTATGTGCACGCTTAGCTGCTGAAATTTTACTAACGCTGCAAAAATTGTATATAAATATGCGTTAATAAATAATCATATTAAATAATCACAATAATGTAAATAAAAATATTAAAGGTGATACAACAAAATGGTGATCCAATGCCACAAAATGGTGTACTTTTGGGGTTTTAAAAGTACAATAGCAACTAACGATCGATCGTCACTTACAGTGATCGATCTTCATTAAATTTGAAACTCACTGTTTCAAATTATCGATTCATCGGTACATACAGTAACGATCGGTCGCTAAATAACAATAAGCGATTGATCGTCTACCTTAGACGATCAATCGTTCGCCTCGTCAGCGTGTCCAACGATCAATCGCTGTTAAATGTGATCCATCGGTAAGGTAGACGATCAATCGTCAATTATAGTGATCGATCGTGATTAAATTTGAAACTCACCGTTTCAATTACCGATTCATCGGTACATACACTATCGATCGGTCGCTAAATAACATTAAGCGATTGATCGTCTACTTGAGACGATCAATCGTTTGACTCACTGTCTACACTACGATCGATCGCGGTGAAATGCGATCAATCGGTGTTTATACGAAAACACACAGATTACAAAAAACGCCAAAAGACGCTCAAAATCAGCCCCAAATGATCCCTAAACAATCCTAAACGCCAAAAATATACATTAACACAAAAATTAATACAATTTACGGACCTAAATGAAAGATATAGCAAATTAAAAAAACGTAAAGTAAAACCTCATTTAAAACAGCTTAATATCTCTTAAAAATTAATATAACTACGAAATAATCAGTGATCAATCGTTAAGCGTGACGATTTAAAGTAGTCGCCAAAAGATTTCACATGTTGTGACGGAGTTTCTCGTCACAACATACCGACCGATCGTCATATAACCGATCGATCGTGGCGTGACGAACTTTTTCGTCACCAAAGCATTACCTTTTAGTGACAAAAATTTTATTTCATCACAGAAACGACTTTTAGTGACAAAATCGGTGACAAACAAAATGTTCGTCACAAAAAAACCCTTTTTAGTAACATTTCGTCACTAAAAATAGACTTTTAGTGACGAAATTCACCGAGAATTTCGTCACTAAAACTCAATTTTTTTTTGTAGTGTGGTTAGTACTATATATCAGGTAGCACTATAAGAAATTAAGGTTTTTCTTTTACATGAATAATTACTTTCTAATCCAAGATAACTCGATTTATTGTTTAGTTAACCAAATGAAACCAGTGGTATCTGTAGGTATAGTCATAAATTAAGGTTAGCAGAGTGTTCATGATGTCTATTACATTAATGATACATTACTTGTATACCCTATACCAATTAGTATCCTACCGTACAAGTACGCACATTGATTTTTTCCTATCAATTCGGTTTATGTATTGTGCTCATGCTAATTGCTTTTTTCTTTGCTCTGAGCTTGGGATTAGGATGTGATGTATATGTAGTTTGTTAAGATGTTTCAGGGAATTAAGTAATTTCATAGCTAGAACGTCCTAACCATGCGTTTATCGTGTGGGAAATATACATTGTAGCTAGCTAGAAGCAAATTGACGATATTACATAGGATATATGGAATGAGAAACGAAAGAACAGCTTTGAGAAACTATAGATATATACATGCATGCGTCGGAAATTAACCTAGCTAGAAATTACAAACTTAATGAAATACTAGTGCTGCTGTAACAATATATAGGAAGAATATTCAAACTGTAATGGAGTAGCCCACATATCTGACCAGAAGTCAGCATTCGTGAAATTTTAACAATTGCAAAATTATTGACTAGTAGCTAACCAATTGATTTCATAACCAAGGAAACATAAGCATATATATAATATGCCAGCTCTCATGCAAGCACCGCCAAGACAAATTAATTAAGATAATCATGTGGACTAATGAATAGAAGTAGTCCTACTTTGTGAGCTGGAAAGTGAACCCCATGCACCAGAATATGATGTATCCTTTAAAAATTTGATATTTCAGTAGTAGTACTTGTTTGGTTGAGTCAACTGAAAGCAGCCTGTTCATTGGCAATGGAAACAAGCTACGCGCGCGCTTCACTGAACAGCATGCAGAACTGCGCGCAATGCACCGAACAAAGACGACAGTAATGGCCCTCAACACGAGCTTTGCAATATTGATTCTAAAAGGGAGCTGCTATGGTACATGCTTATCGATTAGTGTGCGTCTTCACCCACAAGATCACTTGGTACAGAAAGAAATAGTAGAGATGCGATCAAGCTAATAAAAAGTAATACATAACTATAAGCAGTAGTTCAGAATTTTCATTTACTCCAATTTCGGTTGCAAGAACTGTAGGGATTAATTCCGTTTAATTTGTTTTTATATAATAGCCTATAACAGTAATTGCTAACTTCGAATTGCAGTAGGTTATGTGAGATTGTGGTGTGTCAGGCTATTTATATTGATCAACAGGGTATGGTATTCAAAATCTGTGACCTAGCTAGCTAGCGTCAAAGAAATAACCTAATCAATGTGTTGTGTCTGATTCATCAAAGTGTCACAAACACTTCATAGCATTATCATGAGGTGAACATGAATATTTACCTATATGACCGAAGAAAGCACAATGAATATCATCATTAACTTTCTTCCAATTTAGAAAACCTTCCAAGGTAAATGCAGTAGCTCCAGAACGTCCTGGTGTCTTTTTAGTAAACAGATAACAGTAAAGACAATATGCGGCATCTTTTGTAGGAGAGTATTCTAACCATTGAAATATCTTATACCAAGATGATTGAAATCGTCAGCGATTATTCTCAGTTCCAGAAAATGGGTACTCACAACCATTTGAAGGAGTAAATTGAAATGTCCCGGCTTTATGATAAGCTCGTCTAATTTCATCTTGCTGATTAACTGGATACTCTCATATTTGAGGATGTAAACCCTGGATCACGTTCTAAAGTAGAAATATCTCTATCTTGCAATTCAATTCTTGTAATCTTTGAAGGTCGTTGCTCTTGCTCATGAAATGAAAGTTTGAGAACTAGAAGTTGACGAAGACACCTTGGAAGCATATATTTTTTCTAAAAACAATCATCAATTTTCTTTGGCTTGCCCATAATATAAATAAAGAACCTAAAAAATATTTTTTTTATTAGTTATGATCGTCTATACAACTTATAGCGCAAATAATCAATGAGTACTAATAAAATTTATCACTACAAATTAACAAAAGAAGAAAAAACTTATTTGTTGAATTGAATCAAAATCAATGTTTTGATAATTATAATAAATAAATTAAATTTTTAAAATGGACATACCGATGCACACATTAATCAAAGAGCCAAAAATATAAAGATGGAAGAATTTCAAGAAGTAAGCTAGGCGTTCAAAGTTTGAAGACCTTATAATTTATTTTGTAACTCCAAAGGTTACTAGATCGAATGGCATGAATCATGCATACGCACATGTAAATCATGTAAAATCATTTTATTAATTTGTTCCACATTTTTTTATACTTCAAAATGTTTCTAAATAAAGCTCTCATAATAATATTTCATGAGTTTATTAAAAATTTAGAAGTCTAAAATTACTTGAAAAAATAATTTGTTTGCAGTTGATTTTTATGGGATTCTCTTTCCGGTTGCAACCTGTAAGTGACAAGCTTGCCTCCGGTTGGACTCACTGGATCTAACCGTTTTGAGTCCAAAAATTTCAAGCCTTGTTACGGAAGCACTATCGGTTGCAACCGGTAAAATAAGGTTTTGGAATATTTTAAAATTTTAAAATTTAAGAATTTGTTACGGTTTCAATAACTATGGGTTCGTTTGCACCAAAAATTTCACAAAATATTTCACCAACTCACAATAAAATACTACAATATAATATCTCTCTCTCCCATCAAAAAATATAAAAAATTACCTCTCTCTTCACTTTTTCACTAAACCCAATACCAAAAAATTTTCAACACAAACATGACCTATGTATACCGTCATAACTCAACCAGCATGTTTCCCGATCGACCGGTAATAGCGGAAAGATTTTTGAAAAATAAAAAATATATATTTTTGTTATGTTGAAAAAACCTTCCATTATCATTCCAAAAACTCCTACCTACAAATCCTAGACATTTAATTTTTCCCACATTATTAAAAACTTACACAAAAAATCTTCACATTCAAGCCTTGCTATTTGTGTGAGATAGAGAGATACAGCTTTGTTGTAAAATTTACTCTTAGAGAGATTTTATTTCACTAAACAAGAAACTTAGAAAAGATATATCTTAAGTTTGGTGAAATTTATTTTTGTTTGGAATAAATTAGAAGAGAGCATATCTTTAACTTAGGTTTGGAGCTTGAGCGAGGTATTTCAAGTTTGTGTAAAGGCCAACCCTTAAGTTTAAGGGACAATTTTAGGAAATCCTCAGAACTCATAGAGAAATTTAAAAGAAGTATTTAGACGAATTTGTCGACCTATCTAAAAATCTTCTATTTTCTCTCCCATTTACCTTTAGCATTTGCCTTAATCTATCAATCACATTTTTAAAAAAAATTAAAACTCAATTCACCTTCTAAGTTGCCTTAATCTTAGTATTTCACATCAATGCTGAATTCTAGTGGTGGTGAGTGGATTGACCCTACAGATGAGTAAATATATGAGGGATAATGAAACCCATTTGCGTAGCCCGGCAGTAGTTACATATAGGTTCTGTTAGTGGGGAGAAAAGCTATCCATATAGGTTGTAGTTTTCGGGGGGAATGAAGAAAAATAATGTTCAATAAAAGAAGACGAAAAAGATCAATTGGTAGCTACGGTGACAAGCATCCATGTCAGGGGAATATTATAATTGTGTCCTCAGTAGGATCCACCTTTCTTGGAAAAGTTGACACGCTTTAGTAGCTAGGCTTTTTTTTTTACCTCTAAATGGGCACGGGGTTATTTTATAGCACTTTTGATACGAGAAATTGTTTTTCTTATTCGAATCCCACCCGCATATTCATGCATGCAATGATGAATCTATTAATTTAGAAGCTAAACAAGAAATTAATCAAAAATTTGATCTTAAACCCATACATATCTTCGTAGCAAAGGAGTTTGTTTGAACGGAAAAATGGAAAATTAAAAACTAATAATTGGTATGGAAAAGACCGATTTATTCATGAAAACAATAAGACATGGGATAACTCAATTGACCCTATTTGTCATCTCTTTTACTAATTTATTTACTTTTTCATTTGTGAGTATTTGGACTGAAAGTTTGTCCACGGAAAATTATATTTACTTGATCCGACAAACAATCTTAAACTTTGTTTACAATTGAATCTTCAATTTTTGATAATCTTCAGGTCTCGTTGTTCTCACACATTGAATCTTTCGATTTCACAATTGAGCAGCCCAAATATTTAGCCTTCTTCCTTTCCACACTCACAATTGTCACAGGGTTTTCTCAGTTCTGAATGGCCAACTCTAAAAATGAAGATTAAGGTAGACTATTTCATAGCTATCATTTCATATGAAACCCTAGCTGTGATGATCCGTGATATCGTTAGGGATCTTAGATTTCGGAGGGAGGATCACATAAAAAAAAATACATTTTCCATTAACTCCTTTATATTCTTTTATTTCGAATTTTAAACTTCTACTAATTGTAATCGTGTCCATCAACATATTACAATTTACTCCCAAGTATTTGAGATTGATTTGTGAAATCTCTTCTGCTAACAATTATTCGTTTATTTATCCTTCTACCATATTATATTCAACATGAGTTAATAGGACCAAAATCATATCACCGATTAAGTCCTTAACTCATATATAATATTAATTTCAAAAAATATTTTGACAAAATAACATTGGCCATTGAATTCTTTTCTAGTCCAACCTTTTTACAGATACATTGAAAATACTCTCATCAAGAGACTCATGGATTCCCTATTGAGTATTTATACAAACTCATTTATTATGTACAAGACCCATCGTTATCTGAAATCTTTGACCTAGAAAGATTATCATCAAATGACTCGGTCAAGCACAAGTACACAATAAACAAATTCATATAAACCTCTCAGGTTTAAGGATACAATAAACCAATTGTGTTGAATACATTCTCAATATCAGTGATCACTTTCAGAAGGTATTCATATTTGATCTCGTTCAGTGCATGTACTTTTATATTGCACCCGCTTATTTGCTGAAGGTCACTATCTCAATGACGAAGTTCATCATCTTATTAAATAGAGACACAACGAGTGTAGACCTATTGTACACCAATATGTACCTTAGTCTAGAACAAAACATTAAGTGAATAAGTAACTGAGATGTCATATTTTTCGCCTTTAATTCATTAATAATTGACATGAATTTTCTATAATGTTACTCAATAATATATATGTAACATCTTATGTCACAACATATTACCCAATAAATAAATATAAATATGTGACAGCTAAATAATTATTATTCAGATAAATGATTTTTAAGGCATTATTCTTACATGAATTAACTCCCTATCTTGTCCTTTTGTTCTTTAGTTAATATTCAATCTATATATAAATTTTGCCCAAATTCTTTTGTTATCCCTGAATTAAGCAATAATCATTAGAAGGACGTTGGACAAAAAAAAAACGACAGGTTAATAGTTAGATTTAAGGGGGCAAATTATTAACCGTTGATAGTTTGAAGGGGTGATTATCAAAGACTACAATTTTAGCTTAGAAAAAAAAAGACTAAAATTTTTAAAAAAAAATTACAAAATAAAAAGATAATTTATGATGATAAAACATTATTTTTATTTTTAAATTACAAAGTGCATGAAGAAATTTATTAGAAGAACCCTTCTTGAGGTGAATATCACCTGAGTCCTCATAGAAGACCTCTTCTAGATAAATCGATATACTAATTGCAATTTGCTTAATCTCTTTACAATGCCGACTATCCGAGTGAGAGAAAAAGAAAGAGATAAATATAAAGTTGGTTCATGTAGTGCTTACACATAAAACACGTAAAATTAGTTTCTATAAAGTAACATATATTGAGACTTTAGTCTCTTCAGAACTCTTCAAATATAAATTATTTTAAACTTTAGAAACTAATTTTATGTAATGTAAAGTTTAATGATTTATTTAATTTTAGCGTAAACTAAAAAATTGAATGTCGTATTTATCCCAAAAAAATAAATAACTTGGTTTGCGTTGTACTACTATTGGGTAGATGGGCCGAATCATAGGGACCAAAATAGTTGGGTTTCTTTCAGGCCCATCTATATGCTTGCTTACTCAGTTTCGCTCCTACTTGCAGAGAGGAGCGGGACACGAACGGAGAGATGCTCAGCGTCATCGGTTAACAGTTTGAAGAGACAGAGCGGGTTTTGAAGATGGGGTACATGTGTGTCCAATGCGGGTTCAGGATCAAAACCTTGTTCGTGCAGTACTCTCCCGGCAACATCCGACTCATGAAATGTGTACAATTAAATCTCGAACTTTCCTTTCCTTTTGTTTGAATTCCATTTTACATACTTCCCCAGGAAAAAATATTTCCATTTTCAATGGTTCTATTACTTGATTGCTTTATCTCATTTATTTGGGAACAACTTTGATAGGAGAATTGCAAGGAGGTTGCTGATCAGTACATCGAATGTGAAACTATGGTATCACAGTATTACTATTATTACTTTAAAGGGAAAGTTTAGAACTCCCCCTTAATCGTTTCAGACGTTGCTTGTCAGTGTTTACGGTCCCATTTGAGTTAATTATTTTTCCGTGTTTCTCTTTGGCTCGTAGATTCTTCTGATAGATTTGATTCTTCACAAGCCCAAAGCATACAGACATTTACTCTATAACGTGCTCAAGCAGGAATCTCCACATTTCGAGGTACACATGAACAACCAACAAACCTTTCTATAACTTTTACATTCCCCGCCCCCTTCTCTGTCCATCTAAACGATTTTGGTGTGCTAGTGGTGGCACGAATTGCTCATTCACCACTATTGTACCGTAGTTATGGTCTTTTTCTGTTCTCTGCACGAGTTCTTTACCATGTAGCAGTATTCTGCCAGTTTTTTTCTTGCGTTTAACGGTTTTCTTATAGACAAAGGGGAGTTCACCACCTTCGGTTATCTGCTTTATTTGTATAATGACGCTGTCTCTCGAAATAAGAGTGGCTTGTTGTTTGTTTGACTAATATGCAGGGTTTCTGGTGGAAATCAGCTATTGGTTATCTTCTTTTGGATGCTTGTATCCATTGTTATAAGGGTATTCTCTTTTCATTCTTAGATCGTTCAGGTTGTTGAGTTATTGAACTAATGGTACGATTATAATTGAGTGCCTTAGCTATATATCCTAGACAGGACTCTTGTTATAGAGAGTAGTGAAACAGAATGGGGGTTGTCAATGAGCTTTTCTTCATTAGTCTGGACATGTCGAAAGGTTTGCTTCCTCACCTGTATAAAGTGAACAGCAATTTTATCTTTCAAACTTTAAAGGGTTGGGAATTTGAATGTTGACAAACTAATGCACTTGCCAATTATGGTTTTAGATGTTTACAGATGTCTTTCTTGGGAACTTTTTGTTTCTTTCTACTTTTGTTCTTGCAATGAAGATACTTCTGACCAGATCAGTTGGAACTGCAAGGTAAGCGTATGCTTATCTATTGAGCTCCTCGCTTACGTTAAACATAAAAGGACAGTGGTTTGTTAGGAACAAGATTTCATTAAGCAGCAGCATTGAGCAGAAATCAACAGGGGACTTTCTCAATTAGTCCTGTATGATCGATGAGTTCTACAAAATAGACGAAGTACAGAAATAAGTGTTTCCTGAGTTTGTGGTCCATTAGTAGTTACAAGTTACATTACCTATGGCGAAAGGCAACTAAAATGAGAAGAGGTACATTATTGATATGATCCTCTTGAAATCAATGACTTTAAATTCCAGAACAACAAAAAGGATCGAATGAATTTATGAAAATTTATACATAATAAGAATGGGGAAATCTTGGATAAAATGGTTTGCTGATTTTCAAAAGAAGATCCCTGGATATGCTGGGTAGAGGTGAGTTGGTTCGGGCTTAAGATAATATGGTACCAACAGAAAGCCTGACAGAATAAAGATAGAGTTTTAGCAGATAATCACTTGAGAAGGGCCAAGGCCTAGAAAGATACCCAATTGAGAATGACTCTATTAACCAAGCTTAAGTATATGTGTGAGTCACCTTTGTTTTAGATTTCTATTTATAACCTACAACTGTTGTATTACCCATTGATTTTGCATATCATGAACTGCAGGTACAAAGACATTTTGCTTGCAATGTTGATCTCAAGCTACTTCAAGATTTTTCTTATTGCCATGATGGTATGATTCTCCAATGTCAAATGAGCTATGAACAACATAGTACTTAACACATTGTCTGGTTTCCTTTTGTCTTCTTAGACTAGTCTCTATTTTTTATTGCAATGAATATTTTCGTCTTAACTTTGATTGACCATTCTACAGGTCTGGGAGTTTCCATCTTCCGCAATTTTCATCATTGATTTATTTGTGTTATCATCCAACACAATGGCAGTAAAAGGTCAGTTGTAGTTATAGTTCTTAGTAGATGACAAACAATAATTGATTAAAAAAAAAAGACAAACAATAATCATTATTGACACTGTTGTTGGTAACATCAGCAATTATTCTTTCATGCCTTATTATGAAGTCCATTACTACTTTGAACTTAAGGCCCTTGACTGTTTCAGTCACTTGAATAAATATAATCTTCATCCCCTTTTTGTAGCCTGCTTGTAATTTGTCATAAACAGTTTATTGTAAACCTGCATTGAAGTGAAGCAGAACTGTTGACCAACTCCATATTGAGTCTGAATTTTCTTTCCGCTTAAATCTGTCCTGAAATTTCTGAATACTGCACGTCTATAATTTTTATTTGAGGTTGCTCAAAAATATTGTGATATGATTACAGAGTTATCAACCTTTCTTATAAGAAAATATAGTATCTACCTTTCCTTCAAAATATAATTTTAAATTGGTAAACTGTCCACCATAGCGAATCTCTTGTCGTGTATAATTTGTTTCCAGTTGTAAAGTCAATTTGTAAGTGCTATAAGAGCTTGCTCATCTTTAGATTAGGACATTGAGGCTTGTAGTCGACCTCATATTGTCAGCTATTGCTTGATGTACATTGATAACCGAATATATTGCAATCTTAGTCCATCCATACTATCTTTTTGTAAAACTCATATGTCTGCAACACTCATATGTCTACAGTCATTTTATGTTTGAGTTGCTTGATATTAGCATTTAGGGTTTAGGGTATTAAGGGAAAAGATTTTAGGCGCAAAGTATGGTAGAAGGGTCTTTGGTAGCAGCAGCAGTATAAAATAGAAAGAAACAGTGCAAATAACCATAATGCATTTGTTTGTGGGTAGTACGTGTTAGTAATGATTATAGTGGTACATTGCTTACTTGTAAGAAGTAAAGGAATTATTTGTTTTTGTAGAATTAGTGCTTTAATAAATAGTAGTGTTGCTGCTATATGTTCCTGGTTTAAAACCTACACAATGAAACCTACATTGTGTAGGTTTCTGGCTGGCATCCTTGAAGGACCACTTATACCCCATTGGGGCTGGGCTCTTTTGCAGCAGTCAGCCATCCACCGTATCGGGGTTGCATTCTTATTCCTGCAAAAGAATTTTTCTTCTTGCTAGCCCATGTTTAGTAGTTTTCATTGTAATTCCTGGTAAGGAAGTTTAAAACAAAATTATCAGTACTTTTACGATGCTCTACTTCGAATGAATAAGCAAGTGGTGTTATACTGATACAGATTTAATCTACACCATCTGATAATGTTTCTTCTCTTTATCAAGAATCTTTAATAGCTTTATTATCGGTTTTGAGAATGAAATCTTGGAAGCTATATTGAAGTGAAAAAAATGTAATTGCCAACTTTATTGGTGACAACTCTTTTTACACAATAGGATAATTGTCTTCTTTAATTTAACCTTTCCAATAGTACTTCTGCAAACTAATCTTCATTTTAAAGCTTTTTAGGGACAATTTGTTTTTCGTCTAATACCACATTCTTCCTTAACTAAGTTTCTTGCTTGACTATGGGCGTGACCTTCGTCATATAGCTTTGAGCTCATATTTCTGACAGTTGTCTAAGGCATCTGTTTCTAATATGATTCTTTTATTGTGAGAAAGTCAACTTATTGAAGTTTATATTATTTCTTTTTCAATATCTATAATTATTTGTTATCCTTGTCACATTAAAAAAACATCTTTTTTTCAGCTTGTCCATCAAGGGTTCTAATTATTGTGAATCCCGAGAAAACATTGCCCTGATTTGTTTTTCTTTGACTTCTTTCTGAAATTCTATGACCTTAAAAACTATATGTGGGTGTAGTTTTAAACCTCATCAAGTTTAAGGAAATCCTACAAATTCAAGGAATTCTTTCTCAACCTCTGTCTTTATAAGAGAAACTTATTCCGTTTCTTTAGCAATTTTCACAAATTAGCTTAGAGTGTTTTAAGTGTTCAGTTATTTTGGAGAACAGTAGGATGTTGTCTATGTTGACAATGCTAAAATCTTTATCTTCACAGATTACAACCATCCATTGCTTAAAAACTTGTGCAATTTTCAATTCAAAAGTATTTCATTTAGTTAGTGATGTCTTCTGGGAGTATGGAAAGCAGTGAATGTTTTTGACACTTCACTCAATTGTATTTGTCAGAATTCTCATTTGCAATCAAATTTGATAAATATTTTGCACCTTCGGCTTGGTTAACCAAATCATTTTTTCTCAGGATAAAATATCCATCTAGTTCGAAATATCATTCAAGTTTTTTGTAGTTGATCATTGTATCAACTTCTCCTTTTTTGACTTCACGTATGGTATTGTTTGTCTCCTCAATTACCTTTTGTCTTCTAACTTCTATAAGAACATCATATTCTTGTATATCCTGTTTGCATATTTGCTTTACTCTAATAATTACATACCAATCTTTGCACTAGGTTATGGTATCTAGGTCTTCTAAACTTCACTTATAATGGATCTTCACTGAACTCATCCCCAAGTATTTTATACACCCCGTATGCTGATCCACTGGGTCTATTTATTGTGTGATACCCGAAATCACCATGCTTCAGAGGTGTAAAATCAACTTCACTTATAATGGATCTTCAGAGAAGTCATCCCCAAGGATTTTATACACCCCGTATGCTGATCCACTGGGTCTATTTATTGTGTGATACCTAAACTCACCATGCTTCAGAGGCGTATAATCTTGACCACACTTATTACATTTATGCTTATCATTGAAGAGAATAGGAATGAACTCTTCTTTTGGAGTCAGGGTAATAGATTTTTGATAACATGCATTCTTCAATAACGACGGTGGAAATCATCTTCTTATAAGAAATCTTGATGTGTACTTGGGGAATAAAGAATTCTGGGTACTATGATTTTTGGTTTTCTTGTAATTGAGACGTTTATGATTCTGATATTCTAGGAAAAATCACACTTCCCCTTGACAAACTATCAGCCTGTTTGCAATGTGCCCCCAAACTATGATTGTAGGCAGTTAACCCCCTAAACTATCATATTTTGGCAATTTGCACCTCCCATTTATGATTTCACCACTAGGATGAATAAAAAAAGTTGGCCAAATTGCACAATCTCAATGATCATATTTTAACCAAGAGGATGTACTGCAAAAAAGTAGTAGTGTAGGGGTTCAACTACCAACAGTCAGTTTTGAGATACATTGCAACTGGGTTGATAGATTGCATGAATAAATGTAATCTTCCCTACATTCTCTTTGCGAATCCCTACTATCTTTTCATCTTACCAATTGGAGCTTTTCATAAGCTTCCCTTTTGTTGTGAGGAATAGTATTCAACAACTACTGATGGTAGCTTGTCCATTTATTGACATGCATAAGGTATATGTTTTATAACCTAACGACTATGGTTGTCATTTGCTGTTTGGGAGTGAGAATTTGTTGTGTTTGCACACCTTTTTCTTTCTCATTTTCTTTGAAGTTTTGTACTGAGCATAGGAATTTGTGCTGTTTTCATGACCATAGCTTCTTTGAGAATGTGCATCTTTTCTTTTCGTGATTAGAACTGTTGCATGTCCCGTATGTTCCTAAGATGTTTTAGGAGCTTGAAAACTTCTACTGTTGTTTGGAATGAGTAATATCTATCAACAATTTATGGTCCCTTCTAACTCAAAAATAAGGGGTTTACCCCTAGAGCTTGTATTTTTATCGGACCAGCATGGTTGTTCTATTCCTCATTAACATCGTATAATAGCCATTGCTTAGGCACCTCTACATCCTTCCAATCTATCCTCGGGAGTGGTTTCAGTTTTGAAACGTCCAGGTTCAAATATTTCTATTCAGAGATGTTGTAAAGGTCTGAGGCAGTTATGTCAAATGGATGTGTCTTCAATGAAGTGAAAGATCCTAATACCTAGGTTTCATGTCTATATCGGTGGTTTTAATCTTGATGCTATCATGTGTTCTAAATTGGGCTTACTAATGAAAATAAAGGAATTTGGCTTTATATTAACTGAAGCTACCCCTTTTCTAAGTTTATGCTCCAATTATTACTTTGAGTGGATCCCTAGATCTTTTATCTAGGACCACAGCTAATATGGAAGTGTCCAACATTTGATCCACTAGAGCTGTAATGATATTGGATGCCATGTAGACTTATTTCCTGGAGAAACTTTTGATTTTCAGGGTGTTGTGCTCCAGTAGCTTCCTCACCAATTTTTCATTGTAGCTTGTCTCTGATTGGAGAAATTAAGGACTAAAAGATCTCGAGTTTGGTAGGGAGAGACAAAAACTGACTTCATCTTTTAGGGAATAACATGTTGGTTTGATTAGACGGCCATTTGGTGTTCCTTGTTGTTAGCACAGCTGAAAGTAAATATCAGTAAGGTGTTGTCATGTGTAAATGGCTTTTTCGCATTTGGGTTGGAGGAGTTAAAGTCATGGTGTTTGTTAAACAATTGCTAGTACAAGTTTTTTGATATGAATATCAAAAACACGTGATGCATTTGAGCTTTGAGGATGTTTTTCCAACAAAGAAGCATGGGTTCTAGGTTTGAAATAGGTCTTACTCCTAAATGGTTCAAATTCATATATCAATGAAGCTTAATCCATCCACGAATTGCATCCATATAAAGAAATTACATCCTGCTAAAAAAACTTAAGCAAAAGCAATCATAATGAGAATGGGGTATTTTTGCAGACTCTAGATAAACTTGTTGCCTACAATTTTAGGTTTGATCTCATATGAAAACATGTAGGTCTAGAAGAAGTTCCTATACCATTCTAGGGACTATATGCTTAGTTGTACTTTATTCTGCGCATTTTAACTGCGGCAACTCACAGAATGTTTTTAGTTCCTTCAGTTACTATCAGTAGAACTAAGCATCAAATGGAAAATGTGAATCATAATTTATTTGTTGCATCTGTTCAGGTACTCCCCGCATTGCCCAGATCCCTTAATGAACCTAACTTCTTTTCTTTTCTTTTTCTCCCCTGGGATATTTTGCAAACCAGTTATGACGGAAGCTGCGATGAGTAGATGCATAGGAGTCTGCTTCAGTGCACACGCTGTTAAGCTCTTGACCTCTCAGCTGCTCTAGCCAAGACTTTTGAGATATGCAACTTCAAGAGTGGTATAAATGCCCGGATCCTGGTATTGAAATACGACGAAACAGAACCTGATTCTTGTTTTATGACAAATTCTTTCCCCTGCTCATACTGTGGTTAATATGTGAAGTTCAAACATAGTCTTGTGAAGTAAATTCACGGGCTATATTTTCTGGCCATCAAAGCTGAATTGGTCCCTGCGGTTCTTTAGCTTCTTAATTAATAAATTTAAATCGTAGCGTGGTGTTGTATGTAATTTCCCATCTGGTGTAGCTTTTTTTTTTCTGAGCAGTCAAATTTTATTCAAACTAGAGAAAAGGAGTTCGAGGTGGGTTTCAAAAGTGTCCACCCGAGTTACAGAAAGCGGTAGAAACGAAACATTAATATGTGTTGTCTGCAAGGGGGCCATTGGAGTTTTCTATACAAAATCTCCTTGATTGTATCTGCATATTCAGCAATAGGGCCTTCAGAAAAGAGGTTCATTTTTGTGACTTAATCTGTATACAAGGAGAGAGTCTCCTTCAAGAATGACATACTCTAAATTGAGCTGGAGAGCCAAGTGACAGGCTATCAGGCAAGCTCGAAACTCTGTTGGAAGAGGGTTGCCAGTAAATGAAAAATCACCCCAGGCTTGGTGGATCTGTCCAACTGATCTGTTAACAACCGCTAGATATGTCATCTGATCTCGTATGGCGGCGTCATAATTTAGTTTGTGGACCTCAGCAGGTGGGGGATTCCATTTTAGACATTTCATCTGACTCAAGATCAGTCCATGCCCTAGGTGCTCAGTTAGCCTGTTATGAATTGATCTGCAGCTCCAAAGAATCCCAGTTATGACCTTCATGCACCATTTGGTTTCTAGAGAACCAAATTGTGTCAATTATAATAGCTGCTTGTAGAAGGAAAGGAAATCTCTTTCAGAGATCAAAGAAGTTGCTAAGGAGGTGGAAGCATTCATTAGGAAAGTGAGCCAAGATTGAATATCCAGGTTCTGCATTCCAGATTAGTTTTTTTTTTCTAAGCAAATGAACTTTATTAAAATCTAAAAGCGACGCCTCAAGGCGGTTCAAAAAGAGTCAGCACTAGAAATAAACAAAGGCAGTAAAGAAGGGGAAATGAAATAAATCCAAAACGAAAGTGGCGGGCAATCCATCCAGCAAGTCAGTGAGCCATTTGGTTTTGTCTTCTAGGCGCCCATTGGATCTTCCAATCCGGGTGGGCATGCAAAAGCTCCCTGATTTTTTCAATATACCCCAAAAGTGGTCCTTCAACAAGGAAATCTGTATCCAGAATAGAGCGGCAGCACGGTAAAGAATCCCCCTAAAAATGACCTGCTTCAAATTAACATGGTGAGCCGTTTGACAAGCTGAGAGTAGGGCTGCTCAATGCCACCGGAAAAATTCAGTGGCACCGGCACCGGCACCGGCACCGGGTTGCCGGTACTCGGCTTCACCGGTGCCGGTTTGAGGTCTTTTACAAAACCCAGTGCCATTCCCGGTTCCCTGGTACCGGACATCGGATTTTGTATTTACAAAACGACCCGTTTAGTTGTTATGTAGACTTTTCGCTCGAGTGTTCGAGTCTCAGTTGTTATAGAGACTTTTTGCTCGACTGTCGCTCGACTTTAAATTTTTTAAAAAACACATTATTTTGGATGAGGATGGGCACTTTATGTTGTATTTGGGCGAAGAGGGGCATGAGAGGAGAGAATCAGGCCCCCCCACACTCGAGGATTGGGAGCTCATTTGCCACTTTGTAAAGTTCTTGAAGTTATTTTACGAAGTAACATTAAGAATGTTGGGATCAAATGTGTCTACAGCTAATGTCTACTTGGAGGAGTTGGCTAAGATACATAGCCATTTGGACAAGTATTCTTATAGTAATGATACTTTGCTTAAAGAGATGGTGTCACGCCCTGAACGCTACCTCGAAGGGGTTAATGACAGCCGCGAACATCCACTCAATGAATGTTCCAACGTTTTCTCTTAGTCTTGCAGCGGAATTTTTTTTATACAACTGAGAGAGACGAGCCAAAAAGATTTACATAAACTTCAACTTACACAAAACGACTGCATCGGTAATAGCGTAAGCATCTTAATTACATAGCATGGCTGCATGGCTGAGATACATGATCTAAGGGGGTTCCATCAAAACCTCTTCATTATTGACTTACTCATAACGTCTTTACATTACATCTTGAATCCTTATAGACATTACTTTATTGTTTAGCAACATGCTGCCTCAATATGATACCAAGCACTCTTAGGGCTTCTTGTGCATTCTCCAACTCCTGACCCGTAGTCAATCCCAATGGCCTATGACCAACAACATTACAATCTAATACTTACTAAGTCAGGTAATTCTCAGGACTCCTGTCACCTGGCAAATCTGGAATGATACATTTTTGAAAACTGTGAGTCAAACGACTCAGTAAGGAAATGAACTTGTAAACATGAACTGGTGTCATGAACTTGGAACATAACTTGAAAACATAACTTGAAATCACGAACTTGTAATCATGCACTTGTAAACATAATGTGCTTTATGCATGACCACGACTTCTTGATGTGCATGTATGTTTCATGTGTGCATATGCACATGCACTTGCTCTTGAAAACGTGTACTTGCACTTGTAAAGATCTTGATCTTGGAAAACATCCAATTCTTATCTTGTGGGCTACTTGCGCTCCATTTAACACCTGAAGTCAGGGTTGTGAGTTCCCATCGGAACCGTCCCCTCTTTCCCTTGGAGACATAACATTTGGTCGAGGTAGCCCTTAAAGTGGCCCCAGGCCTGATGGCTAGACACAACCCTTGGAGGTTCACACCTTCTCTCAATCGTCCTTCAGTGTGGTTGCACAGACCTCAAGGACTTACCCAACATTCACGTAAACGTCCTTAGTATGGAAGTACCTTCTTGATGGTATGGTACCGACTAAAGTCCCTTAACTTAACTTGTCATAAAACTTTCTTGCTTTCATTTGCACAAATCTTTCTTTTTCTTTCAAGAAATCATGCAAATGCTTATGAAGTGTCATGCTTGATAACAAATATCTCATAAAACTTTCATGCTTTCATTTGCACAAAAACTTCTTTCATGCTTTCATACAAATGCGTATGTTATGCCATGCTCGATGAGAAATATCCTGTCATGCTTGGTTATAAACAACATGTTATGCTTGATAAAAATAACATGTTATGCTTGATAAAAATAACATGTTATGCTTGATCATAAAAACATGTTGTGTATCATTCCAGTTTTCATAAAAAGTAAGTTCTCACTTACCTCGATCCTCTCGAGCTTAGAATGGGTCTTCCCCTACAAACGAGTTACTTTCGTTACATAACACTTAAGAATAAACATTCAAAGAAAAGTATTCATATACGTACTCGGTTTCAAAATTCGTATCTTTAAGCATGAGATTTCCTTTACGTGAAATCATACATGAAATTGTACGTGAGATTTCTTTTAAACATTTTTAGCTTTCATAAAAGAAAATTTGAAAACAACAACAATCATACACATCAAACAACTCCAAATTAGTGAACCCCTAGGGTATTTCAACTTGATCTTACAACATCGTCTTTCGTAACCTCAATATCCAAGATCGGATCCGTAATGATTCAACCTTATCAACGATTCCATACCAAATCAGCAACCTGTATCATGTCGAATTCTATTCTCCTTGTTCCATTTTTCAATCTTATTTCACATGGACTAATGACCATCAATTCCATCACTTAAACCTCCAAGAATATGCTATATAGTTGTTGCCGAGACCTATAGGATTTAACCTAAGTTACATTGGTCTTATCTCTAAGTTTTCAAGTTCACATGAACACCAATACCCACAAATCTTCCAAATATAACCGATAGACATTAATCCTCATTTAAGTGATCAACCCGTGACCATCTTGGCGTTCCTTTCACTCTTAGGCTTGCTGTTTAATTCAATACCATCAACATACCTTCACCACCATGAAGGAATCAATATAATTGAAGAATGAGGAAGAATCAACCAACTTGAAGCATAAATTCTCTCAACACTTTTTCAAAGGAAGGAGGCACCCAAAACCCTCAATAAACTCCTTAACTCGGTTTTGGTCGGACAGCCTCATTAATAGTAGGGTTTCCCAAGTCTTCAATAGGAAACTCCAAAGATTCAACATTTTCTGAAATTCATCGGGTTCCGCTCGAGCGTCGGTCGAGCGCAAAACTTCTGTCCTAGTCTCACTCGAGCTGTTGTTGAGCGTGATGAGTCTGTTTAAAATTCTCCAAGTCTGCTCAAGCACTGGTCGAGTGGTACGAGTCTGTTTGATATTTTTCCAAGGACGCTCGAGCGTGAGTCGAACGCTAGTTGAATGTGATGACACCTTAAACATATCACAACTTATGCATTACATCTCTAAATCACACGAATTTTACCTCAAAGTGTTCTTCTCTCACAAACTTAAATTCCAAGACCAGATTCATAACATTTGGACTCAAACTGATTACTGAAAAGGTATTCGAACTGTGCAAAAGTTCTAGGCGTGCAAGACTGTTGGCAGCTTGACGTCTGGACCTTTAAAATTTCATAACTAATTCAATACTTATTGAAATGACCTGAATTTTGGTTTGAATTCTTTTACTCTCATAGAACTATGTCATAACCTATGGTTGAATGGTAAACTACGCCATCAAGGTTAACTTAAACCGAGTCTAGTGATCTGCCAGAGCTTGTGATTGCATGCATTATTTTCTCATTCTTTGGCCAACCTATGGCTCTCTTGCATTTTAATCCATCCTTAGTTTACTGACCTAAACCAAGAGCAGGTCAGCATGACCATTTATCAGCCTCAAAATCCTAAAGTTTCATGCACAATCTATTAAGAGAAACAACATGCAAGCCAATCCACTTAACCCGAGTATGCTTAATCCATTTCTCCAAGTATAACTAATCTCCTTAAGTGTTTAGCTTGTTGATCTACCCACATTATTCACATGCAAGACACCTACATCAAGGAAAAACATGAGACATAAGACATTGAATATACTCGGCCAATATGCATGCCGAAATCTCACAATGTCATATCACCAACTTACATGCATGTTAGAACTTCTCCAAATAACTTTCTTTTTCCATAGTTTATAGCCATTGACTGAAGCCCTAATACTTCCCAAATCTAACATTTTTCACACTCATTTCCAATGTTTAGAACAGCACGCTTCACAGCCTCCAAAATCAAAGATCTATACATCTAACTACACCTTCAAGTAGTCAATATTCACAAACACATCACAACTACAATATCCAACATTTTCTAAACTCCTAACTAGCCAAAGCCATGGCCTTCACACTCATCCTCCATCAGCAAATCACAATAACTCAACCCAAAAGATTTCATATCATGAAAAGTTCAAGAGAATACACAACAGCAACCTCATTCGGCCAAAAAAAATTTTCACAACTAAGGTGGCCGAACCATACCTTTCTTTTCTCCCCTTTTTCCTTTTTCTTCTTCCTCTCCTTTTCTTCTTCTTCTTCTTCTTCTTCTTCTTCTTCTTCTTCTTCTTCTCCTCGGCTTTCTTCCTTTTCTTCTCCCTTTCTCCTCTTCTCGTGCTACTTGAATGTGTGGTTGAATGAAGTGTGTGAAATGAGAGGTGCAAGTGACCACTTCACTTGAAATGGGGGGGAAAAGTCTTGCTTGATATGACCAGCTCATTTAATGCCATGTCTCCTTTCTTTTATTTCTTTGCCTTTACTAAGCCCTTTCACGTAATTCTCCTTCAACCTACACTTACTTTTCAGCTTACCATTGCCTTGTTTTTTCTCTCTTCCATTTACTTCTCTTTGACTTCCTCTTATTTTCTTGGCTTTCTCTCCTTCACGTGATTCCCACATCAGCCACTCTAACATTTCTCTTTTGCCTTTCTTTTATGTCTTTGTTTTCTCTCTTTTGTTTCTTGCTTTCTTATGCCCCACGTAACTTCTCCTACCACCTTCTCTCTTGACTTTTCTTTGCTCTACAAGTCATGTCATCTAGTTAATGCTTTGTCTCCTTCTTTTTATTTCTTTTGTTTTAATTTGGTCTTCTCTCTTTCACGTGAACCACTATCTCCCTCCTCTTTTGTCTCTCAATGCACCTCACATGGACCTCTTGCTTAGCACACTATATATTCACTTAGTCCACCTAATGAAGATTAAGTCTACTAAACAAAAGATATAGTATCATTAGCAATAAAATGATCAAAATCATAATTTAGTATACGATGAACATATTTAAGAAAAATTCAGAACTTATAAAGTTTAATAAATGTACTTTAAATGAAATATCACATACTATCATCTCTTACATTCTTTTCCAAATATTCAATATAAGAAAGTCTAATACATAAGAGATAATTATAACGAACTTAAACTTCATAGTGAAAATAAGGGTCTATCCAAACCCAAAGTTTAGCTAAAATACAAGATATTAAACCCATAAAAACAATACAAGGTTAGAAAATAAGACCAATTCGATTTGATATTGAACAGACCCGTTTTTAGGTAAAACCCAGTTTTTGAACAAAACTTCAAAAATTCATAACTAATTCATCTGAGTTCCAAATGATACGAAATTTTAACTGGAGACCCCCCAATAACAGTTGATTTCAAACCTCAAAATTTCACATAAATCCCAGATATTTTTATATATAATAAAAATCTTTAAACACACTGTTATCAAGAATTAAGCTAACATAGACTAGTTTCAACCTAGTTAAGCAAATCTTTTAATTCCCCCGTAAATCATTTCACAAACCATCCTATATGCTTCTAATACCTCTTAAGGACCTAAAACCTGTGTAATGCAGTGTTATGTCTACATTATCCTTCACATGTCCTAACTGTCGATTGCACACAGAGCCAAGCAACTCTTTAAAATATTGAGGTCCCAGTTGGTCAGAAGAAAAGTAGGCCATAAAAATGTGTCTAATTTGTGATAAGAATACTATTAAGAACTGCTAGATGCTACTAGTCTAAGTCGGGGTCTCACATCCTCCCCACCTTATAAATTCTAACCTCGAAATTTGGTCTTTGTCCTCAACTGTTGCTCCCTTTTGTCTAAACCCTTATCAGTTCTTCTACATGTGTAAGGTTCCCCTAATGTATAAGGGCTCATACTCTAAGACATGGGTAGGGTCAACCGGTACGTCACGGTCCCATTTCGGTCTAAGATCCCCAAAAGATTCTATTCACACTCAACCGTCCATTCAAACTTGACGTTTTTCTTGGTTAACGAGGTTAATGGAATAGCTATCTTTGAAAACCCCTCGATAAACCTCCAATAATATCCTGCTAGCCCCAGAAAACTTCTTATTTCCTTCACATTTGTAGGCCTCGGCCATTTGAACATAACATCGACCTTACCGGGATCCACAGGAACCCCTTCACCTGAAACTACATGCCCCAAAAATCGGACTTGCTCCAACCAAAATTCACAATTAGAGAATTTGGCATACAACTTCTTCTCCCTAAGAATCTGTAGAACAATCCTTGGATGCTTCTAATGTTCATCCTTATTTCTTGAATAAATCAAGATATCGTCTATAAAGACAACCACAAACTTATCCAAGAACTTCTTGAACACCCTGTTCATCAAATCCATAAATGCGGCCGGAGCATTGGTCAGCCCAAATGGCATCACCAAGAATACATAGTGACCATAACGTGTCCGAAAAGCCATCTTGGGTATATCTCCTTCTTTCATTTTCAACTGATGATACCCCGATCTCAAGTCAATCTTTGAGAATACCTGTGCCCCTTGTAACTTAATCGAACAGGTCATTAATACAAAGTTAACGGATATCTATTCTTTATAGTCACCTTATTCAGCTTCCTATAATTAATACACATCCGGAGACTTCCGTCCTTCTTCTTGAAAATAGAATCGGTGCTCCCCAAGGTGATACACTTAGCCGTATAAACCTTTTCTCCAGAAGATCTTCTAATTGAACTTTTAGCTCCTTCAACTCTGCTGGTGCCATTCGATATAGTACTTTAGAAAGTGGAACTGTCTCTGGTTCTAACTCAATACCAAACTCCACTTCTCTATTTGGGGGTAAACCAGGTATTCTTCAGGAAATACATCGGAAAATCCATTCACTATCGAGGTTTGCTCTACTGTAGTAGCCTCCCTCTGGGTATCATTCGCCAGGACTAAAAGTCCTTCATGTCCTCCTTGCAACATTTTCTTGGCCTGGTTGACTGAAATAATTGTTGGCCTTCACTCTATCTTTCTCATACATCTAAACACAACAGTCTGGTCTCCCCTCTTTTTAGAACACGACCTTCTCCTCATAACGATTCACACTAGCACCATGCACTGTCAACCAATTCATGCCTAGTATGATGTCAAACCCACATCTCCATTATTATCAGATTAGCTAAGAGTATATGCCCCTCAATTTCAATTAGACATTCTTTATAATTTGACCTCCACCAATAGACTATATTATAGTAGATCTACTCATACGCATTCTAGCAATCCTCGACATTTAGAAAAAAAAAAATTTGTAGCCAAATTCCCTCAACTCAATTTTTACAATACAATCAACAAATATTCTTTACAACTCTTCTAACTCTTCAAATGAACCAATGCATCATCATTAAAATCACTAATGGATCTAAATGCTTATGAAGCACCCTAATCATTATTCCAAAAGTATCTTATGCAATAATCAATTATAATGGCCTCAATAAGCATTCATAATAGCAATCTTTAATGCAAAATTTTTTCTCAGATATATCTCTTTTCTAACCCAAAGATCGCACCCTGAACATAGATAAGCATTAGTACATACCTGAGCTCATTACAATTGGTCAACAAATCCTTTATCCTCAAACATCTCAAATGTTTTGAATTCCTGAGCCTTAATAGAACAAAGAGCAACACCTATTCCTCAGCCAAATTTGACCTTCTAACTAAAATCAGAATGTTCAAACCAACTCCATTCGGAGGTCTAACAAAATCAGGACTTACTTCAATTAGAATTCTTTCCAAGGGTCTGCGTGATCATATCCTTAGGTAACCTTAACCATTCGCTTCTTGTTGAACTTGCTCAGCGACAAGCTGAGCCATGTGTCTTAAAACATCATCAGTAGTGACAACCAATTCTTCGGGTCCCCGATTCCTTTGTGGTCCTCTAGGTGCCATCCTGCACTTCAAGGTCATTGTTTAATACGTGTTCTCATAATAAGTCAATGTCACAAGTCTAGTGTACTTGATGCTTAACACATAGCTAACTCTAAGAGCTCTAATCTATTCCTTATGTCTTCTGGCCCTAATCTCTATTCCTCTGATACCACTTAACTGTCACGCCCTGAACGCTACCTCGAAGGGGTTAATGACAGCCGCGAACATCCACTCAATGAATGTTCCAGCGTTTTCTCTTAGTCTTGCAGCGGAATTTTTTTTTATACAACTGAGAGAGACGGGCCAAGAAGATTTACATAAACTTCAACTTACACAAAACGACTGCATCGGTAATAGCGTAAGCATCTTAATTACATAGCATGGCTGCATGGTTGAGATACATGATCTAAGGGGGTTCCATCAAAACCTCTTCATTATTGACTTACTCATAACGTCTTTACATTACATCTTGAATCCTTATAGACATTACTTTATTGTTTAGCAACATGCTGCCTCAATATGATACCAAGCACTCTTAGGCCTTCTTGTGCATTCTCCAACTCCTGACCCGTAGTCAATCCCAATGGCCTATGACCAACAACATTACAATCTAATACTTACTAAGTCAGGTAATTCTCAGGACTCCTGTCACCTGACAAATCTGGAATGATACATTTTTAAAACTGTGAGTCAAACGACTCAGTAAGGAAATGAACTTGTAAACATGAACTGGTGTCATGAACTTGGAACATAACTTGAAATCATGAACTTGTAATCATGCACTAGAAACATAACTTGAAATCATGCACTTGTAAACATAATGTGCTTCATGCATGACCATGACTTCTTGATGTGCATGTATGTTTCATGTGTGCATATGCACATGCACTTGCTCTTGAAAACGTGTACTTGCATTTCTAAAGATCTTGATCTTGGGAAACATCCAATTCTTATCTTGTGGGCTACTTGCGCTCCATTTAACCCATGAAGTCAGGGTTGTGCATTCCCATCGGAACATCTGGTCGAGCTAGCCGTTAACATGACCCCAGGCCTGATGGCTAGACACGACCCTTGGAGGTCCACACCTTCTCTCAATCGTCCTTCAGTGTGGTTGCACAGACCTCAAGGACTTACCCAACCTTCACTTAAATGTCCTTCAGTATGGGCGTCCTAGGTAACATCCACTCTTCACGTAAACTTCCTTCAGTGTGGATGTACCTTATTGATGGTACGGTACCGACCAAAGCCCCTTAAGTTAACTTGTCATAAAACTTTCTTGCTTTCATTTGCACAAATCTTTCTTTTTCTTTCAAGAAATCATGCAAATGTTTATGACGTGTCATGCTTGATAACAAATATATCATAAAATTTCATGCTTTCATTTGCACAAAAACATCTGTTCGATTTAATATAGAACAGACCCGTTTTTAGGTAAAACCAGTTTTTGAACAAAACCAGTTTCATCTTAGTTCCAAATGATACGAAATTTTAACTGGAGACCCCCAATAACAGTTGATTTCAAACCTCAAAATTTCACATCAATCCAAGATATTTTTATATATAAAAAAATCTTTAAACACACTGTTATCAATAATTAAGCTAACAAGACTAGTTTCAACCTAGTTAAGCAAATCTTTTAGTTCCTCGTAAATCATTTCACAAATCATCCTATATGCTTCTAATACCTTTTAAGGACCTAAAACCTGTACCATGCAGTGTTATGTCTACATTATCCTTCACATGTCCTAACTGTCGATTGCACACAGAGCCAAGCAACTCTTTAAAATATTGAGGTCCCAGTTGGTCAGAAGAAAACTAGGCCATAAAAATGTGTCTAATTTGTGATAAGAATACTATCAAGAACTGCTTTAAATTCTCATCATATCTTTTAAGATGATCTTTAATTTTATTGATTTTAGAATTTAGATTTCATTAGTTTAGATTTTATTGATATGTGATTAATGTACCAAAAGCAAAAAAGAAAAAAAAACATTAGTTCAAGTGCGTAAAACGCTAAAAAATGGTTCAACATGAATGTAGGATAACCAAAAACCGCCACCACTAAGGGCCGATTTTTGCCCTTAACGGTGTAGGTGTAGGTGACAATTATTTTAAAACCGGCTTACCCGGTGGCAAAAACCGGCACCTACACCGGGGTTGTGCAGCCCTAGCTGAGAGGCAGGCTCAAATTTTCAGGCTGCCAAGTGATTGTATCAACTTGGAGATGGCCGATTGGGTGCAAACTTAAGATAATCTGAGCACATTCAGGAGAAAAAAGGGAGAAGATAAGCTCTCTATTCCACTGCAGAGTGGATGGGCTTAAGAGGTCTTGAACGTCGCTGAAAACATCCAACAATCTGCGAGTGTGGGAAAGCCTTGAAGTAAGGCATTCCCGCACCCGTGAATCAGTCCAAATGTTCACTGAAGCCAAGTTTCAAAAAAACCCAAACACCGTAATACTTCAGAGAGAAAAGGTCATTCCACTCGGTCATAACCCTTTTCCATATCAATCTTGAGAGCCATAGGACCTCCCTTTCCTTTCTTGTTATAGATGGTGTGTAAAAATTCATGGATAATAATAGAGTTTTCTTGGATGAGACCGTGAGGGACGAAATGAGTTTGGGTAATAGAAATAATTTGAGGTAAGCAGGATTTGATTAAGATTTTTGAAATGATTTTGTAAAGGACACCACAAAGGCTTATGGGGCGGTAGTGAGAGGCTAGAGTGGGGTTCTACTTTTTTTGAAATCAGCACAATGCTGGTGTGGTTTAGGGATTTGAGGACAAAACCCGATTCAAAAAACCTTTGGACTGTTGGGAAAAGCAGCACAAAAATTAAAGAAATAAACACCAAGAATTTACGTGGTTCGGCTCCAATCTAGCCTACGTCAGCCCTAAAGCAATTTTAATAAAAACACTTAAGAAAATCACTCTACCCGCCCAATACAATAGCCACACCACACACTCTCTCTTTTCTCTCTCCGCCTAAAACTCACGTCTCACGTCCCAGTTATCTCCTATAACATAAGCCTCTATTTATAGGAAAAAATACAAAGACAAACCTTAAGAGAAAACCCTAAACTTGGAATGGGGAGGAAGTAAACTTTCTCTAGAAGTCTACTTCTAGTCCAAGTCTATCTTATATGGGTGTGTACCCCAACAATTCTCCCCCTCCATACCTATAAGGGAAGAATCCATTTTTGACATCTTTCGGTTGAGTGCATCCCGTGCTCCCATAAGTAGAACTTTCCTGCAACTTTGGTGTCTGTTGCTCCCCCTTGCTCACCACCCCTTGCATCTTTCTTCTACTAACACTCCAACCTCATCCTTGTCACCAAACGACTAACCACACTCTCATATGAGTGTCCTGCACCTCCGCCTAGGGTGCCTGCATCCCCTGTTTGTACCACCGGACCCACATAAAACAGTATCTCCCTCTGCTTTTGCATCTCCAACGGCTGGTACCAAGCACCTCCGTGTGCTACATGACGTCGGAGTCATCAACCCCTTCTGTTTTCTTGCCCTCATTCTCCAATGGATCGTATATATGATATCCTCCATCCGCGGCTTCCAGCTCATGTAATTCGTAGCAGACAACATCATCATACCAGTAACCATACTCTCCGTCATCTCAACTCACATTGATCGAGGCCAAATTTTGAAATTCTAATTGCACCAGTGGATCTGGAATGACCCAAAATCTTAAGATCCTATTTGACCTGCTCGAAAACCGGCCTAAAATCCCTTGAACCGACCAAAAAACCACTCTGGAACAAAACCAAAATCTTCTGGAATATTCCCCATCAGAATGTTCTGATTCCCTGAAATATTCTCTGATAACGTGGTAGTAACCGGACCCTGCTGATGTGGCAATGATGACGTAGCACTCTGGGACCCACCTAATGAAGTGGCATTAACGTGTCGATGACGTGGCAGTGCAACTTTGCGCGACCGCGTGTGGCGGTGAGACGAGTGAGGACCACGCGCCCTACATCTCTTCGGGGTATGAGGGCACGTGTCGCGCGTGGACGACGCGCTACGATTTCCTTCGATGCTTGGGCACGCGTTTGGGCTCTTCCGACGACGGGGTTTCGACCTCTGGCTTTGTATCGTCCGCCTTTACAAGTTGGTGCCCTCTAATCTCCGATCAAACTACTTTGAATTTTCAGACTTTTCTGCTTCCCTCCAAAAAAACCACTATGGCTCCTCGAACTTGGCTCTGATACCACTTGTTGGGAAAAGCAGCAATAAAATTAAAAAAAATGAACACCAAGAATTTACGTGGTTCAACCCCAATCCGGCCTACGTCCACCCTAGAGCAATTTTATTAAGAACGCTTAAGCAAATCACTCTACCCGCCCAATACAATAGCCACACCACACTCTCTTTTTCTCTCTTTCTACCCAAGACTCAAGTCTACTTCTATTCTAAGTCTATCTTATATGGGTGTGGACCCTAACATGGAAAACCAAGATTACATCAGATTTCACAATGAGCCAATAAGATTGGTAAAGCAAAGCTATAATACCGTCTGGTCCGTGTGCCTTAGAAGCCCCAATAGATCAAACAACTTGGAGAATTTCAGTAGCATCAGGAACTCGGTAGAGAAAACCATTATCGGAGTCAGATATAACATGGGAGATTAGATTTTTGATATCACCTGATTTTTTATATCGGTGTTCAACCAATTCCCTTCCTTTGTTTTGATTCCTTCAATACAATTTCGCCGCCTTCGTATTATAGTTGTCAAGTGGAAATATCGAGTATTGAGTTTAGGTGTTGCCAACCATTGAATTCGTGACTTGCTTTTCCACAATTGTTCTTCATTCTTCAAAGTTTCTTGCAAGTCAAATTGCAACTGGGCCTCCTGGATTTCAATTTGGGAGTGGGATGGAGAGTTTGGAGTCGTTGAATTTCTTTCTCACAGGTTTGAATTTTGTCCTCGATATTGCCAAAAGTAGTTCTATTTAATATACTCAACTCTTGCTTGAGAAACTAAATATTTTGGCAAAATTGATAAGCGGGTGATCCAAATACATAAGCTCACGAAGAACGATCTGTTAAGAGTGAGAAAGTGGAGAAAATATGGAGAGAGGACTGTATCGACTTATTTTATTAATCATTAGTACATCTATTTATATACAAAGAACTCAAAGCTTCGCGTATTACAATAACTGAGTAAGTAACATAATGAAAACAAACTATCTGTTACAAAACTATATGAAGTTTCTGGAACATACAAAGCTTGAGCTTGAATCATGACCATTCAATTAATCCTCTATATTCATCACCCCCCTCAAGATGGAGTGTGAAGATTGATCACACCCATCTTGGCAAGGAGATTATGAAACTAAGAAATCCTAAGTTGCTTAGTGAAAACATCACTAAGCTAATGAGTGTTGGAAATATGAAGAGGATGGATAAGCTTGCTCTGAATCTTTTCCCTGAAAAAATGATAGTCTAAATCTATATGTTTGGTTCTCTCATGAAAGGTGGGATTATCAGCAATATGGGGGGCTGCTTTATTGTCACAAAACAACAAGGCGGGTTTAGTATGAGGAACCCGAAATTCAGCTAAGAGATAGACTAACCATTGTAATTCACAGCAAGTTGCAGCCATAGCACGATACTCCGATTCAGCTGATGATCTAGAAATTGTGTTTTGTTTCTTGCAACGCCAAGAGATGAGGGAAGGACCAAGAAACACACAAAAGCCAGCGATTGATTCGCGAGTATCAGGGCATCCTACCCAATTCGAATCGCAAAAAGCTTTGAGTTGCAGATCAGAAGTGGAAGAGTAAAACAATTCCTGGCCTGGACAAGATTTCAAATACCGCAATATATGATGACATGCAGATAGATGTGAGGTGCGAGGCTTGTCCATAAACTATGTTAAGATGTGAACTGAATGAGAGAGGTCAGGCCGAGTGATTGTAAGGTAGAGTAGTTTGCCCACTAAATGACGATAAAGACTAGCATCAGGTAATAATTCACCAGTATCAACAAAATACTTTTGATGCTGTTTTAGAGGAGAATTTACAGATTTACAGTCAAGAAAACCAACTTCTTCAAGAAGATCAAGGACATATTTATGCTGACAGATAGAGATTCCCTTAAGAGATCGTGCAATCTCAATACCAAGGAAAAACTTAGGAATGCCCAAATCTTTAATACGAAACTTCTGATGCAACAAGGTTTTTATGTTGGCGATGGATGCAGAGTCAGTACTAGCTAGTAAAATATCATCAGCATAAACCAATAAGGCAGGAAACTTAGAATTAGAAGCTTGAATGAAGAGGGAATAATCTGATTTACATATATCAAACTTGTGAGACACCAGGAAGGAAGATAACTTGAAAAACCATTGCCTAGAGGCCTGCTTTAACCCATAGAGCGATTTCTGAAACTTACAGACCTTAGTAGATGTAGCAAAGGGATGTCCAAGTGGGATATGCATGTACACTTCTTCAGGTAAGTCACCGTGCAAGTAAAATGCGCACAAATGTTAACTTTGCAAGTAAAATGCGCACAAATGTTAACTTTGCAAGTAAAATGCGCACAAATGTTAATATCTAGCTGAGACAAAAACCATGAATTTGCAGCAGCTATGGCAAGTAAAATGCGCACAAATGTTAACTTTGCAACGGGTGAAAAGTGTCAATATAATCCAATCCTTCGATTTGTGTATAGCCCTTAGCCACAAGTCTGGCTTTGTACCTCTCAACACTACCATCTGCCTTGTATATAATACGATAAACCCATTTACAGCATATGGCATCCTACCGGGAGGTAAATCTACTAAAGACCAAGTCTTAGTATCTTCTAAGGCCTTTAATTCAGCCTTCATTGCATCACACCATTTCGGATTAAGAGAGGCTTTAGCATATGTCTTTGGTTCAGCTTCAGTGGAGATGGATAGGATAAAATGTTTATGAGATGAGGAAAAGTTATCGTAGGATACAACAGAAGAGGAGGATGATCCTGGAAAAAGATGTCGCCGCAGTTTAGGATGAAAAACAAAATCACGAATATCTAAGGTGGAGGTTCCATTGAAACTTCAGCACATCTTCACAATGGCTTCGGTGTGGATTTTCTGATATTTGATTGCACCCAGTACGGTGCTACCTCTTAACCCTTTCTGGTAGTAACCCAGCACTAATGGCTTTCAAACATCTAGTAAGACCTTCATTCGAAAAAAGTGGGAGACACATATAAGCGTGTTGGCTGGAAAGTCATGTTCTAAAACTGGAACAACAAGTTTGGCAACATTGTTGATGCTCTTTTCTGTCATTTGCATCATAGGAAACCATGTATTTGGATCTAAACTGGGGTAGTGGTGTAAAAGGGGAGAATAATATTTGCTTTTGAAAAATTTCTATTGAAAGAGAAGACGTAGCTTTATACAAGAGATTTCCTACAAACATGTTAATCTATTCTAGGGAGTCTAAATATAATATGCAACTAAACAAATATACAACAAATACAATATTCGTCAATGAATGGGAGGATATTTTGTCAATGAATGGCAAGATATCATTGACCTTCTCAACACTCCCCCTCAAGTTGGAGAATGAATGTCCAGAACTCCCAACTTGTGTATCATAGTTGAGAAAGCTTCCTTTCCCAATGGCTCTGTAAACACTTCGGCAAGCTGATTTGTTGAAGCAACATGTTTGGTTATAATTGAGTCATCTTGAATTTTGTCTCGAATAAAATGACAATCCATCTCTATATGTCCGGTTCTTTCATGGAAGACGGGATTGGCATCTATATGTAAGGCGGTTGTGTTATCACAATATAACAATGCTGGCTTCAGATGCAATATTCTCAAATCTCTCAATAATGAGCGTAGCCAGGATAATTCACAGCATGTACCTATCATGGCTCTATATTCAGCTTCTGCTAAGGAGAGAGATACAATTTTTTGTTTCTTTGTCTGCCAGGAAATAAGAGAAGATCCCAGAAAAACACAATAACCCGTAGTGGATATACGAGATATGGGACAACCAGCCCAATCTGAATCAGAAAAGGCTCGCAAAGATAAATCTTTCTGAGAAGGAAAAAACAAACCTTTTCCTGGACTGCTTTTCAAATAACGCAACACACGCAAGGTAGCTTCCATGTGTGGTTTGCATGGTGCATGCATGAATCTGCTTAACACATGGACCGAATAGGTGATATCTGGCCGGGTAATAGTCAAATAAATTAGGTGTCCAACAAGTCTCCTACACTGAGATGGATCTTTAAGCAATTCACCTGAATCTGAGAGCTTTGTGTTTTGCTCCATGGGAAAGTCCACAGGTTTAGCACCAAAAAATCCACCATCCTTTAAAATTTCCAAAGTATATTTTCTTTGCGAGATAGAAATACCTTTCTTTGACCGAGAAACTTCGATGCCCAGAAAATACTTCAGATCACCCAAATCTTTAATCCAAAAATGACTATACAGAAATTTCTTGAGAGCTAATACGACATTTACATCATTACCCATAATAAGAATGTTATCAACATATATCAACAAAGATATAAAAGATTTGCCTTTCCGACATGTAAATAACGAGTAATCTGCTTTGGATTGAATAAATCCAGCAGCTTGAATAGCGAATAGCTATAGAGAACCTGGCAAACATTTGTCGGGAAGCTTGTTTTAAGCCATATATCGACTTGTGGAGGTGACACACTAGATTCTCACTCTGTCGCTGAAGACCAGGAGGTGGAGACATAAATTTCTTCGTGGAGATCACCATGAAGAAAAGCATTGTTGACATCAAGTTGATGAAGAGACCAACTCTGGGCAGCTGCTAAAGCTAACAAACAACGGACAGTAATCATTTTAGCAGTGGGAGAGAATGTGTCATGGTAATCTTTTGCAACTGTGTGTAACCTTTTGCAACCAAACGAGCTTTGAAACGCTCAATAGTACCATTTGAGTGTCATTTGATTTTATAAACCCAACGACAACCAATAAGCTTTTTACCAGGAGGAAGAAAAGTGAGGGACGAAGTGTGGCTGGCTTCTAAAGCGGCCAATTCAGATTGCATTGCTTCGCGCCAATGAAAATGAGAAGTTGCTTCGATATAACATGTAGGCTCATTATCTTAACCGATAGCAGCAATAAAGGAGCAATGTGGTGGAGAGTAACGATGATAAGAGATAAAATTGCAAAGGGGATATCACGTACCCTTTTGGGGACCTGATGACAAGGGCGGTAAATGGTTGGAAGACATCACTTGGTGACATACATAATCACGTAAAGTCGAGGGGGGGTGATGAGGTCAGTGAGAACGGCGTAAAATGGGTTCAGGAAGTGGGGTAGCCGATGATGATTGAGGAGAAACTGGATCCAATGGTGAGGGTTGTTGGTTGGTTGCAACTGGTTCTAGTGGTGAGGTTGGTTGGTCGAGTGGGGAAGGATCTCACACAAAAAGAGGAAGCACAGGGGCATAATTGGAGGAAGTGGATGGAATGGACTCATAGGGAAAAATAGTTTCATGAAAAACAACATCATGGCTAGTGAACATTTGATGAGTGTCAAGGTCATAGTGCTTGTAAGCTTTTTGACCAAATGGATAGCCAAGAAAAATAATACGTTTGGCTTGAGGAGCAAATTTATGGGGGACGTGCACATCAGTAGCATATGCAAGACACCCAAAGACTCGAAGATGAGAATAAGAAGGAAGTTGTCCATAAAGTTGTTCAAAAGGAGTTTGGCGAGAAAGAAGTGTTGTTGGCAAACGATTAATTATATGAACGTCAATAGAAACACATTCTGCCCAAAAATGTAATGGAAGGTGGGCTTGAAAACTAAAAGCGCGAGCGGACTTAAGAATATGATGGTGCTTGCGCTCGACAACCCGATTTTGTTGCAGGGTATAGACATAAGAATGTTGATAAATGGTCCCTTTTTGTTTAAAAAATTTCCGCATAGAGAAGAATTCTCCTCCATTATCAACCCGAATGTTGGCTATAGAAACATGGAATTGTGTTTGGACAAATGAGAAAAAAATTGACGAGTAAATGTTTTGTTTCACTTTTGTGATGCATAAAAAAATCCACGTGAATCAAGAATAATCATCCACAATAGTTAAAAAATGTTTTGCACCAGAAAGAGTCAATTTTATAAGGGCCCCAATTGTCACAATGAATTAATTCAAAGGGTCTAACTGACGAAATGAAACTAATAGAAAATGGAAGTCGACTTTGTTTGGCAAGTGCGCAAACATCACAAGCATTATTAGACTGGAAAGGAAATTTTAACAAATGTTTTGCCATAAAATCTAATCTAGAGGAAGACAAATACCCCAATCGATGATGACAAAATGTGGTGGAGGAGGTGACCTGAGGACTTAGTGAACGGGAAGAAGTGGTTCTTGTAGATGGAGTTTGAGTTTTTGGATTTTCTGAGGCTAATGCAACCAAGTAATAAAGTTTGTCTCGTTGTTCACCCAAACCAATCGGCCTCCTCGTCATCAAGTCCTGCAAAATGCACCAATGAGGGAAGAAGGTTACTGAGCAATTGAGATCTTTGGTAATTCGACTAACAGACATTAAATCCACCTTAAAAGATGGCACACCAAGCACATTTTTTAAAGTGACAGCTGAATTCAAAGGTAAATTTCCAATAGATGTAATCGGAGCCTGTTCTCCACTTGGCATAGCAACTGAGGGCAAAAGGGTATTCTTACTGCTGTGGACAAGCAAAGTTGGAGATGAAGTAATGTGGTCTGTAGCACCACTGTCGATAATTAATTGATGAAGGGGCAACAGTGCTTGTAACAAACCTGAAGAAGTACCACCAACATTAGCTTTAGGAGTGGCAGATTGTGTTGTCCCTTTAACTTGCACGATAGATTAGATTTGATAGAGTTGCAACTCAGAGAGTCCATTTGTCACCAACTGCATTTCCTGCATCATTGGGCTTTCCCTGACATTGTTGACTGAAGACTGATGACTATTGGGGCGCTTAAAGTGAGTGTTTCCATGATTAGACTTGTTTGATGCATGTTTAGGGTGTCCTGGCGGATACCCATTCAGTTTCCAGCATGTTTCTCGCACATGATGATCATGGTCAGAATAAGAGCAATGCAAAGGTTTTCGATTAGATGAGTTGGAACGAGATGAAGAACCATGTCCATGTCGAACCGCCAGAGCCACTGGCTCATCCCTTCGAACAACTATGGCTGAAATTGACTGAACTAAAAATGATTAGCGAATTACTCTCAAGCGTAGGAGTTTGTCAAGTAATACTAGGGAAGTCCTAGGTCATCTCCACAAGGAACAATGTGTTCAATCTTTCATTCCCATCACCATTACGATAAGAGAAAACTATGTTCTATTTACAATGAAAATGATATTTATAAATGAAAAGGTTGGGTTTTAGGATACCATCCATGATTTTTGAGATTTTTGAGTTGATATTAATCTAAATGCTAGGAGATTAATGAAAAGCTAACAAGCAAACATGATAATAAAATAGCATGGAATGGAGTTGAACACTTAGTACCCAAACATGATAACAAGTGAACATGATAACAAGCAAACTTGCTCTAAGAGACATTTCATCGAACACTTAGTACCCAAACTTTACCTAGTCACAACCCATACATATCCATATTCAAACCAACTAACAAACACAAACTTAAACACTAATCTAACATTAAGGAAGTGAAATAGAACTTAACAAAACATTTAACCATCCAACCAAAACAAAACTCAAATCTTGAAAATTTTGCAACTAAAATGAAAGTGCAATAATAATGGAAGGTTCGGTCAACAAAACAGCAAGAGAACTTTCGGACTCCCTCAGCAGCAACGAACAACACGTTCTCTTCCCTCAACAGCCATGAAAAGCCATAAAAACTATGAAGAAAAGAAATAAAAAAATAACCGAAAGCTACCCCAAATCTAGGAAGGAAAAGCAATGAACAACAACCAAAAAGAGCACTTCGTAAAGTAAGGGAGCAGCAGCCAATCGGTTTTAGTTCAACAATAATGAAAAAGAAATGAAACAAAAAAAGCTCTAAGGAAATAAAGGCACCGACAGCAGCTAAAGTTACTCTAAAAGCTACAGAAAAATACAACCAAAAGCTCCCATGGCTTTTCTTGTCTCTACGGGAATAGCTAGCAAAAGCAATGGAAAAAGTTGGGAGAAAATCCTTGGCAGCAAGCATAAGCCTTTCCAGCCGCCAAGACCGTCGAACCCAGCCAAAATGAAAGCTTTTTCCCCCTTTAGGTCTCCATCCTCCCAGTCCACCGAAGTCTCCCCCTTTCCTTACGTAAAATGGCCTTTTTCTTTAAGTCTCTCGGGCCTCCTTTCTTCTGCAGGTTTCGGGCCAGCTCATGTAGGTTTCGGGCCCAGCTTTTGTTTCAAGTTTTACAGCGTTTGCTTTCCCTGCATGTTGTCACGTAGAAGTCCCCTTCTCCCTTTTCAGCCGAGACTCCTCTTTCTTTCCTTTTTTCTGATTGGTTCGGCCCTCCACCTTTAGAATGTTTGGTCTCCTCATTTTTCCAACAGATGGGCATTTCAGCTGGAGTACTATCCTTAAGGACCGAATGTGTAGAAGTGGGCTCCAAGGAGACTAACACAATTGGGCTACCCATCACTGGGTCCAGCCCAACACTTGGCATTTTGGCCCCACTCTCCTTTGTCGAATTTTTATCTCCTGCACGTGGCTGAAAATATGGTGAGAGGAGAGAAAAAAAATAACTTAAATTTATTCAATTACACTTGCTTTTGTGAAAATTAACAATTCGCCTCATACTAATGTCCAAAGCATAATGTTCTCATTTTCTAGTGGAAATGGTGTAATTGTGGAACTTTCTCAAGCGATAAATTAGCAAAATTGTGATACAATCACACCCCCCAACTAGCTTTTTGCTAGTCCCTTAGCAAAAATAGCGAAAAGTAATTGAACAAAATAATGCATTGAGACAACAATTCATTCACAAGCATATCAGTCAATCAAAAGAATTCTCAATCACAATGACTTTACCTCTCTCAATTTCAAACAATATCAGCATCTTCGAAATACTTAGTATCTCCTCTTAATAGGATTGAGGCAAAAAGTCTAGAGAAGTTACAATTTATCACCTTGACTCTCTCTTAGTCCTCATTTCTACCACTGGCTGTCCAAAAGAGTTTCGACCTTAAGATTGATCAATATTGATCCTAACTACTTCAAAGCTGAAGGGTCTAGCAGTTTTCGCGCCAACTCTGTTCTTAAGGGTTGTTGAGTTTTCCAAACCCTCAAAGTTTGGGCAACTGTTTCTAGCCCTTGACTCAGTAACAACTTAAGTTGCCCCTTTCTTTTGCTCTTATTCTTTTCTTTTTTTTTCTATCTTTTTGTTTACAAGGCACAGCTCAGTAGTCCTGTAGTGTACTTCTCTCTATTCTAGTCATTGGTATGTAGATGAAGACTACTGAGAGATATCAGGTAAAAGAAAAAGCTATTTCTTAGAATGTTTTGCCCTTCATCCTGTGAGAGCTAATCCTAAGGTCAACCTCAGAAAACTTCAAAAGTTTAAAACCAGAGAGTTCACATCATCATTCATGTTTCATCAATGTCAAATTTGAATGCTTGAGAAGGATAAAGTTGTCAATACGCATTAATAAAGTTCAACCACCATCACCATCTTACTAGGAGTCAGCAATTCAGCATAATCACAGTAAAATGCACTATGGTATTGACAAGTGTAAATGAATATATGCATGATTGTAAAACGTGCAAATCCCTCCCCCCAACTAAATGAAACATTGTCCTCAATGTGAAAGCATAAAGGGAAACAAAAGAAAGATGGGAACAGAGAGACGCAAACCAAAAGAAAAACAATAGAAAATCACAGCCAACTAGAGCAATAGAAAAAAGAACAAAACAAAATGCAAATAAGAAATTAAAAATAAAAAGAAACAACAAAAAGGAAAGGTCAGAGGACTCTCCGGGGATCTTGCACAAGCAAGATTTCTTCATTTGGTTTGAAGGGAGTCATAAATGGCTTGAGACGTTGTCCATTGACTGTGAAACTGTTTCCATTTTTCTGATCAACAATGTCTACCGTACCATGAGAATGGACCTCTTTAATGATGTATGGGCCACCCTATCGGGACTTCAGCTTCCCGGGAAAAAGATCCAGTCGGGAATTATAAAGAAGCACTTGCTGATTAGGGAGAAGCTGTTTGTCTGTAATTTTCTTGTCATGCAGTGACTTCATCTGCTCCTTTGCCAAGCGGGCATTGTCATAGGCTTCCCTCCTTGCTTCATCGAGCTCGGAAATCTGCAAATTTCTTAAACCTTTGGCAGTATCAAGTGAAAAGTTAATCTGTTTGATAGCCCATAAAGCACGATGTTGAATTTCAACAGGTAGATGACAAGCCTTACCATAAACTAATCTATAAGGGGACATCCCTAAATTAGTCTTGAATGCAGTTCTATAGGCCCAGAGAGCATCAACCAATTTTTCGGACCAATCCTTTCGAGAAGGGCGGACCGTTTTCTCAAGTATGAGCTTGATCTCCCTATTGGCCAACTCAGCTTGACCATTAGTTTGGGGGTGATATGGAGTAGAGACCTTGTGAGTCACCCCATATTTTTGCATGAGTTTTCAAAAGGTTTATTGCAAAAATGCGAACCTCCATCACTAATGATCGCTTTGGGCATGCCAAAACGTGCAAACAATTCTTTCAGAAAACGAATGACAACCTTATGATCATTTTTTCTACAAGGTATGGCTTCTACCCATTTTGACACATAATCTACAGCAACTAAAATGTAGGAGTTTCCAAATGAATTTGGAAAAGGTCTCATAAAATCAATTCCCCAACAATCAAAAATTTCAAGAGTTAAAATAGGGGAAAGAGGCATTACATTTCTTGTTGTAATTTTTCCAATTTTCTGACAAGGCTCACATGCCTTGCAAAATGATTCAACATCTTTAAACATAGTAGGCCAGTAGAGTCCACTTTGCAGAATTTTAGAAACAGTTTTCTTTGCGGCAAAGTGGCCTCCACACGCTCCACTATGGCAGAAATGCATCGCAAAGGTAAACTCATCATCAGACACACATCAACGTACCAATTGATCAGAACAATATTTAAACAAGTAAGGGTTGTCGAAGTAATAGTGTCGTACCTCTGCAAGAAACTTACGCTTGTCCTGAACTGCCCAATGCTCTGGCATCTGGTCAGTGACAAGGTAATTTACAATATCCGCAAACCAAGGAGCGCGTGACACTGCAAAAAGATGCTCATCAGGAAAATCATCATTTAAGGGATGAAGAGATGAAGATACATCAGATAGCTGCAAGCGAGAAAGATGATCAGCTACAACATTTTCAACTCCCTTTTTATCTCGAATGGTAATGTTGGACTCTTGAAGAAGAAGAATCCATCGGATCAATCTAGGCTTAGTGTCCTTCTTGGCCAACAAATACTTCAAAGCAGAGTGGTCAGTAAAGATAATAACAGGCGACCCAATAATATAAGAACGAAATTTATCTAAAGCAAACACTACAACTAACAACTCTTTCTCGGTGGTGGTATAATTTCTCTGAGCATCATTTAAAGTACGACTTGCATAATAAATGACAGTAGGCTTGTTATCCACTCTTTGGCCGAGAACGGCACCAATAGCAAAATCACTAGCATCGGTCATGATTTCAAAAGGCAAGTCCCACCGAGGTGGTTGTATAATGGGTGCAACTATCAAGTGTTTCTTCAAGGTCTCAAAGGCATGTTGACACTCATCAGTCCATAAGAAAGTAGCATCATTTTGCAATAAAGTACACAATGGTTTAGAAATACTACTAAATCCTTGAATGAAACGCCTATAAAAGCCAGCATGGCCAAGAAAAGACCGGATATCCCTCACTGTCCTAAGGACAGGTAACTGAGAAATCAGCTCCATCTTGGCTCTATCAACCTCTATACCACGCTCAGAAACTAGATGACCAAGTACTAAGCCACTACTCACCATAAACTGACATTTCTCCCAATTCAACAGCAAATTCTTCTCTTCATATCTTTTCAAGACATCAGTTAAATTGTTCAAACAATCATCAAAGGATTTACCAAACACAGAAAAATCATCCATAAAAACTTCACACATATCATCTAGCATGTCAGAAAAGATGTTCATCATACAGCGCTGAAAAGTAGCAGGTGCATTACATAAACCAAATGGCATTCTACGAAAAGCATAAGTACCAAATGGACAAGTGAAGGTGGTCTTCTCTTGATCCTTTGGTGCTATGGAAATTTGATAATATCCAGAAAATCCATCAAGAAAGCAATAAAAAGTATTACCAGCTACTTTTTCGAGTGTCTGATCCAGGAAAGGTAAGGGGAAATGATCTTTTCGACTAACCGAATTCAACTTACGGTAGTCGATACACATTCTCCAACCCGTTACCTTTCTAGAAGGGATCAACTCTCCACTAGCATTTTCAATCACAGTTAAACCAGATTTTTTTGGAACTACCTGTGTTGGGCTTACCCACTTGCTATCGGAGATAGGATAAATGATGCCCACAGCTAATAATTTCAGCACCTCTTTCATGATGGGATTCAATCTTCGCTGTGCATCACGAACTGGTCTTGCATCTCCCTCCAGAAAAATGTTATGTGTACAAATTGTGGGATCAATTCCTTTGATATATGCAATGGTCCACCTATTGCTCCCCGATGCTTTCTCAAAACTTGTAATAAATCGGCTTCCTGTTTCGCAGTAAGTTGAGAAGAAATGACCACCGGAAATGTGTCTTCAGCTGGACCCAGAAAAACGTACTTCAAGTCCTCAGGTAGTCGCTTCAACTCCAATGTAGGGACTTCTTCTTCTGATGACTTCATGACTTCTGGTAAGTCAAGAGCTTCAAAGATTGGCCTACGCCAACTGCCTGTGTAGTACACATCTGACAACTGAGAGAGGTCATGTGTCTCTATTAACTGTCCCTCTACTTCTGTCAATTCTACTGATGGAGGAACTGTCTCAATAAGAGTTTCAGGCTGCTCAGGAAATCCTCCTCAAATGGACTATCAGAATCAAGTACTGATAATAGCTCTGAAATATCAAAGTCATCTATCAAATCAACTGCATGTACCTCTGAATCGTCACATCCACTCGGCATCTTGCAGGCATTGAACATGTTCATCTCCAATGTCATATTCCCGAATGTGAGCTTCAGTACTCCACTTCGACAATTAATCAATGCATTGGAGGTGGCAAGGAATGGACGTCCAAGAATAACAGGTGCCTGGTAGATGGTGGAAACTTTCTGCTGCATATCCAGAACTACAAAATCCACTGGATAGTAAAATTTGTCTACCTGAACCAAAACATCTTCAATTATACCCCGTGGCACCTTGACTGATCTGTCAGCCAACTGTAGCATGATAGAAGTCTTTTTCAGCTCACCCAATCCCAACTGCTCATATATTGAGAATGGTAGCAAGTTCACACTGCTACCCAAATCTAATAAAGCTCTCCCAATGCGTGATTCACCAATCATAATGGAAATGGTAGGAGTGCCGGGATCTCTGAACTTCTGAGGAGTCTCGCTCAATATCAATGCGCTGACTTGCTCTGTCAAGAAAGCTTTCTTCTTTACATTCAGCTTCCTCTTCACTGTGCACAAGTCCTTCAGAAATTTTGCATATGAAGGGACTTGTTGTATGGCGTCCAAAAGTGGAATATTGATCTTCACTTGCTTGAAGATTTCCTGAATCTCCGTATGATATTTGTTCTTTTGGCCAGCTGCCAATCTCTGAGGATAGGGAACCATAGGTCGGAACTCCCTACTCGTCTCTGCCTCATCACTTGCAGGTTTCTTTGCTTCACGCCGAACTTCCTCTTGCTTTAAATTCTTTGCAGCTTCATCTGCCTCATTCACAACGTCAGGTGTCAGGGGAACTGTCTGTCTATCCACAGGCATTTCAGGTCGAGGAACTTCCTTTCCGCTTCTTAAAGAAATAACAGCCTTTGTTGTTTCAATGGATTCCTCTGAGACATTATACACTTGCTGCTGTTGTTGCCGGTATACTTGAGGATTTGGCTGGGGTTGTGCTGGGAATTTTCCTCTGTCAAGAGTGCTCAATGTCGTACTCATCTTATTAATGGTGCCCCGTAATTCATTTATGGCTTGAGTGTTCTGACTGTTAGTGGTGGCCTGAATCTGCATGAACTGCTGAAGTGTGTTGGCCATCTGTGCCATACTATCGTCAAGAGACTTCTTTGGTGGAGCAGGAGGTTGAAATTGAGAATGTTGAGCAGCTACCTGAGATTGAAATCCTGGAGGCGCTGCTGCAATCGGATAGCTCTGAGAAGTTTGATGTGGTTGATAATGGTGCTGAGGAGCAGCCGAATGAGATGTCTGCTGAGAAGGTGGTGCGTAGGACTGGGGGGTTGCTGAAAATGCGAAGATTGACCAGATTGATCATTCCTCCATGAAAAGATCGGATGATTCCTCCACCCCGAATTGTAAGTGTTGGACAAAGGCTGATTTGGTGTTCTGTTAACCCAATTTGCTGATTGCATCTGATCAGACCCACTCTTCTGTAAAACTGGCATAATCAGACAATCCTGAGTCTTGTGGCTAGAATCGGCGCATAGAGAACACACCTCCACTGCTTTCACGGCCTTCAACTTCTCTAATTTCATAACCTCCAACCTTCTAGTCAAAGCACTAATACGAGCCTGGACATCAGTGTCCTCTTTGACTTCATATTTACCCCCACCACCAATTGCTCTGAGAGGTTGTACTGTCAATGGTGTCCGGTCAGATCGTGTATTCCATTGTTGAGCACTTTCAGCAAGGTAATCAAAGAACTTCAACGCTTCATCAGGTTCCTTGCTAAAGAATTCCCCATTGTACATAGTCTGAACAAATTGCTTGCATTCAGGTGTAAGTGCAGTGTAGAAGTAGTTGAGAAGCCTCCAAGACTCAAACCCATGATGTGGACAGATGTTCATTAAATCCTTGAATCTTTCCCAACAAGAGTGGAAGGTCTCATCACTCCTCTGCATAAAGTGGCTGATTTGCTCTTGCAAAAATTGAGTTCTCTGAAAAGGAAAAAAATTATGTAAGAACTCACGTTGCATGTCAGACCAACTAGAGATAGAATTTGATCTCAGAGAATTAAACCAAATCTTTGCTTTATCCTTTAAATAAAAAGGAAATAAACGAAGTTTAACATATTCATCTGTCGTAGCTCTAGTAATGAAGGTAGTGCAAGCAAGCTCAAAATCTGTCAAATGTTGGTATGGACTCTCGGAATCCATCCCAAGGAATTGAGGTACTATTGACATCATGCCATGCTTAATGGAAAAATTAGAAGCATCCTCAGGTAAAGCAATGCATGATGGTGTTGTGGTGCGAGTGGGCTGCAAATAATCTCTTAGTGTTCTAGGCGCTTGTTCAGCCATAGCTTAAACAGTAGCAGAATTTTCCAAATCAGAGTTTATATCACTGCTATTAATGTCCAACTCAACACTTGGCACACTATCACTATACACACTATCACCAGAATTCACTCTATATAGCCTATGTGTATCGTCTCTTGCCCAATTCATCAAACATGAGTGCCTAAGAGAGTGATATCAAGTGTATGAGTGTGAACTAACGAACCAACAACTAATAATGTAAAAAGGAAATAAAGAAAAAAAATAATGGCAATAGAATGTCAATTGAACTAACCGTTCCCCGGCAATGGCGCCAAAAGCTTGACTCAACTAAAAATGATTAGCGAATTACTCCCAAGCGTAGGAGGTTGTCAAGTAATACTAGGGAAGTCCTAGGTCATCTCCACAAGGAACAATGTGTTCAATCTTTCATTCCCATCACCATTACGATAAGAGAAAACTATATTCTATTTACAATGAAAATGATATTTATAAATGAAAAGGTTGGGTTTTAGGATACCATCCATGATTTTTGAGATTTTTTAGTTGATATTAATCTAAATGCTAGGAGATTAATGAAAAGCTAACAAGCAAATATGATAATAAAATAGCATGGAATGGAGTTGAACACTTAGTACCCAAACATGATAACAAGCAAACATGATAACAAGCAAACTTGCTCTAAGAGACATTTCATCGAACACTTAGTACCCAAACTTTAGCTAGTCACAACCCATACATATCCATACTCAAACCAACTAACAAACACAAACTTAAACACTAATCTAACATTAAGGAAGTGAAATAGAACTTAACAAAACATTTAACCATCCAACCAAAACAAAACTCAAATCTGGAAAATTTTGCAACTAAAATGAAAGTGCAATAATAATGGAAGGTTCGGTCAACAAAACAGCAAGAGAACTTTCGGTTACTCTAAAAGCTACAGAAAAATACAACTAAAAGCTCCCATGGCTTTTCTTGTCTCTACGGGAATAGCTAGCAAAAGCAATGGAAAAAGTTGGGAGAAAATCCTTGGCAGCAAGCATAAGCCTTTCCAGCCGCCAAGACCATCGAACCTAGCCAAAATGAAAGCTTTTTCCCCCTTTAGGTCTCCATCCTCCCAGTCCACCGAAGTCTCCCCCTTTCCTTACGTAAAATGGCCTTTTTCTTTAAGTCTCTTGGGCCTCCTTTCTTCTGCAGGTTTCGGGCCAGCTCATGTAGGTTTCGGGCCCAGCTTTTGTTTCAAGTTTTCCAGCGTTTTCTTTCCATGCATGTTGTCACGTAGAAGTCCCCTTCTCCCTTTTCAGCCGAGACTCCTCTTTCTTTCCTTTTTTCTGATTGGTTCGGCCCTCCACCTTTAGAATGTTTGGTCTCCTCATTTTTCCAACAGATGGGCATTTCAGCTGGAGTACTATCCTTAAGGACCGAATGTGTAGAAGTGGGCTCCAAGGAGACTAACACAATTGGGCTACCCATCACTGGGTCCAGCCCAACACTTGGCATTTTGGCCCTACTCTCCTTTGTCAAATTTTTATCTCCTGCACCTGGCTCAAAATATGGTGAGAGGAGAGAAAACAAATAACTTAAATTTATTCAATTACACTTGTTTTTTGTCAAAATTAACAATTCGCCTCATACTAATGTCCAAAGCATAATGTTCTCATTTTCTAGTGGAAATTGTGTAATTGTGGAACTTTCTCAAGTGATAAATTAGCAAAATTGTGATACAATCAGAAATCTCTGTCGTCTCACATGCAGCGCCCAAGCAGGGCTACTTTTCTTCCAGGACAATGGAAGAGTAAGCCTTATCAACATCAGGTAGTGGATTCATCAATAGAATCTGCCCTCAGATTGCACTGTAGGAGTCATTAAGTCCCATGAGAAATTGCATCAATCTGCGTCTCTTCTGGTCTGTCCCACAAGAACAAACGATGTCATTATAGGATCCTACTTCATCCCATAATTTTTTTAGCCGTGTGTAATAAGCTGCAACAGTCATCTGATCTTGAGCAAGACAAGCAATGTCCCTCTCAATATGAAATATACGAGGGGCATTGCTTTGAGAAAAACGATCCCGAAGGTCTTCCCAAACCTCTTGGGCCGTGATCGAAAAAATGACGTTGTTTGCAAGATCCTATGCGAGTGAATTGAGAATCCAAGAGAGGATCATATCGTTGCATTTTTTTCCACGAAGCATAGTCGTCTGGTTTGGTTGTGACAGACGGATTGTAGTCATCCCATCTATGAAACCCAACTTGGATTTGGCTTTCAAAGAAATCGTCATGGCTCTACACCATGTCGAATAATTATCCCCATTGAGAGGCTTGGAAACAAGCATCATTCCTGGATGATCGGAATGATGAATAAAATATGGATTGGCAGCTTCAGGCCTGCCTCCATTCGAAGGTGTCTCTTCTGCCATGAGAATGGGAAACGACGATAAAAAGAAAAGAAAAAAAAATAAAGAGGGCAGAGAGCTAGAGAGGCGTTCCCTACTCTGATACCATGTAAAAGGGGAAAAGAATATTTGCATTTTGAATAATTTCTATTGAAAGAGAAGACGTAGCTTTATAGAAGATATTTCCTATAATCATGCTAATATATTCTGGGGAGTCTAAATATAATAGGCAACTAAACAAATATACAGCAAATACAATATTCGTCAATGAATGACAGGATATTTTGTCAATGGATGGCAAGATATCATTGACCTTTTCAACAGGTGGAGAGCTGACCTTCTCCAACGGTGAAGCAGGGATTCCATAGCTTAAGAATAAGGAGTTGTCCTTGTGAGTCTAAATAACAACCCAAGAGGGGGTGAATTGAGTTTAAATATAATATTATACTTTTTCAGTTAAAAACGCAGATTTTAAAAAAACTTAAAGCAATAATAATCGACGAACAATAAATGATAGCAATTATGGAATAGAGAAAATGCGGAGAGATAACACGACGATTTTTAGGTGGTTCGGCCAAGACTTGCCTACGTCCACCCCCAAGGCTATTGTCTTCCTTGGACTTCTCCACTATAATCTAATAGTGTTCACAACTTAGCTTCCGGGTGCTAAGTGTTCACTCTTCAACTCGGACAACAAATCTCAAAACCTATGAAATTTCTTTTATCCTCAGGGGTAGGCCCAAATGTATCCCACATTTATAGGTTTTTCAAAGTTTAAAACGATAAAAATGATAAACAATAGCTCTAAAAGCTAGATCTACAAATACAAGGCTCAATAAAGAGCTAGAAGACAAGATCCGAGAATGATGACAACAAGAATAGCAAGTGACAGCAGTAGATCTCTCGAAAAATGTGAAACTTTCTTCTTTAGCACTTTTCTCTCTTTGGAGACTAAGTCAAGATTGATAATGCAAGATATACATTTTCTCTCTCAATAATGTTGTCTTTATAGGTCTTCAGTCTTGGGGGATTCCAAGGGCAGTTTTGGAATGTTGGAGAGGTGCCCTAAGTGCCACTTCTTCTCGAAATACAAGCTGAGTCATCTTTTAAAAAATTTGGGTGCCTAAGACATGTGTCGACACATATAAGCCTATGTGTTGACACCTTCTTAAAGTCTGCAACTGACTTGCAAGTGCCTGTGACCTTTGTCGACTCCATCTTTCATGTGTCAACACTATGCTTCACATGTGTCGACACCTTCAAGGTGGCTTGCTAGCTACAGTGCAATGTGTGGATACCATCAACATCACAAGGCATAGAACAACTCGTAGGCTTTCTTAACCAAATCATTCCTCCTCTTTGAGAAAGTAACCTGACGATTGATCTTATTCTCTACCCTCTTCAGCTCCACTCTTCCCCTCCCCATCCTCCTCTTATCTTTCTAAACAATATTAGAAACAACTGCTATTATACTCGAGGTGCAAAGATAAGCGGTATTGGTCTTAGGTTAAACAAAAATGCAGCAAAGGTTGTATTCCTGATAGTTTTGGCAGTACCTGTGGAGGTGACAAAAAATAGTTTGTTACATGAAAAACTAACGTGAAGCAAGCTGACAGAATGAAAGAATGGAAAGCAATGGCAAAATCTAAACAAACTTTTACCTTTCCGGCTTTTCCCTTCTACTATATATTTTGGTCATTTAGTGCTCATGATGGTTCACATTTCACACTAATAATTAGCACTATATAGAAGGTAGCAAAAGACACGATTCTTCTTCTGGTTGTTGTGTCCACCTACTTATTCTTTCACGCGCATTGCTGTAAATAGTGACTTGACACTACATAAAAACAGGTCTAAAGAGGCGGTCGCTAAAACCACCCCTAAAGAGTGTTTTTAGCGGCGTTTTGCACAAAACGCCCCTAAAGGTGGTACCTTTAGCGGCGGTCACTGACCGCGGCTATAGACCCCCTTTAGCAGCGTTTGACACAAGACGCAGCTAAAGGAAAACGCTGCTAAAGGTGGTACCTTTAGCGGGCCACCTTTAGCGGCGGTCATTGACCGAGGCTATAGACCCACCTTTACCTGCGTTTTGCACAAAACGCCGCTAAAGGTACCTTTAGCGGCGGTCTTTATGGCGGCAGTCATTGACCGCCGCTGTAATAGACCCCCCTTTAGCGCCGGTCACTGACCGCCGCCATAGACCCCCCTGTAGCAGCGTTTGCGACACAAACGCTGCAATTTATATATGTGAAAAAAATTATTTTTAATTATAAATTATTATATTTTAATAATTATTTTATTCCTTTAAATATATATTTTTATTTTGTGATGTATTTGAAAATAAAAAGTATTTTAAAGGACATACTTAATAAAATATGGAATTAGAAAGAGTGTTATGAACATTGAAGTTGTTATATGGAATTAAAAATAAGTTATGAAAGTTATGTCTATGATTGTTATGGTAAATGTATTTTTATTTACTAAATCTAGGTAGTTTAGACATCTATTATCATAAGCTTATAATGAGTATATATATTTGTAATAATTAGTTATATAATAATATTTAATACTCATGAAAAACTCTATTCATCATGTCCATGAATACAGCTGGTGCATTAGTTAATCCGAATGACATTACTAAAAACTCACAATGGCCATACCGAGTTCGAATTGCAGTTTTCGAAATATCCTCCGCCTTAATCTTTAATTGGTGATAACCCGAACGAACATCGATCTTAGAAAAGACTTGAGCTCCCTGTAACTGATCAAAAGGATCATCGTTTCGAGGCAATGGGTATCTATTCTTAATCGTGACTCAATTAAGTTCTCGGTAATCGATGCACGTCCGAAACAATACATCCTTTTTCTTCACAAACAAAATCGATGCTCCCCAAGGTGACACACTGGGTCTTATGAAACCTTTGTCTAACAATTATTGTAGTTGCTATGTGAGACCCCGTTTATCTCTTTTGTTATTTTTTATGTATTAGCTTTAATTTAAATTATGGGGCCATATTTTTGGCCAATTTATGACCTAAGCTTTATGTTAAGGTACATTAACTAATATGAGATTTTATTTCATAAATTTTTCCTTAAATAATTTTCTTTTCATTATGGAAGTTTTGTGCAAGTTTAATTTTATTTCCCTAAGAGCCGAAACTTGCAAGGTAAGTTTCTCTTATGGATTTATATTTTTCATTTGCTTAGTATATTTCATAATCCATGAAATTAAATTATGATTAAAGATTTATATATATATTGGCCGAAAATAATTAAATGGAAAAATCATGAATTTCTTTTAAGTATTTGAATATTTTTGTGTGTCTTTATTAGGTAGCATATATCATCATTATGTGGCTTAAATTAGTAGTTTGAATTATCATTAGAAATATTAGATGATAAGCTACTAGGCATATGATAAGTTTTAAGAGAGTTTAAAATGATAAGCACACTTGCTTATCATAGTGATAAGCTAGAGAACTTTTTATATAATAGGTTGTTGTGGCTATCGTAGAGATAGGCTAGAACCATTATCTTGAGATAAGTTGTCATGCTTATAAGATGATAAGCTATGCAATTGAACTAGATAAGCTAGAAAGCTTATAGGAGATAAGTTAGGTGACAAAAGCAACTAAGTTGAAAGTTAGGTGAGAAAGTAACTAAGTTAGTTGTATTTTAACCAAACAACATAAATGAGATTTGAAGACAAGGCCATTCACGTGAAGATGCAAGGAGGAGTGAAAAGTCATAAAGGAGAGAAAATGAGCAATTAAGTGACAAGACAAGACAAAAGAAGAGAAAAGCTAAGCAATGGGTGTTCACGTGAAAGCTAAGCCAAAAAGGAGAGAAAATGAAATGGAATGGCAAGGGAGTTCACATGGGAGGCTAGGCTTGAGGGGACAAAGAGATAAGGAGAGAGAAAGTAAAAGAAAAAGGAGTGAAAAGACCATGTATTGGTCGGCCAAAACTCACCAAAATTCACCCCCCCTTTTTCTTCTTTCTTTCTTTCCCTCTTGTTCTTTTCAACATCTCTTGTCATTGTCATTGCCATAAATGAATCTTGGGAGACTCAATTGCTTTCTATGAATTCACCCCACCCTTGGCATTTCAACTTCACACTTCATTTGCTTCCCTTGGCCGAATATCACCCTTCCATTGCAACTCTCTGTCTCTTTTTTCTATCTTGACCGAATCTTCCCCTTTGAGCTTAAGCCTTGTTCTTTTCTTCTTGCAACCAAATCACTCCTCTAAAGTTCTAAGTTTGTTTCTCTTCTTTAGGCGACCAAATCCCCCCTTTGTGCAACTCATTTCTCCTCTTGGAAATTTCTATTCACCTAGCCATTTTCCCTTGTTGAAATCTAGCTCACTTTCCTAGAACTAAATCATTTCAAGTTTCAAGCATTGCCTTGTTTTTATTTTCCCCACCATAAAACCTATCTTAGCACCTTATATCAGCCTTGGAACCATTCCAAAAGGGTGAACCAAAAGTTTGGGTTAAGGAAGGATCTTGGTGAAAATCGGGTGACTAGTGGAAGGTAGAGGTAGGCTTGATTTCACATGATGTTTTTGCTTAAGTTCTTTATAAGTTCTGACCTAAGGTGTTTTACTATGCTAGGTACACTCCTTTTGTCAAAGCTTGTGTTCAATCGTCAAGGTGAGGCCAAAAATGGTTGTTAGTGTTAAGTATTGATGGTTGGCCGAATGTCTCTTGGTTGGATCTTGAGTTGGTGCTTTGATTTTTGTTAGATCTTGAGTTTAGAAGACCAACCCTAAGTTGTGATGTTAGATCTGGCCATATAAGCATGAGATCCGAACTTGAACGTTAGAAAAATATAAAGGAGTGAACAATGCATGCTAGCTTGGTCTTAAATGCAAAAGGAATGCATGTTGCAAGTTTTGGCATGAAGGGTTGTGTTGGTTGGTGTTGGCCGAACCTTGTATGCCTTGGATTTTCAAATATAACTTTGTTAAGTATTGATTTGATGAATGGCCATGATATATGTAAGTTTAGTAAACATATGCATGTAAGTTAGTCTTGAAATGTAGAAGTTTGCATGCAAATCGAAAGAACCAAGGAAAACCTAATTATTCTATGAAAATGGGTGTTGGCCGAATGTGATGTTGTGCTAGATCTTGAAGTTGTTTTGTGATTTGTAGATCCTAGGTTGTGAATCTGAAAATGGAGGATGGGAACACCATTGGAGAAGAAAATTTAGACAATGAATACTTAAAATGGAGCGTGGCCGAATGACCAAGTAGAGAAACCCTAATAGCAACCCTATAACAATAAGACTATATTTACTTGTGATGGATAAAGGAAATTAGGGTTATGGCCAAATGGATTAAGGATTTAATTAGGTTGGTTTAAAGTTGACCGAAACCTATGATGAGCAAAATGAAGTTAAATTGTAATGGTATGAATATCCAAGCCAAGAATTAAAGAACCTTGATCATATGAGGAGAAAATATAAAAACTCTAATCAAGGTTAATGTCTCGGGTTGCATAGAGATCTAATGTCCAAGCCAAGAGTTAATTATGATTAAGGTTAGTATGATTAAGGTTAGTGATTGATTAATGTAAATATTTAATTGAATACATGAAATAAAGGAAGATTAAGATTTAATTCTAGAGCAATTAGTTGCTGATAAGAGTCCTAAACAAGAATAGAAATATATTGCAATAGAAATTAAGTAATTAAATAACCTAAGCTTAATTAGTAGAAAGTAAAAGATTAAATAAGATATTAAGTGGTTAAAAGAATTAAGGCAATGTATAAATCTACAATATCGAAATAAATAAACATATACAGTTGCTGTTTGAAACCGTTGCGATGGACGGGGGGAGTTCAAGGTTAAGAGGTGAACAAGAGGTTCAATTGGACTAAGAGAAATTCAGCAACTATATTATATCGTTAAGATTAAGTTAAGTGCTTAATTATCACTATTCCTTCCTTAGTGGATTTCACGATAGGTTTCCTCGAATAGTTCATAGAACCGAGCGTGCTGATATACTTTCACGTAAACTTAGTATATTAAGAATCCAACCTATTCTTTGTAGGCAAAGAGCCAAGTGAGATCTAAGGAGATTTGCAAGTAGTATTGTAAGTGAATTCTAACCCGATTTGGAAAACTGGAATGATACACTGCATGTTTTATTGTGCATGGCAAAGTATTTTAATACAAGTGACATGTATTGTGCACAAAGAATGTTTCAAGTACGCATGATGTTTCGAACATGTCATAGCATGATCATTTGCATTAACGCATGAACAACGTTTTGATGCAAATGAAATTACAATGTTTTCAAGTGTGGTATGGCATGTTCATTGCATAGAAACATGAAAGGTTGTTTTATGTGAATGGAAAGAGTATGTATGTTATGAGACTTGATTTGAGGCTTTGGTCGGATCCGTACCAAGTTAAGTGAGGTTCATCATCCATACCGAGGAACGTTGATCGAGAAGGATGGATGGATGAAACCTAGGACGCCCATACTGAGGGACGTTGATCGAGAAGGTTGGGTAAGTCCTTGAGGTATGTGCAACCACACCGAGGAACGTTGCTTGAGAAGGTGTGGCACCTCCAAGGGTCGTGTCTAGCCATCAGGCCTGGGGCCACTTCAAAGGCTAGCTCGACCAGATGAAATGTCTCAAAGGGTAAGGGAGACGATTCCGATGGGAACGCACAACCCTGACTTCATGGGGTCAAATGGAGCGAGCCCACAGTAAGAGATGAAATGAATTTGAAAGGGCCAAGAGTGGCAAGAGATTTTAGTGCATGGCATGTGCATCACGGAGCATGCATATGCATCATGGTTTATGCACTAACTCATGATTTCCAGTTATGCATTTCTTCTCTTATCGCTACAGTGCATTGAAGTAAGTATGTTTTAAAGCCATGTTTTATCAAAGCTCATGTTTCAAACTGATGTTCCTTACTGAGTCTTTCGACTCACAGTTTTTAATTGTATCATTCCAGATCCACAAGAAAATCGTAGAGTAGAGGATTATCTCACGTAGAAATCCTAGAAGTTTGTGAGTCGGAGTCGGAGTTGGTAAACTCCGAGTGAGTGCTTGTTCTAATTTGAGAGGCAGCATGTTGCCCTAGATGGTATTTGTATAAGTTTGCGAACAAGATGCAATGTAAAGACTTTTCTGAATTTTAATCTGTTTACCGAGGGGTTATGTTCATTGAGCTTATATCTCAGCCAACATGTGGATCTTGAGCGAGTCTTCCGCTGTGTATAAACTTCCGCTGTAAGAGTTAGTGTCAGCGTTGGAGTGTTCCCGGGGAATGCTCGCGGCTGTCACGGTCCCTGCGGGATGGCGTTCGGGGCGTGACATGCTCCTTAAGTTCCAACAACTCTGACGGTGCCATTCTATAAGGTGCCTTAGAGACTGGTGTTGTTCCAAGGAGTAGATCAATAAAAAGTTCAATCTCACGATCTGACAAATTTAAATTCTGAGCTTTCTAGGGGTCTAAAAATAACTTCCTTGCTTCGACAATCAATACTCGCATAATAAGATGCTAGCCAAGCCAACCCTAGGATAATATCAAATCCATGCATGCTCAAAACAACTAGATCTGTCGAAAGCACTCTCCCGTCTATACTTTTTGGAAAACCTCTAATCACCTTCTTACATACGATAGAACTCCCAGACGCACTAGGTACTGCCAAATTTTTCTCTAATGGTTGAGTCTTAACTCCACATGTTCTAAGATAACTATTGGCCACAAAAGAGTGGGTTGCCCCAGAGTCAAATAGAGTATTCGCCTTCCTAGTAAACATAGGGATTGGAACCTTGTGGTGCATTTCTCTTCCTCTGTTCATAAGCTTTTTTACTTCTCTTCAGACTTCCCTCTATAATTGTTGCCTTGTCAACAAGCTCGCTAAAATTCTTCACTTCAAACCCAATGATCCATCATAAATCCTCGAGTTAAGGCAAGCAGCTGCACTACTCAAACGTACAACCCTCTGTATTAACACTTTGGTTCCTGCCCCTAGCATTCTAAACAATCCCAACTATAACTTATTGCGCTACCCCATGTAACACTCCAGCAGTGTTCAAGTTGGCTCCCACATTGTCCTCTTCGGCCTGACCCGAGTTTTCACCATTATTCAAATTATTCGGATTTCGATAGTGACGACGTGGGGCCATCCTAAAATATTCATTAATGTTCAAAATTTCTTATCAAAATATAATTAAACAATTATAGCAAACAATTTCAAACAAACAACAACCTAGTCTACCCGATCCTATCCTCAAAACTCTCAATCCAAACCTATTTCTCTTTTATTGTCTACAGAACCTAATAACCCGGTTCCTCTGATATCAAACTGTCACGCCCCAAACCTCAAAGGCTAGAGGGTGACTTACTTGCAATAAACAATTAGACTTTTGATTTAAAACATATATAATAATAAATGCGGAATAAAATTTATTTAAAAATTTCAATAAATCTCTCTTACTAAAATTTAAAAGAAACTCTTTCAACACACAAAGACAAATCTAAACATGTTTAGACTCATACTAGAGCCAACCATTTATTCTAATAATCACTCAGCTACCCGCCCAAATGTCATCTAATCCAGACTGTCAACACGCTCCTGATCAACATCTGAAAATAAGGAAAACAATAGGGGGTGAGTTCGACAACTCAGTAAGCAACATCATTATGTTAGTGTGTAACCCATGAGCCACACTGTAACAGTAAGAGATAAAATATTTAAATCTTTCTAAACTATTGAAAGTTGTTTTTGAAAATTTCAATAAAACATTTTTATCAATAAAGCAGTTTTATCTATATAATATAATACTATAGAAAATCATTTTTATCTATATAAGAAAATCTCTTTAGCAATAACTATGGGTCACGTTTACCCCCGTGACAGGGTTGTGCAGTTGCTACCTAGTTTGGGGATCAACCAAACTAAGCCAATACTATGGGTAGAATCTTCCTTACTAAGGCTTGACCATGTCCAAGTGTGCACTCGGTAAGAATCTACAAAAGAAGCCACTCCGTTTTCAGAATGGGTGCACTCAATGGGTTGCAATTGGTACCAATGCACTGTCTCTGTAACTCTGGGCCTCAGGGTTTGAAAATACATATCATAAAATATACATCACTTTGAACTTTGCATCTTTCTCTTCTTTTCATGAAATACATGCATAAATCTTGAATAACAATAAATACCAAAAACTTTGATTTCAATCAATGAAAAAATCATGAAATATCATGCACAAATCTTGAATAACAATAAATATCAAAAAGCTTTGTTTTAAATATTGAAAACATCATGAAATATCATTGGACATAAAAATAGGCTCATGTTTACACATTTCATGTTATAACTTTTGAAAATTTAATCATAAACTAATACACATAAAACTCCGATGGATTTCATTAAATCATGCAATTTCTCAAATATCACATCGGTCTTTTTGGAAAAGCTGGCATAATAACCCCGCTTACCTGGATCTTCAAGCAAATAAGCCTCTGACTTAGCACCTATCAATACAAAATTTAACGTATTATAATACGCTCAAACGGAAACACAAATGAAACTCTAAATCTGCCCAACAGGATTAGATCCGAAATTCATTGGTCAGATTCTACATTATATCTTACCTATCTCGGATTTCCCTAAAATTCTCCAGTTACACTATGTTCTTCCCTAGGATGTTAGCTATACACCTGTAAAATTTCATATCCAAATTCCTTGTACAACTCATTCAATAAAATCGACATTTACCTCTGTTCACGGAGTCAAACTATACCCTGAATAATTCGGTACTCATCACTTCCAAAATTCATAAAGATCTATTATGATATCCAAAAATCGCGAACCTTATACCAAAGATTTATATATGGGTTATACACATACTCATAAAATGTCATGTAGAAATTCGAATCCTAGCTATGTCATCCGGTTCAAAATGTCAATCTGTATCAATGAATCTTTCTCAGCAATTCCAATTTCTCTAAGCCTAACTTCCGGATTTTCAAAACCATACCAATACATCTCCAAAAATTACGAAACTTTAACTCGTTCCTCCTGCAGAGATCTAGTACACAATATCTAAGAATCAGAATGTTGCGATGCCTAAAGTCGAATATAAAAATATAATTTGATCTACTACTCAGATCAAGAACCTGAATTTTCCGTAAACAAATCTTGAACCCAAATCTCAATTACTCTAAGAAACCCATTAAAAATATTTCGAAAATATTGAAATAATTAGGGATAGATCTAGACACCCTATGGTTTGATCTCTCATAAAAAGAATACAATTATAATATCAAGAAATTTGAAATACCTGAAGTTGCTTCAAGAAATTAAAACCAATGTGTAAATCTATATATAGACTCACACTAGTAATAGACTCCCTTTTGAACTGTAAAACCTATAAACTTTAAATAATCATAAATCTTTCAGATTTTAAAAAGGTTTGACTAGGTCAAAGATAAAAATTCAACTATTTTAAATGAATTAAACTCAAATTTCAAATTTTAAAAAGGATTCAATTTTTCGAAACCCTAAGTACTAATCTTTGTGTGTGCATGTGTTTGTTCATCTGTAGAATATGGGAGAAACCAGGGAGAACGATGGGTACGAGGAAGAGCTTGTAGACTACGACGATGAAGAAGCCCATGCCCCGACCTCTGCGCTCAAAGTTAATAGCGAAGCCGCCAAGAAGTGAGTCAATTAGTCCTTGGAACTTTTCATTTCGATGCAGAATTCTTTTACCAGTTTGGTTAATTTGGTGCAAAATGATAAAATATTTGCCCATCGTTTGTGTTGTTGGGATAAGACTGAACAAATTCCGCTCGTTTTTTGCATGGAAAAGATAAAAAGGACCTACTTATTTTGCAGCCAGAGCTATGTTGGAATTCATAGCTCCGGATTCAGAGACTTCCTTTTGAAGCCAGAGCTTCTTCGAGCTATTATGGACTCGGGATTTGTTTGCCTTATGAGTTATTCATTTGCCACATGGAAAGTTCCCTCTTGTGTTTAGCTTGCTTTATGTGTTCAATAGGCCCAGTGTATCCGGGTCTTGAGTTTCTGTGGATGATTTCCCTAATTGCATGTTGATGAAGCATTCCTTTCTTTGGTAGTCATAGATGTTTATGTGGTCCCTGATATTGTAGTTAGTCTCCCTGTGAATCTAATTGGTGATAATAAATTGTTTTGTTCTGCAAGGAAATAATCTTTTGTACTACACTGTTCACTGTAGAATATTTTTCAATTGCAATTGTTTTCTGATTGTGATAATTTAATGTGCTTAGAAGTTGCTAAAGATATTAATGGTTTTTATGTTTTGCATCTTGCCATTTGTTTCTTTTATCTGGTTTGCATTTTTATTGTTATTATTCTTGTCGTGTTATGTTTTTTTAGTGGAAGATCATTTGCCTTCGCTTTTGAGTTGCAATTCTCTAGGCTCTGCATGCAGATATAGTAAATCCATGGAAAACATAACACTTTGAAAAATTTTAAATAGATCTGTAGAAATAAAGTCTTAGCTCTATGTTAGGGATCTTTCGTATCCCAGAACCCTTCCAACTCTCTGGTATATCTCTGAAGGGCAACAACTTTGTCCTTTCTTCATAGATTATCTTCTATATGGTGTCCTTCCAACTTTTTTTCCTCAGTTATGTAGGTTTTGGCTGATAGCGATGGATTCCCTTGCCGGTTGGTGAAAGGATAGCAATACACAGGTTCTGATGATGTGGCAATGAACTTTGTAAAGATTGATGAGGGAAGGTAACTGATATTACTATACGATTTTTGTTTTTTGGTGATGGAGTCGAGTCAGCTAGGTTATTCAAGGCTATCTATTTTCTGTTCCTTGAAGCATTTTCTGGTTAATTCACATATGAGGTGTTCTATTTATTCTTTCTTACTCATAGTTAGTTTCTAATGCATGTGATGCTTTTTTTTTTTGCCTTCTTGGCTAATGCATATGATGTTGTTAGACCATAGTTCTAGTATTAACTCTGTGCCTATATATTGGTGTTTTGGGATTCCAGTTGCATGTGTAGTTCCATTTTTTGTTTTATTTCTGCTTGGCTAGTTATTGTTGTTATTTTTATATGCTCATTTTGGGGTTTCAAAGACTTGTATGCAACTGAAATGTGGAAAATTTGGATTTCAGGGAGTATATTGTTAATCTAATGGCAGATCCCGGTACACTTATTCTCTCTGATACAGCTGGTTCACATATAGAGTATGAATAATCTTTCTATTCTGGAAGTCCTTTGTCTAGAGATATTGACTCCTCTCATATGGCCTCTTCAAGTTTTTCCTGGCTTAGAAAATGTTGAAGTTGTCTATGCTCCTTTTTCATGAAATTGGTCTTCTTCTTTCCTATTCTTGTGGAAGAAAAGAATGAAGAAAAAGGTGTGGGATAAGTTTTTTTATTTATGTAGCTTTCTTGACTATCATAGATATAAAGCAGTCAAATTCATTACATTTCAAGCCTTTCAAACCCTTGGCTAATTATTCAGCTATCCTGGATCAAATTTAGTATCTCATTTCTATTAAAGACCATCAAGCTGCTATGACACTATCAAAAAGGAGGAAGCGGTTGCCATCCACCATCATCTGTAACAAATATCTATGCAAGCTTCATTTGTATGACATCATTAGATAATCTGTGCAAGCTTCAGTTTATGTTGAACCAGTACAACTGAAGCAGCTTTCTATGATGTGGTGAAAGACCATTTCTATATTGTTTCACCTATCAATATACCCTGTAAGATACAAAAACTAGGCTATTTGGAATTGCAGGTACTGGTTTGGGTATTAATTGTCATTTGGTTTGAGTATTAAGATATTTTTCTCTGCCACATGCAGGTACTGGTTTCAGACTCCAGAGGGATGATTAATAAAATAAATGGTGGAAATTTTGGGCGAATCGTTCAGCATAGGAAAAAGGGGAGACAACTTGGTTACACCAAAAAGAAAGAGGAAAGACATTTTCGGCGAGTATGAAAGCAATGATCATATGAAGCGCAAAGCTAGCGAGATTGAGAAAAGCAAGGTTTTAAGAACATGTCCAATAGATATTCTTTTAAAGCTTGTAATTACACCTTATTAAAGTGTATTCCTAATTTCTAAAGATTCTTGTTTTTGTTGTAAAATATTAGTAATCAATAATGAAGTATATTTTGTTTTATTATCCTTGGTCTTTAAATTTTTACATCCAATGAATTATGATTATTAAAATAAATTTGTATACCGATTAAAAAAACATGTATAGAAAAATATAGGAAAATTTTAGTGGTGGTTTGGAAGAAAAAAAAAGAGCAGCAAACCTATAGCGGCGGTCACTGATCGCTGCTATAGGTGGCACTTGACCGCTGCTATAGGGCTATAGCGGCGGTCATATCGGGTCTCTAGCAGCGGTACCGGCGCTATAGACCCGAGGTCTTCACCAACAATCACCCGAACCGCCGTCATAGACCTATGCTGACGGAGCTATATTGGCGGTCGCGACCGCCGCTAAAAAATTGCTTCTATAGGTTATAGCAGCAGTTTCCGACCGCTGCTACAGGCCGTTTTTTTGTAGTGTGAGTTTCCTTAAAAGAAATCACACTAGAAAACATAAAAGACAAATTCTGTTGGAAGGCAAAGTAGTACTATATAGAAGGTAGCAGAAGACACAATTATTATTCTGGTTGTTGTGTCCACCTACTTATTCTTTCACACACATCGCTGCAAATATTGACTTGAGTCTCCTAATAAGAAATCACACCAGAAAACATAAAGACAAATTCAGTTGGAAGAGAAAGTAGTACAAAAGCCCCCCTTTTGGCCTGAAACACATGCGCACACCATTTTGCAAAGTTAGTCGTGTAAAAAAAGAGGAAGGCAATGGTGAGGGTTTTGAACCCTTCGGCCATGCGAGAAATCTCTCCCATGAGCCATTTTTCTTTTAGCTTCCATTTTTCTCTTAGTCTCTATCACCCTAGCATGTTTGATATAGGTTTATTTCAACCCTTCAAGTGCTCTAGCCGAAATATTCAAGGTAAGGGATAGTTTGTAGTTTTTCTTGTGGAGTTGGCTAGGATAGAGAAAATAGAGTGATTGCATGTTAGATCCATGAGTTTTCGTCAAAAATGAGTTGCTACATGTTTGAATCCATAAACTTATTGGATATTTGAGAGCCTATATTGTTGCTTGTGAGTTTTGATGGAAAAAGTATATGCGATGCACCATTTCTTTGCACCTCATGTTAAATGTATTGTTGACATGTATAAAGAGAGACTTGGTGGAATGTAAGACAAGGCCAGTGGCTAAAAAGATACTGTAATGGGGTAAAGGGGCATGATTTGGTGTTGAAATGAAAAGGGGTGCTTTTCATGTTGAATTATGCTCTTGTTGAAGTCTTATTTGTTTTTTTAATGAATAGTTGTGTTAGATGATGCTTGCTTTGAATTTGAGGATATAAACATGTGTATGAGTTAATGTTGGACAAGAAACCTTGGATAAAAACATGGAAAAGGAGCTGATAGAAGGAAGAAAAGAAACATGCAAACACTTAGGCACCATTTTACGTGATACCCGGTAGCTTAGAACATGCTTTTATGTACAACAATGTTCAAGCATAGCCATCACGATGATGCTAATTCACAATATTCAAGTAAGCCAACAACTCCCACACACGACATGTCCCTAGTTATCCTCTTGGACAACTATAACCAGAGCGGTCTTGGCAGCTTGCATATGTTGTCTCCGAGAAGGTTCAATGTTGAAAACGATCAGTGGGACGTAGAAGAGTTACCATCCCCGAGGAGGGGAAGCGAAGTCGATGACAAGACTCAAGAATTGAATCAGGAGTTAGAGCATGGGAGGCCAACTGAGAGACAGTCTCATCAGTCGTACAATTGCCTCGAGCACCTAGATCCATTCCTCAACAACATGAAACATATATTAGTTTGTCGGATTTCACCTTTCACGAACGATAAGCCCGTACGTGGAGATTCCCATGTGTCCACACCATCTTGGCTGGAGGAGATTTTCAGTGCTTTAATGATGTGTTATCTTTTCCATCTTAACATGAAAGCTCTTACAATAAAAAATATAATAATTTAAGTGCATGTCATGGTGTTGAATGCAATTATATAGCTTAATGAACTTGAGAGAGAATAAATACAATTGAATACTCTCGTTTGAATAGTGGACTGACAACCATCTATTTGAAAAATACTCCAAAGCTATTTTATCATTTGTTATCATCAAAATCGATTAAATAGCTCAAAGAACCTTGTGCTAACAGTCCCCTAATACTCAAGGCCCATGCTTGAGTGAGAAAATTTGAAAATGAAGGCATTATTCTCGATATCCTCTACTTCTATTCCTTCTACATTCTTCGATGAGTGCATCACTATTTCACGCAATGCCTGCTTGTTAATGATTCACTGAGATATGATTTTTCTGACTAAAACAAGATTGGTCTGCTGCTATGCTAAAACAAAATTCAAGGATTTCCTGTTCCATCGCAGGAAAAGGAAAAGAACAAATAGGGGAACGGGCAGGGAGAAAAGTGTATAAGCAGAGAGCAGGGATGAGAGAAGAGAGGAGGGAAAGAGAAGGAAATAGGATTTTTGGTAGTGTTTAGAGGAGGCAGGTACAGGGGACATAGGAGAATGGGTAGGAGAGACGAGAGACCTCTAGCGAGAGAGCAGAGACATACCTTTTCCATATATTCTGCATTTCAAGTTAGTTGAGCACCCATCTAGCTTCTTGCCAAAGAATTTGTGCTACTGGACAGCGGATAAAAAGGTACACTTCTGATTCCTCATCAATATTACATGTCTGGGTTCACTTGTCCAAAGAGGAAGGTTAATTTGGCTCTTAACAGTAAAGCACTAGCTGTTAATTTCCATAATAGCAATTTGAGTCGAGCTTGAATTTTGAAAAGACAGAGCGTAGTCCAATTGAACTGGTTAGTACTCCCTCTTTGATTAAATCTGTCAGTCTGTTCCGTCTTTTTTTATTTTAGAACAGTATCAATGCATTAAAATAGTAGACAAAATATCAGCTCGTAAGCGGGAGAGCTCAACAGTAACAACAATTTGGCTTAGAGCTACCCAATTAGCCAGAGAGTGAGCAAAATTATTTTGAGTCCTAGTGACCCATTCTTAGGAAAATGAAATATTACATGAGAAAAGAGCTTCCAGCTCTAAAATTGAGTCGAAAATAGGCCAGCTCTGTGAGGAGAGATTGTCTGAGATATCAAAGCAGAGGGCTTGGCAGTCGCTTTCAAAGATTACATCAAGTCATGATCAATAGCAATCTAACTATCAGAAGCAAAGCCTGCATCTCAGCTGTTGGCTTTTGTGCACAATCGAGATTTTGATGATTTCAATAAATGGATGAGTTTACAAAATGGACATCTTCAAAGACAAAGACAACTTGACGAAAAGAGCCAAACCTTGAAGAAAAAGGAACAAGAAGATGCAAGAAGCTTAAAATGAAGATTCAAGACCTTAGGGTATAATCTTTGTAACTCTTTATTTCATATTTGACAAGGATTTGAATCACGCACTTGCATATCTTTCAAAACATGCATAAACTGTTTTAAGTTTTTTTTGAAAGATTAAAATCTTTTTATAGGTTTCAAAACATCCCAATCAAACCTCCAAACCTTCATATACTTATGAGAAGTATGTCTTCCAAATTGGGTGTTTAAAAGTGGTCAAAAACCTTGTTTTTAAAAGAACCGGATCATGCTTAAGTTGAGGAGGTTGACCGGCTGTTCAAGCGGTCGACCGGTACTTCAACCACCTCATGTAGCGGTCGACCGGTTGGTTTTGACAAAAGAGTCGTTGAAGCTTCTAACAGTATGACCGTTGGAGTAACGGTAACTTGAAGCGGTCGATCGGTTCATGTAGCGGTCGACCGGCTCGTGTTAGCAAAAACTCCCAACGACTATAAACGGCTAGTTTTCATATGTGGCCTATAAATACACCTTCATTTCGTCTAAAATGATAACCCAACGACCACATATCATTTCTACTACTTGAGAAATATTCTAAATCTTCATATTCTATATTTCTCATAGCATTCACACAAAACACACTTTCATATCCTTGTCTTTGTGTGAATAAAGAGATAGAGCTTCCATTTTCATATCTACTCTATCAAGAGATTTTTTGTTCTTCCATCTACCTATCCAATAGAGGTGTTTCCTTTAGTGAGGTTGTTCACTAAAGAAGAAACTTTGAGAGTGTATATCTCAAGCTTGGTGAGGTTGTGAGTGGTGAGCCAGAAAAACCACTTGTGTGGGTTTGAGTGTTGAGCACGGGAGAAAACACTTGTATGGTTCACTAGCACCCGAAAGCTAGTGTGTAAAGCTATTGGAGAATAGTAGAAAACCTCAAGGCTCGGTGAAGGAGCTTGAGGGGTGGATGTAGGCGGGTTTGCCGAACCACCTAAAAATACTGTGTTTGCTTCTCTTACCCTTATCTCTACTTTTAGCACGTATTTACTCTTACTGCATATTATATACTTTTGCTAAAATAGACTTCACTTGCAAACACATCTTTGGGGGTCAATACCGAAAAGTTTTAGAAAACCAATTCATCCCCCCCTCTTGGGTTGCCTTAATCCTGAATCTAAGAATATCAATTGGTATCAGAGCTTGGTGCTCATATTTACAAGATTTAACCATCTTGAGTTAGAATGGCAACTACAAGCTTCAACACTCATGTTGAAGGGCTTTCCACTCTTAGACCACCTTTTTTGACGGAAATGATTATGCATATTGGAAAGCTAGGATGAAAATCTATCTTCAATCCATTGATTATGATTTATGGTTATGCACGTTGAATGATCCACATATTCCCACAAAGAAAGTTGGAGAGGTTGAAACCCTTAAAAACGAAAATGAATATAGTGACCTAGACAAAAAGAAAATCTCTTTAAATGCTAGAGCTATGAACATTCTTTATTGTGCTTTAGAAAGAAATGAATTTAATAGAATATCTTCTTGCACAAATGCTAAGGAAATTTGGCATGCTCTAGAAATTACTCATGAAGGAACAAGCCAAGTTAAAGAGTCAAAAATCAATATGCTTGTTCATAATTATGAATTATTTAAAATGACATTAGAGGAATCAATTACTGTCATGAATACTAGATTTACCATAATTATAAATGCTTTGAATGCACTTGGTAAATCTTATACTAACTCCGATTTGGTGAGAAAAATCCTTAGGTCACTACCAAAGGCATGGGAGGCCAAAGTGACCGCCATACAAGAAGCCAAGGATCTCACCAAGCTTCCTCTGGTTGAGCTAATTGGATCACTCATGACCCATGAGATCCAAATGCTTGAGAATGAAGATGAGAGCAAAAAGAAGATGAGGATCGCTTTCAAATCTTCAACAATGAAAGATGAGGATGACAAAGAGGAAAACATAGTCTTGATGACAAGAAAGTTCAAGAACTTCCTCAAAAACAAGAAAGGAAAGAGAAGCCTCAAATACAAGAAGACATCTTGGAAGGCTAACAATGAAAGTTCCTCCGAAGAAGAAGAAGAAGAAGATGGAGAAATAGTCAACATGTGCTTCATGACATTTGAAGATACTGATGAGGTACACTCTTCCGATGATGAGCATGCAACTTCTTATAGTGAGCTTCAAAATGCTTTTAATGATCTTTTATGTCAATTCGAACTACTAGGTTCAAAATATACTTCTTTGAAAAAGAAACTCACTTTGATTTCAAATGAAATTGATTCCTTGAAACATGAGCAATTGTTTTGAGATTTTAAACGTGTACCGTATTTTTATATGGTTTTGATGTATAATTTGGGCAACTGGACAAAATTTTGGGTAAAAAAAGATTGTTAAATTTTCGTGAAACTCAATTGAAATATTTATAACTCGAGCATACTGTGAAAATTATCCTTCCGCTGGTGATATATCTCTATGGTCGTTGTGGCCAATTTATCCTTGTGGTCTGTGTGGCCAATTTGATACCCCTCGTGGTATTTTGAGGTCTTTGTGGCCTGGAGGTCTGTGTAACCATTGATGATTTCCCTATATTGCGTGGCCTTGATATTTTTGTTATAAACTTGTATTTTTGGATTCGGTATGGCTCACAGTGTTTGATTCTGGATTTCGGTTATTGTGATAAAATTGTATTTTCCCTAACCCCAATGACTTAGTACTTACTGAGCTAGTCGTAGCTCACCCATTATTCTCATATTTTTCAGAGTTGGCAGAATTAGAGAAGTTCGAGGAGCTTCAGATAGATTTGTTGTTCGAAGGCGTGTTTTGCAAGAGTACTTTTGGATATTAATGTTGGGGAATTCAATATCGTATTATGTTGGGACATGTTTATAGATATTGGAAATATCGGATATGCTAATGTAAATTTTAGGGATTAGATTGATATTTTTGGGTTTTTTACGGTTTATGAATATTTTTCTGAGATTGTACAAAATTAGTTTTTGTAATATTGGGGCCTAGATAAATGATTATTCATGGTGAAAAACAACTTATTTTATATAGAAATCTATTTGTATGGAGTTTGGGCTCGGGACGTTACAGATGGTATCAGAGCATAGGTTTGTGATTCTGTAGACTCTTAGAAAGATTTTCATTGAAGTTTGAGCATAGGTTGTCATGTGTGGTAACTCTTTTGATTTTCAGATGGATTAATTCGATTGAAATCGGATTATAGCTTTAAATTTGGAAGAGATTCAAATCTTGATAATTCTATTACGGATAAGAGCTAAAGTTATGAGCTTGTTTTGAGGATATTGATGTTGATCTTAGTTTAGGCTTGGATATTGTATGAGTTTGGGTTTTAGGCTTGAATTCTGTTAATAAAAAAATTATGAGGTGATTTTGTATGATCAGAATGCGCAGCAGAAGCATGAATGATTTTGTGATTTAGTTTGTTAATGAATTTTTTCTTTGTGGAAGGTGCCTCAAATTTCGAGGACGAAATTTCTTTAAGGATTGGTTAAATGTTCGAGGTAAGTGGTTCTTCAATAAGATTTTAAACGTGTACCGTATTTTTATATGGTTTTGATGTATTATTTGGGGAACTGGACAAATTTTGGGTAAAAAGAGATTGTTAAATTTTCATGAAACTAGATTGAAATATTTATAACTTGAGCATACTGTGAAATTTATCCTTCCGCTGGTGATATATCTCTATGGTATTTGTTGTTAATTTGATACCTCTCGTGGTATTTGGAGGTCTTTGTGGCTTGGAGGTCTGTGTGACCTGATATTTTGAGGTCTTTGTGGCCTAGAGGTCTATGTGGCTTGGTATTTGGAGGTATGTGTGGCCTGGAGGTCTGTGTGACCATTGGTGATTTCTCTATATTGCGTGGCCTTGGATATTTTTGTTATAAACTTGTATTTTTGGATTCAGTATGGCCCACAGTGTTTGATTTTGGATTTCAGTTATTGTGTTAAATTGTCTTTTCCCCAACCCCCATTGACGTACTACTTACTGAGCTAATCGTAGCTCACCCATTATTCTCATATTTCTCAGAGTTGGCAGAATTAGAGAAGTTCGAGGAGCTTCAGATAGATTTGTTGTTCGAAGGCGTGTTTTGCAAGAGTACTTTTGGAGATTAATGTTGGGGAATTCGATATTGTATTATGTTGGGACATGTTTATAGATATTGGAAATATCGGATATGCTAATGTAAATTTTAGGGATTAGATTGATATTTTTGGGCTTTATACGGTTTATGAATATTTTTCTGAGATTGTACAAAATTAGTTTTGTAATATTACGGCCTAGATAAATGATTATTCATGGTGAAAAAAAAACTTATTTTATATAGAAATCTATTCGTATGGAGTTTGGGCTCAGGACGTTACAGATGGTATCAGAGCATAGGTTTGTGATTCCGTAGACTCTTATGAAGATTTTCATTGAAGACCGAGCATAGGTTGTGATGTGTGGTAACTCTTTTGATTTTCAGATGGATTAATTCGATTGAAATCGGATTATAGCTTTAAATTTGGAAGAGATTCAAATCTTGATCATTCTATTACGGATAAGAGCAAAAGTTATGAGCTTGTTTTGAGGATATTGATGTGAGATCCCGAATTTACTTATGTCGTTGTAAAGGAGAGAGATTTTGCTATGATTTTTCCTCAGGATGTAGGTATGTTTTAATTGGTGATTTTTGATGTAAGTGTCGACAAATTGGAGCATAGTGTCGACACATTAAACTAACACCCGAAAGTTTACCTTTTCATGTAGCCCAAAGTGAATTTTGACTAAGTGTTGTAAGTGTCGACACCTTGGGTCATAGTGTCGACACATTAGACTGACACCCGAATGTTTATATTTTTCCGGAACTCCCGTGAATTTTGACCAAGTGATGGAAGTGTCGACACCTTGAGTGATGGTGTCGACACATCCAACTGAAACCCGAGAGTTCGCCTTTTTCCAGAACTCCCTTGAATTTTGACCAAGTGAAGGAAGTGTCGACACCTTGAGTGATGGTGTCGACACATCTAACTGAAACCCGAGAGTTTACATTTTTTCCACTTTGGCTAAGTGTTGGAAGTGTCGACACCGTGAGTGATGGTGTCGACACATCTTACTAAATGTGTTGTAAGTGTCGACACCTTGAGTGATAGTGTCGACACATATAACTACATTCCGAAATTTTACGGATTGAAAATACGTGAGTTGGAATTAATGAAGAAGGGGGAGGGCAACCTTGTCTTTTCCCCAACCATTTTCACGCCTATTACTCTCTCCCCCTTTGCCGAACACTTCATTTTTCCCCTCTCTCTTCAGCCTTTTCGTTTTCTCTTGCCCTAAATCACCCACCCGAAGAAGGAAGAAGGAGAAGAAGGAAGAAGGAGAAGAAGGAGAAGGAGAAAGGAGAAGAAAAGAAGGAGGAAGAGGAGAGAAGCAAGGTACAAATCCTTGCTGGCCGAAAATCATCCTACACTCTCTCTCTCTCTCTCTCTCTCTATTTCCTTATTGTTTTCTCTTGTTGATTGGTTGTGGTTGATGGTGGGTTGTCTAAGTAGTTTTTCTCCTTGTGATTCATGGATGTTTAGTGTGGATCTATGCATGTTCAAGGTGGATCTTGTAAGTGTTTAAGTGTAGCATAGATTTTTACATGAGAACATGGGAACAAAATGGCTAGATCTGAAATGAGGGTTCAAGAGAAATTGGTTATGTGCTCTAGGTGTTTGATAAAAGGCCTAAGAGGGGATTGAAACCTAAGTTGAGCAAGTATGGCCGAATCTAGGGGTTGATGCATTAGATTGTGTATGTATGCTAGTGATATTGAGAACCACAAAGCCCTAAGTGTTAGGGATAGGTTCAGATCTGGGAAAATAGGCAAGAGGACCAATAGCGCACACTAGGTGTTTGGTAAACAGCCCAAGAGAAATGAGTACATGCAATGGTGTTAACTTGATAATTATGGAACCATGGTTTGGTTATAAACTTCGAGTTGAAGTTGTAAGTGGGAGGAAGGTGGGAGTATGGTTGCTGCTAGGAAATGTTAAGCTAGCCTTGGATGTTGGTTGTGACATGTAGAGATTCGGATTTTGGTTGTTGGAAATTTGGAGAGTTAGAAAGATTATTGTGATTACTGGAATTTACATATGCAGATTTCAAGGCTGGAATAGAAAGTGTGTTTTGATGCGTTTGTGGTTATCTCTTGATATTAAGTCCAAATTTTTCGGGGTTGGTCTTGAAATTTTTAAGTTAAGAAAGAGAGCGTTTTAAGATAACTTGCATGTGAATTAGAGGTATGACGAAAATGTTATGATATGAAAAATTAGTGTGAGGGTCTATTAAAACAGATTTCGTGTGAGTAATGTATTGATTACTCTATACGTTTAGTGAACCTATGAATAACAATAGTACGGTTCATTGTAGGTAACGAGACGTTCGATACTCAAGCAAGACCAAGGTAAGTGAAAATAGTAAGTAGCAACTTACGCTTTACAAAACTGGAATGATACACTGCATGAAGAATGTTTATGAATAATCATATCAAGCATGACATTACCTAGCACGACATGAATGCATCATGATCATTTGCATTCATTGTCCTCATGAGAAAGGAGAGATCCTATGCAAATGAAAGTACCATTTTTATGCTACCTTATGATAAGTTTTTATGACAAGTTAATTAACGAACCCAAGTCGGTCGGTACCGTACCAAGTCAAGAAGGTGCATCCATACTGAAGGACGTTTACGTGAAGGGTGGATGTCACCTAGGACACCCATACCGAAGGATGCTTGCAAGAAGGATGGGTAGTCCGGGAGGTATGTGCAATCACACTGAAGGATGCTTGCAAGAAGGTGTGAGCCTCCAAGAGTCGTGTCTAGCCACTGAAGGACATTGAGAAGGTGTGCTAGCTCGACCATATGTAAGGTCCCCAAGGGAAAAAGGGGGACAGTTCCAACGGGAACGCACAACCCTGATGCCAGGGGTAAATGGTGCTCAAGTAGCCCATAAGATTTCCCAAAGCAAGAGCTTTATAAGTAGGAATGATGTTTTCAAAAGCAAGTGCATGTGCACATGCGACATGAGGCATATACATGCATCACGACTCACAATCAGGCATGCATCGCATTATGTTTACATGACTATGATTTCAAGTTCAAGTGCATGCTTACGATTTCAAACACATGTTTTTAGCTATAATTCCTTACTGAGTCTTTCGACTCACAGTTTTAAATTGTATCATTCCAGATGATGTTACAGGGGTGGAATCTTAAGAAGAGGACCTTGAACCCTAGGAGAAGGGTTGATGAAATGTCTCTCTTGTTTGCTAACGTTAGAGAAGATTTAGCTAAATTTTTTTTTTGTAAAAGCCGGCATGAGCCACCGTGATGTGGTGGTCATGGGTTTCATTTGTCTTAGTAAGTTAATGTTTTAAACTGGTTGATATTTTGAGAATATGTTTAACTACCTTGAATTATCGATGGAAAGTATGTTCTTATGTACGTTATACGCTAGCATCATAAGGCTTCTTTTTAGCATTGAAGCATCTATGTCATTTCCGCTGCAAGTATAGTAGTAAGTACGCTTGAGCGTCCCATGCCGGGAATGCTCGCGGCTGTCATTAGCCTCGTTTAGCTAGCGTTCGGGGCGTGACAATTGATGTTGATCTTAGTTTAGGCTTGGATATTGTATGAGTTTGGGTTTTAGGCTTGAATTCTGTTAATAAAAAAATTATGAGGTGATTTTGTATGATCAGAGTGCGCAGCAGAAGCATGAATGATTTTGTGATTTAGTTTGTTAATGAATTTATTCTTTGTGGAAGGTGCTTCAAATTTCGAGGACGAAATTTCTTTTGAGGGGAGATTGTAATACCCCGTCCCGAAAAATGTTTAAGTGATTAATTTGATTTTTAAATTAAGAGATAGTACTTAATCTTGTGTTTGATTTTTGGATAGAGGTTGAATTGTATTTTTGAATTTAAAGGTGCTGAAATGGAGATGTGATCTGTATTTGAATTTAATGGTTTGAATATATATTTGATCTTGGGTTTGAATTTAAAGGAGATGTGATCAATATTTGAATTTAAAGGTTTGAATATAGATTTGATCTTGAGTTTGAATTTAAAGATTAAGACATGGATAAAGATTATTCTTATATTTGAATTTGAAAAATATGGATAAAGATCTTATGTTTGAATTTAGAGTGATGGATAGATGTATGTTTGAATTTTAAAGTTGCAGAGATTGAGCTTAATAAATAGTTGCAGAGAATGTTTATTAGAGACCAAAATTTGGATTGAGGTTGTGCTACTAGTTTCTGAGAGAGATTGTTCGTCAATTATTGAAGAAGCTTTAAGGATTGGTTAAATGTTCGAGGTAAGTGGTTCTTCAATGAGATTTTAAACGTGTACCGTATTTTCATATGGTTTTAATGTATTATTTGGGGAACTGGACAAATTTTGGGTAAAATGAGATTGTTAAATTTTCATGAAACTCAATTGAAATATTTATAACTTGAGCATACTGTGAAAATTATCCTTCCGCTGGTGATGGTGATATATCTCTATGGTCTTTGTGGCCAATTTATCCTTGTGGTTTGTGTGGCCAATTTGATACCCCTCGTGGTTTTTGGAGGTATGTGTGGCCTGATATTTTGAGGTCTTTGTGGCCTAGAGGTCTGTGTGGCCTGGAGGTCTGTGTGACCATTGGTGATTTCCCTATATTGCGTGGCCTTGGATATTTTTGTTATAAACTTGTATTTTTGGATTCGGTATGACTCACAGTGTTTGATTCTGGATTTCGGTTATTGTGATAAAATTTTCTTTTCCCCAACCCCATTGACTTACTACTTACTGAGCTAGTCGTAGCTCACCCATTATTCTCATATTTTTCAGAGTTGACAGAATTAGAGAAGTTCGAGGAGCTTCAGATAGATTTGTTGTTCGAATGCGTGTTTTGCAAGAGTACTTTTGGAGATTAATGTTGGGGAAATCGATATTGTATTATGTTGGGAGAGCTTCATATACATTGGAAATATCGGATATGCTAATGTAAATTTTAGATATTAGATTGATATTTTTGGGCTTTTTACGATTTATGAATATTTTTCTGAAATAGTACAAAATTAGTTTTGAAATATGGACCTAGATAAATAATTATACATGGTGAAAAAAAAGCTTATTTTATACAGAAATCTATTCGTATGGAGTTTGGACTCGGAGCGTTACATGGGAAGCCAGAGAGGGTGTCGAGGGTTGAGAGAAAATGTTAATGGACTGACCATGAGAGTAAAGTGACTAGTTCTATTCAAGAAGTGCCAAAAGAAATCCTTGAACTTGCTATCCAACTCCCTACACCAGTCCTTGGGGACTAAGAATGTTGACATCGAATATGAGGGCATAGTGGCTAAAACTTTGATAACTTAGCCTTCTCGTTAGCTACTGGCATTTCGCCTTCCAACCATCCATCTTCTTCTAGATTTTTCCACGAATTTCCTTAAAAGCCAATTTTCTAGATCGAGGGATGTGGAGAGGGACCCCAAGTATTTTTCTCCCTGATCAGTGCCTCGAATGCCCTGTGCTGGTTGCAAACTATTAATATACTTCTGCGATCAGTGTTTGGATTTAAAAGGAGTTGGATTCGGAGTAGTTGATGCACTGTCCAGTCCAGTTCGAGTGCTATTGAAGAACAGCTTGAATGGTGGCTGCATTTTCAGAATTTGCCTCGCTAAAAATCATAAGATCTTCAGCGAACAACAAGTGGATAATAACTGGAGCACCTTTACACACTTTCACTCTGTGGAGGGAGGGATGTTAAGCTTTCAACAAAAGTTTAGATAACATTTCTGAACAAATAATAAATAGAAACGGTGAAATATGATCTCCTTGACAGAGGCCTCTTTTAGGGGAAAAAATTCATATGGAATTCCGTTCAACAAAACAGAATAAGAAACTGATACACATTGTTTGGTCCATTGGATCAAAATATCAGAAAAACCCAAACATCCAAGGATCTCAAATAAGTAGACCCACTCCACCCGATCATAAGCTATTTCCATAACGATTTTGATTCTCATTAATCTCCCTTTGCCTTGTTTATGCTTAATCTTGTGCATGAGTTCAAGGGCTAAGATCGATTTGCATGGGAGAGATGATTTTGTGAGGAGAGGCTTGAGTGGATAGGCTAAGATTTTAGAGATAATTTTGTAAAATATATTACAAAGACAAATCGGGTGGTAGTGAGAAGCGAGGGTTAGGTTGTTTCTCTTGGGTATAAGGACAATGTTGGCGTGGTTAACAAATTTGAGGAGAAATCATGTCTCGAAATTTTTTTGAACGGCTACCACAGCATTAGATCTAACACTTTGCAATAGGTGAAAAAAATAAAGCAGTAATATCGTCCGAGCCTAGTGCTTTAGCAGCACCAATGACCCAGATGGTTTGCCATATTTCAATTTCATCAAGGATAAGGCAAAGAGAATCATTATCAGAAGGGTAATAACCAGGTTAATCAAGTTCCTAATGTCAGGGGGCACAACTGAGGATCCAGAAGTAAACAAATTTTAAAAGGAGGAACTAAGATAATTATCAATATCCTCACTAGAATTCAGCCACTGACCTAATTCAGTTTTTAGGGCTTTGGGATACAATTACGGCATCTTCTAATCATAGTAGACAGGTGGAAGTATCGTGCATTGAGCTCAGGAGTGGTAAGCCAATTCAATCTCGATTTTCTTCGCAATAACTCTTTCTCATTTTTTAATGCCTCCTGTAAATCAACTTGCAACTAGGCTTCCATTATTTCAGAATGCTGAAATGGATCAAGAGATTGGACTCGTATCAATTCAGCTTCACAGGATTTAATCCGATCTTGAATTCTTCTAGAGTGTATCGATTCCACTCTCTTAATCCAGACTTCAAACACTTCGAGCATGTTTGGCATAAGGTCTAAGTTTATGATTCAATTTCGGCTTGGGATTCAGGTTTTTTTAGCATATAAATCCCAGTTTGGCCGGCCCCAGAATCTTAGGCCTGTCTTGAAATGAAGTCAACGTCCCTTTGACAATTTTCAATTCCACTGACGTTCGTTATACAATCCCCGCTCAATGCTCATTTTTTAAAATATTTTTTTTATTAACTTTCGCTTGTCTTGCACTCTTCAACTTGCGAGATCGAAGAATAAATAAGTTTTACTTAAGTTGTCACTTTCTTGGCACTCTCTAACTCGCGTGAGCGAGTACGCAAAATTAAATTTTGTTCAGTGTCGCTTCCCTTCCGCTCTCCAACACGCGAGAGTGAAAATTAAAGAAGTTTTATTTAAGATTTTGCTTCTCTTGTGCTCTCTAACTTGCCAGTAAAAATTAAATAAGTTTTGTTTAAGTCGTAGCTTATCTTATGCTCTCTAGCTTGCCCTAGAAAAAGAAAATAATGTTTACTTTTAAGTGTCGCTTCGCTTGCCCTCTCTACCTCGTGCGAGTCAAAATTAAATACTTCTTCTCTGAATTGGTTGCTTCCCTTTAACTATTTTTTGAAGTGTAGCTGGAGAGAAAAAAAATTAAATAATTATTTTTTTATGAGTTGCTTCTCTTTTGCTCTCCAACTCGTGTGAGCAAAAGTTATATGATTTTTTTACGTATTGATCCAGTGGCGGAGCCAGAAACCCAATTAATGGGGGGTAAACTTTTTAAGGAAAAATGACAAAAAAAAAAATTTTACTATTTAATGCAAAAAAGTCTTAAGAGTATAAATAAAAAAATTAAGGACTAAAAACACTAAAAATATTGAAATACACGTACCGTACTATTTGCTGATACTGAGAGGTGACATTAAAGATTAAATTCTTGTTGTTCAAGACACCAATAAAGCATCAACTAATCACACAAATAAAAGTATTTTTAGTGCCCTATGCTCAATAAGTCCTGCTGAATTTGTTGGGATATGTAAAAAGAAAACATAACACGTAAATGAGAAAAATAAACAATTACTGTATTTCTATTATTCTTGAAAGAAACAATAGCAAAACGAAGCATATTGGAAAAAGAAGCCAAATTATCCAAAGTTCAAAAAGAATCCAGGTTCCAATGGCATAAAAATACTTCTCACCCTTGCTATAGTTTTTTTAGTGTGACAGTACTATTGAACATGGGCTTCTCAAGAGTGGAATCTCTATCAACAATAAAATAACCCGAAATTGAAATGAAGAAATACATACTTGGTAAATGATAATAGAAAAAAAAAATTGGACAAAAAGTTCAATTTTAACATCCAAATAACTATTCTACTCCCCTTACAAAATGAGAAAACAGAAAAATTGTAGTTCAAAGTGCCCATTACCTGGCTAAATTAATGGCTAAAATTTTGAAGAAATAGATTTATAACTTGATCCAAACGTCACAAATTACAATGGAAAAGAAGTTCCACCTTTAGAGAAAGACAATTAAAAACAAGTTAATCTCATGGGCTATGAAAAATCAGACCTAAACAAACAAAAGATAGATGAAAATGAGTCTTACTTCAACTTTGGATTTTCATAAATTGTGGAGAAGTCAGACATGTAAAATTAGATGATGATAGTGACAATAAAATGATATAACCAATGATTCTCTAGTAAGTAAAGATGGACACGCAGCACACTTGAATAATTGAATTATCACTTATCCAACAAGAGCACACCACCCCCTTTCTCAGTATTTGCGATATCCAAATTCTCAACCAAGTCCAACATAAAAGGCAAAAGAACAAAAAAAAAGCAGTAGTAGAATAGTGAAAACATTTATTTCAATGATTACAACACACAACGATTATCAGGACTCAGGAGAAGTATATGAAATATTCGTCGCAAAATTCACGACAACGTCGACAAGTTAATGTAGGATTTCAAGTTTTGACATAAATAAATATCTCTCTGCTTATTCTTTTAATTTGATTTGAGGTATTGGGCTGCTTGGGTTTTAAGGGGGGCGGGCTGATTAATCTAGGCAGGCAAGGGGGGCAATCATAATTTTTATTTGGCCAAGGTGGGCAAACCTAATAAAAAATAAAAAAAAAATACATGTAAAAAAAATATTTGGGGGGAGCCAACCGGGGCAATGGCCAAACGAAAATTATATAGGGGATGTCTGAGGGTGAAAATTTTGGATATCTAAATTTGAAAAATATTATAAAGTAAATATATATTATGAGAGTTGGTGAAAAAGGGAAGAGAGAGAATATTTTTAATAAATATTATAATAATAATAATAAATTATGTGATGATTTTTTTTATATTTTTGGATCTAAATTATTGTGCTAAAACAAAGACCATACTTTTTTCACTTGTTGCTTCGGTTACGCTTTCCAACTCGCGCGATCTTAATAGTTGCTTCCCTTACTCTCGCGAGTCTCTCCAACTCGCGCGATATGCTCTTCACTTGCGTGAGCGAAAAATAATTAATTATTTTGTTACGTGTCACTTCCCTTGCGCGAGGGAAACTTATATCTTTTTTTAACTTATTGCTTCCCTTGCGATCTTCAACTCGCACGAGTGAAAATTAAATACTTATTGGTTGCTTCCCTTACGCTCTCCGACTTGCGCTATACGCTTTAATTTTTCAAATATTTTTGTTTTGGTTAAGTGTAGCTTCCCTTATACTCTCCAACTTGTCCGAGCAAAAACAAATAATTGTTTTGTTACGTCTTGCGCCCCGTGTGCTCTCCAACTGGCACTAGCGAAAGTGGAATAACTTTTTTTTTTGTTAGTGTCGCTTCCCCTGTACCTCCAACTCGCGTGAGCGAAAACTAAATACTTATAATGTGTTACTTTCCTTGTGCTCTTTTGGTAGCTTCCCTTGCCCTCCAACTCGTGCTTCAACTTTTCCTTCCTACTGTGAACTTGCTTCCTCTCCAACTCGCATGAACTAGGTTGTATCTGTGTTGTAAAATTTTAGTATTGTTAAAATTTTAGGTATTAGTACATCTTACAATGCAAGCTTCTTCTTTTTTTTGCTAACATTGCTCTTGTACACTAGATTATTTTATACTGTTCTCCCTTTTATTTTCATGCCAAATTAATTTTTTTGAATCTTATATTCATTTTTATTTAGTTTTCAGCACTATTTTTGTATCTAGCGTACTTTTGTACCTTTGTACGTAAACGTACCCATACTTATTTTATAGATCTCTCTCAATTTTTTTCCACACCAAATTAATTTTTTGAATCGTATACTCATTTTTATGTAATTCTAGTGACAAAGCACTATTTTAGTAGACGCTAGCTTGTTTTGTTTCTTTTTTAAAAAAATTAAATTCTATTTATATATTTTTCAGAATTTGTAATTACAATTGTATTATGATCCATCTTCCCCTCAATTTCTCCTTCCACCACTGTCAATGCATTCATAGCACATTTGAGTCAGACAGCTTACAGCGATGCCTTACAGTGATGCTTTATCGATACTGTCAACAAATATCTTCGTCTAGTCCCTCCATTTTCCATCTGCCATCATTTTTGAAACAGATTTATTTGACCCTTCTTGTAAATTCTCATATTCTCCCCATCCTCGAATATTTACACACACTCTTCCAAGGTCATGATCCTAGGGTACATGGCTGATTTCATACCCCTTTGCCACTAATCTAATGGCCCAACTTCTTAATTTCAAAATCTATAACCTAAGTAATGGTCCCCAATTTGAGGATTTCATCACGATTTGGGTATTTCACCACATCTGAGTGCCACTACGCCCTATAGTAGACATTCGGCTATAAAGGGGAACGTCAAGAGCACCCAGACTGAGCTTCTCTGTATCTCACCAAGTCCATCCAATTCAAAGTCACCATCCACCGCTCCATTGCTCCACCACCTACCTTGCCCCCCAGCCGCCTCTCTTCCCAGTTCCTGTGCGGGTACAGTCATACCCACCTTTCCTCCACCATGAGACGTATGGTAACGCGTTCAACCACCAAGGTGAGTATCCCCTTTTGTCCATACCTCTGTATCGGCGTAGGTATAGGTCAATGAATTCTACACTGTATCAAGTACTCTTGCTGCGATGTATCCATGAATACTTGTTTGGAATTCAAAGTATTCTTTGCTTTGCACTATATCCATGCTTGTGCTTTACAAATTTGCACTATTTTTCATGATTGGCCTTGTTTTGAAAATTTTTGGGTAACTATAATAAATTGTTATACTTATTTTGTACTATTTTTTTATGACTCAAATGTATGCACCTTATGTTTTTATGCCCCTTGTGATCTTAATGTTTTGTTTACTTATTTTTGCACAACATCACCTCCACATCACTTGTCCAGCGATGGTATGTAAAGCTCCTGTAAGATTTCATTTGCTTCTATCAAGCTTGTAGTCACTAATCTTGCCTATGATAAGTTGCAGATAACTACTGATGAGAAGTGGAGTTCCGAAGTCATGCTCATATTCACACAACTACTACTGCACGCTATAAACGAATTGCAAATTACGTCAGGATCTATTCATCACAGTGAGGGGCCCATAATCACTAGACAGCTGAATAGTCTTTTGACACAAGTAAAACTATCAAGCAATGCAAGGAGAATACAAGTGAATGAAGACTGCATCCCGAGAGTTCTATGAACTTTTTATCAGAAGAAAGGTTTTGGTTGGGATGCAGTATTGAATACGATGCAAGGGTCGAAGAGACAGTGGCTGAACTATCTCGCGGTAAGGCATCTCTGGAATTTATTTATGAGAGCCAACTTTATTATTGCTTGATTACTATGAGCAAAAGCTAATACGAATATGTTTTTGTGAAGACTCACCCTATTGCGAAGCCATTTCGAAATAAGGAACTTGCAAACTATGAAATGATGGGCCTTGTGTTTGATACGAGCATGGCAAATGGTCATTTACACCACGCTTGCACAATAATCCCTATCGGTACTGATGAAGAGCACACGTTAGACGAGGAAATAGAGGGAATTGTTCTTAATTACATACCATTGGTTGCGTCCCCCCAAGCCTAACAACTAGAGTTGCACCCTACACACTCTTATATGGCGATCAGTCAGCCCAGCAACAAAAGTTATAGACTACACATCCCTCCTCCTCTACCATGCAGTCAGACCAGCAACCACAACTGTAGATGACGCAACCCTTCTCTTACCCTATGCAGTCAAGTTGGGAAAACGTGACAGCAACAATTTGTTTAGCGTTCAACACCGGAAATGAAACAAACAAGTGAAGGAGGATGAAGTGCAAACTGTCCTTCATCATTTTGTTGTTGCTATAGTGAGACGAAATGGCATCCTCGCATACTGAGTTTGCACGCAAAAAAATTCGATCAAAAGTTGTGTTGGGAGTCCGTAGGTAACTTTCTATCGGATCCTTATAGTCAATGCATTGGCCTTCTAAGACAGGTTGCGCATAAAGGGGAGCGTAAGCACTTTTCTAAAGGGGTGCAAGGCACTTAGATGTGAGTACAAGCAGAAGCTTTTCCTCTAAATGAATGAGGAGAAGAGGATGCGGTTTGAGGAACTCGAGATCTGAGTGGTATATGCTAGTTGTTATGGACGGTAGTTGGTATTGAGGGTCTACGTTTGAGCTGCTCTTGCCATTACTGTGCATGAACTGATGCGTATTGTTAAATTTGGATTTATGTTTATTTCTTGTAATCTGACAATTAATATCTACTATGATGTTATGTTGAAGGGATGTAGTTTCTTCTCGTTTATGTGTCTAAGGGTCCGTTTGTTTGGCCGTAAAACTATTGTTTTACGTAAAAAGTTTTTTATTGAAACATTTTCAAGAAAACAATTTCATTTTCAGCGTTTGGCTATTATTGTAAAATATTTTCAAGAAAATATTTTTTGATGTTTGACATACTTAATGATTTACGTATTTTCAGTGTTCATTTTTTATGAAATACACTTCACAACTTAACATGATCAGGAAAAGTTTCGAAATGAGCAAATAAAACCCAACTTGACCTAAGCTGACGAGGCTAGGGCGATTTCTGGTTAGGTCATCAGGTCTCAAGTTTTTTGAACACAGACATAAACACAAACCTCGCGCGTGTTTAAAATGAGATTGGGTTTCTTCACAGATACTTCGTTGCACAATGTCACCAAAACAAATTGCTCCTCCTCTGATTGAAAAAGGATTGAAAAAGGAGAAGCTTATGCAGTTCTAAAAGGGGAGGAAGCTTCTAAACAAGGTTTTGCACTTCGTCACATTGTGATTTGTGCAGTGGCTTAGAAATATGTGCAAAGTGGGATTTTTGTACTTGGCGTGTTGGTTTTCCTCTCAATCACTCTCCTCTTGTCGCATGTATTTTGCTTTGGAATTCCATGTAACTAGATTTATTGCCTTCATCCTTTTCCCCTAAGCCATGGATTAGTCCCCAGAACTCCCCTCTAATCTCTATAGTGAGTTAAATTCCAAATTTTCTTCTATAGAAAGATGAGCCAATTTTTACCCTTATAAAAAAAGAAACCCATATGAAAGGAAATCGATTGAAATTCTAATGAAATTTTGTTCTATAGCATGCTACATTGTAGTCCTTTTCACAATGGTCCAAAGCAGGGCTTCTTACTGGATCAACCCCAACATCAATACAGCATGCTGCATTGTACTTCTTATATCTTTACTACTTCCAACAGAACTGTCTTCTCTAATCCCAGCAAGAGTGCATTCTGAGCACCAACTAGGGGAGCCTATAATCTGTGTAATAAGAGGGAAAGAGAGAACTAAAACACCTGAAAAGCATTTAAAAAGAAACCGGGTGTGGGGGTGTGGGGAACAAGTAAATTTGAGAATATTTGATGAGCTTAAGTTGCTATTCATGTACAAAGACAGGATTCTACAATATTTGGGATGAAAGGACTGCAATAATTGAATGGTTTGGTACTCTATATCTTCGTATAAAGATTGCAGGGTTAACATGGTATTCTCAACACACAAAAAAAAGGGGTGAAGAGGATACAACAACGAGACAATCAGAAAAGGCATTTTGGTCCTTGTCAAACACACGGAAAGCCTCCTTTAGCTCCTCATCTGAATCGGTGTCCTTCATCTTCCGGGCCATCAGGTTAAGGAATTCTGGGAAATCAATGGTACCATTCCCATCAGCATCAACCTCATTAATCATGTCTTGCAGCTCTGCTTCTGTTGGGTTCTGACCCAGAGACCGCATTATTGTCCCAAGCTCTTTGGTAGTGATACAGCCTGTAGCAAAAGTTAGGCAACTATTTGAGATGATATCAAAAGAGTTAGAGCAATACATTTAACTAGCAGATATTGTGAAGCCTGACAGAGATTCATTTCCCCATATGAACATATACAATAAGGATTAGTTTTCCAATTGCTACCCTACTTTCAATTTTCTGTACTCTCACATAATTCTCCCTTTAATAAGACAGAAAAAAGTAGAGAGAACAATGACCTAAAAAACTCTAAAGTGTAATTACATCACAAACCACATACCCAAGACCAAACACAGACACATGGAAGATAGGATAAGATTCCAAGTTTAGAAGAAGAACAATTATAATACCTATGTATTATAATACTTTATTCGATTTGCTCATCCAGTCAAATCACTCTCAGAGAGATGTAGTGAAAGACATGAATTTCCTAACCGGGACAGAGAATTGCAGGGTCGAGTCTTTCGTGTGTAAAGAGTAGGAGATAAATTGTAATACCTATGTATGCTAGCTTGTCCACCTGTAAAGTCCGATGTTGCCTGCCATAAGGTATGCTTTCTAGGTTGTGGATTTGTCTCCTTAAAGAAATGGGGTCGTCTAGCCAGCTGCATCAGACAAGAACACCAATCTATAATCCCAATCTTAATTACATAGCACCGATAATGATAATAACTCAATGACAATGACAATGTCAAACATTAATTACCACAACATCCAAAGTCCCCAGTCCATCATCTGGATAATTTGCTTTGATAGCCACAATATCTGACCACTGGATTTCAATCTTATTTTTAAGACTACCATCAAGAACCTCCCACACAAGCTTATGCTTCGCATAGTAACATTTTGCCACCAAGTCTCCTTCATACCTCGACTTATACTACAATCACACAGAACCTTAAAGTCAACAACAAGCACAAAGTAATCCAAAAAATAAAGCACTGTAGGTAAGCTTTCCAATCATAATTGAGACCAATATACCTCCCACGACCCAATTCTTAGAACGGAAGTTGGAAAATTAGAAGCCTTGAGCTTATCACTGGAGCCCTTGTGATCTTTTTTGCCCAGGGTAGCTAATTTGGAAACATTTTCTTGGGAGAGCCTCATCTGAATCAAATCCAACAGGGATGGACTCTTTCGGAGACGCAAACCAAGTGGGCTTGGCTCATCCAAGGGATTATACATGTAGGGTGGGGTGGCTACGGCGGCAGGTCCTGAATTCCACTGCTGCGGAAAAACAATACAACGGAATAAACAATTCGGCCTACCAAAGGAAAATCTTTATGCCTCTCTCTAGTTGGTGAGGAAGTAGACAGTAGATTTATGAGCGAGCTGCAGAGAGACGAGTTCGACAGAGAGCGAAAGAGAAGAAGAAAATGCGAACAGCAACTGCAAGATAGCGAAAGAGAAGAAGAAATTTGAAGTTCTTACAGTGAATCGCGTAGACAGGAGAGATCCCAACTACAGCTCCGAATCTAAGGCTTTTCGTGTTTCTTGATTTGGAGATCGATGAGCTTGAGTGGGCGAGAGGGAGAGGGAGAGAGAGAGAAGCAGTGAGTGAGAGAGAGAGAGGGAGAAGAAAACTGTCTGAAAACGTCGGGTTGTGGTGTGGGCCTGTGGGGGTGGGGTGAGAGCTGGAAATGTCGGAGAAAGGAAGTAAAAAAATGAAGTTCGGTTTCCGAAGAATCTGAGGTTAGTTTATTTTCCGGAAAAGAAGAGAAGTTTTCCGTTGACTTTAAATGATTTTCAGTTGACTCATTTTCAATTATATCTCAAATACCGGAAAGCAAGTAAAATACTTTATTGATTTTATTATGCAGTTAAACAAACAGACCCTAAGTTTGAGTTTGATTTTGTCAACACAGAATTTGAGTCGGTTATTCTTTACTTGACATTAACATTTTCCTAAAGTAATTGACGCTAGTAGCACCACTTGTCTAGAAACAATCATTTAACTGCAACAAACTCTCTACTGAGGAAAAAATATTTCAAGCTTAAAATGCAAGCCACATTATCTTGTAAGATATTATTTGTAATGAAACATATAAAAGTGAAACATACATAAATACACACATATATATATATCACATAAAAGCAGAATACTTACAACTACTTTTAACGAGCAATCTCATTACGTCATCAATAAAAAGTATGATTACCACTCATGAAATGACAGATACAAAAACATGAGGTCGAAATAAACTACATATACATGAATGAGCGGAACTACATAGGGATAATGGGGCCGTCCCCTATCGTCGAAAAATTTGTAAAAAAAAATTTCTAAGTGCAAAGCCCAGCCCAGCCCAACCCGCCCCCAGGCCCCCACTAGGTGCCAGCCCCCAACTGGGCGCCCGCTCGTTATTTTTTTTAAAAAAATCTCAGAGGGTGAAACGGGCGCGCTTCACCCTGGTTTAATTCCCCTCACCCCCTCAATTTCCCCCTTCTCCCCGACGCCCACCCTCTCAGCTCTCTCACTCTGCTACTGCTCGACTGCTCCGGTGCTCCTGCTCCCCACCTCTCGACGCCTGCGGCCAGCCTCCCGCCTCCCTCCGGCCAACGCCAGCCTCCCCCTCTCACTCTGCCTCTCTCTCTAGTCTCTGGCCTGCGATGCCTGCCTCTCCCGAGTCCCGACTACCCCTCAAATTCCCTCTCTGTCTCTCTCTCTACCTCTCCTCCTCCAAGGCTCCAAGTTTACCTTTTTTCTCTCTCTCTCTCCAGACTCCGGCTCTCCTCTCTCTCCAGCGGCTCTAGCCTCCAGGTAACACCGATTGTCCGATCACCATAAAATAGTTAGGTTATTTTGAATTTGTTTATTTTTTAATTTATTGAGATTATGAATTTGATTAGTGATTTGTGAATTCGATTATGTTTATATTAAAGAGATTATGAATTTGATTAGGTTATTGTGAATTTGCTTATGTTTATATTAAACATATTATGAATTATTAGGTTATTATGATTTTGATTATTTTTTTATTAAAGAGATTATGAATTTGATTAGTAATTTATGAATTTGATTATGTTTATATTAAACAGATTATGAATCTGTTAGGAATATGTGACTTTGATTATTTTTCTATTAAATAGATTATGAGTTTGATTAAGATGAATTGTAGATGATATTGTGATGAATTATTATTGATGAATAATGTGATAAATTATTGATTATTGTACATTATATTGAAATTGTGATTAGGACTAGGTTGTGAAACTGTGATTAGATTATGAAATTAGATTGACGAATTTTGTTTTGTTTTGTTTTGTTTAGATAATTGATAAGTTTTTTATAAAGAAGCCAGCAAGCGTAGGGTCGTTTAGTACTCCTAACGTGACTGCTATTTCTAAAATGATTACTAGTTCGAAAAGACCTCGTATTGAATTTAGTGAGGACGATATTGTTGCTGACCCAGAGTTACGTAAACCCATTGAAGAATATGATGTTGGGATTAGGGATCGAGTTCGTAGAGAGTATTTGATCAAAAGACCTTGTCAACCATTTGGCCATGATTTTCTCAAGAGCAATATGAGAATACAATAAGGGGTTTTATGGAATTATGGTTCAAAAATAATGAGTTGTTGGAATATAGTATAACAAAGGACGAGACGTATTGCTTGTGGTGTTATTTATTTAGGCGAGTTAGAGGAGGAAAATCCGGGGGAGATGTGTTTACATCTATGGGATTTAACAATTGAAAAAAGACAGTAGAGGTTTTTCGTGAGCATGTTAGTGACTGTAATAGTGCTCACAATGATGCTAGAGTACAATGTGAAGCATTCCAAAAATCAACGACAAAGTGTGTCGAACGTGTTATCCTCACATGGGTCCGTTGTAGAGAAAGTTTATCGCATTCATTTGACAGCGATTTTAGATTGCATTCGTCATCTGTTGGTGCAAGGATTAGCTTTTCGTGGTCATGATGAGTCTGAGAGTTCATTGAGAAAGGACAATTTTCTTGAGCTCTTGGAATGGTAGAGCTTACTTAAGAAAAAGTTTCGTCACACTAGGCCATAATGCTCCGGGAAACAACCAAATGACTTTTCCTAAAACTCAGAAGGAATTGGTCAGTGCATGTGCATCGGAGACCACACTTGCCTTCAGAATATGCAGTCTCGTAGGATCCAATTGCCACATCTCACTATCAGCAAATAGTATGGTACGTGTATTAAAATTTGTTTAGTGTTTTTAGTCCTTAATTTTTGATATTTTATCTCTAAGATATTTTTTTGCATTACGTAGTAAAAAAAAGTGTCATTTTTTCTTAGGAGTTTGACCACCTTCCATTGGATTTCTGGTTCCGCCACTGTATACATGATCGTCCCCTCAATAGTATATCCACAAAATATACCGTATCCTGCATGCCAAATCTCAAAAATAATGGTACAATCAAATGCTTAATCAGTAGTAGGCTGAGAGGAAGCATCTGCCGTTGCCATTAGCCCGAAAATAACAGCTGTATAACGCCAGTATAATGAGACAAATCCAGAAAAAGAAAGCAACACAAAATCCATCACATCTTTCCAAGCAAAGGCCAATCCTCCCTTTCTACCAATCAGAGGATGATTAATGACATTCAAAAAAACCACTACGAAGAACATTACTAATTTCACTAATTTTTAAATCCAACAGAATAAACAATCAGGACTACATCTCCCAATTGACGCCCGTAGAGTTTGAAGAAGCCTCATGGATGGAGTGGGGGTAAGGTTAGGCTCGCCACCCTAGCCATATTAAAATAAGTTTTCGCTTTGTTCTCCGTAACTTTCTCTAATACCAGTCGGGTCTTGCTTCTAAATTTTTTTAACAAGTTTCCCAATGAACTTCCTTTGAAGGACTCATCCTTGTCTTTGTGAATTTTCTTCTGAATTTTGAGAAAGGCTATGGTGTAATTGGTCTCCACTCCAAGGACACTAGAGTCTTTTATCTTATGTTCACCTCTAAATCGTTCAATGACCAGAGATCCAGACCGCACAGAGCAAGAAGAGGGGGTAGGTTGATGGGTTGGGGTTGGGATAAGAGGAAGGAATTCAAGAGAATAGGTTGAGAGGGATATTGGGCCCAATTGAGGTGAAGGAGGGCTTGGGTTACATCTTGGGCTAATTCAAGCAGAAGGGAAGGATTGGTTTGGGCTTGAGAGCATTGGGTGGATATGAAAGAAAGGTCGATGTTAGGGGGTAAGAAAAGTGGGTATGTCCTGGTGAGTCGGCTGTAGTCCCCAAAAGACTCCTAACTTAAAAGCATGTCAGAGAGGTCGTTGCAAGGAAAAGGGTAGTGGGAAAAAGCAATATGGCTAGATGGAGGGGCTGACAAGAGTGCAACATTCGTCAGGCTAAGGCAAGGACAAGGCTGAATCTCCATCCACCGAGAAGGAGCAACCACAAGGTTGGTGGAGCGACGATGGTGGAGGGTCTTGGAAGAGCAACTAACAACGAGCTGAAGGTTGATGGGGTATCAGGAATGATAAGGGGCGGACCCAAGCCCGGGGTCCACCCCTGAAAAAAAAAATCATGTATGATCCACAATTTTCATGCAATGACGCAGTACTTTAAAATTTTCATTTATGTTCCACTGTTGTTGTTCCACAATTCTTTTTTGCTTTTTAACAATTGTGTACAACTCCAGAATGTCCTTAATTACACATCAAATAGTTCTTTTTTTTTAATTATCAACACAATGACCGAGAAGGGTTTTTTTTGTCTATTTGGATAACTACATAAGCAGGACTTCTTTTCCTCCCCGTTTTCCAGTAAAACGCATATAGACTCCCTAATATCTGGGTAGATCACATTGATGGTTTGGGTTTTCAATGTTTCTTCTAATGACATCCATAGTGTGAATGTGTTTTAATCATTCACTTTCATCTCTCTTTTATAGCAAATTCCTATTTATTTCAATTACGCTCACACTTTTTTTATATAGATAATTATGCTCGCACTCAGTTCCTACATTGCTGGAAAATAAATTTTGTAGCAAATTAAATATTTACTTGTTAACTTATTGTTCTTTATGTGGATTTGTGTAGTGAAGATCAAAATCCATTGCTGGAAGCACATTTGAACTTTACCAATATACTTACTTATTTGTTGGAAGGACATTTGTGGTAGGTAATCTTCTTTTTAATTTTTTTTCATTTGTTGGAAGGCTGAATTGTGAAGGAAACCGGAGGAAGATATGTTATTTGTGTAGTAGTTTTTAGGTTGAATTGTGATGTTGTTGAGCCTAGGACAACCTTAGTTGAGCTCAATCTTAATTGTTTAAATGTTGAGATTTGGTGCCATCACTTTTTTATTATTGAAATATCTTATTTGTCATTGAAGACTGCCATTGAATTTTGTTTTGTTTGTCATTGAACTTTGCCATTGAATTAGTATGATTGAGAATTGTATGATTAATTTTGATAAATTTTTTCTTTATTTATTGGTTTTTAATTCTCATAACATTGTAGGTGACACTCGTTGGGGTTCATACTACATCATAGTACTGCGTCTCTTCACTATGTGATCAGCAATGTTGGACATTCTTGAAAACATAAATGAGGATGGTACTTGCCCAGAACAAAGAGTCATGACTAGGAGCTTGATGGATAAGATGCAAAGTTATGAATTTGCATTCACTATGCATTGGTTGAAGAAAATAATGGGAATTACTAATGATTTGTCATAGGTCCGATGATAGGTCCGACCAGCTCTGCTACATTGCGAAAATATTTTTCAGTCATGAATACCACGGGTAGTCCGTGGATTTGAATCCAAACCGGAGTTGAGTGCAACTCTATTTTACTAATGTTGACTTGCGGGTTCCATGGCTATAAAACAAGCAATTGGCCTCTAATATTCCAAGGGCCCCCTTTAAAAATTGTCCCAAATATGAGGATGGGAGAACGTAAAGATAAAGACATTGTTGCCTATATCTTCCACTTCCAAGTCGTCCACATACTTCCAAGAATGCAAAACCATGTCCCGCATTTATTTTGTTGAGAATGTGGGAAATCACTTTTCCAACCAGCGCACACGTTGGGCCAATAAAAGTACCTTTTTCATCAACTCTTCATCACAGTTGATATTCTGGGTTTTATCTATGACTGAAAGAATTTCCCGATCTAGGGTGGCTTGGTCCACAAGGGTAAGAGGGTTGGAGAAGGGCGTAGGGGTGAGCTGAAAGGCAGGGATGGAATAAAAAAGGAGTTAGATAAGGGAGAGGTATAAGAGAAAGCAAATAAGAGGGGTTAAGGAGGATAAAGGGTGAAAATAGGAGTTCATGTCATATTTGGATTTTGGGAGAGGTAAAAGAGAATAGAAGGAAGCTATAAGACTAGAGGGGAGAAGAACTAGGGTGGGAAGGTAACTACAAAGGGGTCAAGGGAAGGAAAAGGGTTAGTACAAGAAAGAGAGAGGAGAGCAAGCCGGGGTAGAAGAGAGGGGAGAGGAAGGGGAGAGCTCTAAAGAGAGCGGGTTCAGCTTTTTCTCACCCTTACCGAGTGTAACTTACATCTGAGCTAACTAAGCTGGTTTGTACGTATGCCCTGGCTCGTCCCAAGAAGGTGTCTTAGAGCATGTTCGTTTATAAAGAATCCTCAGGATTTTTTGAATCCTCAGGATTTTACAACCAAACATCATTTTTCACACCACATAAATATAACTACAACACGCATACCAATAAAGTTAACATCACATAAAAATTCTCAAAACACAAAAAATCCTCACAAAACACCTTAACCGAACACACCCTTAGTTGAAGTTGAAAGATCTATCATTTGAAGATTTTTTTATTTTTTCTAATCAAAGATGCATTAACTAATAAAATTTCTGAGACACGATTTCATCAAGAGGGCTCATAAAACTTCCAAAACAAAAAACGATAAAGCATCTAAAGTAAAGAAAACCAAAGAGTTTGGTTCTCACAACCCACGCAGCTAGGTGGCGAGCCATCTGATTTTGTCTGCGGTGCGCCCATTGAAGGCCCCATTCACTATGTCTCCTTAAGAAAGTCTTGATTCGCATATATAAATGTGCAAGGACCCTCCAGTAAGAAAATCTTGTTCATTTACTGCTCTACAGTAAAGTCACCTTTGAGCACTACATAGGTGAGATTAAGGTTCTAGGCTAACTTGCATTCCAGTAGAGTAGCCAAGAGCTCAGTGGCGTATCTAGGATATAAAATGAGCGGGGTCGAATTTCTATAGAAAAATGATTAAATTTTTTTTTCACATAATATAAAAATATCTTAAAATTACAATATCGCAAATTAAGAACTAAAAATATTAAAAATAATGAAATACACTTACTGTGCGGATAATATGTGTGACTTTGTCCCAAAAGAAAACAAATGCAGTCCTTGCCTCCAAAAGAAAACGAATGCAATCTAAAACCGTTGTTAATCAAATGCGATAAGCATTCTCTTGCTTGTGCCCATGTGAGGATAATATGTGTGACGACTCCATACTTCGCGACTTTTTTATTATAAAAAATCTATCAATTATCTAAAAAGAACAAAACAAAACAAAACAATTTAAAATGTCCATCAACATATGAGGAAAATAATTCTTAACACCCATAAATAATAATGGAGTTTGATGCCTATATGCTGAGGGAGACACAGAGAGATCGCAAAGTGAAAGAGATAGGCGTGAGTAATTTTTTTTAAAAAAAATCAGAGGGTGAAACGACTCCATTTCACTATCTGATTTTAAAAAAAATTAAGCAAACAGACCACACGAATTGGGCCAGTGGAGGCGCCCCCGCTGGCCCAGTCTCGCCCCCACTGGCCCTGGAAGCAGGCCTGGGCCAATGTGGACGGGCCTTCTTCTTAATAATAAAAAAAAATGTAAAAGATTTTTAGAGCGAATGTGCAATTCCCGTGGACAATAAGAACCTGTAGAATAAAGTTTCTTGTGAGTGAGGCCATTTCATTTCAATGTCCCTTTATTTATTTCAACAAATGCGAGTCCCACGCAAGTAAATGACAATCTATATGAATGCAGTACGAACATGGGCGAATCCAGTGGGGGAGGCCGCCCCCGCCCGCACCCCCTAGATCCGCCCATGCAAGAGCTGATGGTACTTGCATCCTCCCTCCTTACTCGACTAAAAATCATTCAGGTCATCAGCAAACATTAGATGATTCACGGAAGGAGCTCTCCTGCATACTTGAATTTTCTTAAAAGTATTATGTTGCTTAACTCTTAAAAAATGTCTCATTAGAACCTTAGAACAAATGATGAACAAAAAGGATGAGAGAGGCTCTCCTTGACAGATCCCTCTTTGGGGAACAGAAATAACCATGTGTCAGTGGCGGATGCAGGGGTAGCGAACCAGGGCAGTCGCTACCCATTGCTCCGACCAAAAAATTTTTTTACACGTGTTTTTTTTTTTTTTTTCATAAGTTAGCCTGGGCCTGATACCCATTACGCCAAAGCCAAACTCCCCCTCTTGCACGACTCTCCCTCTCAGCTCTCCCCCTCTCCTCCACCGGCGTCCGGCGACCTCTCGGCTCACTCCCTCTCAAATCCCGGACCGGTGACCGACCTCTCCTCTCAGCTCACTCCTTCTCAACCTCTCACTCTCTCTCTCTCTCTCTCTCTCTCGGGATCTCACTCTCTCTTTCTCTCTTAGCGTCGACTCCAGTGCATTGCCAACTGTCAATTTTCGCCGGCCCGCTGTGATCCAATGCTCATATAGTCTTCCAAGCAGCAGCCGCCAGTAGGTATCCTTCTCTCACCTCTCTCTCAATCTTAGCTAATTACTGATTATGAATTTGGGTGATTTGTGAATGTCAAGCAAACTCCATGTAAAATTCAAACAGATAAGGAAAAGCTTGCTAATACCAAACATTTGGTCTATTTTTTCAAATGGTTTATTAGAAACGGACTAGTGTCTTCTTCCTGAAATGATTGTTTCCCGAACTTAGTGGTTTATTGTATTTGTAGTGTAGTTACTTGTCTTCTAGAAATGATTAATTCCTACTACAAAAAAAGGACCTATAGCAGCGGACAGACCACTGTTATAGGCCAAAAAACCGCTGTTATAGGTCATTTTGGCCTATAGCAGCGGTTTTTTAACGGCTATATCTTCGTCGGGATAGATATATCGCGACGATTTTCGCAACCGCTGTGAAGACCTCAGGTCTATAGCGGCAGTTTGCCTTTTTTTTTTTTGCTTTTGCTAGCATTTTAATGCACTACTAATTTTTTTCATATATTTTCATATACATTTTTTTTAATCGGTAATACAAATTTATTTTAATAATTATAATTTATTGGATGTAAAAAATTAAAGAACAACGAGAATAAAACAAAATATACTTCATCATTGATTAATAATATCTTACAACAAACACAAGAATCTCTAAAGTAATCTAAAAAGTGATGTCTTAACATATACAAGCTTGCAAGAGTTTCCCATGGTTGCAGTGCTCCTAGCAATCTCTGGCACATTCCATAGGTACATTACCCCAGCTTTTAGCCCTGTAGCTGTGGTTCCAGCGCCACCATGATAAACCTGCATGTTTATGGCAATTTGGCTTCAGGTTATGGCTCCATGTACAGATGGAAACTTCACTATAAAGAAGTTTGAATCAATAGATCAATCATTATACTATATCTTGAAGTTAAGTGATGCAGTTACAAACACGAAAATGATTGCCAAGTTTATCACTATGCATATTTGTCAGTTAAAAAGCATGAGACCAAAACTGTTCTCTAAGAATTATCCATGCTAGTTCCTGGAAATGTCACATTGTCGGTCAATGCCTACTAAATATGTTGTCAGTCAGCACAGGTGAGAACGAAAATAATTCGACAAAAATCAAAATTACTTACTATGCCCAAGACCTCCCCAGCCTCGGCCAATTATTCCTCTCTGCCCAGTATCAGATAAAAAGCATTATAAATTATAGTCTGTCCTTTGACAAATGTGGAAAGAGTAATTCTACACAGCCAATGATATGTACCAATACATGAAGTTAAAAGTTCAGAACAAGATTAATAAAAGTAATAGGCGTGTGGAGTCTGACAAGAAAGGAAAAAACAATTAAAAATAAAGGGAAAGAAATCCATCTGCTGCAAAAGTTATCCATCATCCTATTTTAAGCAAAGCTGAAAACATGCTCCCCAGTGCAAACAGTTCTGGTAGTTCTATAAGCACAAGCGTCAAGAAGGGACTATGATGTCAAGCCCTCTCCAGGTCTCATTTGTTTGCTTTCGAGGTCCTGAGGTAAGTGATGCATAAGGTCCACCAGTAACATCACAGCATTAGGAATTACGAGAACCTAAAAATAAAACCATATTGGATCTAGAGAGCACACAAAATTACTGGTTTGGTGAAGGCATATCAGGCGACAGGAAACTGATATGTTAATTCATCAATCCAGGGAAACAGCACAACCCCAAGGTGTTGAAGGAACTGCACGAAAAAATGATTGGAGAAGTGGGTCTACAGGAAGCAAAACAAGGACATCAATGAGATTCTCATGCACAATGGCTGTACTAGCTACTACCACATAAACAGGGCTATGCAAGTCATTTACTCGACCATTATAGCATCACGAATGCAAAGTAAACTTTATTATAAAAAAAAACCAAACATATACATACTTATAATAATTTCCAATTTCCACAGACCACAGCAACTTACATTGCACAACAAATTCAAGCAAAATAATTTCCACAGCATGTCAGCAACTTACAACTTCATTCATTACCGAAAAAATTGATTCATTCAACAACTTACAGTCTTAGATAATTACAGCATTGCACAGAAATTAGACAAAATATTATACAAAATTATGCATGAAATACACGGCAGAGCATCAAAAACTTACATTGCACAGATACAAACTCAATTTTCTTCATTTATGACTATACTTCACCTCCCTACCAGTGCTGATAGAAACAAACTCAATCTTGTAAATGTATGAATCTTGAAAAACCCAATTATTGCAGTCTCCAAATTCTAGATGTTGAAACCAGAAACTTACCAATTTTGAAACAGAAATCAGTATCAACACAAATATGTGCCAAAGGATTAGCAGCGAACCAGCAATAAGTCATTTCGCACAGAATATATTGGCAGATACTGTCGTTGCTGTGCTAGGGTTTTTGACTTTGCAAAATCACTAACTGCTTCCCCCTTTTTTAAATGCTGCGCAAACTTTGCATCTTCCTTAAAATCAATCTCCCCTTGGTCGCCCACCACAGCAGTATCAACATCAATCTAGCATTAAATAAAAAGATAAGTCTTACACTTCTGCCCCCTGCAGCGCGGCGAGGGAGAAAAAGAAAAAACAAAGAGAAAAAAAAAGGGAGGGAGAGAATTTAAAGCCTATGAAGGGTAAATGTCATATTTCCACCCAAACTCGCCATATCTGCTCCTGAGAAAGAGAGGGAGAGGGAGAGGGAGTGGGAGAGAGGCCGGATGGTGGCCTGGTGGGTGGTGAGTGACGGCAAGGAGAAAAAGAGAGGGGGCTCGGGGGAGTTGGGGGGGGGGGGGAGCGGGGAAGGAAATTTTGCGTTTTAGGTTAGGGCGCGGGGTGCCTTTTTTAGAAAGGGGGAGAGGGAGGTGGAGGGAACGGTAAGCGCGGAGTTTCCTTTTTGTAGTTTTTAAATTTTGTAATAATAATTTTATTTTTAGTTATGTGTTTTTAGTTAAAAGCAATTGTAAATTATAATTTTAATTTTAATTAAAACAAGTTGATGGTAATAATACATAATACTTATAATTTAAAAGTATAATATTTTCTTTTATAACATTGTATGATTTGTTTTATGTTTTTATAATACATGATAAGTACTTTAATTGTATAAATTAAATTCACAATATCTTTTTTTAAAATAAATAATATGTCCTAAATAATAAATAATTTTTAAATTACTTAGATATAATCAATAAATATAAATTACCATAACAACTATGATCAGATATTTAGTTATGTACTTTAATTGTATAAGCTAATTAATCTCCCAATATCTTTTTGTTTGAAATTAAATAATATGTCATAATTAAATATTATTATATTACTAATTATTGCAAATATATATGCTCATTATAAGCATATGATAATAGATGTCTAAACTACTTAGATTTAGTCAATAAAAATACAATTATCAAAACAATCATAGAAATAACTTTCATAACTTTATTTCTATTTCCATATAACAACTTCAATTTTAATTAAACTCCTTTTAATTCCATATTTTATTATGTAGGTCTCCTAAAATGTTTTTTAAACACATGACAAAACAAAAATATGTATTAAAAGGAATAAAATAGTCTATAAAATCATTATTAACATTAAATAAAATATTTTTTTGATTTTTTTGATTTTTTTTCAAATTATACCTATAGCGACGTTTTTAACAAAATCGTCGCTATATGTATACCTTTAGCAGCGGTTTTTTAAAAAACCACTGCTAAAGGTGAAGTATGACCGCCGCTGTAGGTACCTGATTTCTAGCAGCGTTTTGAACAATCGCTGCTACAGGGGGGTCTATAGCGGCGATCATACTGACCGCCGCTAAAGGTAATGTCTTTATCGGCATTTTTTGGAAAACGCTGCTAAAGGGGGGGTCTATAGCGGTGGTCAGTGACCGCCGCTGTAGACCACCTGTAGCGGCGTTTTTTTCCAAAACGCTGCTAAAGGGGGGTATATAGCGGCGGTCAAAAAGACCGCTGCTAAAGATACAACGTTTTTCAAAAAACGCCGCTACAGGGGGTCTACAGCGCGGTCGGTGACCGCTGCTATAGATCCCCTATAGCCTCGTTTTTCTAAAAACGCCGCAAAAAACACCCTTTAGCGGTGGTTTTAGCGACCGCCGCTAAAGACCTGTTTGTTTGTAGTGTCCTATTAATAAAGGTTCCTGTTGATTAGTGATTAGAATTTAGTTATCTTCGTTCTTTGCATTTGTAGTTGTAGGTATTGATGTTTGCCTAATTTCAGTTCTTGATTTTGATTTTGAAGATGAAAATGAAGGTTGGCTATTGCTAATCAATTTTTTTTTTGTTTTTTTAACTTTTTTAACTAGTTGCAAACATTGATCATGAGTTGCTTGATTTTAGGAAGTTTATGTTTTTTATTTTAATGATCATGAGTTGCTAAATAGGTTATCACCTATGTTTTAGCATTAGTTTCAACAGAGGGGGACTGTGAAAAAACCTACTAAAGAAACCTCGTTTCACGTAAAAAAAGACCCAAAACCCCCCCCACAAAGTCGCAGCCCAACTAATGCCCAGGTAAAAACTGGTTGAAAGCCTGATGAATAACACCAGTGACGCCAACAAGAAACCTACAGTCACCAACATAAGGGTCTAGGAGAGTGATCATTCCAAACCCATCAAAATCACAGCTCTTAGCATTATGCATTTGTAGCTGATAATAACTGTTGAATGCGTATGAGATATTTCTCTTTGCTCCGATGCCATTACACGATCCCCCATAATTAAGTGTAGTGCAATCTACAAAACTATAGTCAAGTTTCATGTGGTCTGTCACCGCAAACAAATTTGTAGATGGATTTGCTACACACCACCTAGATGGGAGATACCGGACATTCCTTGCATTCTTTAATAACCTGTTGCCCAAACCAAGGTTTAGTGCATATTTAGCTTGACCATCAAATGAAAAGATGCCCCAGTGTCTCTCAAAGGGGTTCCTTTGTTACTCAAGACATGATTTATGAGCCCTTGGTTGAAAAACCTCACGGCAGTGACCATATCCAATTTTGATCAGTGCCGCAACTAAGGTGTCAAAATTTTGATCAAATGCATTGTAGTAAACGCCATCGATACGTTTATTTCAATATTTTTAATGCTTGTAGGCCTTAATTTTTTATATTTTAACTTTTAAGACATTTTTTACATTACGTAGGATTTTTTTTTTGTCATTTCACCTTAGGAGTTCGACCCCTTCAAATTAAGTACTATTTCCGACACTGGCATTTGTCAAGCCATTAAACAATAAAGAGTATGAATTTGTAAACACACATTGTTGGATCCAAGTTGGAGAGAAACCGAAACAATTGAGCACTTCAAAAATAAGACCTCATTCAATTCGATTATATGCTTTCTCTCTGTCTATGTTTAAGGCCGCGATACCCCATGTAACTTTCTTTTGTGTAACCTTGTGTAACACTCTTTTTGTATTTTTAAGATTTTAGTGAGAAAATGTAAATGAGAAAGAAACTGACCTGTGTTTGTATTCAAGGAAAATGGAAAGGAAAACTACAAATGATTGAATTTGAGGTTCAGCCTGCCTCCAACGGAAATAACAATAGACAATTCTCTTTTTGATGCCTCTCTCTCCTCTTGGCTCGGGACTATATATTCTTCTAACAAACTCCTAGAATCACGGGACTATCCCAGCTAGAGACTACTCATGTGAGCTCTCCCGTGCGCTTTGCTCTCTACCCTCTCTCTTCCTAACTACTACCCCTTCGCCCATCTCTATGCCCCCTTACCTTCACCATCTCCTACCTTCTTTCCCTTTTCTTCTGTCCCCGTGTCTCCATCCATATTTTTTCACCTTGACCGCCCACCCTCTACCCTTCTCGTTTCCATCGCTCTCTCCCTTTCACTTTACCTCTTTCTTTCTCCTCGTTCGTTCTTTATCTTTTTTTAAAGCACTTTCATGCTTGGGCATTGGACCAGATGGACAAAGCTATTGCTGATATCGCAGAGAAGGCGAAAGATTTATCCTGGGACGATCTTTTGAGTTTCCTTAAGCTTGACAAGGACAAAGCTCAAGAAGTTACGAAACTCACGTTGGTGGGTAGATTGGTCTCGAGAAGAACTTTCCCCAAGCATATTATTCACCCATCATTCGTGCAGGGTGGCATTTTGCATCGGACAGAGTTCGGTTATGGTGTTAAGCCAACTCCTGTGAAGCGAAGTGAAGCAACGGTCAGGATAAAACCGGATGCCATCCGACGGCCAAGAAGCTGCCAGCAAATAAATGAGGACATGCTTTCGAACCGGGTCCCTTATTCGGTCGGTTTTATAGAAACCGGTTCAACCCAAAAGTGAAGATTAGGTTTATAGCTATCGGGATTGGTCGATTCCCCCCCCCCCCCAATTCCGTTCACCATTTGGAAACCTGCTCCTCCCGAATTCGAATCTCCCCATTTCGTTCCCCCCCCTTCCGTTCCCCATTTGGAAACCTGCTCCTCCCGTGTCTCAAAAACTGGTTCTTTGCTGATGCTTCCTAATGCATAAAGGATGAGTAACTGCGCAGGAGCGTGAAAGAGGATCGTCCCCCAGTGTTGGATGCCACTTCCGAACCACCTCCGCTCTTTGATGGAACCACCAGGTTCACTCTGTTTCCTAATTGTTTTTGTTTTTCTTTCTTTCCCATCTCCTAGTTCTTCTTCTGTTTGCTTAATTTGTTTTGTTCTGTCGTCAGTCTTCATTTGTTCTATTTTGTTTTAGTTGTTTAGTCCCCCGTGTGCTAAACTTTGACCTTTCTTCTGTTTTTGAAGGTTGTACATCACATACTCATGCCCATTTGCACAGCGTGTATGGATCACCAGGAACTATAAGGTTGTTTTAATTTCCTGATATATCTTTAGAGTTCAGTAGTTTTCTGTGCTCAAGTGTGACAGTCTCTTTACACTTACAGGGATATTTATTGATTTCTTTTCTTCGGGACCTTTTTTTTTTTTTTGGTTTTTGAACTTGACATTTATGTTGCTGAGGTCCAGGGATTACAAGAAAAGATCAAATTGGTCCCAATTAACCTTCAAAACAGGCCCGCTTGGTACAAGGAGAAACTCTACCCCGAAAACAAGGTTCTATTCTGAAGAAGACATGCCTGTGTTGATTTTAGGATTTGATATCTTATAGATACTTGATTGAGCTGCTTGATTTTTATTGATTAATTATCGAGAAGTCCTTGTTAACAGGTGCCATCATTGGAACACAATGACAAAGTAATTGGAGAGAGTCTGGATTTAATTAAGTATGTAGACAGCAACTTTGAGGGGCCTTCTCTTCTACCCAATGTAAGATTTGCATAATTCTGTTGTTCCCTTGATTTTCAACGCCTCTTTCTCTCTTTCTCTGTCTCTTTCTCCCTCTTTCTCTAGGTATTTCACTAAAGTATATTACCGTGGTCCACTGTTGTGCGCACACATCTCAATTCAGTTACAATATTCACTATTTGTGGTTAATCTGAAATTGCACTTATGCATTCCGATGATGCAAACTTCTGTTTTTGTGGGTGTGTAATGTTGTATTTTCTTGTTGGATCAGAGTGAGAATATGACAAATAAGTGGCACGTGTACTTGACAAAGGATGGACGGATCTCCTTGGCTGGATTATCTTTAGCCAAATGTGAGTACCTTGCGGATGCCATCATCGATTCTTTCCACAATGAGATACAATTGAAGAGCTGGTGTCCAAGGATTGAAAAATGAGGCAAAAACAGATGGGAATTTGTGTAAAGATTTTGATGATTCCCCTTTTTCTCCGCAATGCGGTTCCCTTCTCATGCAACTTTCCTTCGTTTATTTATATAATTGAATATATGGTTTATTCTTTTTCATTCATATTCCACGTAGGTTATATTATGTTATTAGCTTGATAAGGATTTCTTCAAATTAGGTTCTTTGCTTTTCTATGGATAAACTGATTTCAACATATTACAATGCAAAAAACATGCGGGATTTTTTAAGAACGCAAATTAATTTACTCTTCTCGGCAATACTGAAAGGAAAAGGACTTGAATTATGACAGTATTCTCATGAAAGAAAAATGGAGCTCCATTAATACACCTTGAAAATTTTGCTAATTAATCCATACACCGGAAAAGTGGCAAAAAAATGACGGTTAAAAAAAATGGAATCAGCTGAAAATTTCAATGTTCTCTAGATGACCTTATATATATATATATATATATATATATACACAAGTAATTTTCAGAAACCCAATAACTAAACTGCTTAGGAGAAAACATATGGTTGGTGAGTTGCTCTGTATCATTGACCAGTAGGCAGAGTTGCTCTGTATCATTAACTCAACCGGAACAAGAGGAATGAGAGAGTGCAAGACATCTGTTATTAGTGGCCGGTAGCTTGGTTCGGGTTGCACGCAGAGCACAGCAACAGCAGCTACCTACACAACCATATCATTATATCGTGCAATCAGTTCAAAACTTGGGACTGAATTGAATTCCAAATTTAATTCGTGGTTGGCCTCTGGTTGTTACTCTGTCAGCTAAACAGAAACGAAACAGAACAAAAAGACAGCAGGGTTTTAAAATGAGGCATACCCATGTGACAATAGATTGGCACTGAGCTGGTGCCAGTTTTTCCACAGGCCTTCTTCCTAATAGAAGCTCTAGAAGCACTACTCCAAATGCATACACATCACTCTTATCCGTCAACTTACCTGAAATTTTAAGCACTTGTTTCAATACAAGAAGACGTAAATGCAAAAACTACATTACTTACTCTTAAGAGATGTTAAACAAAAAAAAAACATCATTGTACTCTATGGGGTCCAAGAAAATGATACTGCATGTGCATGTGCTTACAATAACTTAATCAAAGGACACGATGATTTTGAATGCATATCAAACTCAGCACCATCATTGTACTCTATGGGGTCCAAGAAAATGATGGCAGTATGTTTAGTTGGTGTAAGAGAAGTTATATCCTTATAGATATATCAACCAGAAGACATAAGAATAAGAAGAGGTGCAATTAGTATAAATTTTAGTTGGCATACCATCTAAAAGATACTCTGGTGCAACATAACCCAAAGTGCATGTCTCGCCATTCTCTCTCATAAATAACATGCAATTGAGTTTCCAGTGATCCATTTTGAATCAACTCATAAATAACAAAACTTGTCTCGCCATGAATGCTGCAACCCAGAAGGGAAATTATATCAGGAAATTAAAACAACCTTATAGTTCCTGGTGATCCATACACGCTGTGCAAATGGGCATGAGTAAGCGATGTACAACCTTCCAAAACAGAAGAAAGGTCCAAGTTTAGCACACGGGGGACTAAACAACTAAAACAAAATAGAACAAATGAAGACTGACGACAGAACAAAACAAATTAAGCAAACAGAAGAAGAACTAGGAGATGGGAAAGAAAGAAAAACAAAAACAATTAGGGAACAGAGTGAACCTGGTGGTTCCATCAAAGAGTGGAGGTGGTTCGGAAGTGGCATCCAACACTGGGGGACGATCCTCTTTCACGCTCCTGCGCAGTTACTCATCCTTTATGCATTAGGAAGCATCAGCAAAGAACCAGTTTTTGAGACACGGGAGGAGCAGGTTTCCAAATGGGGAACGGAATGGGGGGGGAACGGAATGGGGAGATTCGAATTCGGGAGGAGCAGGTTTCCAAATGGGGAACGGAATTGGGGGGGGGAATCGACCAATCCCGATAGCTATAAACCTAATCTTCACTTTTGGGTTGAACCGGTTTCTATAAAACCGACTGAATAAAGGACCCGGTTCGAAAGCATGTCCTCATTTATTTGCTGGCAGCTTCTTGGCCGTCGGATGGCATCCGGTTTCATCCTGACCGTTGCTTCACTTCGCTTCACAGGAGTTGGCTTAACACCATAACCGAACTCTATTCATGGACTTCTATTGAAGGTTCTAGCACCAGAGAACGCGATTTGGATTGGCAGTAAACTGAGTGAGGTGAACAAAAAAAATTTGCGGTATAAGGTTTTTATAGACCCAGAATATCCTATGCAACCGGGTTTCTTTATCCCGCGATGAGGACATCAAAAGTCATGGGTGTCGTTCAAGTTTGAGAAGCTTTCAAATTTGTGTACCCACTGTGGGAGGCTGGATCATACAATGGCTTCCTGCCATCAGGAGGAACCTCATCCCCACAAGCATGCGTTAAATGAGGAACTAAGAGGCTTCATCCCGCAAGATAAATTGTTTGATCGTTACAAATCAGAGAGTGCGCTTTGCTCTCTACCCTCTCTCTTCCTAACTACTACCCCTTCGCCCATCTCTCTGCCCCCTTACCTTCACCATCTCCTACCTTCTTTCCCTTTTCTTCTGTCCCCGTGTCTCCATCCATATTTTTTCACCTTGACCGCCCACCCTCTACCTTTCTCGTTTCCATCGCTCTCTCCCTTTCACTTTACCTCTTTCTTTCTCCTCGTTCGTTCTTTATCTTTTTTTAAAGCACTTTCGTGCTTGGGCATTGGACCAGATATGAAGAAAAGAGATTGGATAAAATGTATTGTATTTCTCGTATGTGCTCTGTTACATAGCTCTGTTTATATACAAAGTGGAAAAGAGGAAAAATGCAGTTAACATAACTAACTGCAAACATAACTAACTTAACTACAACTCAATTAAAGCTGTTAGTTAATATTCCCCCTCAAGATGGATGGTATATACTGAGTAAACCCATCTTGCCAATCAAATGATTGAATTGAGCTAAACCCAAAGCTTTGGTAAGTACATCAGCAATCTGATGTTTAGTATTGACATGTATCACTCTAATAGACCCAGCTTGTATCTTCTCTCGAATTGTATGACAATCTACCTCTATATGCTTTGTTCTTTCATGAAAAACTGGATTAGAGGATATATGAATTGCAGCTTGAGGATGATCTATATCAAAATCTGTCAAGAGATTTCGTAACCAAGTGAGTTCACAAACTGCTGAGGCCATTGCTCTATACTCGGCTTCAGCAGAAGACCGAGACACAACTTGTTGCTTCTTTGATTTCCATAAAATCAGATTATCTCCTAAGAAGATAGAAAAACCAGTAATGGATCTTCTTGTGTCTGGACAACCAGCATAATCAGAATCGGTAAAAGCCTTTAGGTGAAGCTTAGTTGAATTTGAAGAGAAGAACAGACCTAAACCAACAGACCCTTTGATGTATTGAATCACTCTGTAAGCTGCATCCAAATGAGGTTGTCTAGGAGAGTTCATGAACTGACTTAACCTTTGTACTGAGTATGCTATATCAGGTCTTGTAATGGTCAAATATATCAATCTTCCTATCAATCTTCTATATTGACTTGGATCAGCAACTTCAACTCCATCTTCTTTGGATAACTTCAAGTGTTGTTCCATAGGAAATTTAGATGGTTTGCTGCCCAACAAACCACAATCCGAAACAATTTCTAGAGCATACTTGCGTTGACACAAGTGTATGCCTCTAGATGATCTAGCAGCTTTCAAGCCTAAGAAATATTTCAATGCCCCAAGATCTTTTAGCTTGAATTTGCTGTTTAGAAATATCTTCAACTCTTCCACAACATGATCATCATTACTAGCTATGAGAATGTCATCTACATAGACTAGTAAAGCAATGAAAGAAGTGCCTTTCTTGCATGTAAACAAAGAATAATCAGCATGTGATTGAGTAAAACCTGATGCAACCAAAATAGACGAAAACTTGGCAAACCATTGACGAGAAGCTTGTTTTAACCCATACAATGACTTCTTCAATTTGCACACCATATTTTCCCCCTTGCTGTCAAAACCGAGAGGTAAAGACATGTAGACTTCCTCATCTAAGTCACCATTTAAAAAAGCATTATTAACATCTAGTTGATGCAAGGACCAGTGTTTGACAGCAGCTATAGAGAGGAGAAGTCGAACTGTAGTCAACTTAGCAACTGGACTAAAAGTCTCATAGAAATCAAACCCTTCTTGCTGAGTATACCCCTTGGCTACAAGGCGAGCTTTATAACGCTCAACACTCCCATCAGATCTATATTTCACCTTATATATCCACTTACATCCAATAGGATGTTTACCAATCGGCAAAGAAGTCAATTCCCAGGTTTTGTTTTCTTCCAAGGCAGAAATTTCAGATGCCATAGCCTCTCGCCACTGAGGATATTGAACTGCTTGTGCATATGTCTGAGGCTCAAAATGAGAGGAAATTGACAAAGCAAAAGCTTTGTGTGCAGAAGATAAGCGACCATAAGATAGAGAGGCTGAAATGGGATGCGGCTGACCATGCTTAGGAAGACCATCAGTAGAAGCCAACTGAGATGAAGTGAGAGAGGTGGCTTGTTGACAATGATAAGTGTCTAGATAAGAAGGAGGTTTCTTGACTCTAGTAGACCTACGAATAGGAACAGAAGAAGAAGCTGAAAGATGAGAAAAATCATGTGAAGAGGTTGAAGGCAAAGGAATAAACTCTTGGACAGATTCAACAAGTGGAGGATTAATGACAAGAGGTTCAGATGAATGACTGAAAGAAGGAATTTTAGGAAGAACTAAAGATGTTGTATCAGACTTAAGAATAGGAGCTTCAAACAAAGTAGAAAAATCTTGATGAAATGAAGAGTGCTGATATGGGAAGGTATGTTCATGAAATTGAACATCTCGAGAAACCAGAAACACTCGAGAGTCTAAATCAAATAATTTGTATCCTTTAACTCCAAAAGGATAACCAACAAAGATACATCGACGAGCTCTAGGAGAGAATTTGGTTCGATTATGAATAAGAGTAGAAGCAAAACATAAAGAACCAAATACCCTAAGATGATGAAAAGAAGGGACAGCTTTAAACAACATCTCAAAAGGAGTTTTGTTGTTCAAAATTGGAGTAGGGAGTCTGTTTATAAGATAAACAGCAGTAAGAATACTATCTCCCCAAAAATGAAGAGGGAGATTAGCTTGAAACATGAGGGAACGAGCTACATTCAATATATGTTGATGTTTACGCTCCACAACAGAATTTTGTTGTGGAGTTTCAACACAACTATGTTGATGAATAACCCCTCTAGAAGCATAGAATTCTTTCATGAAGAATTCAGAGCCATTATCAGTCCGAATGACTTTTATTTTGGCTGAATATTGGTTCTCAACAGTGAGAAAAAATGAATGTAAAAGGGAACGAACTTCAGATTTAGATTTCATCAAATATACCCAAGTGGAACGAGAGTAATCATCCACAATGGATAAAAAATATTTGAAACCATCTAAAGTTGAATTAGCCATAGGACCCCAGATATCAGCATGAATAAGCTGAAAAGGCACATCAGTTTTATTGATACTATGAGGAAAGGGAAGCCTCTTTTGTTTAGCAAGAGGACAAGTAATACAAGGTTGAAAAGTATCAACAGATATGTCATCAATATAGGATCGAAGAAAAGACATTCTATTTATTGAAGGATGACCTAATCTAAGATGCCAAAGGTTGATATCAGTTTTGGCAACATTAGAACAACTATGAACAGAAGCAGATTGGACAGAATGAGAATCAGCAGAGGAGAGGTAGTACAAACCACCTCTAAGCTCACCCATCCCAATCGTCTTCCGTGTGATTAGGTCCTGCAAATAGCATCTGTTAGCTTGGAAAATAACAGAACATTGATGATCAATGGTCAATTTGCTGACTGAAAGCAAATTAAAGGAGAAAGAAGGAATACACAGCACATCAGTCAAGAGAATGTTTGCTGATAGCTGTACTTCTCCAATATGAGTCACATGAGCACACTCACCATTAGGTAGCTTGACTGAACTATCAATGCAATGAGTGATGCGTGTAAGAAATGTCACTGAACACACCATATGATCACTTGCACCAGAATCTATAATCCAAGATTTATCAACAGAAGAAACATTGAAACTAGACAAGCACTTGAAATCACCTGTAAAATTTGGAGATAAAACCATATTAACAGATGATGAAGATGGCTGTAAAAGTGCTAATAGCTGACTGCACTGCTCTTGAGTGAAATGATGAGCTGGAGGTGTATTAGAATGCAGATCTGAAGTATGCACCATGTGAGCTTGAAAAGCTGGTTTCACTTTATCTCGAACTTAAAACCGGGAGGATAACCATGCAATTTATAACACTTTTCAGCTGTATGTCCAATAATACCACAGTGACTGCAGATTGGCTTAGACTTCTTTGACTGGTAATCAGTTTTAGCAATCAGAGCTACTGATTCTACAGCTACATGTGTGTCATGTAAACCACGCTGCCTTTCCTCTTGTAAAATTAAAGAGAAAACTTTGTTTATAGCTGGCAATGGGTCCATCATAAGAATTTGTCCTCGTATGGCAGCATAGTTGGAATTAAGCCCCATCAGAAACTTCATAGTGCAATTCTTTTGGTAATATCCAACAAAGGAAGTAATACCAGAACATTTACACTCAGGCAATGGTTGATAGTTCAGTAGTTCCTCCCAATAGATCTTCAGTTTGGTATAATAGCTAGTTACATCCAACTGATCTTGTTTTAAATCAGCAATAGATGTTTGGAGTCGAAAAATCAGAGGTCCATCACTCTGTGAAAAACGTTCATGGAGTTCTTTCCAAATATCATGTGCAGAGTTCATATAAATGACACTAGCTGCAATGTCTTTTGATAAGGAATTAAGAATCCAGGTCAAAATCATTGTATCACAACGACTCCAAGGGATGAACAAATTGTCAGACTCATCAGGTTGCTTCAAAGATCCGTTAATGAAACCTAGCTTGTTTTTTACTTTTAAAGCAAGAAACATCGATCTGGACCAGGAGTGATAATTACTGTTCGTAAGAGGCTGTGAAGCAAGAATCAATCCAGGATGATCACCTGAATGCAGATAATATGGACTCCGTGGATCAGATTCTGCAGTCGTTTCTGTTGTATGAGTAACGACGATCGGAGGTTGATGATGTGGATTCACTGTTTCAGCCATGATCAAGCACTTGATTCTCGGGAAAAGAAGCAGATAGAATCGAGATTAGGTTTAGAGAGAAGAGAAGGTAGCCTCTGATACCATATGAAGAAAAGAGATTGGATAAAATGTATTGTATTTCTCGTATGTGCTCTGTTACATAGCTCTGTTTATATACAAAGTGGAAAAGAGGAAAAATGCAGTTAACATAACTAACTGCAAACATAACTAACTTAACTACAACTCAATTAAAGCTGTTAGTTAATACCAGATGGACAAAGCTATTGCTGATATCGCAGAGAAGACGAAAGATTTATCCTGGGACGATCTTTCGAGTTTCCTTAAGCTTGACAAGGACAAAGCTCCAGAAGTTACGAAACTCACGTTGGTGGGTAGATTGGTCTCGAGAAGAACTTTCCCCAAGCATATTATTCACCCATCATTCGTGCAGGGTGGCATTTTGCATCGGACATTAAAATAGAAAATGTGGGCCAGAATAAATTCTTGTTTACTTTTCCATCTATTGCTGACAAAGAGAGGGTATTAATGCAGTCTCCCTAGAACTTCAAAGGTGCATTAATGATTGTAAAAAAGTGGTCGTCGGAGGCTTCCATTAATGACATCGATTTGTCCCAAGGCTTTATTTTGGGTCCATATTCATGGACTTCTATTGAAGGTTCTAGCACCAGAGAACGCGATTTGGATTGGCAGTAAACTGAGTGAGGTGAACAAAAAAATTTTGCGGTATAAGGTTTTTATAGACCCAGAATATCCTATGCAACCGGGTTTCTTTATCCCGCGAGGAGGACTTCAAAAGTCATGGGTGTCGTTCAAGTTTGAGAAGCTTTCAAATTTGTGTACCCACTGTGGGAGGCTGGATCATACAATGGCTTCCTGCCATCAGGAGGAACCTCATCCCCACAAGCATGCGTTAAATGAGGAACTAAGAGGCTTCATCCCGCAAGATAAATTGTTTGATCGTTACAAATCAGAGAGCTCTAGCGAGGTAGCTTCTATCATTAATGGGATGGAGAACCTTAGTACTTCTGGTCTCAATGTAGAGGTGCAGGCGGAGTCAACTCTGGAACTAGGCCATAAGCTTATGGAGAAGAACGAGTTTCGAGTGCAGTCGGCTCAGCTTGAACCGGTGACTCGGTCTGGAAATATTTTAGGCTGGAGTTTATCGGGTGAGATGTTTGAAGTCGCTAGGGGAGTCATGCAACATTTAATTCTTGCGACTGATGGGAGAAGGGTCTGCATGGGCGAACAGAGTATTGGGGTGCCCGTCTGCACAACTCTGCCTACTTTGTCGAATTAGTACCAAGAAAGTTCTACAACTACTTATTGTCCCACAGAGGTGCCGATCCTACATGGAGAAAAGGTGGAAGCAGCTTATCTGTCAGTAGGGAATATTCATCTGGTCCAAGGGGTGGGCCCCAAGTCCAGCTTGCTGGCGGATTTGGGTAGCTCCAGTAAACCCCAAAAGGGCAGAAGGCTGGCCCCTCTAGGAAAAAATGATGTTATTTTAGGCCCAAGATACACTTTTACGATTCTGTGGAAAAAAAAGGATGGAGGTCGACCCTGTAGAGGCAGGTATGGAAGAGGGCATGCAGAGGTGCAAACATTCTCAGATTGGGAAGAAGGTTAAGAATGTTGTCCTGGCAGCAGATTTTACCCCAGATCTTTTACTTACTTCCATGTTCTCTCCGAAAAGATGGGTGATAAGGAAGAAGGTGGAAGAAAGAAAGTGTCGTCTAAGCTCAAAGGAGGATCGGTTAGGCGTAGGAAGACCTAGAAGCAGGAGCTGGAGGACACCCCATTAATCCAAAAGGTTGAGGAGGCGGGCCAGACCTTCCCCCCATCCATGAGGATAAATCGTGGAACTGTCGCGACCTCGGGAGGTCGGCGGCATGCAGAGCCCTCAAAGAGATGGTGAGGTCTGTTGATCCGATCGGTGTTTTTCTTACTGAAACCAAAGTTTCGACTGCTATTGTTGATAGAGTTATGAGACTAGTGGGTTTTATGTTTTATGAAGTGCTGCCTCTTGAGGAGTTCAAAGGAGGCTTGGTGTTCTGATGGAGGACGGAGCTCCGGTTTGAAGTGGTTTGGAAGTCTCCGAATGTGATTCATTTGCAGCTTAAACCTGGTAGTGATTACCCGGATTTTTTGTGTTCTTTGGTCTATGGACCGACGTTGTGGCATCACAAAGAAATTTTTTTGGGTCAACTTCGTGTCGTTGGCAATCAAACCCAGCTACCCTGAGTTATTTTTGGTGATTTAAATGATTGGTTGAAGCCGAGTGAGAAGAGAGTTGGTAGGGTCGTGTGAACCTCGTCTTCGCTGGGATTGGCATATTTTGTGGATTCTATGGGTTTGATGGATTTAGGCTTCTCGGGTTGTTGTTTTACTTGGTCTAACAAAAGAGCTGGATTGGCTAATATAAGGGAGATGATTGACCGGACCATTACGAATCCCTTGTGGCGAACGGTTTTCCGAAATGCAGAGGTATGTCACTATGACTACGCACCTTCTGATCATGTTCCGATTGTCTTCAATATTTTTGGTAGCAATGCGTCGGCGCCTAGACCTTTTAAATTTGAGAAGTTTTAGGGTAGATAAGCGGGCTGTTTTGAAGTGGTGGCAGGTACGTGGCATCAGAGTCACGAAGGTTCGGCTGGTTGGAGGTTGGTGAAGAAAATTAGAGCCATTAGATATGCTCTTCGGAAGTGGAATAGGTAATCTGTCGGTAACATCCATGAGGCCATCAAACAGTGGAATAGGGAATGATGAGCTCAGACAAGGCTCTGGGCCTGAGGGTTTAACAACCTTCTTTTACAAATTTTTTTGAGAAATTGTAGGGGAGGATGTCATTAGCACAGTGAAGCAGTTCTTTGAGCAAGGAGTAATGCTCTCGGAATTGAACCACACTAACATCACCTTGATTCCAAAGGTCGACAGCCCTACTAAGGTTAGTCAGTTCCGTCCCGTAAGCTTGTGCAATGTTATTTACAAGTTGATTTCCAAAATTTTGGTTGAAAGGCTAAAGAAGGTTTTAGAGAAATATATTGCACCGTTTCAACTCGCCTTTATCCTAGGAAGACAAATCCAAGACAACTATATAGTAGCAGCTGAGATCTTCCATAGTATGGCTCATAAACGTGGAAAGGGTGGTCGGATGGCTATCAAGGCTGACATGGAGAAAACCTATGATAGGGTGGTGTGGGCGTGTGTTCTGAAAAATTATGGAAAATCTCGGTTTTGACCGAGTTTGGATAAAGTGGGTGGAGCAATGCATTACTACTACTAGTTTCTCGATCCTCATAAATGGCAGTCCTTACGGAAAGTTTTGTCCTTCCTGTGGACTTAGACAAGGAGATCCTCTGTCTCCAGCTCTTTTTATTCTAGTTTCAGAGTTGTTGTCCCGAATTTTACTTAAAGAGGAGGCCAATGGTTCACTGACTGGAATTAAAATATGCTGAGGTGCTCTGACTGTTTCGCATTTGCTATTCGCTGATTTTTGCAAAGGCCTCCATTCGTGATGCAGCTACAGTCAAGGATGTGTTGATGACATACTCGGCTTGGTCTGGGTAGAATCTTAACAAGAGCAAATCGTCAATTCAATTTAGTAAAAACTTCATGGGACAACCATCTTTAGCTATCATGGAGAAGTTACAACTGAAGAAGCCCTCGGCCAAAGCGAAACACCTTGACCTGCCATTATTTATTCTGAAGAAAAAAAGTAGTTGCTGATTTGAGAGATAAATTGTTAACCAAATTGGCGGGTTGGAAGGCGAAGTTGTTATCTCAAGCGGGACGAACTAAAATGATAAAAGTCGTGGCCTCGGCTATTCCTACGTACCCCTTGAGTTTTTTCAAAATGCTGAAGATGTGGTGCTTGGACATAGATAGAGCTCTCAAGAATTTTTGGTGGGGTCATAATCCAACTAAGAACAGGAACCTTCATTTGCGCTCCTGACACTCTATTTGTTCTCCTAGAGGGGCTGGGGGTCTAGGCTTGAGACTAGTTCTAGAGGTCAACTCTTCTCTGATATCTAAACTAGCCTGGCATGTGGTTGGTTGTATGGATTGTCTTTGGGTGAAACTGTTGGAGAGTAAATACCTTCATGGTAGAACCCTTGACATTGCAAGACCCGCGCTTAACTCCTCATGGGTGTATAGGAGTATTTTGTCTGTCGGTCCTCTTCTAGAGAGAGGCTCCTGTTTTTTGGTGGGTAATGGAGCTGATATTAGAATTTGGGATGATCCTTGGCTCCCAGAACTCACAACCTTTAAACCGGCCCCAAGAGTTCATGGGGTTTTTGGTAGTTGCAGTTATGTTCAAGAGCTGGTTGAGTCTGCATCTGGCAGATGGGATGCTGGTTTGGTGCCACATCTGTTTGCTCTAGCCTCGGCAGAGGCAATTTTAAAACTTAAAGCTCTAGTTGAGTCTAAGCAGGACGAGCTGATCTGGGTGCATGAGAAGTCAGGGAAGTTCTCGGTACGCTCTATGTATCGTGAGCTGGTTCGTCAGAGGACTCTGAGCCCAACAGCTGAACATGCTAGGTGTTGGAAGGATTTATGGAGGATCAAGATGAATGAGAGGCTCAAATGGTTATTGTGGCGTTTGTACTGGGATATCCTCCCACAAGAGGGAAAATTGGCAGCATGTTTGGCACGATGGAGGATGATGGGAATTGTTGTATTTTTCTATGAAAGGGAGACTGAATCTAGCTCCCATTTATTCTTGAAATGCCTTGTTAGCAGGGTAGTTTGGAGGGACTCCCCGTGGTCTCTAAATATTGCAGCTCTCAATGTGGAGGATTTATCTGAGTGGATTCAGATTATTGTGAATTCGGTTAGCAGATTGGGCATCCCAGATTCAGATAAACAATCTTTTCAAATTTTTGCTGCAAACGCAATTGATCTAATGTGGGCGAGTAGAAATATTGATGTTCATAGGGGAACAAAGGAGGAGATTCAAGAGGTGGCACGCAGGGTCTGCAGAGTCAGCTCTGCTCATTTGGAGGCTTGGAGGAGTCACGCAAATACACCCCTTCCTTCTCCCTGGCGTCCCGCCCATCTTGTTAAAATTAATGATGATGCAGCTATTAGACAAGACTTCTTGGCAACAACAGCGATTTGTAGAGACTCTCAGGGCAGAGTGGTTCATGCAGCTGTTGGTCAAGTTGATTGCTCTAAGCCGACTACAGAGAAGTGGAAGCTCTCAAATTGGGGCATTGGGGAGGCGCTGAAGAGGGGGTTTACCTCGGTAATTCTGTAGGGGGACTCGATGAGAGTCATGGAGGCGATTAAGGCTTTCCCGAAGAAGGTTGATTGGCGTATTCACAAAATCATTCAGGAGATTCATGGACTGCTTCAAGATTTGGACTTTTGGAGATGTCAGCACACCAAAAGGGGTGCGAACAATGCTGCGCATTGTCTAGCTCGTTGGGCCACCTTCGAATTTAGTTAAGGAGGCTTCCCCTATGTAATTGAGCAATCTGACTTTCTGAACTGGCTGGGTTGAACCCTTTGATGATGTTGTTTATGCTTTTTGAATGGGAGGCCGTATCGCTTGATTAAAAAAAACTCCTAGAATCACGGTACGAGGCTAACAATCTCTTCACACGTCAAAAGGCTTTTACAGGATACATCAGCCGACTAAGAGTGTGTTTGTTTGTAAAATTTTGGGGATGTTAAAATTTTAATGTATTGGATTTGGTGAAAAAATGAAGAGATAGATAATTTTTTATAGTGAAAAGTAATGATTTGACGGGGAGAGAGAGATTATATTGTAGTATTTTATTGGGTTAAAATTTTGGAATGAGTAAAATTTTAGGAATCAAAGAGACCCTAACTCTCATTCACTTAGACATCATCTACTCAGCCCACTTACATCTAACACAATCCAACAGCACAAAGTCTAGCCATCTTCCAAACGTATCCATCACTCCCTTAAAGCTTCCCAAACTCTGCACATGTCCCGCACCCCACTTCGCAAATCTTCGCGAACTCTCTTCTGGTTGTCTTCTACCATTATCTACCATATACGCCACCCACAGCCTCATAATTCCTTCCTTTATTCTCCGTGCATGTGACACCTTGTGAAGTAGTTCATGTGCTAAAATAGAATTTTCTTAAATGGCTTTACAGGGAACAAAACCAATCTGCAAGGGGATACCAATTTTCTGGAGTAGGGGTCTAAACCGGTTGGCCAGGATTTTGACAATAATTTTGTACATCACATTAAACAAATTAATAGGTCGGAAGAGGGGTACTCGTGTCATGTTATCTTTCTTTGCGATAAAAGACTAGATTTATATGATTCAGTGCCTTGAGGAGAAAACTCGAAGTGAAAAACCTCCCGACCTTTTCAATTACATCAGATTTAACAATGTTCCAAACTTTTATGATAAAAAAGAGCTGGGATGCGGTCGGCCCGGCGCTTTGATCGTGCCAATGGAGCGGACAACTTGCCAAATTTCCCTCGAAGATTTGACACAAGGCAGCATTATCGGAAATAGAGACTAGTGATTGAATAAGACTCTTAGATCTTCATCAAAAGTAGGCATAGATTAAGTAAATAGAGATTGAAATGCTGAGCATCATATATTGTTTTACCTATGTCCTCACGGGAGTCCAGCCAACGCCCCTCCACTGTTTTAATACCCTCGATGCAGTTCGTCTCTTGCGTATCATTGTGGAAAGGTGGAAATATCTAGAGTTAGCCACTCCACCCACGATTTGCTCTTCCACAATATTTCTTCTCTCTCTCGAGTCTGAAATTCCAGTTGGAGGTTTTCTTCCATTTCTTCGAGAGTCCGAGTAGGGTCCATAGATTGTATTCTGGCTAATTCAGATTGGTAGTGACTACTCTGATGCTGGATGGACCTGAATGTTGTTTCTCTATTCCAAGTCTTCAATCTTACTTTTAGCAATTTAATCTTCTGGTAGAGCTGACAAGCAGGAAAACCATGGAAAAGGGTTGTCTAAACATTTTTGACGACCTCTAGGCAAGATGGAGACCTCACGAGCTTGAGTCAGGCGAGCTCAAGAACTCAACGATGAAATAATGTTAATCTGTAAATCAATCAACCCCGAAACCTATGGCCAACTCCATGAAAGTCCCATGAGATGTGGGGAACCTTGAAAAACATGTGAGTCCCATGAGAGACCAATTTCTGATTATTCAGAGCGCACAAAGTAAGAGGAGCAGTTTGCTTTCTTACAATAAGCAGTGGTAGTTGCATTTCAAACACCTACCAAAATGGAACATTTCAGGATAATATGGAAGCTCCACAGATTTCCAATCAACAAAATGATCAAGAAATTATTCTGACTATGGAAGTCAATGAAATGCCTTTTTATTGTTCAACCACATGCCCATGTGCTGAAGTTGAAATACTAGAAAGCTAGTTGTTGGCGCCAACAGGATAGCGAAAAATGTAAGCTGTGAGCAGTTTGTTCGGAAAATCATCACTGCCCATCCAAATGTTGCAGCAACGAGTAATTTATGCATACAATGTAATTGTTTCCATGTGCAGGGAAACCTAAATATGAGAAAACCATACATAAGATTTACCATCACAATGAGATTCATAACATCTGATCGTATGTCAGAATATAATCTTAATACAATAAAGACTCCATATTTGGGTAATGGAAATTGAAACTCTATTTACAATGAGTATAGACCTTTCATCACAGTATGTTCAACAGGTGTCTTCTTGTGATGAGATGTCGAAAAATATATACCCAGTGACAGTCGCATCACAGACTCACTCAGGTGAAATCAACCATGAAATTTGAAGCAAGTTTAGAACCAGTTCCCATATAGCACCAGTTCCCGAATCAACACCACAAACAAAAATGTACCAAATATTATATTGGCAACGTACACTGACGGGGGACTAGATTCGTTGCGTAGTAGAGATGTCTCTTTGAAAATGAAATATCCCTTCCGATTGCTGCTTGCTGACCCATATGTTGTTGACTTCAAACTCCTCTCTTCATTTGTTCCTCGAGCCATTTTCAACTTGTTATTAGAGTCTGTACTGGAATTTTCCTTCTGAGGAAGATCAACAGAACTACCTTCGCTTAAAGCATCTCTGGCCTGAAGTAGGAAATGATGTAGATACAAACTGTTGGCATTTACAAACATCTTGAGGATAAATTTGCTTCAAGTTAGGAATATCACAGCAGAGGGCGTGCTTCTCTTAACATTTGCTGTTGTACAGTTTGTTGATGAAGTGGTTTAGGTTAATCGTTCTAGTTTCATGTGCCAAAAAAATAAAGTCTTATCAGGCTTCCCTATTCTGTCCCTAGGCCAATTACAATTTCTTTGAAGGAGAAAGATTGATGCAGGGCATCAAATGAAAATAAGAAGTGGCTGGATGAAGTGTTGCACACAATCAACCCTCTCAATCAGCATCATCTCATTGATTAAAAGGAATCTCTCCGTTACCCACAAAATGACGATGGAATCATACTTCGCTCTATTAATTGATGAACCATCCTTGATATGAAGAGCTGGTAATTGTTTTAGAATCATAACAGAAGGTAAGATGCAGAAATGGAAACTACCTAGTAGATAATAAACAAGTACGTGACAAAGAAATAAATTCATCACAACTAGCAGCATAGGCTGAAAGTTTCCTAGTGAAAATCTATAACTGGCCATCTGAGCTTGCTCATGTAAATCACGTCATACATCAAAGATGTAGCCATCTTTGATTTTCATGTATAAATATATTAGGCTTTCATTTCTTTGCAAGGGAGAGAAGAACCATAGATGTGTCAGTTACACAACAAACAGAGGAAGCAAAGAGATATTTTCTTTTGGTTGCCGTACAAGAACTCTAATCTCCCCTATAGTTCCACACTTAAGTTTAAAATAGGGTATTGCATAGAAGAAAGAATATTACTTCTCTTTATATCTGATTAGAGGCGAGAGAAGAAAGTTGTTTTTATCTTGAGTTAGGGGTGAGAACTGAGTTTTGAGGGGTTCTCTTTGTCACTATTTTGGATATGTGGATTTCTTCCTGTCTACATACCATAAGGGAATCACATAAATATGATATTCTTGTGTATTAAAAATTTCCTATTTTAGTAGCGTTATTTGGATAAAAGCTTCAAAGCATAAGTAACCATCGAATATTCGTAATAAGAGAGATGAAGTCATATTCTGATTAAATCTTCAATGATTTCAAACAAATGGATAAAGATAAATCAAAAACCAAATTTTATTTCTTTTCTTTTTTTGTTTTAGGTGTGATTTATTGTGATCATGATCAAGTAGACAACACAACTTAATCCTCTCACCTTGTCTGGGGTTGCTGCTTTCTGCAAACTGCAACTTTTTGATTGGAATCTTTTCTGAGCTGCTCTCTGTCCTGCAAAGTGGCGCATTCTTCGTAGATTTTGAGGTGCGAAGGGCCTTACTTTAGGAGGAGATTCAGTCCTGACTAATGAGAATATTTGTCCAAAAGAATCCTGGCAAATGCGGATAACATATAAATACAAAGAGCAGGTAGATTTTGCGGTGGCCAAAACAAGGTCCAAAAGTAAGTACAAGTTTTGAAAGCCTATGATGACAACAATGCAGCAAAGTATGAGGGGATTGACTGGTGCAAAACGTCTACAGATCTCAAAATTCATTTCACCTGAACAATATTTAAGTATCTATAGGAGAATATCGAGACATGCATTGTATTGATATGGGGTGCATATCAATACAATGTGTGACGCGGTATTCTCCTATAGAATAGTCTTGTGGTTCACTCGCTATTGGAGAATATATGTTTACCAGTCCTCGGGCTGTGTCAGTATCCGTGTCACTGCTTAGTCCACCATTGCTAAAGTAAACCTTGCTTAATGACTTTGGTTCCCGGAAGCGATTAAAGTTCATCATTTCTGCCTGGCCTTGGTTCATCATTTCTGCCCGGCCACGGCCGATATCATCTTGGTCAACAAAAAGTGAATTCACGAACTCTGTGCCATCCTCTTCCTGTTCATTTGCATCAGACTGAAATTGCAACCCATTTAGTTCATTGATATGGCTATTGGTGAATATGTCAGGATAAAAGTCATATTCCTGTTCCAGAAACCCTGGCAGTGTGAAAGATTCCAGGGTTGGTTCTAGCCGAAAATGTGCCTGGATCAAGAATCACAAAAAAGGTCTCAGTTCTTCAGTTCTATATGTGTGTGTCATGGTCCATATGAGGAAGTTGATAATGTGCATAAGCCATGCTCCTTACCTCAGGAATTCTATCATCTAGCACTGGACTTTCAAAGTCAGAAGCTGTGTAACTGGTTGCTTCAACTTCACCATGAGTTGGCACATCAACTGTATCGTCTGGCTTTTTCTTCAAGAGAACAAGAACAAAGTCCCTCTGCCAAATGGAGAACTAGTCAGTATTACATTGGGGTAATACATAACAGAAGTTTCAGATAACACAAGATAAAACAAATTCAATACACTACAATCAGAACCATACAGGATACAGCCTAGCACTCTTCAGGATGAATCATTAGGCATCAAGAAGCAATAACATTCTTCTTCTCTTTAGGAAAGAAACCCTTGAAGCCTATGGTGATGCATAAGAATTTAACAAAAAGAAGTCCATAAGTGTGATTACTATGTGCCTTAAATCAAAAGATGAGTTCACCAACTAATAAAGAGAATTCAAATTGTAGAACTCGTCAACTTGCAGCAAGAAATCTCTCCAATATATTAAAAGAAAATTTTCTAATTGCATAAAAGTGCGCAGCATGCGGCTCTACCAGTATAAACAATTTCTTTTGTGAGTTGTGCTACATATTTCTTGGCTAATTGCGCAGGTCTTAAATCTTAAATAAAACCAAGATTCGGAATCACTATTAATCTAATTAAACCACCATCCGAGGATACAACTACTCCAGGGCAGATTAAACAATTTCATCGTTAATCTGAAGGAATGGAGTCTAAATAGATTGTGGCAGAATGTGCAGATATTGACAGGAGCAATCAAATTGTGCATAATGCAAACACCCCCAAACGTGTAAAACAAGGGAATTCACAAATTAACACTATATTCATGCGTGTAACAAATACAGGCAGCAATTAGTTAGAAACCGATCAGAGCATGAAAGGAACACTAACCTGGGGAGGAGGAGGGATAGCTGGGTGATACTCGTGCATAACCCAGCTGGTCCCGACCCCGTTAGCAACACGACCTGTATGGAACACCAAAGTTTTCTTTGTGCCAATCACCATTTTTGTACCTCTATCCTTGATTTTCCGGTCCTTACCGGTGGCTTTCCAGAACCCCGACTTGGTCGCTCTTTTCGCCCGGTTGCTTTTCGAGTTCTTGATATCCCGGCGACAAAAGAAATACCATTCTGGGTCATCTGACTTGATCACTGAAAACTCTACACGAGCATGCACAAGACCGTTTATTACAGAAGCCCCAACCTTAAGATTACAGTATGGAATATTTTCAAGATGGAAAGACAAATACTTTGAAACAAAACAGATACTTCATTTTGATATTAGAAGAAAAAATGGATTAATCGCAACCAATCCATTGAAATTGTAACAAACCTAAACTACTAAAGTAAACCGGGAGTATATAACGGCACCTGGGTGAGAAAGATACGTACTAGGTAATTCGTAAGGCTCATACTTCAAGAAATCAACTTCAGGGATGATGCAGACTTCGGAATCCTTGCCAAGTATTTTGAGCCTCAGGTAGTGGTTGACGAGCTCTTGATCATTTGGGTGGAATCTGTATCCCACCACCGTCGTTGATTCCATTTCAGTCACGCTTGCCATCTATCGTTAACCTCAACTTTTCACTAAGAACAGGGCAATATAAGAAGAATATGATAGAACTACATTGAGAAGAAGAAGAAGAGGAAGAAATTGCAGCTATCTGCCTATGGTTTGTCAGGAGAACATTTTTCTCTAGTTCAGAAGAAGCGCCGGTGCTTAAGAGAGACTTGGGAGTGAAATAAAAGTAGCAATGCATTGACTTGAGACTGATCGCAGTCTTTAGCTTAGTTGAGAAGCTACTCTTTTTAGCCGCCGCTAAGAAGACAGGAGTGTTTTGGATTGGTCAGTTCCCTTGTTGCAACTTGCATGCCCATAACACAACATTCGTGGATCCCACCCCCACTCAAACCGCGTCTTGAGTTCTCCGTATGCGTGGCGCATCTTTGTTGGGAATGTTGTGGATTTTCTTTTGGGCGTTTGGCAATTCTCTTTGTACAGAAAAATCATACTCAGGTGGACCGTATGTACGAGTTGGTCTGGGTACTATCAGTGGCCGGCATATTCTAAATTCTCACAGCAAAATCTTTCACAACTACGTCTAAAAGAGGGGTTATTGTAGAATGTAGGCTGCGTTTGTCACTAAAATTTTACCCAAAATTTTATCTCTCTCCTAATAAAATACTCTAATATAATCTCTCTCTCTTCCATAAAAAAATATAAAATATTACAAAAATTATAAAATATTACCTCTCTTCACTTTTTCACTAAACTCAATACCAACACTAAACCCAATACCAAAAATTTTACCACACAAACCCACCCGTAGGTGTACAAAATTTGGCTGTGACTTTGGAATACGTTCAAACTGGGTCAAATGAGCTTTGAGATTTTGTCTGGTTACTAAAATAAAAAATAAAAAATTATACCCAAGTACAAAATTATAAACGAAAAAACCCAGTAGATTCTAATGCCCACTAACAAAGTTTGACATGATTTGTGGACGAGGTGGCAATGTTCTTCTGACTCTCATATCCTCTCAAGTAGCAACTTCTTGGTCCTCGGATATTGATAGTTTATGCAGAATTAAACTAAAACAAACAAAATATTTTCAACAAAAAATATCAACAAGGATTATGATTACAATTTCAGATTCAATTCCATACCTGACACATGAATTTAGGAACCTACAAACCTTAAGTTGCATTACGATTCAATCCGAGGAGATGTTCGTTTTCTGATATTCGGTAGGATTCGAATCCTACCGAATCATGTTCGGCAAGTCCCATGCTTTTTTTTAGGATTCGGCCTGCAACAATTCCCATCCCCTACAACCAAAAGTTGTCATGTCGCCCCAAGACCCAGCCGCTTTCGTTGAATTGTGGGGCGTTAGTTGAATTGTTTTGTACTTTTTTGTTTTTCTTTTAAAAAAAAATTTTTAAATATTCAAATTTTAATAAAAAAATTAATAAATTCGAAATAAAAAAATAACTGTAAATATCATCATTACTTTTATACACATCATAAATATCTACACAAACATTAATACAACTCTAACACCACCTAAAAATTCTCAAAACACTCCAAATCCTACAAAAATTCTCAAACCGAACATAACCCAAAGCTACAACAATTCAGAATAGCAACTCAGATGTGTTGCCTCAATTTATGTCACTCTCTCGTTTTGGGATTTTCCTGATTCTGATGGTCAACCCCTTGAATATAACAGTTATATTTATAGGCCTTGGGAAACCTAGAGAGAGCATGAAACATAGGATCCTTAAGGATCTCAAATTTCAGTCGTAGGATAAAACTGAAGAACTCTTCTTCTAATAAAATTAGGGTTTCTACTAATTACAATCAAGTTCATCAACATATTGTAATTGACCCCTAAAATTTGATATTATTACAAATATGTTCTTTTAAATACAATTAATTCCTTCCACCAAACTATATTTCATATGAGATATTATGACTAGATTAATTAATTTGGTTATCGAAGACACATAATTCTAACAGTCGGTGGGATTTGCTCCCCTTCAAAGGATATAGAAATGAAACTGTCAAACACCCTCGTTCATTCCAGTTTTAGTCAATCGATCATCAAAGTACAGTTGGTTGAAATGAGATGAGCATTAATTGTAACAAGTGTGCTATTCAATTGTACTGCAACCATTTAAAACCAACCTTCATTCAAGATAATAGTTATAGCCTGACGTATAAAATCTCTCTTTTCTCAATCAGCTACCTTCATTAAAAGAAAATAAAATAGGCCTAGGCCACATGCTTACGCTAAAAATATAGAGCAAAATTTTCATTTCTGATTAAAATGTGAAGGTATTTTTTTAAGGAAATAAAAAGTTAGCCCCTACTGGTGATAAGCTCAATGCTTGAAAGGACGGACTTCTACTTCTGGATAAATTTTATCTCGTGGGTGAGAATGATTTGAATCCTAACGCCTGCTAACAAGACTTTGACTTAAATAAGACTCATTATAAGACAAGTTCAACTATTCGGACTTTCATGTTACTTACCTTAAAAGAAAAAGGGTAAAATCATAGTTAGCCTATATGTTTGGATAAAAATCAAGTTGCTACCCTTATTTTTTAATCCAATAATTTGAGACTCATAACTTTAAAACTTATCAATTTTCACCCCTCGTCTAAATTAGACGTTAAATCAGACGGAAAAACATGAAAAATGACCAAAATGTCCATCCAAAATAAAATTACTAAAAATTATTAAAACAATTCATTAAAAATAAAAAATGATATTTTTTAAATAAAACTATGGGAAATTTGCTTTTTAGTCACTGGGTTTTTACCTCATTTTATTTTTAGTCACAAAACTCAATGTTTCAAAATTATAATCCTCAATCTTTTAATACAATTAAAAATTAGTCATACCGTTACGTTCTGTTAGATTAATTAACGGAATAGTGGTCCACGTCAGCCCCACTTTCCACGAACACCACCCACTTCCATGTCAGCACCTCAGTAATTAAAATTTAGCTAAAACAGCATGTAGGTTAGCGTTAATTTTTTTTCCCGTGTAACCGTACGGTGCGTTTCATGGAGTTCGCAAGAAAACCAATAAAAAAACCGAAAAACTAGATTCTTAGGTAAGACATATCAAAAGTTTCCCTCGTTTGTAACAGTTGGAGACCTTACCTTCTCAAACCAACTTGGAGGAGAACGTGTTTCACAACTTCCCTCATGTTTTCCTCCAAATGTCTTAAATCAATTGCCTGGCAAAGTGCCACCATGTAAGTAGCAGACATAAGCTTTAGGATCTCAATGGCTTCTGCACTTTTCCTAACTGAAATCAAACCCAGAGAATTCACATCTTGATTGTGCTGCTCAGCACTCTGTACATGTGTGGTGACAGGGTTTGCCAAATACTGAAGCTCAGAGCAGTACGCAGCCATGGCTATCTCCGCACCCTTGAAGCCATAATCCAAGCTTGGATTAGGACTGCCACTCAAATTGGAAGGCAAGCCATTGTTGTAGTAGTCACATACTAGTTCAGAGAATTGGGCAAACATGAGCTTCCCAATAGCTGCAACGGCAATACGGAGATTATCCATGGAAACACCAATTGGTGTACCCTGGAAATTACCTCCATGGAGCGCGAGATCTCGAGCTACATCAATCAACGGATTGTCGTTCACGGAATTGATTTCTCTTTCAATTGAATGTGTTGCCATACGAATAACCTCGATCTGGGGGCCGAGCCACTGGGGAGAGGTTCTAAGTGCATATCTGTCCTGTTTTGGCTTTGTAAGAGGGTTTTTTTCATGACGCGGCTTTGCTTCTTTCATGTAGTCACTTTCGTCCAGAATGAACTCCATGATAGCAGCTGATTCAATCTGGCCAGGGTGGTGCTTGAGCTCATGTGTCAATGGGTCTGCGAACTCGGGGAAAGTAGCACTCATGAAACGCACCGTACGGTTACACGGGGAAAAAAAATTAACGCTAACCTACATGCCGTTTGAGCTAAATTTTAATTACTAAGGTGCTGACATGGAAGTGAGTGGCGTTCGTGGAAAGTGGAGCTGACGTGGACCACTATTCCGTTAATTAATCTAACAGAACGTAACGGTAGGACTAATTTTTAATTGTATTGAAAGATTGATGATTATAATTTTGAAACATTGAGTTTTGTGACTAAAAATAAAATGGGGTAAAAACCCAGTGACTAAAAAGCAAATTTCCCTAAAACTATATTGAAACTCTATTTCAATAATATATTTATTTTAATTTATTTCTTAAATTTATAATTTTATTTATTTATTTTTAAAAATTTAGCCTTTGAGGGGCATTTCGGTCATTTTGCATGAATTTCCGTTGGACTTAAAGCCTGATTTAGACGAAGGGAAAAGATTAATATGTTTTGAAAGTTATGAGTCTCAAATTGTTTGATTGAAAAATAAAGGTAGCAACTTGATTTTTGCCTAAACATAAGGTGTTGACTATGAATTTGCCCCAAAGAAAAAAAATAGGATCACTTACAGGGTATTAATAGTTGTACAACATTTTATGGGTTCAACATGTTCTACAATATGAAACTATTTTTTTTTAATTTAATTGATGAAAAAGTTATAAGTTAATAGCAAGTACAAGGCAAACTCGCAAACTCTCAAAACTATAGTCACCTTGACGCACCAAGCAAAAAATTAACTGCACTTGACTCGGTAGTTGGTACATCAGATAATCTCCGTGAAGTAGCGCAGATTCCATGAACTGTTGAAAAAAACATCAATTTGACTGTTGGGCAGCTTAAAGACTTGGCTTTGAAACTGTGAGGCATGCACAATCAGTGGGGTATCTAGAATATGGAATGAGTGAGGTCGAATTTCTAATGGAAAATTATCAAAAAAAAATTTCCACATAATGTAAAAAATGTCTTAAAATTACAATATCTAAAATTAAGAATTAAAAATATTAAAATTAATGAAATACACTTATCCATACCAAGAAACAATTTATAACCTGTGTCTTGCAAACAATTTATCTATAGCAGTTTTTAAAGACTGGTAGCATGTGTCAGTAACATGTTTCACACCAAGAAATCGTTAAATCACCTATCCACTTTTGTTCACATATCTCAAAACTAATGTCATTTGCTTCTTCACTGAACTATCTCGAGACTCGTCAACCATAAGACAAAAAAAATGCATCTCTAATGTCTTTAATGATAAAAAAATTCATCCATAATGTCTTTAATGATAGCAAGCGTGGTCTGTGTTGCACAATTCAATAGATTTACGCAACCCTAGGTCAGAAATAATATCATCCGAACTCAACAAAGGGCGAGATCTTTTTTAACTAAAATCCTCATTAGAAGTAGTAGCCACATTAGGAGTATTAGATGACTCCATGCTTCGTGGTTTTTTTTATAAAAAATATATCCATTATCTAAAAAGAATAAAACAAAACAAAACAAAATGTTCATCAGCATATGAGAAAGAAAATTCTTAACACCCATCAATAATTATGGAGTTTGATGCCTATATGAAGATAAGAAATCTTCTTCTGTCAAAAAGTATTGGTGCACTCAGCTAGTTCTCGTTAAAAAATAACCTCAGTAATAAATTATATTAATTAAAAATAGTATTTCTGTACTTTCCTTTCTAATTGGCAAATGATAAATTAGTAAGGACCTACATAATTTATGTATTAGTGCAGTTAAAGTGATAATGGACCAGTGAGAAGGACTGCTGAGGCATGAGGGTTGGGGGAGACACGGAGAGATCGCAGAGTGAGAGAGAGAGACGTGAGTAATTTAAAAAAAAAAATCAGAGGGTGAAACGGCGTAATTTCACCCTCTGATTTTTTTTTAAATTAAGCAATTAGGCTACACGGACTGTGCCAGTGGGTGTGCCCCCGCTGGCCCAGTTCTACCCCCACTGACCTTGGAAGCAGGCGGGGGCGACTGTGCCAGTGGGGGCGGGCCTGCTTCTTAATAACCAAAAAAAAATCTGCAAAGGATTTTTGGAGCTAGTGGGGGCGGCCGCCCCCACCCGCACCCCCTTGGATCCGCCCATCTGCACAATAGAGTTTCCACCCAATTCTAATAATCCCATGGTATGTCGCATTTCAAACAGTCACTCTCTATGTTTTTTTTTAAAAGGCCCTTACCCTTTGACCCAACCCAACCCGCCCACTTTTCACAGTTCACCCTCTGTGTTTTTTTTTAAAAGAAAAAGAAACGACGTCACTTACAGCCCGCCCTGCTTCCTTGCTTTCAAGTTTCACCCTTTGTAAGTCTTTTAAGACATTGTCTCCTTCCCAAGGACCCAGCGAACCTAGCCACTCCAAACTGCGGCACTGCCAATCTGCCATTAACCCCTCTCCTCCACGGTTCCACTTCCAGCCACAGCCACTACCTCTCACTTCTTAGCCTCTCTCTCTCTCGGGAGACCTCTCACTTTCAGGCGGCAGACCTCAACTCTGCCTCCTCCTCCAAAGGACCCACTCTGCCCTATGGCCTCTCCTCTCAGCCTCACTTTCTCTCTCTCCAAGGTAATGGAGTTTGAAAATTGAAACTTTGACTGAGTTTGAACTTTGAACTTTGACGAATTTTTTTATTTCGTTTGTTTTGTTTAGATCATGGATAAGTTTTTGATAAAAAAGTCAGTCAGTGTGGAGTTGTCTAGTACTTCTACTTCTGATGTGAATACTAGTTCGAAAAGACAACGTATTTTGTTTAGTCCAGATGATATTAGTACCGACCCAGGATTACGTAAACCCATTGAAGAATATGATGTTGGGATTATGAAGTCGTCTAGTGTTTCTACTTCTGATCAAATATTTTTAATGCTTTTAATAGTTAATTTTCAATATTTTAACTCTAAGATACATTTTGAATTACGTAGAAATTTTTTTTGATGCCATTTAGCCTTAAGAGTTTGCTCCCCCTTCACTGGAGTCCTGGTTCCACCACAAGCTCAATTCCCTACTTCTGTTTATTTTTATTTTTTAATAATCAACTACCACTACCTTTATTCAAACAAGCCAGAAAAACAACTAAGAAATCAGTCCCATTATAAATTCAAAAACAAGTCCGAGAAATGCTCACAAATATCGGGTAGCCTCCGAATAAAATCACGGAACAATCCAGCGAGCAAGATGGTGTGCTTCCACATTAGCACCATGCAGTCCATACTTAAAACCTACTTCTGCTTAGTCACCCGAAGAAGAACTAGAGATAGAATCATTGATCCGTGTATTTCAGCCACCGTCGGGTAGTTAAGCTATGTTCACCAACCAGGCACTGCCTATGAAATCTTTTGAGGTCCGGTTTGTCATGAAAAACATAATTTACCTACACGAGAGCACCTTCAAGAAAATACAGAAGCAGCCCTGCATGCTCCTCTAATTCCACCTAGCATTCTATGAATGCTTTTATATTTTTCACCATACTTTCAATGCCAAAAGCAAACAAGCCCTCCAGCCATACAGGTAACCAATGTGCAGAACACTCATCAGATATTATCATAAAATGGTATTAATACAGAGTAAGAATATCGGGATTTTCAAATCCCTAGAAGCATCATTTCACCCTATATAGCAAATGTAATGAATCCTCTGTCTCGGCCTGAAAAAACCAGCTGCGGCTGACCAAAACTGGTTACAGAACTTTTTGACAGGGCATTTCATCCTCCTGAACGTGAGCAGCGAACAGAGGATTTTCGTACAAGGGTTTTACAAATTTTCTGGGCGAGCTTTCATTGTTATGCTCACTAGTGCTCTTATCTACCAGACTCGGTATGATCGGACTCAGAGCACTGCATCCGTACAGGTGAAAAGACGACACTGAGTGAGGCATGATCAGAAAGAGAGTAGTTCTCAGGCCACATTCCTTTCTCCACTTCTGGCGGGAAGAGAACTGCATTCTTCACTTTGAAACCAACGGTCTCCTCATCGGCACCCACTTTAGGCTTTATTATATTAGTCTGAAGATACTCAGGTTCCACGGACGATGTAAGATTCCAAAGCTTCTGCTGCAAATTAACATGGTATTACGTTATTCTCGAGCAAAGGCAGTAAAAGAGTGCTGCAAGTGTGCAGCATGTTGGATGCTGGAGTCAACAGATGAACATGTTCCACGGTAAGGCTATAAACATTATGTGCATATATATACAGACGCATATATTGGCTTATTTATAGAAAAAGAGGAGTCCAGAAGGAAGAATGGAAAGGGGGTGGGGAAAAGTCCGGAAAAGCCCTCACTTTACTGAGGGGCCATTTTGATCCCCTTTTACTCTTATACCCAGCGCTTCAGGTTCAGGACAGGGTCAACACAATGATATTACTTCAGTTATTACATATGTGTGTCTATATATATATAAATGCGTATAGTGATAGAGAGAGATGGGGGAGACTCACGTGCTACAGTCTACACACGCCTAAGTTTGCGCAGAATCCTACCTTGCTCCAGCAAAATTGACATCATGGAAAAAACTTAAAAATCTTTAAAATAAAAGACAACTAAGAAACCCAAAGCTTGTTATGTTGTGTTCTTAGTTTATCTTTTTTATGCAGAATCCTACCTTGCTCCAGCAAAATTGATATCATGGAAAAAACTTAAAAATCTTCAAAATAAAAGACAACTAAGAAAGGGTCCCAAAGCTTGTTATGTTGTGTTCTTAGTTTTTCTTTTTTATGCAGAATCCTACCTTGCTCCAGCAAAATTGACATCATGGAAAAAACTTAAAAATCTTTAAAATAAAAGACAACTAAGAAAGGGTCCCAAAGCTTGTTATGTTGTGTTCTATGTTTTTCTTTTTTACCATATCTATTTCCTTCTTTAGGGTATGCATCTTCAACTGATGATTTAATTGACATTTTGTCGACAGATTTCAAAGAATGATAGATTGGAAATGCCCTAGTTGATTGGACATGGATACCGCAAGAAACAACTGAAAACTTGGAGCATAAACTACAACATAGCGATTGAAGATACCTTGAATTCTTCATCATGAACAACGCCATCCCCATTGATGTCTGCTTGGGCCCACAGATCCTTTATCTCTTGGAAACTTAGCCCATAGGGAAGACCAATTAAATTAACCTGAATAAGGTCTGAATATCGTGAGCCTAGCTTTTCAAAGAACATTAATCTCATATATTAATGTTGTTAAAAAGAAGTACCTGGCGCAGTGCTTCAGAAAATGCAGAGCACGTAATAAAATCACTGTGATTGTCACCCTTGAGAAAGGCAATTGCATCATCTTCAGCCACTGATGCCTTTCTAAGCAGGTACAGGAAACCAAAGAAAATTTCAGTTCTTGATGTGGAAAGCTCTAGAACTATAAAACTAAACAATGATGGTTACATTTATTCTCTAAACTCTTTTGACAGAATCAGAACACAAGTGGGCTACTGTTTCATTCCCCAAAATGACAGAATTTTCATCCAATCACTTGACAATTCCCATCAGCAACGAGGAAGGGAGAGATGTTCCACGCAGTTGTCATCGACATCTGGAACTTTGAGCAAGACAGAAGTATGAGTTATATTAGCATGTCGTACTACTATATTTTCATTAGTGCTCCTGAGTAAATCACGTTTAGACATGAATGAAAGAGCCGTATCGCAAGCACTACTTCTCTGAGTTTAGTCTTCAAATCTACAGGTTAAACACTATCAAGAAGAAATTTGTGAAGGTTATGATAGCAAAGACATAACATGCAAATTCTACTTGAAATAACTATCACTCACCTTTATTATACCAAAAACTGCTTCAGCCCAACTCGCTCTTAATGGTTTGAGTGACTTATTAGGATTACAAAGCCAAACAAAATCAACACCGCAGATGTTTCCTCTGTGATTGCGGTGGCTAATCCACTGCAGGGAAAAGAAGAAGACACCAAGGATATAAGGTCATTAGCAATATCTTCTTTTCCAAAGGCAATAAAAGAGATAAATATCATTGTTGAGGACCATTTGTTTGGAATTAGGTGGCCAAGCGAATTACGGTAAGCTAAAATTCTAAGTAAAGGTAACAAACCTTGTGAGCATCTGCATCACTGTCACTATATTTATGGGCAATATCGTAAGATGATACAAATCCCCGTGACCTAAGGAACTTGTAAACATGCCCACGCTTGCTTCCATTCCAGTCACTGCAAAAAATAAAACACAGAGAGTGCCTTAACAAAAATATCCATTCCAAGGTTACATTCGGCTATTCTCAAAGAGCATAGTTTTGAAGAGGAAAACGAGGAACGAAAAAAGACAAAAGAAAAGACAGAAACTTGCCCGCATAATACGATGGGCACTGGTTTCAGCTTGTTTTCTTTCTGATACAATTCCACATACAGCAGAATTTTGTAAACCTATTAGAACACGCACAGGAAACACACCCATGAGTGAACCACATCGTATTTACAGAACTTATGTTATAGGAGCAGACCAGTTCAAGGCTTAAAGGAAACCTCACAAACCTGACGCAATCTTACAAGAGAAAAACTTGAATCGTGAGGAAATAGCAAGTGGGTGTTCACAATAAGAATTTCTTGTTGAATGCTTCCTTTTGGGTTTTGAAAAAAGGGGACAACTGACTCAACATGAAACAGTTGAGCAACACGGTCTCCAATATCATTGAAAAGCAACTCTTGATACTTCAGAACCCTTAAGTAGTTCGTATGTATTGCAGTCAGAAGACCTGCATAGAGCAAATACAAAATCTCAATCTATACGCATACAGCAATAAGAACTAGAAGTGTCCACAAAAACTCACTTAAACCATACTAACAATCCCATCTGTTAGACAGATAACTCTTAATAAGAAAGTTAGTAGTTAATGTAAACAAAGTTATCAACAAATTCAAAAAGACCAAACATTCTCCCCTGAAAGGCTCCATAACAACCCCAAAAAATCTACTTTGACAGACATTTATTAGATATCGCATCTACTGAAACGGTGCGGGACAAGTCAAACAATTGAGAATTTGCACTAACAGATCAGTTGTAAATAGCCAATAAATACCATCTCCACGGTGGTTGGGGCGTGCAAGGTCGAAGGTAATATATCCTGCATCCCCGAGATTCTTCTTGTACATATGCACAAGTTCTTCATTTCCAACCCAAAACTCCTATGCCAACTCATCACGAAAGCAGACAAAAAAAGAAAGAAAGAAAGAAAGAAAAGGATCCTAAATTAGTCCAGTCGAAAAAGCCATGTCTGTTTGTAAACAAAATCTAGCAAAAAGAAGAGCAATATAGCATGTGGATACCCCACCTGGAGACAAATAATAGTGGAAGACGATTCATTGAGCAAACAATCCAAAATCCCCTGGTTCCTGGTTATCCAGAACCCCCTGAAGTCGCTTTCGCGAAGACCCTGAAAAACATTAAGTAGATCCAATGAAGCTCAGATTCAACAGAGGTATTGTCGTATACCAGCCGCAGTAAAAGTAAAAGAGACCTGTTCATGTTGGTCAAGTCGCTTGTAGATGGGAGCAAGGATATTGAAAGTGGTGCATGATATGCAAACCTCTTGTTGTTCTCCCTCTGCGTCCGTTTCGGCCACCGGCATTGAAAACGACGACGAAGTGGTGCAGCTCGCTGTTAATTCACAGACCATTTTGTCACAGTGGTTCGAAGTAGTTTGTTGGTTAGCTGAGACTGGACAAGTGCGGAAAGAAGGACGAAAGCGAGACTGCTGGTTCGGGTTCTGAAAACTGGCTTTGATTTTGCTGCAGGATGATATCGTATGGGTACGTTTGAGGCTGAAAATATCATGGGTACGTTTGAGGCTGAAGTATTAAAGTTTGAAAAATATTATAAAGTAAAGATATGTTATTGAAATTGATGAAAAGTGACGAGATAGAATATTTTTAATAAATATTATAATAATAAACAATTATGTAATAAATTTTTTATTAATAAACTTAAAATTTTGTATTATAACTCATCCAGCTGAGGGGACCGGCCCTTAGCTGGATGAGTTTAGCTCTGATGCACATCTTTTTGTGTAATGAACGCGTCGTGGCTCGTTTGGGCTACACGTGACTTACAAACCACACACCTTGTAAAGACATACTGCCACGCGCAATCCAACCGTCTCGGTGCCTGTGTTCCCCTCCCATTGGGGCCATTGCCCAGGGTACTGCCAGCTCATCCGCCTCCTGCCCGGGAAGTTAAGGTAAACGACCTAATGATAAGAGTCGAGATGATTGACTCACTCGTCTCGTGCAGTGGGCAGATTTGGGAAAGCCAAAAAGAACGTTCAAGTAAACGTTGAATTTGGTGATGCACTGAGATCTTGAGATATTATTTTATTTTTCTCACAGCATGAGTCAGGCTCGACGCCACGAGATCTTGAGATATTTTTACTATATATATGTTTAGTTTAAGTATCTTTTTGTTTTTTTATTAGAGTTAGTATATTTTTTTTGGAACACGTGAAAAGTTTGTTAAAAATTTTTAAAATTAGTAAAAAGTATTAAAAAGGATGAAAAAGTAATTATAAAAATTTTTCTTTTAAATTAGCCAACCATAACCATTGATTTTTTTACTCTTTTCCTCGTAAATATTTGGGTGTGCCTATTACACTTTATCGTCTTTGTATTCGCTATTTTGAAGAGTTTATTATTAAGGTTAGAAAAAAAAATTAGACAGTTGAAAGTTTTTTCTCCTTACAACTGGGGTAATTGTTACCGTGCGTTTATTTTCAAAATTTTAAAAAATAGGTGATATTGAAATTTGTGAATGAGTGATAAAATTAAAAGTAAAATTTTGAAGTGTTTGATAAAATTAAAGGTGGTTGATTTCAAAACATTGTTGATATTGGTTTTTATTGGAGTTAGTAAAAATAGACCTATAGAGTTAAAATTAGTTTGGAAAGTATTTTACATTACATATTTTATTTATTAGAGTTTGTGAAAAATTGATAAATATTTACATTTTGGGTTAATATATACACGTGCCCCTGTGGTATAACATTTTCCTGAATATGCCCTAGGGTAATTTTTGTTGTCCCGCTGCCCCTGTGGTGATATACCTTTCCCAACAATATCCCTCCGTCCATATTCCGTTTCCAAACTAACGGGAAATGCTCAGCTGTCAAAAAATCACACGACATAACCAATAAGAAGATGACACGTGCTCTATTTGCTGACTGGGCATATAACCTAGTGACAAATCGTACAGTCCATAGTGACCAAGCTTTTATTGTTCCTAAATTGCTCATTTCTTAGCGAGCTCTTCGCAATACTCTTCCTTCCACCACTCCCTGGCCGGCCTCTGCTTCGGCTTATTACTGTTATTTTCAATGTCCATTGTCATCCACCAGGAGCCTCCCTCCTGAACATCATCAGTCACGTTCTCGACCATTTTCCAGGTCGTCGTATTTGTCCTTCTCGCCCAATTTGTTGCACGAAATCAGAACTATGGCGGCCACAAAGCCACAGATGATTGCGGCCCAGGGCTCGACCATGGAGCAACCGACAGTGATCGTCGTGAAACCGCGTAGTAGTCTGTTGCACATGTCAGTCACGTTCCAGTGGCCAGAGATGATTCTCTTGCCAAAGAGAGTGGTGAGAGCCGCGGTACACCCGGCAAGGGTAATGGTCACGGCAGTTCCACCGACGACGCTCCATTGAAGAGTGACGGACCGGCCCGCGTGGTTGAACCTGCCGATTCTTGGGCCTCCGATGTAGGCACCCCAGAGGCCGACTGTGAGACCCCGACTTAGACCAGTAGCATCGAACAATTCTTAATGGTATTCTTATCACAAATTAGACCATATTTTTATGGCCTAGTTTTCTTCTGACCAAATGGGACCTCAATATTTTAAAGAGTTGCTTGGCTCTGTGTGCAATCGGCAGTTAGGACATGTGAAGGATGATGTAAACATAACACTGCATGGCACAGGTTTTAGGTCCTTAAGCGGTATTAGAAGCATATAGGATGATTTATGAAATGATTAAGATATTTTGAACTATAAGTTTTCCTTAAGTATTTTCGTTATGTTGTAAAATCATGTTAGTATAATTTGTTATGGCCGAATCTCTCTAAGGTAGATTTTATTTATGAATTAATTTCCATTGGCCTATTATTATACTACCATGATTTACTAAATTAAATGCCAAGGATAATTGTAGAGTATTTTATTTTTATAGACGCTGAGATTCCTTAAGTAAAATTCATTACATATTAATCTATGGTTGTGAAAGCCTATGATAGTGCATATAGATTACCCCATGTCTTTATTATGTAACCTTAATCTCCATTAGGTAATCTTAAACTTCATTAGGAGAACTAAGTTATAAGCTAGTGTGCTTATAAAGTATTTTAATAGAGAACCAAATGATAAGTTAATGTGCTTATAAAGTAGTTCATGTGAAAAGAGAGAAGCAAAATGAAATAAGAGACAAATGGAAGTCAAGTGAAGAAGGAAATGAGTTTTACGTGAAAGGCAAGAGAGAGCTTAATTGGCTTTTGGGTGATTCACGTGAAGGGCTTAAGAAGGAGACAAAGAAATAAATGCAAGCAAACGAGAAAAAACAAGAGCATGACAAACCGGTCATTCCAACCAATAGGCTAGGGTGATACAATCAATGCTACTTTTCCCCTTTTCTCATATTTTAGTCTAGATTCAAGTTGCCTTGCAATTCATTTTCTTTCACCTCATCTTTTGCTTTTCGTATCACCTCACTTCACTCTTTACCGTACACCATTCATCTCACCATTTGGTTCCTTCACTTCACCTTGCTCGGCTCATTTCTCTCCTTGGCCGAAACCCTCTTCACTTCTCCAAAGCTTCTCCTTTCTCTTCTTCACACCATTTCCAGCAACCTCATCCTCCACATACCACTTCTAGCCTCATCACAACAACCATCTTGCTCTCATCTCAGCCCATTGTAGCTACACAAGAGGTGGGAGAGTGACAGAAGCCGAGAGATTGAGAGAGGGAAATTGTTTGTTGGCCGAGTAGGGTAGAAGGAGAAAGAGGTAAAGGAGATCTGATTCCTCTTTGTATGTTCACCCCTTTTCTATTTTCTTTCCTAGAATCTGACCATGGTTATTCTTATGCTAGGTATTTCCCTAATCAACACTTGTGTCCAGCTTTAGAAAGGTAAGCTAGGGTTTGGTTTTCTCAAAGGTTTAAGCTTGTTGTTTTGGCCGAATATGCTTATGTTTCTTGTGTCCATTCTCTCTTTGATAATATGCTTTAATAATAGATCTGATCTAGGTTGGGATTATTGATGTTGCTGTTATTGGAGGAAGGGTTTAAGCCACGGTTTGGGCTAGGAAGTGATGATCTTAGTTTAAATGTTGAATAGGCATGCATGTAAGATATGTTGATGTTGGCCTAATGATTTTGTTGAATCTTGCATGATATAAATCTGTTGGCTATGAGGTGGTGATGGCTGAGAAGATTTGTTGGTGATGGAAGTGTTTGATGGCCACGGTTTGTCTAGAGGAGAGAATAGAAGCATGTTCTTGTAAGGATCTTAGCATGCATGTATGTAGTTTGCTTGTTGGCCGAATTTGGTGATCTTATCAGATGAATAGATGCTTCTGATTTGAGGTGGATCATTGAAATTTAATGTAATGGTTAGTTAAAATCATGGGTAGATAAGGTTGCATAGGATTGGTGACATCGATGTGGCCGAATGGACAATGTTGCTTGGAGATTGTTTAGGCAAGAAATAAATTGTGTGGATTTGTTATTGATCAAAGAATCAAGTTAGAAATCATATTTAAGTTGTTGGAATAAGGAGTTTTTAGGGCCTGTTTTTAGGCATCATCACGCTCGATCATCATGCGGCAAACGTTCGAGCGGCCTTAAGGAAAATGTTGGACAGAGTCGAGCCGCTTGACCAGCGCTCGACAGGTGCTCGAGCGGCCTTGAAAGTTTTCATACAGAGACTTGATGCTCGACCGCCGCTCGAGCGAGGATAGATGAAAATTGGACAGAGACTTGGCGCTCGACAGGCGCTCGAGTGGTACCTGTTAAATTTCAGATATGTTGAATTTTTGAGTTCCTATTGTAGATGTGCGAAACCCTATCATTGAGGCTAGTTGACCAAACTTAGTTAAGAAGTTTATTGAGGTTAAGATGGTGGGAATTCGATAGACATTAGCCCAGACATGGTATGATGTAAAGTATTGAATAAGGGATATTAAGCTAGATGAATTATAGGTTACTGATTTGGCTTAAGATACTTAGCATGAGATGTTGTTGTTGAATTTCACGAATAGGCTTTGAAATCAATGATGTTGATGGGAATAATCAGTGTACTTAGTTGATATGAAGTGAATTGCATAGTGGACCCATTAACAACCATGTTGGAGTTGTTTGATGCACATGTTTGATTGCTTTTCTTCAATTATATTGATTCCTTCATAGTGATGAAAGTATGTTGATGACATTGAATTAAACAGCAAGCCTAAAAGTGAAAAGGAGGCCAAGATGGTCACAGGTTGATCACTTAAATAAGGATTTATGTCTATCGGTTATGTTTGGAAGGATTGTGGGCATTGGTGTTCATGTGAACTTGAAAACTTGGAGATAAGACCAATGTAACTCAGGTTAAATCCTATAGGTCTCAGCAGCAACTATATAGCATATTCTTTGAAGTTTAAGTGATGGACTTGATGATCATTAGTCAATGCAAAGTAAGATTTAAGAGTGTGGAACAAGGAAAATAGAATTCGACATGATATAAGTTGCTTATTCGGTATGAAATTGTTGATAAGGTTGAATCATTACGGATCCGATCTTGGATATTGAGGTTATGAAAGACGATGTTGTAAGATTAAGTTGAAATACCCTAGAAGTTCACCTAAATTGGAGTTGGTTGATGTGTATGATTGTTGTTTTCAATATGCTTTTATGAAAGCTAAAAATGTTTAAAAGAAATTTTACGTACAATTTTACTTACGATTTCACGTAAAGGAAATCACATGTTTAAAGATACGGATTTTGAAACCGAGTATGTATATGAATACTTTTCCTTGAATGTTTATTTTTAAGCGTTAAATAATGTAAGTAACTCGCTTGTAGGGGAAGACTCATTCTAAGCTCGAGAGGATCGAGGTAAGTGAAAACTTACTGTTTATGAAAACTGGAATGATACACATCATGTTTTATGATCAAGCATGACAAGATATTTCTCATCAAGCATGACATAACATACGCAATTGCATGAATGCATGAAAGAAGTTTTGTGCAAATGAAAGCATGAAAGTTTTATGAGATCATGAAAGTTTTAAGAGATATTTGTCATCAAGCATGACATAACATATGCAATTGCATAAAAGTATGAAAGAAGTTTTGTGCGAATGAAAGCATGGAAGTTTTATGAGGTCATGAAAGTTTTAAGAGATATTTGTTATCAAGTATGACACGTCATAAGCATTTGCATGATTTTCTTGAAAGGAAAAGAAAGATCTGTGCAGATGTTATGTCTCTAAGGGAAAGAGGGGACGGTTCCGATGGGAACGCACAACCTTGACTTCAGGGGTTAAATGGAGCGCAAGTAGCCCACAAGATAAAAATTGGATGTTTTCCAAGATCAAGATCTTTACAAGTGCAAGTACAAGTTTTCAAGAGCAAGTGCATGTGCATATGCACCCATGAAGCATACATGCACATCAGGAAGTCATGATCATGCATGAAGCACTTTATGTTTACAAGTGCATAATTTCGAGTTATGCTCCTAGTGCATGTTTACAAGTTATGATTTCAAGTTATGTTTCTAGTGCATGAATACAAGTTCATGATTTCAAGTTATGTTTTCAAGTTATGTTTCTAGTGCATGAATACAAGTTCATGATTTCAAGTTATGTTTTCAAGATTATGTTACTAGTGCATGAGTACAAGTTCATGATTTCAAGTTCAAGTTTACAAGTTTCAAGTTCATGATACAAGTTCATATTTATAAGCTCATGTTTCCAAATGCATGTTTACAAGTTCATTTCCTTCCTGAGTCCTTTGACTCACAGTTTTCAAAATGTATCATTCCAGATTTGCTAGGTGCTAGGAGTCCTGAGGGTTACCTGACTTGTAAGTATTAGATTTTAATGTTATTGGTCATAGGCCATTGGGAGAATGCACAAGAAACCCTAAGAGTGCTTGATTTCATGCTGAGGCAGCAGGTTGCTAAACAATAATGTAAGATATATAAGGATTCAAGATGTAATGTAAAGACGTTACGAGTAGGTCAATATGAAGAGGTTTTAAATGGAATCCCTTAGATCATGAACCTCAGCCAGGCAGCCAGGATATTAATTAAGGTACTTACACTATTACGACGAAAGTCGTTTTGTGTAAGTTGAAGTTTATGTAAATCTCTATGGCTCGTCTCTCTCAGTTGTGCATATAAAAAAAATTTCGCTGCAAGATTAAGAGAAAAAGCTAGAACATTCATTGAGTGGATGTTCGTGGCTGTCATTAACCCCTTCGGGCTAGCGTTCGGGGCGTGACACCGACAATGCCTCCAACGAGGTGAACGACTCCGGAGCCGGCGAAATCGATGACTCCGGAGCCAAACAAAAGGTTTTCCAGTGTTGAAGGAACTGGCCCAGCGAGACCAAATTCAGTGAGCATGATGTACATTGTGTATGATGTTCATGGTGTCCAGTGTTGAAAGTTTGAGCATGATGTTCATGGTGTTCTTGGCACGGACCGAACTCGCGCAGAGCATCGCGAAACCGAACTGCATGGAGAAGACGAGGTAGGCTGCGACCCCTATAGATCCCACGACTCTTTCTCTCTCCACTTATTTAAAGCAGTCGTTAATGGAGGCGACGACCACCATTGATGTAGAGGGGGTTCTGTTCGAGCCGAAGGGGGGGTTCATTTTCATGTTGGTTGATTTTAAGGGCATTTCTGTAAACTGCTATGGGGAGAGTGACGTGGATATATAGGTGTAAAAATAATTTTGTCAAGTCAGCGGTTAAGGACACGTGTTGAAGTTTAATTGGATATGACGTGATCAATTGGTCCACGTCATCAATTTCCGTCTAAAAATAGACGGAATGTTGGCGGAAGGATAAAACGGGGAAAAGAGATATACCTCAGGGGTAGCGGGACAACAAAAATTACCCTAGGGGTATTTCTGAGAAAACGTTAAACCCCAGGGGCATGCGAGTATATTAAGCCTTATATTTTTATTAAAATTCGTGAAAAGTTGACAATGAGTTATTTTGGTTGTCTTTAACTGTAGCAGCAATTTAATGCATTTGTCTTACTTGCCAGCGCACCTCTCCTATGTTAGTTCCTCTACTAGTAAATTATTAGTGCCTAATACTCTGTTTCAGGCTTCTTTGACCTCATTCAACTCTTCTGATCGCAATCTCTCGGAGGTTCAATTGGGCCGGTTACGAGAGCACGAGTAAAGAAGTTCAAGGATGTTCTCAATGGACTCATTCAAGAGTTATGGGCTCAAGCAAATTCGTGCAGGCCCATGGAGCATGATCCACGTGAGCAACACAGACTTGTCACCTTGATTCAAGTTCTAGAAGGATCCGGTCAAGGCTAAGGTTCAACTTGGCAAGAAATATTTTTGGGTCTATTCTAGAAGGATCTTTATTCTAGGCACTACTTTCTTTCTTTCTATGTTGCATTTTTAATTTGGTGGGCATCCAACTCTTCTTTCCTTTTTAGTACCTTGTTTTAGGTGCCATCTTTTGTTTAGGCAAGCAAGGAATTATTTCCTTATTTGTCTTATTTGTTTTAGGCGAGTAAGGATTTCTTTCCTTACCTATTTTCGGTTTTAATAGGTTTTCTATGTTAAGGTTTTTCCTTGTAATGTTCAACCCTTTAAATAGGTGCATAAGCAATGGGAAACGCAGATATTGATTGATTCCAGAAAACTCGTGAGGTTTATTCTCTTTGGTTCTTTGAAGAACTATTCGAACTTATCGGGATTTCCCGTGACTTTCAACTCGACTTATCAAACGGAGTTTCCACCACCGTTTGTGGCATCTTCCTTATACCGAGGTTCTTATTTTTTTCATAAACAACGGGTCGAGGTCTTCATTCGAATCTATCCATAGAACGATCTTGGGTTCCCTTTCATTGTTGGGTCTCGTTATTCTTGATGGGGTTCACATCAGTATAAGCACATGGGCCTTTAGAAGCTTGTCCTCTTGTGCATAAAACCAGATTTGCTTCGCCGAATTGTTAGGCTTATCCACCAGTGGGTCAATTGCCGATCTCATCCATTGTGGAATTGATGTCTCTGCCCTTCACATCTATGCCTATAAGTTCAAGCTCTACATGGCCATTCTCACACCTGCACCCGACTATCGAAATGGACTCCAACTCTTCTCCCAACTAAGTTATGCACCTATATCTCTCATCATCTGCTAATGTAGTCACTGCTAATGCTGTCACTGTCATTGAGGACTTCCTTGTTGTAGCTGCTCATTGCCTTATCAACAAGCCTGGTTTTTCTCTTGCTCCATGTCCTACTAGATATGTACCTCGGGTGGCCTCCAAACAAGTTTTGAACGTAACTTCCACATATATGGTGCCTTTTTATGGTCCATTAGCTACAAACTATACTTGGACTTCTCAAGATTTATGCCCTACATTGTCACTTGGGGATATTGTGGATCATTCGGTATTGCACCCGAAGACAGCAAACTTGTGCCCCTCGTCTACTACATGTGATGTTGCCGCACCTTTTACAGCGTCTCATGGTTCAGGTGTTAAATGCCCTAGCAGTGCAGCGCCTCTTTCGCTTGTCCAAATCCTCGCCTGTTCTTACCTATGTAGAGGTTTCTTCCCATACACCTATCACTGGGTCTTCGTCACTGTCTAAGGGAAAGTGGAAATTGGAAGTTTTTCTTGTTATGGGTCCTCAAAATATTGGGAAGAGGCGGGCATCCTCTTCGGGCTTCCATAACTTTCCATTCGGCTCTCCTCCTTTGTATTGGTATTGTTGGGGTTGTGGATAATGTTACTGAATACCCTCATGTTGATGTTCCGTTTGTGCACCATCCAGTAGCTGGTCCGTTTGTTCACCCTCCGGTGGATGTTCCGTTGGTGCAACCTCCAGTTGAAATGCCGTTTGTTAAACCCCCTTTCATTCATCTTTCTTATCAGCCACCAACTGAAAAATATCCATAGAACCTCTTTCAAAGTGAGCAACCTCGTTTTCGTAGAGTTTCCTGGAGTTCTCTCCCTTCCGTTACTTGGTGACTTTCGCCTCCTCCTTTCCTCCTTCCTTTCCCCTCGCTTCTCCTGCTTAGTTTAATCACTCTATTCCTTGGTTTCCTTTTCTAACAACCCTTGTTTCGGGTATCTTTTCTCCAAGACAAAAACTAGAGTTCACAATATCATTCAATTTACCATAGAACTCATCAAAAGTTTCATCCTCTTTCATTCTAATCTCTTCAAACTTAGTAGTTAACATTGAATCTTAGAGGACTTAACAATTTTTGTTTCCTCACGAGTTGTTTCTAGAATATACCCTGCTTCTTTACCTGTCTCACACATGGAGACTCTCTTGAACTCATTAGGTGATATAGCCATAAAAATGACATGAATACATCTACTTTTCCAGTTATACTCATTTAGTTCGTCCTTGGACCAAGAAGACATTTCTTTTGGTTTAATTTCTCCCTCAATAGAAACGGTAGGTCTTGTCCAACCTTTTTCACAAGAATTCCACACTCAAGGAACCTTCCAATATGCATAGTTGCATCCATCAAAATATGGAGGCACCGAGAGAGATTGACACTTATACATCTAGAAGTTAAAAGGGTCAAGGAACGATGTATGACTCTGATACCACTTATGGGACACTGTTTAGACCCTAAACTTACCTAGAGGGGGTGAATAGTAAGTTAAAAATTTCAGCACAATCTATTTCACCCTAATGCGGAAAACCTTATACAAATCTTAGCTCAAAGAACATATTGAATATGTCCAGATCTAGAAAATATCATACAAACATATTAATGACAGAAATTCAATATATATAGTCAATATACACACTTCTAAGATTACTTAGACAAAATCACAAACACTTGGAGTGCAGAAAAAACTTTGATCTAATCTTTTGATTAAAGAAACCTAATCCACCTACCAAGATTTGAATTTATATTATGCTAATCAATTAACAATCAAATATAAAAGGAATTGAAACGCAAACAATCACACAAGATTGTTTACGAAGTGGAAAACTCTTTGAAAGAACTCTTTCAAAAGAGAAAAACCACTCTGGGCTCACCGCCGGTTAACCAATCTACTAAATGAGAGATACACTTACAGTCAGTGACTTTGTTTACCACAAAACCTTTGCTACTTAACAAATCCTGAAAGAAGCAATTCGAACAACACGCTCGAACCCGCACCAAGCAGTAGAATCCAAAACCTTTGGATCACTCTCTCACTTCAATGAATCTTGATCAAAGCAAACTTGCTTCAGGATGATTGGAACTCCAATCGTGAAAACCGGAACTCCAATGTTTACCCACTGCCACAATGAGATTTTCTTGGTGGTGATTGATTTCTTCAACAACATTTGATGGAAGACTAACCAAATCTTGATTCATCAGGTCTTCAAGAACAACCTCCTTTCGAATCTCCACAAATCTCTCTCTAGAAGCCTTCAAACTGTTTCAGATCACTTTCTCTTTTAATTTCGTCGAAGTCTATCTGTCCAACATCTCAAAATGCCTTTTTAAATGGCTGGGTAATCACACGCGGAATTCAGTTATTATTTCTCTCACGTTTGGGCTTGAGCCTCAAGCTAGCTCCAAATTACAACGTGAATTCTTCAAACTCGCCTCAAGTTAGCCCAACTAGCACTTAACCACTTTAACAACCTTCATATTTCTTCACAACTGAATTTTTTCTTCTGGAAACCACTTTAACAACTTTCATATTTCTTCACAACTGAATTATTTCATCTGAAACACACTTTAACAACTTCCACATTTCTTCACAACTGAATTCTTTCATCTGAAGTACATGTACTTGATCATCCACATCCAAGACACGTTTCTTTATAACATACATGTCGCGAAATAAAGCCAATATCTAACTTTAGGAACCAACGCTCTTGCTCCATGTCCTACTAGATCCGTACCTCGGGTGGCCTCCAAACAAGTTTTGAACGTGACTTCCACAGATGGTGCCTTTTTCTGGTCCATTAGCTACAGACTATACTTGGACTTCTCAAGGTTTATGCCCTGCATTGTCACTTGGGGATACTGTGGATCATTCGATATTGCACCCAAAGACAACAAACTTGTACCCCTCGTGTACTACATGTGATGTTGTTGCATCTTCTACAACATCTCATGGTTCAGGTGTCCAAATCCTCGTCTGTTCTTCCCCATGTAGAGGCGGAAATTGGAAGTTTTTCTTGTTATGGGTCCTCAAAATATTGGGAAGAGGCGGGCTATCTCTTCGGGCTTCCATAACTTTCCATTCGTCTCTCCTCCTTGTATTGGTATTGTTGGGGTTGTTGATAATGTTACTGAATACCCTCATGTGGATGTTTCGTTTGTGCACCCTCTAGTAGCTGGTCTGTTTGTTCACCCTCCGGTGGATGTTTATTCCCATGCCATTTGTTCAACCCCCTTGCATTCATCTTTCTTATCAGCCACCAACTGAAAATATCCATAGAACCTCTTTCAAAGTGAGCAACCTCGTTTTCGTAGAGTTTCCTGGAGTTTTCTCCCTTGCGTTACTTGGTGACTTTCGCCTCCTCCTTTCCTCCTTTACTTTCCCCTTGCTTCTCTTGCTTAGTTTAAGCACTCTATTCCTTGGTTGCCTTTGTGTCCTTTTCTTTGTTATCCATTTGTCCCCATCTATAATTCCTTTCTCATCCTTTTCTTGGTTGTCTTCCCTGTCTCATTTCCTTTGTCCCCACCTTCTCTCTCTCATTCTCCATGCCCTTCCCGCTTTTTCTTTTATTTTTGTCCTTTTGCTATCATGCAACAACTTGCAGAGGGATTTGGATAAGCTCATAGCCTCCACTACAGCTTTATTGAATTGAGCAACCTTTATTGACTTTCGTCTCTCTCTCTCTCTCAGTGTAAATGTCAAAAGTGTGAATAACAGAGTATGCGAAAGAGGGGAGAAGATTAAGTTTGCTTAGCTGTATTGTATTGAATTTTTATATGCTTAGTTCAGTGCTCCCGTGTGACTCTCGCGTCACTGTTGCTCCCACAGCCACAGTTACAGCTTCTTGTATGACTCTCGCGTGACTCTCGCTCCCGCGTCCACAGAACCAAGCTGTAACTAATTTAGTTAGCTTGAACTAACGAATTATATAACTAATGCTGACGTGGAGGTGAGCTGCAACAGTTAACAATACTCTTCGCGCTAAACCCAAACTAAATCTCTAACGAATTGTACAACTAATGATTGGTCACGTGCAATTACTGAGCTTAAACGTTGGCGCTGGAATTTTGGGTCAGGGTAGTGTTCCAATGGGTTACATACTACTGTGACAAATGTTTATTGGAAATAGTGGAGCGTAGCATCGTTTGAAATTTTGCGCAGGCTTTGACAAAAGTTCATTGGAAACAATGAGTCGTAACATCGTTTGAAATTTTCTGGACTCCATAGGGCTGAGATCAAATTGTTTGGTCTTTGAAAGGGGTATTCAAGAATTGAAAACATCAAAACGAGATATTTTTTGAGTTCTCAAACATACCCACAACTTTTATAAAATTTTTGTAAAACAAACGCACCATGTTTTGTCTAGCTTCTCCGTTCATCTGCCGTCTGTTGCTTGTGTTCCAAAGAAGGTTTTGAGGCAGTTAAAATGTTTGTTGGCAGGTTTTATTCTGCCTTATTCAATTCCATTAAAATGTTTGTGGCCAGTCTTATTCCATTGGTGATTGAGCACTCGGCTTGGAGGGTGAGGGAGGGTAATGTCAGTTTTTGGTTTGATAATTGGGGGGGTTTTGGTGCTCTTGCGCATGAAATTAAGGTGGAGGAATCATATTTCTTATTAATCCATGTCTTAACTGATAATGGGTGGAATGATGATTGTTTGGTAGACGAAAGAGCTTTGGTACTTATACAAAAAAATGCCTCGATAGCGAGGGAGGTTGGATGAAGTGGTGTGGAGGCCTTCTCATGAGGGAATCTTCTCTACTAAAAGTGCTTGAGACCTTACACAAAGTAGGGTAGCTCAAGTTGATTGAGCAAAGTAGGGTTGCACAACCCCACCGGAAAATTTTGGTGGCGCCGACACTGGGTTGCCGGTACCCGGCTTCACTAGCGCCGGTGCCGGTTTGAAGTTTTCTACAAAACCCGGTGCCATTTCCGGTTCCCAGGTACAGGGAACCAGGTTTTGTTTGTTTTTTTAACAAAACGACCCGTTTTGTTGTTCTTAAGCTCGAGCGTTCGAATCTTAGTTGTTACAGTGACTTCTCGCTTGACAGACGCTCGAGTGCGACCTTTAAATTTTTTAAAAAACGCGTTATTTTATTTTCATTGAATGTGAAGACTACTTTAGAACGGTTGTTTACAGAATATAAGTATAACAATGACAACCATGACAGTGTCGGGGAGGTGGGTGACAGTGATAGTGTGACTTTGGGGATAACGAGGATTGAGATGAGTTTGATCTTGTAAGGGCTGCTAGTCAAATGTCAGACTCCAAATTTGAGGTTGAGAGATATTTATCAGAGTCAGTTGAATCAAAGACTCCTTCATTTAAAATTTTGCTTTGGTGGAACCTTAACTCTCATAAGTATCCTATCCTTGCCCGCATAGCTCGGGACGTGTTGACAATTCTCATTACCACTGTACCTTCTAAGTCAGTATTTAGCACTAGAGGTCAGGTATTGGATCCCTTTCGGAGTTCATTGGCCCCAAAAACTGCATAAGGTCTCATTTGTGCTCTAAATTGGATGAGATGCGACCCTATTGTAGAGGAGGAGGACATGACTTCTGATATGACAGAAGATCCACAAACTTATACAATTGACTCGGGTAATTTTATTTCTGTTTTTGTTAGTTTATTAGTTTCAATAATATTTTTATTTTTATAAATTATAACTTGGTGTATTTAAATATATTGTGTAGAGTTACCCATCTTGGCGACGAAGATCTAGGAGTAGGGGTTTTGAAGGAATTACCCATCTTGATGATATTCTTACAGTTACGTTTCTAATTCTCTATTACTTTGGACTTTAAATTCTCATCTTATCTTTTAAGATGATCTTTAATTTTATTGATTTTGGAATTTGGATTTCATTATCTTTAGTTACGTCTCTAATTCTCTATTAGATTTCATTGATATGTGATTAATATACCAAAAGCAAAAAAGAAAAAAAAATACATTGGGCCAAGTGCGTAAAATGCTAAAAAAATTGCCCAATATGAATGTAGGAAAACCGGAAAACGGCACTGCTAAGGACCGATTTTTGACCTTAACGGGGTAGGTGTAGGTGGCAATTATTTCAAAACCGGCCTACCCGGTGTAGGTGCCGGTTTTGGCCAAAACCGGCACCTACATTGGGGTTGTGCAGCCCAAACCAGCACCTACATCGGGGTTGTGCAGCCCTAGGGCAAAGTGGGTGTGATATAATGCACTACCTAAAAAAAATCGTTGTTTGGAAGGCTTTGAATAATGCATTAAATGTGGACGATCGTGTGCAAAGTATTGGAATTCCTTTGGTTTCCAAGTGCCTCTGTTGTTTTAATTCTCATCTGTCGGATTCTATAGGAATTCCTTTTATTCCAAGGAATAAGGATGACGTGAAAGGCTCGTGTGGAGTTTTGGTTTTCTAAGGCTAATCGTATTTCGCAAAGAGATTTTCGTATTAGCATTATCCCTCGTGTCTTGATTTGGTGTATTTGGAGATCACGGTGTTGTATGAAAATGGAGAACATTACTCCTCTTTGGGCATCCGGTTCGTCAAATACAAAAGCGTATCATTTAGTTTTGTGAGGTGGATTCCTTCTTTGATAGGCTTGGTTAAATTGAATGTGGATGAATGTTGCTTTGGCAATCCATGTATTTGTGGAGGGAGAGGAATTGTTCGAGACTGTAATGAGAAAATTTTGGATGCTTTTAGCGCTCAATATGACTCAATTACTAATTATAATTAGGTGGAACTCAAGACAGTTCTTGATGGGCTTCAGCTTTGATTTGATTTAAATTGCAGAAGGGTGACTAGCGATTCCCAAGTTTTTATTACTTGGTTGAAGTAAGGGAGGTGTTCCTTATGCTCGGTTTGAGAGAATTGGAAAAAGGTGCAAAATTTTATTAAGAGAAATGGAAGTCATGGTCCATCATGTTTTTCGAGAAGCCAACCGAGTAGCTAACGCATTATCAAAACTAAGAGGTTTTCCAGAGTTTCTCAGACGTTCCTTTGGAGGTTGTTAGTCTTACTCGTAAAGATAAAGAATCTTTTGCCTTCAATTCGTTTCGGGTAGTTATGATTTGATTAAACTAGTAAAGTTTCTCAATAAAACTACGGAGGTTCCATCCTCCCCAAAAATAAAATAATAATAATAATAATAATAATAATAATAATAATCAAGTTGCAATCCCCTACCAAACATCATTGCTTTGGAATCAAGCTGCCATTACCACCATGGACCATGCCCTTCCTCATTTGCACCTACGACGCTGCAACCACCTCAGACATTGCTTCATGTGAACAATTCCATATGCTGCTTATTTTTCAGCTGATATGGCACTAGGAATCTAATCTACATATGATACGTCAAAACTTGTGGAAAACCTATTTAGCTGACCTCTTTGTCCAACATACCTTCAACGGACACATCTCAACAAACACAAGGCAATGTTCATATATTTGGTACATCAAATGCCATCACGTCCACCATGGAAGCATACCAAGGAAAGCGGGGACTGGATGGAGAAATCATTGCCCAAACTCAATGAATAAGCAACTCCTGCACCCAGTATATTCATCCTTTCAACCTCAAGGGGTTTCTGAAGATCTTCGCATTATCTTCTTCAAATGCTTAAGATGGCAGCTGGAAGAAACGATGGATCCGATTGGCTGCCCTATCATTATTTCTGCGACAGCACTTATCCAGGCAATTATCCACCTGCTGTGGACATACTGGTACTCCTCTTCACCGTAACTTCATACTTGACAACATTGTTCATTAAGGTAATCGATATATCAAGAAGAGGGCAACCTTCCTTTAGTCAGTCAACGAGAAACTTATTATCATCTGGTCCAGTTTCCCTCCCAGTAATCCTCTTAACACTAGCAAAAGGCCACCGTATCAACACGATATTTCCTCTCTCCAGCATTGGTCCTGCAATCCTCCACCTGGTTTACATTTCTGCTGACTTTTGACCACGATGACCATGGGGCTAATAAAGACGCAGAATATGCTTTCTTTGTGGGATCAACAATTTCTGGAATTTTACATACAAGCCTCTACCTTGATTCCATTGTCTTACCTTACTATACAGATTTTGATGCCCTAGTTTCATCAACCTTTCCAGGTGAGTGTGCGTCTTGTGTCTGTAGGAAAGAGGTTTTGACTGTCGGAGGAATGCTAGTGTCCTACAGAGGGTGGTCCCTGACCTCATTTTCAGTTGTGGGTCTCTATGTTTAAGGATAATCTGGAGATTTTTTGGAGAGAAAACAGCAAATATTATAGTAATTAGGCCGTGGCTGGAAAGTGTATCTTGGATCTTGATACTGATGGACTGTGTTGATCTAGCAACAAACTCCCCACCAGAAAAGTCAATTTTGAGAGTTGCTGCTATGGGAGGTATATTTGTTTTGATTTGCCTTCACGTACTCCAAAGTGCATGTACCCTCATGACAAAATGACATTCAAAGTGGAACAAAAAAGTCATGCATCATTTGCATCGCAAAGTGGATAGACAAGGACCATGACCAGAAGAGATGTAAAATTCCACAAATTAGAGATTGTGTTGATGAGAGCAAAAAATAACAATGTTCATAGATGAATAACTACACGACGTTGAGCCAAATGTTCTGGTATATTAAGAGAGAAAATTGAGATGCATTTCAACGTATTCTCGCAAAGTACAAACCATCTCCAACCGAAAATGCTTGTACTCCACTATAAAAGAATGTATTCATGGCAAGTCACAAGAAAAACCTTCTTCGGCTCGTGTCCATCTCCGGCTAACATTAAAATTGGGGAAGAAAGAAAAAGAAATGAGACATTAGGAAAATTTATCCTTTTTTCTTTTTTTAAAGAAAAAGTATGAGAAATCATCAGATCAAAATACCAGCCTGACTCAGTTACTAAGTAGAATACCTTGTGGACCCACTCATATTCTCCGCCTTTAGTATCAAACGTCCCATGCTGCAAACTGATCAATTTCAGTGTGAAACGAGGGCCGCACTCCTGCATGTTTTTAATTGGCATATAATCACAGAACATACAGACTTTTACAACTGATGCGGAGCAGAATGAAGCCAATGGAATTACTAACAGAGTTGCATAGAAGTCATACGTTTCGAGCCATAGCAGTGTTACCACAAATCAATTTAAACTAAAAAACTACTTCAGCATTATGCAATCCAGAAGAGATATGCTAGTTTCAGCATTGAACCTCCATATCTTCTAACAGACAAGCCGTTTCCATGGTTCACCTTCTGTACTGTCAGTCACCAGATTTAGACTAGATCTCATTATCAACAATGGGATGCACGGAGGCATCTACATACACATTTTGTTATGTATGAAGTTCTAGGGTACAGAGAGAACCATGCAAATCTAACTTACTATCGAATCATATTCAAACATCTAGCTAGGAGACCTGATTGAGCTATATATACCATCCCAACATATCATACCCGGTTAATTGGAAGTAGCATATGCCATTCTCGACCGTGAGTTCCATATGCCGAGGGATCAGCATATGTTAAGTGCAGGACATGAAGATCAAAATGAAATATCAATGGAAGGAGTAGGTTTGGCGAACTAGTATGAGCATAACAAAGTGAATCCAGAAGGAATCAAACTGTTAATAAAAGCTTTGAACTTGTTTCTTTTATTAGTAATCTCATTTTATGTTGAACTAGGTCTATAGGTTTTTCTTCCCCCCAGTCGTTGGCTATCTCGTTAAACAAATCAATGGTGTCATATGCTATGAATGTTCTTTCATTGCTATTATTTCAACCTCCAATATACCTAGATTTGTTTAAATTATCCAATACTCGTCTTATATACACAATTTACACATGTTATCAATGATCTAGATTGTTTCTGCATCTTCTCTTGACCAGTAAGCAATTCAAAAATTGGCAGAAACACAACTTGCACAATAATTAATTGTAACTTTCTAATTGGACCCATTTATCCTCCCCTCCTAGATCTGGTAGATCTAGCTAGTTACCAAGACTATAGGTAACAAGGGGCTGACGTAAGGTTACATAGGCATTTTAATGTAGGCAAAATGCTCAATTCTTATATGTTAACCAAAGAGCAGAAGGAATAAGGCACTTTTTGAGCAATTTGTAGATAACACAATATCAGCTCTAAATACAAATGCAAACCAACACATAATTATTAATTGGCACTGACCTGAAGACGGGCAACTACTTTCTCTCGAGGAGCTTTGTCAACCTTTCCATTCTTGGCCTTTTTAACTTCTGAGTCAGACTGCTTACTTTCTTTGCTTTCAAAAATGTACCTTAACACATGACATGATATATTGGTCAGAAACCCAAACTCAAAAAATAACTGAAAGATTTTTAATGACACTCACAAAAGATACAGAAACGCACCGATGATGACGGAAGAATATGAAATCTCGCTGATTGTGGAATGTGACAACTCGCCGGCCACAAAAATTTGGATCTTGGGGGAAAAGAGCCTGTATTAATCTAGATACAACAAAACAAGGAGAGACATTTGACAAACATAAATATCTTCATAAGTTAAAGAAATCATGTGAAATGCAAAATTTTGATGCACTAACTAAATTCAAGCGATTCAGGTAAGAATGTATAATGACGAGTGTTTGAACGTTTAAGTAGAAACACATCTACATAATTCTACAAAGATATTCCAATCTATACATCTTCAATCGCACACAAAGCCAAAGATAAAGACTATACCTTCCGACACAATGACCCAGGCGTGTTGTGAAGTTAGTCAGCACAAGCTCAGGCTCATGACTGGTTGGATTTCCATGATTCTGCAAGCAATATGGAAGAGAAGAGAGGAGAAGAGGGGGTGAGGGTGGCCGGAGGGAGGAAGAGGACAGTGAGTATAGCGAACAAAGTCATTATTATCTATTTTATTCCTTTGTTTCACAAAATGTCCATCTAATATGAGTTACATGAAAATCAGGTATTAGCTTGTTCATGAAAGCAGAAAACTGTAATGTTGCAAGAGTCAGTACTAAAGTAGTTCTATCCAAATTTGCCATTTTGACGATCTTCTTCATGATGTAACAGAACAAAGAGTGGGGTTGCTGGGAATCACAAGCTCGAGCTTGACTGGTTAGATAAGCCCATAAACTCAGTGGAAGGATGATTGATTTCATACATCACATCTTATATAAAAGCTTGAGAACACGGCTCAACACTTGAGCAGAAAAGGCAAAAAAAAAAAAAAAGAAGAAGAAGAAAGAAGATAAATAAAACAAAGAGCATAACCACATAAATTTAAGCACGCGAAGCCAATATCATGCCTGTGACTTCACAAATTCCTGTTCCCCACCTTACAGGTTGCCCCTTTTAGACAATTTTCCCATGATTCAAAATGATGCTAATGACTGTCAAGCAATTACAAACAGCAGTTGCAAAACGAACATTTTTTTCAGACAGCAAGCAGCACTGGCTTTGTATCTAACTGGTATAGTGTCCATTATAACAATAAAGGATAACCAAGAGAACAAATGCACGAATGAGTAACTAAGAATGATTGATTAATGGAACTCTCTCCCTTCTTCACCTTATAGTCTATTTTTAGTATTTGGCGACACTGTGGGTCATATGATTGCATCAACCAAAGGGCATGTATCGATATTAAGACATGGACAACAAACCTTTATATCCTTGCGTAAAACAAGCTTCGAAAGCTTGAAATGGGCAGTAGGTCCGTCAGGCAAGCCAATTATTACAAGAGCATCTGCAAGACAGTCAAAAGAGCTGACACTAAAATCCGTAAACTGACAATAACAAAGGGGAACGAAAAATAGTAAAAATGTCATTCTTTTGATGATATCCTAAAAGTTAAAGGGGAAAACAAAACCCGGAGAAAAAAAATATTAAAAATCCCAGATTCCATAGGACCTTCAGCAAGAAGCATCACTAACCCGGTTCCCTACGATTTGTGTGAACAACCATAACAGAAGTGAAGTCCCTATTGTTTGCATATTCTACAATCTGTAAAACATATAAGTCAAAAGAAACTTTCAAATGATTGAACTCCATCTTGTGTACTCAAAGACAAGAAAAAAAAATAGAGCACCTTTTTCAAGTCATGGGTCCCTCTCTTGTAGTAATGTGCATTGGGGATTACAGAAAGTAGTTCTGATACAAAAACAGGTCCCCTCTGTAAACGAAACACACAAGCCAGAGATAAGCAAAACATTATCCAGCACCTTGTAAAAGGAAGTTTCAACTAGACTGATGCAATATTAGTGTACAAAGTAATGATAAGCTTCGTGGGTGGCTAAAGATGATTACAAATGGCAAAGAGGAGGACTTACAGAGGAATTGAAACGGCATGTAGTGATTAAAACTTTTGGAGTATGCTCACGCTTTAAAATACCACTGAATTCATCAGCATCATTTCCAGCAAATAGCTGCAAGTGACACAATTAATTGATCAATTATAAGTGTATTTCGTTCAAGTGATTATGATAAAAGTGATCAGATTTATATAAAGATAGAGACTACCATGCATTATCCATCCTATATAAAGTCACCTTCTTTCTTCTCCAGCAGAGCTCTAAATTTGTTGCACCCTTCAAATCATTAACATCCACAGCATTCACTCTAACACTAAGCTGATATTCAGAACTATGTGCAGATCCTACATTAGAACCATAAATTATTGTCCTTGTCCTTGATATTAGTTCTACTGTGCAATACGCTGGACAGTTCAATTTAGGTCCAAGAACTTGCAAGCCAACTACTAATTTTTCAGATGATAACAAGAGCTCCTGTTCTAATTCCTAAATGGGGTTCTACAACTAGCAATATGCCAATAACTACAAAAATAAAATAAAAAACTCATCTAATATTATCCAGAGGAAGAAAGGGAGCAACTGAAATTTATTAAGGACGAACAGAAAGACCTCTTCATCATCGGGCTTGCACACGGTCTCATCAATTTCCCTAGTGTTCTCAATCGTACGGGGAACATTCTTTGGCGGAGGCTGCATAATTAACAGAACAGCGTCAAACAATTTACTTCAGAGAGAGCAATAACACCCCAGATATTGAGAAAGAAAAAGAGAAACGGCCACCAGACCTCCTCGCCGAGCTCAAGAGCGCGCTTCTCTGCGGCGTCGCGAGCCTTGATCTTCTTGCGCTTCTCAAGTTTCTTCTCTTGCTTGAGCTTCGCGTGCACTGCAGACCTTTTCTCCTTGTTCTTTATCATCGATGGCAGTATCTCCCCCTTCTTCTCCTCAACAAGCTTCTTCTGCTTCTTGTTCTCCTTATTTATGTATTTTTCATTCTCAAAGTCTGTCTCAAATTCGGCCGCTGCTTCGCTTCCGCTCTTCTTTCTCTTTCCCCCCATTCTAAATTTTTCTGCTTACCCTTTCTTCGGATACACTGTAAACTACTGCTATTAAGAAGAAGAAGAAGAAAATAGAAATTTTCGCGTCCTGCTCAGAGGAAATGGGGTTTTTCGCTATTACTTGTTAGGGTTTTTGAACGGGAACGGGGTAATTAAATTAATTTAGCTATTTGTTACTCCTCTGCAGCAGCTGCGGCTCTCCTCTCGAACCCAAACGGCAATTTTTGCGTTCTATACTTTTTGCCAGTGACTCAAATATTGTTTCGGTAATTTACGGCTTACTATGTTTTTTTTTTAAAAAAAAAAACTCTGCGTACTTTTTTTTTAAGAAAAAGGGGGAGATAGCTGAATTGTTGTACCCTTTATTGTTGATATTTGTATTGTGAATGAAAAGTTACGTTTCAAATTGTTAGTTATGGTATCAATTCATTTATTAGCAATTATATGTATTTTGTCAAGCTCATCTATTTTCCTTGGGCATGATTATTCCAACAAACCCTCCTAGTTCAATTGCAAAAGCTAGGGGAGATAAATACACAAATAGAAACCAATTAATTTATGATCATCATAAGAAAGGGGAAATTGTTGGCTTTTAATCACCGTAGATGTTTTGATGATAATTGTCAATGTATTTAGTTAGCATATAACTTCATGGTTGTATTTGTGTCTTATTCCAAGAGATTCAAGTATTAAAGCACTGCATGGTTCTAACTTCTTAACAGTGGATGAGTATATTTGGAGCATCTGTAATTTGATAGAAGTCTGTCTATGGTTTGACAACGCGAAGTTGGAGCGCTAACTATTTTGATGTTTGCAAAATTTGTTCGGAGTTTGCTTGAGGCTTACCCAGAATTACGTAAGTCATCCTAAACGTTTGTAACTGCTTTAGGAACGCCCCTGAGTTTAATTGCTTTCGTGTTTCCCACCTCAAAAGCCTTGGATATAAAAGGCCTTTCCTCCCACTTTGTCATTTGACGTTCCTTTTGTATTTTCAGAGAATAAGCCTCCATTGTTATCTTCTTCAAGACTCTCTACTATTGTTTCTTAGTTTACTCTGTACGAACAAAAGTATACCGAAAAGATACAATACCTGTCACGTCCCTTGTTGTCACGCCCCGTGTTGATACTTACTCTCTAAGCTCGCGTATAGTAATTGCATGCACAAAGTTCGGGGATTACAGCACGATAAAACTCTTAGGATCGCTTTCATGTCCTTGGACTTTTCTTAGCGGAAGGTTTTTAATTAAAAAGATTACTGATAAAAGAAAAGTCGTAAAACATTTTAGAAACTTGAACAAAAGAAATTGATGCCTTAAAGCAAGAATGACAAAAATATTCAAACCATTGTATCAAAATCATATGTACTTATTATAGGAAAACTTCATGAGGAAAGCAAGAATAAAATAAGTACAAAATGGAAGTTGTCTAGTTTTCCATCCAACAACAACCATGAAAACCAGCTAACTTCAACTGGATCTATCTACACATTCAACAAGAACTATAAGAGACGTCTATCAATATCCGACTTAGTGATGAATGTCCATATTGTCATCACTAAGATGTACAGGTCAACATCCAAAATCTCCTCGCTCACACAAGTCAATATCTGATTTGCCCGATGCCCACAACCACAACAGTACATACAAAAGATTAAACAAATAAAGGGGTGAGTCCTACTGACTCAGTAAGGGAAGAAAGGGAACATGTTACGTAGAACGATAACTATGAATAAACATGGTAACAGGTAAACAATACTTAAGCATTGATAGGAATGAACAGAATAATGGTATATGATTAAATGCAGTGCAGGAATGATGTATCTGCTTCCCGATCATTTTACTTTTTTTCTTTCTTTTCTGCCACTGTCACTTTGTTCACAGTGTGCGTTAAGTATGCATGTCTCATGTCAACGCCCATACATATCATTTATGATATGCAACACCTTAACCACACTTGAACTTCAAATATTCCTTTCTTTCAGGTCATCAGAGGTGCCCTTTAGTCTCTCTGTTTAACCCCCAGAGTCTGGGTTGTGCGTCCCCTCCCCTTCTATGGGACTGTCCCATGCTCCGGCACTAGGACCCTATCAAGGTATATTGTTTCACTCCAAGGATACCAATCACTATCCTTTCAGTGGTGGCTTGCACTATCCCTCTTTGTGATCGGTACCGTCACCCTTTCATCGGACCACCTCTGGGAATGAGTTTAATTTCTTTCATTTCATTATTAGATTCCCCATTCCCATGACATGATTCATGACATGAAGATGCAACATGTCTCATATGCTTTCATTGAAAATCATGTAATCATAAATTCCATGGATTTCATATGCCTATTTGAAACTCAAGTAATCATACATTCCATGGATAATGCAACATAATTAAAACATACTCAAGTAATCAAAGATTTGCATAGATCTCATATACCAACTATCATATATAACGCCAACTGTCATAAATAATGACATAAAGCAACAGTTCATAGTAACTGAAAGTCTAAATGACAACCCAAGAGGGGGGTGAATTGGGTTTTTTCAAAAACTTAACACTTTTTCGATTAAAACACAGATCTGGAAAATGTTATTTCTCCAAGGATAAAAATACAGATCTGAATATACTAGATGATAAGCTAAATATAAGCAATGAATCATGAATCATAAAGCATCACAAATACGGATATGAAACGAATAATAAGCGAGATAGAGTTAGAGAGATAACACCGTATTTTTAGGTGGTTCGGCCAACACTTGCCTACGTCCACCCCCAAGGCTATTGACTTCCTTGGGCTTCCTCCACTATTCGAATAGCAAGTACACCTTAGCTTCCGGGGTGCTAAGGAACCGTTACAAAGCGTTTTCAAAGCTCACGCTTAAACTTTCACAAATCCTCACAACCTAGAGGATTTCTTCTACTCTCACAAGTAGGACCAAGTGTTTTCCCAACACTCAACAAGTGTTCACACAACACTCAAAAGTTATACAAAGAATGAGTACATAGGTGAATAGCTCTCTTAGCCAAATAACCCAATGAAAAGCTCAAATCCTATGGAGTGACTCTCTAAGCCAAATCAGCAAGTATAAAGAATCATTCTCTTTTGTAATACTTTCAAGATTCTTTTTGAGAGAACAATATTTTGAAAATATTCTTCTTAGTTCAACGTATTGTTCATCAAATGCATCTTGCAATTCATCAAATGAGAAAGAATGAATTAAAGAGTCTTGTACCTCATCTTTATCTTCCTTTGCCATGAAGCATAGGTTTGCAACTTCTTCATCACTATAGCATGAGACTTTCAAGGCAATGCCTCTTTTTCCTTTTCCTTCATCCTCATCTCTGTTTACTTGATCCATCTCATGTGTTATGAGAGATCCCATGAGCTCATCCAAAGAAAGCTTTGTCAAGTCTTTAGCTTCTTGAATGACGGTGACCTTGGGTTCCCTAGCTTTTGATAGACACCTAGGAATCTTTCTCACCATTTCAATGTTAAGTATATTCTTTACCAAGAGATTTAAGATCATTTATAATATCGGTAAAGCGAGTAAACATAGATGAGATAGATTCATCGGATTTCATCTTGAAAAGCTCATAATTATGAACAAGCATGCTAATCTTGTTTTCCTTGACTTGATTTGTACCTTCATGGGATACTTGAAGTTTATCCCAAATTTGTTTCGCGGTATCACAACCGGAAACACGATTAAATTCATTTGAACCAAGTGCACAATATAACACATTCATCGCTTTAGCATTTAAAGACATAAGTCTAAGATCATCATCATTCCATTCATTTTCATCCTTCAACTTTCCATCCTTATCTCTAGGAAATGTAGGACCATTTGAGATAACTCTCCATAGTTTATAGTCCACGGCTTGGATGTAAATCCTCATCCTAGCCTTCCAATAATTGTAACAAGTTCCATTGAACAAAGGATGTCTATTTGTGGATTGACCTTCAGCTAATGAGGTATTAATAAAGGTTGTCATAGATAGAGATATTAAACCTCAGCTCCGATACCAATTGAAAGTCTAAATGACAACCCAAGAGGGAGGGTGAATTAGGTTTTTCAAAAACTTAACACTTTTTCAATTAAAACACAGATCTGGAAAATGTTATTTCTCTAAGGATAAAAATGCAGATCTGAATATACTAGATGATAAGCTAAATATAAGCAATGAATCATGAATCATAAAGCATCACAAATACGGATATGAAACGAATAATAAGCGAGATAGAGTTAGAGAGATAACACCGTATTTTTAGGTGGTTCGGCCAACACTTGCCTACGTCCACCCCCAAGGCTATTGACTTCCTTGGGCTTCCTCCACTATTCGAATAGCAAGTACACCTTAGCTTCTGGGGTGCTAAGGAACCGTTACAAAGCGTTTTCAAAGCTCACGCTTAAACTTTCACAAATCCTCACAACCTAGAGGATTTCTTCTACTCTCACAAGTAGGACCAAGTGTTTTCCCAACACTCAAAAGTTATACAAAGAATGAGTACATAGGTGAATAGCTTTCTTAGCCAAATAACCCAATGAAAAGCTCAAATCCTATGAAGTGACTCTCTAAGCCAAATCAGCAAGTATAAAGCTCAATAAGATGAAATTAATGAAGGAAACCTAAAGTTTTGCAGGTGGAAGCACAACCTCTCTCAGTAGGTGTTGTTTTCCCTCTTCTTCAACAAGCTTTCTCTCTCTAAAAGTTAGGGCAAGATTGATTGCAAGTGTGTTGTTCCTTCTTCAATAAATCTCTCTCTTCCTTTGAAGGCTTGGTTGTCAATGATGAGCAAGAGGATGAGATTTGACAATAAGAGCTTCGGACTTGAAGAGATCAGCAAATGGATTTTCTTTGGCTTTTTGGCGTTTTCTCTCTCTAGATATTGCGATTTTGATCGAGCTTTATGTTCTCTCTCTCCATCTCCTTCTTCTTATAGCTTCTAGGTCTTCAACGGTTATTAAGGGTCTTCTTGGAAAGATTGAGTGTCGTTGGATGACATTTGAGACAATTTTGAATCAATTTGAACGATCTGGCGTCATTCTAGAATTTCTGCAAATTCGTGGTATGTGTCGACACATGGGTATGTGCTGACACATAGAAAATTTTTTCTGAAAATTTTGTCTCGGGTGTTAGTGCAATGTGTCGACACCATGTCCCTATGTGTCGACACTATGTCCTGTATGTGTCGACACCATGTTCTGTATGTGTTGACACCATGTATTCAGCATTCTGGAGTCAGTGCGATGTGTCGACACCATGTCCAGTATGTGTCGACACATATAACTACTGGAGAGAAAAACAACAATTTCAAATTGTCCAATCCATTCCAACTTTCTTTAAACACCTACAATAAGAAAAATTGATCTTATCAACTTATGTAATGGTGTTCAAGTGCACTTAAAATAATTTAAAGAAATAACCTCAATCTTTAAAATATACTATAGAAATTTCGGATTGTCAAGATAAATTCAAGAATCTTCAAAGCACTTAGAAACATTTTTGTGAGATAACTTCATCCTTTGAAATATGATTTAGAAAATAGTGGATTGACAATGTAAAATCTAAAGTCTTCAAAACTTAGAAACTTTTGTTATCATCAAAATCAATTATGGATTGTTTACAAAACAACCTTGGGCTAACAGTAACGTTTCTTCATCCTTTCAAGAGTTCATGTGTTAGACTCGGTCAATCCTAGTATTGAAGTCATCATAGTTGGCACGTAAGAAATACCACATCAATAAGCAAGTCCAACAACTTATACCACTTTTTCTTTTATTCCAAAATAAAACTTCCTGGCCATTTAAAGCGAAGGTCTTCCCAGACATTCTATGACTTCCCGACATTTTGACATAAAAACAGTTAAAACACTTCCTGGGCCTTGAAAAACAAACTCCCCGGGCATTTGGAAAACCTCCCGGTCATTTTTATGAAAGGCCTGCCCAAAAAGAAGATCCTGGTCATTTTGTAAAGTCCACGGGCATTTTGTAAAGTCCCCGGGTATTTTGCAACTTCCCGGGCATTTTGAAGGAGTTTCCCGGGCACATAACAAAAATAACATCTCCCCGGTTATTTTTAAAAGAAAGCTTCCCGGCCTCTTTAAAATAGACCTACCCGGCCTTGATTAAAAGACCTGATCGAGTCATTTTAAAATAGGCTACCTAGGTCTTTTATAACAGGCTACCTAGGTAGAGAAAGAACTATCCTGGGCCTCATTATAAAATAACACTACCCGGCCTTTGTAAATTAAAACTACCCCTGGGTGCTTTGTAAAATAAAACTCCCCGAGTCTTAAGTTAAAATAACACTTCCCCCGGGTCCTTTTATAAACAGATTCCCCTGGGCTTTTATAATAGAACTGACCGGGCATTTTTTTATAAGAACTACCTGGATTTTTAAATAACAGGCTACCCGGGTCAAAACACAAAGGAAATAAATTCCCCTGGCATTTTAAGAAAGCTTCCCGGTTATTTGAAAACAAATCTTTCTTCAGTCACAAGTTTCACGATATATATAAATAAACCCCAGGTGGTCCCCAAAGTGTTTTGGCCCTTCTCTCTTTGTTTATGATTAACGGGCCTAAAGCCCATTTAGGCTATTAAACAGGCTTCGTGATTTGAGCCCCTATTTCTACTTGGTTTGGACTCAAATTTGGGTTTCTCATATATTTTTCTTGCTCTACATAACCATAAAGTCTTTTTTCCAGTTCGGGCCATTTTACAATAACGATTAGTGTGAAATGTCGAAACTGCTCTTAGGGACATCCAGGGCATTTTAAGACCTTTTCGGACCTCATATTGCCCTGCAATATTTATTGGGACCTACTGTGATCATATACTAGACGTACACAAATATTCAGGGCAAAACTCTAAGAATTTTTGGGGTAGTTTTGGAAAGTAAAGGTTTTTCACTAAAAGCCCTCATTATTCCTCCTAAACGCATGTGACTATTCCCAAGATAAAAAAATAAAACTCCCTGGGTTCATACTTGTCCCATTACTACCAACCCCCATGTAAAGCTAGTTCACCCTTACTTGGTCGATGCACTCTTTTTCTTTTAAGACACCTAAACAGCACGAAACAAGTTAGAAAAGGAAGATAACAACTGAAGGGAAGGAAGAAAAATGCAGGTCAGGACTACCTCGGTCTCTCCCCTTATCCTCTGGGTGTCACACTTGTGCTCGTATTTAGTCTTTAAGCTCTCTTTATAGTAACAGAGATGAAAAAAAATTCAGATTACGACACATCCTTATTTACGAGTCTCAAGACTATAGAATTTTCCTTGGGGTGTGTAAAGACTTCAATACTTAATAGAAAATACAGCGGAAGACTTGTAAAATTTACTCAAAAAAAATGATGGTAAAAATGGAAGTCAAGTTGAAATAAGATAAGAGAAATACTTAAATACAAAGCAAACATCACGCGTACATAAGGAAATAACACATTATAAGCAAACTATCCATCAGGGTTAGAGATTAGGGAGGACCCTAAGGTCCTTACAAAATCTATATGAAGATCACGAACACTATTGTTCAAAGCTTATATACAAGCAAGCCAACATTAAAACAAAACATAAAACAAAAGCATCCTTGAAGCTCAATCTTCATTATCGTTAGACAGGGTAAGGTCTACCCAGTTTATGCCGGAGTGGTTCTTCCCCAATGGGCTGTTCTTGTACGGGAATTCTAGTGGCAGATCCTTCGGGATCTGGTCGACTGATGGTCCACAACAACGTCCAAGCTGTCTGAGATTAAGACTCGGACATGGATAACCAGTACATGAGTGAGGAGCTCATGGGTGAGGAAAAACTTGAATATCGCCATGATCTGTCTTAGCAGTGAGCAACAGTACAAACGAGGAAACATGGTGAGTCTTAAAGACTCAGTATTGGGGATAGGGGGCATGTGATGACAAACAGTAGTATAAACAACACTTACATACTCAATAAACAGATAATGTTTTAAAGATAATACCAGTATATTCATATGCAGTATGAATGTCATGCTCATATTTGTAAAATCCTTTATCCCTGATGTTCACTGTTTCACCCCTAGTGACAAGATTGTGCATCCAATCTCTCCTTCACATTAGACCAATCGACGATGGGTAAAGGCCCCTATGCCTTCTACCCCGGGGCCATCCACTGCCTCATAGTAATGGTCGCACTCCCCTGTGATTGGTACTATTATCTAATAAATAGTATATTTTCATTGGTGCAAATGTCATTGTTGCAGATGTCATATCTAGTATATCATTGATGCAAATGCCATGCCCATAACATCATTGATGCATATGCCATGCCCATAACATCATTGATGCATATTTTCATTAAAAATATGCTCTTTATAATTATCATGTACAGTGAAAGTTCCTTAAACTTGTTTATGATTCATACGTAATTATTCTCATGACAACTAATCAATCATCACACATCTTGTATTTTATTTTCAAAAACTTAGTATTTAATCACATCACATCACATCCCATGTCTTGTATTTATTTTTAAAATAAATACTAAGATTTTACTTAACCAAGATTAATCATCTCAATCATTTGTTAAATCAGTAAGCAATCAAGAAAATTGATTTAGAACTTTTTACTATTTAACCTAATACAAGTCCAATATTTCACATTATACAAGTTAAATATCTCAAGTCCAATGAGAACTGACAAGCCCACATCTTGACCATATTAAAAGGTTTGAAAGAACAATTGCGTCACCCCAAATAATATAAAAAAGCCTATTTTATATGGCTTATAAGTTAGTTATTTGGGTCTAATAGGGACCTAAACTTGGGCTACACTTAAAGCCCATGTGTTAGCAAATAATATGAGTTTTTAAGCCCATTAAAGTCAAAGCAAGTGATAGAAAACAAGCTCAACCTGTGTAGATATGAAAAGGACTCTTTTTAGTGCAAAACCTAGTTTTTAACACTGAATTTCAAATAATCATAAATTTTTCATCCCAACTCCAAATGACTCGAAATTTTAACTAAAGGTTCTTGATGTCGTTTAGTCTTAACCCTCCAAATTTATGATCAAAACGCGGTCATTTACTACATATGATAATTCATTAGGTGCACTGTTATAACAAATTTGGCAAAACTAGAATATGTTTGACCTAATTAGCCATATTTTCATTTTTCATGTAACCTTTGCATGCAAACTATCCTATATGTTTCTAATACTCCCTAAAACATTTAGTAATCATGCCATGCAATTATTTACATAAATTCATATCACACTACAACAGTTTTCACCTTCAGTGGCAAAAATTTTCGTCGCTAAAGATAGGAATTTTGTTGCTAAAGGTTATCAGCAGTGAAATTTTTTCATCGCCAATTCATCTTCGAAACGCCAACGCTGAAAGTCATCAGCGACGAAATTTCATGTCAATGCAAAAAAGTCATCTTCGGCGGGGGAAATAATTTCGTCGCCGAAAATTTGACTTTTAGCAGTGAAAAATTTCGCCGCCGATGAGTGATATTTTCGTCACTGAAAGATACTTTCCAACCACAAAGCTGCACTCTCAGTGACGACATTGTGGTTGCTAATTCTCATTCAAACAATATAACTGTTCGAACGAACTTATTTGTGACGAAAATTCTCATTGTAATTACCATTCATATATTCAGCGACGATCTTGTAATTTGCCACAATACTTTAGTTTGAACAGTTAGTTCGAACAAGAATTAGTGACCATATTGGCAATGAAAGAATTTCGTAACTGATAATTATTTTTGTTCGAACGAGTGAGTGCTGTTTGAACAGGATTGATGTTCGAACAATGTTTACTGTTCGAATACGATTTCGTGTCTTTCGTTTTCTAAATTAACAACGAATTAATTTCGAACGAATGAATACGGTTGGTTCGAACGAGTTACCTATTCGATATTCTATTCGAACGTGTTGTCTTTTTATAGAATCTCCAAATAATACCTGATATTCTCAAATTACAAATACCAAAACAAATATTCCATAAATCTCTCAACCAACACCAATGTCTCAGTACACAAATGTAAGATGAAGTAAAAAAAATACCAAAGTTGTACAAGTCATAATATTGCAAAAATAAGTGTTTCTAGTTCACATAAGTGCAAATCCTAGAAAATGTTCCAACATTCAAAAACTCAATCCAAACTATGAACAATACCAAACACTATCAACAATATCAAAACCCTCAATGAAAACCTTATAATTTCCAATGAAGTCCTACCTACGAATCTTGTTGCGCAAATTGTGGTTTAAATAGTTGAAGTTGCTCTTGAATTTGCATCTGAGACTCTTGCATTTCTGCTTGTTGGTTTTTTAGGTTATTGTACTCGCTCTGCCTTGACTTCAGCTCTTCTATTGTAGCTTTAGTTGCCTCTAACTCACGAACAATCTCAAGATCTCTTTGTATGGACACAGTAGAGGATGAGGCAACAATAGACTTCACAGAGCGACCCTAACCTCAAACATAGCCAGATTTTGTCCCAAGGCTTTGAGTAAAAATGTCAACGTCTTTTGGTGCTCCTAACTCTATAGTTGATTGGGATGGGATCTTCAGCATCTTCTCCTACAATCATAAAACTAAATTATGGATTCTATTAACATAATAGACTAATCTTTCAAAATAATATGAAAGAATTTTCTTAATTTTCTCTAACTTCGGGGTTTTGTTGAACAATTCATAGGTCCAAAGAAAGAAAATTTAGCTAATCTATGAAATTAAAATGTGGTAATAATAATGTAATATACTTACCAATTTCTTTCTATGCCAAACAAATGGTCTTGAACCACTAGTGTGACGTACCTTCAATTTCGCTCTATTATTGGTGTTAATTCGAATACGCTCCTGCAAATACAATAACATCCATAATCTCCTTATCATTAAAACAAACATCATTGTTTTTCATGAAACAATTACGTGATAAGAAGGTTGGGAGAATAGTTCACAACATGCAATCCATTTTTCTACAGATGTATCTATTGATCGATGTTGCAATGCTTCATCCTTACTCCCGAATTTTTTAAAATGTTTGTGTAGTTTCGCCTTGTGATTTTGAAAGCTGGATTCATTATAGAATTCACAGTTTCTCTATCTTCCTGTCGATCATAACTGAGCTCGAAGTAATCCTGTAAAATGAACACAAATAAATTAGTAACATATGTGAGGGCAATGTAATTAAACAATTAGATACATACCAAAATATGCTCTCTGATATATTCTTTTAGAGAATTCAGAACCTCTTCCCAGGTCGACATACAAAATGGAGCATGCATTCGAACTAGAGTTCCAATTAATGTTGCAAGATGACTACATTCATCACCATTTGTGCCCCGGTGCCCATCAGGGATACTGATTGGCATCTTATCGCTCGCCCGCACTTTGGTAAAAGTCACTCCTCTTGACTTCTCACGCCCTTTTCTGGAAGGTGTAGTTGCTACAAATATAATACAAGTGAGTTAGAAGACTAAAACCTGTTTCAATGCATAGTCAAAATCAATCTAACCAAAAGTAGTATAGTGTTTAGAGAACTTACAGTCCACACTACTCTGTGCAAGGCCAGGACTCCTTAAAAGTGTTTCACCCGACACCCTCGGGGTACGTGACGTTGTACCTGGGTAGACTGAGTAGGTTGGAAAATCTTCACATAGTTTGATGAAACGGTAAGAGCGGATCGCTGACTTTTTCCACCAATCGCCATGATGTTGACAAATTAAAATACAATCCTTACACATCATTGACGGACGTGTCATCAATAGTAGAAATAGACAAACTTTCTTCCTCATCGGTGGTGACTTCTTCCTCCTCACTTTCATCATCTATAAAATCGTCTTCTTCAACCATTTCCTCTACTTCGGTCGAAGCATCTACAGTTTCTGGCTCAACATCATTTTTAGGCAATGGGATCAAATCATAATCCCCGAAATCTACAAAATGCTGAAAAGTCTCAGTTTCTTGATATGCTTCATCCTGGATTGCCTTTTCAATCTTCTTGTCACCACTGTCTACCACTTCAGGAATATCATAAATATTTATATGACCAATTTTTTGAATCACCTGCCAATGACCTCCCAATTTAGTGTCAGGTAAATAAAACACTTGATTAGATTGATTACAAAGTATGAATGGATCATTTTGGTACCATTTACGAGATGTGTTCACACTTGTAAAATGTTTATCAGTGCGTATACCTACATTTTGTTTTTCCACATCCCACCAATCACACTTGATGTGAGACCTCGAAAAATCAGTACGTACTCCGTTGTAAGCTTAAGGATTTTGTGATTTGTTTTGAATTAATGGAGGCCATGGTATGATCTAAATTTAATGAGCATTATGAAATTTCAATGGATGAGGTTTAAATTTTAAGGTAGCCAACCGTAAGTTGCTAAATTTTATTTCTTTTCAATATCTTTGATTATTTTAGAAGGATTATCTTATGGATGATGTTATTGGGCTACTAAGACTTATATGGTTGGGCTTAAGACCCAAGATATTGGGCTGCTATTGGGCTACCTATTCATGGTCGAATATAAGGGGTAAGTGGGCCTTGGAATTGTGTTATTGGGCTGCCCTGATATTTGAGATAGTGGGCTGCTATAAGACTTAGAATATTAAGTGGATATTGGGCCTTTAAATTTATGATAATGAGCTTTAAAATAATCATGAAAATGGGCTTTAAAGTCATGGTATTGGGCTGTCATGAAGTTCATGATGATGGGCCTTTGGAATTGGGTTGTTGGGCTTTAAGGATTTAAGTTATTAGGCCTTAGCATTTGGGCTTATGAATTAGAATTAAGCTTGTGATGTTGGGCCTTGGACCAATGATAATGGGCTGCCATTAAATTGTGTTGGGCTTTAAGGACTTGGGTCATGGGCCTAGTTTCAATGATTCATGATATTGGGCCTAACTATAAGGATTGGTGTTATTGAGCTTGTGATTGGAATTAAGGTTTAGCCTAATGGGCCTTGAATTATGATGTTGGATTAGCTTTACTAACTTACATTAGTAACGCACTAATCCTTATTAAGCCCATTAAGTAACCATGAACCCATTTAGTTGGATTTCAACCAAGTGAACTAGACTAGTTCTAAACCAAGGGAGACAAGGGGACATGAAGTGACATTGGCTAAAAAGTAAATTGGAAGAGAAAAAGAGAAAAGCAAGGGAGGTGGAGGAGCCTCACGTATGGATCAAGTGAGGGGAGAGAGAAATCAATGCCAAAAGCTCTAGGGGACAAGGATTTATGTGAGAAAAAGTTGAAGTGAAAAGAGGAGAGAAGGAGAGCATTGGCCGGCCAACCCCATTCATCCCCCTTTTCCCTCCTTCACACTTCTCTCATGTCATTCTCACCTTGTCTTTGTCATTGTCATAGCATTAACTCTCCTTGGGAGATTCAATTGTCTCACACTTCACACCTAGCATTTCATTTCACTCCATTTCTTCCTCACTTGGCCGAATATTGCATTTTGCTCTCAACCCTCCCACTTTCTTCTCTTGGCCGAACCACGCATCGAAGCTCAAGGTTTACTTCCTTTTCCTCTTGCATTCTAAACCACATTCTTCTTGCCTTCTAAATCACACTCCAAGAACCTAAGTTAGACCTCTTTTGTGGTGACCAAATCTCTCTTTGTGCAACCCCATTTCTTCCTTGAAAACCCTAATCATTAGCCTCATTTCTCTTGAAGAAGTTAGTCCATTTCCATTAGGACTAATCATTCAAGCTTACCACATTCTTTTACCCACCATAGAACCCACATTAGCACCACAAATCAGACATATTCTAAGGAGGGTGAACCGAAACTTGGAAGAAAGAGGAGTTTAGGTAAAAGTTGGTGAAGGTAGAAGTAAGCTTGGTTCTATTTGATAATCTTACCTAAAGTTTTCATAAGTACTAACCTAGGGCATTTTATTGTGCTAGGTACTCAAGCTTGGGATAATCATCAAGGTAAGGTAAAAAATGTGATGTTGTTGGTTGAATATAGCGATGGCCGAATGTTGTATAATAGGATTTTGAGTTAAGATCTTGAGTTTTGCTAAATCTTGAGGTTATGTAATCGACCCTAAAGTATAATGCTAGATCCGGCCATATAAATATGAGATCTAAGCTTGAATGTTGGAAAAATGCAAGGATTGAACAATGTATGTTAGATAAGTTTAGATCTAGACTTATGTTATGTTTGGCCGAATGTAAGTTGGATATTTCCTTAGATCTATTGTTGTTGAAGTTCCTAAAGTGTAGATCTAATGTTGATGGGAGTATTTGATGAAGATATGAAGTTAATGCATGCTAGTTAGGTCATAAATGCAAAGGATATGCATGTTATTATTTTTAGCATGAAAAATGTGACATTTTGAGGCATGGCCGAACCATATATGCCCTAGGTTTCCAAGAGAAAGTTTGTGTATGTATAGATCTGAATATTGGCCATGTTATATGCAAGATAAATGACCTAATGTATGGTAGATAATTATGTTATGTAAAGGATGCATGCAAATTGAAGGAAACAAAAGAAAACATAATTATTTGGATGAAAAACATGTGCTGGCCGAATGGTGTAATGCATAATATATTGTGTTGGTGTTTGGATTCTTAGATCCTAGGTTGTGAAATTGTTGAATGGAGGATGGGATCACCATTGGAGTTGAAGTTCTGATTAAAGGATGCATAAAAATTGGTGTTGGCCGAATGTCATAAGGAAGAGAAACCCTAATTGTAAATTATGATAAATATGTTATAATTGTTGTGATGGATACTTGAAATTGGGGATTAGGCTAATTGGAATTATATTGTTATGATGAACACTTGGGATTAGGGTTTTGACCAATTGGAATACAAGCTTGAAGAACCATGAGCATGTAATGAAAATATTCGAAACCCTAGTTAGGGTTAGTATCTTGGATTAATTAAGGTTAAGGTCTAAGTCAAGATATAATCATGATTAAATTTATTAATGGTTTAATGTAAGGTTTTAGTAGAGCACATGTAATAATGGGAGACTTAGGTTTAATCCTAATTTATTAATTGTTGATTAAACCCTAATCGTGAATAGATATATAAATATATTGTAATAGAGTTTAATAATTAAATAACCTAAGTTTTGAATATTAGTTAAAGAAAAGAGTAAATAAAATATTTAAATGATTAAAAGAATTTAAGTGATATATATATATATATATATATGATATCAAAGAAGTATAATATAGTTGTTATTCGGAAATACTCTGATGGACGGGAGGTACGAAGTTAAGGGATGAACAGGAAGTTCAAATTGGATTAAGAGAAATCCTGCAACTATATTATACCGTTAAATTAAGTTAAGCGCATAATTATCGCTATTCATTCCTCAGTGGATTTCACGATAGATTTCCTCGAATAACTTAGTAGAACCGAAACGTATCGATATATTTTATCGGATGCTCAGTGTATTGAGAAGGAGATCTATTTCTTGTAGGCATCGAGCCAAGTAAGAATCGGGAAGGAATTTGCAAGGAGTACTGTAAGTGAATCTTACTCGATTTTGAAAACTGGAATGATACACTGCATGTTTTATTGTGCATGGCAAGATATTTTTAATAAAAGTGACATGTATTGTGCATAAAGAATGTTTCAAGTACGCATGATGTTTCGAACATGTCATAGCATGATCATTTGCATGAACGCATGAGAGACGTTTTGATGCAAATGAAATTACGATGTTTTCAAGAGTGGCATGGCATGTTCATTTCATAGAAACATGAACAGTTGTTTTATGCAAATGAAAGAGAACTTATGTTATGATTAAGCCCGGAGGCTTTGGTTGAACCCGTACCAAGTTAAGTGAGGTTCGACATCCATGCCGAGGGACGTTGTTCGTGAAGGATGGATGGATGGACGCCCATACCGAGGGACGTTGTTCGTGAAGGATGGGTTAGTCCGCAACCACACCGAGGAACGTTGCTCGAGAAGGTATGGCACCTCCAAGGGTCATGTCTAGCCACTGAAGGACGAATGCGAGAAGGTGTGCTAGCTTGACCGTATGTAAGGTCTCCAAGGGAAATAGGGGATAGTTCCGATGGGAACAGCACAACCCTGACTTCAGGGGGTTAAATGGAGCGAGCCCACAGTAAGAAATATGAAATGATTGATTTTCAAGGGCCTGGGGCCAATTTCGAGATTTGAAATGCATTTGAAAAGGCCCAGAGTGGCAAGAGATTTTAGTGCATGGCATGTGCATCACGGAGCATGCATATGCATCATGGTTTTTATGCACTATCTCACAATTTACAGTTATGCATTTCTTCCTTGACTCTATAGTGCATCAAAGTGAGTATGTTTTAAATCTATGATTTATCAAAGTTCATGTTTTAACTGTTGTTCCTTACTGAGTCTTTCGACTCATAGTTTATAAATCGTATCATTCTAGATCCACAAGATAACTGGGGAGCAGAGGAGTATCTCACGTAGAAATCCTGGAAGTTTGGGAATGGGAGCCGGAGTTGGTGAACTCCGAGGTAGCACTAGTGAGTGCTGGTTTTGATTGAGTGGCAGCATGTTGCCCTAGTACGTTTTGTATAAGTTTGCAAACAAGATACAATGTAAAGACTTTTCCGAGTTATAATTCGTATACCGAAGGGTTATGTTCATCGAGCTTGTATCTCAGCCAACATGTGGATTTTGAGTGAACCATCCTATGTGTATAAAAAAAAATTCCACTGTAAGAGTTAGAGTAAGCGCTGGAGTGTTCCCGGGGAATGCTCGCGGCTGTCACGGTCCCTGCGGGATGGCGTTCGGGGCGTGACACTTGAACAAGTACATGTCATTACCTCATAAATATCGTAATGCAAAGATATCCAATACCGCACCGTAAAAATCAATATCTTTCCCATTGTGATCTCCCTGAACAACTACTCCACTATTTTATGTTTTATTGCATTGTTCTCGATCAGTAGTGTGATACCTTCCCCCTTCAACAATACATCGAGAGTATCGCTTAGCACGTTCATCAGGACCATACACATACGAGCGATTTTCATCACGAAATTTGTTAATCTATAAACATGAAAACAAAACATATTAATAGTGCATGACAAACAAATTGTACGAAATAATATCGATATAAACGGAATAAATGTATTCTTAGTTAAGAATTCATACACGTTTCTTGAACCACTCTAAAAACTCTTCCTCATGCTGACTCTTGACATTGGTTGAACTTTGTGTCTTTAGAATGTCAATATGCTCACTATAGTTATACCATTCATCAATAAAAGTGTCCATAAAGAAATGAAAAATGAAAAATAACAATATGAAATATAATTGAGAACTTACTTCATGTATGAATCAATTTCAGAGCAATTGTTCAACACGTACCATATTGCTGCGTTCGAAGTATTTCACGTGTCCGATCGATTGGTGAATACTAAGGATCGATCGGTCTGTCTCAACTCCATCGTACTGATCGATCAGCATTATGGACGATTGATCACTATAAGTGACGAAATTATTTCGTCACCAAAACGCTACGTAGTCTGTGCGATTGATCGTCTACATATCCAATTGACCAGGTTGGTGATGAATATTTTCGTCACAAAAAGTTTACTTTTGGTGGAGAAATTTTTATTTCGTCACCAATTAGAGCTTTAGTGATGAAAAATATTTTCGAAACAAATCATCCATAAAAACTTCACACATCATCTAACATGTCAGAAAAGATGCTCGTCATACAGCGTTGAAAAGTAGCATGTGCATTACATAAACCAAATGACATTCTACGAAAAGCATAAGTACCAAATGGACTAGTGAAAGTTGTCTTCTCTTGATCCTCTGGGGCTATGGCAATTTGATATTATCCAGAAAATAATAAAAGGCATTACCAACTACTTTCTCAAGTATCTGATCCAGGAAATGTAACGGGAAATTATCTTTTTAACTAACCAAAATTCAACGTACGGTAGTCTATACACATTCTCAAACTCATTATCTTCCTAGATATTGGGATCAACTCTCCATTATCATTCTCAATGACAGTTAAACCAGATTTTTTAGGAACTACCTGTGTGAGGTTTACCCACCTGTTGTCGGAGATAGTATAAATGATGCTCATAACTAACAATTTTAGCACCTCTTTCTTCACCATCTCTTTCATGGTGGGATTTAATATCCCTTGTGCATCACGAACTAGTTGCGTCTCCCTTGAGAAAATTATTGTACATACAGATTGAAGGGTCAATATCATTGATATCTGTAATGGACTAGCCTATCGCCCCACGATGCTTTCTCAACACTTGCAATAATTTGTCATCTTGCTTCGAAGCAAGATGACAATCAATCACTACCGAAAATGTGCCCTCAGCTGGGCCCAGAAAAACGCACTTCAAGTCCTCAAGTAGTGGCTTCAACTCTAGGTTGGGACTTCTTCTGATGACTTCGTGATTTCAGTAAGTCAAAGTCCGTCAGGTGCTAGTCATGACTCTCAGAATCCATTCCGTGTAACTGAGGTATCACTGACATCATCATATACTTAATGGTAAAATTAGGTTCATCATTAGGTAAAATAATGCGTGATGGTATGATGGTGCAGGTGCAACCGTAGGTCCTTCAAAATTCTCTTCAGAAAAGGATTTTATAAATCAATTTTAGTATCCTCACTTTTAAAAGACACAAAAAAATATATGGCTCTGTGCTATGAATATCACTACTAGTACTAGGTGTAATCATGTATAATCTATTTGAAATATCTCTGACCCAAGGCATCAGAATCCAAACCAAATCGCAGAGGTTCACCAATACAGTAGAAAAAAAATAAAGGCGCAACATACATAAAGTACCTCAAAAGTATTATAATTTTTTTTGACGATACGAGAAAAATTACAATAAAGGAAAATCACAAGTTAGAAACTAAATCTTGTATTCCCCGACAACGGTGCCAAAAACTTGACTCACTCTAAAATGAGCAGAACGAAGGCTACCCCATGTATAGGAGTTATGTAGTGTAATAATTAGCCCAAAAGGTCAGATCGTCTTTTCAGAGAAAGTAGATTAATTTCAAACTCACGTAAAAAAATGAAGGAGAATATAAAAAGTGTTTACTGAACACAGTTCAGATTCATATTTTTAAATTTTAGAGAGTTCGCAATGAAATTAAAACAACACAAAACGTAAACTTAGAATATATAGCATAAGTTATAGTAAATGAGGGAAAGTAAATAACGAAAATTAAATGACAGAAAATAAATAACAATAAATAAAGGACGAAAATTAAATGATGGAAAGTAAATGACATAAATTAAATGACAATAAGTAAATGACAAGGAATAAAATAAAAAACACAAGATTCTTGGAATAAATAATATCGTCTTATTACAACCCAAGGTTCAAGTTAAAAGAAAAAAACTAGAACATAGTCTGAAATTGAAATAAAAATTACATAAAATTAAAGAGCAAGAAACTTAAATTTAAATCCTAGGAATTGAAATACAAGACATTGGAATAATAAAGCATAAAAGAAACTAATCTAAAAATTGAAAATAATGAAGAGAGAGTAGAGATACGGCTAAAGAGAAAAAACAAGAGAAGAGAAAGATGTGAGAGTATAAGCTAAGGGCGTTGATTGAAGGATAAGAGATAGAGAAAAATAAAATTTTAGAAGTGGAGAGAGAGAAGAGAGCAACACATAAAATAAAGAAAAGCCACAGAGAAAAAGTAGGGTTTTGGACAAGAGATAATAATGGAGGAAAAATAAAAAGAGAGAGAATAGAATGAGCAGAGGTGTGCCAATGAGAGAAAAAGGGAGATAATAGAGAGAGGAGAGGTGTGGCTAGGTTAAAATCAAAGAGATAAAAGAAAGAAAAAATATGGAGAGGAAAAGGGTTTGGGTGACAAAGAGAGAAAAGAAAAGAAAACAAACAGAGGCTAGGTGAGAAAAAGTAGGGAGAAGAAGAATAAGATGTAGGGTTTGCTAAATTAAAAGGAAGGGAGAGTGAAAAATGAGATGGAGGGCTGAGATTTAAGTGTCTCATTTCTTCATTGAATCAGATGTACGGTTTCTAGTATGGTTACACAACCAAAAATTCATTCCGGTTTTTGGACCGGAATCCGGTCGGACCAAATTTTCGGTTGTGCCTAAAATGAAGGATCGGTTCAAAACGGTCCGGTATGGACCACCCCAGACCAGTTTCATTTTTTGTACGTTTTGTTTTGTAAATCATGGGAAAAGGAAGACTTAATTCGAAGCGAAAAGGCCGGAGGGGACTCAAGGGACTTGAGGGGGTGTCAAAATGCATAGTTTTGACTTAGGGATTTCATTTTTTAAGTTTAAAGTTTGTATTAAAAATTTTTTAAAAAATATTTATTATCTAAATTAATAGATCCAGTTCGGTCCGGACAGGATCTCAAAAGGCTTAGACGGGACTAGATTTTGACCACTACGACCAAAGTGAAGATCCAGTTCGGTCCAGTTCTGTGCAACCCTAGTTTCCAATAATTTTATCAACCTGCAAGAAAATGCTTAATTTGATCAAGGCATCATATGACGAAATTAAATTCATAAAATAATTACAATGCCAATAATTATAGTGCAAATGACAGCAATAATAATTTTTGAATGTATCTGGACACGGTCTGACTTAAATACATGAAAGATAAAGATGAGAAAAAGTGCTTATGCATTAAATTAAATCTAAAGTTGTATAAATTCAACAATTAAATGTAGACATTGATTTATAGCGTACATTCTAACGATTTATAGCGTTCAAACAACAAATAATTTTATTTTTAATTAATTTGAGATTTCTAAATATCATAATAATTTTATTCGATCGTAGTAAAAACAGTTAATAGCCACCATCAACATCAGCTATGCTTAGGCGTAAATGTTGTGGCAAAAGATGAGGTGGAGCTTGCGCGAAAACCCGGGCCGACATTTTTCTGCGGCACTAATGATTGGATCAAATAGTGATATTATCCCGTCATCAGTCGAGAATCTTGTCAACCAGCAATACAATGGAGGGCTCAATAGCTGGATAGGCCCCTAGCCGCCTTTAAATGCCTATGTAATGGTCTAGTATGTCGGGGGAAATCCAGACTCGAACTCCTCAGATGACGACCTCCTACTCGTTGCGGTAGTGTCAATCTCGGTCAATGCTGCGTAGAACTCCTGCACCAAGAGTGTCCACGCACTCCCAACCCTAGTGGATGAGGATCTAGTTAATTCGCAAGATCACAACGGAAATGATCGTTGAATCAAAGCAGCCCAAGCGTCCTGCCTCTTTCAGATCCACGCACACAGTTCTTGAGAGAGAGTTAGAGAGAGAAAATATCACGTAAAAAAGAATATTTTTTCTTAAATGAATTTCTGAAATCTTTAGGGACCTCAAATCTCGGCTGTAGGATCATCATGAAAAACACTTTTTCATTAAACCCCCTTATATTCTGTAATCCAAATTTATGAGCTTCTACAAATTGTGATCATGTACATTAACATATCATAATTGACCCCCGAGATAATGAGATTATTTTTGTGAAATCCCTTTTGCTAACAATTATACACTCATTTATCCTTCCACCATACTATATTGTACATGAGCTAATAGAACTGGAATAATATCACTGATACAGTCCCTAGCTCATTCTTAATTCTCAATATGTATCTTGTTGGAATTCTAAAAATTTCCAAAATTATTTTTGCAAATATTTACTTAATAAATATAAGTAAAACTCTTGCAAGCATTTTTCACAAAATCTCGCTGCGCAGTATTTTTTTGTAAGTCCAACAATATACAGACACAATGAATATACTACCTCATAAAGAAACCGGTAGATTCCATATTGAGAAATTATACAAATTTACTTACTATGCACAAGCCCAACATTATATGGAATATTTGATTTATGAAGATCATCACCAAATGACTTAGTCAAGGCACAAGCACAAAACAAGCAAACCTGGACAACTCTTTCAAGTCTAAGGACAACTAAAGCTAATTGTGCTGAATACTATTCTCTACATCAGTGATCGTTTCAAGAAGTTATTTATATTTGATCTGGTTCAGTGCATGTACTCTTACATTGCACCCACTCGTTTGCTTAAGGTCACCATCTCAATGATGGAGTTAACCATTCTATCTTATAGAGGCACAACAAGTGTAAACCTATAGGTACATTACCATGTATCTCGGTCTAGAACAAAATGAATCAACAATGATTCGAAAAGTCATACTCTCCGCCTCCGATTCATTAATCATTAGCCTGAATTTTCTACAATGTTGCTCAACAATATGACATCTGATGTCACAGTAAATATGACATCTTATATCATTGTAAAATATGACATCATGTCATTGCATGGACCCAAAAATAATATACAAGTGATTAATCAACAACGATAATTATCTCATAATTGTTAAAAAATGATTGGATTTGAGGGCATACATCTAACAATCTCTCACATGCACTCAGAACCAATCAGACATACTTGGCACCCATAGACACTAAACGCTTCTCAAACAATTTCTAAGTCAATGGTTTACTGAACGGATCTGCGATGTTCTCAGCTGATGCTATTTTATCCATCACTTCGATTCACAATGTCATGAATAAGATGAAATCTTCTTTCTATGTGTTTTGTCCTTTGATGAGCCCTAGGTTTCACCTCTTGGGAAATACCACCATTGTTATCACAATAAATGGTGATCGGGGACTCAATCGAAGGGATAACTTCAAGCTCTTGTATAAATTTCCTATCCACACAGCTTCCTTTGCAGATTCACTAGTAGCAGCATATTCTGCCTCGGTGGTGGAGTCAGCAGTGGTGTTCTGCTTGAAACTTCTCCAACTCGCTACTCTTTTACCCAATGTAAACACGAATCCAGTTATAGATCTTCTATTATCAATATCTGATTGAAAATATAAATATGTGTATCCCTGGAAAGTTAGTATGTCCTCTCCACCACACACTAGATAATAGTATTTGGTTCTTCTCTTGTATTTTAGAATATGCTTGACTGCTGTCCAATGCTTAGGGCTTGGTTCTGATTGATATCTACTCACAATATTAACTGCGTGACTGATATATGCCTTCCACATCTTACCTCTCTCTCCCTGTGTCTTAGGAGACATCTACTTGGAGAGATGAATGTTATGTCGAAAAGAGAAAAACCCTTTCTTGGCATTTTGCATGTTGTATCATGTCAATATCTTGTTAATGTAGTGGCTTATGAAAGCCTTAAAAGCCTATTTTCTCGATTTCTAAACACTTTGATCCCGAGAATGTAATATGCTTATCCTAGGTCTTTTATTGAAAATGGTTCGCTAACCATATTTTTACTGATGACATTGCATCGATGTCATTCCCTGTGAGTAGAATATCATCAACGTAAAAAATAAGGAACATTATTGAACTCTCACAAATCCTCTTGTAAACACATGATTCATCTATATTTTGTGAGAAATCAAACGATTTGATATCTCATCAAAACGGATGTTCCAGTAACATGATGTCTGTTTTAGTCCATAGATGGATTTGTTCAGTTTGCACACTATAGCTTCTTGTCTAGGAAAAAGGAAACCTTCATGTTGTTCCATATAAATCTCCTCTTGGATGTACCAATTCAAAAATGCGGTTTTCACATCCATCTACCAAATCTCATAATCATAACGAGCGGCGATTGACAACAGGATTCTATTGGACTTCATCATAGCTACTTGTGAAAAAGTTTCCTCATAGTCAATACAATGATTTTGAGTATAACCTTTTGCAACCATTCCAGCTTTGAAGGTCTCTACCTTTCCAGTAGGTCCTCGTTTTCTTCTGAAAACCCATTTACAACCTATAGGCTTGATGCCTTCTGGCTGATCAACATAGGTCAGACCTTATTAGAGTATATGAAGTCCATTTCTGATTCCATTGCTATCTTCCAGTGTGCTGCATCAAATCCACACACACATGTTTGAGAGAGAATTTAGAGAGAGATTTTCTAGAGAGAGAAAATCTTATGTTCAAAAATGAAATTCATCATCTTTCAAATCAGTTTCTAAGCTATTTATAATGGCTGGCTTAGAACTCAATTGTGCTATAGCGTGAGATCTTTAGGGACCTCAAAACTCGGTCGTAGGATCATCATGAAAAACACTTTTCATTAAACCCCTTTATATTCTGTAATCCGAATGTATGTGGTTCTGCAAATTGTGATCATGTACATTAACATATCACAATTGACCCCCGAGATACTGAGATTGTTTTTGTGAAATCCCTTTTGCTAACAATTATACGCTTATTTATCCTTCCACCATACTATATTACACATGAGCTAATAGGACCGAAATAATATCACCGATTAAGTTCCTAGCTCATATAATGCTTAATTCTCTGTCTGTACTTAGTTAGACTTCCAAAACTTTCCAAATCATTTGCGCAAATAATTACTTCATATATTATATAAGTAAAAATCGTGAAAACACTTTTCACAAAATTTCGTTGCGCAACATTTTATATGAGTCCAACAGTATAAAGACATAATGAATATGTTGTCTCATCAAGAGACTGGTGGATTCCATATTGAGCAATTATACAAATTCACTTACTGTGCATAAGGCCCAACATTATCCGAAATATTTGATCTGCGAAAGATCATCACCAAATGACTTAGTCAAAGCAAAATCACACAACAAGCAAACCTGCATAACTTTCTCAGGTCTAAGGACAACATAAACTAATTGTGATGAATACCATTCTCTACAACAGTGATCGTTTCCAGAAGGTATTCATATTTGCACCCACTCGTCTGCTTTTGGTCACCTCCTTAATGACGGAGTCCATCATTCTATCTTATAGAGACACAACGAGTGTAGACGTATTTGTACATTATCATGTACCTCCGTCTAGAACAAAGTAAGTCAACAAGGATCCGAAAAGTCATACTCCCCGCCTCCGATTTATTAATTATTGGCTTGACTTTCTACAATGTTGCTCAACAATATGACATCTAATGTCATTAAATATGACAACTTATGTCATTTCAGGTACCCAAAATAGTATACAAATGAGTAATCAACAATAATAATTATCTCATAATTATGCAAAAGGATTGGTTTTGAGGGCATACATCTAACAATCTCCCACTTGCACTCAATACCAATCAGACATGTACTTGATACCCATAGACTCTAAATGCTTCTCAAACACTTTTTGAGTCAACGGTTTAGTGAACGAGTCTGCTATGTTCTCAGCTGAAGCTATTTTAGCCATCACTACATCACCCCGATTCACAATGTCACGAATAAGATGAAATCTTTTTTCTATGTCTTTTGTCCTTTGATGAGCCTGAGGTTCCACCGCCTGTGCTATAGCACCATTGTTATCACAATGAATGGTGATTGGAGACTCAATCGAATTGAAACCTTCAAGCTCTTGTATGAATTTTCGCATCCACACAACTTCCTTTGTAGCTTTGCTGGCTTCGACATATTCTGCCTCAATGGTGGAGTCAGCAGTGGTGTTCTGCTTCAAACTTCTCCAACTCACTAGTCATTCAGCTAATGTAAACACAAATCCAGATGTAGATCTTCTATCACCAATATCTGATTGAAAATCCAAATCTTTATATCTCTGCACAGTACGCATTTCATCTCCACCACACACTAGACAATAGTGTTTGGTTCTTCTCAAGTATTTGAGAATATGCTCGACTGTTGTCCAGTGCTCAGGGTCTGGATCTGATTGATATCTACTCACAACACTAACTGCGTGACTGATATCTGGCCTTGTATAGAACATTGCATACATGAGGCTTCCTATAGTTGAACCATAAGGAAACTTCTTCATCTTATCTCTCTCTTCCTGTGTCTTTGGAGACATATTCTTGGCATCCAACATGCTATACCATGCCAATATATTGTCAATGTAGTGGGCTTGTGAAAGCCCTAAAAGCCTATTTTCTCGTTTTCTAAACACTTTGATCCCGATAATATATGATGCTTCCCTGAGGTCTTTTACAGAAAAATGGTTCGCTAACCATACTTTCACTGATGACATTGCATCGATGTCATTCCCCATGAGTATAATATCATCAATATAAAGAATAAGAAACATTTTTGAACTCCCACTAATTCTTTTCTAAACACAAGATTCAACTATGTTTTCCGAGAAACCAAACGATTTGATCATCTTATCAAAACGGATGTTCCATCAACGTGATGCCTATTTTAGTCCATAAATGGACTTGTTCAGTTTGCACAATTTAGCTTCTTGTCCAGGAGAAAGGAAACCTTCAGATTTTTCCATATAAATCTCCTCTTGGATGTACCCATTCAAAAAATCGGTTTTCACATCCATCTGCTAAATCTCATAATCATAATGAGCTGCGATTGACAATAGGATTATAATGGACTTCATCATTGATACTGGTGAAAAAGTTTCCTCATAGTCAATACCATATTTTTGAAAAGTGAATTTTGCAATTTGGTCACTAGGTTTTAGTACCGCTGACAAAATGGTCACTGAACTTTTTTTTTTACTTTTTAGTCACTGAGAATATCTAGTGGTGACTTTTCACTCCATCCATCAAACCTCTATTAATTTTTAACAGGAATAGCCGTCGACCGCTACTGTTAACTCCATCCATCAACGGGCAACTTGCAGCTGTCAATCGCTTTCTATTCCGTTAAAAATTAACGAAGGTTTGACGAGTGGAGTGAAAAATCACCACCACATGTTCTCAGTGTCCAAAAAGTAAAAAAAAAAAAGTTCAGTGACCATTTTGTCAGCGGTAATAAAACCCAGTGACCAAAATTTTAATTTCCCTTTTGAATGTAACCTTTCACAACCAGTCTAGCTTTGAAGGTCTCTACCTCTCCAGTAGGTCCTCGTTTTCTTTTGAACACCCATTTACAACCAATGCCTTATGGTTGATCAATAAGGGTCCATACCTCATTGGAATAAATGGACTCCATTTCTGATTTCGTCGCTATTTTCCAGTGTGATGCATCATTGTCACTGACAGCCTCTTGGTAAGTATATGGATCATCATCCAACCCTCCTACTACATTTGATAAATCTCATTTATCATGCCATATATAATTGGAGGTTAATGTGTTCTTTTACGACGTCGAGACTCTTGAGTTCTGAACTCTTCAGACTCATCAGTGGGTTCAGTATATCCCTTTCATCAATCTTATCTGCCATAGTTTCAGGTTCAGCTGACTGTTCGTCAAAAACAATCTTGCTTTTCCCATCACTTAGGTTGTACTCATCTTCCAGGAATATCGCATTCCTACTAACAATTACATTTTGGTCATTTTGGTTATAAAAGTAATAACTAGTTGATCTTTTGGGGTAACCCATAAACAAACATTTTTCAATCCTTGACCCTAGCTTTTCCACGTCAAACTTTTTAACGTGAGCTGGGCAACCCCACACTCTCAAGTGTTTCAGACTTGGCTTTTTGTGAGTCTGTAACTCATATGGAGTATTAGGAACAAACTTAGTGGGTATCCTGTTTAGAATATAAACAGTTGTCTCTAAGGCGTAACCCCAAAAATAAACAGGTAATTTTGACATGCTCATCATTGACCAAACCATATCTAATAGTGTTCAATTTCTTCTTTCTGCAACACCATTATGTTGTGGCATAGCAGGGGGAGTCAACTGAGATATGATGCCTTTCTCTTTGAGATGAGTTTGAAAATCTTCTGAGAAATATTCACCTCCTCTATTAGACCAGAGTATCTTAATACTCCTTTCCAATTGATTCTCAACTTCACTCTGAAACTCTTTGAACTTTTCAAAGGATTCAGACTTGTGTCTCATCAGGTATAGATAACCATACTTGGAATAATCGTCAATGAAAGTGATGAAGTATGAGAACCCTCCTCTGACTATGTGGTTAAAAGGACCACATACATCAGTATGAACAAACTCCAACAACTCTGTAGCTCTAGTTCCTTTTCCTTTAAAAGGATTCTTTTTCATCTTTCCCTGCCAGTAAGGCTCGCATATTGGGTATGACTCAACCTTCAAAAGGTTTAACGGGCCACCCCTCACTAATCTGTTGATCCTATCTAGATTAGCATTACCATGTCTTAGATGCCACAAGTAAGTGGGATTGACATCCCTCTTCCTCTTGAGAGTTTCACACTGGTATCAGCATCATTCTCTATATTATTCACAGAGTCCACAACATTTTCCAAAATATAAAGATCATATATCATAGTACCAGAAGCAATAAATTGATTTTGAAAATTAATAACAAGTTTATAATTAAAAATAAGTGAATATCCAGAAATTCCAAGTTTTGAAACAGAAATTAAGTTTCTACGACATTCTGGTACGTATAGACAATCTTCCAAAAGTAAAACTTTGTTTCGTTGTAGACTTATGTGAAAAGTTTCTAGGGCGGCGGCGGTCACTATAACACTTGCAGTCGTCCCCATGTATAGGATGACCTCCTTCTCACCTAGTCTCCGAGTTTCTTTAAACTCCTGCAATATATTGTAGATATGAGAAGTTGTGCCTGAGTCAACACACCATGAATTTAATGGACGCTAGTTTGTTCAACAGGTTTCTTTTGCTTCAAAGAAGCAAGATACATGCGACAAATCCTTTTCCAATGACCTGGTTTGTGGCATTGAAAATAATTTCCCTTAGCCTTCTTATCTGGCTCACTCATCTCCTCCTTTTCCCTTAGCCTTCTTATTTGGCTCACTCATCTCCTCCTTTTCTTGCCTTTGGGTTTGATTCCCGAGGCAGAGCTGCCTTTTAACTTGTCCATTATCATCAGAGAACCTTTCTCCTTTTTGATAAGTTCTTCAGCTGCTTTGTAACATATTGAGCAGCTCTGACAAAGTCACAAGCATCTTGTTCATATTATAATTTAATACAAATTGGTTGAACGACTCAGGTAGAAATGTCAATACCGCTCCATCCTTGGTGTCGCTGTCAATTTCTGCACCCAATGTCTCTAATTTTGTGATAAATATATCATCTTCAGGACATGTTCTAGAATTGGAGCACCTTCCATGATTTTGGTGGTCATCAGCAATTTCATCACCTGTTGGCATGCAGAACTACTTTGCTCTCCAAAAAACTCCTGGAAATATAAAAGTATATCTCCTTCGTTGTCACTATGCCTACACATTAGTTTTGCAACATGTTAGACAAAGACGCCAACATATAACATCGAGCTAGTTCATCTGCCTCATCCCACTTTTCAAAAACAACTCTTTCTTCTTGTGTAGAATCGGCCAAGGCAAGCTTAGAGGTCATCTCTCTGAGGACATGAGCTATTTTATCCATAGTGAGTACTATCATAAGATTTCTCTTCCAATCAAGGAAGTTTGGCCCAGTAAGTTTGTTATCATTTAGGATTCCAGATAATGGGTTAGACATCATGAATATGCAAATCTAAGAAAGAAAATTCACAAGTATATTAATAATCTATTAGCATAGGGATTTTAATAGTCAATGGTTCCTCCCACTGAATCACATCAACCAAACGAAAAGGCAGAATATAACAGTTATATTCAGTGTTTACAGTGGATATCAAAAACTTTCAACTTATGTGCACATAATCCTATTTTAGTAATCATGACACAAATTATAAAAGCAAGTCGAATCTACTTATCACAAACACATCACAAGTTGTATATCATGTATATACAAATTTCACGATTCTTGATAAAAACTTTTGATAAAACAGCAGACTGACGGAAGGACCATTTTGTCAAACAATGAAAACTCAAGGACTAAAAATTTGAAAGTTGAAATTAGGACTAAAATAAAAAAGTGCCCAAAACTTAGGGATTAAAAAGTGAATTTCCCTAAACACTATCTACACTATTTTTGTGGACGCGTTTATTTGGTTAAGTGCAACCATCGTCTAAATGACATGTAATTTTTTAATGAGTCAGCATTGTTATTTTAATCAACAACTGGACGTGACTATTTTAGTTTTAACCAATTATTAATCATATAAAACTCTCAAATACCAACAATGGAAGGCCATGAGATTTAATTTTCTTGTAAAAAAATCCCATTTAACATTTATGTTAAATCTCTAATTTTTTTTTTCTCAACTAGTCAAACTTAGTTGACCAGTTGACCCACCGATCCGAGTCTAACTCGGTCAGACGTGGATAACGGTCCGGGTCGTACCCGTGCGGACCAGGGCCAAGGGTTGGACCCGGGCTGGGTTAATGGGTCCAGGTCCAACCCGTGGCCCTGGTCTGCACGGGCTGCCATGGCCTGGATCTTATCCAGCCCGTGCATCTCCCCTTTCCTTTTTTATAGGAGCCAACACAATGTTTGGACTGGGTCTACTGGGCTTAAGGTCGGGTAGGGCTGCAGCTGGGTTTGCCTGGGACCACCAGGCATGGTCGTCGGCCGGCTGAGCCACCACTGGCAATGGGAGGTGGCGGGATTAGAGAGCAGAAAAATCTCTCTCCTTGTGATTTCCTTCCATTGGCCACAAAAAAAAATAAGCAGCCGGTTTTGAATCTTGTTTCTCAACAAATCAAGCAAGAAATAATAGAGATCAACCCAACAATTATCAGATTTTATTTCTTTCAATGAAAACTAAACATGCTGCTTGATTCACAAAGAGAAAACTCACCAACATAAACAAAGAACACCTTTATGTGCTTTTTGTTCGATTCTCACTTTGCTCTTACGCGCGAATCAAAACACAATTAACATATGGTACAGAAACAATTTTGAACCATCATATTTGTTGTGAAATTTTAATGTACTCGCAAGCGCACGAACCGTACCAAAGTATAGTTAGGCAAGCGCGAGGTCGAACCCACAGGGACTTGTAAAAACTCAGGAAAATTAACCAAACCTCAACTAAATGAATCCTAATCTAGTTCAGAAAAATGGTTTTTGTTTCTGAAACTAAATAGCACTAAAACCGAAACTAATCCAAACAAAGAAAACAATTAATCTAATACTCGAACTAAGAAAACAATTAATTAAGCAAGACAATAGAAAAATCTGTAAATTATCAAGAGAAAGGAATTAAGGTTTTCAGAATCCACCTTGCTAATTCATAACAACAATTATTCATGATCATTAGATTTTTCCCAGACTACTGCATGATAATCTAGAATTCAATCTCGTTACCATGGAAAATATTATCATCAAAGTTCATATATAAAAATCCAAAACATGTTCTTCTTCGCTTAAAGATATAGAATTAAATCATCTCATGTATAAGTTAAAACAAATCACAAAAGATATTCAATTCTAAAATCAAACAATTATAATCCAAGCAATCAATTGAATCAGACTATTCTAAATCATGAGAAAAACATGATTGAACTCATATTCAGAAAATCATCTTAATCAATTCATGTGAAGCAAGAACAATTTAATCATTAAAGACACATTCATGGGAAAATTCAAATCTCATGAATAATCATTGATAATCCTCAACAAGGTTTCATCCTCAACCTTAATTAAAAATTTAGCTACTCATTATCATGAAAACAAAATCCATAGTATCAATACTAATCATTAAAAAGATAAATAAAATAAACTAAATCTCAGAAGAATAGTCACTGTGCTCTCATTAGAAGAAAAGCCGAGCAATCCACTTTTTCTCTTCTTTTTCTATTCGGCAGCCCCACTTTTTCTCCATTCGGCAGCAGCACCTTTCTCCATTCCGCAGGCAGCAGTAGCTTCCTTTTTCTCCACTCTTTTCTTCTCCTCGGCAGACCCTCTTTTTCTTTCTATTCGGTCAAAGCCTCCCTTTGCACTTCCGTAGGTCTCCCTTTTATTTTGCTGCAGCCCTCCCCTTTTATTCGGCCAGCAACCTCTTTCCTTTTATTCAGCCAACAACCTCTTTCAATTCTGTTCCGTAAGTCTCTCTTCTTTTCTTCTTTGGCAGCAACCCTTTTATTCTATTCGGCCAGCAACCCTTTTCAATTCTTTCCGTAAGTCTCTCCCTTTATTTTGTCATGTAGCCACCTCTTTTTCTCATTCCATAGGTCTCCGTTTATTTTGTCATGTAGCCGCCTCCCTCCTTTCTCTTCACTTCCGTAGGGTTTTTTTCTATAGTCAATTGGCTTCCTCTTTGTCTTCTTTCCCTAAATGCCCTTTTAGTTAGGTTTTCTTCTCTCCTCCAATCTCACGTGCTAGACTTCTCTTCTTTATTTTATTTTCTTTTCTTTTCTTTCATTCATCCACTTTGGGTTCTTCACTTAGACATCTTTTGTTCCAATTTTGTCAGAAGAGTTCTTTGTTTGTTCAACCCTGAATTTAACTCCTGCAACATAAATGTTCTTGTATTAATATGGCATTTTATACTCAAGAAAATATAAATACACATTATTCCACAATTAAGTAAAATGCAAGAATTAAAGTAATGTACTCATGATAATGCTTAATTTAATAAGAAGAATTATGCATATTTAAGCTATTATCAATATTCATAACAAAACTTCAACATATCACGTAGAACACGTGTGGCAGTTTTTGAGAGAGACACTAACTTGGAACTGCGATATTTCACAAACCTCGCTTCGATCGCAGCAGAAATGATCCTGAAATCAAAGCAGCCCAAGCATTCTGCCTCCTTTAGATCCTTGCACACAGTTCTTGTAAGAGAGATTTTGTAGAGAGAAAAATTCACGTAAAAATGAATCTTTTTTCTTAAATGAATTTCTGAGCTATTTATAATGGCTGACTCAGAACTCAACAGTGCTTAAGCGTGAGATCTTTAGGGACCTCAATCCAAATTTATGGGCTTCTACAAATTGTGATCATGTCCATTAACATATCACAATTGACTCCCGAGATACTGAGATTATTTTGTGAAATCTCTTTTGCTAACAATTATACGCTAATTTATTCTTCCACCAGATTATATTCCACATAACCAAATAGAACTGGAATAATATCACTGATAAAGTTCCTTGCTCATTCTTAATTCTTAGTCTGTACCTAGTTGGACTTTCAAACACTTCTAAAATCATTTTCGTAAATATTTACTTAATATATATATAAGTAAAACTTGTGAAAATACTTTTCACAAAATCTCGCTGCGCAGCGTTTTTCTGTGAGTCCAAAAATATACAGAAACAATGAATATTCTACCACATCAAGAGTCTAGTGGATTCCATATTGAGCAATTATACGAATTTACTTACTATGCACAAGGCCCAACATTATCTAAAATATTTGATCTATGAAGATCATCACTAAATGACTCAGTCAAAGCACAAGCACACAACAAGCAAACCTTTTTTAACTCTCTCAGGTCTAAGGACACTAAAAGCTAATTATGATGAATATCATTCTCTACATCAATGATCGTTTCCAGAAGGTATTCAAATTTGATCCGGTTCAGTGCATGTTGTCACGCCCCGAACGCCATCCCGCAGGGACTGTGACATGCCGCGAGCGTTCCCCGGGAACACTCCAGCGCTTACACTAACTCTTACAGCGGATTTTTTTTTTTATACACATAGGATGGCTCACTCAGGATCCACATGTTGGCTGAGATACAAGCTCGAAGAACATAACCCTTCGGTATACAAATTATAATTCAAAAAAGTCTTTACATTGCCTCTTGTTTGCAAACTTATACAAAACGTACTAGGGCAACATACTGGCACTCCATCAAAATCAGCACTCACTAGTGCTACCTCGGAGTTCACCAACTCCGGCTCTAATCCCTAAACTTCCAGGATTTCTACGTGAGATACTCCTCTGTTCCCCAGTTATCTTGTGGATCTGGAATGATACGATTTAAAACTATGAGTCGAAAGACTCAGTAAGGAACAACAGTTAAAACATAAACTTTGATACAACATGGCTTTAAAAGCATACTTATTTCAATACACTGTAGCGATAAGAGAAGAAATGCAAATCTGTAAATCATGAGTTAGTGCATAAAAACCATGATGCATATGCATGCTCCGTGATGCACATGCCATGCACTAAAATCTCTTGCCACTCTTGGCCTTTTCAAATGCATTTCAAATCTCAAAATTGGGCCCAGGCCCTTGAAAACCACTTATTCGTACTTGTGCCTCTCTTGGCCTTTTCATAATTATTTCATATCTTTTATTTGTGAGCTCGCTCCATTTAACCCCTGAAGTCAGGGTTGTGCGTTCCGTTTGGAACCGTCCCCGAATTCCCTTGGAGACCTTACATGCGGTCAGCTAGCGCACCTTCTCTCATTTGTCCTTCAGTGGCCAGACATGACCCTTGGAGGCGCCACACCTTCTCGAGCAACGTTCCTCGGTGTGGTTGCACATACCTCACGGACTAACCCATCCTTCACGAACAACGTCCCTCGGTATGGGCGTCCATTCATCCATCCTTCACGAACAACGTCCCTCGGCATGGACTAACACTTCTCCCTGGGCAAAGGCAACTTACCTGCCACCACATTCGTTCGATCCTCGGCATCCTCCGGAGTTAGGGCATACAGTCTTGCTTGTGTCGGGCCCCTTGGCTTCCTGACGTTATTCTGCTGCACGGGCCGGGGTGCTGCGTTTGAGTCCCCCCCATCTTGACAGTACCTCGCTATATGGCCCGGCTTCCCACATTGGAAGCACACTCCCCGTCTGCAACCTCCAAGGTGCCTCTTCCCACATCTATTACATAGTGGGAATTGGTTCCCCTCGTTGCTCGGGACTTCCCCAGATCCTTGATTCTCCCTTTGAGGTGGCTCTTGTCTATTCTTCTTCCAGGGTTTCTGGGGCACTGAGGGTTGGGAAGGTGCCTTCCTCTTCTGTTGTTCATAGTAGGCTGCTTTCTGCTGCAACCCCCTTTCGACAATAATGGCCCTCTCAACAACCTCTGCCAGAGTCCTCAGGTTGTGACTGTAAACTCGATCGTAGATACGAGGATATAATCCTTCCTCGAATTTTCGTGTCTTCCTCTCTTCATTAGGCACTAGGTAAGGGGCGAACCTCACCAATTCCATGAAACGAGCAGCATACTGCTCTACTGTCATCGTACCCTGGGCGAGAGTAGCGAACTCCCTCGCCTTTGCTTCCCGTGCCGTCCGTGGGAAATATCGGTCCAAAAATTCTTGTTGGAACCGCTCCCAAGTAATCTCTTGCTGACCCAACTCCTGAGCCAGTGACAATTTCGTTGATTGCCACCACCTCTTCGCATCGCCTTGTGACTTAAAGGCGGCGAAGCTGACGCGCTGAGCGTCGGTACACTCCAGAACTTCAAAGAGTTCTTTAATCTCCAGGAGCCAATTCTCCGCAATGATTCCATCTCCCTTCCCGCTATATCCTGGCGGGTGCTGTCGATTAAATTGATCAAAGGTGCAACCAGTGGGGCGACCTCTAACCTCCTCCCCATGTCCACCTTGTACATGCTCAGCCACCAACTGGGCCATGTGACGTAATACATCCTCAGTCGAGACGCCTGGCTCCTCGGGCCCTCGACCCCTGCCTCCTTGCCTTCGGTGTGCCATTCTGCACTTCAACACTTCATATTAGATTATAAGATATACGCAAGGAAACATCATAACCTGAGCACTTGGTCTAGATCCTCAACATCCAATCCTAGGTCTAAAGGTGTCCGACCTAGTTCAGGTACGAGCTTCTATCTATGTGCTCAGCCAATTTCAATGTATAGCTTCCTACTAGGGTTCAATTCCTAGTACTTAGATCTTTCCCTCTGATACCATTTAACTGTCACGCCCCGAACGCCATCCAGCAGGGACCGTGACAGCCGCGAGCATTCCCCGGGAACACTCCAGCGCTTACACTAACTCTTACAGCGGAATTTTTTTTTTTACTTTTTTTTTATACACATAGGATGACTCACTCAGGATCCATATGTTGGCTGAGATACAAGCTCGAAGAACATAACCCTTCGAAATTATAATTCAGAAAAGTCTTTACATTGCCTCTTGTTTGCAAACTTATACAAAACGTACTAGGGCAACATACTGGCACTCCATCAAAATCAGCACTCACTAGTGCTACCTCGGAGTTCACCAACTCCGGCTCCAATCCCTAAACTTCCAGGATTTCTACGTGAGATACTCCTCTGTTCCCCAGTTATCTTGTGGATCTGAAATGATACGATTTAAAACTATGAGTCGAAAGACTCAGTAAGGAACAACAGTTAAAACATGAACTTTGATACAACATGGCTTTAAAAGCATACTTATTTCAATACACTGTAGCGATAAGAGAAAAAATGCAAATCTGTAAATCATGAGTTAGTGCATAAAAACCATGATGCATATGCATGCTCCGTAATGCACATGCCATGCACTAAAATCTCTTGCCACTCTTGGCCTTTTCAAATGCATTTCAAATCTCAAAATTGACCCCAGGCCCTTGAAAACCACTTATTCGTACTTGTGCCTCTCTTGGTCTTTTCATAATTATTTCATATCTTTTATTTGTGAGCTCGCTCCATTTAACCCTTGAAGTCAGGGTTGTGCGTTCCGTTTGGAACCGTCCCCGAATTCCCTTGGAGACCTTACATGCGGTCAGCTAGCGCACCTTCTCTCATTTGTCCTTCAGTGGCTAGACATGACCCTTGGAGGCGCCACACCTTCTCGAGCAACGTTCCTCGGTGTGGTTGCACATACCTCACGGACTAACCCATCATTCACGAACAACGTCTCTCGGTATGGGCGTCCATTCATCCATCCTTCACGAACAACGTCCCTCGGCATGGATGTCTCTGGTTCCATCCATCCATCCTTCACGAACAACGTCCCTCGGCATGGATGTCGAACCTCACTTAACTTAGTACGTGTTCGACCAAAGCCTCCGGGCTTAATCATAACATAAATTCTCTTTCATTTGCATAAAACAACTTTTCATATTTTCTATGCAATGAACATGCCATGCCACTCTTGAAAACATCGTAATTTCATTTGCATCAAAACGTCTCTCATGCGTTCATGCAAATGATCATGCTATGACATGTTCGAAACATCAAACGTACTTGAAACATTCTTCATGCAATACATTACATATGTATTAAAAACATCTTGCCATGCACAATAAAACTTGCAGTGTATCATTCCAGTTTTCTAAAAGGGGTAAGATTCACTGACAGTACTCCTCGCATATTCTCCTTTGCTCACTTGGCTCCTCGCCTACAAGGAATAGGTTCAAACTTTCAATGTACTGCGTATAGATGAAACCATATCGGTACGTGTCGGTCCTACGAATTACCCGATAGTCCTATCTTGAAGTCCACTAAGGACAAGTAGCGATAATTCAACGCATAACTTAATTTAATGGTATAATATAGTTGCTGGATATTTCTTAATCCATCTTGAACTTCCCGTTCATCACTTGACTTCGTACCTTCCATTCGTCGGAACGTTTCCGAATGGCAACTATATTATATTTCTTTTTTGATAATATATATATATATATATCAATATAATTCTTTTAATCATTAAACACTTTATTTAATCTTTTCTTTAACTAATATACCAAATCTTAGGTCATTTAATCATTTAATATTTTTATTGCACTTATACCGATCCACTCGAACTTAGTTCGGTCTTCGCCTACAAGCGATACTCCAATGCTTAGTTATCCATATTCAACAAAGCATACCAACGTATCATTTACGATCTTAGTTTCAGAGTTCCAATCTTAGAACATGTGATTTCATAATGTGACCTTCCTTATAAACATTGTTAACTTTCATAATCAAAGTGAAAGTAGCAAAGATCATACCTATCAAACAACTCCAATTACGTGAACTTCTAGGGTATTTCAACTCGATCTTTATATCTTCTTTCGTAACCTCGATGTCCAATATCGAATTCGTAGTCCTTAACCCTAACTTGATTACTTCAAAGTACTGGAACTAAACCGCTCTTCGATACGTGCAAGGTTGCTGTTTCCACCTTCTTCGTGGCCAACTCGTATCCAACTTGATCAATTAATTCTTCATGTCCCTTAACATTGATTTCGGGGTCTATCATGAAATCAGCAACAACATTTCGTCCTAAAAATTTTATATCAAAACAGTAACTTATCTCATGTCCAATTTTTATTCTCCTGGTCCCACACTTTTAATCTTCCTTTGCATGGACTAATAACCATTAATGTCATCACTTAACTTCATGGAACATGATATATTGTTGCTGCCAAAACCTTTAGGATTGACCTAATGTTCTTCTTCTTTTATCTCTAAGTGTTTCAAGCTCACATGAACACCAATGAATACAACTCGTCAAAACACAACTTATATATATTGAATCCTCACTTCATTGGCCAACACGTGGCCTTCTTGCCCTTATTTCCCTCTTAAGTTTGTTGTTCTATACATGATATAACCATCATGCAATACTTTTAACCATCAAGGAACATCAAGAACTTGCTATACATCAAGGCGATCGGTCAACATGCATGTTATATTATCCCAATTACATGCCATTCCTTTACATGCATATTAGCATTTCTCTATGCAACCCGAGACATTAACCTTGATTAGAGTTTACATTTTTCTCCTCATAAGGTCAAGGCTTTCTAATCCTTAGCTTTGATATACATATCATTACGATTACGTTTCACTCGGCCCTAAATAGGATTTGGCCAACATTAAATCATTCTAATTGAATCCTTAATCCATGTTTAACATCACAAGGCTTGTTAATCCTTTAACTCGATCCTTTAAGCCTTAACATCTTTTAATTTGTTTGGCCACAACCCTAATTTTATTTATTCATCACAAGCAAATAAAATTTCCAATTGTTACAAGCTTGCAATTTGGGTTTCTCTTCCTCATGGCATTCGGCCAACACCAATCTTATGTGTTCTTTAATTACAACTTCATCTCCAATGGTGATCTCATCCTCCATTCAACAATTTCACAACCTAGGATCTAAAATCAAGACACAAACACAAGATATCCCACATTGTATCATTCGGTCAACACCAAAATATCACAACACAACTAGATTTTTCTTCGTTTCTCTTGCTTTGCATGCATGCTTCACATTTCATGGTAAATTTTCATGCATAAGGTTACTAAACTTACACACATCATGGCCAATAATCAGATCTACACTTGAACAACATTATATTTGAAGATCTAGGGCATACCATATTCGGCCATCATCCAAATAACACAACCCTTTATGTTAAAAAATCACAACATGCATATCCTTGCATTTTATAACCTAACTTGCATGCATTAATCCCATACCTTCATCATATCCAACCAACATGACCAAATCTATACCTTAGACACATCAACAACCATAGATCTAGGGAATATCCAACTTACATCTAACAAAACATAACCTAGGTTTAGATCTAACTCCATCTAACATACATTGTCCTTTTCTTACATTTTCCAACATTCAACCTTAGATCTAAAGCATGCATGGCCAGATCTAACACTTACACATAACCATGATCAAAATCCAACCAAAATACAACATAAAAATCCAAGATCCAACTACCTAAAGGGTTCGGCCAGCAAGGAAGAAGTGAGATCCATATATTACCTTGTTGTATACTTGTTTTCTCCTTCTTTTTCCTTGCACAAATCCTCTTTTTTCTTCACCTCCTTCTTCTCCTTCTTCTTCTTCCTTCTCTTTCTTCCTCTTACCCGAGCTTCCCCTTTGATTCAAGCTCAAAACCTCACTCTTTGGCTCAAGATCTTCGGTTTCCCCTCTTGGTTCTCACTTTCTCTCTTTCGGTTTGCCTTCTCTCTTTTTGGTTCGGTTTCTCTCCTCTCCTCTTTGTGTTTCTCTTGTCTTGGCTTTGTGTTGGTCGACCAATAAGACTCAAATAATGTGAAGTGACACAATAAAGTGAAAAGGGAGTGTCATGGGTGTGAAATGAAAAGCCAAAAAGCAAGGGAGCATGAGCTTAGTCCAAAATTCAACCAAGGGGGGGGGTTTCTCCAAAATTCACTTTTTAGTCAATGTCACTTCATGTCCCCTTGTCTCCCTTGGTTTAAAACTAGTGTAGTTCACTTGGTTGAAATCCAACTAAATGGGTTCATGGTTACTTAATGGGCTTGCTAATCCAACATCATAATTCAGGGCCCATTAGGCTAAACCTTAATTCCAATCACAAGCTCAATATCACCAATCCTTATAGTTAGGCCCACTATCATGAATCATTGAAACTAGGCCCATGACCTAGGTCCTTAAAGCCTAACACAATTTAATGGTAGCCCATCATCATAGTTTAGTGCCCACTATAATAAGGCAGCCCATTATCATTGGTCCAAGGCCCAACATCACAAGCTTAATTCTAATTCATAAGCCCAATTTCTTGATCTTCATGGTAGCCCAATTGCATACATTTAAAGGCCCAATATCCACCTAATACTCTAAGCCTTATAGCAGCCCAATATCACAACTTTAAGGGCCCAATATCACATGTAATTGGGCAGCCCACTTGATTAAATTTCAAGGCCCATCATTCCTAATTTTCGGCCAAGCTTGGGCTGTCCATTTTCAGCCCATTCTTTTAGGCTTTAAGTCCAACCATTTAAACCTTAATAGCCCAATAATATGGTCCATAACATAATCCTTCAAAATTAATCAAGGATATAGAAAAGAAATACATTTAATCTAACAACTTAAATTGGCTACCTTAAAATTTAGACCTCATCCATTGATATTCCATAATGCTCATTAAATTTAGATCATACCGTGGCCTCCATTAATTCAAAACAAATCACCAAATCCTTAAGCTTACAACGGAGTACGTACTGATTTTTCGGGGTCTCACACATGTACTCTTACATTGCACCCACTCATTTGCTTTAGGTCGCCACCTCAATGACGGAGTTCATCATTCTATCTTATAGAGGCACAACGAGTGTAGACCTAGTTGTACATTACCATGTATCTCGGTCTAGAACAAAGCGAGTCAACAAGGATCCGAAAAGTCATACTCCCTGCCTCCGATATTAATCATTAGCCTGACTTTTCTATAATGTTGCTCAACAATATGACATCTAGTGTCATAGTAAATATGACATCTTATGTCATTGTGTTAGCCCAAGGTTGTTTTGCAAACAATCCATAATTGATTTTGATGTTAACAAAAATTCTAAGTTTTGAAGGCTTTTTGATTTTATATTGTCAAACCACAATTTCTAAAATGAATTTCAAAAGATTGAGGTTATTTCTTTAAATTATTTTTAAGTGTACTTCAACACCATTACACAAGTTGATAAGATCAATTTTTCATGTTGTAGGTGTTTAAAGAAGTGTTGAAATGGATTGAACACTTTCAAGATGCTGATTTTTCACTTCAGCACTTATAAGTGTCGACACATTGAAGATTAGTATCGACACATTGCACTTACTCCAGAATGCTGAATTCATGGTGTCGACACATTGCACTGGTACAACAAAGCAAAAATTCAAACTAAGTTTCAATGTGTCGACACATTGAAGACTAATGTCGACATATTGCACTGTCTCCCGAGAATAAAATTCCAGACCAATTTTTGAAGTGTCAACACGTGTTGACCATGTGTCGACACATTTCATGATTTTTCAGAAATCTTGGAACGTCGTTAGCTCATTCATAATGATTCAAAAAGTCCTTTAAACCCCTAAAATGGCATAATAAAGCTACTTGAAGACGGTTGAAGCCTAGAGGACTATAAATAGAACGAGATGGAGAGAGAAATCGAGGATTTGCATTATCATTCAAAATCTACCTCCGAAAGAGAGAGAAAGCTAGATCCAAAGAAATGTTTTGCTGATTTGTTCAAGACCAAAGCTTTATTGTTAAATCTTGTTCTTTTGCTTATCATTGACGACTTAGCCTCTAAAGAGAGAAATTTCTTGAAGAAGAGGGAACACACTTGCTATTACTTTTGCCCTAATTTTTAGAGAGATAAAGTGCTTTGAAGAACAGGAAAAACCGCATCTACCAAGAAAACTTGTGCTCCCACCTACCGAACTTTAGCTTTTCTTCGAGAATATTTTCTTCTTGCACTCTATTGAGTTTTTCACTTACTGATTTGGATTAGAGAGTCATTCCACACTTTTGTGCTTCTCATTTGCTCATTCGGCTTAGAGAGCTTTCTTTGTACCCATCTTCTATAAAACTCTTTAGTGTTGGGTAAACACTCGGTCCCACTTGTGAGAGTAGAAGAAATCCTTTGGGTTTTGGGATTTGTAAAGAGAGTTAAAGCGTGAGCTCAAAAAATGTTTTGTAAAGGTTCCTTAGCACTCCGGAAGCTAAGGTGTATTCGTCATTCGGAGAATAGGGAAGGAAGCCCAAGGAAGTCAATAGTCTTGGGGGTGGACGTAGGCAAGTGTTGGCTGAACCACCTAAAATTGTGGTGTCATCTCTCTAACTCTATATCTCTTATTATTTGGTTCATATCCATATTTGTGGTGCTTTATGTTTTATCAATTTATTGCTTACATTTAGCGTAACATTAAACACATTCATATCTGCATTTTTGTTTGTTAAAAGGGGTATTTTTCAGATTTGTGTTTTTAAAGAAAAATGACTAAGTTTTTTTAAAAACCCAATTCACCCCCTCTTGGGTTGTTATTTAGACCCACACATTGTAAAATATGACATCATATGTCATTGCATGTACCCAAAAATAATATACAAGTGATTATTCAATAACGATAATTATCTCATAATTATTAAAAAATGATTGGTTTTGAGGGCATACATCTAATAGATCTGGTAGATGGTGCAACCTCAAAATCGAAGTCGCAGAAGCCCAGAGTGCAAAAGACATTCTCGACCACCAACTGGCGTCGAAACATAAGCGTCGTACTCTATTTTGTAGTCATAGCTTCCTTCGGAATAGCCTACAAAGAAGCATACAAAGCAGCTGAACTGGAACACTTCAGTTTATTCACTTCATCTGTGAAAAAAATGCAAAAGAAAAACAACCGTTAGAATGGGTTCTAACACCATCGAACTAATAACTAATAGTTCGAACGTATCATAAAATGGCTGATTTCAAACTCCCTAAAAAACTACATTTTTATGTAAAAATCATTCCAAAAAAAATCCTAAACTAACTAGAAGCATACACATTCAACAGCATGCACTTATTTTTCAAGATTCATAGCATTTTGAAATTAAAATACACGAAAACAAAATCTATGCATAAAAACTACAAAACAAAGTTTCATGAATTAAAATGTGTTGAAAAACATACATGTAATGTCTAGAGGCTAGGAAATATGAGTTGCACGGAGGAAATGAGGAAATGTAAGATTGAGAGAAATCGTGAAGAGATTTTGTGAGTTTGTGAAAATGTGAGGAAATAAGGGTCGGGAGGGCGTAATAATCGTTGGAACGTGTTCAAACGATCGTTAAAAAACCCTCAAAACCTTTTGTTGTCGAACGACTCATATTCCCAATGTTCATAATTCGTTAGAACATGTTACTTATTAACATTCGAAAGGGACTAAAAAATATTAAAATTGATGATGACGGGACGTGCATTTATTATGATAGGTGAAAAATACCTCAAACGCGAGATTACGACATGTATAGTGATAGAATGTACAATTATAGCAAGATTACGACACATATGTTCTCTCAAGTATTCGAAAGACCAAAGTGTCCTTACTAGATTTAATGCGAAAAGTTCAACAAAACGGTAGCTTAGTCATAGAACTACGTAGAGAGGTTTCAAAAGTTAAGTATAATGTAATTGAAATGATGAAAATAGTTGGTATTATTATCTTATTGACGGCGTAAAGTCAAATCGGTATTATTATTTTAAATATCATAGGTTAGGAAATCCAACCTCAAAATAAAGTCGTTACATCATTTCCCTAATATCGTGATGTTGACAGAAAAGAAAAGGAGTTCATATGGAAATCAAAAATATTAAATTAGGATCATTAGGAAAAATATATTTAAAAACCTCAATATAAAAAATATAGAACTAAAGAGGGCTATACTTTAGCAACAAGTCAAAACTATGGACTCTTAATAAAATATTGGGGCCATACAACCCATTTCAAAAGCTACAAAATATTAACATATTTAGCTACAAAGTCAAGGAGCTATCACATCATAAAAATATATTTGGAAAGTTTTAGACTAAACATTATACGAATATTCACAAACGTAAGTGATAACAACATAATAAGAGTATCAAACATAATTTTTTAATATATGAAAATGAGTTCTCCCGTACAACGCATCCCATCAACAAAGTATATCAGACTACACAACTGTGCGAAATACATTGACATATTCTTGCCCCTTGGTATCTATACAACGCTAAGCCTCTAGACAATTTACTGCTGAGTCCAATAAGAATAGAAGGGTCAAGTCTTAAGAACTCAGTAAGGTCAAGAAGGTGGACATGGCATGGCACGTCATATGATGAATGTGATATTGAGACCAAAATTTACAGTCCCAAACTGACTTCCACTTTTGAGATATCTTTTCACTCACGCTCTGTACGACCTTCGGAGTCAGGGTTGTGCGTCTCACTTCTTCTATCGGGACAGTCTCGTGTTAACCAACACACCAGGACATTCAAGACAAAGCACATGTGCTTCATGCCAAGGGGAGACCACCCACCTGACCTCGTTAGTTTGGTGATTGCACATACCCCCAGTGATTGGTACAATCACGTCTCAATTTTCATTTCAAAAATCAGGATTATCTCAATACAACACAATACTACCACTCAGAGCATAAGAGCCACAATTCTCATGCTATAAACGAATGTCGCATAATCTCTATGCATGAATAACCATCACATAACAATTCTGTATAATCTATATGCACGAATAATGATCACATATAATTTCTACATAATCTCTATGCCTAGATATCATCGCATAACAATCTCAATACTTATTTGGTATTTCACACATATACCACAACTTAAGATTATAAGACCGCAAAAAGTATTTTCAAAGAAAATAATCCTTTGTCTTCTAGACTTGAATTCTTTTCTTTTTATTCGGCCCTCAAGACCCAATACTTTGTTTCAACAAATTTGGGTCTCACGGCCCAATCTCTTTTTCTATTGGGTTGGGTGTAATACCCCAACCTTTTCATTGTTAGTCCTAGGATTAAGGCACTCAAAGAGGGGGGTGAATTGGTTTTCTAAAACTTTTCGCTTAAAAATCCCCAAAGACGTGTTTGCTAGTAAATACTACCTTAGCACAAGTATAATATGCAATAAGAGTAAATATGTGCTGAAAGTAAAGAAAAGAGTAAGAGAAACAAACACTTGATTTTTAGGTGGTTCGGCAAACCCGCCTACATCCACCCCTCAGCTCCTTCACCGAGCCTTGAGGTTTTCCACTATTCTCCAATAGTTTTACACTCTAGCTTTCGAGTGCTAGAGAACTATACAAGCGTTTTCTCCCGAGCTCAACATTCAAACCCACTCAAGTGGTTTTTCTGGCTCACCACTCACAACCTCACCAAGCTTTAGATATACACTCTCAAAGCTTTCTTCTTTAGTGAACAATCTCACTAAATGTGTGAGACCCCAATTATTTCTTATGTTATTTCTTATGTATTAGCTTTAATTTTATTATGGGGCCATATTTTTGGCCAATGTATGGCCTAAACTTTATGTTACGGTACATCAATTAATATGAGATTTTATTTCATGAAATTTTTTCTAAATAATTTTCTTGTCATTTTGGAAGTTTTGTGCAAAGTTTAAATTTTATTCTCCTAAGAGCCGAAACTTGCAAGGTAAGTTTCTCTCATGAATTTATATTTTCCATTTGCCTAGTATACTTCATGATCCATAAAAATTTAATTATGATTAAAGGTTTTTTTATATATAGGCCAAAAATAATTAAATGGAATAAAATCATGAACTTCTTTTAAGTATTGAATATTTTTGTGTGTTATTAATAGGTGGCATATATTATTATTATGTGACCTAAATTAATAAGTTGAATTATCATTAGAATAATAGATGATAAGTTACTAGGCATATGATAAAGTTTAAGAGAAATTAAAATGATAAGCACACTTGCTTATCGTAGTGATAAGCAAGCATAATGATAAGTTAGAAAAACTTTTTACGTAACAAGTCATTGTGGCTATTGTAGAGATAGGCTAGAGCCATTATCTTAAGATAAGAGATCATGCTTATGAGATGATAAGCTAAGTGATTGAACTAGATAAGCTAGAGAGCTTATAGGAGATAAGTTAGGTGAAATAGTAACTAAATTGAAAGTTAGTTGTGGGAGAGTAACTAAGTAGTTGCAATGCAACCAAACAAAATAAATGAGCTTAAAGAGAGAGCCATTTACGTAGGAAGAAAAAGCCAAAAGTTGTGAACCCATGTGAAGTTGTAAGAAGTGGTAGAGAGCAATTAATTGACAAGACAATACATTGGAAGAGAAAAGAGAGAAAAAGCAAGGGAGAAGGGTGAGCTTCACGTGAAGTACAAGTGGGAAGAAGAGAGAAATCAATTCAAAGGTCATAGCTTTAGGAGACAAGAGTTTATGTGAGAAAAAGTGAAAAGAAGAAAGAGAAGAGAGAAGCCAAGCTTGGTCCGCCAAACCCACATTCACCCCCCTTTTCTCTTCAAACTTTCTCTCTTGTCATTTCAACTTTGTCATTTGCCATGTACTCACCTTGGGAGACTCAATTGCCCATGTGAATTCTCTCACACTTCACATTTGAATGTACCTTGGCCGAATATCACCATTTCATTTCAACCCTCCTCATTTCCCTCACTTGGCCGAACACTTCATCTCTTCCAACTCTCTCTCTCTTTTTCTTCTCTTGACCGAATCTCTCCTCTAAGATCAAGCCTTGTTCTTTTCCCTTTTGCAACCTATATCACACTCCAAAGTTCAAGTATAGTCCTCTCTTTGTGGTGACCGAACCTTCACATTGTGCAACACCATTTCCTCTTTTGAAAACCCTACTCATTTAGCCACTTTTCTCTTGAAGAAATTTAGTTCATTTCCTTAGACCTAAATCATTCAAGTTTACCATATTTCTCTCCACCATAAAACCTACCTTAGCAACTTAAATCAAGCTTGGAACCACTCTAAAGAGAGTGAACCGAAAGTTGAGAGAAGGAAGAGTTTTGGTAAAAGTTTGGTGAAGGTAGAGGTAGGCTTGATTCTACTTAGTGTTTGTGCTTGAAGTTCTCTATAAGTTCTAACCTAAGATATTTTATTGTGCTAGGTACTCAAGGCTTGTGATAATCATCAAGGTAAGGCCGAATGTCTTGTGGTTGGTTTGGAGTTGGTACTTGGTTTTGTTAGATCTTGATATTATGAGACCAACCTTAAGTCATGATGTTAGATCTAGCTATATGAACATGAAATTTGAACTTAAATGTTAGAAAAATGTTAAGGATGAATAATGCATGCTAGTATGGTCTTAAAATGCAAAGGGTATGCATGATTGCAAGATTTGCCATGAAGGGTTATGATTTATGGTGTTGGCCGAAACTTATAGGTATTGAATCTCTAAATATATTTTGTTAAATGTCAATTTGATGAATGACCATGACATGTATAAAGGTTTAGTGAACACATGCATATGGGCTAGGCTTGAAATATAATAGGTTACATGCAAATCGAAAGAGCAAATTATTTTATGAACAATTTGTGTTGGCCGAATATGGCATTGAGCTAGATCTAGAAGTTGTGTTGTGATTGGTAGATCCTAGGTTGTGAATCTGAAAAATGGAGGATGGGATCACCAATGGAGAAGAAACTTAGACAAGAAATGCTTAAAATGGTGCATGGCTGAATGACCTAATAAGGGGAACCCTAATAGCAACCCTATGAATAAGATTTATGTTTATATGTGATGGATAAATAACTTAGGGTTATGACTAAGTAAGTTAGGATATTAAAGTTCAATCATAAAACACGTCATATTAGTAAGAGAAAAACATTGATAATAAGTTTAAAGATTCGAATTAAAAGAATTAGCAAAGCTTTGTGGTGTTAAGTATTAATTGAGGAATTAACTAGGTTGGCCGAAACTTAGGGTGAACAAAATAGCTTATATTTTCGGGTTGCATAGAAGTTTAATGTTAAGCTAAAGATTAATTATGATTAGGTTTAGTAATTGGTGAATTTAAAGACTTAGTGTAATATATGTAATAGGAGAAAGATTAAGATTTGATTAAAGTGCAATTAGCTTGCTAGATTAGAAAATTTTGTAAGATTAATTAATAAGGAATTCTATATAAAACTTTGTGAATAATATTATATTTTTAGAAATATATCTTTGGTTGATAACCGATTTAAGATGCAACTATTTAACTTATATGATTACGTACTTATTTCTTAAATGCTAAGAAATGTTTGAATCGCTTGTAGGCGATCTACGTGCCTTTATACATTATCAAGGAGACCAAGTGTAAGTGGAATTAGTAAGTGGAAACCGTAAGTGGTTCTTTTTCAAAACTGGAATGACACACTGCATCGATTCATGAACAAGCATGAGATTTCGAGCAAGCATGAAATGACATGTGCATTGCATAAATTTTTCTAAAGAGAATTTTTATGCAATGATTTTATGGAAAGATTATGGAAAGTTTATGAAACGATAAGTTAAGTCAAGGGGCACTGGTCGGTACCGTACCATCAAGATGGACTCCCATACCGAAGGACGAATGCGAGAAGGATGGGTGAATCCAAGAGGCTGTGCAAACCACACTGAAGGACATTGAGAAGGTGTGAGCCTCCAAGGGTCATGTCTAGCCACTGAAGGACGAATGCGAGAAGGTGTGCTAGCTTGACTGCATGTAAGGTCTCCAAGGGAAATAGGGGACGGTTCCAAAGGGAACGCACAACCCTGACTTCAGGGGTTAAATGGAGCGAATAAGCCCACAAGTATGAATAAGTGATTTTCAAGGGCCAAGGGCCAATTTAACAAGCAAGCATGAATGAAAGATTTTCAAGGGCCTGGGGCCGAATTCAAGCAAGAGCATATGTATATCCATGACATGCATGTGCATCATGAATTAAGTTTCTTTTTCATGATTAAGCAAGTATAAGTCAAGAGCATGTTTTAAGTTTATGTTTTTCCCTTACTGAGTCTTTTTGACTCACGTTTTTTAAAATTGTGTCATTCTAGAGGCCTCAGGTGAAGAAAGTCAGGAGGACTACCTGACTTAGAAGGACAAAGATTATATTCATATTTTGATGATTGTGACTTGATCGATGAGATCCGTCACTTGTTGGGTGTTAAATATGTTATGTATGATTATGTATGCAAACTTAATGAGAACCCTGATTATGTTATGAACTGGCTTGAATCCCTCGTGATCCTGTACGTTTCCGTCGTAAGTACATAAGAATGTAAGTAAGAACTCTGGAGCTATCCGGGGGACAGCTCCAGCGTTCTTACTTACATTCTTATGTACTTACGACGGAAGGATAGCTCGCGGCTGTCACGGTCCCTGCGGGATGCCGTTCAGGGCGTGACAAAATGAAACACCTATTTTGGATAATTGGATACAAGGATAAACTCTCTCAAAGAGTGGATAAGAATATCGAAAGCTCTATCTCTTTTGATTCAGACAATGACAAGGATGTGAAAGTGTAATTTGTGTGAATGATATGAGAAATATGAAATAGGAATATTTAAGATATTTCTCAAGCTATACAAAAGATATGTGATCGTTGGTTATATATTTTGAACGTTATGAAGGTGTATTTATAGGCCACATATGAAAACTAACCGTTTATAGCCGTTGGGAGTAGTCTGTTAAAACGAGCCGGTCGATCGCTACATGAACTGGTCGACCACTTAAATTTATCATTATTCAACGGTCATATTTTCAGAAGCTCAACGACTATATTTAAAAATCCACCGGTCGACCGCTATACCAAAAGGTCGAAGGCTGGTCGACTGCTTCAACTTAAGCACAGTCTGGTTCTTTTTAAAACCATGTTTTTTTACCACTTTTAAACACCCAATTTTAAAGATTTACTTCCCATAAGTATATGAAAGGTTTGAGAGTTTGTTTGAGATGTTTTGAAACCTTTAAAAACATTTTAATCTTTCAAACAAAAGGTAAAACGGTTTATGTATGTTTTGAAAGATATGCAAGTGTGTGATTCAAATCCTTGTCAAAAGTGAAACAAAGAGTTACAAGGATGATACCCTATGGTCTTGAATCTTCACTTTGAGCTCCTTGCATCTTCTTATTCTTCTTTCTTCAAGTCTTTAGCTCTTTCATCAAGTCGTCTTTGTCTTTAAAGATATCTATTTTATAAACTTTATATATTTATTGAAATCATCAAAATCTCGATTGTGCAAAAAAACCAACATTAATTATTATTTTTGGATTTAATTATTTTATTAGTTTAAAAATAGAGAAAATCCATAAAATAGCTAGAAATAGTAAACAATTGTGAGAAAAATATTCTCCTTCATATCTTTTCAAGATATTCAATTTAGTAGCATACTTTACTCATTTGATATCTTAGGAATTTTTACATATATTTGTGCTACTTACTTAATTACTAAGCCTATAGGACATGATCTAAGGTATCAGTGCATCTTAGGAATATTTTTGAGAATTATTTCAGTTAATTAGCTAAAATAGGCCTAAAAATTATGTTTTATTGTATAAAGGCTTGAAAACAAAGCCCAATGGACTGCTGCCAAGCCAAATTCGGTGCAGCCCTTTTACAAAGCCTAGCCACCCCATTTTGTGACTCAAAACCAGCCAACCCCTAGTTTTGTGCCCATAGGAATTTTTTGTAATCATTTGAAATGATTAGTCATCAGCTGCCACCCATATCAACCAATCCCTATCCTTTGCTTGCATAGGACCTCCCGCCTAGTTATAGACCTAATGATGCCTAAGTCTAGATTAACCCTAGGAACTAGGTTTAACCCTAGTGCTTTAACCACGGTTTAGAGGACTATAAATATGGAAGTGGTGTGAGGGCTATCCTCACACCAAGATCCGGCCAAGAGGGTCTTTTATAGAGAATTTTAGATAGTGAGAAGCTTGAGTGAAGGGAAATGAGAGAAGGAAGAGAGAAAGGAGCCATGCCCGAGAAGAAGAAATGTTGAAGAAAAATTGGAAGGAGGTTGAGGTATCTTGAAATCTTGTACTTTTACGTTATTATTTTTGTATTGATACTAACAGCAAGCTCAATCTAGGTTTTGAAATCCAAAGAAATCATCAAAAGGTCAAAGAAAATCAAAGAGATAAGGGTAGTTTCTATCTTAGTGATATTGTTTACATTTTGATGATTTGCAGTTAGTAATATGGTAGGTTATGATCTGGAAACCTTAATTATGCTTAACATGAGCTAAACAAAAAGTTAGAATGATTAGATGCTAGAAAATATTGAAAATATGGAAGTTATGGTAAAACATAGTCATGGAACCCTTTAGGTTGATTTTTTTTATGAATTTGTACAAATAATGACATTACTTGATTACTTATTGTTTTCAGGGAGTATTAGAAACATATTGGATAGTTTATATGCAAAGATTTACGTGGAAAATGAAGATATGGCTAATCTGTTATAACAGTACACTTAAAGGATAATTGTATGTAGTAAATGATCACTTTTTGGTCTCAAATTTATAGGGTTATTATTAGACAGTACTATGAACCTACAGTTAAAATTTCTAGTCAATTGGAGTTAGGATGAGAAAGTTATAGCCATTTGAAGATCACTGTTACAAACTGATTTTTTTTAACTAAAACGGGTCAGTTTATGGTTATACGAATTGGGCTTGCTTTCAACTATTTTGGTTGACTTAATAGGCTTTTAAACTCATATTATTTGCTAGGATATGGGCTTGTAAGTGGGCCCAAGTCTAGGTCCTACTGGACCCAAAATGACTAACTTAGTAGCCATTTGAATTCATTGTTAAAACTGAATTTTTAACTAAAACGGGTCAGCTTATGGTTTACGAATTGGGCTTGCATTCTACTCTTTTGGTTGACTTTAATAGGCTTTTAAATTCATATTTTTTTGCTAGGACATGGGCTTTCAAGTGGAGCCCAAATCTAGGTCCTTACTTGACCCAAAATGACTAATTTAGTAGCCATGTGAAATAGGCCTCTTTTCTATTATTTGGGCTGACCCAAGTGGTCCTTCAAAACTTGTAGTATTTTCAAGATGTGGGCTTGCCAGCAAGCCCAAGTCTAAGTCCTTGTTGGACTTGAGACACTTAATTTGGATAACAAGTGATATTGGGCTTGTATTAAGTTAAACAATAAAGGTCCTAAATCAAGTTCTTAATTGCATGCTGATTTAAATAAGTGGTTAATATATTAGTATTAGTTAAGTAAAAGCTTAATAATATTTATTTCAAAAATAAATAAAAGACATGTGATGTAATTAAATAATTATCAAGTGAAATAATTTAATTACATGTGATTTTGTACCAAGTCTAAAGGACTTTAATGCACATGATTAGTAAATGATAAAAGAGCATGTTTTTTATAAATATACATCAATGATGTTATGGACATGACATTTGCATCAATGATATAATGGATATGAAATTTGTAAAATGACATATGCATCCATGATAATGGCATATGCACCAACGAAAATTTATTGTTAATGGGTGACAGTACCGATCACTGGGGAGTGCAACCATCACTATGAGGTTGTGAGTTTAAATAGCAATCCAAGAGGGGGTGAATTGGGTTTTACAAAATTTTATAATTTTTTCGATAAAAATGCAGATCTGAAAAATACTTAATGCTATATAAAACAAAGAACAATAAATGATAGCAATAAAGTAAGAGAGATAACACCGCGATTTTTAGGTGGTTTAGCCAAGACTTGCCTACTTCCACCTCCAAGGCTATTTCCTTCCTTGAGTTTCTCCACTATAATCCAATAACGTCCACAACTTAGCTTCCAGGTGCTTAGTAATCGTTACAAGAGTTTTATTGAGCTCATTCTTCAACTCGTACAATAAATCTCAAAGCTTATGAGATTTCTTTTATCTTCACGAGTAGGCCTAAGTGTATCTCACACGTATAGGCTTTTCAAAGGTTTAAAGATAGGAGTGATAAATAATAGCTCTAAAAGCTAGATCAGCAAATACAATGCTCAATAAAATGGCTAGAAGAGGTGCCCTAGGTGGGAGAGGTGTCCTAGGTGTCACAACGTCTTGATTTCCATGCCTAAATGTCGACACCATCTTCAAGTCTGGAACTGACTTGTAGGTGCTTGTGGCTTGTGTCGACACATCCTTCACCATGTGTGGACACTGTACTTCCCATGTGTCGACACCATCAAAATGACATTCTGGCAGTTGTGCAATGTGTAGACATCATGCCCCCCATGTGTGGACACCATCTTGGCAGAATGAGAGTTTCAATGCTTTTTGATATCCAATCATTTCCATTGCAACACGAAAACTCTTATAATGAAAAATAAGATAATTTAAGTGCATGTCATGGTGTTTAAATCGAATATAGGGCATAATAGAGAGAGATTTAAATACAATTGAGTACTCTCGATTGAATAATGTATTGACAACCACGTATTATAAAAATACTCCAAAGTTATTTTGTCATTTGTTATCATTAAAATCGAGTTAGATAGCTCAAGGAGCAACCTTGGGCTAACAATCTACCTCTTTTTATGATGTTATATTCCTTTTTAAACATCTTTGCAAAGAAAAATAAAAGCTCCTCCTGAGAACAAGCGGAGGTTTTTGAAAACAATTTGTTGCAAAGGGCTTAGGATTTTTAGAAAATTTTGCAAGAGCCTCCTTTGTATTTAGAGGTTCCCAAAAATTTTAAACCTGTTAGAAACACTTCTATATCATCCTCCAAACTTCTCAACTCCACAATGTAATATCAGATCACAAGCACTTCAATATTCTTCAATAATCAAGAGTTTAGAGTCAAGGAGTACTACCTTGTTGACAATGACGAAGCTTTGCAAATTGGAGATAATAAGATATTAAATAAGATACAATTTGCAATCAGAGTAAATTAAGGATAGAAAGATTAAGACACAAACTCATCCATAACAATGTAATCATACATCAATCAAGTCAATCAATTACAATGATATATGTCGAATGAAATGGAATGTTTTCTCTACAAGTCAAAGAGTACGACAATAAATCCATATGCTTCTCCCTCTTTGGCATCATCAAAAAGAGAGGGAGGGTAAGGGTAAGGTAGTGGTAAAATCACTATTGGGAGTAAGGATTGATGTTATACTTCTGAAGAAACTCCGTCACTGATGTGTTGAACCACTTAACCCAATTCACGACGCTAGGATGTAGATATCGATAATTGTCTGAGTAGATACGGCAAGTCTGAGTGATATCTGAAGCAGTCCTCAAAATAGTGGAGGTATTTTATAAATAGATTTGGTCAATTCAATCATCTTCTCTCTGAATGTCCGCCTCCAGTCCCACATCACTGTCCTATAAACAGTCATATTATTGTTGTAGTTTTGGTGAGTGATACGAGCTTCACGAGTGATCATTGCCAATTCAACAGTGTGAGACTCCAAAAAGGACTTGATCTCCTCAAACACTATCCACAGATTTGTATGCATTGACTGCAGCTGATCCTTGACATCTACAACTCAGGCTTACAGGAGGACAAGCCTAGTTGCGTGTGACCTTGAAGGTACTGAATAGCCAGTAGTAGGAGTACGTGGAAAGGCTGCAACTGGAAAGTCACCATCTGATATATCCTTTGTCACTGGTTCCACTTTCCCTGGATCCACTTTTTTAGCTTCTTCCTCTTGAACTTCCTGAGAAAGAGTAGCCACTGCCTTTTTCACCCACTCATCTTCCTCGTTCTGAACAAAACCCATAAGCCTTAAGGTCTTTCGATTATATTCCCATGAGACCTTAGGCTTCTCCCTTTCTTCTCCATTTATCTCAATGCAAAGCAAATAAAAAATCTAGGTAAACATCATCCCATAGGGAAACCTCTGCCTCTTTTTGTCTTATGTAGCCTTCATGTGATTCAATAGGAGATGACCAAGATTTATTCGGTACCTTGTGATCAAACAATACATCACAAATAAATCAAGGAAAGTAACATATTCAAATTTTCTCATCCTGGGAAGTATAATGTTACAAACCATATGATGCAATAGTCTCCTATGCACATTCAAATCACTGGCTATCGGCTTTTCAGCCTCAGTAAAATTAGGGTCATCCAAAACAACTCGTAGAATATCAATGGGCTCCACATCAGACAATCTAACCCAAGTGTATGACTCTAGGGTAGAAGGCATAGGGGCATTTACCCTTCGTCCTAGGGAAATGGAATGCCTAGGACTACCCTAAAGTGTAAGGAAGATTGGACACACAACCCTGTCACAGAGGGTGAAACAATGGATATCAAGGGCAAAATATTTTACAGACATGAGCATGACATTCATACTACATATGATTATACAAGTATTATCTTCGAAACATTAACTATTTATTGAATATGTAAGTACAATTTGTACAACTGTTTGTCATCACATGCCACTTACCTCCCTTACTAAGTCCTTAAGACTCACCATATTTCCTTGTCCATATTGTTGTTTACAACTAAGACAGATTATGGAGATTTTCAAGTCCTTTATTACCCATGAGCTTCCCACCCATGTTTTGTAATAAAAGAGTGATAAGGACCTTTAGAACATTATTCTCATACCTTGGTAAAGTACGGATCCTCCTTGTAAAGTTCTTTCACCACTTCAAAGCCCAAAACATTAACTTGCATAATAGAAAGCAAGGAATGTCGACGACTCAAAGCATCAACCACTTGATTCTAAACACCCGCCTTAAGCTTGAGAACGAAAGAAAATGATTGTAAAAACTCACTCCATTTGGCATGTTGGGAATTGAGTTTTTATTGGCTATTTAAGTACTTCAAGGCTTCATGATCCAAGAACAAGACGAACTTCTTAGGAAGGAGATAATGACTCCAATGATGTAAGGCTTGAACAATAACATAGAATTAATTGTCATAAGTCGAGTATTTCTTGTGAGACTCACTCAACTTTTCACTAAAGAAGACAATAGGCTTTCCTTCTTGGGTAAGTATTGCACTAATGCCAACATTAGAAACGTCAGAATCAACTTCAAACAAAATGTCAAAATTTGGCAAGGAAATGATTGGAGCTTCCGATCTTTCTCTTGATTACTTCAAAACTCTTCTCAGCTTCACTAGTCCACTTGAAAATCTCTCCCTTCAAGCACTTGGTGATATGTACAATGATAGAGCTGAATAAATTAATGAATCTTCGTTAAAAATAGGGAAATTTGCTTTTTAGTCCTTAGGTTTTAATCCCTTTTCATTTTTAATCATGAATTTTAGAGGGACAAATTTTTAGTCCTTGAACTTTCATCTTTGTAAAATTTAGTCCTTCCGTCAGTCTGCCGTCAGTTTGCAGTCAAATTTGTACCGGTCGATCGGTATATGAAGCGGTCGACCGCTACATGAAGCGGATGACCGCTACATGTACCGATCGACCGCTCACTTTCAAAACATATATCTGGTCGACCGCTTCAAAATTGGCGGTCGACCGGTACAAAAATTGACGGTAGACTAACGGAAGGACTGAATTTTACAAAGATGAAAGTTCAAAGACTAAAATTTTGAAGGTTGAAAGTTAAGGACTAAAATTAAAAAGGGCCTAAAACATAAGGACTAAAAAGCAAATTTCCCTTAAAAATATGCAATACCATGAAAGCTTAGAATATCATGAATCTTCCTTGGTATAGGCCAAGTTGTGATTGCTTCAATCTTGCTAGGATTCAGCTTTATCCCTTCGCTAGATACCACATAGCCTAAAAAGATAAGGCTCTCCATAAAGAAATGACATTTCTTTAAATTGGCAAACAACTTTTACTCCCGTAGAGTTGTGAACACTTGCCAAAGACGTTCCAAGTGTTGCTCCTTATGCTTGTTGTAGTACACCAAGATATGATCAAAGTATACAACAATAAAATGACCAATAAAAGATTTAAAGACATGATTGATAAGGCATATGAAGGTGCTAGGAGCATTAGAAAGCCCAAAACGCATAATCATTCTCTAATAAAGACCATCTGGAGTTTTGAAAGCGGTCTTCCACTCATTTCCCGGTCTTATTCGAATTTGATGAAAACCACTTCGAAGATCTATCTCAAAAAATACAAGCACTTTGTAGTTGGTCAAGAAGATCATCAAGGCGAGGAATAAGAAAGTGGTATTTGATGATAATCTTGTTCACATTCCATCCTTCTTTGCTACAAGAAGTGTTGGGACAACACAAGACTCATGCTTTCTTTCACCAAGCCTTTAGCCATAAGTTCCCAAACTTGTCTTTGCAATTCTTCATTCTTCTTATGACTCATCCTATCGATTGCTTTGTTTAGAATGATGGAACCCGGTACAAGATCAATGCAATGTTGACTCATAGGAGGGAGACCATATGGAATTTCTTCAGGGATGACATCAAGGAATTTCTCAAGAAGAGATTGCATAATAATAGGTGGTTCATTCAATTCTTCATTTTCTTCCATCATCACAAGAGCACATATAGAGACTAAATTTTTACCATCTTTGTTAGAACACACCAATTCCTCAACATCACATATAGAGACTAAATTATTTTCATATCTTTTATAAGGATTGAGAGATCTCTTCAAACATAGAGGACTCAAAATGATCCTTACTCCATCTTTGAAAAAATCATAAGTATTCTTGAAACCATCATGAATAATTCTTCTATCATATTGTCATGGTCTACACAAAAGTAAACGGCAAGCATCCACATGCACAACATCATATAATACTTCATCTTTGTAATTTTTTCCAACTGAAAATTGAACAATAGTGTGTTTATTTACCTTCACCTCGTCTCCTTTTTGAAACCACGTAAGCTTGTAAGGTTGAGGATGAGATTATGCTTTGAGTTTCAATTTCTTCACCATTTCTTTAGCCACCATATTCTAACTTCAACCATCAATGATAATATCACAAACTTTGTCATGGAAAGTGCATCTTGTTTGAATGATGTTTCTCTGCAGCCATTCATCACAATCTTCATAGACTGAACTTAAACTTCTTCTAACGACAAACGATTCTCTAATGTTGACATAAGTGATATCTTCATCTTCCTTGTCTTCAACATCTTTCTCCGTTTGTTTTACTTCATCGCCTTTGTCCATCCATTCTTCTTCAATAAGAGTGACCACTCTGCTGTTTGGACAATCAGAAGCAATATGACCAAATCTTTGGCATTTGAAACACTTACAAGCATTAGGATTTTGAAAATTTGAGCTCGGTCCTCCTTCATTCTTTTGGATTTGAGGGGATAATTTTTATTCTGAAAATCTTGGTGTTGAAACCTTACGGAATAAAGAGCTCCCTTGGTTGAAATGACCATCCTTTGCTTCAAATCGCGACATACTTCCATGACACTCCTTTTGTCGCTTCTCCACCTTCTTTGCTAGCTTCACAACATCATTGTAAGTCCAATACGGTTGTAATTGGACAATATTGCTAATATCTAATCTTAGCCCACCAAGATAGAGACCGATAGTTTGCTCCTCTAGCTTCGCCACATCACACTTCATCATGAGATAATTGAACTCCGCATTATATTCTTCCACTGAAAGATCTATTTGCTTGAAATTGTGGAACTTTAGAATATCTTGTCGATAATTATCTGGCAAAATTTTTTGCTTAAATACTTTTCTCATCTTTTCCCATGAAGCAATACGACTTCTTCATTCTCGAGCACATTGCTTCTTTAAATTCTCCCACCATATAGAAGCATATTTCTTCAACATCAATGCAACAAGCTTCACCTTTCGCTCTTCCAGCACCTCCTTATAATCAAAGATTCGCTCCACCAAATGTAACCAATCAAGATACTCATCTGGCTGCATCCTTCCTGCAACCTCTGGCATATCAACTCTCACATTAAGTTGATCACGTTAGACTTCATGGTTTCTTCGAAAATGATGATGATGATGATGAACAAGTTCCTCTGATGACGGTTCATATTGATCACGATTGAAAGAATTCTCATTCTAATGATGAGAAGATTCACCATCCAAATCATGATGAAAATCAAAAGGTTTATAATGTGACTTTGAGATATTTTTGGAAGGTCGGGATAGTATTTGGATAGCTCCGAATGTTTGTGAGAATGTCGAGAACACACTTTAACTCACACACTCGGATAGATAAGCTCACCACCCAGGTAGAACACAAAGGGATACATAAATCACCACCCAAAGAAATCCAACACGAGATACAGAGCAAGAAACCGCCACCTATCAAAATCCACCGAAAGATAAGACTTTGTAGAATAAATACTTCTTCAAAATAGCCTAAGGCTCAAGTTGTATAAACACTCAAAATCTGTATTTTTCTACTACTAGAAAATGGTTTAAATAGAAAAGCTTGGAACAACCCTCCAAGCTTGAGTAAATGAAAAATACAACTTCCAAAATATTAATTAAGACTTTGGAATCATAAAGACTCATAGGAAAATGAAAAGACCCTTTAAAAATCCAAAAGAACAAGTTAAAAATAGAAAATAGTCCAAAATTTGCTAGACCTCCAAATTAGTTGCCAGTCTGACCACCTTGGAGTAATTTATCCATAACTTTGTTTAAATTTCAGATTTTATGTTGTTTGATGCATTAGAAACTAGACTTGTAGAGATTTTCAACAAGCCATAACTCAAATACAGAATTTTCGTAAATCATTCCATACTTTAATTTCAATCATGACCTTCTGTGTTGACCACACCTATGTTAGAACTTGAAATGCAATGTTGAAATTCTAAGTTAACTTAAGTCACTTAACCGTGTTAATCTGTGATTGTTGAAATGCAATCTTGGACATTCTTTTTGTAATATGTTGGTGTTCTTTTTGTAAGCCAACAGTAGGAATATAGGATTGTGATTATGTGATTATGTGTAACAATAAGATTGTCAATTGTGAGAGCTACTATTTCTGAGTATTTTTTGTCGAACAAAGTTGTCTGAAATGTTCACTATATTGTGATTATGTTTGATAATTGGTAGTTGGAACTTTGATTATGTGTTTATAATTTGGATTTTGGAATCTGTTTGAGAATTGTAATTTGGAATATGTATGATTCATGATTGTATGAAAACTTATTCCTTAGATTTGGATGGACAAGGAAGATACTCCAGGATCTACATAGCTCTCTACACCGCGTTCTATACCAGGGAGCACACCGATCTCTTCTCCTGCTTTTAGCCCTAGAGATACTTCGGTAGAGTCTATACCTCCAAATCCAATTCCACCATCATGGGCCTCATGCCCTGCTGCCACATCGACACCAGCCCCATACATACTAGGGGGTGCGGGAACTGCGAATGGTCACCTCCTCTTCCTAAGAGTAGGAGAATTGCTAATCCATCAGATGTATAGAATCATTACACGAAATTGGAGCTTGTTGATCAGGACCGACCTCAATATAAGTGTAACTACTGTAATAATCTATTTGGGTGTTATCATAGGCGTAATGGGATTCGGGGTTGAAGCAACACTTGAACACATGCATAATGTATAAAAGAAAAACTCTCGAGCAAATATAAGGCAATCTTTCTTGAGTCATGATATTAGAAGTGTGAAGTCCGATACTGTTGGTGATTTAGGGGTTGATAGGTTTAATGAAAAGAAGATGAGGCGAAAGATTGCAAGGATGATTATCTTAGATGAGTTCGCATTTATAATTGTAGAGAAGGTTGGGTTTGTGGAGTTGATTCATGATCTTGAGCCTCAGTTTAGGATGTCGTCCTGTATCAATATAATGAAAGATTGCATGGGGTTGTATTTGGAAGAGAGAATCGTATTGAAAGCTTGCATGAGAAGCAATAGTTTTAGGGGTTGCTTCACAACTGATACTTGGACATCCATTCAAAATATGAATTATATGTGTATTACTACTCACTTTGTTGATTCTGATTGGAAACTACAAAAGAAAATCTTGTCATTTCGTCGCATGTCAGATTATAAAGGAGAGATAATTGTAAGAGAGCCTGAGGAGTTTATGTTTGAGTGGGGCACCGAGAAAGTTGTCACAATAACAGTGGAGAACTCTTCAACAAATGATAGTGTCGTTGAACAATTGAAGCAGAGGATGTTAGGAGGAACCCCAATTATTTCGGGAAAGATTGTTTGTGGACGTAAGTTCATCCATATGAGAAGTTTTGCTCATATACTGAATTTCATTGTGGGGGATGGGTTGAAAGAAGTTGATAATTAAATTGTCAAGATACGTTGTGAGACCCCGTTTACCTCTTTTGTTATTTCCTATGTATTAGATTTTAATTTAAATTATGGGGCCATATTTTTGGCCAATGTATGACCTAAGTTTAAGGTACATTAACTATTATGAAATTTCATTTCAAGAACTTTTCTTTAAATAATCTCTTTTTCATTGTGTAAGTTTAGTGCAAGTTTAATTTTATTTCCTAAAGAGCCGAAATTTGCAAGGTAAGTTTCTCTTATGAATTTATATTTTTCCATTTGCTTAGTATCTTCCATAATCCATGAAATTAAACTATGAAGAGAGATTTATATATTATGGCCGAAAATGAGTAAGTAGAAAATCATTAAATTCATGTAAGCATTTAAATATTTTCTTGTGTGTCTTTAATAGGTAGTATTAATCATCATTATGTGGCCTTAATTATTAGTTTTGAATTATCATTAGAAATGTTATATGATAAGCTACTAAATATATATGATAAGCTTGAAGAGAATTTAAATGATAAGCACACTCGCTTATCGTAGTGATAAGCTAGAGGGCTTTTAAGATAATAGGTTGTTGTGGCTATCTTAGAGATAGACTAGAGCAATTATCTTCAGATAGGTTACCATGCTTATAAGTTGATAAGTTATGGATTTGTACTAGATAAGCTAAAGTGCTTATATGAGATAAGTTGGAATACTTATGTGTGTGACAAGAGTAACTAAGTTAGTTGAGTTGGAACCAAACAACATAAATGAACTATGAGATAAGGTCATTCACGTGAAGAGCATGGAGGGTGGAAAAGTCTCTAAGTTGTGGTCTCATGTGAAGAGATAAGATAACCATTTAATGGACAAAACAAGACAAAAGAGGAGAAAAGCTAAGCAATGGATGTTCACGTGAAAGCTAAGCCAAAGAAGAGAGAAAGTGAAGTGAAATGGCAAGGAGTTCACGTGGGAGGGCTTGGCTTGAGGGGACAAAGGGTGGTGGTGAGAGAAAGTGAGAGAAAAGGTTGATATAGACAACACCATGCAATGGTCGGCCACCCCACCAAGATTCACCCCCCATTTTTATCCTCTTGTCATTGTCATTGTCACAATTGCATCTTGGGAGATTCAAACTTGCCTTCTACGAAATCATCACCCCCACCCCCTTCACATTTTCCTTTGGCCGAATTACACCTTTCATTGCAACTCTCTCTCTCTTTTTCTCTCTTGGCCGAAACTTCTCTTTGAGCTTAAGTCTTGTTTCCTTCTTCTTGCAACCAAAACACTTCTCTAAGCTCTAGTTTGTTTCTCTTCTTTGGGTGACCGAATCTCCCCCTTGGTTCAACTCATTTCTTCTCTCTTAGTTGCTGGAAATTTCTATTCACCTAGCCATCTTCCCTTGTTAGAAACTTAGCTCACTTTCTTGAAACCAAATCACTTCAAAGTTCAAGTTTTGCCTTGTTTCTTCAAGCAACTTTCGGTTGCTCTACATTTCTCTTTTCCCCACCATAAACCTCTATCTTAACACCTTGAAGACACAAATCTCAGCCCTTGGAACCATTCCCAAAGGTGGAACCGAAAGTTGGGGTTAGGGAAGGATTTTGGTGAAAATCGGGTGTTCTAGTGGAAGGTAGAGTTAGATGTGATGTTCACATGTTATATCTTGTTTAAGTTCCATATAGTTTCCGACCTAAGATGTTTTATTATGCTAGGTGCTCTTCTTTAAGCAAGGCTTGTGTTCAATCATCAAGGTAAGGCCAAATATGGTTGTTGATGCTAAATGTTGTTGTTGGCCGAATGTTCTCTTGGTTGGATCTTGAGTTGGTGCTTTGATTTTGCTAAGATCTTGAGCTTAGAAAACCAACCCTAAGTTGTGATGCTAGATCTGGACATGGTGGTTGTATATGATGAAGAGATGAGGTTGTAAGGCTCAATGCATACTAGTTTGGTCTTAAAATGCAAAATGAATGCATGTTGCAAGTTTTGGCATGAAAGGTTGTGTTGGTTGGTGTTGGCCGAACCTTGTATGCCTTGGATCTTCAAGTATAACTTTGTTAAGTATAGATTTGATGAATGGTCATGATATTTGTAAGTTTAGTAAACATATGCATATAAGCTAGTCTTGAAAAAAAATAGGAGTTTGCATGCAAATCAAAAGAACCAAGGAAAACCTAATTATTCTATGAAAATGGGTGTTGGCCGAATGTGATGTTTTGCTAGATCTTGAAGTTGTTTTGTGATTTTTAGATCCTAGGTTGTGAATCTGAAAATGGAGGATGGGATCACCATTGGAGAAGAAAATTTAGACAAGGAACACTTAAAATTGAGCATGGCCGAATGATGTAGTGAAAGAAACCCTAATGGCCAAACAATTAGTAATTTAACATGTAAATTTCATGTGATGTATAGGTAATATTAATAATATGGCTAAATGAATTAAAGGTTAAAATGATATCAAGGCCTTGTAGTGTTAAGCATGGATTAAGAATTCAATTAGAATAATTTAGTGTTGGCCGAATCCTATTTAGGGCAAAGTGAAATGTAATTGTAATGATATGAATTACAAAGCTAAGGATTTGAGAACCTTGATCATAAGAGGAGAAAAAATGTAAACCCTAATCAAAGAATAATGTCTCAGATTGCATGAAGATCAAATTTCAAAGCCAAGGTTTAATTATGATTAGGGTTAGTAATTGATGAACTTAAAGACCTAGTTTAATGTATGAAATAAAAGAAAGATTAGGATTTAATTATAGAGCAATTAGCTTGCTAATTATAATCCTAAGTAAGAATGGTTAATAAGAGTTTTCTATGTAAACCCTTGAGAATGATATAATATTTTTCAGAAATATATTTTTGGGAAAAAAACTGAGTAATATACAAATATCTATCTTGTATGATTATGTACTTAATTCCTAGTAACTAAGAAGTGTTTGAATCGCTTGTAGGCGATCTTCGTACCTTTATTCATAATCAAGGAGACCGAGGTAAGTGGAAATTGTAAGTAGAAACTTACACTTTTATGAAAACTGGAATGACACACTGCATTGATTCATGAACAAGCATGATATTTCGAGCAAGCATGACATGGCATGAGCATTGCATGATTTTTCTAAAGTGAATTTTTATGCAATGTCGTATGGAAAGTTTTATGGAAAGATAAGTTAAGTCAAGGGGCTATGGTCGGTACCGTACCATCATGATGGACACCCATACCGAAGGACGAATGCGAGAAGGATGGGTGAATCCTAAGAGGCTATGCAAACCACACTGAAGGACAATGAGAAGGTGTGGGCCTCCAAGGGTCGTGTCTAGCCATCAGTCCTGGGGCAACTACGGGCTAGCTCGATCAAATGAAAAGTCCCCAAGGGTATGGGAGACAGTTCCGATGGGAACGCACAACCCGGACTCCAGGGGTTAAATGGAGCGTAAGTAGCCCACAAGTTATGAAGGAAATGTTTTCAAGGGCCAGGGGCCAAATTCAAGAACAAGTTTATGTTTACAAGCGAGGGCATATGCATACCCATGACATGCATGTGCATCATAAATTATGATTTCTCATGATTAAGCAAGTTCAAGTCAAGAGCATGTTTTAAAATTATGTTTTTCCCTTACTGAGTCTTTTTGACTCACGTTTTTAAAATTGTGTCATTCCAGATGCCTCAGGTGAAGGAAGTCAGGAGGACTACCTGACTTAGATGAAAGATCATTCCTATGTTTTGTTGGTGTGACTTGATCGATGAGATCCGTCACTTGTTTAAATGTTCAAACATGTTATGTATGCATTAAGATACATGTTTATTGAGAACCTTAATCATGCTATGAGTTGGCTCGCTTCTCTCGCGATTCTGTATTTTCTGCTGTAAGTATGTATGTACGAACGCTGGAGCTTTCCGGGGGATTGCTCGCGGCTGTCACGGTCCCTGCGGACTGGCGTTCGGGGCGTGACAGTTAAGTTGGTATCAGAGGATTAGAGAAGTAGAGCCATAAGACCTAGGGAATGGATTAGAACCCTAAAATATGAGTTATATGTTGAGGGTCAAATACGTTAGAGTTTTAAAGTTGAGGTTTGTTCTAAGCTGAATGATAACTTTAAAATGCAGGATGGCAGCTAGAAGACCACCGAGAAGTCGGGAACCCGAGGCTCAGGGTGTTACCACCGAAGACGTATTAAGGCACATGGCTCAGCTTATTGCCGAGCAGGTGCAACTCGGTGCCAATGTCGAAGGGGCACGAGGTCGCCCTGAGGGGTGTACGTTTGATCAGTTTAATCGCCAGCACCCGCCAGCGTACAATGGCAAAAGAGATGTTATTCTGGCAGAAAACTGGCTGGTGGAGATTAAATAGTTGCTAGAGGTTTTGGGGTGTACTGATGCCCAAAAGTTGAGTTATGCTACCTTTAAACTGCAAGGAGATGCCAAAAGGTGGTGGCAGTCTGAGAAAGTGTTATTGAGTCAGGAACTAGGGGAACAGCCCATAACCTGGGAAAGATTTCAGCAAGAATTTCTAGACCGTTATTTCCCAAGAACAACTCGGGAAGCGAAAGCAATGGAGTTTGCTACCCTAACTCAAGGAGCCATGACGGTGAAGCAGTATGCAGGCCGATTTATGGAGCTGGTGCGGTTTGCCCCGTACTTGGTGCCAGACGAAGAGAGAAAGGCCAGAAAGTTTGAAGAAGGACTTCACCCACGGGTCTATGACAGAGTGTATAGTCATAATCTTAAGACCTTAGCCGAGGGTTTTGAAAGGGCGGTGATCATGGAGAGAAGAGTGCAGAGAATAGCGGCTTATCATGAGCAGCAAAAGAGGAAGGCTCCTTCCAACCCAACAACACCGCAGATGCCTTGGAAAAGGAGTAAGCCAGAGTCATCGCAGAGACAGCCTCAGAGACCGAACCAGAGGCCTAACCAAAGGCCCAGTGGAGCTCAGAATGTCAGAGGGAACCAATTTCCTCTGTGTAACAAGTGCAATAGGAGACACCCGGGGGAGTGCAGGCAAGGCGTATGTTTCCAGTGTGGAAAGCCTGGTCCCTTCGCCAAAGATTGCAAAAATGTCGGGGGCTCGAACCAAGCACCCCGACCCCCGCAGCAGAACAATGCAAGGAGGCAAGGAGGCCCAACGCAAGCGAGGTTATATGCATTGACTCCGGAGGATGCGGAGAATCAGAACCGAGTAGTGGCAGGTAAGTTGCCTTTGCCCCAAGGGGAAGCCCTAGAACTATTTGATTCAGGGGCCACGCATTCATTCATTGCATCAGCATATTGCAAGGCACATGCCATACCGAGTGAGCCGTTAGATTGTAATGTTCTTGTGTCGACGCCCGCTGGGGGAAGAGTCGATTGTAGCCGGATGGTGAAGGACTATCCGATAGAAGTAGAAGGGCAGGTCATGATGGCCGATTTGATAGTCATGGAGATGGGAGGATTCGATATCATCCTAGGCATGGATTGGTTGGCAAAGCATGGTGCCAATATTCGGTGCTATGAGAAGAAGGTCTTGTTCCAAAAGGAGGGGAGAACGGAGCGTTGTTTTACCAGTATGAAGAAAATGGAACGAAGGCCAGCATTATCTCGGCCTTGCAAGCTAAGAAATTGTTGCGAGGAGGGCATGAAGGATTCTTAGTCTGGGCAAGTGCTACGCAGAATGAGGTTCCTGCACTTGATCAAACCCTGATAGTGAGTGAGTTTTCGGACGTATTCCCGGAAGACTTACCTGGGTTACCACCAGATAGGGAGGTGGAGTTTGGTATTGAATTGGAACCAGGCACAGTCCCAATTTCCAAAGTGTCGTATAGAATGGCTCCAGTAGAGCTGAAGGAGCTGAAAGTCCAATTAGAAGATCTCTTGGAGAAGCGATTCATACGGCCAAGTGTGTCGCCTTGGGGAGCACCGATCCTGTTTATAAAGAAGAAGGACGGAAGCCTCCGGATGTGCATTGACTATAGAGAGCCGAATAAGGTGACAAGTGTTTTCAAGGATTGATTTGAGATTGGGTTACCACCAGTTGAAAGTGAAGGAAGGAGACATACCTAAGACGGCCTTCCGAACCCGATATGGTCACTATGAATTTTTGGTGATGCCATTTGGGTTAACTAATGCCCCGGCAGCATTCATGGACTTGATGAACAGAGTATTCAGGGAGTTCCTGGATAAATTTGTGGTGGTGTTCATTGATTATATACTGATCTATTCTCAGAGCCAAGAGGAACATGAGAAGCATCTAAGGATTATTCTGCATATCCTTAGGGAGAAGAAGTTGTATGCCAAATTCTCCAAATGTTAATTCTGGTTGGAGCAAGTCCGATTTTTGGGACATGTAGTGTCGGGTGAAGGGATTGCTGTGGATCCCGGTAAAGTTGATGCGGTATTCAAATGGCCAAGGCCTACGAATGTTAAGGAGATAAGAAGTTTCCTGGGGTTAGCAGGATACTACCGGAGGTTTATCAAGGGGTTTTCAAAGATAGCCATGCCGATGACCTCGTTAACCAAGAAGAACGTTAAGTTTGAATGGACAGACGAGAGCGAACGAAGTTTCTAGACGTTAAAGAACAGAGTTGGCGCGAAAACTGCTAGACCCTTCAGCTTTGAAGTAGTTAGGATCAATATTGATCAATCTTAAGGTCGAAACTCTTTTGGACAGCCAGTGGTAGAAATGAGGACTAAGAGAGAGTCAAGGTGATAAATTGTAACTTCTCTAGACGTTTTGCCTCAGTCCTATTAAGAGGAGATACTAAGTATTTCAAAGATGCTGGTATTGTTTGAAATTGAGAGAGGTAAAGTCATTGTGATTGAGAATTCTTTTGATTGACTGATATGCTTGTGAATGAATTGTTGTCTCAATGCATTATTTTGTTAAATTACTTTTCGCTATTTTTGCTAAGGGACTAGCAAAAAGCTAGTTGATTATATCACAATTTTTCTAATTTATCACTTGAGAAAGTTCCACAATTACACCATTTCCACTAGAAAATGAGAAAATTATGCTTTGGGCATTAGTATGAGGCGAATTGTTAATTTTGACAAAAACAAGTGTAATCTATTAAATTTAAGTTATTTGTTTTCTCTCCTCTCACCATATTTTCATGTCTCCATTTTCATAAATATGATTGGAATATTTTCTATATTGACTTTTGTTTTTAATCAGCGCATAATATGGAAACAGTTATTCAAGAAAGGGATGCTCAGGCGCAAGGCAGTCTTCGAATTTAATTTATTTGAGCCCAAGTGGTCGAAAAGTTGTTCCAAGGCCCACTTGTATGAAGACTGGTTTGGCCCATCTAAAAGACGTCCTCGTGTGGCTAATGTAGAATGCCATTAGACCCAGGCCTCTACGTATGGACCTCAAAGGTTGCAAAAGCCCAGAAAAATCTAAGCCCATTGATCTCTCGGTTAAAAAAAATTGAAGGCAAGTGGATTTAAATTGGGAGAGTGAAGAGTTATCGCTGGTAACTCTCATTGCAGGTGGATGTACTAACCGAGAAGAAATGAAGAAAAGGCAAAAAAGTGGATAAAGAAGCTAAGGCCCGAAACCTGCAGACATAAGGCCCAAGAGAGGGCCCAGAAGGCATAAGACCCGAGAGACTTGGGGAGAACACGGAAGAAAGAGCAAGACTGCGGCTGGACTTAGGCGATAGAGACCTAAGGGGGAAAGAGTTTTTCATTTTTTGGCTGGTTTGGTGGTCTTTGCGGCTGAAAAGGCTTTTGCTTGCTGCCAAGGATTTTCCTCCCACCTTTTCCATTGCATTTTGCTAGCTATTCCCGTAGAGACAAGAAAAGCCATGGGAGCTTTTGGTTGTTTTATTTCGTAGCTTTTAGAGTAGCTTTAGTGGATGTCGGTTCTTTTTTTTTTCCTTAGAACTTTTTGTTTCATTACTTTTTCATTATTGTTGAACTAAAACCGATTGGCTGCTGCTCCCTCACTTTACGAAGTGCTTCTTTTTTGGTTGTTGTTCATTGCTTTTCCTTCCTAGCTTTTGGGATGACTTTTGGTTTGTTTTTATTTCTTTTCTTCATAGCTTTTCATGGCTTTTCTTGGCTGTTGAGGGAAGAGAACATGCTGTTTGTTGCTGCTGAGGGAGACCGAAAGTTCTCTTGTTGTTTTGTTGACCGAACCTTCCATTATTATTGCACTTTCATCTTAGTTGCAAAATTTTCCAGATTTGAGTTTTGTTTTGGTTGGATGGTTAAATGTTTTGTTAAGTTCTATTTCACTTCCTTAATGTTAGATTAGTGTTTAAGTTTGTGTTTGTTAGTTGGTTTGAGTATGGATATGTATGGGTTGTGACTAGCTAAAGTTTGGGTACTAAGTGTTCGATGAAATGTGTCTTGAGCAAGTTTGCTTGTTATCATGTTTGGGTACTAAGTGTTCAACTCCATTCCATGCTATTTTGTTATCATGTTTGTTTGTTAGCTTTTCATTAATCTCCTAGCATTTAGATTAATATCAACTCAAAAATCTCAAAAATCATGGATGGTATCCTAAAACCCAACCTTTCCCTTTGTAAATATAATTTTCATTGTAAATAGAATACCTTTTTTTCTGTTATTGTAATGGTGATTGGAATGAAAGATTAAATACATCGTTCCTTGTGGAGATGACCTAGGACTACCCTAGTATTACTTGACAACCTCCTACGCTTGGGAGTAATTCGCTAATCATTTTTAGTTGAGTCAAGTTTTTGGCGCCGTTGCCGGGGAACGGTAAGTTCAATTGACATTCTATTGCCATTATCTTTCTTTATTTTCTTTTTACATTATTAGTTGTTGGTTTGTTAGTTCACACACTGACACTTCATACACACATACACTTGATATTACTCTCTTAGGCACTCATGTTTGATGAATTGGGCAAGAGACGATACACATAGGCTATATAGAGTGAATTCTGCTGATAGTGAGTTCTTTTTTTGGATTTGATAACATGCTTGTAGGTAGATGATGATGAAATGGTGAAAAGAACGTCACTTGGTGGAAAAAAAATCCATCACTACAAAATAACAGGTTTATAGCGACGGTCGCTAAAAACGCCGCTAAAGAGTGTTTTTAGCGGCGTTTTGCAAAAACGGGGCTAAAGGGGGTCTATAGCGGCGGTCTTTTTAGCAGTGGTCATGTACTGCCCCTATAGTCCTTCTTTAGCAGCGTTGCTAGAAATTAGCTATCTACAGCGGCGGTCACAGTGACCTCCACTGTAGAGTACATCTTTAGCAACGTTTTTTTTAAAACGCTGCTATAGGTTTAATTTCGAAATTTTTTATTTATTTATTAATTATTAATTATTTAATGTTAATAATTATTTTATTCCTTTTAATATGTATTTTTATTTTGTGATGTATTTGGAAAAAAGTTATTTTAAAATACTTAATAAAATATGGAATTAGTAGGAGTGTTATGAAAATTGAAGTTGTTATATGATATATTTTAATTTATACTATGATTGTTATAGTAATTGCATATTTATTGACTAAATCTAAGTAGTTTAGAAAACATCTATTATTCTACTTATGATGAGCATATATATTTTGAATAATTAGTAATATAATACTATTGAATTAGGACATTATATAATTTCAAGCAAATATATATTGTGAAATTAGCTTATGCAATTAAAGTACATAACTTAATATATGGTCTTAGAGATTATGATTTAGTCATTAGGTATATAGGTACATCTATATAAAGTACTTAGGTTAATTAGCACATATCATGTATATAATGATAAACACATCTAACTAATCATGCAATATTATATAGAAAACAATATACTTTTAAATTATAAATATTATATATATTATTACTACCAACTTATTTTAATTAAAATTATTATACTAGGTATAAAAAATAGTATAAAATAATATGCTATGTGTTTAATACTAAGTATAAAGATTTTTAAATACTAGTATAAATAACATCTGATTTTAATTTACTAAAAATATGTATATAATTTATTATTAAAAAAACTGAAAACGGTGAGTTTAGAGTTCCCTCGTTTTTTTGTTTTCGGGCGGGTTCCCTCTTTTCTCGAAATTCACTGCCTTACAGTTTAAAATTTTCAGCTCACTCCTTGTTTTCTCTCCCTCCGCCCCCTTCCCCGAGCCCTCATATGAATTTGGTTTCGTCGTTTTTACTTATACTTATTCCCCTTTTTCAATTTGTTGTAATTTGCAGGCATTGAGATCCCCAAGTATGTAGACACGGCGACTCCTCAAGCCAAAATTTGAGGCCCTGGAGAGAACTTTACAAGATCCTTGCATCTCATACGGCATTAAAACAATTTGAATAATTACTTTTTCTCTCTCTCTCTCTCTATGTCTGATCGGAAAGTGGAAACCGCAATCGAAGAACTGTCAAGAGGTAGAGCCCTGATGCCTCAAATCCCTAATGGTTTCTGTCGATTGTAGTAGATCCCTTACGCCTACGTAATTATTCTTTCCGTAATTTCTTATGTAATTCTCTGTTTGGTTGCCAAGAAAGAAGCTCGGAAAAACCTAAAAATGCGAAATCTAGTCGCCTTGCAGATGAGCCCTTGTTGTGTAGTTTGGTATTTTTATTGGGCGATTGCGTTTGAGTACGATTGCTCTCTAACTGGTTTACATATTTGAATGAGCAAGGTGGTACTCGAATTTTTGGTCCGTCGCAGAAGTTTTCTTCTACGGATTAAAAGTTTGGTTTTTTTGCTTTGCTTATGACTCATACAGACGTTTTCTAGACATGCTTCTCTGGATATTTGAATAGTTTGTTGTTTGATTTTTTAAGTGATTCTTGTTGATTTCATATGAAACTGAATTGAGTTTGTTTGCTCAAAAGGCAGGTGAAGACACCACTGCGAGTGGACTTGGAAAAAATTGGGGATGAAGGGGATTAGCAGTTAATCATACTATTTTGTTCTTTCTCAAAAATTGCCAAGTGTATGTTTGGTTGATCCTTTTTATTTGTTTTCGTATAGTCCACCGCTTCTTCCTTTTTCTTTTGTTTTTTTTGGTCAAAGTGTTATTTTTTCCTTGTAATGGGTACTAGTTATTGATGCATAGGCTGATGAAAACTGGATTTCACTATAAGTGGACGAAACTGGAATTTCAGCTTGAATGATTGAGAATTTTGAGAAAGATTTAAGCTATTGTGTGCACTAGTTATTGATGCATAGGCAGATAAAACTTGGTTTCACTATGAGTGGAAGAAACTGGAATTTCAGCTTGAATAGTTGAAAATTTTGTGAAAGATATAACTTGTTTGCTTGAACTAGTAGAGTAATTATATCATTGCGCCAGAAATGTTTTGGATAATTTAAGCAATCTTTTTGGGTGTATAAATTAATCTGGTTCATGAATGTTCTCTCTTTTTATATAACTATATCTTGGTTTTTTAATTTTCAATGTATTAGTGAGTAAATTACATGGTTACAGGCCCTTTTGGCCTCCTAGCCAGAGTACGAGGCTAATGCTTGTAGATCGAATGACCTAGATTCTTACAACTCCATCAATTTTCTCCAGGAAGTACATGAGTAATGAAGAGGCAGAGGAGGATGCCAATCACATAGAAGATACTGCCTTTTCAACTGCAATCCAACACTTTGAGAAGGAGTCAAATGCAGATGGAAGTTCTGCTGTGCAAATTTATGCCAAATAATCAAGTAAGCTTATGCTGGAAGTTCTGTTATCTCAGTTCTTTCTATACCATCTGGAGTTTACTTGATTTCCATTTTCCAGGAATGCTCTTCAATGATTCAGGCTCTGCATCAGTCCAATCGAGATTAAATTTGCCAACTGCTTTAATTAAGCAACCAGGTTTGTTGATGTAGAAAAGTGTTAATTAAAGTTATGCTTTATACTATTTGACAGGGAGATGGGAGGCCATTTTCGAAATTGGTCGTTTATGAGGTTCAAAATGCTTGTTTTTCTGCCCACTATTAGTGGCCCTTACTATTTCCACAAGAGCTGTCTGACTAGTGCTAGATATAGTGGATAGATTTGATGCAGTAGTTTGTTATGATAGAGACTTCAATCTGATTTCTTCTTTTTATGGTTGTCCTTGCTTTTCTTTTTCAGGTTTGTTAACAGTGTACAATTGCTCGAACAACTGTTGCATCTCAAATTACAATCTTTCTCAAGTTTGTTAACAGTGTACAATCTTTCTCAAGTTCCCTAGTAAGAATTTGCATCTCACATTTTACCCGATTCAATGAAAAGTGTTTTTACGGTTTAAAATGAGATTTTTTGTGAGCCAATTTCTAAATGTTGGAGTTGCTTATAGCCCTATATACAAGTAGATATTTTGTTTACATAAATCTTTTGTTATTTATATTTCTCATGTAATATGTATTTTCTATTATAGGGATTCAAGATAGAGGATGTCGATGTATCAAAGGAGGAAGATTTTATTGTGTTGTGTTGTATTTGAATATTTTAGTCAGCCCTTGCTTCTTGTTATTTTATATTAGAAATTTGTTACTTTTTAGATTACTTTAGAGATTCTTGTGTTTGTTGTAAAATATTATCAATCAATGATGAAGTATATTTTGTTTTATTCTCCTTGTTCTTTAATTTTTTTACATCTAATGAATTATGATTATTAAAATAAATTTGTATTACCGATTATGAAAATATAACAAAAAATTAGTGGTGTTTTAAATATGTTGGCAAATGCAAAAAAAAACGTTGGCGTAGACCTTTAGTGGCGGTCGAAAGTTTGTACCAGCGTTTTCACAAAATGCTGCAAAAAAGCAAAATTGTGTTCGGGTCTATAGACCCTCGGTCTTCACCAGCGGTCGCGCACACCGTCGCTATAGATCTATTGTGACGGAGATATAGCGGCGGTCGCGCTGCTATATCTATAGCAGCGGTTTCCGATCGCTGCTAAAAGCAATTTTTTTGTAGGGCATGTGAACGATTGTTTGATTTTTTAAAATAAATCATGCCTTCTTGATGTTGGATGCCTTGCATATGATTATCGGTAGCATTGTATGATAAAAACATTAGATAGAGGTATGCTTGCGGCCACGATTTGCTTTTAGAGAAGAGGTAAAATGCATGCAAAGGTAGTTTTGTTGATTATCTTCCTTTTGCCATGTTTTGCATAATATATTTGTGCAATGGTACCGATCTTATGAACATGGAAATAGAGAAATGAGAAAAAAAAATGGAATTTGTTGAGCAAAAAGGTCATGGATGTGCCCTATTGTCATGCCCCGTGCAAGTACTAACCCCATAGGCTCGCGTACAGTAATCACATGCACACAAACGGAGATTATCGCATGATAGAAACTCATAGGATCACTTAAATGCCCTCGAATTTACTTAGCGAAAGACTTGATTAAAAATTGTTATTTGATAAAAGGGAAAGATCATTAAGAAATTAGAAGTCGTAAAGCGATTAAATATCTTGAAGGAAAAAGGTGAAATCGCGTCAAATATTACATCGGGATAATTGCACTTTAGTTAGGAAAATCTTAGTAACAATTAGGTTGAAAACTGATTGGTATTGTAAAAGATTAAAGCGTAATTAAAGAAAATGAATAAAGCTTATAGCAAGAAATCAACGTAGATAAATACACACTTTCCTTTAAAACGAACACGGTTTTGTACAAAAGGGTCCTTCGGGAGGACTACAAAAGAACAGGCCTAAGATATGCAAAAATGTGAGTTTCCTATAGCCCACTTAGCCTACACAATCGTGTTTCAAGAATAAAAAATAGGTCTGAAACATTTTCATCGAAAGAAAATAAAAGAAACAACGAAAATGTTACAAAACGGACCCTGCATCTAGAATTTCTTCGGCCTCGTAATAATACATCGTCATGCTCAAAATAGAAAGGCAAGCACATACAAAGATAAAAGGGGTGAGTCCTACAGACTCAGAAAAGGTCGGGGAGGGGGACATACTCAAACAAATGTAACTCATGCTTCGAGATAAATAACATAATGACAATGATTAAAGTCATAAATAGCATAGCAACAGTACAGAGAATGCATGGAATGCATTTGAAATGCAATCGCTTATCATGTGGTTCCCTGAGGTATTCCTCGGTGTCTACTTTGTTCATTCCCAGAGTCGAGTTGTGCGTCCCTCCTCTCGTCGTGGAACTGTCCCGTGCCACATACATCGGAACCTTTAAAAACGACGTTGTAGCACCCAAAAGGAGCCCACCCACTCCCTGTAGTGGGGGGTTGCACTCTTTGTGCCCGGTTCTATCACTATTTCTTCGAGAATCACCTCTCAGGCTTGGAGGTTCCTCACATTTATTTTTTCTCTCATGATGTTAATGCAATTAATGCAGAAATATCTATCATTCACATGCAAAGTACTCATCCAAACATCTCATGATAGGACTTGTAAACCAATAAAGTAGTACTTATAATTTCAATTCATGAATAATTTAAAATACAAATTCCAGAAATTAAATCCACAATAAATTTAAAATACTTAATCAGTTTCTGTATCAGATGGTTTCCAATTATTGGACCTTTTTCCTTAAATAAAGAACTAATAAATTTTTCCCTTTTATAATATTAATTAAAGAATTATATATGAAATTCAAAATTAAATATAAAATTTGCCCTAAATCTTCAAATGATGGCTTCTAGGGCCTTCTTAAACCTTATTGGGTCTACCCCTAGAGTTCAAAGTGTTTTGGGCTTGTTTAGGGTTAACAGGCCTAAAATCCAGTTAGGCCGCTAAACGCGCTTTGTGTTGAGCCCCTAAACCTACTTTGTTTGGATTCAAATTTGGGCTTCCCCATCCATTTTCATACGCTACACAGCCATATATTTATTTTACCCTTTTGGACATTTTTATCCATACGTTTTAAGTGAAAGGGATAAATGCCAAATTGATCTCTGTGGCATTCGAGAAAATCAATTTGGTCCCTATAAAAAAATCATAAAATTAGTCTCCATATTCCTTAAATTGTTTGTCATTAGTCCACCCATCCTAATCCCTCAACTCCATTGCTGGAACCTATTCCACGTAAGCTAAAAAATGCCACGTTTATCCAAAGAAAGCCTTTAACTCGTTTGATTGTTTTTTCTTTCTCGCGTGACCCCACACTCCACTTTCTCACTGAGTGGGGACCTCATTTGAACCCTAAGAGTTTTGAAATCCCCAATTCATTTCCTCTCTCTCCCGCATCTTCTTCCGCAAAGAAAGCCCTCGTGGTGTCGTTCATCAGGCTCCAGAGAAACAGATAGAGGCTGAGAGAGACATATAATGCACGGAAAAGTCATTTTCCCTAAGTGAAATGTCAAAATTGCCCTTAGAGACCTCCAGGGGCATTTTTTAGCTTTCCTGACCTCTATTTGATCTGACATAGTTGCTTTGACCACTGATGTGGCTTTCAAACCTTCTAGATCATATCATACATGCACACCAACCATTTCAACAAAGAATCATAAGAAAAATCAAGCTATTTTTAACATGCAAACATTATCACTACTTAATCTCATGTTATTCATCATTCTTATGCCTCTCTTTCTTGAATCTATTAACTAGATCTTAATACCAACTCAAACAGTAACTCAAATGCAAGAAAAACTGTCATACCCCAAGCTTTTGTTTGGCATAACATGCATATTGTCTGTGAAATCAAGTTTGGATTTAGTAGTGCATTAGGGGTTAATTAGTGACTAAGTGATTTTAGTGATGATTTGGAGATTAATGAATACTTGATGTATTAGTTTCAAAACCTTGATTAGGAGATGAATAAGTGAGAATTGGAGTTCACAAGTAACTAAGTTTTTATTCAGGATGTTGGGGAGTATGTTTTGAGTCAATTTAATTTTTTAAGCTAGTATGACGGATTTTTATTTTTTTAATATGTTGGGAGATCATCAACGAGTTTATGGTTCAAATTTAGAGACTTTTTATTTTTCGGAAGCAAGTAGGACGTTTTATGGAAGCAAGTAAGACGTTTAGTGATCATCGTTGGATTATTGAAGAAATTAGTGAAACTTAGCTATTAAGTAAAGAAATTCCGGCAGCCCTAGAGAGTGACACATATCATGGCTAGGAAGCACGATGAATCAAAACTAGATGCACAACAAATCAAGGTTAGAACCATGACGAATCAAGGCTAGAAACCAAGGCGAAAAATTCTAAAACCTAGGAAGCTCGAGATGTCGACAACTGGTGACCTAGGCGGCGACTCGCCATAGCTACTATGAAAATTTCAACCATAGGTGTGCTATGAAAATTTCGACCTAGGTGTCAATGTCTGGTCAACATATCCTTTTGACTCACCTAGGCTAGCTGGGATAGGTCGAGTACGTGTCGCTTTGTGAAGGGCCGTGATTTCCTATAAATAGGGGTGAGATCCGGCCATTATAGCTTACACCATTTCATCTGAAAATTGTTAGTTTAAGCTTGAGATCAAGAGTAAAGTGAAGTGGGAGAAAGAATAGGAAAAAGTATAGTGAAGATTCGGCTACATTAGAGGTAAAGTTTAGTTGGTTATCTTTGATTTCGATTCAAAAGTTTTCAAGAGGATTGTGTGAATCTCTTGTGTTTTTCAAAATATTCTAGCATCTATTGATGTTGTTTGCATTCTTCATGTTCTTGTTGTTGTTCATATTAATTGTGTTTTTCGTGTTCTCAATGAAGAACAAGCTCGTCTTTTCGAAATAGTGTCATTTTTAAAGTTTGATTCAGTTTCAAGTTGTTTTTCCAACTTTGATCCATTTCTTTTCAAAAAAATTCCCAAAATCTGTTTTTCAAAGCTTAAACATATTTCTTGTGATTTCAAAACTCTTTATCTCAAAATTAGTATTTTCTACGTGGTGATTAAGCCGGTTTTTAAACGTGAAATCAAGGTGTTGTTTTTCCTTTCACAACACATTCTTTTGAGTAATGTTTTTATGATGGAAACAAGTCAAGGTATTTCATATCATGAATGATATGTGTCGGCGTTGACATGAGACATGCATTCTTAAACTTGTACTTTGAAAAGGCATTTTTTAGTTTCGAGTGTGCTTAAGGTGTTGCATATCATGAATGAAATGTATTGGCGTTGACATGAGACATGCATACTTAACGTGTACTGTGAAGATGTGACACTACTATGCACAAGAGGATGTGTACCACTTGTTGTGGCATCCTAGCCACTTCGTCGTATGCGGAAAGATCCTTTATAAGGATACCGTATTCTACTCTGGGAGTAATGCCAAACAATACAGACCGTATTCTACTATGTCACTTTGGCCTGGTGATTCATTTTAGGAGTGAGAGAAGTGGTGGTTGAAAATTAAAAAAGATTATGTTTTTAAATAATTGAGTCTTTTCCTTATTTTCATCTTCTATTTTGTGATTTCATCTATGCATGGGTTTCATCAATGTATTTTTCATGTATCTGTTATCTGTTGCATTAACCATTGGCTTTACTGAGTTATTTGGACTCACCGTTGTTTGTTAAATGCTTTTAGCAGTTGTCTGAAGTATTCTTAGGAGAGTTCACGAAGGCTATAAGACATGGATAGATTATCTTGGAGTTAAAATTTCGAGTTTGGGTCACCAGATATATAGATATTTTGGTAGAAGGTCGCTGTCATCGGTGGATAATCCCAAACTCTGACGATTTTGTCAACCTATCAGACTTAAGTGACTCTGATTGCGGGAACTAGAGTTCTCCAATTTATGTTTTCTTACTCTTTTGGCTTTAGTTTTTCGTTATGTACTTTTTGTAGTATGTACTATAAACGATGTTGGTTCTCTTTTGTTGTACTACAGTATGAATAAAAGGTCCTGATCGTGTTTTGCTTAGTATCATGTTACTTTAATGATCCTCCCACTAGCAGTAACCTCATTTTAATAGCAGCATCAATTACTATAAGACGGCAGTTGAGGTCTTGACGGTCCAAGCTATTACAAAAACACCATTTTTCCCAACTCAAATGCACAAATACTACCTCTTACCTCCACTTGTTTGAAAGCTTTTCTTTTTCCCCTTCTTTTCTTCTTTTTTTCTCCTTTCTCTTTCTTTCCTCTACTGGCAGGATCTCCTCCTTCTTGTCTCTCTTTTCTTTCTTCTTTGGGGTAAACTCATAGTTAGCCCCATATCTTTGGGGCAAAATCAAGTTACTACCCTTATTTTTCAAACCAACAATTTGAGATCCCTATATTTTGTCCACGTGCGTCACATGTGCTTCTATTCCACCTGAAATGACAAAATTGCCCGTCGCTTTCATTGCTCGCTGTCTCTCACTCCCACACTCTCACCCTCCTTCCCGTCGCTTCCAGCTTTCATATCTATTTTTCTCCCTTTGCTCATTGCTGCTCTGGAGAGTGCAAAGCTGCATCTTCATAATCAACACCATGGATCCCACACATTCTTCTATCCCAAACTACAGAAGTCCGACGTGGGTCTCCTTCTTCCTTTTCGTCTTATTCTTCCTTTTTTCTCTCTCTGTCTCCTTCAAGTCTGTGCCACTTTCCTATTTCATTCCATCTTTGTCAAAGAAATGGAGAGTCTCTCACTCCCACACCACCTATGTACGGCCTAGGTCAATGCTTCCAAGACCTTTCCCAAACTGACTGCCTCCTTTGCTACGCTGCAAGCCGCACCAAGCTTCCTTGCTGCCTCCCCTCCATCTCAGCTCACATTTACCTGGACGGTTGCTTCCTGCGCTACGACAACTACAGCTTCTACCAAGAAGCTGTTAACCCGTTGATGGACACTGTTAACTATAGCTCCACAAATGGTATGGTTGTGGATGAAGTTTCCAACGAGTAACACGAACGCGGTTTCCATGGTGTTGATCATGAAGATGCATCTTTCTCTCTCTCTCTCTCTCTCTCTCTGAAGAAGGAGAGGAAATGATCTTTGGAGGAAAAAGAAGGAGGTGGTTTGCCCATTAATGAGTTTTGCATGTACGCTTGAAGTAGGAGAAGAAGAGTAAAGGTTTTTTAGGGGCTCCTTTCATGGCTTCCAATATCAAGGCCACCAGCCACCTAACCCAAGTACAACAACAACGTCAACAACAGCACCAGTATCAAATACAAGATCATCATCATCAATTTCCTTACGGGATGATGCAATCATCTTCATCATCCTCCATTCCAGGAAACTTCATCTAATTCCGCTATAAGAATAAGAGCAAAGCCTCCGTGTTCCTTCTAAACTTCATTTTTGTCCATCTCGCCCTCTATAGACTAGGTCCTGAATAGTGCACATGATCTTTGATAGATCAAGCCCTGAATAGTGCAAATATTCTGGAGCATACGATTTGGGTGAACTAGATCAAGCCCTTTTTATCTACCTTGATGGACAAGATCAACCGGCCTCCACTCTCCAAGACCAAAGACGTGAGCTCTCTCTCTCTCTGCACTTCCCCTTCCACCACCGGCTTCTAGTTAGGGAATTATTTGCATAAACGAGAATGCGAGATCACAACTGAAACAAATATCCAGTAAAAAAAAAGGCAACCGAAACAAAGGAAGCAATGAGCAAGACCGGCAGTACTCATTTCGCAACGTGGAGGAGCTTAAAGCAGGTGGGTCATTGGTTTTAGTCGTCGTCTGGGCACAAAGAGAGCAAGGGCAGTCTGGTCATCCATCAATCACTTATCAAGTGCATTCTGGTCATTTCACAAAAAAACGTCTAATTTGAAGGTGAATTTAAACAGGGGCGAGGATTGAGTGATTTTGAAACATAGGGTAGTAACTTGATTTTTTTCCCAAAGATATGAGGCTAACTATGAGTTTACCCTTTCTTCTTTCTATTCTCTCTTCTCTTTCCTCTCTCTTCTCTTTCTTCTCTCCCCCATTTTCTCTCTCATGTCTCACGGCGAAATGCTTGCCGCGAGTTCCCTTTTATACTAGATCTAGTTTTTTTCTTTGTTCTACCTAACTACCTAGGGGCATGCTATATTAATGGAGACATACTGATGAGGGAGACAAGAAACTTACACAAGTAATTGCATTCATTGGGTAGTTATTCATAGGAAAGAGAGTCTTGGACACATGACAAAAGGTTAAGATTTGCAAAATCTTCAATAAGTGGTCGGCCATGAGTATTTAGAGTTGTCTGCGTGGGTTTTGGGCTTTTAGGCCCTAATGGGCTTCGGCCCAACTTGTTTCCATAGGCCCAAGTCTATAATTCAATAACCCTAAACCCAATTGTCATTTAAATGCAATTAAATATGAATTTTAAAATAATTAAGTTCAAATAAAATCAATTACATGGACTTAATAAAATAAAGTTGGAAAAATACTATCATATTAATATGAGTAAGGAGAGATTATGAAAACAACAGCTTAAAATAAACTATTAACCAAGAAAAAGGAATTTCGGCCCTATTCAAATTTTTCCAACTTCATATAAAAATTTAAGAAAACAAAACTCAAGTCAAATAAGAAATTTAAGCATGTGAAATTAAATGAAATAATGCAAGGGTTTAAGAATTAAAGAAAGAAAGCACATACGCAATTTAAATTAAAAAGGTAAATTAAAATACTAAAGTCACGATTTAGAAACTGAAGCAATTAAACAAATACCAAAGAGCATAATTACTTAAAATATTAGAGAAAATAAAATCAAGTCAATTACACAATTTAAACCCATGCATTTGCACTAAAAATTGATCTCAATTCAAATATTAAAAATTAAAGGAAAGAAATCCTATAAGCAACTAATGAAATGATAAATACTAAACAAGGCACAAATTAAGGAAATAAATCAAATAATAAGAAAAATAACACAATTACTAAACATATTAAAAGGAAAATCTTAACACGAGAGTTTCAAAAGCAGTTCAAAAGATTAGGGGTATCACACTTATGGGGAGCTCCTCTTGAGTTCCAGTGGCTGAAAATGATAAAGGAGTGACATTTAGCCACATGCATGGGTTTTGATGGTCTTGGAAAGGAAAAATAAGAAACAAAGACATTTGAATAGTGATTTATTGTTGATCATAATCTCTGGATGCATTTTGGTGCTACTGATGTTTTATTAGCATATTCGTGTACATAAAGATGATGATAAAAACAAAGAGAAGACATGCATGCAAATTTTTCATAAGTTAGGATATGTAGGACTTTCCCTAAAAATTTTAGAGGAAAAGGATAAGAAGAAAGGTCTGAAATGCCCTTGGAAGCTAATAGGGGCAGTTTCGGAATTTCTGGGAAAATCACCGGTAAAAACGTCTAAAATTAAAATATGGGCTTATGGAAGTGTTTTGCTTAGCTTAATGAGGTTAGGGTTAAATTTTGAGTCCAAAATAATTTAAGATGAGGCCCAAAACACAAGGCCTAATAAGAGCTAAAACCAGGGCCGTTAGTCAAAAAAATTAGTAAGAATAGAAATAAAAGAAAGGAGGCTTAGTTAAAATCCATATCCATAAAATATTGAGCCCATTAGGTCCAGTAGCATTAATGAAATGAGAAGATAAAGAAATAAGTAATGAATTACAAGAAAATAAATAAATTATGTATTAATTTTAGAAATAAACAAAAGAAGGATAATAAGGCAACTAATATAAGCCTTAAATCCGATAAAATTTGAACATAGTCAAAATGATATTTGTAAGGAAATGAGTTGGCATAACAAAAGAGAATGAATGAAATCATTTCTTTAGAATGAATTGCTTTTGCAAATTTATGAAATTACATGTTTGTATTTTATTCTTATTTAAGCATTTGTAAGTTTCTGACACACATATACTTGTTAATGTGTCATATTTCACTACATGATACATAATTATCTCGTGGGTATGGAAAGTACTGAAAGACTAGAGAGAACCTATATAAGAAGTGGCATTGAGATCGGGTGACGGTACTGTTCACAATGAGAAACGTCCAAACCACCACTAATGGAAATAGATTGTGGTTTCTCTAGGCAATCGTACAAGGCTTGCCTAACTGGGTCCTGGTGTGTGATGCACAAGACAGTCCCAAAGAGAGGAGGGACGCACAACCTTGACTCTAGTGGGTAAACAGCACGCAGTAGGGACCCCTCTACCGAACTGGAAAAAGAAAGAGAGGGATGACCGAGAAACGGGATGCATCATTTTTGCATTGCATCAAGCATACTTTGAAATGTTATTTATTGTTATCAGGTCTTTATTTTCTGTATCCTTGATTACTGTATTCTTTTTCTGCTTATATGTTTAATGTCATGTCTTCTTCCCCACTTTACTAAGTTAGTAGGACTCGCCTTGTTTTATGTTTCCTATTTTTTGATTTGGTCTTGAAGATCTGAGCATGGGTCTAAAGATCCGAGCATGGGTGAGTAGATTATAGATCTTGATCCTTACATACTGATCCTGAAGATCCGAGCATGGGTCTCGGATACTTTCAAGATATTGGTGGAGCACGAGCCCCACTAGTACCTCAAGGATCCTCCATTACCCCGCTCCACTGGCCTCACCGGAAAAGGGTAATCGTGTCTCACCTGAGACCGGAGTTATAGATCTTACCTTCGATACTGATGCAGAAGACTGGTAGACACAGTTTAGATGCAATGTCTTTTGTTTATCTTGCGATGTATATTCAGTCCTTTAGAAACACCGTTGTATTGGCATGACAAGCTATAGAAAGCACTCACTTTTATACTTACTTAGGCCCTTTTGAAGTCCTCATAAAGGACGTGTTTTGAAAACCATGTTTAGTAATGAAAACTTATATTTACTGTTTCGAGTTTCTTTCTGTTCTTATTTCTTATAACTCATTTTTACATTATTGCGCTTCCATTTATTTTAAATTACTAAAATTTTGCAAAACATTTAACACAAGTTGATTTACAGTCAAATGAAACTTTCGCTAAACTTTTCAAGGCCGAACAATTGGTACTTAATAGGAATAGTTCGTGTTGTAACCCCCTCCTGTATGCATATTATCTATATAAGTGAGCTTGGGGGGTAAGTACAGGCACGGGGCGTGAAAGAGTCACTTTGTTCTAAAATTAGTTTGTTGTCTCAGGTGACATTACGATGGTATGGATCGAATACCTCTACTGCAAATGCATACTTTGAAGAGCGTGCTAGAGTCCATAAGTATTTAGTCACATTTTGTGATAGTGGCGACCTTTTATTGGAGGATATGGCACGTCGAATGAAGAAGAAATTTGACAAGTATTGGAGGGACGTGACTAAGCTGAATAGGCTTCTTTTTGTGGCTACAGTGCTTGATCCTAGGTTTAAATTGTTTACACTTGAATTTTAGTTTAAACGATTTCTTGGGGCGGAAAAGAGTGTTGAGATGACGAACGTGTTGAAAGCTACCATTGACCGTTTATATTTGGAGCATGTGTTAACTCTGAGCTTGGTGGTGTTGGGGCGTCCACATATAATCCTAACTATGTAGACCTCAATCAGCGTCGTGGTACTGATGATACGTGGTTGTGGGAAGACATTGATCATGAAAGGGCGACTCAAAGTGTATTGGATCATAAGTCCAAAGTGGACAGATATTTGCTGGAGCAGGAAGAAGCAAGAATACTCTGTTTGACATCTGAAAGTGGTAGAAGGTGAACTTGACTAAGTTTCCAATCCTCTCTTGTATTGTTAGAGATGTTTGGTGATCCCCATTACCATCGTACCATCAGAGCCTGTTTTCAGTACTTTAGGTCGAGTATTGGACGTTTTTCATAGTTCTTTAGCTCCAAAAACTGTTGAGAGCCTTATATGTGCTCAAAATTTGTTGCGATTAGCATAAAAAATGGATGGGGTGATGATGAATTAAATGTCACTGAGGATCCAACTTTGGAATTTGTTGTTTAATGACTAATACTTATATCTCTTAAATTATGTAAGAATTTAATATTTTTTATGTACTTTTTAGAGGTTGATGTTAAATAGATGGGTTATGTTTGAATATGTAACTTGGAGTTGGACTTTATGTTTGAATATGTGATATGATATTATGTTAAAATTTTGGACAGCTTATTATATTTGCTATGTGTATGATATTATGTTGGAAATTTGAATAGGTTATGATATTTGATATGATTCTTGATTATGATATTATGTTAGAAATTTGAACATGTTATGATATTTGATATGATTATTGATTATGATATTTTTTTTTCTTGTTGCTTATATTTGAATGTGAATAAGAGGATATTATGGGATATTTGAGTGATTATGTTAGTATATTATGTTGTTTATATGTGGCCATGAAATTCTATATGATCATATTCTAATATAATTATAGAGGACAATGTTATAATGGCCTACATTTTTATTTTATAGTCTACCACTTACTCCATAGAGAGAAAAAAGGGGGGCTCTTTTTTACAGCTTAAAAAATGTGTACTTAAATGGCCAAATGGGAGCTCATAGAAATCATATAAAATCATTGTGAAATGCTTCAAAACAGCCAAAAAAATCTCTAAAAATGGTCTAGAAAGGCCCAATAAAACAGCCCAAAAAAGCTTTAAAAATGTCCAAAAAGGCACAACAAAATAGTCCCTTAAGTGGTCCAAAAAAGCCCAACCAAAACAGCCCAAAACATGGAAAAAAAATGAAAAGAAAAAAAAACCCAATTCGACCTGCCCAACGGTTACATGACTTTAATGGTTACCGTGTAATCGTTAACGATAATACCTACACCAACAAGATCGGTTATTGTGCCTTGTCGATGGCAATGTCAAATACATGATACCGCCAAACACGGTGACTGTGACGTTTTTCTCTAAATCGTCCCCATCACCACCATTAATCAGCCCTACACCCAATGGTGAGAAAAGGTTGTATGAGTATAAAGAGATAAATATAAAGTTTGTCCCTATGGTTTGTGTGAAAATCAAATAAGGATTGCAGAAGGACTGAAATCTTAATGGATTTTAAACCTAATGGGATAATTTGATGGATTTTAAAATTAAGGGACTTATTTGAATTTCGTGTAAACTATAAGAACTGATTTTGTATTTATTCTAAGTATAAAAGGAGGCAAAAGGAGCTCATTAAATAAGACGTGAACATTTGAATTGAAATCGTCCTCTCAAAGTCAAGTTTGTTCTCTTTCATCTTGAAGATTATCCTTCTTAGGTTGGTTTGAGCTTTTAAAGGAAAATCCTTTCAACTACTAGTGTATTTTAGCATATTCGGCTACTGTAGAGCCATTCATTGTGAACTTTAAGTCTCTATCTCTTGTGAGGGTTCTCAAGTACCAAAAAGCATGAGGTTTGTGAGCGTTGGGTTAATATTTGTAACTAATCATGAGGTAATGGGAAACCTTGGTAAGGATAGCCTTGTTTTGGGTTGTGAGTGTGGAGGCCACAAAAATATTTAAGTTATGAGTGTTGAGCCTAAAAAAACACTTATAAAGCTTCTCAAGCAATCATAAACTAAAGGTACTATTTGCAAATAGTGAAGAAATCCAAGAGAAGATTCTTGTTGATGGCCGTAAGCTTGGATTTAAGTCGGACCATCTAAAATCTCGGTGTCGTATCTCTCAACCTTATCTTCTTTATATTTGAGTTATTTATTTGTTCTAAGGTTGATTTAAAACCGATATCTCACTTTGAGCGTTTGTGCGATTAAAATACATATCTTTGTAGTCTAACTTACTTTTGATCACATGTCTTTTATAATGGGTTCTCTTTTGAATCTCTAAAAAGTGGTTAAATCATTTTACTTGATAATATTTATTGTAAAGCTTTCTACTTTGTGTTATAACTTGAATATCTTTTAAAGTACCATTTTATTGGGTTTTATTGTGATATAATTGAGAGTATAAAACTCAATTAATCTTTTGTGGGTTGTCCATAGGAATTTAGCTATAATTTTGAGAGATAGATAGAACATATTTATCTTATTGTCTAACCCCCAAAATTTTACATGGGTAATTTTAATAGTATATGGTCTACATGTTGTGTTTATATTTGTCTTGTAGAATCCACATGTTTTGTTTATCTCATGTAAAATTCGAATGAAATTGACGAGATTCTAGTCTTCTCTCGCTACTAAAGATTCTTAAGGTTTTCCAATATATGATTCTCTTACATTTTCAATGCATTAAAGGGCCAAAAAGCAAAAACAAAAAAAAAAGCCATGATTCTTTTACTTTTGCCCACCTATTCAAGAGTAGAACAAAGAAAAAACAAGACATCAAAAAAGATACTATTAACGTTATAGTAGGAGAATTTCTTAAAAAAAATTTCATCCCCTTTTCAAGAGAGAGGCTCTGTCTTCTCTCTGGAATATCTCTCACCCAACTATCTCCTCCCCAATCCACCCTCTCTGGCAACCGCCTCCCTCTCCTCCATTGATCTACTCTATGGTGGCTGAAAGTTTCAATATATCCCACATTCTGGTCATATTTTGGGGCTTTGTGATAGAATTAGAACTGAGATTTAGGCGGTTCTTCACCTTCTTCTAAGATAGTCGTTGACTTGCCGGCCTTAGAGCCTCAAGTGCTCGTCTTTTTCGCTTTGATTCTGTCATGGATATAAACTGATTTTTTTTAGACTTCCCAAGTAAATAGCCCAAGATTTTATGTCAACGTTTAGCAGGCACTCCTCCTATCCACTTTCCTCTCCCGGCCTAGCCTCCTGTGGCCGAGATCTGTGCTTTTTCCCCTCTCTTTTCTGGCGGTTTTTGTTGGGTGATGTTGACATGTTGGGTGGTCTACCGTGGGCACGCTCTCTGGGAACATCTCCCTCAGCCTCCGGCACTCATTTCCGTCCCCATCCGGAGCTGATCTGACAACACATACTCTCACACGCCAGTTGCTGCCTCCTTCATTTCGGGACGCTTTTGGTGGTTTTCGGAGGACACGCCTCCCACAACGAGTTTCACCATCCCCTGGCATCCGTTTCTACTCCTATCTGGCGTGTCCTGGCATCTGCATGTAACCCACGTGTTGCAGCTTTTGTGGCAACTCCGAAATGTTTCGCCGCGTGTTCTTGGTTTTTTATTTTCCTCTCTGTTTATGTATTTCATTTTCTGATTTGTTTGGTCTGGGCCTGTGTGCCTCTTAATGCTGGAAGGTTATGCTCGCAAGGACGCCGCCTCTCACGAAGGTCAGGTATGCCCACCAGAGCCTCTGCTGTATTTTAATCCCCCTTGATGAAATACAGATTTCCCCGTATTTGCCAAAAAAAATTTACAAATAACACACTGGTTTTTAACGCCTTTTTAAAGATGAATTTAAAAAAGCTCACTAGGTTTGTCATTTTGGTACCGAAACCCACTCAACCCAACACTGTTAGACTTGTTAAACCGAAAATTCATCTCACTCAATCGCAATGTGACACGTGTCATTAAAATAAATAAAATTTAATCTATAATTAATAAAAATTAATTTAATTAAAAAAAAAAAGATCGGGTCAGGTTCACCTCTGGGCGGCCAGCGGAGGGGAAATTTGATAAAGAGAAAGTGCCATTGAGCATTAATGTTGCAACTTGTCAGAGGCAGCTGAGGAAGCTCAAGTTCTCTCAACTAATTGAAGCGACCAATGGCTTCTCAGCAGCAAGCCTTATTGGGTGTGGAGGGTCGGAGAAGTGTTGAAAGCCACGTTGAAAGATGGGTCAAGTCTTGCAATCAAGAAGCTCATACGGCTGAATTGCCAGGGTGACCATGAATTCATGGCTGAGATGGAAACTTTGGGGAAGATAAAGCATAATAATCTCGTACCTCTGTTGGGTTACTGTAAAATTGGAGAGGAGAGGCTCCTGGTGTATGAATTCATGGAGTATGGAAGCCTTGAAGAAATGCTCCATGGGATAATAAAGACATGGAAACGAAAGATTTTGACATGGGAGGAAAGAAAAAAGATTGCGAGAGGTGCAGCTAAAGGACTGTTTCCTACATCACAATTGCATCCCCCACATTATTCACCTTGACATGAAGTCAAGCAATGTACTTGACCACGAAATGGATGTCGGGGTCTATGATTTCGGCATGGCAAGGCTCATCAGTGTAGGGGCACCGCCCAGGGTGGAGGAGGGATTCTCCTCATTCCGCTACTCCCCCGGGCGGCTAGAGGTGGAGGGGATTCTCCCCCTCCATCGTTGAAGGATCGGGGTCCTTTATTCTTTTTTTTTATATAAAAAATACATATATTAAATTAATTTTTAATTTTTAAAAAATATTTTTAATTTTATTTATTTCAATGACACGTGTCACCTTGCGATTGGACATGATGAATTTTCGTTAAACAAGTCTAACAGCCTTGGGTTGAGTGAGTTTCGGTATCAAAATAACAAAGTAAGTGAGCTTTTTAAAATTTTTTAAAAAAGCTATAAAACTTAGTATGTTATTTGTAAATTTTCAAAAAAAAAATATTGAAGTCACAAACTTAGGGGCCAATTCTTTTTTTTCCCACACGTATGTACTTTTTTTAAGCAAAAAATTCGCAAAAAGTTTTAAATTTTTCCTAAATATTTCTTCCCCGTTTCGAAGTGCACAACCCCTTGGGGCCTTGGCTCTTTCTTAAGAGCACAAGGGAAGCTCTTTGGAGTCCAGTATTCTGGTACAGTCAAGTGCACAAGCAGATCTCGTAGGACATTTTCCGATCAGTAAACAAGAGAAGGTGTCGTATGTTTGTCTCGGAGTTTGACAATTGCAAGGAATTTCTGTCTGTAGGACCTTGGCTGCAATTCAAAAGGTTGCCATAGCTGTACTCAAATCGTAGTCTTTGTTTGATTCATCCAAGTATAACCGTACACATATTTCAACTGGATTTTCTGATAGCTTTTCTGCATTCAATGTGATCACGGAGCAGAATGGTTTACAGTTGCTCAAGATGTTTTGGTTGGTGAATTACATGAGAGCTAGTTAGAACTGGTCAAGGACAGCTTGGGTTGATTTGTGACAGGTATGACTTCCGAAACCGGATTGCAGTCTGCATCTTCTTCTTCTGGTTGGTCTTGCCTCTCTTTGCTTTTACCCCATAGTAGAACATACATGCCCATTATAACCAGGATAGATCCCAGAATACTGTTCATTGCCAACTATGAAGGATGTTAAGGACAGTTGTATGATCTGATAAGCAAGGGATTTAGGGAAAAGTGTACAAAGATAACAACCTTCCAAGGTAAATTTGTTCATGGAAGACAGAGAAATTCAACATGGCTACAAATATCTGTATGGAGGGGCTGAATGCTGACGTGAAGAGTGGACCTCTCTGTTTGACACACCAGGCCATCGCCACATAGCCCAGGCCTGATCCCACAATTCCCTGTTTCCAACAATGAAAACAGGGCTTAGAGTGTATCCAACCTGTGGGTCATAAACTAAATTTCTCCACTTTTTCTTTAGGCAAGAGATAAGAATATTTTCTACAATGTTAAAAGAAAGTTTAATCTCAGTTATTTGCAGTGCAACATTTGGAGCTTAAAAAGAGTGTGCTTACAGAAAACATGACACTTAATATCTCCAACCTCCCTTTCAAAACCCACACAGAAAGGTTTCTCTCCACGATCAAAGACAAGATGCCTGATTGCACGGCACCAAAGAAGCTCAAAATTGCGGTGCTAGAGTACTGAAAAGGATAATTTTTGCCAATCCTTGCTTGTATAAGGAACCACGAGGACCAAGCGACGCAGCCTGCAGCCAAAAGTATCGAACCAACTGCCCACCTCTCTGTCTTAGACGAAATTAGCGTAGTGGCATGGTTTGTTATATGAGTTATGACTCGTGAATGTTGGTTGACAAGTGGCTTTCCCTTGTAAAGTGTTAATACCAAAGCACCAGCAGTGCAAACCAGAGCACCTAACACCTTAGCCTTTCCGCACTTCCTTTTTAGGTCCACTTTCTCTAGACTGCAAGTGTCAAAATCATGACAGTGACAACTATTCTTTCATTAGTGGATAGCAAAGTAATGTGATGATTTCTCCTTACTTACCCAAATGGGAGTGCCAATAGAAATGTGTTTACCGGCACCATATTGATAAAAGCACACGAGTATGTAGAAGAAGTGTATTGAAGCCCAAGGAGGAACAAATATTGCGTGAGTGATATCCTGGAAAAAAATTAGTACTATGACTGAGGACCTCAATTAGTGCTTGTTCTGGTAGGAATTTCAGTGGACAACCAGCGGAAGCGTTCCCTATCAATGTGTAGGGTGTCAAAAAAACTTACCCGACCAGAGCACTGAAAAAAAGTTGACAAATGATGCGAGCTGTAAGTTCAGGCCTGCTTTTCCTGTAAGCAAACTAACTATTTTAGTTCCTTTATTCAACTGGCCCAAAAAGAGCACGAGTGTCACCACTGAGCTCAACGAAATTATCAAAAGTGAAGAAATAAATGTTAGCTGCTAATCACAATCTTAGGCGAAAAATCAAGAAGCTTATGACGAACAAAAATAAGGAACAAAAAGGAAAAGTTAAGAAGGTAGACCTCTCCCAGAAGTAGGCAATGGGTGCCAAGAAACCTGCAGAAATTGCCTGTCGGTATGTGACAAGAATGAATTGGTTCATTCCTTCATCAAGAACCTTCTTAAGAAGTACATTCACTATAGCGAAAGCCAGACTAGCGGCTACCATGATAACAACAGCCTTCCGTTCCCCAAAGATATTCATCTTAACAAGCTGCATACCCTCTCTCTCTCTCTCTCTCTCTCTCTCTCTCTCTCTCTCCTTAGTTTTCTTCCTCTTGGAAACACATTGCATAGACTTATTTTTGTTCCTCTCTATATATAGGTGGAAACCATGCACCCCTCCAAAATGGGAATGGACATGAATAATATTCTGCATCAAATCAACTCTTTTCGGAAATCATGTCTGCGCTGTTCCTCTAAATTTCCATTGCTCTTTCGTTGGAACTTCTCCATAGTGAAGATTACAGCATTAGTTGCTAGTCTCATATGAATGCGTCATCATTACATGTCCAGAGATTCATCATTTGTCCTGGCTGCTTCATTTAAATATTAACCATGATTGAGAAAGGATCTTTATGCCCCTCAAAGCTTCTCTCTCGGCTGCTATATTGTAACTAAAAGCAGTAAGAATCATTAGAAAATGGTGACAGATATGACTAAGCATTCCTGTCTTCCTCTTGGAATCTGATGCTTCAGAGAAAGAGCTTGACCATCTCTGGACTATTCATTACTGTTATCCAATCTAGAAACGCTAATAGCCCACATAAAGCTAATGGCATGGATGCTTGCTGACTGTAAGTCCTATTGCAAAAGAGATTTTGTTTATTCGTAATGCTCTTGATCTTTATTTGAACAACCACATTTTTGAAATTGTGTGCTTTCTATGCCATGCGTGTGAATGCAGTTAAAGTCTATCAAGATGCTTATTTTTTTTATTGAAATTATATGAGGGAAAAGCTAAGCTAAAAAAAACTTTTTTCCACCGTCCCCAGTGCACTGATTGGACTTCTTTCTATGCAGTTTGTATCGAGTGGAGCAATTCACTACATTAAATTCCTCCTCAAATCATAAAAGATGTTGACTGGCTTTGCTGTAAAGGGTGCTGGAGATTGGAGGGAGCATATAAGAATTTAAAGGGTTAATTACTATTGATATTCTTGTAGATTCATGGCATTTTATACTTTATATCTGGATATATTAATTTTAAAACATTGCACCCATATAGTTTGGACGTTTTAAGTTTTGTACCTAACCGTCAAATTTTTTATGATTTTGGATGAAATAAAGGAGGACAAAATGAAAAAAAATGGCATGAAACAGTCAAAATCAAAGGAAATTTGACGATGGGGTACAAAACGTAAAACGTCCAAACCATATAGGTGTAATGTCTTAAAATTGATATATCGAGATATAAAGTGTAAATGTCACAAACCATTAGATGTAAAATATAATTATCCCTAGCTTAAATCAATTTCAAGCCTGGAGTTTTACGTTCCACGCATTTGGGTGGTGGGTAGAATCTGCAACCTGTTTATAGTTATTCCTATAAATGAAGGAAAAGTGTTATAGTGGTTAATATAGGGTCATTGGCTATAGACTCGTGCACCTATAATATCTGCACGCCCTGCCCTTAGAGTGAAGATGCACTAATTGTGTCGGAGGAATTGAAGAGTGCGGTGAGCCCGATACGTTATAGAATATTTATTCGAGAGTGCTGTAAATCGTATTGAATGGAGGATGCGACCCAGAATTGTACTGAGATGCAGTATGATGTATTCGCCCAGACACTACTGTGTATAATTCACTCATAGACGGGATGTTTAAGGCGACTTAGGCGGGGAATTGTCGTGGAAGCCTGTCTACTGTTTGAGAAAATGGTTCAATATGGGGCCGTAGAAAATGGGTGGTGGGCCTGAGGCTGGACGCTATCTTCTGTGATTTGAAGAAGAAACGTCAGTTTGTGATGGTGTTACTTATAGCATTGTTTTGTGGGAACTTTTGTGAAGTACAGACTGGTGGAAGAAACGGAAGTGCAGAGGGCTATAGGTCATTGGCTATAGACTCGTTCACCTATAATATCTGCACCGGCGGAGGCAGGGGGGCGAACTGGGGCCACTGCCCCGGTTCGCTCCCTAAAACAACAAATTTTTACACCTAAATTTTTTTTTATTTTTTTTTTCAACTAAATTATTTTTTTACCATTTTTTTGCCCCCATTAATCAGCTTCCTGCCTCCGCTTATGAATATCTGCACGCCCTGCCCTAGGTTGGGAGTGAAAGATGCACTAATTGTGTCGGAGGAATTGAAGAGTGCGGTGAGCCCGATACGTCATATAATATTTATTCGAGAGTGCTGTAAATTGTATTGAATGGAGGATGCAACCCAGAATTGTACTGAGATGGAGTATGATGGATTCGCCCGGACACTGCAGTGTATAATTCACTCATAGACCGGATGATTAAGGCGACTTAGGCGGGGAAATTGGGAATTGTCGTGGAAGCCTGTCTACTGTATGAGAAAATGGTTCAATAGGGGGCGTAGAAATGGGTGGTGGGCCTGAGGCTGGACGCTATCTTCTGTGATTTGAAGAAGAAACGTCAGTTTGTGATGGTGTTACTTATAGCATTGTTTTGTGGGAACTTTTGTGAAGTACAGAATGGTTGAAGAAACGGAAGTGCAGAGGGTTTTGACGAAGCCTTGGGTGTCGTTAATCAAATGGGTGCGAAGGTTTGCTCAAGCAGACACGGGGACATTAAATTAATAATTCAAGGGCTAGGGAAGCAACCATGCAGGGAATCTTCACATAGTTATGTAAAAAAAACTGGACAGATTTGAGGAAGTGAACAAGCACTTTGGAAAAAAAAAAGTGAACAATCTTTCTGTCAGCATAGGGATGAAAAAAAACCCATAATTTAGAATTTCGAAGACAGTTGGACTTCCAATTTTTTAAACATATCCAAGTAGTTTCTTTCTTTAGCCTTACTTTCACTCTTCTCTTCATCAACTTTTTCTTATTTTTCTATTCTAAGGCGATATTCTTCTTTCTTTATAGCTAATTTCTCAATTATTGATAAAACTTATTTTACTTTCACTCTTCTCTTCACAAATTTTTCCTTTTTTTGTTTGTTCTGAAGTCATATCCATCCTTCTTTTTAACTAATTTCTTACAAAATATCACGTTACACTTCAAAGTCTTAGGCATGTAGCCTTCTTCTGTTGGAATTTGGGATTATCACACCATAACATTGGTGTCCATATTCGAACATACACCTTGGATGGTGATGTACTTCCATGGAGGGGTCGACTAAGTGACGCGTCAGTTCGAAGTGAGGTGACTTTTCGTAAGGTCACAATGCTTCGCGAAGTGTTGCAAAGGAAACTATAAATAGGTGTTGAATGATTCATTTCATTTAATCCAATGTTCGTCATTCCTTGACAACTTATTGTCGATTTACCTCCTGGATTTCTTACCCTAACGACAGCATCCAGAATTGATCATTCTATGTAACAGTTTGATGAGCGATCCTTTAAAATCCAACATCTTCTACCTCTCAGGCTCGCACTAAGTGATATTATTCTATCCTTTCAATTTCTAAATTTTATTCTTTAGTTCTATACTTTTATTTAAAATTTATTTATTGTTTATTTGTTGTAGTTGTCAATATTTTTTTTGAAAAAAAAAATGATAATTTTAGATTAAATTGAGTAATGTATAATTTTATTTTAAGTTATTGTTTGTGGTCACTATATCATTGTTGTGTCTAGGATAATTTTGAGATATCCAACGTCTAATAAAAAAGACAACTCTAGATATAAAAAGCTAAAAAAAACTGAAAAATTAATTCAATCTAAAAGGAGTTTTTTAATACAAAATTTTGATAAATAATTTTACATATCAAAAAAATAAGAAAAGTATTTTTTAACTAAAATTGATTGATATTAAATATTTTAATATAATAGTTTATAATTTATTACAAAAGCCATCTTTGTATCATTTCTGCTATGGCCAATTATCTTATAGACAGCTCTCATTTGTGAGGACTTCAATACTCTCATCTACGTGCATAGCGAGGCGGCCATACCATTGAAGGACACATGTATATTTTAAAGACGACACTGACAAGTCAAGGTACCAAAAGGAATCAATACGATGCTAACAAAAATATTCCCTCGTCACTCGTATTGGACACAATGTTTGTTGCTCGTGGTGCCATTTTGTCTTGCATTTTATTTAAAGTTGTCATAATCATTCTCGATGGCTAGAATCGGGCCACAGAGGACATTTTTCTATTCCAAAAGAAAATGATATAATCATTTAAGAACAAAGGAATCGTTGTCTTTTATTCAAGCTTTATACTTCTCAAATAGCATTAAGAGATATAATAACCATAAAGGAACTGCAGCAATATTATTCAAATTAGGATGACTATAAAATAGACCCATAAAACCGATCCTAACAAAAGCTTTATACTCCTCAAATGATTGTTCAGAGTTTTTCTTTGGTTTGGCAACGTCTAATTCGGGATCCATTATTGAAGTCATTTTAGAGATGACGGTGAGTAGGTTATTATGGAATTTTGTTAAGGTTTCACGTCAAGCTAATTCTAATGCGAATTACTTGGCAAAGTGGACTGGGATAGGTTGTTTTTCAGATTTATGCTACCATTTTCAAGCATAATAGGAAGTATAATCCATATAACCAAGAAGCTGGGTGGTTGATAGAAGTAGATTCAACACATCTTATGCTACCATTTTCAAGCATAATAGGAAGCAGATTTCCATAACATTCGCATTGTCAAAATCTATATAATAACATGCCTTAGAATCCCATGAAACGGAATTTCAGACCAAGGCTTTTATAGGCGCCTAAAGACTTCTTATAAATTCTCAACTCTTTGGGTACTGGCCAAGGCAACATAACAGCAAAAGGATTGCTAATTTCTATTCAGGAGATGTATTGCCGTGATTTGACAATGCCAAGGTGAACAAAATTAAAACAAGTAAAGAAAAACTAGAAAAAAAAAAGTTGATTCTTTGGGATGTTCTTCGCTCTGCAATATTTGCCTCGTTTATCTGCAACAGATTCCCTGGCTTACCTTTAATATGTGATGAAGTAAAGACAATAAATATCAAATGACTAAAGATCTTATATATTTCTCTAGTACGCAATTAGCACTAAAACAATTTCGAGATTTTCGGACGAAAATATCCGTCCCAAAATGTCCATTTCTAGAACGCAATTAATGTTGGGAAAAGCGTCACGAAAATTCAAAGAAAGGAACACCAGATTTACGTGGTTCGGCCCCAATCCGGCCTACGTCCACCCCAGATCAATTTTATTAAGAAAGCCTAAGAAAATTACTCTGTCCGCCCCAATACAATAGTCACACCACACTCTTTCTCTTCCTATCTCTCTGCCCAATGCACACGCTCTCACGTGCTCACGTGCCTCTTCTCCTATAACATAAGCTTCTTATTTATAGGGAAAAATACAAAGAGAAAACCTTAAGAGAATCCTAGATAAACTAGAAGTATGGAGCAAGTAGACTTCCACTATAAGTCTACTTCTATTCCAAGTCTATCTCTTATGGGTGTGGACCCCAACAAATCATCCCCCCCTCCATAACCATAAGAGAAGAATTTGTTCCTGACATCTTTCGGTTGAGTGCTTCCCGGGTTTCCATCAGTAGAAATTTCCTGCAACTCGGTGTCTATTGCTCCCTTTGCTCACCACCCCTTGCAACCTTATTCTACTGGCACTCCAACCTCGTCTTTTTCACCAGACGACCACACTCTCATCCGAGTGTCCTGCACCGCCGCATAGGGTGCCCGCATCCCCTGCTTGTACAGTCGGACCCATGAAGAACAGTAGCTCCCCCTGCTCTTGCATCTCCTTCAGCTGGTACCAAGCACCTTCGTGTGCTACAAGAAGCCGGAATCATCAGTCACCACCGAGGCTTGTGATGAATTCCTTTTCTCTGCTTTGTACTTTGGACAGTTTCGCTTGATATGTCCCTCTTGGTCACAATAGAAGCAGATAATCTTGCGACCTCTTCCTCTGGATTTATCCCGGCCTCCTGTATTCCAGCTGCTTCTTCTGCCTCTTTCTGTGATGAGAGCTTGTGATCCACTGTAGTCATAAGTCCCCATCTCCTTCCTTCGTGCCTCTTCAATAAATAGAGCGTATTTGACCAACTCCATGGTCAATTTCCCATTCGGTGCTGAATTTCCAAGAGAAACAACAAGAGTCTCCCAACTATCCGGCAAGGAACTCAGAAGCAGTAAAGTTTGAACCTCATTTTCGAAAGTCATTTTGACACTGTTCAATTGATTTATCAAGTTTTGGAACTCACTAGTATGTTCCGCCACCGACTTCTCGTCTAGCAGCTTCATATTCACTAGCCTCCTCATTAGCAGCGCTTTATTCCACGAAGTCTTTGACTGGTACATTGTCTCCAACTTCTCCCATAATTCAAAAGCGCTCGTCACTTTGGCTACGTGATGGAATACCTCTGGCCCAATCCACTGTCGAATCAACCCTATAGGCTTCCGGTTGATCTTATTCCACTTTGCCTCGTCAATCCCCTCTGGTTTCTTTCCCTCGTTCTCCAATGGATCATACATATCCTTTGCATAAAGGATATCCTCCATCCGACCTTGGTAACCGGTTTGACCTGCTCGAAAACCGGCCTAAAAGCCCCTGAACCGGCCAAAAAACCACACTGAACAAACAAAAAACCGGAATATTCCCCCGGAATATTCTTTGATGACGTGGCAAAGCTGACGTGGCACGCCGACCCTGATCCCCTGCTGACGTGGCAGATGATGTGGCACTGCTACGCAAAACTCCTGGGACCCACTGCTGACGTGGCGATGACGTGGATGCTGACGTCACAGGACACGTGGCAGTCTCCTGTCGCTGGCGCGTGGAGAGAGTGAAGCCCACTCGCCCTGGCTCTGCTCGGCGCGTGCGAGCGTGTGTGACGCGTGGCCGCGCCTTTTCTTCTTCCTGCAGCGCGTGGAGGCGCGTCCCTGCGATTCTGACGACGCGGTTTCGACCAATGGCTTCGTCTCGATCTCTTCTGCAGGCTGGTGCTCTCCAATCTCAGATCGGACCACTTTGAAGTTTCGGACCTTCTCCGCTTCTCCCCGAAAAACCACTCCGGCTCCTCGAACCAGGCTCTGATACCACTTGTTGGGAAAAGCGTCACGAAAATTCAAAGAAAGGAACACCAGATTTACGTGGTTCGGCCCCAATCCGGCCTACGTCCACCCCAGAGCAATTTTATTAAGAAAGCCTAAGAAAATTACTCTGCCCGCCCCAATACAATAGTCACACCACCCTCTTTCTCTTCCTCTCTCTCTGCCCAATGCACACGCTCTCACGTGCTCACGTGTCTCTTCTCCTATAACATAAGCCTCTTATTTATAAGGAAAAATACAAAGAGAAAACCTTAAGAGAATCCTAGATAAACTAGAAGTAGGGAGCAAGTAGACTTCCACTATAAGTCTACTTCTATTCCAAGTCTATCTCTTATGGGTGTGGACCCCAACAATTAAATTCATCCCAAAAATTTCAAGACCTTTTGGAATGGATTTGTCCGTCTCTTAAGCCCTTACAAATCGTCCTAATTTTGAAAGTAAAATCTGTCTCGCAAGTGCATTAGAACAGTAACACACTATAAGAAAACATCGCTTCTGCCATGCGACAGAACGCGATCTCAGCTTCCCGTCACTAGAGGATGAGCTTCCTCCACGGCTGACTAGCTATCCGTAGACGTTAAATTAAAATAACTCATTCGCTTTTAAACGCGGGGTTTTGTGGGCTGCAAAGTCTCTAGCGACGCATCTCCGAATAACAGAGACGGGGTGGGTGGTCGTGAACCCCTGTTAACCCGGTCACCCGTAGCGTCAGTTTGGGTTCGTCAAGACAAATGAAGAATCGATGCAATGTCGTCGTCGCCAATGGGTTTATGGCGAGTTATTAAGGCCGGAGATCTCATCTACGTTGGCAAAGGTCCATTCTTTGACCTCGGTTATCTTGCTCGTTGAGGAAGCCCAACGACAGGGGGAGTCACAGCTCAGCTCGAAGGCAATATTCCCACAATTAACAGATACCTTGTTTCATCCATGAATCTGGTTATAGGCTAAGGGGCCAGGAATTTTGATTAAATTTCCCCCCATTTGCAGTTAGGCGTGAGGTATCTGTTATGATTTTGGGAGAAATTCCTCGTTTGTGGTATGCGATCTGTCCCCCGAAATTCCCCATTGCTGATTTGTTATTTTTGGGGTATATGTTGGATAGCTTTTGTCAATTTTTATTTGTATTGATTTCTCAATTTTTGGTTCTGATTGGCACAACGGATTACGTTTGCGAACATTCAAGAGTGAGATTTACAACCCCCCAATAGAAAATGAAAACAAAAGAAAATCTGATAGTTTCATGATAAAGTATTCATTGCTGTTAACTCTCTTTGTTTGAGTTTCGGATAATTTCTACAATGTGTTGAAGGATGACCACAACTGTTTTAAGCCATTTTAGTGTCTTACTCACAATGAGTTCAGCTTTCATGGGGGCTACTGTTTAAGGATGTATTTTTGTAACTACAATCAAGCTAAGAGATGCTAAGTGGAGAGTTGGGGGTTGTAAGGGATGAAAAACAGAAGAGTATAATAAATTATCCGTTGATTCCTTGCTTTCGATGAAAACAATTTGTTGTTAAGGTGATCATGTTGGTTAGATGATTTACATACGCAAGGTATTTAGTTGGAGTCCTTTAGAATTGAGCTCATTTGAACGCCTAGTCACCATAATAAAAAAATTTAACTCTTGGTCTGTATGAAAATTGTTCTTTTTGACTCTCAAATAGTTGGGTACTTTGGATTTGAGCTTATCTGACCATCTGGTCAATGTAACAAGAACATTTATTTCTTGTTCAGTATTTGGAAGTCAACAAAACTTTCAAATTCTCCTTTTTTACCGTAAATATATTTTGTGATTTCAAGGTTCCAAATTCATAAACAAAATGGTACAAAGAAAAACTGTCCAGATAGATTTGATTAGCCATCCACATTGTTTTGAAATAGGAGAGGACATTTCATATGTATGTTTGCATGTTCTTGCTGTGTATGTTCTTTGATAGAGGGAGCAATTGATACCTGCTCCTACTGCCTTTTTGTTTCTTTCGATGTGGCATAAGGACTCGAGTACTTATTTGATTTTGTATGCATCTGGATTGCTTTGGACTGGAGAAACACCGGAAGTTAGAGCACTTGAGGAGAACATGGGAGCATACTTCAATGTGCTGCAAGGTTTCCTTCTGCTTTCCCATGGAAGTAATGTGGGTGCAGGGCATACTCTCTCTTCCAATATACATGCATCTACTGTGGGTGCAGGACATACTCTCTCTTCAGAGGCGGAGCCAGGGGGGTGCCGGTGGGGGCGGCCGCCCCCACTGGCTCCAAAACTCCCTTGATATTTTTTTTATTAAGAATCAAGCCTGCCCCCACTGGCCAGGCCTGCTTCCAAGGCCAGTGGGGGCGGCCGCTCTCCACTCCATTTCTGCGAAACAGAGATATCAAATAATTTCAGTGCACCGCACAAGGGATGATGATCAGCTCTTGTTGCTACCTTTGACGTTGAAACCTTTTCCTGTTGCAGTGTTCTTTTTCTCTTGTTTGTGTTTTAATGGCGGTAAAAAGAGTACTGTAAAGAGTCGAAACCCAGATTGAAGTGAGAACGGCATGGAGGGTGTATGATATTTCATCAGCTGTCTCTCCACCAGGCTCTGACATTTTTTATTCTAACTTCTAACAATTATTCGTCCCTTAAAAAAGTCTAAATTCTGGATTTAGGTGAGGCAACTTGACAAACAGATGAGAAGGGTGGGACGTTGGGTACAAAAATATATAAATTAAGCCCCTAAAAAAGTCTAGTTCCCATATATTCCCCCGCACAAACCACAGGGCCCTTTGGTTTTTCAAAAGAAAGAGAGAGATGATCTCTTTTGCGAAGGGATATTTGATTTGACAGTATTGTTTGTACTGCCTCTGATCTAGGTGGTGTAGATATTAGACTTGTGACCTCTCTCTCGTTTGAGTCGTTTCACCTCTCTTAGGCTTAATTATCCTACTAGCTTTGACGTGGCATTATACGGTACGGGAGCCAGACTCAGGCCTCTTGCTCATTTTTTTCTGTGCTTACTTATGTCACTCGATTGTGAGCCATGGCTCGTAACCACAAAAAAAAAACATAATATATATTTCATTTTGTGGCCAACAATCAGAAATGCTAGCAGCTCTTTTACGCATCATACCCAACTCTGTTTTAAGGATTATAAATTATAAAATGTCATCCAAACTTTTGAATTAAAATTTTAGCTCCGTTTAAAGTCAAGAGGCAGCTATTCTTTAAATATTAAAATACTAAAGAGATATCATGTGAAATGTATCTACTCTATTTCTTTACCAACGAAGAAATTGTTGCCACATGTAGAAGGTTGAATAATTTTAGAAATAAAATATTAGACAAAGTACATGAGTACCTCAAAATTAATTGAGAACCCATACTAATTAATGATAGCATGCTAATATACATTCAGAGGTAAATTTTTGATATTATTGAGAACGAAACAATTTTACAACGTTTTCAGAAGATGAAGGTCCATAGAATCCAATTACCATCTCTCAGTATTAACAAATAGTTCAGTAAGTGTATTTTATTATTTTTAATATTTTAGTTCTTAATTTGTGATATTGTAATTTTAAGATACTTTTTATATTTTGTGAAATTTTTTTTATAATTTTACTTTAAAAATTTGACCCCCCTCATTGTATATGCTAGATACGCCACTGTCTCTCTTCCAATATACATGCATCTACGGTGGGTGCAGGGCATACTCTCTCTTCCAATAGCATCTACTGTGGGTGCAGGGCATACTCTTGCTGGGGAAATTTTGAAAGAATCCTACTACACCACAGAACAATATTTTAATAGCAGCATGTGTCCGCTTGAACTTGCTCTTGATTCTAATTTGCATCTATAGTCTTTCAGTCATAGGTTTTAAGCATTGTGTCGTGTTGCTGGACAGAGGAATAGTTGAGCTGGGTAAACTTTGCTTCCTCAATGACAATGCATTTTTTTTTTCTTCGTCAATGACAATGCATTCAAATGTCTATAGAACTATCACAAACAATTACGTGTGACGTGTGTATTTGAGGAAAAATGATATTTTTGCTGAATTGAACTAATAAACAGTGTTACCCACTTCACTGAACAGGTAGAACAGTAAGAGAGTGAGATAGTAGCATACAAGGAGAAGGGCGACGAATTGTAAGGGCACATGAAAGAGCTGATGGCGCGGTTTGGCTCGTTTGATGACGAGATAGACCAAATTATGGGCTCTTTTGTATTGTCTTTGGCCTGTTGCTCGTGAATTGGTGTCTAGCAGTTAGTTCCTTCTGCCAATTGTGGAATTTGGCTGTACTTAGCCGGTTGTATCCCTGCTGGTTTTCTATGAACTCTTTGTACAATTTTTGCTTTATTATTATACTTACAACTTACCTAAGTGATATGAAGAAGATTAGTGAATGTCATTGCCACTCATTACGCTCACTCTTTGATCACAGGAACCATTTAAATAGGAATTACTTAGAACTAGTCACTGACGTACGTACCAAGTCTCAAAAGTACATTTTGAACATATACAACAAAGTAAAAGCAATTTCAGAAAATTTAGCCATATATTTTTTTATAGCTGCCACAAAATAATTTCAGAAGGACAAGTTGAAAAAAAGGACGGGAGATTAAAATATTGAAAGTAGAAGTTTGTTCTCGACTAAATTAAAAGATGTTTAGCCAAGTTAAAGAAAGAGAGAAATAAATTACAATTATTTTTCTCTAGCGTGTTAGATCAAATATGTTTCATTGTGATTGTTATTAGAGCCGAAAATTTAAAAATGATGTTAACAACAAAAAGGTTAGCCCTTTCAACCATCAGATCATTCACAAAATACGCTACCAGCAAATAATGAATGAATGTCAAAAGATTTAACTAAGCTCATAAGTCCTATTTGAAAACACAAATATGGGCGGGAAGGGTTGGCGCCCATCAATTTTTAGAAGTTCTATTTGCCCAAACGATCCTTCCTCTCGTTTTCTCTCTTGGCAGTTCGTCACCGCCCCTCACTTTCCCATTTGTCATCCTTACTTAGCCATTCTTACAGCGTGAATGTATCCCCGGTCCCTGCCATCACTGTCCGTACTCTCAAGTGCATCTGAGGTGCAGAACTTGACGAAAATCTCTCCCCCAAATACACATGGATTTCGATTCGCATTTCTGCAATTTTAAATTTTTAATCATGTTGTGTAAGAAACCAGAGGTAGAGAACGAGGAAGGTAAGAAAGCATAGAAGAATATTGAATTGATTTCTGTGTTTTCAAACACTAGTTTCGGTGCTAGTTCTCTCTTTTCGGTGCTATTTGTCTAGAGAACTGTTTGTGGAATAAGGATTTACAAATAACCGTAATTTTCGTCTACAGATTAGGAAGCTGAGTTTATTTCCTTGTGAAGAGATATGTCTGTTGGTTTGACTTATGCTGGGAGAGAATTCCTACAGGATATGCTTGCTGGCTTTCCTTAAAAAGGTGTGCTCTTATTTTACAATTCATCTTCATGTTTCATGATTTGTTTACAAAACAAATTTGCTGAATTTGCTCTTGGATTATGCTTGTTTGTGTGTTTATTAAGGGAAAAGCCCAAATTTTTGTTCTTGTTCCTAGACTTCTCGAAGTTTCTATCAAGCTAGTGAAGTGGTTTTTAATGTATCGAGCATAGTTGAGTACATTGTAAGCTCATGGATAACTGAGGTGTCTTGTAAGAGTAATTGGAATGTCTCAAGATAAAAGCTTAGTACGGCGTCTCCTTGTATTTGGTTATGGTATTCCAAAACATTAGATACATCATACATTGAAACAAGAATGTTTTCACCTCTTTTGTTGGGGATGTTACTTACCTTACATCTACTATAGGATGTTTCAGATGACAAACCTGAGAGTTGGTGAGTAACCTAGAAGGGCTTATCATTTGCAATTTGCTGCAAGAAATGGTATAAAATCTAGAAAGGCTTATCATTTGCAATTTGCTGCTTCTATGGTTTGATAGGAACATTGTTCCCGGTTGAAGACAACTTTGTAGAGCATGCCCAGTCAAATAAAAGAATCTTCCAAGTTCTCTGTTAAGCTTTGAAAGATCCTGCCAAAAGAAATTGTCTTATTGTACAAAGTGGTCTGTCTGCTCTAGCATCACAAGGAAGGTAATCATTTCAATGCAAAACATTTTTCTGATTATTGTCCATACTAGAATGGCTGCTAATTACTTCCATGCGGTTATATTCAATTTTTGCTATAGTTTTATGATTTGGAAAGACTGATATAAAAATTTACTGGATTTGATATTTTGTCTTCCTTCATGAGTTCTTGACCTCCAAGTCCACATAGCAGCCAGACTACTTTGGGCTTTAGCTCATTGGTAGACTGGAATATCACAAACCTATGGTAGATATAAAGTAGAAGATATCCTTCATACTTCAATTCTCCAAGATGACTACTGTGAGACCCCGAAAAATCAGTACGTACTCTGTTGAAGGCTTAAGGATTTGGTGATTTGTTTTGAATTAATGGAGGTCATGGTATGATCTAAGTTTAATGAGCATTATGGAATTTCAATGGATGAGGTTTAAATTTTAAGGTAGCCAACTTTAAGTTGCTGAATTTTTATTTCTTTTCAATATCCTTAATTATTTTTGAAGGATTATATTATGGTTGATGTAATGGGCTACTAAGACTTGTATGGTTGGACTTAAGACCTAAGGTATTGGGCTGATAATGGACTACCTATTCATGGCCGAATATAAGAATGAATGGGCCTTTGGAATTGTGTTATTGGGCTGCCCTAATGCTTGTGATAGTAGGCCTTTGGAATTATGGTATTGGGCTGCCATGAGGCTTATAATATTAGGCTGATATTGGGCCTTTAAATTCATGCTAATAGGCTGCCAAAATGTTCATGAAAATGGGCTTAAAGTCATGGTATTGAGCTGTCATAATATTCATGATAATGGGCTGCCATTGAATTGTTGTTGGGCTTCAAGGATTTAGGTTATTGGGCCTTAGCCTTTAGGCTTGTGAAATGGACTTGAGACTTGTGATATTGGGCCTTAGACAAATATTATTGGGCTGCCAAAGTCTTATGTGATTGAAATGTTAGTGGGCCTAGCTTTAAAGATTGGTGTTATTGGGCCTAACTTTAAAGATTTATGTTATTGGGCCTAGCCCTAAGGATTGGTGTTATTGGGCCTTATCCTTTAAACTTGTGATTTGGATTTGAGATTTATTCTATTGGGCCTTGGACTAATGATATTAGGCTGCCCTAATGGGCCTTGAACCCATGATGTTGGATTAGTGATGTACTAATCCTTATTAAGCCAACTAAGTAACTAAATGATGTTAGATGAACCAATCTAGTTGAATTGTAACTAAGTGAACCAAACCAATGGAACCAAGGGCTTTCATGTGAACTTAAAAGAGAGGGGGAAGGAGTTCCATTCGAATTTTAAAGGGGACAAGATGTGACAATTGGCTGCAAAAGTAAATTTATAGAGGTGAGTACTGGAACGGATGGAACCGGAATGGGCCATTCCGGTTCCGGTACTCACCGGAATAGAAATTTCTATTCCGGAATTTACCGGAACGGAACCGGAATTTTCCAGAAACAGAACCGGAAATTCCGGTTCCATAACTGGGCCTAAAAGGCCCAGTTTTACTTTGGCCCAAAATACTTTTTTAAGCATTTTGGGCCGAAATTGGGCTTTTTTATTTTTTCTCATGTTGCATCAATTTCATAATATGGTTTTTAAACATATCATGATCATCAAGACATCAAAGGGAAAAAAATACATCACTATATTTTGTCTCAAATAAACTAAACTATACTAAAAAATTATTAATTTTTTTAAAAATATCGGAACCGGAAAATTTCGGTATTTCCGCCGGAAATTCCGGTTCCGGTTCCAGTTCCGAAATTTCCATAAAATAGGTTCCGGTTCCGGTACCGGAATAGACCGGAACCGGTACCGGAACCAGAATTTCCGGCGGAAACCGGATGATTTGCTCACCCTTATAAATTTAGGAGAAAAAACTCCCCCTTTGGCCGAATCTAAGGCCAAGTTCATGCTCCTTGCTTTTTGGCTTTGCATCTCACGCCTATCACACCTCCCATCACTTCATTTGTGTCATGTTGGTCGTGAAACACAAAGGGAAGAAGAGAGAAACCAAGTCAAAAAGAGTGGAGAGAAACCGAAGGGTGAAAAGAGAGAACCAAGGGAGAAATCCAAAGTTTTGAACCAAGAAGTGAGGTTTTGAGCTTGAACCAAGAGGGAACTTGTGTGAGAGGAAGGAGAAGAAGGAAGAAGAAGAAGGAGAAGGAGGTAAAGAAAAGGAGAAGTCTTGCAAGGAAAAAAGAAGGGAAAGCAAGGAGACAACAAGGTAAAGTCCGGATCTCCCCACTTCCTTGTTGGCCAAACACTTTTTGTAGTTGGATCCTGAAGTTTTGTGTTGTGTTTTGTTAGATCTTGAACTTAGAAACCCTAGGTTGTGTTGTAATGCTAGATCTGGCCATATAAACATGAGATCTAAGTTTGAATGTTGGAAAATGCAAGGATTGAACAATGTATGTTAGATAAGTTTAGATCTAGACTTATGTTGTGTTTGGCCTGATGTAAGTTGGATATTTCCTTAGATCTATTGTTGTTGAAGTTCCTAAAGTGTAGATATGATGTTGTTGGTTGTATATGATGAAGATATGAAGTTAATGCATGCTAGTTAGGTTATAAAATGCAAAGGGAAGTACATGTTGCGATTTTGGCATGGAAAGTGTGATATTTGGTGATTGGCCGAACCATGTGTACCCTAGATCTTCAAGTATGATTTTGTATATGTGTAGATTTGTTGGTTGGCCATAATATGTGTAAGTTTGGTAACCCTATGCATGATATTAATCATGAAATGTAGAAGATGCATGCAAATCGAAAGATTCAAAAGAAAACCTAATTGTTTTGTGACTAATAAGTGCTGGCCGATTATGATGTGTTGCTAGATCTTGAGTTTGTTTTGTGACTTGTAGATCATAGGTTGTGAATCTGAAAAATGGAGGATGAGATCACCATTGGAGATGAAATTGTGATCAAAGAACACATGAACTTGATGTTGGCCGAATGACCTAATGAAAGGGAACCCTAATGGCAAGTTAATAACAAATGGAATTACACTTACATGTAATGGATGAATGGGGTCATTGCTGAATAGATTAGAAGATAAAAACCTAAGTGCAAAGAAAAGACTACATGTATGTGAGAGAGAACAAAGATAAGAAAGCTTCTGAAACTAAGTGATCAAGCGATTTTTAGTATTATGAGGTTAATGTATAATTTCATGTAAAGTTTCTGATATGAACTTTGAAACTAAGATGATATATGATACGTTGTATGCCTTGTTGGGTGTTGATAACTAAGTATTGGAGCGTCGCTTGTAGGCGAAGACCGAACTAAGTTCGAGAAGATCGGTGTAAGTGCAATAAGTGCAAGGAGTACTGTAAGTGAATTCTAACCCGATTTGGAAAACTGGAATGATACACTGCATGTCTTATTGTGCATGGTATGATGTTTTATTTCAAGTGACATGAAGTGTGCATAAAGAATGTTTCAAGTACGCATGATGGTTCGAACATGTCATAGCATGATCATTTGCATGAACGCATGAGAGACGTTTTGATGCAAATGAAATTACGATGTTTTCAAGAGTGGCATGACATGTTCATTGCATAGAAACATGAAAATTTGTTTTATGCAAATGAGAAAGAATTTATGTTATGATTAAGCCCGGGGACTTTGGGTCAGATCCGTACCAAGTTAAGTGAGGTTCATCATCCATACCGAGGAACGTTGATCGAGAAGGATGGATGAATGGAACCAAGGACGCCCATACCGAGGGACGTTGATCGAGAAGGTTGGGTAAGTCCTTGAGGTATGTGCAACCACACCGAGGAACGTTGCTCGAGAAGGTGTGGCGCCTCCAAGGGTCATGTCTAGCCACTGAAGGACGAATGCGAGAGAAGGTGTGCTAGCTTGACCGTATGTAAGGTCCCCAAGGGAAATCGGTGACAGTTCCAATGGGAACGCACAACCCTGACTTCAGGGGTTAAATGGAGCGAATAAGCCCACAAGTATGAATAAGAGATTTTCAAGGGCCTGGGGCCAATTCCAAGAACAAAATATGAAAGAAATATTTTCAAGGGCCTGGGCCAATTTCGAGATTTGAAATGCATTTGAAAAGGCCAAGAGTGATAAGAGATTTTAGTGCATGACATGTGCATCACGGAGCATGCATATGCATCATGGTTTTTATGCACTATCTCATGACTTACAGTTATGCATTTCTTTTCTTAACTCTATAGTGTATTGAAGTAAGTATGTTTTTAAAGCCATGTTTTACCAAAGTTCAATTCTTTAAACTGTTGTTCCTTACTGAGTCTTTCGACTCATACTTTTTAAATCGTATCATTCCAGATCCACAAGATAATTGGGGAGCAGAGGGGTACCTCACGTAGAAATCCTGGAAGTTTGGGAATTGGAGCCGGAGTTGGTGAACTCCGAGGTAGCACTAGTGAGTTCTGGTTTTGATTGAGTGTCAATATGTTGCCCTAGTACGTTTTGTATAAGTTTGCAAACAAGATGCAATGTAAAGACTTTTCTGAATTATAATTCGTATACCCAGGGGTTATGTTCATCGAGCTTGTATCTCAGCCAACATGTGCATCCTGAGTGAGTCTTCCGCTGTGTATAGAAAAAAAAAAATTTGCTGCGTTGTATCAAACTTCCGCTGTAAGAGTTAGTGTAAGCGCTGGAGTGTTCCCGGGGAATGCTCGCGACTGTCACGGTCCCTGCGGGATAGCGTTCGGGGCGTGACAACTACAGTTTGACTCCAACATTCTAGATTTGGAATTTTGTATGCTTCTTGTTTCAAAAATCTGAATGCATCAATCTCCCAGCCCTACATGATAACATCACAATTGCTCTTAACTACTGAAGTTTTACAAAGGCACAAAGGGATACAACCTAGCACATCAGAAGTACATAGGGAAAAACACCCAAGAAAGAAACTAAGAACCCCTCAGTTAAGACAGACATCGTAAAGGAAGTAGATAATGACAAAAAGAAGAGGAGAAGCAACAGAAACACCAATAGCACACCTAAGCTTCAGTATTTTTTTTCTGAAAGTAACTCTGTATTAAAAAACTTCAAGGAAATACAGAAAAGGAATCACAACATAAGATAAAAGCAGGGATACAAGAGGGGTCAACAAAGCCCGTGATAAGAGAAGAAGTAGCCCATTGGGCCAAAAGATGAGTCTGCTAGTTTAGGTGACGAGGCACCCAATGTATTGACCAAGCGGATTGCCCTTTAAAATGCAAACGTAACAACCTGATAAATTCTTCCACTTTCCAGCACGGAGGGCTCAAAGAGTCATTTAAATTAGAACATAATAGTTTAGAATCAGACTCAAAAATCACGGTAGACCAATGCTTCAAAAGTGCTACTTCCACAGCCCAAATCGCCGCCAAAGTTTCGCCCACAAGGGAGTCCGTAGCCCGAACACGCTCCATGTACACTGCACAGAGGGAGCTGGCAGAGTCTTTACAAGAGACGGCTACATACGATCCTGATTGACGTATGACAACATCAAAGTTGATCTTCACAAAATCAGGTTCTGGAGGAACCCAGTGATCAGCAAAGCTCGGTTTACAGGAGAACCAAGCAGAGTAATGTGAAGAAAGGCGACGTTTCAGATTAGAGACAAGATCAGGAAGGAGCACAGGAACATTCTCATGCACCGCCTGATTCTGAGCGTACTAGAGAACACCCAATATGAGAGCAACATTCAATAAAAAAGACGGGAGAGAGTGCATGGGAATACCCAAGAATACATCTGCGTAGAGAAACAAGCGAATCCAGAGAGCAGGAGATGAGAAAGAAACACGAGCCAGATCGATCGGCCAATCCGAGAGAAGTCATAACCCACGAGCCACTGGCCAATCCGAGAGAAACACCTAAGCTTCAGTTTAATTACACAGAAGGAATATAGGTCTCTTTGTTGATCAGTACTCCTCAAAATTGTGCAAATTTCTATTCCTCTGTTCCTTGGTGCCCAACTAGGATAAATCAATATGCAAGTATCAGAGTTGCTAATGTTGAAGCTGGGCTGGAGCTGTGCTGCGATGCTGAACTAGAATTTTCTGTTGAGCAGGACAATTGATTATAGTTAGTTTGTTGTAATAGTTAGTTTGCATTCTAACAGATTTCTCGTGTATATATTCTCAATGTACATTTATATCAATTATTGAATATACACAGATTTTCTCATCTTTAACTCTCTCTACACTTCCATTACTCTGTTTTCATTGTCAAAAATTTGAACAATATAATAGAATATAATTATGAACAAGAAAGTAGAAAGCATTTCCAAACCTATGCAGAATTTCGATTCCTATACATCAATCCAGGAAAAAAACAATAGACTCACTGCAGGAATAGTAGAAACCACTCTCGACAATATTTTTGGGTCAAGAATGTCCATTCCCCACGACATCTTGATATTGTAGACGAAAACTTTGCTATCGTCGATGATGGGTAGTCATCGATGATGTGTTCTGCAAAATTGTGAATGGTTGGCGTCTTGATATCGTCGGCAAAAACTTAGAAATTAATGACGACATATAGGTCGTCGACGAATAGCAATGGTGACCATCCCGTCGGAAATGAGGGGCCCTTCGACCACGGCAGTTCAAAATTTCTCCCGACGCCAATCAAAATAGGCGTAGCCTCAAATTGCTGATGAATAATAATAATCGTCGAGAAAGTGCAACGAGCACGCGACAACCACGACGAAGCTTCGACGACTTAATGTCGTGGCTGAACAACTTCTGCGACGAATTTTGTCATTTTTGCCTACAACCTATGTCGTGGACTGAACCCGCTTTTCTTGTAGTGAAACCAATGTCGGTTGAATGGCAAGGTGTTCCTATTCAACTATAGACGGTAGACATTAACAGTTTCTAATGAATTAACATTACCGTTCGAACGGTATTGCGGGAGTTTTTCATTTCCTTAAGAACGTGTTATGATATGTTCGAACACTAGAAAGCATCAAATGAGCTTAATTATATTTTGTTAAAATATTTAATATTATTATTATTTAGTATACAATTATATTGTAAATAACATGAAAAACTTAGTTTATACCCTAACTTCACCTAGAGGGGTCAAGGTGAAATCTAAAAAATACTTAATCACACCAATATTAAAACAAGTTTTAAAATCGATCAGTCAAGATATATAAATCAATCCACACAACTCGTAAAAAAATAAACAAACACACAAGGAGACAAGAGATTTTATGACAAAGTGGAAAACCTTTGAAAAACCATTCAAAGAAAAAATCACTCTGGGCTAACAGCCACCCGAAATCCACTAAGAAGAAATCCTTATAACAGTGATTCAAACACGTGCAACCCCAGTTGCATGACTCTGACAACCCTGATTTAATAATCAAAGCACCTCTGCTCAGACCCGCTCCAAGCGGCATTTGCCTCAACACCTAATTGAGGTATTTCTTGAAGATCTCCATGAACACAATTGTTCTTCAACACGCTTTCAACACCATGAAGGAAACAAAACAATATGATAGAAGAATAGAGAAAAACTCATCAATCTTGAAACACAAATCTTTTGTGGTCTCTTAAGGAACGAGGCACAAATATCCCCAATGGAAGCCTCAATAGAGTTTTGGATGGTCTCCCTCGAAACCTTGTAGGGTTTCCCAAAGTTTCATAAGGAAAGTCTAGAAATGTATTGATTTCTGAAATTTGCCAGAAGTTGCTCTACCGTGGTTTAGTGAGAGTCGAACACTATGTTTCTGTCTGAAATTATAACTGGGTGCTTGAGCGAGGGTCAAACGTGAGTCGAACGTGTTGTCTCTATCTGAATTCTCTTAAGGGCACTTGAGCGAGAGTCGAACGGGAGAAGACTTTGGGAAGACCACCAACACTAACTCTTGAACAAATGTGGGAACAAAAATTACAACTCGATCATAACACATTTTGACACGAAATAATGCCAACACAAAAATACCATAACAAACTCCCCCTTTGGCAATTCCGTAACAAAACCGAAAATAAAATATATAAATTTTTCAATTACCAAGGCAAAGACCTATTTACAATAGGAACCCACTTATAACGTAAACACATGTTGAAAAGTCTTAAACCGAATATCTGATATCACAATCTCAATAAACCAAGTGAGAAGCACAAAGAGTATATCGAATCATAAATCACATAAGCTGAATAACAAATTTTCCATATACCAATATGTGTGGCAACATCAAAATAATATTAAAAATAACAGGGCTACAAGTATCCGAGAAAGCCATACAAGATATTAAATGAATCGCAAATCAGCCTATACAAAAAATCTCCCTCAACAAAACATCCATAAATGTCAATAATCAAATTAGCCTACTACTCCCCCTTTTTGTCATGGATGGACAAGGCTCAGTCATCCAAAGGCGGAGTCGAAGCACCCATAGCAGCAGACTCGACCTCAGCAAAAGTGGAGGGGCTGGAAAGCACCACCGTGGCAAGAGAAGATGGCTGGAAAGCACCAACGTACCAGTCGATGACACAGGAGCAGAAGTTACAGCAGCTGGAATCAATGAGGGCGTAGGAGGAGCAACAACAGGAGGAGGATCGGTAGTGGGCGCCTCAGAGAAAGGGGTAGGCGTGCCAGGAGAAGCAAAAGACTCTGAAAAAGAAGAGATGTCTGATTGCAGAGCATCCGCTCAGTCACCCTAGCATTACGCGCAAGCGTAAAAGTGTGGTGCTTGAGCATACGCTTGTGATGCATGCTATCTTAATAAGGTTTTCATAACTAGTGGCAAGTGAGGCAATACGGTCCAAAACAAGATAAAAAGAAGCGTCAATGGAAGGATCCAAGGGAGTTGGAAGCAGGGAATGAGAAGGAACGGCCGAAGAGGAAGGAACAAACCGACGACGAAGGAATCGACGAAGACAAAATAGATGAAGGAGGTACAAAAGATGAAGGATCGGGGGGAGAAACATAATGTAATAGCCCGGACCGTCAAGACCTCAAGCATTATCTTATAGTAATGAACTCTGCTATTAGATTGAGGTTACGGTCAGTGGAATGATCGTTAAAAGCAACAGGATCCTAAGCAAAACACAAGTAGAACCTTTTATTAATACCGAAGTATTACAAAAGAGAACCCACTTCGTATAATGTACATACTACAGTACAAAAAGAACACTATGGCAAAAAAAACTCAGAGGAACATAAAGCAGAAGATCTCTAATCTTCGTCGTCAATATCATCAAAGTCCGAGATGTTGATATAATTATCAGAATTCGGTGTAATTCACTTATGGCCCCGCCCCTCTAGCAGAACATCTAGGTCACGTGTGACATAGACTCGAAATGTCAGCTTCAGAGTAATAAAGCCAAGTTGAATGACCGTGGTGAATTCACCTAAGTAAACCTCAGACATTTGCTAAAGGAATATTTAACAAACAACGGTGAGTCCAAATGACTCAGTAAAGCCAGCGGTTAGTAGACCAAAATAGCAGATACAATAACAAAATATTGAAGAAAACTCGTTTCAACAATAAAATCTCAACAGAAGAAAAAGTAAATGAAAAGACTCAATTTTCTCAAAGATGATCTTTTCCTTTTTCTATTCTCAATCACCAATCACCACTACTCTTACTCCCAGAGTGAATCACTTGGCCAGAGTGACGGGTGACAAGTAATCATCCGTATCTTTACAGCAGTACTCCCAGAGCACAATACAGCCTCAAGCTCCCAGGGCGTGTTATCCTAACAAAGGATCTTTCCGCGTACGACGGAGAGGCCAAATGTCACAACAAATGAACGCATTCTCTTATGCGCAGTACAGTCCCATCTTCACAATATGCGTTAAGTATGCATGTCTCATATCAACGCCCATACATCTCATTTATGATATGCAACACCTTAACCACACTTGAACATCAATATTCATTTCCAACGTACAAGTTAAGTGTGCATGTTTCATATCAACTCCCATACATCTCATTAATGATATGCAACACCTTAACTCGTTTCCATCATCACAACATTATAAAACATTTCTCAAAGGAAAATGTTGTGAAGGCAAAAACAACACTTTGTTTTCTCAGTTAAAAACCGGTTTAATCACCACGTAGAAAATACTAATTTTGACATGAAAATTATTGAAATCAGAAGGAAAGACATATGTTCAAGCTTTGAAAAACAAATTTTGGAAGAAATTTTGAAAAGAAACGGATCAAAGTAGAAAAAAACACTTTGAAAACGAATCGAACTTTGACAATGATACTTTTTGAAAAGACAAGCTTGTTATTCGTCAAGAACACGAAGAACATCAAGAACAATAGGAAGAATAGAAAAACACTAATAACATCAAGAGATGCTGAGTATAAGAAATAAAATAGATTCACAAATCATCTTGACAACTTAAGAATTGAAATCAATGATAACCAAACTAAACTTTACCTCTCAGCGAGTTTGATCTTCACTAATCTTCTCTAATTGACTTGCTCCTTCTTGCTTCTACTTCACTTCACTTCACTCTTGCTCTCAAGATTTAACTCACAAAAATTCAGTTTGAATGGTATAAGTTTGAATGGCCGGCCACCCTCCCTATTTATAGGCAAACTTGACACCCAACCACCCTAAGTAGCTGCTCAGCACACCTATGGCCGGAATTCAGCCTATAGCTTTGGTGAATCACAACCTAGGTCCACCAGTGGTCGACACCTCAAGCTACTTAGGTCCTAGCCTTTTTTGCCGTGCCTCTAGCTTTAATTTGTCGTGCTTCCTAGCCTTTATATGTGTCACTCTCTCGAGCAGCTGAATTTCTCATGCTTAATGACTAAGTTTTGCTAATCGTCCGATAATCACAAATCAACCTAATTGCTTCCATAAAACATCCTACTTCCTCCCGAAAAATAAAAAGTCTCCAAATTTAAACCATAACCTCGTGAATGATCCCCCAACATATTAAAAGCATAAAATCATATGGTTTGGTTTTCGAGACAAAAACGTCCTACCTATTTAAAAAATTTTATTGATCGAATACGAGCTCTTCAACATTCTGAATAATAACCTAGTTGCACAAGAACTCCAAATCTCTCTTAATCATGTCCTAATCAATGTTTTGAACTTAGCATCTCAAGTACTAAATAATCTCTATTGGTCATTAATTATCTCGTACTACTAATCATAACACGATATATAAAACCAAATGCATGTGATTTTTTAAAAGCTCGGGGTATGACACAGAAGAAGGGCCAGCAGATGCAAAAGCGGTAGCCTAACGGTGTCGAAGATGAGCACGACTCAAGGAAAGAGTCGTGGCGTTAATAGCAGAATGAGTTTGAGGAAAGGGATCGTCAGGAGGGAATGTAATTTGATAGGTGCGATATAAATGCTGAATCAAGCAAGTTAGGAAAGACTCATTGTACTAGTAATGGACTGAAATACCTTTATCATATGCAAGCAGATTACAGAGCAAATATCGATGGAATCTAAATCAATAAAGCATACAAAAAATGAACTCGAGGAAGAGAAATAGTCAAAAGGTGAGAGATAGGGAATAGATTGGTCAGAGCAATGCGACTGACGACATGATTCTAAACAGAGAAATCAGAAGTGTTGAGAATGCCACCCGCATCCGAATAGGGACTCCCAAAGAGAAGAAGCGACATGACTTCAAAAGAAAAAGGCTCATGAAGAGTCTCGACATAAGGGTAAGCAGGATTAGGCACCCTGACAACACCAAACAGAGAAGCAATTACATCGGGAGAAACCCGAAAATGCTGAAACATGGACATGACATGCAGCATGCAAATAGCACCAATCAAACCAGGAAACTAGAGGCAAGGGAAATAATACGAGCCCAGGAGGAAGGGCAGAGAAACAACACATGCAAATAGCACCAATCACACAACTATGCCTGAACCAAGAAGAAAGGGACATATAATAATTAAAGAAAGACATGCAGCAATAAATGGGAGGAAAGATTCAAATGAAGAAGCACCCAGAAATAGGAGAAAACCAACATAACATGAGAAGATGTTGTAACTAACCGAACATGAATGAAGCAACACAACAGAACAAAGAACAATTACAAGAAAAATGACCTAGACATATTAGCAAACAGATGCGAAGCAAGAAAGAGAAAATGCAAGAGGAAGACCAGACCTACATCTTATATAAGAATCAAACACAAGAAACTCACATCAAAGCAACCAATGGCAACAAGGAAAGAAGAATAAGAGAAGAAAAAAATGCAGAAACCCCAACACACCAATTGATAGAAAAATCATGAAATATGAAAAATGAAAGCATGGTTTACCTTGAAAGAGATGGAGAAAACACTTTGAGAGAGAGAGGGAGTAAATGCACAGAGCGATTTGAGAGTTTGATGAAGAAAAAAAAATTATGAAATTCGGGACGCTGCAGGGAGCGAAAAGGAAAAGAGAAAAGAGAAAAACTAGAGATTGGGGGAAAAAAGAAGGAACGTGTGTTTTAAAAATGTTATGGTCACGCTCGAGCGCTTGTTTAATGTTGGGCGAGTGTGATCACTCTGTTTGAAGTATACACACCTACTCTCGAGCGCGAGTAGAATGAGAGTCACAAGTCTCTAATCAGTTAAACTTCAATGATTTTGAAAATACAAACTACACGTGTGTGAAAGACTGCAAAAAAATAAGAGAAGCTTAAGACTTTAGTTTTGTGAGGTGGTCACAGCATATCGAAAGGAAACAACTTGTAAAGTCGAACCAAATGTCACTAGGACCTGAAGGCACAATTTTGTTGCGATATTTTTACTCCCCCTGAATATGAAACATCAGTACACAATAAAGTTCAACTAATCAAAGGTCAATTCAACCAGATATGTATGATTCCTTTCATTTGTGATTGCCAATACACAAACTCACACTTGCGGTCAAGCCTCATCTAATAAGTTCAGTGTGCCAAAATTTTAAAAATCATGCTCGTTGGCACCAACCAGAGACTACAAGCACAACTGTCATGTTATCAAACACAAGTTGAAGAAGTATTCAAAATCTCATGCACGAAAAATGACTATGTGTCAAATAAGTATAAAAGATAGCACCAATAAATGAGCTACGCAACCTTTTTTATTATTTTTAAGAAAATAGAAAGACACACAACGAGGAAATAAAAGAAAAGACAAATAAAGGCAATAGGAAAAACACACCAAAAATAAATAGCAGGGAATAAGATGGACAAAAAAACGCAAGAAAGCAGAATAATGCAGTTCAAGGGACAACACAAACACCAATGGCTTTCTTGAGAAACTCAAACTTAAGGCCATCCAATGGTTTGGTGAAAATGTTGGCCAATTGATTCTCAAATGATATGTGCTCCAAGAAAATAGTTTGAGATTCCATAAGATCACGAATAAAATGATGATGAATGTCGATGTACTTGGTATGGAAGTGCTGAATAGGATTCTTAGATATTTTTATCGCACTTGTGTCATCACAAAATACAGTAATACAATCTTGTTCAATGTCATAGTTCTTATGCATATGTTTCATCAAATCAGTTGAGTGCAACAACTACGTGCGACAATATATTCAGCTTCGGTCGTAGATAAGGAAATTGAGTTCTGTTTCTTGCTCATCCAAGCCACCAGACTAGTTCCTATATAGAAACACCAACCGAAGGTGCTTATTCGATCATTAGCATTACCGGCCCAATCAGCATCAGAATAACCAGCTAAATTTATATTAGTTTCCCTAGAGAATCAAATTCTATAATCTTGTCATAACCCGGACCGTCAAGACCTCAAGCGTTGTCTTGTAGTAATGGACGTCGCTATTAGAGTAAGGTTAAGACCAGTGGGAGGATCGTGAAAGCAACAAGATTCCAACTAAAACACAAGTAGAACCTTTTATTAATACTGAAGTATTATAAAAGATAACAAACTTCTTATAATGTACATACTAAAAAGAAAACTACAGCAGCGGAAAAACTAAGAAACATAAAATCTCTACTCCTTGTCATTAGAATCATTTAAGTCTGTGCACATGCTGACATAGTCATTCGAGTTTGGGTTAATCCACCTATGGCCCCAGTCTTCCATCAAAACATTTAGTTCATGTGTGACATAGACTCGAAAGGTCAGCTCCAGAGTAATAAAGCCATGTTGAGTAGCCTTGGTAAACTAAGCTAATAAACCTCAGACATTTGCTAAAGAAATAATTAACAAACAACGGGAGTCCAAATGACTCAGTAAAGCCAGCAGTTAGTACACCAAAATAGTAGAAATAAGAACAAGATATTGAAGAAAACCCGTTTCAACAAAAAAATCTCAACAGAATAAAAAAACGTAAATGAAAAGACTAAATTTTCTCAAAAATGATATTTTCCTTTTTCCATTCTCAATCACCAATCACCACTACTCTCACTCCCAGAGTGAATCACTTGGCCAGAGTAACGGGTTATAAGTAACCATCCGTATCTTTGCAGCAGTACTCCCAGAGCACAATACGGCCTCAAGCTCCCAAAGCGAGTTATCCTAACAAAGGATATTTTCGCATACGACGAAAAGGCCAGAATTTCACAAGTGAACATATTCTCTTATGAACTGTATTGTCACGTTTTCACAGTATGCGTTAAGTATGCATGTCTCCATCAATATTCTTTTTCAACGTACAAGTTAAGAGTGCATGTCTCATATCAACGCCCATACATCTCAATTATGATATGCAACGCCTTAACTCGTTTCCATCATCACAACATTATAAAACATTTCTCAAAGGAAAGTGTTATGAAGGCAAAACAACACTTTGATTTCTCGGTTAAAAACTGGCTTAATCACCACGTAGAAAATACCAATTTTGACAATAAAAGTATTGAAATCAGAAGGAAAGAAATATGTTCAAGCTTTGAAAAACAACTTTTGGAAGAAAGTTTGAAAAGAATCGGATCAAAGTAGAAAAACACTTTGAAAATGAATTGAACTTTGACAATGGTACTTTTCGAAAAGACAAGCTTGTTCTTCGTCAAGAACACGAAGAACATCAAGAACAATAGGAAGAATAGAACAACGCTAATAACATTAAGAGATGTTGAATATAATAAATATAAGAGATTCACAAATCATCTTGACAACTTAAGAATTGAAATCAAGGATAATCAAACTAAACTTTACCTCTAATGAAGCTGAATCTTCACTAATCTTTTTCCTCTTCTTTCTCCCACATCACTTCACTCTTGCTCTCAAGATTTAACTCACAAAAATTCAGATTGAATGGTTTACTCTTCAAAGGTCGAAATCCACCCCTATTTGCATTCCGACATTTGTCCAGCCTAGCTAGGCTAGCATTGGTGACTTACTAGGCTACATTTCTCTCCTTTTGACACCTAGCAACCTACAACAGCTGCATGGCAAGTCTATGGCTGAAATTCTCCTCATAGGTTTGTTGAGTCACCGCTTAGGTTCACCGGTGGTCGACACCTCGTTATTCATAGGTTATAGCCTTTTGTATCGTGCTTCTTGCATCGATTTGTCGTGCTTCTAGCTTGGATTTGTAATGCTTCCTAGGTGTCATCTCTATCCACAATTTTTTTCTCTATACATAAGTCATCTTTATCCACAATTCATCTCTATCCACAATTCATCTTGATCCATAATTCACCTCTATCCACAAATCATCTCGATCCACAAATCGTCTCGATCCACAATTCAACTCTATCCACAATTCAACTCTATCCATAATTCATTGGCTAACTTTCACAAATCCTCAAATTCCAATGAAGTTCATAAATCAACCTACTTGCTGAAAAAATGTCTTACTTGCTTCTAAAAAATAAAAAGTCTCCAAATTTGAACCATAACCTCATTGATGATCCCATATTAAAAGAATAAAATCATATGGTTCAGTTTTCGATACAAAAATGTCCTACTTAAAAAATTTTATTGATCCAATACGAGCTCCTCAACATTCTGAACAATAACCTAGTTGCACGAGAACTCCAAACCTCACATGTCCTATTCAAGGTTTCGAACTTAGTATTTCAAGTACTAAATAATCTCTCTTCGTCGCTAAATATCCCCTAATCTCACTACTAATGACAGGCAAGATAGCATAAACAATATGCATGTGATGTTTGAAAGGTCGAGGTATGACATACTCCCCCACTTAGAAATAATTTCATCCTCGGAATTGAAACATAACACAAGAAACATACCAATTAGTCAAACGAGTGAGATTGTCACACATGTCTGCCTCTAACTCCAATGATAGCTTCAGTGATATCGTGACTCTGTCGTAATACTTTCACTAAAGGAATCTTCCTGTTACGCAACTAATATCGCCCTTCAAAAGAAAAGAGAAAATGTGTGAAAATAAAAAAAAAAATTCCACTTGGAGATATCAAAAACCAAAATGACTGCATTCAAGGAATTTGGTCTCAATTCTCTCTGCATTGACATGAAGAGAATTTGGACATTTTTCTGATCGACGTTTATCAACCTACTGTGCTTCACTGTAAGTGACAAACATACTTAAATTAATACGAAAATGAGGGGCCATCCATCCCAGTGCTGGTGTTGTCACTGGAGAAATTATATTTTCAGATTTAGTGCAAATATATATCTTCTTTCATCATGCAAATATATATTCTTCTTCTTTGTAGACTTTAAATTATCATACCAGAGGTTTTAGTTTTCTAGTCCATTTAATGTTGTTAAGTTAATGCAAACAATGCCTCAAAAAGAAGTAATTACTTGTAGATCCCGCAATACTCACCTAATTATATATATATATATAGAGAGAGATGGGTCATGGCTGGAACAAGCTGTAAATAATTAAAAGACTTAACATTCCTTTAGACTATGCCCTTACATTCTTAATCATTGGGCCTCGCATTCCAAGTGTTTGACTTGGGGACACTCTATGGCTGAGGGTGGTCCTAGAAGCTATAGGGTTGGATGGCCAATAAGGGAGGAGGAGAACTCTTCCCAAGTAATAAAAGTGAATGACCTTTGTGGGAGTTTCGTCTCTCCACGCTTACGTGACAGTGAAAGGTCGATTTGATAGAAATTTGTAAAAAGGATGGTATCTAATCTTGAGTGCCTAATCTATCTTGCTTTCAAGGTCCCAACTCACATGAAAAACTCAGCACAATTTGGTAGATGTTGAGGTGCCACTTTCTCCATTGGAAAACTGTCTTATCTGACAGCGGGGAGCTCCCAGGAGAAATCTGCGGATTTGGTTCTGTCGTAATAGTTTCACTGAAGGAATCTTCGCAGCTAATACGCCCATCGAGAAAATGTGTGACAATGGGTATGGCTTGGCCGGCCAAAACCACTCACCTCCTTCTCTCTCTTTTCTTTTCTTCTTCTCCACTTCTTCTTCTTCTTCTCCTTCTTCTCCTTCTCTTGTTCGGGTGGGTGCCAGGGCAAATGACTTGTGCGGTTTGGGGGGTGTGTGTCTTATGCGTAGGACTTGGGGGAAAGGAAAAGGCAAAACTGTCCTTCCCCCTTCTTTCCCTCCTCCTCCATTTCACTTTTTTTTTCCTTTTCTGCTCCTCAAGAAAACTTATTTTTCTTTTCTGCCACCCCCTCACCAAACTAACTCTAATATGTCTCCTCAATTTGTTCCAAGGAATCACATATTTTCCAAGGTTAAAGCCCCTAATTAAAATCTTCCAAATATTGCAAACAATATAACCTTTAAATCATAGCTTAAGACGCATAAAAAAATTGCTAGGGGAAAAAATTCCACCTAGACATGATTTGAGATTAATCCCCCTATACATGCATTTCTCAATAATTAGAGTAATACACACTTAGGGAGCCATAATTCTTTTAAAAAGATAGAAATAAAGTCGGGGTCTCACAACTGGTCAGATTCTAGTACGAAATCTATAAAAATCATAAGTTTTAGACTTTAGGGTTGGCTATACAACAATAATTTGATGTACTACTCAAATATAGAACTTAAATTTTCCTGAACAAATCTTGAACCGAAATTTCAATTAATCAAAGAAACTCATTAAAAATATTTCGAAAATCTTAAAATAATTACGGCTAGATCTAGAAACCCTATGGTTTGATATCTCATAAAAAATAATAACATATCATGAAATTCGAAATACCTGAATTTGCTTCAAGAAAATTCGTCTAGATTATTGAATGCAAGAAAAATCTTTTTTTTCCTTTTGTTGGCGTAAGAGTGTGGTGTGTAAAAATTAAAATCAATATTAAAATCTATATATAGACTCACACTAGTAATAGAGTACCTTTTGAACTCAATTTTAAATAATCATAAAATCTTTAAAATTTTAAAAAAATTTGACTAGATCAAAAATAAAAATTCAACTATTTTTAATGACTTTCAAATTGAAAGAAGACATTTTAAATATTAAATATTAAATTCAAATAATTTTAAAATAAAAATCTCGCGTGTTACACTGTTAGTGTCAAATTTTTTACGTTATAAAATATTTACAACAAAAGTCATAAATGTACAGATCAATTATGAAAAAGCGTTGAAACAAACAATAAACTGACAGTGTTTGAACGGTAATGATAAAGTGTTAGAAGGGTGTATCAAACATAAGAAACATATACAAAACAAACCCAAAATCACCTAATTTAATCCACGAAATTTACACCAGGTTTATATAATTCACAATCTCAATTCATTTTACATTACTTATACTTGATACTCAACAGAATCTTACCGTTGTTACGTATTGCAAACTTCTAAAATCAAAAGTTTCAAAAACATTATTAAAAGAGAAATTTAACCATAAGGGTTGGTCTCGGTAGTCAAGATTTGGGCCGTAGGAGTGTGCTCCCCCTTAGGTCTCAAGTTTAAATCCCTTAAGGTACAAACAGTTTTTTGGACCACCCACAGTAAAGTTAGACTTACTTGACATGTGTATAGTTTGGGGGCTACACGGCCTGGGGTTTACCGTAGCATTTAACACAACTCGTGTGGATATTTGGTCAGGTCTATCCGAACTTGATGCATGCGAATGGATGCCCGAATTTCCCCATTACTCTAAAAAAATGAAATTTTAAATTTATTCACTAAGTTTTGAGGCTTGTTTTTAGAAGCCCACTATTTTTCAAAAAAAACTTTTTTTACCAACATTTTCGTGTTTTTCCAAAAGGCTACTCCGCTCATATTCTGTCCCCGGAACTAACGACACGTCCGCTATATGGCACATCACACCTATCCAAAGTTCGCCAGGTGGATTTTTTCACGCCACCAATGACGGACTCGGGATTTAAGTCATGGGAGACGGAGTCATAAGAGCGTATAAGGGTGATGTTGGGAGACAACAAATATTCACATTGACACTAGAGATTACGAAAAACTTATCTTTGGTAGCTATGGCTAGGGCTGAACAGAAGCGAACCGCAGACCGGACCGGACCGGAAAATCGGACCAGATTTGCGATCCGGTCCGGACCGGATTGAAAGACCGGATTTATCCGGTCCTGTCCGGTCTATACATATTTGAAATGCGGTCCAGTCCGGACCGGACCGCATTTCATAAATTTTTTTAAAATTTTTTTAAAATTTTTTTTTATTATTATTTTAATTTTTACCGCACTGCGCAGTGAAGAGTCGCACTACAGAGCAGTAGGTGCTCTGCGCGAAATTTTTTTTAAAAAAATATTTTTTTTAGAAAGAATTTAAATCTGGTTCAGACCGGACCGTATTTCTTAAAACCGGACCGGACCACATACAAGTGGTCCGATCCGGTCCTATAATATTGGAGGACCGGAAATGCGGTCCGGACCGCATTTCCGGTTTTCACCCCTAGCTATGGCTGTATCAAAACCAACCAAATGTCGTGGTTTGAACGCACTTCTCAGAGGCTTCAGGTAACGCTGGTGACATTTTCTTTCTTATAGGAATATGTTTTATTTAAGTAATTCATTTTGTTTGCGTTATAGAGAGCATACTGGACGGTACTGAGCCTCAGAAAGGACCTGCACTGGGGATGGTGTTCATGCACATCCCATTGGCAGAAGTCAACCATTTTTTCAAGGGAAATATAACTGGTGTGAGACAGGAACTTTCTAGCAATGGTTTTGTGAACTCTGGCTTCTTCGCCAGTATGGTTACTATGATAGATGTTAAGGCAGTTTTCTATGGCCAATATCATTTAAATGACTTCTGTGGCAGATTAAATGGTATACATCTGTGTTATGCTGGTGGACAAGGGTATCATGCTTACACTAAAAAAAATGGCCTTTAGCAGCGGTCGGAAACGCTTTAGCACCGATTTTTTAGCGGTGGTCGCGGTCCGTTGCAGTAGATCTATAGCGGCAGTTTGCGCGACCGATGGTGAAGACTTAGGGTCTATAGCGGCGGTCGGTTAGTGGCGATGGCAGTCGAGACCCCCGCTATAGACCCGAACGCAAATTTGCTCTTTTCGCAGCGTTTTTGTTTTGTATGTGCCAGCGTTTTTAAAACACCGCTAATTTTTTCTTATATTTTCCTAATCGGTAACAAATTTATTTTAATAACCATAATTCATTGGATGTAAAAAAAAATTAAGAACAAGGAGAATAAAACAAAATATAATTGATTACTAATATTTTACAACAGACACAAAAATCTCTACAATTAATCTAAAAAGTAACAAATTTCTAATATAAAATAATAATAAGTAAGAACCGACTAAAATATTTATATACAACACAATAAGCAAGGACTAATTAAAATCTTCCTCCTTTGACACATCAACATCCTCTATCTTGAATTCCTATAATAGAAAATAAATATCACATGAGAAATAGAAATAAACAAAATATCTACTTGTATATAAGGCTATAAGCAACTATATAGACTAAGCCTCACAAAAAATCTCATTTTAAATCGTAAACACTTTTCATTGAAAAATTGGGTCGGGAAAGCTATTCGGACACTAACATGTGGATATGGCTATCAAGAACAATGCTCTTTACTTCATATGATAGTAGTTGTGACATCCATCCCTCTTAAATTTCACATAGTGGAAATGATTCTCAACCAAAATAAGGGAGGACTGCCTTTCTGATGGTTTACCTCTGTAATAATGGCAGTGCAAGCCTCAGCAGCAGCAAGAAGTAAGTTTCCTTTTTGTTTCAATTCGTTAGATATTGCTTCCCGTAAGACATCTAAGAGGCTCCTGCATAAATAAAAAAGAATGAAATCAAATAGACTACAGACCAACATAATCTCAACAACAGTCATTTCTCAAGTCATACATTGCTTCAAAACTACAAATAGCCACTTTAACCCACAGACAGGTACAAAATTTTCAGAGAGAACCGAAGGTGCTTGTGGACTAAAATTTATATGCTAATTTTGATCCAATTCTGAGCAATTGAAAATTTTGAGAAATCTTAGCACACGATGATTCCTCCATAAATGAGACCGGTCACCATTTATTTTTTGCAGCTTTAGTTATAGAACAGAGTTTGGCATACAAATTGGAGACAATGAAGCCAAAATAGCACTTGGAATATAAAACTCAATTGCTTTCTAAGCTGGCACAGAGCATTATGAGTAACAACTAGCGGCCATATATTTATTTGCAAAGTCTATTTCATAATAACAATTTCTCAAAATATTTCATTAAGAACAAATAAAAGGAAACATAAAAGCATACCCTGCTCGGCCAGCATCTCGTCCACCTCCTTCCCAACCTGTTTCCTAGTAGCAGTTAACACAAATCAAATATTGACCGACATAAGGAAACATTAAAACCCATATGGAAACAGCTATAAACTAAAGGTACGTGGATTAAAATTTAATAAAAATATGGAAACAGCATCTCGTCCATCTCTCTTTCCCCTGAAGACAAGATTACACCAATTGATATTTCCCCTAAAACAATTGCATAATTCAATCAGAAACTTTTTATACAAACAAAATCAGCTTACCTCGGTGAACCATTTAAGCGAAATCCTTCCAGAATACACTAAACTGCAACAAGTCAGTGTAGGCAACCGTCACTTCCTCTCCTTTCTTTATCCTCTTAATGCTCCTAACAACAATTCTTGGGCCATTATTCTCGCCCGCCTCATCTACAAAAATGAAGGTATTAAGACCCATTCATAAACGTAGAGATTCCAGAGTCCATTTGAAGTTTGAAAGCATAGTTTCTAAAAGAAAGACCTTTCGATAACTCACTAATGCTACAAACACCGCTCTCTGTCTGCAACAAAATATTACTCAATCACACTCACATGTCTCAAATCATTGAAAAAACAGTTGAAGAATCAGTGCAGCGAGAGCTGCTTACTTTAGTTTCTTGGACATGGAGGGCGCAGGGGACAATTCGAAGCCTCGTTTGAGCGGAACACGGAGGCAGAGAAGCAGCAAAAACCGGTAAGTAGCGTTGGGGGAGCAGCTGTGGTTGATCCAGCAGAAGCTCGGGTCGTAAACGGAAATGCCGAGGTTGCGCACAGAGTTACCCTGCACCTCCACGGCATTCGTTAGCACCAAGCACAGCGCCGCCTCCTCCAGAACGAAATCGTTCGGCTCCCGGGCCGCGGAAATGGCCCTGGCACCGTCGCGAATCCTCAAGACAAAACTCGGGGTCGTCTTCTTCGTCAACAGTCGTCCGCGCAAGCAGTTTCTTGTGGTTGGTGAGCAAGTCTGCGATCCTTTCGGTCGGGAGGGAGCCACACGTGGCGGGGAGAGAATGAAGGAAGCGGAGGGTGGCGCAGAGGTCTGAAGTCCCTCGGGTGGAGGGGAGCGATCGGAGGAGGTGGAATTCGGCGCTGGAAACGTGCAGCGAGGAATCGGAAGCGGAGCATCGAGGGGAGCAATGGAGGAGGGTGAGAGGGACATGGAAAGGTAGGAAGAAGCGGGGATTAGGGAGAGGGAAGAAGCAGGCGGAGCAGTGAGAGAAGAGGAAGGAGTCGTGGAGGGAGAAAGAGAGGGGACGGAGTGGTGGGGTTATGTCTTCCCCAATATGTGGGGTGGGCGGGAAAGGGGAATTTGGCTTCAGGAGAGGAAATAAAAAGGCGTGTTCGCGGGAACTAACAGGTGAGTTCAAAGCAACATTTTTTTTTCTATTGTAGTTTTTGAAAAAAATTTAATAGTAAGTTATATTTTGTAGTTGCGTGTTTTTAGTAAATTAAAATCATTTGTAAATTTTAATATTATTTAAAAATATTTATACTTAGTATTAAATAAATACATAGTTATGTGCATTCTTTACACTCTTTTTGATAATAAGTATAATAATCTTAATTAAAATAGATTGAGAGTAATAATATATAATACTTATAATTTAAAAGAATGTGTTTATCATATACATGATATGTGCTAATTAATATAAATACTTTATATACATGTACCTATATATATTTAATGACTAAATCATAGTCTCTAAGACCATATATTAAGTTATGTACTTTAATTGCATAAGCTAATCTCTGTTTTCTTTGTGTTTGAAATTAAATTTTTGTTTGAAATTAAATAATATGTCGTAATTAAATATTATTATATTACTAATTATTCAAAAAATATGTGCTCATTATAAGTATGATAATATATGTTTTCTAAACTAATTACATTTAATCAATAAATATGCAATTACCATAGCAACAATATGTATAATTTAAAATATATCATATAACAACTTCAATTTTCATAACACTCCTATTAATTCCATATTTTATTAAGTATGTCCTTTAAAATAATTTTTTTCCAGATAAATCACAAAATAAAAATATATATTAAAAGGAATAAAATAAAAATAAAATAATTATTAACATTAAATAATTAATAATTAATAAATAAATCAAAAATTTGGAATTAAACCTATAGTAGCGTTTTTTAAGAAAAACGCTGCTAAAGGTATACTCTACAGCAGCGGTCACTATGACCGCCGCTAAAAAGACCTCCGCTAAAAAAACGTTGCTAAAGGTGGTCTATAACGGCGGTCAATGACCGTCATTATAGGTCATACCTTTAGCTGCGTTTTTAGTGACCGCCGCTATAGACCTACTTTTTTTAGTGTTATGAGAATGCGGGATGAGATAGGAGAGCAAGGGTTTTTACAATTAATTTGAAGAAAGCATCTTTAAAAGCCAAGAAAGGACGCTGGGGAGATGTAAAGACAATGAGGACATGGAAGCGCCTTGATGATCGCCATCTCAATCCTATTGATGCTCAAGTCCTCTGTTACATTAAGGGCGGTAAGGTTTCTTATACTGCGCTACTCTTGTTTATAGTAATTAATTTTTATGGATAGTGTGATGATTTGAGTTCAATGATAGCCGGTTTACAAACATGGACACAAACCTGGACGGTGGTGAAGATTGGTTTATATATGAGTCTCTTTATTGTTATCAGTTCCAGTCCCTTAATGTTATTTGACAACTATAGAGCTTGAATAAAAAAATCAGAGATTCTTGTTCTTAAAATGTTTATATAAAATATTTTCCCCAATACTAAGAGGAGAGAATATGAACCCAATCTGCAGAAAAACCTCCTTCAAGAAATCTCTCCAGCTGTGGTCCTAAATTTTAGGATAAGAATTTGTTGGGGATGATGCTATTATTTTGAAATCTAAAAGCTGATAAGAGTTAGATAGTTATCATTCATTGATAGTTTTTTATTTTGTAAACTAATTTTTAGATGTTCCTATTTTGTAGTCCTTTTTTCTTCTTCTTAATTTCTATTTTGCTATAATATAAATCCTTTATAATTAGTGGCCTCATCCTCTCCACCAACTTCAAGATTTTGGAGTCAGCCAGCTGCATTAAGTACCAAAGGGATTACGTTTATATATAATGAACAACTACAAAAGAAGACGAGACTAGCAAACCTGGGGCTAATCCTTTTGGCTCCTCCAGGCTCCAAAACATTTGGAATTACCGCTGGTGTTAGTAAAGCTTTACTAGGACCAATACCATGCTAACAATATAAATGTCAGCAGAAACATTAGTTGGACATTACAATTAGGATTAAAATAGCACAAGTGGTAGTGGTTGAACTAGCATTAACTTACTGTTAGCCTTAATGCCAGCTTATACGTATCAGAATTTGCAGGATGTAATATGTGTCCAAACTGGGCCAAATCAATCTAAGTTCAATACACATGGGATTAAGGATGTAAACTGACCAGTCGGTTCGGTCCGAAGCTAATTTTGAAGACCGAACCGACTAAGGTCTGTTCCATTCTTTGCAAACCGACGCCGACTGATTTTAGTCTGGGGACCGACCAAACAGATCATAATATGTTCGGTTGGTTTGATCGGTCTAGGCTTCTGGTCTTTTAGGCCAAGGCCTAATAATTTTTTATACAGGATTAATGTCTTCAATACTTGTTTGTACAAGCAGTATTTCCATTAATGACTCCCATGCTTGTTTGTACAAGCAGTATTTCCATAGATTCGAAGAGAACAAAAATTGCAAAGGAAACATGCACATTAATACTTTCTTCCAGACCTTTTTTGGTGTTCTTTGTTCTTTTCTGACAGATAACTTGTCACGCCCCAAACGCTATCTCGTAGGGCCAATGACAGCCGCGAGCAATCCCTAAAGAAAGCTCCAGCAAACTTAACCATACATAGCAGCGGAAAAGAATCGAGAGAGAGAGAGACGGGCCAAGAACTAATCATGACTTAACTTCATAATATACCACCAACAGAAGAGTAGTCTTAAATTACATAACATATAACTTTCATAACTTAAGTGACGGACCGCCTCGGTCAACAGTCACCAACAACAAAATACATAAAAATCTACTCTTCTCAAGACAGGTAATCCTCCTGACTTCCTTCACCTGAAACATCTGGAATGATACATTTTGAAAACTGTGAGTCAAAAGACTCAGTAAGGGAAAACGTAAACTTGTAAACATGAGTTTATGACTTGAACATGAATATCATGAATAAGCGTAAATCTTGATGCACATGCATGTTTCATGGTTGCATATGCACATGTACTTGCTCTTGAAAATGTATGCTTACACTTGTAACAATCTTGATCTTGAAAAACATGCTCTTGAACTTAAAACGACACATGTTCCTTGAAAAGAATTTTCTTCTTGACTTGTGGGCTACATACGCTTCATTTAACCCCTGAAGTCAGGGTTGTGCGTTCTCATCGGAACTGTCTCCCTTTCCCTTGGAGACATTTCAATTGGTCGAGCTAGCCCACCTTCTCGCATTCGTCCTTCAGTGGCTAGACACGACCCTTGGAGGTCCACACCTTCTCGCATTCGTCCTTCAGTGTGGTTGCACTTACCTCTAGGTTTCACTCATCCTTCTCGCATTCGTCCTTCGGTATGGGTGCCTTCCTTGATGGTACTGTACCGACCAGAGCCTCTTACTTAACTTGACATAATCTTTCTTACTTTCATTGCATAAAACTTCTTTTAGAAAATCATGCAATGCACGTGTCATGACATGCTTGCTTATGATGTCATGCTTGTTCATGTAAAACCATGCTGAGTATCATTCCAGTTTTCGTAAAAATGTAAGCTTCTACTTACTTCCACTTACCTTGTTTTTCTTGATATTCAGATGGTGTTTCTGTTAGGGACCCCGGTCTAGGCCACCATAACAACGTCAATCCCCGCCAAGTGATTCGAACACGATCACCCCAATCGATCCTCCTAAACCGTTATCTGTAACACACGAGCTGTTTATATAGGATCTAACACTCAAAATGAAGAACACTCGAGATGTTATTGATAAGAACGAAGAACGTGGTCAAGGGTTAATTAGCCCAAGAACCACAAGATACAAGAACAATCCCGATCAAGGGTTAATTAGCCTAAGAACGGGTACCCAAACTAGGTTATTAGCCTAGAATGAATCCCAAGTGAGAAGGTTATTAGCCTTAACACCAACTTAGCATATACGTGCCTATGCTTGGCCAAATCCCACCCCAAAAGCTCTCTGGCTCTCCAAGACTCTATTTTTCTCTGAATGAATAACTCTAATGCTCCTAAGGGTGTTTATATAGACATCCATAGGAGCTTACAAACCCTAATTGACTCAATCAAATCAATTCAAATCACAATCAACTCTAAATCAAATCCCTTGAATCAAGCAGATTTGATATTACATGCCTAATTGAACATAAACATAAAGGAAAGGAATCTTCTAGAGTTTAGGAAAGGATCCCTAAATCTAGAAGATATGATTTATTCAATCAAAACAGTTAAGGAAATCAATCCCTATGATACCTCCATCAATGCCGGGATTTCACCGTCGTCCGCCGCCGTCCACGGTGACGCCGCCGACGCTTGCACCACCATGGGTGGTGATGCTCCTCCGGGTCCTGGGACCTTCCTCTTCCATTCCCCACCTAGTACCGATAGGGGTGGTGGTGTTCCGCCACTAGTGGTGGCTGGTGGTGGTGGTCATCCTGTGTCATGGCCCTCCTTTGTCTGCTGGCATGCTGTGGCTGCATGGCTTGGCTGGTGGCCAAGGACTTGCTGTGGCTTCTTCTGCTGGCCTGCTGCTGCTGCATGGCTTGACTGGTGGTCAAGGACTTGCTGTGGCGCTGTGTCATGGCAAGGCCATGTGTTGTCATGGCATGTCTGTGGCCGGTTGGCTGGCATGCCAGACATGGGCGTTGGTGAGGCGTCATGCCTTGTCAGGGGCGCCTAGCTTGCGCGCGCGCGTGAGGATGCCATGGCATGGCTGTGGTGCTGTCGTCGCTCGCGCTGTGGGCGTGTCATGAGTGCCCATGTGTGTCCTTGGCGCCTCATCTCGACACCTATCCTCCAACTCATGGCTTTTGCCGCCCAAGTCGTCACTGGGATCCTTTCAGTTTCGCCTTCAAGCGAGTTACATACGTTACATAATGTTCATAGATTTAATCAAACAACATACAAGTACTTCTAAGTGTTCTTGGTTTTTCAAAGGTACATATATTTGAAATAAGATTTCATTTTCAAAATATTACTTTAACTAGTTTTCGTAAAATAATTGAAGAAAGACAATTAAATATGAGCATCAAACATCTCTAATACGGTTGCTAATGGGTCCACTGTGAAATTCACTTCATATCAACTCTGATTATTCCCAACAACATCGTTGATTTCAAAGCCTATTCGTGAAATTCAGCAATAACATCTCATGCTAAGTATCTCAAGCGAAATCAGCAACCTATAATTCATCTAGCTTAATATCTCTTGTTCATTACTTTACATTATATCATGTCTGGGTTAATGACCATCAAATTCCCACTATCTTATCCTCAATAAACTTCTTAACTAGGTTTGGTCAACTAATCTCAATGATAGGGTCCCACACATCTTCAATAGGAACTAAAAAACTCAATATCTGAAATTTAACAGATCACACTCGAGCGCCTGTCGAGCACCGATCGAGCGCCAAGTCTCTGTCCAATTTTCATCTATCCTCGCTCGAGCGGTGGTCGAGCGCCAACTCTCTGTATGAAAACTTTTAAGGCCGCTCGAGCACCTGTCGAGCGCTGGTCAAGCGGCTCGACTCTGTATCACAAATTTCCTTAAGGCCACTCAAGCACCTGTCACACGCTGATCGAGCGCGATTGTGCCAAAAAATAGGTCACTAAAAACTCTCTATTCCAACAACCTAAACATGATTTCTAACTTAATTCTTTTGACCAATAGCAAATCCACACAATTTATTTCATGCCTAAACAATCTCCAAGCACATTGACCATTCGGCCACATCAATGACACTAACCTACATATAACATTATTTCTCCATGATTTTTAACTAACCATTTCATTAAATATCATTAACCTACCTCAAATCATAAACATTATTTCATCTAATGAAGTCACAAAATTCGGCATAGCAGCAACCTATATACATGCATATCATTATCTCCAATATTTTAACCAAGACACCACTTCTTATCCCAAAACCATGGCTTTAACCTTTCCTCCATCAATCAACAACATCACAACCACAACTCCAACAATCACAACCTAATCAGATCCAACATTCAACATACTTTCAAAAGGAAAATGAGCACAAGAACACAAGCATGCTTGGCTAAAACAGCAAGCCTAAACCTTGAAGAAAACCAAACCCTAGCTTACCTTTCTAAAGCTGGACACAAGCTGATTAGGGAAACACCTAGCATAGGAATACCCAAAGTTAGATCTAGGAAAGAAAAGAGAAATGAGATGGACATACAAATAGGAATCAGATCTTCTTTTACCTCTTCCTCCTTCTACCTTACTCGGCCAACACCAAGGCTTCCTTTCTCTCTATCTCTTGGCTTCTCTCTAGTGTGGCTACAAAAGGGCTGAGATGAGGGCAAGGAGGTGTTGTGATGAGGCTTAAGGTGAAGTGAGATGAGGGCAGTTGTTGGAAATGGCGTGAAGAAGAGAAATAAATGCTTTGGAGAAGTGAAGAGGGTTCTTGGCCAAAGAGAGAAAATGAGTTGAAATGGTGAATGATTCGGTCAAGTGTAGTGAAGTGAGGTGAAGAAGGTTTTAGCCAAATGCAAGGGCTGAGTTTTTCAGTGAAGAGTGAAGTGAGGCGAGCTAAGTGAGGTGAGAGATGTGAAGGAGATGAAAAAGGGGCTGAATCTAGTCTATGTACGTTCAAGGAAATAAGAAGAAAGGGTTTCATTTGCTTTAGCCCATGTACATGTCAGCGCATTTAAGTGCTTGTCTCCTCTACCTTTCCAATTCTTTGCCTCCCATACATCTCTCACGTGAATTCTTCTTCCATTCTCTATAAGTCTTTATCTTACATCAAATCTTCTTTTTCAACCAACATCACATCTCCTTTACTTGCATTTACCTCTTTGTCGCCTAACTCAAGCCTTACACGTGAATCACCCTAAAACCATTTCAATTTTCTCTTTCCCTTTCACGTAAATCTCCTCTCTTGCCTTTGTTCTCTTATCACATGGTCTACTTTATAGGCATATTAACTTATCTCCATTATAAGCACTCTAACTTATCTCCATTATAAACACACTAACTTATCTCTTAGTTCTTTATCAAGCTATCCTATAAGCCTACCAACTTATCACTTAATTCTCCTAATGATGCTTAAGACTACCTAATGGAGATTAAGAGTTACTTAACAAGGACATAAAATAACTTATATGCACAACATAGAATTTCACAACATAATGAAATACTTGGGAAAACTTATAATTCAAAATACCATAATCAACTTAACATCTTACATTGGTCAAACAATAGCCCCTTGAATGTAAATCCAAAAACAAATACATAGAGTAAATAGCAAGAATGAAATATGGGGTCTCACATAACTAGTACTGAAGACCCGACACAAAGGAGGTTTACTTCTACCACATTAAGTATTTGTCGTTTGATGAGCTTAGCTGTCTTTGAGTAATTTGTGAGCCTTTCTTCAGGCCGTTATATTCCGCGTACCAAATGATTGTCACAAAGAGGAACTCGTGTATTTTCCTAGGGAAGATGCATGAATTATCCCAGAAATCTGGCTTCCAGAATAGCATTACCAAATGCCTCATTCAAGTGTTCCCTAAGCATATACAACTTGGTAACATGTCCTTCTCGAGGACTACAAAACTTTAGGCCTATAGATACCAAAGTGTGAGATCTCTAAGGCTCACCTAGCCTATACAACCGTGTTTCTAAAACCAAAATACAAGTTTTAAACACCTACATCAAATGAAAGGAAACGAAACAAAAGACTACATTACACCTCTAGTCCCTAATCTTCATCTTCGGTGGAACATCTGTTGCACTCCACCAACCGTGTTTCTAAAACCAAAATACAAGTTTTAAACACCTACATCAAATGAAAGGAAACGAAACAAAAGACTACATTACACCTCTAGTCCCTAATCTTCATCTTCGGTGGAACATCTGTTGCACTCCACCAGCGGGGCCAAGGGAGATGGATAAGGGACTATGGGCTCCGGTAGAACATCCACAAAGCCGAAGTACTCAACCCTCAGTAGGGAAGGGTCCTTCAGATACCAGTAGGGCTCATGCCCCACTGACATCTAGAAGTTATCCAAGACCCAAGCTCGGATCTTCAGGACTATCACATAAGGGTCCATGTTGATTACCTGCTCGCTCTCAAAGAGTTTCATCTTCATATAATTACAATTTTTCACAAAATGTATAACAAAAGAAAAATGGTGAGTCGTACGGACTTAGTAAGGTCGGGGTCCCGGGGAGGGGGCATGCTATGCATAAATAACAACAATGAGTAGATATAGTAAACATGGATACAGTGAGTAGATACAATGAATATAATGATAAAAAAGTGTGATGTTTATGATTATCCATGTTATGCACTCTTCGGTTCAATTTTGAGGCCTTCCTAATGTCTGCTCTATTCACCCCAAGGTCAGGTTGTGCGTCTCTCCTCTCTTCATAGGACTTGTCCCGTGCCACCTGCACCAGGACCCAATTGGCATAAATGCACCAATGGGAGCCCACCCACTCCGTATAGTAGGGGATTATATACTTTCCCGAAATGTCCGATACTGTCATATTTTCTCGGGAGCCACCTCGTAGTTTTGGTTTTCTCTTACTTAGTTTCTCTCTCATGATGTGAATGCATATGAATGTGTTAGCCCAAGGTTGTTTTGGAAACAATCCGAAATTTATTTTGATGATAACAAAAATTCTAAGTGTTTCAAAAGTTTGAAGTTATCTCCATTAAATATATCTAAGTGTATTTCATTTTGTAGGCATCTTAATATACGTTGAAATGGATTAGACACTGTCAAAGATGCTGATTTTTCTCTAAGTACTGATAGTGTCGACACATTGAAGACTAGTGTCGACACATTGCACTGACACCAGAAAGCAAAACTTCTAAACTAAGTTTATGGTGTCGACACATGCTGAGATTACGCAGATTTTCATGGAACGTCACCAACTCATTAAAAAGTTCCAAAATGACTTGGGTACCCCTCCAATGGTATAATAAAGTTACTTGAAGACCGTTGAAGCCTAGAGGACTATAAATAGAATGATATGGAGAGAGAAAGTAGGGATTTGCATTATCATTCAAAATCTAACCCCCGAAAGAGAGAAAGAAACTAGATCCAAAGAAATCCTTTGTTGATTCCTTTAAAATCAAAGTTTTCATTGTTAAATCTTGTCCTCGTGCTCATCATTGATGACCTAGCCTCCAAAGAGAGAAATTTCTTGAAGAAGAGACAACACACATGCAATTACTCTTTGCCCTAACTTCAAGAGAAAAAGTGCTTTGAAGAAGAGGGAAGACCGCACATACCAAGAAAGTTTGTGCTCCCACCTGCCAAACTTTAGCTTTCCTTCGAGAATCTTGATTGTCTTCTTGCACTCTATTGAGCTTTTCACCTACTGATTCGGCTTAGAGAGTCATTCCACACTTTTGTACTTTTCAATTGCATTTTCAGCTTAAAGAGTCATTCTTTATTATTCTCATCTATTGTAAAATATTTAAGTGTTGGGTAAACAGTTGGGTCCTACTTGTGAGAGTAGAAAAAATCCCTTGGGTTTTGTGAAGAGAGTTAAAGCGTGAGCTCGAAAAACGTTTTGTAAAGGTTCCTTAGCACCCCGAAAGCTAAGGACTAAGTTTTTGATAAACTCAATTCACCCCCCTCTTGAGTTATTATTTAGACTCAGAGAATACTCAAAACATTAACAAAATAAGGTTCAAGCATCCAATACATAAATCCTTGAAGAATAAATTAATTGGTAGTTTCTAGAACTTAGGCAAAAGTCTAATACTTGGGTTATTTCTTTATGATTTTTATTAGTGTAAACTATTCTTTGTGTTATTAGGTTATTTTAGATTTTTATGTGCTAATTCTATGTCTTTATTCCTCCATTAAATTTCTAGTAATTGTAATTAATTCCCATTTTTATGTTTATTAGAATTATTTTACTCATTAATTATACAAGAAATTAATTAAATATTATTTCTTCATTAATGAGCACGACTTGGGCCTTCTGGGACCTATTGGACTCTATTGGGTCAGACTTATTATTTGTAAAATTTTCTAGGTCCATTTTAGGGTATTGAGCCTAAGATCCATTTAAGAAACTTGGCCTCAAGTTTTGGCTCCGTCGTCATTTTTTAATGCTCTACACAGCCATGTATTAAAATTACTCATTTGGACATTTTTACCCCATCATTTACCTAGAGATGCCAAAATTGCCCTTCGAGACTTCCAGGGGCATCTTTTTACCATTCCTTACATCATTTTTAGCTGAAATTTTTACGGTAAAATCTTGTATACCTAACTATAGAAAGAAGGGGGAAAAGAAAGAGAGAAGCCGTGATTTTCTGATTTCCTAGGGGTAGGCTAATTTTATTAGATTTTTAATCATTAACACTAAGTTAACAAGATAAAGAAATTTTCTGATTGGGCTGTGAGTGTTGGTGCCACTTGTAAAGATGAGAAGATTTTGTCTTCCAAGAGACACAATGACCAAGATTTGTCCGGCCATGTGCTTGTGGGTTGGGCTTGGGTTGCTATGTGGGCCTTGAAGTCCTTCTATGGTTCAGCCCAATTAGTTTCCTAGGTCCAAATCCTAGCCGAAAGCCCCTAGGTCCAATCTAGTTTAACAAGGTAATTAAATTCATGACTTTGGTCATTAACCAATTTAATCAAGCAAAGAGACAATTTAAAATTAACCTAGGTCAAAAAGCATCACAATAATAAAAGAAAAAAATCACAGAATCATTGAGGTGAAAAAACAAAAATTAAACATAAAGAAATTGCATTATAATTTTCGGGTATAACAGAGAAAAATAATGATGTCAAATTCTATCATTTTTCTATATGAAATGCAATTAGTTAAATATTTCAGGAGATACTATTACTTAATAGAAGATCAAAAATCAAAGAAAATAATCACACGCTTAAATAGAAAGCAAAATAATTAAAATTGTGAGTAGTAACTAATGTACTAAAAGCATGAATTTATGTCAAAGGAAAATTAAAAAGGAAATGAACAAAAATAGCTACCAAAAATATTATAAGTAAATACCTCCATTAATAGCTGAAAAAGGGGTTCAAAAGGGAGGGATGTCACAAAACCGAACCATCTTTCGATTTTTTATAAATCTTGGACCGACAACCAAACCGGCTCAGCTTACAACCGACCGCACCGATGGGCTTTGGTCGGTTTGGGTCAGCCGATTTGGTTTTTGGCCCAATTTTGTTCAGCCTTGCATGGGATGCTACATATTTTTCTCTTTACGAAGAGCAAGCCTTGAGAGAGAGTCTTTTCTAACCGGGGGCTTCACACAAGAGTGGACAGTATTGAATCTAGAAATTCAAATTAAATTTAAGAATGATTTTCAAAGAGTTAGACCTCGAGTGACCAGTTATTGGAAAGCTAGCTTTATCAGTTTAGTTTTCAATGCATCAAACATCATGCATTTTGAAGTTTTTCATGAGGAATTAATGGTAAAATTACTTCAAATAGGTCTGTCAGCAGCAAATTGCTAGGTGCTGCAAATTTTTGACAAATCTCTATCTTTAGTCATCTCTCTTGACTTTCCAATGTCTTTGCAGTTTTTTAAGAGTATTTTATGTTTACTAGTTTAATTTTAAGCTAAAATAAAAGGTGTGTTCACGTGGTATGACTTTTTCTTGAAAATGCACTAGAGATCAATTTTTTTCCCGCTATCCTTGTGGTTTTATACATTTTCTAACAAATGTCTCTTCATCCATAATCCATCTACAAACTAACAGAAGATGTTGACCTGTCAAAATCCTCCACGTAATGTCCAATAATAACACAATACGCGTCCAACTTGCTGACTAGATTAATATCCTCTGCCTACTGTATATTCCAAGCCAGCAACACAATCTGAACTGACGAAAATACCGCTGCAACGTCATTTAAAAAATATCACATTCGAATGACCCCATCGGCCTCTTCCCCAAATCAGTCGAATATCCTCTTCGAACTCTTCCCCAAATCTGTTGAACCTAGGCCAACTCCCACTTCGTTCCCTAAATCCAGATTTGTCGGACTTAGTCTAGTCAAATCTCCACTATAAACCAAAAAATGGGTACACAAAGTCTTCTCTAATCACAACTAGAGGCTACAACTCAGATCTTCAAGATTATATCAATCTTGGCAAATACAACGGAAAAAGAACATAGAGAAAATACCAATCAATCCATGGTTACTGATCTTCACCGTTCAGATTGTAGCTCCTTGTGTCATGAATGTCCCCTCCAAATTTCATATTGAGCGGACTACAGACAAAACGGGATCTAACCTTTGATGAAACCTGTGCGTGAAAGAGAAAAGTTATCTCTTTCTTTTCTTTCTCTTCTTTTTAATCCGTTCAGATTGAAAGAACTCCTCATTAGGATTATAAGTTAAAATCCTAATGGATTTGGGCTTTATTAAAGCCTTCCATTGGGCTTTCGTTCACATAAAAGGAATAACCCCAACAAATCTCCCCCTTCCAACTATGTGGAGGAAATCGTCATCCCGACGATCGAGCAACAGTCTTCTAGATTATGTCTTAGTAGCACTTTTGTCAACATATCAGAACCATTTCTTTGATCGAAACCTTTGACAACCAATCTAGCCTTGTACCGTGGCCGCGAAGTGAACTCACTTTGCTTTACCCTGTAAATTCACTTGCTCTTAAAGGCTCTTTTACCTTTAGGTAGTTTCACCAACTCAAAAGTGTGGTTATCGTATAGTGACTGCATCTCATCTTGCATGGTCTCAATCCAGTTTGTCTGATGTTGATCTTCCATAACTTCTACAAAACACTCGGGCTCTCACCCGTCAGTCAATAACACATACTGTGCTGCTGAATACTTAGTGGAAGGATGTCAGTCTTTGGTAGACCTCCTGAATGGAACCCCTGGTGAAATCACTGGCACTGTCAACTGGTCATTAGTCTGAACATCTGCTTGAACCTGTAGGGGAACATCCATCTCACCTATACCCTCGTGGCCATCCTGAACATCATTCTCAAAATGAGTTGGCAAATTCTTCAATTGAACTAGATCCATGTCAATCAAACTATCTCTCTTTTGAGACACAAATTTCTTTGCTTTATGAATATCCTGAATTGTATGATCTTCTACAAACACAGCACCTCTGCTTCTCAATACTTTCTTCTCAACTAGATCATAAAATCTGTATCCAAACTCATATTGACCGTAACCAAGGAATATACATAGTCGTGTCTTCACATCAAGTTTGGACCTTTCATCTTTGGGAATATGCACAAATGTTATACACTCAAATACACATAAATGACTGTAGGAAACATCCTTACATGTCCAAACTCGGTCTGGTACATCAAAATGTAGAGGAACACAAGGTGAAAGATTCAACACATGAACAAATGTGCTCAACGCCTCACCCCAAAAGGATCTTGGCAAATTTTCTTGTGAAAGTAAACATCTTACTCTTTCAATCAGTGTTCTATTCATTATTTCAGTTATGTCATTCAATTGAGGATTTTTCGGAGTAGTCTTTTGATGTCGAATACCCTGTTGTCTGCAATACTCATCAAAAGGACCAGAATACTCTCCTCTGTTATCTGTATGGATGCACCTCAACTTCTTCCCAGTCTATCTCTCAACTAGGGCTTGAAATTGTTTGTACACGACCGACATTTGATCTTTTGTCTTTAAGAAATATACTCATAACTTCCTTGAATGATCATCTATGAAGGTTACAAAATAACTCGAGTCACCATATATTCTCGTCTTCATAGGGCCACATACGTCTAAATGCACTAAATCCAATATCTCTAACTTTCTCAAATGAGAGGAATTCTTGAAGGAGACTTTATTCTGTTTCCTTGACAAACAATTACTGCACCTTTTCATGTGTATTTTTCAACCCAGATAATAGACTTTTCTTTTCCAGTATGGCTAATCCTTTTTCACTCATGTGAGCAAGCATCTTGTGTCATATTTCTACTGTATCATCTGCTTCCATCGCATTAACAATATCATTGGAGATCTTTGCTTATGTACAATGCAGAGAACTTCTTACCTCGAGCCACAACCATGACACCTCGAGTAAGCTTCCACTTACCATCACTGAAAGTGCTGCAATATCCATCATCATCAAGTTGACCTGCAGAAATCAAGTTCAAACGAATGTCAGGAATATGTTTTACATTTCTAAGAACCAATCTCGCGTCATTATTCATCTCCAGATAAACGTCTCCAACACTAATGACTTTAACCAAGCCATCATTGCCCATCTTTACAATTACATAATCACCAGATCTATAGGTTTCAAAGAAATCCTTTCGAGATATAGCATGAATGGAGGCATCACTGTCAATCACCCAACTGGTCTCACGGCATGCAACATTTATCACCTCATCTTCATAAATAATGAGGAAATTGCAGGATTGGTGGTAGCCTTTGATGAAATTGGGCGTGAAAGAGAAAATATGTCTCTTTCTTTTCTTTTTCTTTCTTTTTAATCAGTGCAGATTGAAAGAAATCCTTCTTGGGATTATATGTTAAAATCTTAATGGACTTTGAGCCTTGTTAAAGCCTCCCATTATGCTTTACTAACAACCCAACAAAGGACCATGAACAAAAGGAGATGTCAAAAAGCTCATCCAAAAAAGTTCGCAAGGATGATTCAGCCAAAAAAGGTAACGCAGAAACCCATCCAGTGAAAAAGGCCACCCCTGCAAAAACTGTGAAAACTCCTGCAAAACCCGCAAGAAGATTGAATGCGAAGTAAGTTATCTGCAGCCAAAGTGAACGCAAAACTCCCCCTCACTCATTCTACAAGCAAATAGTAATATTTTATAATATAACGTACAGAAAGAGAGAAATACAAATAATATTAGAACCAACCGGCCTGATCTGAATTCGTAATGACGAGTGTTTTCTTTCGTTTTCTTTCCTTGATCTTCGTGATCGACATACGTGGTGTGGTTGAAGCCTGTATTTGGTAAGAAGGTGACAAAACCAGTAGGATTGATTTATCTGGAATCTCACACTCAAACTCAAGATTGAATCCGAACTTCAGGGTCGAAATCGTATAATCTTGAAGGTTTCGGATGCTTCTCTATTTGTCACTAGCATTCGGTCCTTCTATGTTAACCTGCTCGGCTGATGTGGAGAATCTACTGCTACTGTGGAAGAAGGGTTCTTCGGCTGATGGTGGGTAAGAGTGGGGACTTGGTCGGAAGTGACGAAATGATGTGGCAGGGGTACATAAGTCATTTCAAGTTCAAATATTATTATTGGACATTATGTGGAGAAAAAACTTAAACCATTCAACAATTTCCGTCTAAAACTGAACAGAAATTGGATGAAAGAGCATTTGTGAGAAACGCATAAAAACTACAAAGATAGCGGAAAAAAAAATTAAACAACATTTTCAAGAAAAGGTCATACCAAATGGACACGCTTTAAATTTTAGAGTTAATTTAATATTTTGAAAATTATAATTTTCAATTCACTATGCTTAGGGGTTATTCTAAGCTCCACTATTTATACCCACGTTAGCCATGAAAACTTAGATTATTGAGCGTTTTTATTAATAGAGCTTTTTAGAAGGATTTCTTCTTAGTTAATAACAAAAGAAAAGCATAATGGATAAAATACACAAATGGTCCTCACAAGTGGAACTTCCAATCAGGTTCACTTTCTTTTTGGAGTGCATTCCACCCTTCACCACATTGCCTTTAATAGAGGTTGACATTTTTCAGAATAACTAGAACTAGAGCGCCATTGACTTCCATTCTTTTCTCAATAGCCTGTAGTTAACGCAAAATAAAACCTTAATTGAACTTCTCTGTTTTCCCTGAAAAGTCTAATAATTACTTCATTTTGAGTATGAAATGCAGACGGGCACTCTTGAATTTGTATGTATCAGCACATCCTTCATTGTGTCAGGAAGAAAATCCTAATGACATTGTAATTCACCCGACTCTTTACAGCCCCCATACGAGGGTGATGTACACAGGAACTTTTGAGACTTGGATGAAGTACAGCGTCTCCATATGCTATCTTAGCTACTAGGGAACCGAATTGCTCATTTTGACCCTTCCGAACCAGGGGCAGGCTGAATCTCGGTCTCCTGCGGCGTTGAGGCCTTGCGAAAGGCAGTCCCCAGCTGAATTCCCACAGTAGAACCTTCATGCGAACTTCCTTGGCCAGATCCATTGATAGCTCCTTTTAACCCCTTCTTTTTCTTCGCCTTCTCAGCCCAACCAACAAGGCCCGCTTGCACATGCTCCTCAAATATTGCCTTCTTGAAAGAAGTTCCCATCTGCATTTCAATGCAGAAAATCGGACAAGATGACCATTTCAACAGGAGAAAAAACAAAAATAGCAAAAGATAAATTCTAGTTTTGACAGCAACTCAGAGCACCTGTGTGACTATGGCATATAGTGGTAGGGTGCTGTAACTACAGAGTACCTGTATGAAGGCCCTGAATTACAAAATAAAAGAAGAAAAAGATATCTTAGCACTCTGAAACCATTAACCATCTTAAGACATTTACGAATCTCATGAAGATCAAAAAGTAAATGTGACCACGACTTATACCCAATAATGAGCCTTGGGATAATGTAAATGACTTGTCCCATAATGCAAGAGTCAAAGCCGTACTGAAACTATACATATCAAGAAACGGGTTAAATATGTTCCATCTAAGATAAAACCCTCTCAATATGATAGAAGAATATGGTACATAGTGCTGGAAATATTTCTTACCCAGATCCAGAAAAAGAAGGCTATCTCAAATGAATTTTGGAAAAGGATAAAATGGATCAGAAAGAGAACAAATTGGGGCCGACCAAACCAAAAGTGCTCATCTGATGGTTGAACTACCAATTCACCTTCTATGGCTACATGTTTCTCAGCAACCTCATGAGCCAGCTGGGAAATTACATGCTCCAGCTTAGTACCCACAGCAAGTAGAAGCTGAAATATTAATGAATGAGCAACATAGTAGTGGACAAAAAGAAAAGACCGGAACAAATCAAAATCCCATGTCATTCTAGACAGCATCAAGTAAGAGTGGATTTGATGTTACATTTCTATTGAAGCTACTTAAAATTCAACAGCAACTAACTAAGAGGTAAAGGACAATAACGAACAAAGCATGCATTACGAGTTAACATGATGATTATCATGGGAGGAGGAAGAAAGCATTAAACAAAGAAACAGACAAAAAAAAAAAACAAATGATGTCATAGTAGGCAAGAAATGCCACTGTTTGCCCGACTCATTAGCAATGGAATGTGGGCAACAAGGTTAAACTAATCAAGTAAACAGTGTGCTTGACATAGAAGGACCTCTACAATCTATAATAGAGATTTCTAATAAAAGCATCATCAAATGGAAGGAAAGAAAAACCGCAAGCAATAAACCCTTGATATGTAGACTATCACATCTGTCACAGGTGAAGTTTTCAAACCAGATTGTTTGCAACCCTGTGTGGCACTAAGTGTCCCAACACTTGGTCAGCTTAGTCACTCACACCTGGACATACTTAAGTGTTCCAACACATAGTCCGGTTAATCACCCACAAGCATGGAAAATATCCCCACCTTTATCTTCATTAATTAATATAAAAAGGGATGAATGCAGATATGTAAGCACAATGGCACGTGATCACAATCAGCCACCAAGGCCTACAATGAACTCTCACAGCTCACTGTCAGATGAGTACAACTACAAAATACACTGGTTTCGCACTTGACCTCTCTCTTGCTTCCCTCCATATGGGTCTCAGCAAGTATTTATAGTCATTTTCTGCTCAGCTAACTTGCCACTTGTCAAGATCACCAAGCATCTTGAGCATACGCACTAACTTGATGCATGGCATGCTGCCAGTACACACAAGCAGTCCACATGACCCATTACTGAGGCTCAGCCATGTGGCTCACACACATAGCACGCACGACAGCCTTGAAAGGGTTGCATGCTTCCATAACAGTGTGTGCCATCCTCAGTCAATGCCTGCAACTGCCCTGAAGATTCACAAGCAATATGCTTATCTTGATCAAAGGGCTACATGGCATGGCAATAACCCAACATCCTCGATCAAGGGTCGCACGGCATAGCAACAATCCACCATCCTCTATCAAGGGCCACATAGCAGGCCCAGCACCAAGCAAGGAATGCCACGGGCGAAAAACTCACCAGCTCGCAACTGACGCGCATGCACGTCTCCCACAAATGTCCCTCGTGTCCCGCTATGGGGCACAGTTCACCTTGTTACATCTGTATAGCATAACATCTGCGCACACCACACAACTTCTGCTCATAGGCTGTGTAGGTTTGCGCACTGCAACAGTCCCATTTCAGCATTGTGCCACTCACCCATGTGCGCAGCAACATCCATTGCATGCACCCTTTGTTTAGGAAAAATACCCTTGTGCTTTGGACCTTCGAGATTTTAAAAGCCCTCTTTTAAGATCATCCCATGCATGCACAAGAAATCTTGAATAATTTCCAAGTCACCACGTGCAAGCACAGGAATCCCCACCCCTTCACTGGGGGTCCATTTATCTCACCCCACTAGGAGCGGTCACACAGAGGGGAGGTTCACAACCCATCAATCAAATGATGAAGGTCCTTGAACCCACCCTGAATGAGATGGCTCGCATGAGGTGGGGTCGTGCGAAAAGGGCCACGCTTCCACACCACACGACCCACCACGAGTGGGGCGAGCCATGTGGAACATGGACCTGCAACAGCTAAGGATCACCCTCTGCGCCCCACCCTGCATGAGGGCCGACATGGATAGACCCCATCCCAAAGGTCCTTGATTTCAAAAGTAACAATACCAGGTGTCTCAATGCGGTAGATGCAAAAATTGGTGTCCTAAAAAACCAACGGCCAAGAGATGTAAAGCACAATGTGTACATTATTTTCCTCATTTTTTGACATGATTGTATTAAAACAGTGTTTTTATGCTCAATTAGTTGAGAACAGGGGATTTAGCAAGCATGATATTATTATACAACAAAGGGGAAGCAGAACTGGAACACTCTGTATACTTGGATTATTTCATTTATAAATACTCATACTTACCCCTCACCAAACATATGCCTATTCAATTTCACTCAATTAAATACTGAGGTTGCGCAGATTCATAGTTCAACGAGTTCACAACACAAGATGGCAAGAAGATTAAAAACCATCAGAGATGCAGGATATACAAACTAGAGAAAGATATAGTATCCAGGCTACTCACAATGAACGGAATGAATGCTATCCAGAAATATGTATGCCAGCCTGCATAGGTGGAGTGAAAAAGCATTCTTGGTTAGAAGTAACGACTCTCGTATAGCAGACCAAAACCAAGATGTCAACCCCGTGGCATAAAGGCAGAAGAAAGGGTACATACCATCAACAACAATAATTAGTATACTTTATATTTTCCTCAACACCATATGCATATCTAATTTTTTACTAAGACAAGCTGATTACAGAAAAGTTATGAGAACTTATCTAAAAGATGAAGAAATTGTGACTTCCATTGACTAATTACTGGAGTATCATACTTATTCATTATTAAAAGCGGGCAAAAAAAAGACAGGAAAAAGCAGCAGCTTAGAGACATTATTCAGGCACCAGAGAATGACAATGAAGATGACAACTTGGCGATGATGGTGTAAAGTTCATGGCGGCAATTTGATCATTTGGCATGCCTATCAATCACCTCACTAAGTAGGAAAAATAACCTTACAATGTAGGCACAAGCACAATAGGAGGACAAAAGGTAGCGAGAATTGACTGGAGTTGAAGTGCACACTTAACAAGAAAATGATCCAAGGTACAGGAACAGGCAAACCAAGATCTATATGGCTAAACCATAGAGTCAAAACGAGTCTTAATTGAGCTCCTTCAGTTGAATGTGATATCTACATAATTAAGTAGGAATTCCTTGAGTTGCCAAACCTACGACCTCTTTGAGTAACAACCTCAATTACTCCACCGAAAAATTCTGCTAATCAAGATAATTAATGAAAGAAGCACGAAATATGACAACATCATTGCTCATCGAGATGTTGAGTATGCAAGTCATATAAATGCAGTAGCATACCGTTAACATTAAGCAACAGGAAGATGACGACAAATATCCAAAGATACCAACTGAAACAAAGAAAATTAAGTGGTGAGTTAAGAACCATCCACAAGGAATTGGGAAAGACACAAAATAATGAAAACTTGCACAAGGATCCCTCAGATTTCCTAGGATACCCCTGCAGCGCAATTCTTAAAAATCTTACCAATATGTTTATTAAAGGGTAGATTTTGGCACCTTAACATTACCATATTTAGAAAAGGTATTATTTTCTCCTCAATTAACTTCATCTCACAAAAGGAAAATACTGAGATAGCAAAATCTGGACAATTTAATTTCAAAAAAAGGTAAAATCACTTGCCTTATACCGACAACTTTCTTGAAGTCATCTTCAAGTGCACGCATCATGTATTTGTGAAAATTCAACTTGCGGTTTCCTCTGCAATGGGTCTGCACAGATAGTAAATAAAATAGAACCCCTAGTCAGAGGAAAAGGAAGAACAAAGGAACTTAAAATTGGTAAGTCAACAGCCCCCTCATACTAGAGACCTTACCATGACAAAACCTAGCCGCAGTGTCACGTAGTCTGCTTTAGTCACAGATCCATAAAATTGTTTGCCGAAAGATTGCTGAAGGGAAAAAAGAGAAAGTCAGAAGAACAGCCATATATCGGTTCTCCAGAATGTAGATTTTTGAAGTCTGATACAATTGATAGTCATGACTGGACATTATTGTGAGTGGCTAACTGTGCTGCAGAATGTAGATTTTTGAAGTCTGATACAATTCATGACTGGACATTATTGTGAGTGGCTAACTGTGCTGCCGATCTACTGAGACAGAAACATATCAACCTGAACCTTTACTTTTATTCTATCACTCATATCTAATAATTCATGTTTCACCACTATTCCTTTTGAGACAGACAGCTCGGAAAAATCTCCAAACATGGTTCTTCTAAGGTTAATTTATACATGCCAGCCAAAAGAGGAGAGTGTTCAGAACCAAGTCTTTGGGGGTTGCGGGTTAGGGGGATGCTCTGAGTTCCAGTAATCAAGGACAAGTTCAGCAAACCCCTGCCAACCCTCGGGAAGGAGGGGGGGATGGGGGGAATTCAGGTTCCACCCCAGGGCCATCTAAATGCATACCAGTTCCCTTGGTTCCAAGAAAGCAACACTAAATGAAGTACAATCAGTCAATAGATTCTATTACAATAAGACAGAAACTTACCAACCAACCCAACAGAGCTGAGTTTTTCCCGATACCCAGAAAATGATCCTTGATAAAAGCATGTTGGTGAACATGGGTAACTGCTTTGGATTTCATAACTGCACAACAACCAGTCACAAATTAGAAGAATGACGATAAAAAATATCAATAGACAGGCAGATAATCTCATTGAGAGTTAAATAAGAAAGTAATTCAGTCAACAAGCTGCATTTACTATCTCGACTAGTCAATCAGGAGAATAGTAATCCCATAGACCACACTACAGTCAACTTATTTGAACCCTCTTAAATCATAGACAAGCACGGTACGGGGACCTGGTTGTTAATGAAAAATAGCAAATAAATACAGCAAATATATTAAAGATAATGATCCTTACCTTGATTTGCATCATAATTCTCTTTAGCAATTTCATCCTCCCAGTGTTTCCATTGGCGAATCTATATAACAACAGACGTGTCAGAAGTAAATAAAGGTTGATAAACCACTAATTTCTTGACATGAAAAGGTAGAGAAAGCATATCAGATGCTCACCTTTGCCCCTCCAAAAAGAACAGTGAGAGCACAGAAGGTCACATGGACAATGGCTAGGACGAAGATAAAGATATGCAGATGATGCAAAGCTTCAACAGACAAAAGTGGCACCTTGTGCTAGAAAGGGGAAAAACAATTAGAGCACATACTTCTGGCATATTAGTGCAGTTATATGAACAACAGAGCTATCAGAAATTACCAGCCAGAAAGAGCATCACGAAATTATGAAATTCACAAAATAATTTTGAATGCAACCATTAAATAATCCATTAAGTAACTTCATTTAATTGCGCCAAAATTAGAAAAGTCTATCAGAAGCAATAAGAAGACGACAATAAAACAAAAGAAGAAAAGAAAATAGAAGAAGAAATGAGGGAAGAAGGCAGACGAAAAAACTGCTGAATAAAAAAGCCAATGATGCCAATTCAGAACTTACTAATGCCATCTTCAAATTAAAAAAGAAAATCAACAATACCGGTGTGGACCATTTAACACAATTGAACTATAAAAAAACAAAAAACAAAAAACCCAAAATTGCTGCTTACCCATTGCTTGTGTCACCTAATTCGGAAGGAGCACAAAACAATGTCATCAACTCCTTCATGGATCTCATTGCCCAAACGAGAAGACAAGTGAAAGAGAAGGCCTCAATCCAGAATAAACAAATCCACATTATCAAGTCACGATGGTGTTTGACAAAGCCAAAATTTTGGTTTATGGGAGTTAGTGAAAAAATGAATATAAAGATTATTTGAATGAATTTTTTATGTTTATTTTTTTTTTGATAAGTAAGAAATTTTATTATAGAGAAAGAGCAGTACAAAGATTGTACTGACCGAAATTACATCATACAGACAAAGAAACTTAAGAAATCCTGGAAATCAAGAAAAGGGCCCCCTAAACATGCATTAGCCCAAAAAAACAGATTAAGCATCAAACCACCCTGCAAACGCGCAATAGACAAAGCAGAATCTTCAAAGCAACGCCTACAAGAGTTTCCTTCTTTGTCTGGGAGGCTACTCATGGTAGGACCTTGACTACTGATAACTTGAGGCGTAGAGGCCTTTATGTGCTTGATTGGTGCTATTTATGTAAAGGGGATGGTGAGTCGATTAACCATGTGTTACTACATTGTCCGGTGGCGAGGGGTCTGTGGCAGCATGTTTTCTCTATGCTTAATCTTCATTGGATTATGCCGAAGCGGGTGGGTGATGTTTTGCTCTGTTGGGGAAGACAGTTTAAGGATCCTCTAGCTAAGGCTATTTGGTTGATGATTCCTCCTTGCATTTGGTGGAGCCTTTGGCGGGAGATTATTATATTGGAAAAAGATGATTTGATGGGGAGAGAAATTATTTTCTAGTTATTTTATTAGACTCAAAATTTTGGATTGACCAAAATTTGGGGACACAAACACCACTCTAAGTCATGTTTGCAAAACTAAAATTTTAGCCAAAATTTCTCTCCATTCCAAAAATTTTGGATTGCAAACATAACTAACTCAAAATTTTAGTAAAAATAGATTCTCTCTCCCCATCAAATCATCTTTTTTCATTACAACATATATAAAAAATTCACTCAAATCAGCTCTCTTCACTTTTTCACCAACTGTCATAAAATTCTACTTTTTCATTATTTTCTCTCAAGATCCAATAAAACTTTAATCCACCTCAATTTTTACAACATTCCCAAAATTTCCATACAAAGTTGGTTTGCAAACATGGCCTAAAGATTTCCTAAATAGTTGTACTTTGATAAGCACCACTCGAACCCAAGTCTATTCCACTCACAACATGCTTTGCAATTGGACAGACCAACTGCTTTTCACAACAGCATAGACTTATATGTCCTTTCACTTGGTGTTATTAAAGCTGTTGGTTCCTGGCACTTAATGAAGATTAATGTAAGCATAATCAAGCAATCACAATAACACAAGTAGGCCTTTATGGAGGTTATTTATGCCAGATTTTACCTTTTGAGTGTATATTTTAATCAATGATTACCCATAAAATAATATTAACACAAAGCGAGTAAAAAATTTTAGTTAGTCCCTGATCAGGATTTTCTTCCTCCTTTTTCCGATTCTTAACTCCTTTCCCTTCTCAATCAACTTTGTAGCAGATTATACTCTAGGGACTAGTACTTCAGAAAAAGGTTATGCCAGATCTAGAAACAGAATAGACAAGTAATTCTACAAAAGCAATAAGAATACACAAATCTCAATTACATTCCCGTAAGGTGACTTAGTTCTTATTCTTTAAATTGCATCTACCCACTCTCCCGATCTAGCACTGAATCATCACTCAATTTCTTTGAAATGCTAAATATGAAAGTTGACACTCCCCCGTTTGAAGGGCTTGAATTGGCTGTACCTTTTAGCAGTTGGTAACTCATAGATCATACCACTGATAATAACAAATTAGAAAGAGAAATCGAGAAACCTGAATCAAAAGCATTTCTTGAAGATCCAGTCTTCACTTGTTTACAATTCAGTTACCAGCAAGGGCGGAAGCAGGGGGTACGAAGGGTGTCGGCCGACACCCATTGCTCCCCCCAAAAAACATTTACATGTAATTTTTTTTTATTTTTTTGGTAATCAAGTGATTTCTAGCATACATTTGAACAAAATAACACCGGGAGTACCCCAAACACAGGTATCAGACCTTTACATGTAGTTTTCGTTATTATAATTCTAAGACACTTTTTTTGCATTATGAAGAAAAAAAATTGGTCATTTCGCCTTTAAAATTCGACACCCTTAGATATTAATCCTGGTTCTGCCACTGGTTACCGGGCAGCATATTCAGCAACACGGTAGTTATCATAATTGAACAAATTCAAGTGTTCCATAAGTGAGTATAACTCGGAGAATACTAGAGTCAAAACATAAAATATAGTCATGGGTCGGTCAAATATTCACTCTGATCCACGTAATTTTTCTTTTGGTCCGTATAAAGGACTGGTAGATTACTCCAGCATCCAATTTTATATTTTGTAACGTGTACAGTACTCTGACCAAATCAAACAAATATTATGTACTAAGAAAGCAATCCATTTTGAGCATCACGTACAAAAATCAGCGAACTCTTTGCCGCTTATATGTTACCTTTCTGGCACAGTAACTGAGCTGGGACGCCGACAATTCCTCGGATAAAAGCCTCCTGGCATTGCCCGAGATGGTGGAGGCAAAGAAGCTCTGTAAATGGGCAGTGGTGGTGGCCTTTTCAGTGGATTCTCCTTGCTCTCCTTTCTCAAGTTTACAAGGTAGCATATGACGAGTCAAGTCCTCCGGGACGCAGAATTTGGAGATGGTATTCTGGAACACCGTGAGAAGCAGCGATATGAACCCCAGAAGCATCAATTCTGCCCAAGTACAACCACCCATATTTAATACGTGTTCCCTTTTAACACTCACTCAAAAGACAGACCCGGAGATAAAATTAAAAGAAGAAAATGTCAGAATGGGAGACCTTCTTTAACTTTTTGTAAGGCTTCGAAGAGGGGTTTCTGGTTCATCTTCTTCAACTTCTTGCCGGCGAAGTGGAGGATGCGTTCCACGGCGAGAGAAATGGCGACGATGACTGTGCACACGGCGGCCACCACCCATGTTGGTGTATACTCCAACGACGTTGCTTCTCCTTCCCCACCGCTCATCCTTCTCCACTTTCCTCTCCTGTCTCTCTCTCCCTTTATCTATGTATTCCCCGACTCTTCTCCCTCCTCCTATATTCCTGCCGGTTTGATAATATACAGACTTGTTCCAACTTCCCAAGCGTATGGCACTCCTTTGCATTTAACTTGTGAAGCCCAATTTGTTTGTTTATTTATTGAGGATCTGCACATCCTCTGTAATTTTTCATATATTTTGGTAACTTTTCTGTCCCACTTCAAAATTCCATTTAATAAAGTAATTTCTCTTTCTTTATTCTTAAATTATCTCTATAATATAGTCATATTATCTCTATGTTTAATCTATTTATTAAGTATTCTAGAATTTTATACACAAAAATTATATGCGTAATATATATTAAGACATCATTGAAAACCTTAATAACTTTTTTTAAGATTTCATCTAAATTAACGGTCAGATAACAAAAAAATATCAGCCACCCTACTACAAAGTGTATTTCCTTATTTTCAAGTCCTAGCTTTTTTAGCTTCTCTCTGTTTGCTCTTGTAAGATTTCTAAACTCGATAATGGTGTGCTTCACTCTTTAGCAGTTGTGGAGAAATTTCTCCCTCTTTTTTTTTTCTTAAGCATGGAATTTTCTGTTTTTTTTCTAGCTTTCTTGTTTCTAGTTTCGGTTGTCGTTTGTGTTGTGGTTAGTAGGGTGTTTGGTTGGTTGTACTATAGTTGTTGTTTGTTTGGTTTTACTTTCCTGTCATTAATTTTCTAAAATACTCGTTTAAAAAAACTTTTCAAAATCAATGTATCTTCTGATTCCATAAAATTGGCATTCCTAAGATTTACGTCATTGAGATTTTTTTTTCTTATTAAAAAAATTGGAACATATAAAGGAATGAAGATTTAAAGATAAACTGAAAATATTTGAGAATAATATAAGCAAGCAAAAAAATATAGCAAACTATCAGTAAAATGAAGAATATTTGCTAAAATATAGGAATTTTAAGCCTCTTAATTTGAGGGTAAAATCAATGTTGCCCCTAGACTAGGGGTAGCTACTTTATCTTTTGAAAATCTTCGATATAAGCATGTCCAAATCAGGATTTAAGAAGAAAAACATGTAAAATAATAGAAATACCCCTTCAAGATAATTTTTTAAAATAAATTAAAAATTCAAGAAATAAATATACTACTGGAATAGAGCTTCAATAGTTTTATTTTTTAAAAATTAATTTTCTAAAAATTTCATTTTTATTTTAAATATATTTTTTAATATTTGTATAATTTTATCCAACATTCGATCATTTTACATGTGTCAAGTAAAAAATTGTTTTAAAATTTAAAGGAGTAAGATTGATTTGGACCTAAATGAGGAAATATATTATGACATTACCTCAATTTTAAAATATATACTTTAAACTTTTTGATCATATTAGACCATATTAACATTTTATAATTTTTAATGAATTATTGCACTAATTCTGGAGACAAAAAAAAGATTGGTAAATTTTACAACAAAAATATTATATTGGGATGCTTGAGCCCCAAATAATTGGGGCCAAATATTTGGGTTTAATATTAAAAAATTCATCACATAATTTTTTTATTATTATAATATTTATTAAAAATTTATCTATTCACTTTTTCACCAACTCTCATAACATATATTTATTTTATAATATTTCACAAACTCCAATACCTAAAATTTTCACACTCAAACATCCCTATATCTACCCGTTTTACCGTAGCACTAGGATTAGTAGATCACTTAGATTTTCATTTTCTTTTATGTATCTTTTTTGAAGAGTCGACATATGTCAATTTTAGATCAAAATTTTGTAGGTTAGGGAGAAGAAGGTGAAATTTATTTTGTTATTTTTTGTGATGGATAGGGCTGACTGATATTTTTAATAGGAAAAAATGAATGGTGAAGAGGCATCGGGAGTGCCCTTGCTTTGTACAATTTTAATTTATTTAGGGTGTTAAAGTTTTGTAAAAAAAATGAAAATATAAATAATTTAAATAAATTTTTATATTTATTTAGAATAAAAATTGATGATTTGATAGATTGAGTTTGAATTTTGTGATATTATTTTATTAATTACCTACCAAACATCTCCAAAATCTGACCAGACACATCCACAGTAACGCACACGTTACAAGTCTTTTTTAATATATCCAAATATATTAAAAAAACAATAAATTACACATACTGACTGCCAGTGAGTCAGTGACTGGATAGGAGTGGTTAGTCTAAACGTTTTTTTTTTTTACTTGTGAAACACGAGTCACAAGTGCGGTGGACACAGACAAAAGTACTCTTAAGGTTGATAGCGTGCGGGATCTGACAACCACAATTGGCCTCCTTTATGTGGACCCGAGTCGAATTCGGCGTCACGTGCTAAGGTAAGCATTACATGAGCTTGATGGCGCCTGCAGGCGAGTGGGGTAGAGCCGCATGGAAAAGCCAGAGGTTACGGAGATTGCGTGTTTTGCAATCGACGTGGCATGGGTGTTATAGGAAACAATGAGAAGAATTTTTTTTTTTTTCTAGATAACATAAGATTATCCATCAGGCGTTATCCTGCTTCCCTCACTCATTACATCACATTGAATAATACGCTGAGGGATATCGTCCACAGCAACATGTTCCGGATCTTCCACCTATAGACCCCACCGAGCCAAGGCATGTGCCATCCCGTTTCCTTCCCGCGGAATCCAGCTAAAACTCCATTGCCCATGGCTCCGAAGCATAGCACGGATAGTCAGAATTTCAGCTTCAATGACCCAGTCAGGTGAAACATCTGCATTCATCACCTGATCAATCAGAGTTTGAGCATCTCCTTCCACGATAGCATGCCGAAAACCCATCTCCTCCGCAAGAGAGCAAGCCAAACGAGCAGCTCTAGCTTCACCTTTAATAGGTATAGCTCCGGTCATACGTCTTAAGCCAACTTGAAGAACCTCTCCCCTCCAGTTTCGGCACACAGCAGCAATACTGGTCACATAATCCCGTAAAGCAGCATCAAAATTTATCTTAACAACGCCTTGCAGAGGGGGAACCCGTGATCGACTGACGGGACACACCCTGGGGACCCAAGCCTCGCAATGGGCGTGATAACGCCTCTGAATTGAACGCACTAACTCATCAAAATGCAAACTGCTCCCCTCATGAACCATCTTGTTTCGGGAAGTCCAGATAGTGTCGACAGTAAGAGTAATGGCCAACATCATGTGATTCCAGTCCTCCTGCATCTCACGGGGAAGATTACGACAATTAAGGAGAAATTTAATCCAGGTATAGATAGGGGCACCCCGAAAAGCTTCTGTATCAATTGGCCACGGACCCAACCTCCACAGATGGGAGCTAATAGAACACTCCAAGAAAAGATGGTGGAGTGTCTCTGCTTCACAAGAACAGAGAGGGCACAGACGCAAGGCTGCAGATGTATTACTACACACAGGTAAAGCCTTTGCAGCCAACTTCCAAAATAGAAGCTTTAACCGATGTTGAACTTTCATTCGCCATAATGTCTTCCATTCCGAGCTGGAGAGATCACCTGTGTCCAGGAATCGATGTCGCTGGTCATTTAAATAGGCTGCTTTCACCGAATAATTACCTTTAGCCGACAAAACCCAACGAGGGGTATCATCGGATTGCAAAGAGACCAAAGAAATATTCAAGATGGCCTCAGCAGAATGTGCTTCAAAGATATTGCAAATGAGGTTCTCCTTCCAACCATGCGAGACCTGATCAATCAAATCACTAACAAAATTTAGTCTGCGGTCCACAGTAATACCCCATTTCAGCTTTGGAATAAACCCCTCCACCCCCGGAACCCAAGGTGCACTCCAAATATTAACAGCACGACCCGTCCTGATGGACCAACAAAATCCAGCACCCACGATATCACGAGTCTGCAGTAGCCCCTGCCAGAACCAAGAAGCACCATGTGTCGCTCTAGTCTGCATTAAATTCGAACCCCGACAGTATTTGTTTAACAAGGCCGGCACCCACAAGCAATTTTTATTGGACATCAATTCCCAACCTCGTTTAGCCACTAGGGCCCGATTTAAATCTTCCATGCGACGAAGTCCCAAACCACCACAATCCTTCAGCCGGCAAATTGTCTCCCACGATTTGGGATGAAATCTACGGGTCTCCCCATCAAAACCCCACCAGAAATTTTTCATTCGAATATCAAGACTTCGGTTCACATGCTTTGGTAAAAGGTAAACAGACATGAGGTAAGACGGTATAGCTTGGGCAACGGATTGCAACAAAACTGTACGTCCAGCTTGTGATAGGGCACGTGCCTTCCACCCTGCCAATCTCTTTGCAACCTTTTCTTGAACCTCCCTGCAAGCATGAATTTTAGACTTTGGAATGGATAAAGGAGCCCCAAGATACGTACCAGCCCCACTAGCCGGTTGTAGGCGCAAAATGTCGGATAAAGAAACTCTGCGAGTTGCGTCCAGATTGTGACTATAATAAATGAAAGATTTGTGCGGGTTAATAATCTGACCCTACCACCTCACAAACAGCGACATGCCTTGCTGCAAATGGCGCACCTCGCCTGAATTAGCTCGACAAAATAGCATAATATCATCAGCAAAGAGCACATGAGTGACTGGGGGGCATGTCGTGCAAATCAATTTTGGTAACACCCTCTTCAGACGGTTGGCCAACACTTTGGAAATAATCTTGTAACTCACGTTACACAAACTAATAGGATGATATTGAGAGATCTTGAGAGGAGAATCTACCTTCGGGATTAAAGCAATAAAACTATGATTCAATTCCCGAAGTAAATACCCATTCGAAAAAAACTGCTGAACCATACGAGTGACGACCTTACCCACCGTAGACCAGTAGGATTGATAGAAAAGTCCAGTGAAACCATCTGGCCCTGGAGCTTTAGAACGCCCTATGCTTTTAACTGCCAAGAGAATTTCATGCTCATCCGTAATACGAGACAAAAAAGCATTATCAACATCAGAAAGGGAGGTCGGAATTATCTCATCCAAATGACTGGGAAAAGAGGCATTATTACCAGCAAAGAGGCCTTTGAAGTAAGCTTCAATGTGCTGTCCAAGAGCTCTTCTTCCACGTAATCACTCCCCAGAATCAGTTTGAAGGGCCTCAATACAATTCCTTTGCCTTCGTGTGAGAGTAGAGATATGAAAAAATTTCGTATTTAAATCCGGGGTGCTAAGCCAGGTGATGCGGGATTTTTGTTTCCAAAGTATTTCTTCTTGTTGTTGTGCCTCCAAGAGTCGCGTAGACAACTCACGTTCTTTATTGGACGCCCATATCCCCCCACCATTAGTACTAACAGCAATTTGCAGCTCGTCCAATTCTCTTTGAAGGCAAACAATTTTCTGTTTAATATCCCCGAACACATTTCTGTTCCACCATCTTAAGGCCACCTTTGAAGCCTTAAGATTTTGGCACAAACGGTATGCCAGGGAGCCCACCCGTTCATCACTCCAAGCATCATGAACAAGCTTCGCACAACGATCATCTTGCGCCCAAAATGCCTCAAAGCGAAATGGACTAGGATAATGATCTGAATCACCCATAGTGTCTAACAAAATGGGGGCATGGTCCGAAGCATAGCGGACAAAGTGACGCACTGATGCACGAGGAAAAAGTTGGCGCCAATCACCATTACCCAACCCCCGATCCAATCTTTCCATAATTAAGCCACTGCCCTCAAGCCCATTAGTCCAAGTATAAGGGTTACCAGAAAACCCGAGATCTAGCATGCCCGTGTGCCAAAGAAAACGGGACAGAGATCCGGATAGTGACGTGTTGCCTACTGGTCGGCCCCCCATTTTATCTTGCTGAGAGACAATCGCGTTAAAGTCTCCAAAACATAGCCAAGGCCCAGCAAAATTGCTACCACTACGCTCTAAATCATACCAGAATTGATGCTTTTCATTCCAAACAGTAGGTCCATACACACAAGACAACAACCAAGGGATCCCCACCAGATCAGATCGCACAATAAAGTTCAAAAAATTATTACAAGCATAGATCATTTCTAAATCGACCCCTTGCCTCCAAGCCACAACCAGCCCACCTTTACTACCTCTAGGGGGACATCAAAAACATTCAAAAAATCCAACTGCAAAATGCGGGCCTTCACCGTCGAAGACTTGGTTTCGGCAAGACAAAAAACTTCGGGAAGATGTTGTCGTAATATCTCCCGAAGGTAACGAACTGCCGCAGGTCGGAGAAAACCGCGGCAGTTCCAAAACAGCAGCCTCATGGCGAAGGGGGGGGCAAGTTAAGGCCCGCCACCCCGGCCATTGGATCAGCAAAAATCGAGCAATCATCATCCTTCAGCAATGAAGACTTGAGTTGGTTATTAGCAGCTGTACCTTGTCGTGATGAACTCCTTTTTGTCTTGCCACGGGAGAAAGGCTACTTAATCTCCGTTGCTTTCGTAGTAGCCGGACCAGTCTGAAAGAGCAAGTCCCCAAACGGGCTGTGAATGTCAGAGTCTTCCAAGTGCAAGATAGGGGCCTCTGAAATCGAATGGCGCTTGGAACTAAGCTAGAGAGGAGCATCGTCGGCTAAAACGTGTTTGAAGGGGAGAGGGGGAAGCGGACTCCCAAAAGAGGCTGGATAGATTCCTGGTTCCCTTTTGCACAGATTGGGCCGCCTACGTGTCTTCACTAGATCATCAACCCGTGTACCTTCTGAAGGGGTGCTGATAATATTAGTAGGGAGAGTATCAGATTGCACTTCTCCATCCTTTAAACCAAGGGAGAGATCTGGAAGACGTGGCAAACCAGCAGAAACAAGGTGCTCCAGCGTGGGACCACCCATCAGGTTTGTAGATGGAGCGTGTGCATCAACCACCAGATCCGGTTCTAAAGGAACTATATTAGGTGAGTTAGTTGTGGCCTCAGAAGTGATGTGGGCTCCACCCGACTTCCGAGGAAAGGACTGAACAGCATGAGGGAACGTGTTGTCAGTAGCAACAGGGCCATGCAACACGTTAGGACCTGTTGTCCCATCCGAAACGTTTCCAACGGGTTTCGTAATGCTTTCAACATGATCCTTGCCCTTTTCCGTACACTGAGCTTCAGAGGGGGGACTCCTGGACCCGACCCCATTGACACCATCCCACACGAGGGCAATAGATCCTCCATGGAGGAAGGACAAAAAGTTGGCCCACGGACGGTGGGGGGAAGGGCCTTCAGCCATGGACCAAACTTCGTCGCAGACGAAGGTACTACCACCTCGGTGCATGCACCTTGCAGATGCCCCAAAAGACAACACCGGTAACAAAACCCAGTGAGAAATTCATATTTAAAGAATATTTGGAGAGGAGGCAGGTTGATCCGAGGGAGCAAGTAACCTGGCTGCACTGACCGCCTAGTGTCCAACAGAACCCGAACTCTGATAAAAGGAACACACCAGATACTACGGGTGAGGTCTCCTTCAATCTCCAAAACCTTCCCAATAACTTCTCCCACAAATATCGCAGTGTAACGGTTTGAACGATCAAGAGGCAACCCATGGATCTGAACCCATACCGGACATGAGTTCAGATCAATATCTTGCCATGGTAAGCCCGGGGACCATAAGTTCAAAACAACCAGATAACCCTTGATATTCCAGGGTTGACGTTCAAGCACTCTGTTTCGCCCCACCAGAGTAGCAAACTCGCATAGAAAGACATTTTTGGCCAGTTCTAAGACCTCCAAGCGAGGTTCAAAAGGCCAAGCCTTCTGCAGGACTGAGCGGATAACATGAAAATGATGTTCCCGCTCCGAAATCACTTTGCCAAGCAACACATGACTCGACGCTAGCTCCGCTTCAACTGGATCCCTCCAAGAGGGAGGAGGGAGCATCTCCCAACTGAGGGCTTTGGTCTTCTCCACCAGTTGATCCAGGTCCGGGGCAAGAGACGAGGATGCCATCAGAAGTAAACGAAAGAGCAGGAATAGTGGGAAAGAGCAACAAAGATCACAAAGACACTCGAAACTGGGTACAAACTCAAAGTCGAAAAGCCAGTATATAAACGGAGGGCAACAAACCCAACAGGAGGCAAAATGGAGGTTGTCAGGCGGCGATGGCTGCGCAGAGAGAGGCACCGGCGCCGTCCCCAGGTGCCTAGGGGCAACAAATAACCTGAACATCGACAAACACAAAAGAGACCCACGCGCGTGGTACGGAGAGAAAAAAACAAACTGAACCTGACCTTAATGAGAAGAACTTTTTTTTTTTCAAAAAAGGCGAATCTAAAATTTCCGCAGTCACTATGGTTTGAAAATAAAAATTTTGGATCAGAAATTTTGGAGTATTAGGGTTTGTAAAAAAGTATAAATATTTTATAAAATTTGATGAAAAAATTAAAGAGATAAAAAATTTAATTAAATATTATAATATTATTTTATAGTTTGATGAGGAGATAGATTATTTTATAATTGTGTAGAAATTTTGAAGGTGAACCCAAACACCCCTAAGGGCATCGATTCTGACTCTAGTATTAGGCGGCTGCCTGATGCTAGAACTAAAGCCAAAATTCCAATTTCGGTGAAAATTATACTCACCCCTAAATGTAATGTCCTTTGCAGATAATGTTTTACTTTTAATCTTTCCTTTCCTTTGGACTTTTGGATGTTGTGCTAAGTTGGAGAAATATTATATACGTAAGAACCAAACTTAAAGTGTTTAACTCAATTTTTCAATTGTCTATCTCTCGTTCGATTGGTCTATTAAATCAGATCAAAAGAGTTGTAGACCGACCAAAATACACCTCCAAACATAGAGAAATATATAAAAGTGAATTTTTTTAAAAAAAATAGTATTTAAATTTTTAATTTTTGTAGTTTTGTAATTTATATATTACCTTTTATTTTATTTTATTTCTCAATATTTTTAGTAGTTTTGTTTTAGAGAGGAATTGGTCACCTTCCGTGTGGTTTTATGGACAAATAGAAGGGTAAGCAACAATTGAGTCTTTTTGTAACTTGAGGGGCATAATAAAACAAATTGGAATTTGAGAAGGATACCTTGATTTTGCTCAATAAATATGGGGCATGATGTTTTCCCTTTAAATTTAGACTTAATTAATCCATTAGTCCTTATGATTTGATTTTTTTTTTAATTTGGTCTTTAAGGTTTATTTCTTCCTACGACGGTGCTTGAGGTTAAGAAAAATTTGCATTTTGATCCCTCCATTAACTTAGTTCCCGAAAATAGTGACATGGCTGATGGAAGCACAGGTGGTGAAGGTTTCTCTAGGGAGAGGCACATGCAGAAGTAGAAGGGGGCGGAGGGGGACTGCCGCCCCCTACACCTCAAAAATCAGTTCATTTTTTTATTGAAGTTTTTAAATAAAGTTTATTCCACATTTATTTTTAAATGTGTTTTTAAATCAAAAGTCTAATTGTTTATTATAAGTAAGTCACTTTCTAGCCTTTGAGGTTTGGTACGTGACACTTATATTTAAATATAATGATTATATATTAGTATTACAGTCTGGTGGCCTGTGCCACATACCTCACAAGCAATTCACACACACAATTGCACTAATCTAAACAGTGTCAATAGAACTATTGGGAGTAAGCAAGGCATACTACCTTTAGATGGCTCACCCTTTATCCTTTGAGGACACCTAGTGGGAAGAGGTGTTGTGGTATATGTGGTGCTCATTGGAAGAATCTCGACTGATCATTATGTGGATACCTCAATGCATGTCTATCCTAACCTATTCAATATATGTTAAGGAGCAGTTATACGACCACGATAGGACATTCTATGAATTATTTAAGATGAATAAGGCAACCTTTTTATGGGATTATGTTCAGAGTTGACACGACATAATTTTCTGGATGACCCGAAGGGTGTACAGGCATAAGAGGAGTGAATGATGTTTTCTATTGATTGTGAGACACAAGCGAGGATCATTTCCAACACTATTTGGAGATAGTGGGCCGCCATTTCAAGTGGGTCATGCAGGGGCTATATCAACTGGGTCAATAGATTATAAAGCATCGAGAGGAGACAAAAACGCATCCTTATGATATTCCTAGGATTAAGGCAACCAAAGAGAAGAGATGAATTAGTTTTCTAAACTTTTCGCTTAAAAACCCCAAAGACGTGTTTGCAAAATAAAGCCTAATTTAGCACAAGTATATAATATGCAATAAGAGTAAATACGTGCTAAAAGTAAAGAGTAGGGATAGAGAAACAAACACGTGATTTTTAGGTGGTTCGGTAAACCAGCCTATATCCACCCCTCAAGCTCCTTCACCGAGCCTTGAGGTTTTCCACTATCTTCCAATAGCTTACACTCTAGCTTCCGGGTGCTAAAGAACCGTACAAGTGTTTTTTCGGGCTCAACACTCAAACCCACCTAAACTTGAGATATACCCTCTCTAAGCTTCTTCTTTAGCGAACAATCTCACTAAATGAATCACCTCTTTTGGATAATGAGATATAAGGATAAACTCTCTCAAATAGTGGATAAGAAAATTGAAAGTTCTATCTCTTTTGATTCACACAATGACAAGGATGTGAAAATATAATTTGTGTGAAGGATATGAGAAATATGAAATAGGAAGGTTTAAGTTATTTCTCAAACTATACAAAAGATATGTGGTCGTTGGTTTTTTATTTTAGACGTTATGAATGTGTATTTATAGGCCACATATGAAAACTAGCCGTTTATAGCCTTTGGATGTCGATATGACAATTTTACCGTTGTACCGGTCGACCACTTCAACTAGTCGTTGCTCAACGGTCATAAATCTGAATGCTGTCAACATCATCCGCTTGATGTAGCGGTCGACCGCTACAAATCATTTTCATAGACCGGTTCATTTAAAACCATTTTTTTGACCACTTTTAAACACCCCATTTTAAAGACTTATTTCTCATAAATATATGAAAGGTTTGAGAGTTTGTTTGGGGTGTTTTGAAAATTTTAAAAATATTTTAATATTTCAAACAAAACTTAAAACGGTTTATGCACGTTTTGAAAGATATGCAAGTGCGTGATTCAAATCCTTGTCAAAAGTGAAACAAAGAGTTACAAGGATGATATCCTAAGGTCTTGAATCTTCACTTTGAGCTCCTTGTATCTTCTTGTTCTTCTTTCTTCAAGTCTTTGGCTATTTCATCAAGTCGTCTTTGTCTTTGAAGATGTTCATTTTATAAACTTGATTCATTTATTGAAATCATCAAAATCTCAATTGTGCACAAAAGCCAACACCTTATGTGCGCAACAATCCCAAGTATTAGTCATAGTTCAAGGTAAGCATAAGCTGTCGTAATACTTTTACTTTAAGTGTATCCTATGTTGTTGTAATATTCAATCTCTTTTTTGCAAGTTGTTTCAATCTTTGTGGTATTTATATCTATAGGATTGAATCGGTGCGACTGATGACACACATGTGAAAGCGTGGGCTCGACATAACACCCACATAGTGTTAAGAAATCGTAAATATGTGATTGCTCAAAATGTGCTCGCAATATGTGACTTTGACATGTGCTTTACGTTTGTTTACTATGGATGAGAGGCTTCAGTACATGACTCTCATGTATTCTACGACGTAGTCACGAGGCCTAAGAACAACTTCCTGCAACCCACTGCAGGTAAATTAAATTAGAAGATTTTTAATGCACTTAAACTTGCGAATCATTTCTTCAATGAACATGCTTGTAATGTGGTATACAATTGTCATGTTCCTTATTGGTGTGCAAGATAATTCTATTTAGGTGGTTGCGGCGTTTTCGATCGCAGAAGGATATTTGTCACCGTACAAAGGTGAGAGATATTATATCGACAATACTGCCACCATGCTAGAGCCCCCTAGGGAAAAAGGGACCTATTCAACTACCTCCACTCGTCCTTGCACAATGTTATAGAACTGAGTTTAGGGGTGCTGAAGATGTGATTCCCGCTGCTGTCGCAGATGCCTCGATATGTCATTGTGCGACAACCATGTATTGTCACAACATATTGTAGCCTGCATAATTAGATTAGGGTGGACAAAGGATTCGACAAGGTGTTTAATCGATATTCACAGCCATATATGATCGTCAAGGGAGAAGGGGAGTTTGAACATGATGTGTCGGGTTTCACCTTCAATGAAGAAGTCGCGCAAGCAATGATGTCGAAGTGGGATGACATGACTTATATGATATAGAGCTTTCGCCGGTGATTAGTTGAGCAGATTGGTGCTATAAACGCATGAACTGTACTTGTTTTGGTTTTTTCGGGGGAGACGAACATGCTTGCGATTGTCCAAATGTTATGAGTGGAGGACAATGGTGAGAGGCTTCATTAGGGACCGGATTATAGAACAAATGGACTTGAGGTAGAGGGCTAGAGGATTCGCCCCCAACAAGAAGTGAGACTATGCATTATAGCCCTGACTGCGTTAGTGTTGATTTTGCTGGGAATTGTTATTGCCAAATGAGAACAAAGGAATTATGGGAGATGGTGGTGGAATGTTCATGTAAAAAGGATTGGTATCCATATGGGCTGGTGTCCTTTTAGAAAATGGTTGGCTATCCATATATGGTTTCGAGTCCTTGTAAAAAGGGTTGGTATCTATATATGGTTTTGTTAGCACAACTTCAAATAATATATTTTTTTTTTTTCTTATCAACTTCAAATAATATATTAGTTAGTCACTTTAACCGTTCTAATCTACGAACTTTGCGAATTTGGCTTAATGTCCTCAGAATGGTCTGAACGTAAATAGGAGAGCATGTGTAGAAAAGGTTTATAGCGTGGTGGTACGTATTAATCTGTCCCACCAATTAACTACTCAGCCCCTTAGTAATAAGTTAAGAATGGAAGAACTCGCCTTAGAATTTGGTGTAAAAATTATGACAAGTTACCAAATTGCAACAACATTAGGTGTAATCCATCCAGACGACAGAAATTGGAGCTTCCAATATAATGCAGTATGTTTCCAATCCATCACAAATTAAACAGCAAATAAAGAGTACTACATGAAGGAAAATCGAAATATTGCAAAGAGAAGGACAGACTGAGAATGAGAGAGAGGAAGAGATAAGGCAAAACTAATTTTTTATTGTTTTCGGTATCAAAGTAAAAAACTGAGCCTGTAATAGAGTGCCCAATTATAATTGCGTAGGCTATGAAAATCAGTAGAGAGAACAATTCAAAACACGGTTTTGGGAGTCATCTCAGGCCTGAGATTGCGCTGCGGAAGGTTGTTGGCTTTCTCGATTGTCAGAAACCCGGTGCTATTTCCTCCAGCAGCAGTAGGCCCGTGCCAAACGAGTTCCTGATTTTGACTGGGATTCTTGACACCCAATCCAAGAGTAAAACCCAAACTGGATTCTAGCCCCCAGTCTAAACATAGCCTGCAAGTTTCGATCAATAGAGTATGTTTTGAGTCCCAAGAGCCCAACACGGAATCTACAAGAAACTGACAATGGTATACTCGGCCATCAATTTTGTAGACACAAAATTAAGTTCCGTGGAGAGAAGGCTGGAAAAAGATAATAATCAGGTGATTTTAAAGTTGTATTGATATGGATGCAGAAATTGTTAAAATGAATTGATATTTGTAAAAAATATAATAAAATGTTGTATTGAAATATATATGTTTTGTGATATTTGGATTGTAAAAAAAAAAGAATGCAAATCCTAAAAAAAAGTGGTAAACAAACCACCTAAAATTCCCTTACACATAATTAAGGTATGAAAGAAACAGAATTTTTCCGTAGAACCATTCGATCTTGGTCTCCTGTCAAATTTTTTTTCTAGGCAAATTGGTCTCCTGTCATTTGATCTTCTTCGTTGCATTGGTCATCCCCATCAAGAGTACATCATACTCAATCAGCACCTTCGGCGTCTCCATCCCCATACTGAACCCATGGTAGCATTGACTCAAACAAGACAGCCAGTGCATTCCGATTTGCTACTTCACGGGGAGCATGGCCATTGCCAGGTTGAGCAACTTGGTCTTCATTCTCCACAAGTTCCCTCATCCTTGGGTCAACCACAAAATTTTGCAGGTTTTCAGGAGGAATAGATGGAATTGAATCAGAGAAATCCGAAACCATTAAATGGCCATACCTGTTAACAAAGAAATCCGGTCAACCATATTCCCGTACACAACAAGCCTCACTAATGAAAAAGAACTCTGCAAGTCCTACTACCATATGCCACCTACTTCAGCCTAGTGGTTATCTAGTGTGTTTGCTACTCTGAGGTGAAAGGTTCCAAGTTGGTGAAGGAGAAACGAGAAAAGAAGTGACTCTATCATATGAACAAGGCATGAGAGAACAAGATCCATATCAAGCTTCAAACTTGAGTCTGGAACAAGATCATTGGTCTGATACCAACCTAGAATTCAAGATTCAATGACACTAATCCTTCATGCCACCCTCCTGCACCATCAATCTTAATTTATTGCAATTTACCCCTAAATTTCAAGTTTTGGTTCTAATTTGCCTCCTTGGTCCAAATTAGCCATTAATTTGACAGAAGAACCGGTCATGTGCAGTGTGAGTCCCATCTTTGAGATACAAAATCACCATCTTTCCCCCATATGTGAACACTGACTATTAGCGTACTGTCTAACTCAAATATCCAAATTAACCAAAACATATCATATCGTTTGTAAATAAATTTGCCCAGAAATTTTTTTAAAGAAAGTGACAGAATAAAAGGTCGTACTAGATCTTCAAGAAAATATTTGGCACACCTCCGGTTTTGAGGACTACAACCAGCTGAGAGAACCTCATTTCTGTAGATTTCCAAAAATACTCCAACCCTCAAACTTGAGTCACCAACTAATTATCCTAAACCACCCTGAACTACAACTATGAAGTACCGAATACCCTAAAAAAAACCCCAAAACCACTGAATAATCCCTTTCTTTACCTCCTCCTCCTTTACTGCACAATGCTGTGTCTTTACTTTTCTTTTCCCTCTAACAACCAAAAACTATTATAAAGGACGAATTTAGACCAAAATTTACAGCAAATAAACCCTTCACACGGAACATACAGAAGCCAAATCCAAATTAAACCCACTTCTGAATCTTCGATTTTAACTGATTCCACTACAAAGCAGAATTGATTTCAGCCACATGCTCTCCTTAACGTCCTTTCCCACAACCCCCAAAGTTCCAACTATTACTTCATGCTACAATCTTCAGCAGCTGAACATTTCAGATCCAGAACCCAAGTTACTTGCTCCACCTCTAACAATTATGTATTGATTTTGTAGCTTGAGAGTTGGCAGGTTCCACTACCCAGTCCCAATCTCAGAAAACCATTTATTTTCAGCACAAACCCAAGAACCCACAAACCAAAACATCTAACTATGCCACAGAGAGACAGGATATCAACAGTGTGTTTTGGTTTATTCCCATAACTTCAGTAAATCTGGTTTATCCTCACTTTCCACATCAAGGGAAGTCCCTTTGATGCACATGCATTGCATTTAAAGTGTATTTCTGCTCAAATTTAATTGCTACTTAGGAGTTTGGACAGGGAGCAAATTGAAACAGAGCATTCAATTATCAGGAAGACTTGTAGCAACTTAAAGTTTGGTCTCATGTTTATTAGATAGGTGGTGGTTTTGGAGGGTTTACCCTAGAATCAATTAGCATACAAGCATTCAGGACAAAAAAAAACATACATGCATTATGCATTCCAAAAACTATGCAGATAAAGCAATAGATAAAGCATTCCAAAAACTATGAAGATAAAGCAATAGATAAAGCAAAGCTATGAGAAACTGAGGATAACTTGAGATACTCACTCATTCTTCAAAGATGAAAATGCTTCTTTTCTTACACAAGCCCAATCCTTGGCTTCAGTCTGATTAGTTTCGAGTGTTTCAACTACCAGTTTTGCAGCGTCCCTGAGCAATTTTTGCAGATCTGGAAGCCTCCAAATTATGTAATTCCTCTCTACGTATATATTGATCAAGTGATCTAAGGATGGGATTCCTGTTTGATCTAATCGGAAGAAAGGATGCTTGACTATATCCGTCCACACCTTATCCTTCAGAGGTGCTTTTGCAACTAGTTTCTTTAGGACAGAAGGGTGAAGCATCAAAGCCTGCTTCATAAGATCATTTGAATTAGCCTTTGAAGATTCGATGCGAGAATCTTTTGAGGATTCTTCTTGTGCAAGATGAAACCGGCAAATGGAAAGTGAATATGAGAAATTTGGAAACATCCATAGTGAGTTGTCACTTTTATAGTCCTCAGAGAACCGTTCTAGCCATGCATACTCCTCGGCCCTCAAAGATAAGTAGTCAATGCAGAACTTGGCACCCATTGGATCATCAGAATCCAATGATAGCAGCAGCTTACAAACTTCCAGAGCAGATCGATGGCAGCCACGCCTGTCCATATTTCTCATGTGAGTAAAAAGAGCTTTGAACAGCGGTTTGTTAGTGTCATGGCTGAATTGCAATTGGCAATTACCCTGCAAGGGAGTGAACCTAGGATGCCATGCACATTCCAAGGCGTATAAACTCTTCGCTATAGCATCTGCCGACATTTGATGTTCACCCACAAACTTCAAATATTCTGCCATTGTTATAAGTGAGTCTAAGTGATAAGGATGGTACAGCAAAATACTTGCTATACCATTGAGATCATGAATCGCTTTGGCAGCTTCAAATGCTCTCTGAGCTTGATCATAGGATGATGAATGTAGGTATCTACATCATGAGAACAGAGGCAGAATTAGTGTGCTCGAAATTGGAAAAAACTAAAACCAAAACAAAAGGTCAATTGTTAAACCACTGTGACATTGATCAGTGTACATATACTCTCACCACTATGTCAGGGACACAGGAACATATGGAAGAAGAAATAAACAGTGGAACAAAGAAGAAATAACAAGTGTAGGTCTAAAATAACATGTAGAAAACACAAGGAACATAAACACAAACGTAGAAAATCAGACTATTAGTCACACAACTACAACAGAGGGATACTGCACCAAGTTTGAGCATCACAACATAAAGTTCCAGAAACTGGTAACAGCTAAGCTTACTTTCAGGTGTGTATTAGAAGCATCGAGCAAGAGTATTCTAAGTATCAAGATAATGATACTAGTTTCCATTCAGAAACAAAAGATCAGCCAAGGATGAGAATCACCACCTGAAATAAAGAATACATAACTGAGCAACTAAGGATGATGTTTACCTAAAGTAGTGGTATCCATCCCTTGTCTCCAGAAATTCCATGGAGAAAGAACCATCCCAGCGAGGCCAATGGTCCAAAGGAGTCACAAGAATAGTCTTTCTATGAGTATGGGTTCCATGTCGTCCACCTCGTATCTGTCTAGAACTCCCTGTTTGACTACTTTTCTCAAATGACTTCACCACCTTAGAACCAAATATTCGTCGAAGCTCATTTTCGGCGTTCAAAAATTTCGCATCCATTTGTAATATTGAGGGGACATGTTGTTTAACCAGCTTATTGCCAGCCTTTGTATTCGTGTTGGCTTTTGCAGGGACACCATGAATTCCATAAGAGGTGGCTTCCAGAGATATATTTTCTAGAATAGCATCCAAGGGCTCTTCAACTTCATCTGTGCTCTTCAAAGAACCATCTTTGCCTTTCCTCTTTTTCTTTTTTTTTGACTTGTGACTGGAAGTCACAACCACATCAACATTACTCTCCAACTCTAACGGCTCTTGTTTAGTACTACTAACCTTCAAGGTTTCCTCAGCAACCTCCAACTCCTCATCCTGCAGTAAAAAATGATCAGTACAAACTAAAACGAGAAGGTATAATGATACCTGGAGGGAAAAAAAACGTAGAGAAATTGACGGCAAGGGCTAGGAAGGGAAGCATTAGCGTTACCAAGTTAAGAGATTGAGGAAGGGGATCCACTACACTCTAAGAGACAAAAGAAACAATAATATTATAGGCATCATAAGCAAGCAATAAACCCCTAGTGGACTTGGTTTTAGGAAGCAAAATGGTTCTGAAAATTGCACAAACATGAGCATTTGGTATTGAAAAAGCTAACGTTGCTCGAACCTTCTTGAACTCCAGGTATATTTTGGACCGCTTGTTTTGATCAAACGCACACAATTACAATGTAGCAGAGCTTTATACTAGCAGCCAACACAATAAGACTGCCATTCACCTAGAAGTCATATTTCTTTTTCAGTTGGAGTGCGGAGAATTTGGGGATAAGAGCTTTTGGAGTTCAACCCAGATATGAGTTGCGCAGAACCAGACTCCAATAACCCGTCAAAATTCAACCTTCCTACATCATTTTTGGTATATTCCCAAGTACAATCAAAGGGACAGAAAGGAGAAAAAAATATTTCTATTAAATCAGAGGAGGACGGGGTACAAGCAGAAACCTGTTCTTCGTCATCTTCGTCGATAAGAAGGTGGAAAAGGTTGATTGAGGAGCGACGTCGGGAACCGGAGGACTCTGATTGATCGACATTCAACTCCTCCTCCTCCTCTTCTCTGTCGTGGGGGTGCTGCTGTGTTTGTTGTTGTTGTTCTTGTTCTTTCAAAACCTTCTTCAGCAATCGAGCGGACATGTTCGTGGATTGGTCTCGCTCAGGTGGGGTTTCCTTTCCTTTACGTTGGTCCGATACGTGCTATACAAAGCTGAGAAAACAGGAAAGGCGGTGAGGACGATAAATACGATTCTCGGTCTCCGCGGAGGCTGTTGGCCTAATTCCTTCCACCCTTCGACTGCTGCTCCAGGATTTCGAGCCTTCATATGGTGGGACCAGCCCTCTACGACTTGTAGCACAGCATATTTTTTTTCCTATTCCCTTTTTTATTTTTCAAACTTTAGTACGAGTTCCACGGACGGTAGAACAGTCCATCTTTTATAATGCACGTGTCTCCAGATTAGCAGTACACATTATTATGTTACATAAATTGAAGTAAAATATAAAAAGGGAAAAGTGATAATTCGTAACATAACATATCAACTATGATTTCTCAATTTATCAAAACCGTACTTTACCCTTTTAATATTTGAAAGTCTTCCATATAAGCCTTCCATCCAAATTAATAGTTAAATCAGAAAAACATCGAAATGTCTTTCTAATATAAAATTATTATAAATATTCAAAATCATTAAAAATAATAAATATATTTAAAAAGTAATTTTTTAATTAAACTATTGAAATGCTATTTAACTAATTTATTTATTTTTTTAAAAATTATTTTAGAAGACTATTTCAATCATTGTACATGTTTTAAAAAGGGAAAATAACAAATCACTCCTGGGTTTTTAATGTCTTTTTAAAAAACTCACTAAGTTTTAAAAAATAAAATAAAATAAGCTCATTTAATTTATCATTTTGGTACCAAATATCTCTAATCCCAATGTCGCTAGTAGCATTTAATGGAAAAATTTTCAGTCTAATTGCAATGCTACACATGTCATTAAATAAATAAAAATAAAAATATTTTTTAAAAATAAAAATGAAAATCTAAAATTACTATAAGCATGAATGAAGAGGAAAAATGGGTATTGGTTAAAAGGTTTGTTTCATACTGGATTTTGAATTTTCATCCATTCTGCAGGTCTTTAAAAGAGATGATTGAGGAATATTTAAAAGAAGAGAACCCATTGGCGTCTCTACCAGTGTTACTTCCTGGATTGAAGAGGATAATCAAGATTTCATAACACAAGTGAAGAGAAAAGCAGAGAGAGGCGGATAAAATTAGAAAGTCTTCAGAATCGTGATTCAAAACTTATTTTTTTGTAGGGGTGTAGCATGTTGGACTGTGTAAGGATTGCAGTCTATGAAGTTGGGATGCATCTTGAGTTTGTTTTGTGAACACAATTGAGTTTCATAAAAGAAATAATTGGGGGACCTCAGGGTTGCGAGGTGAGGGGGAGATCTCTCAGCAGCCGCCTAGGTGCTGAGGGAATCCTCCCTCCCGCCTCCACCTCTGGTCACTCAGAATTGGGCGACCAAACATGGGAGGAATCCTCCCTGCTCCCCCACCACCTAGGCGACAGCTCTGGGGTGGTTGGGGGAGGTCCCCCAACCAACCCACTGTCGCCGGTGGAGGGGTCGAGGTGGGGAGTCCCACCACGTACTCTTTCAGTTATTATTATTATTATCTTACGAAAACTTTAGTATTAAATGATGTGTTTTTATTTATTTATTTATAATTTATTTTAATGACACATGTTACATTGAAATTGGATGTGAAAAATTTTCCACTTCTAACAGCTTGTTGTATATAGATTTGGTACTAAAATGACAAATTCAGTGATTTCTTTTTGTTAAAATTAACTTTTTTAAAAGGCTTTAAAACCTAATAAGTAATTTTTCATTTTCCCTTTTTAAAAAGCATATAAACAACTGTGGAAAGAAACCTGATTACACAAAACTAAAGGCCATCCAAATTGACACTCTAGCTTTGAAGTTAACAAACACAAGAAACGTTAGCTTGAGTCCTTGGGCAGCCGGTATGCTTTGCACGCTTTCAGGATTAAATTTAGGAAAATTTAAAAATTTTTGTTTAAGCTTTAATGAGTTTTTAAAAAAATTACACGGGTTTTAAAAACAGGTGATCTAATTTTTTATTGGAATTACATGATATAATTTAGAAATAGATACACAATATGTAGACTCTATTATAGGGTATAAGTTGTCCGAAACTTTACATAAATAATATTAAATGGTGTGAGGTTCATCTATCTCTCTTCAAATTACACCATACAATTCAGCTAGAAAATTGTAGAGAATGTTAATCCCTAAAAAACTACGTAGATTTACAAATTACTGTCAGGGTTTAGGCCACACTTGCAGAATCACTCCTTTTGACAAAATCTAGACGTGATTAATGATATGGCACGATATGTGTCAATATATAATCATGTAGCATGCCAAATGTTTTAAAAGTAAATAAAAATTGTAATTATAACAACAATTTAATAAAAAATAAAATTCACAAAATTCATAAATTAAATAAACAATATTAAACTATAAAAATATTATAATTTTGATTTATTTTGGACACCAAAAATGTTTGCCTAATATAATAACTACAAAATATTCTCTCTTTTCTCATCAAATCATCCATTTTCACTTTAATAAATATAATAATTTCATTCAAATCATCTCTCTCTTTACTTTTTCACCAACTCCAGCACTCTAAAATTTTAACATTCCGTGGAAAACTAACAGATACGTTGAAGATTTTATCGCCTAAATTCCATCGTCATAATGTTGTGTAATTTGAGAGGTTATGGTTCATTGATAGCTGATGATACCAATATTAAATCACGTCTTGTCCAAACCAATTTGGGCCGACAAGCATGATTACATCTCTTTGGGACCCAATGGCTACAACCAAGCTCATGTAACATGCAGATCCAGAAGGGGAGACCGTTATACATGCCATGAACGGTTGTCCAACAACCCGCTATAACCCTGACTCCACGACCCCTATATTCCCATAGTGGAGGAAAACAACCATTGTGAAGACGTGAGAAAACCATCAAAGAGCACACTACTGTACGAGATGAAATTCCCATAAGCATTCTTGAAAAAATGAAAGAGATGAACGTGGGAGAAAAGCTATAAAAGGAAGAGTTAATGATGGAAAATGTATGTAATTTTTTGAGCAATAAAACTATGAAAAAAATATAGAAAAGAAGTTAACTTAAGCATCGAAGGTTCCTAACCTCGGTGCCAGAGGTTATTTTTGTAGTTTTGCAGGGAGGTACGTGAAGATCGAGACGTATTTACTCGGACGTGTTGATTATAAACCAACTGATTTATCAATAGCCAACCTTGTACATACTTGGGGAAGGTAGTCGTAGTAGGTTGCTTTTGGTAAATTTGAAAAGATAACAAGAAAACTTAAACACGATAAAATAGGTTGTATCCAATATTATTCAACGAAACCCTATTTTCATAAATAACCTTGAATTGCATTTTTTTTTTCTTTTGTTAGATATCCGTTAATTTTACTATTATAAGAACACAAGAAAATCTTATTGGACACAAACTCGAGCTTCTTCAACTACCCACCTCTTCCTCTGTTTGTCCCAAGAGATTATCTACTCTTACAAGTTTGTTTTTATAGAATTAATCTCTATCATTTTTAATGTTCTACTCTTACAAGTTTTTTTTTTATAGAATTAATCTCCATCATTTTTAATGTTGATGAATCGCGCTCAATTTGACACGACTCAAGGACAAGCACTAGCTACATATGTGCTTTGACTTCAAAATGACTAGTCAATATTGCTTTTGAAGTTCTTTGGATCATTATAAAGCTCAGTTTAACCTATTAAAATTATAATATGAGACTTAAACATTATAGGACCCATCTCCCATTCATTTTCTTCTCACACTCTATGTGGGATTCGAGGTATCACATTATTGATTATGAATTTTTATTTGAGTATATTTTTACATTGACTCTTTAAACTCAAACTAATATAAATGAAGGAAGGCTCAACTTGTGAAAATTTGCATTGAAATAGTTGGCTACACCGTTCTAAGGTGTTGACAACATGCTAAAAAGATTAACCCCATAAAATTCAAAGTATAACTTCTCAAACGCAGAAAGTCGAAGTCGAAGAAAGTGTTGACCGCATATTCCATATAAGTCGACTACTTGCAGGGAAAGTCAATATCAGAATTGGTATCGACTACTCAGAAGGATGAGTTAACTAATGTTCTTCGGAGAAAAAAAAATTAGATTTGCCTTAGAGAAGTTGACTATATGGTCACAAACTACCATATGCGGATAACTTTCGAACAACTCATGATTTGAAATTTCAAACGGCTATCTTTTATATAGAATGCACCCTAATGGCCAGAAAAATTATCTGACTATAAAATGAGGCAAAGGGAACTTACTAAACAAGACTTGCACATTTGATTTCAAATCTCTCCCTCAAAGCCAAATTCTTTCTCTCTAATCTTGAAGATCATATCCTTCTTAGATTAGTGTGAGCTCTTAAAGGAATATCATTTCCACCACAAGTGTAATTCATTGGCATATTAGGCTATTTTAGAGCCATTTATTGTAAGCATTAACTCTCTATTCTTTTGTGAGGGTTTGTAAGTACTATAAATCTTGAGATTTTATGAGTGTTGAGAAAAAAACTCTTGTAATTGACTTGGGTTGTAAGTGTAGAGCCCGTAAAAATACTTAGGGTTGTAAGTGTTGAGCTCGAAAAAATACTTGATTTTCTAGCACTCATAAGTTAGAATGTATTATTTGCGAATAGTGGAGAAACCTAAGGGAAGATTCTTGATGGTGGACGTAAGCTTGAATTTTAAACCAAACCACCTAAAAATCTCATTGTCATACCTCTCAATCTTATTTTCTTTATTTTTGTACTATTTATCTTTAAGGTTGGTCCTAAAACCGAGACTTTGTTTTTAACTTGAGAGTTACCAAAGCTTTTATTATAACTTGTCTTATTTCCTTCTTAATTAAGAGAATATGCAATTTATAGCACAAAGTACAAAATTTTACAATATATATATATATATATTGCAAGAATATTTATAAAACCTAATTTGATTCTATTAAAGCTTACACATATAAGTAAAAAGGAAGAAGATATTATTCGTTTATCCAAATAACACGTATTTATATTTCTTAGGCATACACGTGCAAACTCCAAAGAATAATTACCTTGAACAATTGAGGTGGCCATCCCTAGAGATGGGTGACAATGTGGCACACACATAGGCAGCTCTCAGAAAAGAAGTCATTGTAAAAACTAGGGATTGGTAGTTTTAATTTTCGTTTTCATCCTTGATTCTTATTATATTTCTTATATGTTTCCATTTACTTAGAATTATCAAGTTACCATCACATATTATTGAATATTAATCCGATGAACTCAAACAAGCTTTGAAACTTGGGAGTGAGTCTTATACCCACGCAACAGGAGCGAAGCCAAAGGGGCAAAGACGACCACCACTACAAGCTTAAATGCGTTTGGATACTGTTTTTGAAAACAATTTTCTGTTTTTTTTTTGTTTTAGCGGCATAGGTGCTTGATTGCTGTCCACATATGTTTTGCTATGACCGCTGATAGGTTTTGTTGCGTGTCAGACTCAGTTTCTAGGCGCAGACTTAAATTTCTGATTTTTAGTGAGGTGACTTCGACGTGGAGCAGCTCAATTGATGTGAACGGGTTGGCAGCAGCTTGAAGAGAGATTTGAGTACATCTATGGAGTGGCTTTGTACGAAGCTTCTTTCCACACGTCTCACAATCTTTTTTTATACACACGTCTCACAATCACATCGTCATCTTTCTCTCCAAAGCTTTCATAAAGCCACGTGCATCCCCACTCCACAGCTGACGGCAGACTTAAATTCTAGCGCTGACAGACTCAGGTTTTGTTGCGTGACAGGTCTGACGCGCAGACTTAAATTCTACCGTTGGCAGCAGTCAAGTACCTATGCACCTAAAACAAAAAACAAAAAACTGTTTTAAAAAACAGTATCCAAACACACTCAGATTCCTTATCAATTTAGCTACAATCTCACCAACGACAATATTTCCTTTATCAATACAACTGAAATCACTCCAACATCTTAATTATTACTTTTGACACATCGAGTCTTAGAACAACCAATTTTTATCAATTTACGCCTAAAACAATATATAACTGTCAAAATTAGGGGTGCTCATTTTCACCAGCAGTGGCGGTTTAACCGCACAACTACCGGTAATATAAGTTATTATTCCTTAGCAATGCGGTGACGGTGTCAACTATGTGATTTCGTCAATCGCGATGACGGTGACGATTTTCACCAAACCGTCACCTACACTACCGTTAACCACCCGTAGTTTAAACCTGAGATGATTATTGATTATGTGACATACTTTTATTAGAATTTTGTTGGAATATGTTAGTTTCTTTATGTCACATTGTTGGACGCTTTTATTAGACTTTAGTCTTTATGTTTGAATATGATATTATGTTGGACTTTTGGAAAATTAATTATATTTGTTATGAGTATTAATGATTAGGATATTATGTTTGAATATATTATGATATTTGTTCATTTGATATGATTATTTATTATGATATTATGTTGAAAATTTAAACAGATTACAATATTTGAATGAATATATTTATTGCTTATATATGGGCATAAAATGGTCTTAATGTTCTGATGTGAACCTCGTTAAGGATAACGAGACCCGACAACGAAAAAGGAACCCAAGATCGTTCTTGAACAGATTCGGATGGAACCTCGACCCGTTGCTTATGAAAACAAGAACCTCGATATAAGGAATACGCCACAAACGGAGATGGAAATTCCGTTTGATAAGTCAAAGTGAACGTCACGGAGCATCCCGATAAATTCGAGAAGTTCTTCAAAGAACCAAAAAGAATAAATCCTCACAAGTTTATGAATAATCAATGTCTCCCGAATTACAATGCAAAAACTCCTATTTAAAGGGTTAACCCTAACATAGAAACCTAATTAAAGCCGAAAAAGGTAAGGAAATAAATCCATACATGCCTAAAACAAACAAAGCAATTAAGGAAATAATTCCTTGCTTGCCTAACAAAAGCTTGGACGCCTAAAATAAATAACTAATTATGGAAATAGATGCTGGACGCCCAAAAGAAGAGAAAAGCCATAAAAGGAAGGATTTGGGCGCCTAGAATAGAGATCCTTCTAGAAGAGCCCTAAAAATATTTCTTTCCAAATTGAAACTTAGTCTTGACCGAATTCTTTTAGAATTCGAATCAAGGTGACCATTCTTTGTGTCCCACGCGGATCATGTTCAATGGGCCTCCACGAATTCTCTTGAGCCCATAACTCTTGAATAAGTCTATTGAGTACATCCTAGAACTTCTTTGCCCGTGCTCTCATAACCGGCCGAATTGGTACTTGAATGAAATCCTTCGAAATGGTGCCTTGATCTTTATCATTCTCATCCTCTTGAAAAGGATTTGCCCTCAAATCATCACCTACATCAAAAGGACTCAAATCAGTAACATTAAAAATGGCACTTACATTGCACTCACCAGGTAAATCGAGCTTGTAAGTGTTGTCATTGATGCGCTCGAGAAAGGGCCATCTCCTCTTGGAAGCAATTTTGAACGTCTTTTCGCCGGGAATCTTTATTTTCTCATATGCAGCCAAACCCAATCTCCGGGTTCAAAAAAAATCTTATGATGTCCCTTGTTGGCATGTTTTGAATACTGCTTCGTTCTTCGCTCAATGTTGAGTCTTGCTTTCTCATGAATCTGTTTCACAAAGTCAGCTTTTTTTTTGCCATCTAAATTAACATGCTCTGTCAAAGTTATAGGAGACAAATCCAATGGGGTTAACGAATTAAACCCGTACACAATTTCGAATGGTGAAAATTGAGTAGCAGAATGAACATCTCTGTTATAAGCAAACTCAACATGTGTTAAACACTCTTCCCATGTTTTGATATTCTTTCTAATGATCGTCATCAGTAACGTAGACAAAGTCCTATTGACAACTTCAGTTTGACCATCAGTTTGTGGATGTCAAGTAGTGGAAAATAATAACTTAGTACCTAGCTTACACCACAAAGTCTTCCAAAAATAGCTCAAGAATTTAGCATCTCTATTCGAAACAATCGTCCTAGGCATGCCATGTAATCTCACAATCTTCCTAAAGAACAAGTCAGCAACATGCGAGGCATCATCCGTTTTGTGACATGGAATAAAATGTGTCATTTTAGAAAATCTATCCACAACCACAAAAATTGAATCTCTTCCTCTTTTAGTCCTAGGCAATCCTAACACAAAATCCATTGAAATATCAATCCAAGGCTCACTAGGAATTGGTAAAGGAGTATACAAACCGTGGGGCCGCACTTTGGATTTAGCTTCTCTACATGTGACACATCTACCACAAATTCTTTCAACATCCCGTTTCATATGAGGCCAATAGAATGATCCTGTAAAACAGCTAAAGTTTTGGCAACTCCGAATGTCCCATTGATCCTCCACCATGAGATTCTTGTACTAATAACTTTCTCAATGAACAATTAGGCACACATAACTTATTCTCTCGAAATAAGAATCCATCAAGCCTAAAGAATTTACCACATGAGGTTGTCTCACAAGCCCTATATTCCTCACAAAATTCCCGGTCATCAGCGTATAAAGTTTTAATATGCTAAAAAAAATCAATTTTGCATCAAGTGTGGAAAGTATGGCATACCTGCGAGAAAGTGCATCAGCGACCACATTCTCCTTACCTTGCTTATACCGAATGATGTATGGAAATGTCTCAATAAATTCCACCCATCGCGCATGCCTTTTGTTAAGCTTGTGTTGGCCCTTCAAATGTTTCAAGAACTTGTGATCGGTATGAATCACGAACTCCTTAGGCCATAGGTAGTGCTGCCACGTCTTTAAAACCCGAACCAACGCATACAACTCCTTGTCATAAGTTGGATAGTTTAAGGCTGCCCGCTGAGTTTCTCGCTGAAGTAAGCTATTGGTTGTCATTCTTGCATAAGAACGACGCCTATACCAATATCTGAAGCATCACATTCAATTTCAAACGTTTTAGAAAAGTTAGGTGAAGACAACAAATGTGCGTTAGTCAACTTCTCTTTGAGTAATTGAAATGTCTTTTCTTGCTCTTCTCCCCATCGAAATCCAACGTTATTCTTGATCACTTTGGTAATTGGTGTGTCTATGCTACTAAAGTCCTTCACGAACCGCCGGTAAAAACTAGCAAGTTCGTGAAAACTACGAACATTACCTACACTCGTGGGACTCAACCAATCTTGGATTGCACATACCTTCTCTTCATCAACCTGTATACCTTGTGCACTAACAACAAAGCCTAAAAATACAAGCTTATCGGTGTAAAAGGTGCACTTCTTCAGATTAGCAAACAACCTTTCTTTCCTAAGCACATCTAAAACATATTTCAAATGTACTACACGGTCGTCCACGTTTTTGCTATAAACGAGTATATCATCAAAGTAGACAACAACAAATCTACCTATAAATGCACGCAAAACATGGTTCATAAGTCTCATAAAGGTGCTCGGGGCATTAATCAAACCAAAAAGCATAACTAACAATTCATACAAACTATATTTTGTTTTAAAGACAGTTTTTCATCCATCTGTTTATTTTATTCTTATCTGATGATATCCACTATTTAAATCAATCTTAGAAAATATGCAAGAACCACGCAGTTCATCTAACATATCATCCAAGCGTGGGATATGATGACGATACTTTACCGTTATATTGTTGATGGCTCGACAATCAACACACATTCTCTACGTCTCATCCTTCTTAAGTACAAGTAGAACCGGAACCGCACATGAGCTCATGCTTTCCCTCAAGTGCCCTTTCTCCAACAACTCACTGACTTGCCTTCAAAGCTCCTTTGTCTATTCGGGATTGCTCCTATAAGCTGGTCGGTTTAGAATGGTAGCACCAGGGACAAATCAATTTGATGTTCAATCTCTCGAATTGGAGGTAATCCATATGGTGTTTCCTCGGGGAAGACTGATATCATCATATTCCTGCAAAAGAGAAACAATAGAACTAGGCAAAGTATGGTCAGGTTCGTTAGTGTTTAAAAATGCCTCTTTGTACAAAAATACAATCATCTGCTGATTTGAAAGCATCGCTCTCTTGATCTCACTCACTTTTGCATAGAAATTCTTTTGTTTTCTCTCTGATTTTCTCTCAATGGCCGAACTTTGATCCTCTTTTTCTCTCTCATTTTTCTCAGTATCTCTCTAATTTTCACTCTTTTTCTTTTTCCCACTCTCTTGCTGCAATCTCACTTGATCTTCATATACTTGTTGCGGTGTCAATGGTACAAGAGTGATTGATCGTTGATTAAGAACAAAAGATACTTTTTTGTAAAGCCATCATGCTTCACATGTCTATCGAACTGCCACGGACGCCCTAGCAAGATATGTCCCACTTGCATCGGTACCACATCACACATCACTTCATCTTCGTATTTACCTATTCGGAATGCAACTAACACTTGCTTGTTCACCCTTATCTCACCACCATCATTTAACCATTGCAACTTATACGACCTAGGGTGCTTCAACATGGGCAATCCCAATTTCTCCACCATAATTGTGCTTGCAACATTAGTACAACTACCACCATCAATAATGACACTACATACCCTGTCTTTAACGTAGCACCTAGTGTGAAATATGTTTTCCCATTGTACTTCATCATCTCCTTTTGCTTCCAAGCTCAACGCTCCCCTCGCCACCAATGTCAGTGCAACAGGGCTAAATATTCATCCTCAACAATATCCTCCAAAGACAGTATATCATCGGTGTCAGAATCCTCATCGTCGGTCATAATTTCTCCATTGTCTCGCAATACCATGACCTGCCTATTTGGGCATTGACTTGCTATGTGGACCCTACCTTGACATTTAAAACATTTAAGATCACGATTCCTAGAGGTAGAAGCTTCGGTTTTACCTTGAGGAACGTGGCTGGTGGTCACGGGCTTGGGCTTGGATTTGGAAGTTTGTGACTTGTCCAATGGCTTGGTATGACTCGATTTCCAAGAAGTAGAACTGGAGCTATGGCCTGCACGTGTCTCACTCCCTCTCTTGAGTTGTTGCTCCACTTTGATAGACATATGCACCATATCTTCCATCTCCACATAATGTTGCATCTCTACCTTGTCGTGGATCTCCCAGTTTAACCTAAGTAAAAATCGAGCCATTGTAGCCTCTCGATCCTCCTCTACATTAGCGCTGATCATAGCAATCTCCATCTCTTTATAGTAATCTTCTACGCTTCGACTCCCTTGTCGAAGACCTTGTAGGTTTTTGTACAACTCTCGGTAGTAGTAGCTTGGAACGAACCGCTTTCTCATCAATACTTTCATCTCCTCCCATGTGTCTATCGATCATTCTCTATTTCGCCTCCTGTTTATCACAAGCTGATCCCACCAAGTTATATTCAGCAAATTCAATCATAGCTAACTTTACCTTTTTTGTCTCGGAGCAGTTGCAGCAATCAAACATGAACTCCATCTTTTTCTCCCACTCAAGATATGCTTACAGATCAGATTTACCTTGAAAGGATGAAATCTTCATCTTGATGCCACCTAAGTTGTTATCTTCCTGATTCCTAGCCTCTCTAAACCTCCCTCCGGGTCTCTTATTGTTAATAACAGAATCTCAATCTTCTTCATCAAAACCATCTCCATAAGGCTCTTCATCCTCTTCCCTCGGTGGAACTCTTTCTCTTCTACGTAAATTACGACCGTTTTGTGATTGCTCTTCACGTCTATTCTCCATCTGTTCTATCCGTTCGTGAACTTGCTCCATCTTTATCTTCATCACACGCTTCATCTCACTCATCATGGCCTCCATAAACATTTTCCCATCAGCTAAGTTCGTAGCATCGTTGGCAATGCTCTTACCACTATCACGAGACATGATTGCTGCAAAAACAATGTTAGAAAGAAAGAAACAAACACAAGGACCTCCCAAGTCTCTCCCTTACGTGTTTACACTCAAGAATATGGGTCACTCGTCACTCGTGTTTCTCTAAAAAATATATGGCTTTTATCTTCTGATATTCTCACCACTCTTGCCTTTTTCCACTCGATAATTTTCTTACGGTTCTTTTGAAACTAGACAAACAATATTCGAAATTTCAGCAACAATTCACCAAGAACTCATCGAAGGAATTTCAGATTTGAAAACAAGGCATATAGAAAAATTCAGATGTGAATACAAAGGAATATGGTAGATAAGATTTTCGGAAGCAATAGAATAGCAAAATTTGTCACGAGAAAAAAAATACTTGCATTGGGGTGAGCTGATTTTCGGAATTATTGGAACCCCAAGGTATGGAAATGAACACAAATTTGTTTGTTGGTCATTTATACTCTCTCTTTTTTTCGACTCATTTCTATTTTTCTTCTTCTTTGTTTTGATGACCATCAACTATCCTTTTGACAATAGGAATGAGATTTTCGAAATAGCAAGTGTATGTGAAACAAGAACAAACGTTTAGCCAAGAATTAGAACAACGAAAGATTGAAATAGAAGGGGTAAGGAGATTCGGCTAAAGATGATACAAATGAGGTGAACGACTATAGAAGAGATAAACGATGTGAATGGCTAAAGAAGAAACAAAGGAACGAAAAAATTAAAGGATAGACAAACCTGAACTAGAACCGTAGCTCTGATACCAAATGATGTGAACCTCGTTAAGGATAACGAGACCCAACAACGAAAAAGGAACCCAAGATCGTTTTTGAACAGATTCAGATGGAACCTCGACCCGTTGTTTATGAAAACAAGAACCTCGGTATAAAGAAGACGCCACAAACGGGAATGAAAATTCCGTTTGATAAGTCGAAGTGAACGCCCCGGGAAATCCCGATAAGTTCGAGAAGTTCTTCAAAGAACCAAAGAGAATAAATCCTCACAAGTTATGAATAATCAATGTCTCCTGAATTACAATGCAAAAGCTCCTTTTTAAAGGGCTAAACATTACAAGGAAATAACCCTAACATAGAAACCTAATTAAAGCCGAAAAGGTAAGGAAATAAATCCCTACACGCCTAAAACATACAAAGTAATTAAGGAAATAATTCCTTGCTTGCTTAACAAAAGCTTGGACGCCTAAAATAAATAACTAATTATGGAAATAGATGTTGGACGCCCAAAAGAAGAGAAAAGCCATAAAATGAAGGATTTGGGTGCCTAGAATAGAGATCCTTCTAGAAGAGCCCCAAAAATATTTCTTTTCAAATTGAAGCGTAGCCCTGACCGAATTCTTCTAGAACTTGAATCAAGGTGACCATTCTTTGTGATCCACGTGGATCATGTTCAATGGGCCTCCACGAATTCGCTTAAGCCCATAACTCTTGAATAAGTCCGTTGAATACATCCTTGAACTTCTTTGCTCGTGCTTTCGTAACCGGCCCAATTGGTACTTGAACGAGATCCTTCGAAATAGTGCCTTGATCTCCATCATGGTCCAAAAAAATCCAAGAAAAACATCCAAAAACAGTGAAAAAAATGAAAAGTCCAAAAAGTCTATTTGTTGGCCTAACAATTACACAGTTTTAGCGGTTACTGTCTAACCGTTACCGTTAATACCGTTACCAGTAAGGACGGTTATTGTGCCTTAGCAGTACGGTGGTGTCAAATATGTGATTTCGTCAATTGCGGTGACGGTTTTCGCCAAATCGTCACCTACACTACCATTAACCACCACTAGTCAAAATCATGTCACGTGTTATAAATGAGCAATGTAACACGGTTTTGACCGTCATATTTTCATAGCCCAAATTGATTGATTTTGAAAGTTTGAGCTTCAATGTGTCAAAGTGGTAGTTGAGATCCCGATTCGAGCTTGCTTTGATAGTGTAGGGGCCTAAAGTGATTTTTTCCCTAAATCCAAGGTCTGATTATCCTTCCTTACCTTAGACAAATACTTTTAATTTTGCTAGACAACTACGGAGAAAAAAAATATTTAAGTTTTTTTGGAGGTTGTCTGAGGGTTGGTCTTACATTTTATTTTGATCATTCCTTGTGTGGATTTCCTTTTCCCTTTTCCCATAATTGTGAAAAAAAACTTCTATAGAATGTTTCGGAAGTGGCTAATTAAATTTTGAATTACGGTTTTAATTTGAAATTCCTGAAATTTGGTTGTAGAAATAGTGGATTGGTTTTTATTTTTTTTTAAACGATCTGTGACATCGCTAATTTCACCAGACAACAAAACTAATAACTCTCAAAATTTCAATCCAAAAAACGAAAAATCGCTCAACGTGGGCAGAGACCTCCAAGATCATAATAAAAGAGGAGATCACTTGAATCCGGACCAACACTTGCACAGCTGCAACGTCGGAAGCTTTTCTCACTCAAACACATATTTTTAAGCACTATTACCATCTTTTCATGATGCTTTAATTAATTTAAGGATTAAGTAATCATTTTGTTGTTCTGCCGCGTTCAAATTAATCATAGAGGTGAATTTATAATTTCTAGAATTATGTACCTATTTTATCCTTGGATTTTGACCCATTTTAACAAATAGTCCTTTAAATTTTAAATTGATCATAAAAATTCTTAAATTTACAATATTTATTAAACAAGTTCTTAAACTTTTATATATAAAGTTAACATTTACACGTCAATTTCAATCATAAATTGATGAGTGTAACTTACAATGAAAATCATGCTACTTATATTTCTTTTAAAAATAAAATAAACTTAAAAAATTATAAGTCACATGATTTTTATTTTTGGTGAGACATATTAAATTTATGATTGAAACTAATGTGTGAACAATTAAGACCTTCATGAATCATACATTGGTGCTTTTGAAGTTTATGTGAGCAGCCATCGATGGCGATCGATGACGGTCCCTCAAATCCAGGCGGCAAGCGTGGCATCGTACAGTGAAGTGCTTTTGCCTCCGCCTGCTACAGTTGGAGATCTTGCGAAGCTAGAAAGAAGATAGCCAGGGCCGCCTCATGCCAAATGGAGGCCTAATGGCTATATAAATTTGTAGGCTTTTGTATAAATTTTAACATAAAATATAAAATATTTATTAATTATTAAATTTAATATAAAATATTGAAAGACTCCATTAATTATTTCTCTAAGGCTCTTACACATGACATCAAAGACCCATAACTTGTACAATTAAGAAATTTATACGACATTCATATAATTTGTATATTTAATTTATTATAAGGCTTTTTTTCTCTTTTAACAAAGTTCATAATGTGAAAAAGGATTATGAAGCTTGGGAAAAACATATCAATGAACAAAAAAATAGTACACTCATGATTAAAAAATAAAAAATATTGAATCTTGCTATTTTTATAGCTCAATTGTCTTTTTATTTTTTATTTCTTGGATCTCTTTATTTATTGGGTCTCTTTACGGGGGACCTTGCTCATGGTGAGGCCTTAAACTATCACCTAAGTGGCCACGACTGGATAGGGCCAAGGGAAAGATTAGATTAGTTCTATATATATTATGATTTATGAGTGGCATGTGGATGGATTGGGGGCATAAATCATTAGCCGCACCACTATCGGCGCTAACATCATTACAAACACCACAAGCATGGTTAAGACCTCATAATTATATTTTTTTTATTCGTGTATCGGATTCTTTTGCTTGGATTGTGCATGCACATTGGGCCCCTAATTATTGCTGCTTGTTTAGTTATCGCCCATAGACGTCCGTCAGCTTCGGCCTCAAAGTTGAATTGGTAAATATTATTTGTTCTCGAGTTAGAACTCGAATCAGACACAAATAATGTCTAGAAAAAAAAGTCGAATTTTTGTCACGAGTCCTCGTTCGAATTGAGATTCTTTGTAATTTTCTATTCGAATCACATCATACAATTTAAATAGAAATAGATACAATAAGTGAACCATATTATAGAATTCATGTTACCCGAAACTTTATATGGACAATATTAAATGATGTAAAATTTTCCTATTGTGTTTATTTCTTTTTGAATTCTACCTAACAGAGAATTATAAAGAATTTTAATTCCTTTCTAAATAACTGTTATGAGATATTGAATGATGTAATTTAAAGATAGATGAATATATAAATATAAAAGTTATATTACAGTTAATAATGTGTGTGAAAAGTTATCAATCTGGTTTCAGTTGTATTTAATATTTATTGTCCTAATTCTATTGGGAGGAATTTAGAAATCTAGAAGATTTAATTTTTGTTTAATTAATAACGTGGAACAACTATAATGATTGGATGTATGAAATGCATGAGATCAACGTGACACGATAATGGGTAGGGCGGCTGTCCATTGGCCGGTCAGGTCCAGTTTGGCCAAACCGGACATTTTGTGAAGTGAGCATACCGTACTGGACCGGATCAGTCATTCTAATAGAATCGGTTCGGTCCGGTCCCCGGTTTCACCAGTCCATATTGGAAGGTTTGGGCCATGTCATTTTGGGTCTTTTTTGGGTTGAGTCTCTTAACATTTTTTTAATTTTATCTGTAAGGACCGGTTTGGAGTGATATACTCCGATCCGGTTCCAATTTTCTATATGGGTAACCTAGAATCGTACCGAGTGTATCGGTCTCGGTCCGAATTGATCAAAACTGATCCAATTTCGGTCCGATTTGAGTGGTCCAGCCAATTTTTTGGACAGTAATGGGACCTAATCATTAAATGGAGCCCGGAAGGGGATGTCGATGGCCCAGAAATTATGCTTAATGTTATTATGGATCGCGGTGCGCACTGCGCAACAGAGAACCTTTTCCTTTGCGGAGCGTTAGATAACGCACGCTGTTGTATTCTATAAATAGGACTTTCTATTTCTCGGCAACGGCCAGTACCATTACTTTTACTTGCATCAAACCAAGGACGGGCATACCATGGGTTTTGGCAGTGGTGGTGCTGCTGCGAACTTGAAAAATGCCGTGATAGCCATTTTAGCTCCCCTTCCATCTGTAATCTTCTACCTTTTATTCCTTAGTCACTTTTACCATGCTAATACTTCTGGGATTGAGGGTGATTCGCTTTCTCTGGCTCCTCTTTGGACATGGTGCTATCACCACCCTTTTCTATTGGCCAATGTCCTCTTCTTCCTCAACGTCAACGTGCTCTTCTGGGTCATCAGCCATATCCAGGACAGCCACTGGGTACTTGGCCCTTGTTTCCCTTCAGATCTGCTTGATTTGCTTTGTTTTTCCTTCAACTCTGATTATTGACTTTCGTTGATTGACGTCGTTTGAGTGCAGATGATAGATTTGTATTGGACGGTGGTACCAATGATGCTTGTTCATTACTATGCAACTCACCCTTTGGCTCATTATAACTGGTGGAGATCAAGGATCGCAATCGTTATGACTTGGGTGTGGGGTCTGAGGCTTACCCATAACTACTTCAGGCGTGAAGACTGGCAGTGGGGCGCCAGGGAGGACTGGAGATTCACTGACATGCGCCGACAATATGGCAAGCACTGGTGGTGGGTTTCCTTCTTCGCCGTCTACCTATCTCAGCAGGTAGACGATGACCCCCAAAACATAACTCCCCATCTGATTTGATGATGACTGCTGGACGAATTACCTGAATTTCATGACAATGTTAGCTCATGTGTGTCCCTTTCTCTTCTTTTTTGTGTTGAAATTTGCAGGTATTTCTGATTGGAGTATGTCTCCCATTGTATGTTGTCCACTCGGTCGACGAGCCATTGAACTTCTCGGATTTCATTGCAATCGTTGTCTCCGTCTCTGGTATTGTTGTCGCCTACCACGCGGACACTCAACTGCATGACTTTGTGACTAGAAACAACAAACTGAAAGAACTCGGAAAACCAATGGTGCCCAACCTTGACAAGGGATTGTGGAATTACTCCCGGCATCCAAATTACTTTGGGGAGCAGTTGTGGTGGTGGGGACTGGTTATATTTGCATGGAACCTGGGACATGGATGGACCTTTTTTGGAGCACTTATCAATAGCATGTGCTTAGCTTATGTGACTAAGCTTGTGGAGGACCGGATGCTGAAACAAGAATACAGAGCTGAGGCATACAGGCTGTACCAGAAGACAACTTCAGTGTGGATACCGTGGTTCAGGTCATCCACAATTGACAGAAAACATAAAAGCACTTGAATTGAGATTTCAGCTCTTAGCTCTGGTAGCTACCTATAACAGCATTGTCCTTTAAATTCTGTGTTCCTGCCTTGATATGCCAAGTTGTCTATGTACTTTGTTCGGTTGGAGAAGAAGATAGATTTTGTTTCTGCTAGCAAAACAGAACATTTTAAGTAGTGTCCAAACTCGTTCTGCATAAGATAAAGAAGTTACCTTTACTTTGTGTAGGTTTTTGAAAAGGTGTATACTGCATTTAAGTTTGAAGTTCCTGCAAGATCTAGCTTTGTCGTTGGAGATAGTATTTTTATTTTCTAAGGAATATATCAGAGGTAGTTTAAGTTAGATTTATATGGCTCCCTATAAATGAGGACCTATTAGAGAAGTTACTTGTTTACTAATGAATGGTGGAGCTAAATATTCGGCAGCAAGTATTTTTTCCCCTTAGCTGGTTATAGATTCTTGTTTAAAGTGACATGCAAAAAATCATCTACATTGGATTGGAATGCTTAAGCGAAAATTCAGGTTATAGGCTTCTCCCGGTTTCTATGAAGCATAAACTACATTTCAGACAAGCAGTATGATAGAAACGTAAGTGGCTAAAGTAGGTTATTATAATTTATGTCACATATTTTAGAAGCTTGGAGATTGCGATCTTGTTTTACGTGACTAGGCATATGTGATGCAGTTGTGTCTAAATGTTAGACCGACAAAAGCCTTTTAGGTTCGTTGTCAATTAGGCATCAGTGGGAATATAAAGATAAAAGAGTTGCACTTTCTGTCTAAGGGAGGAGGCTCTCTTATCTTGCCTATTTAGGACATAGTGATACTGCCAATTGTCAGAATCCCCATTACAGTATAATGAAGTACTATATGTCATCACACCGTTATAGTAGTCTTCCACTCCATCTTTAAAGTTGTAAGATCTTGGAGAGCACAGGATCTTCTCAAAATTAGAAATTGTTGTATCACATGATGAAGATTAGACTCTAACCATAATCACCATTTGATTTGAACAAGCAGTAGACTTTTCTTCATTCTTTCAATCTAAGGAAAAGAATGAAAGAATGAAGACAACAGAGAGGGAAACTATTCTTGTGATGGGTGACCAACATATAACTTGTACGCTAATAGATAAAGGAGAAGAGTTATAATTTCTGATGAAAAAATTGTATAGGCTTTTCTGGCCATATACCTGATGCAGATCCCTTAACCTAGTACAACTAGAGGCAAAGTTCTGTGGGTCATCCAATGAGTCTACTACGAGATCCGGAATGTTGGATATTTGACCTTGCTAACAGTAGGAAAAGGGCTCACTCAGTCTTGGTACTGAGAGTGCAACTGTTGGTTTTGTTGAAATGCTGGAACAATGGGAGGGCTTTAGGATGGAAATGCTGGAAAAAAGGGCTCACTCAGTCTTGGTAATGGATCAATGGGAGTGCAACTATTTGCCACATAGCGGCTATGCTTCTGGGAAGCAATGGATAGAATTCACTCATTGCAACTTCTATGGGTCTTGGCCTGGTTATTGCTACCATATGAAGTACCGTTGTTAGTCTATAAACTATGGTTTTCAGTTACACCTTGGAATAATTGTAGCTATGGCCTGGTCCAATATATATTGTAGTGTATCCAAAAGCACTGCAACTTTGCACGCATCCACCGTAAGCAGTGCCTGGACTGAGTACTTGCATATATGATTTTCATTGGTTATATATTTTCCTTACTCTGTAGTATCCTTGATGATTTAGATAAACTTTCAACGTTATGTCCTAGCCACATAATGGTGCATCAGCAAGTAGTGTTTGCGTAAAACTAGTCTTCTTGCTAGCCTAGCATGTTTCGCTTTATTTGTTTTTTGATGGTTTATTTCTTTGTCCATGTCAAGATTCTTTAGCTATTTCTGGCAGACATTAATTTGTAATGAACCTCAAAGACACATTGTATGGATAACATATGTTCATAAATAGGAAATAACAGGCAGAAGGCAATGTAGTCTAGCCAATCTGATGGGTGGAGCGGATACTCTTTAATGCTCATTTCCGTTACAGCATGAAGCAATTTAAGGTGGTTCTTGCCGCCTAGAACAGCGGTATGCTGCCAAGCTTCGACTATAGTACAGTTCCCCCATACACTTGGGCATAACACCACACTGACAGGATAAGTGGTTTACTTTCTGGAGCAAGGGATTTAAGTTCTCTTGCCAGATATGGCTTGCAAGGTTGACACCAGCGGATGAGTAATATTGTGTTTTTTTTTCAACTGACAATTAGAATGCGAGCTATAATTTAGATGAACAACAGAATGGGAGGGTTCTTGTCTGGGTCCATCATTTTTTCTTTCTTTTTCTAAGCCAAATACTTGTCTGGGTGTATCTTGGAATGAAAGCTCTAACTACATGGGTATGCGTTAGTGTGGGTCTATCCTGGGACCCTTTATTTCCGCTTAATCTCTTTGTCTCGCTAGCACGCGAGATGGTGACACGAACAAAACAAAGCAGCTAAGGATCGGGCACTTGTGTGCTTCTTAGGAATTCTCGAATCCATGCAACTGGGTCCTTGTGGAATATAGTAGAACCACTACTTCCAGCCCTTGAATCTGCCCCAATTTAGTCTCATTGGTAGTTGGTGAAACACCTGTTGCAAAGAGCACGGATGGAAATAACTGGGCTATTTTCTCCTGAAACTACTTCAATTGTTTACCCTTCAGTGACGTTGGCTAGCAAGAGCGACCTGTTCTGTTGCTCTTTTTCCACTACTTCATTAATTTCTTCACTACCTCCAGCCCTTGAATCTGCCCCAATTTAGTCTCATTGGTACTTGGTGAAACACCTATTGCAAAGAGCACGGATGGAAATAACTGGGCTATTTTCTCCTGAAACTACTTCAATTGTTTACCCTTCAGTGACGTTGGCTAGCAAGAGTGGCCTGTTCTGTTGCTCTTCTTCCACTACTTCATTAATTTCTTCAGCATCCATACGCATTACTCTGCCCACCTTGCATTTGTGATTTGGCCCCCAAAGTTGAAGCATAAGCCCCTCTCTCTCTCTCTCTCTCTCTCTCTCTCTCTCTCTCTCTCTCTCTCTCTCTTTTCTGCTTCATTTGGGTTGGGGACAACCTTTGGACTAGAACTATTATTTTGTCATCAGCTTATCAAAAAAAAAAGAAAAGAAAAAAACTATTATTTTATCATCAGTACCCGGGGTGGTTGGGGCTCCCATTGGTGCCCGGTTTGGTCCGGCAGCAAATATGGTTGCTCTTTTGATGGCCAGCACATTCTCTTCTTGCATTTTTGCCATTCCATAAGCAATAACCAGTGTAGGGGGCTACAACATTCTTACCTGGTACTTTATTTTTTCCTTAAAGCCACTCAAAAGGCAGCTAAGTTTATAATGCTCAGTTAAGTCATGTAGTTGATTAGAAATAAACTCAAATTGAATTTTGTAAGCCTCCACGCTAGTTGTCTGCCTCAACTTCGTCAACTCCTCCTAGGATGTTTGTAAGCACTTGGGCCAAATCTGGTACGAATAGCTTGCAAAAATCCATCCCAAATAGTGATTCCTCAGGCCTCCAAGTCTTGAAACCAGGTAAGCACCTTCTTTTCCTGTGAAAAGAAGCAAAAATGACTGTGATGTGGATTAGTATTGTTGAAATTAAAGAACTGATTTGCCTTGGCAAATCATCCTCACTGAAACAAGAGAAAATCAATCCGTGTTGCTCTCAACTGCAACGCATTTCCAGCATCACCAGTTAGCCTACAGTTTGAAGGTTCTCCACTATCCTCTTCTGCTTCCCAAGAGCATAAACCAAAGTTTCCACATTCTCAGTCATGGTCTGTAGTTGCTGATTAATAAAGTCGAACGTCTGTTTATTAAAGACTTGCTATTTCTTTTCAATACAGACATGGATTTATGAACACGCCAAGGACTTTGAAGACTTGACCTCAATAGTAACTTAGCAAACGCGTTAGCTGTACTTTTTTATTTTGAAGACTTGACTCCTGAGAAAATTGATGTTTGTAGACTAAGGGACCGAATTAACAAGTGGGACATGGTACAATTGACAATTGTCTCCAGGCATGAACCGTAAAAAAGACTTCGAGTACTCGCTCCTTCATTGTAGCCTAATTTTGGTCCTCCTTGGCGGCTGACATGATCTACATGGGAAGGCCCATAAGATTCCTAAATCCATATTGGCATGCATCTTCTTATACTTCCATACTGTGACGCCCAAAAATCATTAGAGCAAGCTATAATTATTGTAATACAATAACTGCTAATATAATTAAGAGCATGTTCGTTTTGAGAAAATTTATTGAATTCTAAGAATATTGTGAATATTTAGATTATGTTTGAGCTTTATTGACATGCGTATAAAAGTTGTATTGATGTGGGTAAAAAAAGTAATATTAAGTTGTATTGATATGCGTGTAAGATTAATGTTAAGAGAATAAATTTCAAAGTTAGATTCAAATTCTAGAATTTCTAACCAAACGAACAAGCCCTAAGTCTATCCTTTCACGGCGATAATGCGGTCCGATTGAAATTGTGGCTGGACCCACGCACACTCTAATGTGTCAAAATTTTAGATTTTTTCACCAATAATGACATTGAACCCATGCACACGCCCATTCGGTCCAATTAGATCTCTGTTTGCAGTCCTAATTAGATTAAAACAAACTATTAATAGAATTTTAATGTGCGTGTGCGTGTGCGTGTGCGTGTGCGTAGGTTCAATAACGTTTATTGGTAAGCGCAAAAGAGGAATGTGGTGGTAATAATTAGTAAAAGATTAATTAGGGTATCTTAATCTAACTGTACTCAAAGAAAGATCATCCAGAAAGTAAAGAGACCATTTCAACACACTGGGGAAACAAGCTTTGTGCGCTTTTCATGGAATTCTAATAAACCAAACCTTGACGTAGAGAGCAAATTAGGAATGGATAAATACACTTAACAATTTGTACCTATGCATTCAGTTATGTGGTTATTTTTCTTTGGGGTTGTTAATTACAGATTTGGGAATTTGTGCTTTCACATAATTACAGCTAGCAATGGCGCCGGATACATTAGGGGGACTGCGGGCCCCCATGCCCTCCCACTAGAATAAAAATGTTTCTAAGCTCTAACCCTTATTTTAAAATAGGTTAAAATGCTCCGTACGTCCATGCGGTATGACCATTTTCCTAATTTAGTCCTTAGGGTATGAATTTCCCTTAAAAAACCCCTGGGGTTTGGCCCTATTCCCAGAAGAGTCCTGCCGTCAACTTAATGGACGGAATTGCTGACGTGGCTAACAAAAGACACGTGTTTGCTGACATGGCACGTTTAAAAATTACAAAAAATAATAATACGAAGGCACGTGTATAATTCGAAGCTGAAATCCCTAAAATGCCCCAAAATCCCCAATTAAATTTTCCAAGCCTCTCAACTGTCCAATCCATTATGGGATTGCCCCGGAGAATGAATTTCCTCCTAAACTCAGTGACGTACATGAGTTTAGTCTCTGTATTGACTCTAGAAGGCTTCCTGAAAGGAAATTTTCACTGAAATGAACCAACTTTAGAAGAAAACAGTATCCAATATCGTCAGGAAGCTTCCCGGCGACCAAGATCAGGGTTTATAGTCCCTGTGAAGTCGTTCTTTGACAGTGACAGAGTCTGGAGGAATGGCAGCCTCAAGAGGCCCTTGTCGATGTGGCCAGAGAGAGAGTACTCGTCGAGGAGGAGCTCGGAGACCGGGTTGGTTCTGGGGTCGCACTTGATTCCTACCCAGCTGCAGGGGCTGTCGTCGTCTTCGTTCCATGATATGAGCTTGGCCTTTGGGTCTTGAAGACCGACCTTGAATACAATCAATCCCAGAACGTCGTCGTTGAGATCCGGGTCTAGAGAGTGCACCAGAGCAGCAACAAATACAAGTAAAAGGACCAGGTCGCATGGCATTCTCAAATCAATTCAATCTTACAAAAGCACACAGGAAACTTGACATCAGTACAGTGACCACAGTGAAGCTCAATGTGATGAAAAGAGGCCGAAAAAAGAAGACGACAAAAAACAGGCTGACAAATTACAGAATATCAAAACAATCTTAAGATTAAAAAGAATAAAACAGGGAAACAAAGTAAAAGCAAAGATATCCGCAGCAACAGCAAATCACACTTTCCTCCATCTCCCTGAACTTCGAAGTTGTACAAAGCACAAGTAGAGATATTTTAGGGATTTTGGGGGCATTTTAGGGATTTAAGCTTCGAATTATACACACGCCTTTGTATTATTTTTTTTGTAATTTTTAAACGTGCCATGTCAGCAAACACGTGTCTTCTGTTAGCCACGTCAGCAATTCCGTCCATTAAGTTGACGGCAGAACTCTTCTGGGAATAGGGCCAAACCCCAGGAGTTTTTTAAGGGAAATTCATACCCTAAGGACTAAATTGGGAAAGGATCATCATACCTCAGGGACGTACGGAGCATTTTAGCCTTCAAAATAATTTCAATATAATATATGAAGCAAATTATAATTAAGCAGGACCTTTAGTTAGTGGGAAAAAAAATTCTCTTAGGGCAGAATTTTTGTTGTTGTTGTAATGGCCTCCCTAATTTCTAATTTTGGCTTCCAGTTAGACTTTAACACTATTAATCATTGCCAATATGAGACTATTTAGAGACATATATTGTTAGTTTTAATCTTCTTTCCATTATCAAGATTCTCAAGTACCATTAAAGCTGAGTTTGTTATTGTTAGACGAAAGCATTTGTACTAGTCATGGGTTTCCTGATGCACATCATTAATTCTTTGTTATTCTACATTAGACAGCTTCAAAGGGTTGTGTGAACCTCGTACCCCCAATCATGAGACCGGAACCTGGCTCTGATACCAATGCGACATAGCTACTTGATTTTGAATATGTAACAGATTGATCTATTGGAGGAATTAATATCTAATTCTAGTTTTGGATGCAAATTGCCACGTTGTCAGATTTTCATTGATGTTGAATTTAAATACAAAAAATTACAACAATTTCCCCACACAAATTCCCATTCTATTGGTTGATAACCAACACCCATTCTAAAGGGCCCATGACTCGATAAATCCTAACTTAATCAAAGTGGTTATATTCCTTCCAACGACGCGGTTAGAATTAATCACTCAGGGCATCTTATTTAACTAACTCACTACTAGGGCAGAAGGCCTTACAAATGAACTAGACATACAACTGGGCCTCACTGAAATAACAAGACTCAATAAAGAAGCACATAACTTGCCAATGCAAGCTTAACCCGAGCCCACACGGACAGTAGAAAGCAGCTAAGGATCGGACACATGACAGATAGAGAGCGTCGCACCTCACCGGTGGAGAAAGAAAACTTCTCTCAATGGCATTTGTGGTCTTTTCTTCATCTTTCTCTTAAGATTGTACGTGGTCCTCATTTTGGGCTTTTCTTTGGCTTTAGTTCCCATATAAATTGTGTTGTGTGTACTCGTAGCTTTATATCTTGTTTCTTCAATTATTTCATTAGCTGGTACACTCCCTCTCTCTGTCTGGTTTGTTTTATTTTCTTTCATTTGTCGTTTGGTCATTCACCCTTCCACTTTCTTTGGGTAAACCGGGAAAGCGTTTACATCCTCTTTTTATGTTTTTATTTGAAGCTTTTATAAAATGCCTTCTACATAAATGTACATGAATACCTTCTACTTAAATGTAATTTTGTGTTGGGCAGGATTTAGTTTATTTTCATTGAGCATTTCCATTCACAATGTTTCAATTGTAGAAAAAAAATGAAAGTGCAGGTAATCAATTTCGTATCATATATACACGTTAACAACATCAAGTAGAGTAGTTATAACTGTTAATGAAGGCTCTCAATTTTCCAAAACTAGAGAAGGAGATTTTCCTATCCCAGCACGAAGTATATCTCAATCTTCATTAGTTCTGTTTCAGACCGACCTTCATCGACTTCCAATGTTCGTGTGGAATGCAAATTGATGTCTACTTGTGACTATTGAATGTTGTTCTCACGTAGCATATATGTTGTTGTTGTATTGCTACCCTTTGTTGCTTTGTATTGCTCTCCACTGTTGTTGTTTACTTGTGACTGCTAAATGTTGTTCTCAAGTAGTATCTGTGTTGTTGTATTGCTGCCCATTGTTGCTTTGTATTGAGTTTTTGAGAACTTGGGTTTTGGATTGTTCAGTACCCCCTGCGCCTTGCTTTTGGTTTGCTTTGTTATGTTCTCATGTTGTATTTTTTAAAGGGCTGAGCCTAGCTAACTCTCATTTTGTTACACACTGTTAGGAGCAATTTTGCTAGAGTTAATAAACTTGTAGAATGATATTACTTATTTAATTAATTTTCTAGAGTTTATAAATCTTACTTGTAAAATGATATTTCCTGTTCAATTTTGACGTCATCTTAGCTTGCTTCATGGAACTAAAAAATAAGTAGGCATAGTTCAGAAACATGTTGCTTACTTATTATTACAAAAGAATATACGTAATGGCTGAGAAAATGACCAAATGCTATCATTGAATCTGGAGTACTACTTGTTTGCGATTTCTGGCAATTCCTTGCTAGTGGTAATACTCGAAGAAAACATCATTTAAATAGTTCTATGTTGTTATATTTACATTAACAAGCAGTTAAAAAGGTAGTTATCATGAATGGAAAGCTAAAAAACAAATTCAGTTTCTTTTTCTTATGTTTTTTTCAAGCCATTACAACCCGTCATCCCAAATACAAATATAAATTCTCCAAATAATTCTTTGATGACATCTCATTTGAAACAGTAATTTGTTATAGAAATTTATAAATGCAGTCCAACGTCCATTATTCCCTGGGAAACAAACAAAAAGAGGAGGAAAAATGAATAACAATAAACCAAGGTTTTTGATATCTTAAATATTTTACTATTTCCACTTACTTGATATGTTGATATAATATTTGTCCCTACTTATAAATTTACTTTTCTCTCAGTAATGAAAAACACAATTTTACTGAGTAATGTAGATAGTATTTGATGCTTGAGAAGGTGAGAAGACACTGTTATCACTAAATAGTCGTTACATTGTCACAAAAATTGTTTAAAAGAAAAACTGCAAGAAATCAATCAAGGGCTAAAGTAAGCAAAACGGGTAATGAAGTTTACCATTAAGAACTTAACATAGTTGTTTTCAAGTTTGTGTCCTTGGGATTCTTCATTTTGTACCCATTCTTCTGAATAAAATGCATGTTCGATTTCCTACATTATAAAATATGGCGCCTCAGACTTACATAAATAAGTATATAAAAAAGTATCATAGTACAAGAATACCTTCAACACTTGTTGCCACTATGATTATCTGTTATATTCTTCTTTCTTTTCCTCGGTTGCTTCTCAACCCAACTTTTCAATTGTTTTCCACCTTCAAGACCTTCTTTCTTTTTAAGGCCTTTAGCCTTTTGAATTAAATTGTCTATAATATTTCTTTAATTCCATAGCTCATTACCACCCAATAAAGACATGTTAGGATGAGAACTTTTAGGATTTATATCCAAATTCTTAGTTGTAATATCTTTACCCTGTTTCTCGAATTCTTCTTGTTGGCTTTTGTTTACAATCGACATTTTAATGATTTCAATAAATTGATTAAGTTTACAAAATGGACATCTTCAAAGACAAAGTCATTTTTATCAAAGAGCTAAATATAAGAAGATTAAAGATCAAGAAGATGCATGAAGTTCGAAAGTGAAGATTAAAGACTATAGGGTATAATCTTGTAACTCTTAGTCTCACTTTTTGACAAGAATTTGAATTACACACTTGCATATTTTTTAAACCGTGCATAAATTTCTCATCACAAGTTTTACAACCAAAATGCACTTTAAGTCTTTTCAATTCATCCCTCTCCTATGCCTTAGTTATATTTTTGGAGGGTGGTTTTTGAAATTGGGATTTCAAAAGTGTCAAAAACGAACTTTTTAATTATAGCGGATGATGAAAAATGTTATAGCGGTCGAACAGTACTACTACAATATCGCGAATCACGAATTTCAATTTTATGATTGTTGGAGCAACAACTACTTCTAGCTATCGACCGACACATTATAGCGGTCAACCGGTACATTGATAAATGGTTTTAAATGACTTTAAACGGCTAATTTTCTTTTGTGGCCTATATAAGTGATCTCTTAAGGTATTTCCATCAAGCTATGAACGTCTAAACATTTGATTTATCCTTAAGAGAATCCAAAAGCCTTGGCTTATGTTTCATTTGGTTTTGAAAATGTTTTTTGTGTCATGATTAAGAAAACCTTTTTAGATTTTTTTAGATGTTTGTGAGAATGGTGGGGTCCATATAAATGATGTTTGGAAAGAGAAAGTTTTTAAAATTTATTATTTTGGAGTGTGAGAATAAAAAAGTATGTTTAGATGAAGATTTTTGTGAGAAGAGTTTTTATAGGCTTTTGTAAAAGTTTTTTTTTTTACAGAAATTGAGTCCAATGATTAGATTGAAAATGTTAGCCCAAGGTTATTTTACAAACAATCCATAAATGATTTTGATGATAACAAAATATTCTTAGTTTCAAAGAATTTTAGATTTTACATTGTCAATCCACAATTTCCAAGTTATATTTCAAAGGATTGAGGGTATCTCTCTTAAATATATATAAAGTGCACTTAAACACCATTACATAAGTTGATAAGATCAATTTTTCATATTGTAGGTGTTTAAAGAAGTTTTGGAATGGATTGAACACTTTGAAGTTCCTGAAAAACTCTCCAGCACTTATAAGTGTCGACACATTGTTGGATGGTGTCGACACATTGCACTACTACCCGAGAGTTTGCATTTTCTAGGATTCAAAGTGATTTTTTTGGCTAAGTGTTTGAAGTGTCGACACATTGGAGCATGGTGTCGACACATTGGAGCATAGTGTCGACGCATTAAACTAACACCCGAGAGTTTGCATTTTCTGACCTTCAAAACGATTTTTTTGACTAAGTGTTGAAGGTGTCGACACATTGGACCATGGTGTCGACACATTGAACTAACACCCAAGACTTTACATTTCAAGACCAAGTTCAATGTGTCAGCACATACAATCAATGCGTCGACACATTGTGCGGAATTTTAGATTTTCTGGAACGACGCCAGATCGTTCAAAAAGTCTCCAAATTGACTCAAATGACCTCCAACGGCACTCTAACATTACAATAAGACCCTTTATGACCGTTGAAGACCTAGAAGCTATAAAAGAAGAAGATGGAGAGAGAGAAGAGAGAGCTCGACCATCAACGAAATATCTAGATAGAGAAAGCCAAGATCCAAAGTTTTCCATTTGCTGATTTCTTCAAGGCTGAAGCTCTTCATTGTCAAATATTTTCCTCTTGCTCATCATTGACAACCCAGACTTCAAAGGAAGAGAAATTTCTTGAAGAATATGAGGACTTGCTCATTATTCAAACACTACCTCCGTTAAAGAGAGAAAGCAAGCAAGATCCAAAGTTTCCATTTGCTGATTTTTCCAAGATCAAAGCTCTCATTGTTCAATCTTTCTCCATTGCTCATTATTGACGACCTAGCCTCCAAAGAGAGAGATTTCATGAAGAAGGGACAACACACTTGCAATCACATCTTGCCCTAACTTCTAGAGAGAGAAAGCTTGTTGAAGAAGAGGGAAAACAACACCTACCGAGAGAGCTTGTGCTCTCACCTACAAAACTTTAGGTTTCCTTCAATAATCTCATCTTATTGCATCTTATTGAGCTTTAAACTTGCTGATTTGGCTTAGAGAGTCATTCCATACGATTTGAGCTTTTCATTGGCATATTCGGCTTAGAGAGCCATTCATTGTAATTCCTTTATATCCATCTTGTGGAAAACACTTGAGTGTTGTGTGAACACTTGTTGAGTGTTGGGAAAACACTTGGTCCTACTTGTGAGAGTAGAAGAAATCCTCTAGGTTGTGAGGATTTGTGAGAGTTGAAGCGTGAGCTCGTAAAACGCTTTGTAAAGATTCCTTAGCACCCGGGAGCTAAGGTGTATTCGCTATTTGGAGAATAATGGAAGAAGCCCAAGGAAGTCAATTGCCTTGGGGGTGGACGTAGGCACGTGTTTGGCCGAACCACCTAAAAACTGCAGTGTCATCTCTCTAACTCTATCTCTCTTACATTTTAGTACTTAGTCATACTTGTGGAGTTTTATGTTTTATCATTCCTTACTTATATTTGACATAGCATTAGACACATTTAGTTCAACATTATTATTTGTTAAAGAGGGGTAGTTTTCAGATCTGCTTGTTTAGCGAAAAAGTGAAAAGTTTTTGTTAAACCCAATTCACCCCCCTCTTGGGTTGTTATTTAGACTTTCATAGAAGGTGTGGGCCTCCAAGGGTCGTGTCTAGCCATCAGGCCTGGGGCCACTTCAAGGGCTAGCTCGACTAAATGAAATGTCCCCAAGGGTAAGGGAGACGGTTCCGATGGGAACGCACAACCCTGACTTCAGGGGTTAAATGGAGCGTAAGTAGCCCACAAGTAAAGTATGAATTATTCTCAAGGACCTTGGGTCAATTTCAAGAACAAGAACAAGTTTTAAGATCAAGAGCATGTGCATAACCATGAAACATGCATGTGCATCATGATATACAATTTCTCATGATATTCAAGTTCAAGTTTAAGATCATGCTTTAAAGTTATGTTTTTCCCTTACTGAGTCTTTTTGACTCACGTTTTTAAAACTGTATCATTCCAGATGCCTCCGGTGAAGGAAGTCAGGAGGACTATCTGACCTAGAAGAAAGATGTTTATGTGTTTTGTTGTTGTGACCTGAACGATGTGATCAGTCACGTGTTTATGTGTTATTCATGTATTGTGTAATTGAAGATACTATGCCTAATTGAGGACTATTATGAAGTTAAGTTGTTATATATTTGGCCCGTCTCTCTCTCGATCCTATGTTCTTTTCGCTGTATGTTTAAGGATGTTCGCTGGAGCTTTCCTCGGGATTGCTCGCGACTGTCACAGTCCCTGCGGGATGGCGTTTGGGGCGTGACATATTGGTACGTCCTTCAGATACTAGTGGGGCTCGCGCACAACTGATATCTCGAAGTTATCCGAGACCCAAGTTCAGATCTTCAACATAACCTCAGAAGGGTCCATATCGAGTATCTGCAAACTCTCAAAAAGTTTCATCTTCTTGTAATTAAAATTTATACACCACCATAGAACAAAAGAAAAAGAGTGAGTCTTATGGACTCAGTAAGGTCGAGGAGAGGGCATGCTATGCATAATTAATAACAACAATGAGTAGATATAGTAAACATGGATGCAATAAGCAGATACAATGAATATAATGACCAAAAAGTGCGATGATTATGATTATTCGTGCTATGTGTGAGTCCTAGTTACAAGGATTAAGGCAACCCAAGAGGGGGGTGAATTGGTTTTCTAAACTTTTCGCTTTAAACCCCCTAAGACATGTTTGCAAAGTAATTACTAATTTAGCACAAGTATAAATATGCAACAAGTATAAATATGTGCTAAAAGTAAAGAGAAGAGTAAGAGAAGCATACACTCGATTTTTAGGTAGGTCGGCAAACCCGCCTACATCCACCCCTCAAGCTCCTTCACCGAGCCTTGAGGTTTTTTACTATTCTCCAATAGCTTTACACACTAGCTTCCAAGTGCTAGAGAACCGTATAAGTGTTTTCTCTAGGGCTCAACACTCAAACCCACACAAGTGATTTTTCTGGCTCACCACTCACAACCTCACCAAACTTGAGATATACACTCTCAAACCTTCTTCTTTAGTGAACAATCTCACTAAAGGAAACACCTCTTTTGATAATGAGACACAAGGAAAACTCTTTCAAAGAGTGGATAAGAAAGTTGAAAGCTCTATATCTTTTGATTCACACAATGACAAGGATATGAAAGTGTAATTTGTGTGAATGATATGAGAAAAATGAAATAAGAAGGTTTAAGATATTTCTCAAGCTATACAAAAGATATGTGAGCGTTGGTTATACATTTTAGACTTTATGGATGTGTATTTATAGGCCACATACGAAAACTAGTCATTTATAATTGTTGGGAGTCGTCTGTTAAAACGAGTCAGTCGACCGCTACATGAACCGGTCGACCGCTTAAAGTTTTCGTTACCCCAACGGTCATATTCTCAGAAGCTCAATGACTATATTTAAAAAGCCACCGGTCGACCGCTATACCAAGCGGTCGAAGGCCGGTCGACCGCTTCAACTTAAGCACAGTTCGATTCTTTTTAAAACCATGTTTTTTTTACCACTTTTAAACACCCAATTTTAAAGACTTACTTCCCATAAGTATATGAATTGTTTGAGAGTTTGTTTGGGGTGTTTTGAAACTTTTAAAAATATTTTAATCTTTCAAACAAAAGGTAAAATGATTTATGCATGTTTTGAAACATATGCAAGTGCGTGATTCAAATCCTTGTCAAAAGTGAATCAAAGAGTTACAATGATGATACCCTAAGGTCTTGAATCTTCACTTCGAGCTTCTTACATCTTTTTGTTCTTCTTTCTTCAAGTCTTTAGTTCTTTCTTCAAGTCTTTAGTTCTTTCTTCAAGTCTTTAGTTCTTTCATCAAGTCGTCTTTGTCTTTGAAGATGTCCATTTTATAAACTTGATCAATTTATTGAAATTATCAAAATCTTGATTGTGCACAAAATCCAACAATCTCCCCCTTTTTGTTGATGACAATAAATTGATAGTGTTGGGATGACTCTCCTATCTTTTGCAATTTGACAAACATTTGAAGCTTGAGACAAAGCATTGGTTGTAGCCATTTGGATTCATAAAGTGTAATACAATTAAAACATGATCTAATTCAAAGGAGAATATATAGTCATCAAAACTATTAGCACATTTCTCCTCAAATATGTATTCTAAAAGTAAAGGGAATACAAAAGTTCATTTTTAATCCAAAAGAACAATTTGTAGTTTTAAAATGACAATCTCATTGAAATGATATAGAGGATGTCTAACGGGGACTTAAGAGTCCATCGCTATTACAATAGTACTCACCGAGTGAGTTTGTACCAACCTTTTAGCTACCAATGACAATTAAAAGGTCATTCTCAATAAAAAAAGTTTAAGCTCACAAAATCTCATCAAAGTTCATGATTTTTGTAAAAGTGTTAGCTTATTGATGTTCCATTTTGATAAATGTAAGAAATATCTCAAAGATGAATACATTTGCATTTATAACATAAACACATGGAAAATATCATCAACCAACAATAAAATTTAATCAACCAACATTACAAACATATTCTCAATCTAGGATTTAGAAATTACCAAAGGTTTCCCCCTTTAGCATATGTCCTCAAATGTCACAAGCTTCTTGATAGGCAAGTTTCATCCAAGCACCATTTGTTGCTCCATCCTACAAGAGAATCAAGAAACCATTTTTGGTACCCAAGCCATCTTGGGTCCATCAATGTTAGTTTTGGTTCCTTTTGGAACCCATGCTTGCTCCCAAGTTTCTTTAGTGCACAATCAAAAATAAAATGCCCATTTTTATTGCAAAAATGACATGTTTGAGTGGGTGCACAAAAAGATTTAGTCTTCACAAAATAATTTTTAAAATATTTTTGGAGAATAGAAGGCTTGTAGCCTAAGCCAATTTTTTCAAAGACACATCTTTAACTACTAAACATGTTTTCCAAAATTTTGTTTCCTTGAGCAAACTTCTCAATGATTTTGCTTTAAGAAACAATTTTGTTGTTAAAAAAACTTTCTCATTTTCAAATTCTAAAATTTTTTTTTGGAATACATCATTTTCAAGTTTTAGAGTACTTCTCCCATTCTTCAATAAATCAATTTCTTTTGAATTCAAAATGGGTTTCTTTTTCAAGGATGCATATTTTGAATCTAGTTTTTCAAATTGAGAAAGAAGTTTATCAAATGCATTTTGAAGCTTAATATATGAAATTCCAGGCTCATCATTTGAATAATGTACCTCATCATCCTCCTCCTCGTCTTCTAGAGCCATGGAGCACATGTTTGCGATTTCTCCGGCTTCTTTGGAGGAGCATGAGTCGCTATCTTTAGTCCCTTCATGAGCACTCTCTAGAGCATGCCAAATTTCCTTAGCATTTGTGCAAGAAAATATTCTATTAAACTAACATTTATCTAAAGCACAATATAGAATATTCATTGTTGTAGCATCCAAAGAAATTTTTGTTTTGTCTAGGTCACTATATTCAATTTTGTTTTCAAATTCTTCAACTTTATTTGTAGGAATATGTGGACCATTTAATATGCATAACCATAGATCATAGTCAATGGATTGAATAAAAATTTTCATCCTAGTTTTCCAATATGCATAATCATTTTCATAAAAAAAGGTGGTCTTAGTGTGAAAAGTCCTTCAACTTGAGTATTGAAGTTTGAAGTTGTCATTTTAACTCAAAATGGTTAAATCTTGTATAATGTGCACCAAGCTCTAATACCAATTGTTAGTCCTAGTTTTCAGGATTAAGGCAACCCAAGAGGGGGTCAATTGGTTTTCTAAAATTTTTGCTTTAAACTTCCAAAGACGTGTTTGCAAAGTAATTACTAATTTAACACAAGTATAAATATGTGCTAAAAGTAAAGAGAAGGGTAAGAGAAGCAAACACTCGATTTTTAGGTGGTTCGGCAAACCCGCCTACGTCCACCCTCAAGCTCCTTCACCGAGCCTTGAGGTTTTCCACTATTCTCCAATAGCTTTACACACTAGCTTCCGGGTGCTAGAGAACCGTACAAGTATTTTCTCCCGGGCTCAACACTCCAACCCACCCAAGTCGTTTTTCTGGCTCACCACTCACAACCTCACCAAGCTTGAGATATACACTCTCAAATCTTCTTCTTTAGTGAACAATCTCACTAAAGGAAACACCTCTTTTGATAATGAGATACAAGGATAAACTCTCTCAAAGAGTGGATAAGAAAATTGAAACATCTATCTCTTTTGATTCACACAATGACAAGGATGTGAAAGTGTAATTTGTGTGAATGATATGAAATAGGAAGGTTTATGATATTTCTCAAGCTATACAAAACATATGTGGCCATTAGTTATACATTTTAGGCATTATGGATGTGTATTTATTTGCCACATATGAAAACTAACCGTTTATAACCGTTGAGAGTCGTCTGTTAAAACGAGTCGGTCGACCGCTACATGAACCGGTCGACCGCTTAAAGTTATCTTTACCCAACGGTCATATTGTCAGAAGCTCAACGGTTATATTTAAAAAGCCACTGGTCTACCGCTATACCAAGCGGTCGAAGGCCGGTCGACTGCTTCAACTAAGCACAGTCCGACTTTTTTTAAAACTATGTTTTTGACCACTTTTAAACATCCAATTTTAAAGACTTACTTCTCATAAGTATATGAAAGGTTTGAGAGTTTGTTTGGGGGGGGGGGGTTTTGAAACCTTTAAAAATATTTTAATCTTTCAAACAAAAGGTAAAACGGTTTATGCATGTTTTGAAAGATATGCAAGTGCGTGATTCAAATCCTTGTCAAAAGTGAAACAAAGAGTTACAAGGATGATACCCTAAGGTCTTAACTCTTCACTTTGAGCTTCTTGCATCTTCTTGTTCTTTTTTCTTTAAGTCTTTGGCTCTTTCATCGAGTCGTCTTTATCTTTGAAGATGTCCATTTTATAAACTTGATCTATTTATTGAAATCATCAAAATCTTGATTGTGCACAAAAGCCAACACTATGTACTCTTCGCTTTGGTTCTGATGTGTTCCCGATCTCTGCTCTATTTATCCCTAGAGTCGGGTTATGTGTCCCTCCTCTCCTAGTGAGACTTGTCCTTTGCCACTTGCATTAGGGCATGATATGAATGCATATGAATACTCAAAGATTAAAAAATAATGTTCAAGCATCCAATACATTAATCCTTGAAGAATAAATTAATTGGTAATTTCTAGTACCCAGGCAAAAGTCTAGTATTTGTGTTATTTCTCTACGGTTTTTATTAGAGTAAACTATTCCATAACCTGTCATTATTTCATTAGGTATCTTAGATTTTTAGGTGATAATTTTATGTCTTTATTCCACCATTAATTTTTAGTAATTGCAATTATTTCCGCTTTTTCTTTTTAGTAGAATTATTTTACTCATTAATTATACAAGAAATTAATTAATTATTAATTCTTCATTAATATGTACAGTTTGGGCCTCCTGGGCCCTATTGAATTCTATTGGGTCAGTCTTACTATTTATAAAATTTTCTAAGTCGATTTAGGGATATTGGGCCTAAGGTTCATTGAAGAACCTTAATGGGCCTTGTGTTTTAGGCCCTTTAGACAACTCGGATTGGGCTAAAAGTTTGACTCCCTCATCACCGTTTTATGCTCTACACAGCCGTGTATTCAAATTACTCGTTTGGATATTTTTATCCCTTCATTTACCCCGAGATCCCGAAACTGCCTTTAGAGACCTTCAATGGCATTTTCAACCTTTCTTATATCATTTTTCGCTGAAATTTTTAGGGTAATATCTTGTTTACCTAAAGTACCTATCTGAAAAATTTCACACGAAAATTCCAAGTATTTCACGGGATGGTTTTAGACAGTGACCTTTTTTTCATGTCTAAGCTTAGCTACACTTAGTTGCATGTTATAAATCTTGTTTTTAAACACCATAAACCTATGAACTATCATCCTTGCACATCTTTAAAAGATTACAGAGAATATATTAGATAATCAAAAAGCATAAAAATACCGAGATAGGAACCAAAATACACAACTCTATCAATTCATGCATAAACACCCTTTGCATGTTATTTTTGCACTTTGTAAACACCAAATCTCAATCTTTTAGCTTATAAGCTCCCATTCAAGGCCCTTGCATATTTCCCATTTCATAGCCATCCTTGCCATTTTACCAACATTAAGACTTCCAATAATGCATAAAATTGAATCTGGTATATATATGTAAAATGCATCATATATAGGATATAAATATACACATGCAAGCTCATTCCAATGGCCAACCCGTGGTCTTCCCTTCCTCCAAATACAAACACAAAAAAATCATCTTGCACATGACCTACAACTACATAACACAATATCTTTACAAATAACCAAACATAAGCTAATATTTTGACATGCAAGCTTTCTAGCGCATGATCTCATGACAACAACTAACCCCAGCCATTTTCTTCTTGCATCCAACGTGTATAGTCTATGATAGCAACCAGAAAAATGCTCACAATATATTTCCCAACTCAACCAAAGCTAAACACCCCTTACCTCAAGTCTTGGCTTTTTTTCCCCTTTTCTCCTTCTTTTTCTTCTTTTAATTCTCCTTTGTCTTGTCCTTGCCGAGCTCCCTCTCTTCCTCTCTCTCTCTCTCTCTAATCTCTCTCTCTCTCTTCCCCTTTCTCTCTCTAGGACTCACGGCAATGAGCTCTTTGCAATGAGTCTCCCTTTATATAGGGTTATGAAAATTTTGTCTCATTCTAATGCCATCATTGCCTAATTTCCTAGGGGTAAGCTAATTTCATTAGGTTTGTAATCATTAACACAAAGCTAACAATTCAAAGTAATTTTTTGACTGGGTGGTGAGTGCATGGGAAGAGTGTTGGTGTCACTAATCAAAATGGGGAGATTTGTCTCCCAAGAGACATAATGAACAAGATATGGCCGGCCATGGGCTTCTTTGAGCTTGGGTTGCACTTGTGGGCCTCCAAGGCCTTCTATGGTTAGGCCCAAGCAAATTTCTAGGTCCAATTCCAATTCCAAGCCCAAAGCCCTCTAGGTCCAATCTAGTTAAATAATGTAATAAAATTAATAAAATTTGCAATTAACTATATTTAATCAAGAAAAAGGGACAATTAAAAATAATCTAGGTCAAAAAGTATCACAATAATAAAATGAGATTATAGAATCATTGATCAGGTGAAAAATAAAAAATTAATCATAAAGAAGTTGCATTGTAAATTTCGGATATAAGGGAGAAAATAAATCAAATCAAAATTTATCATTTTTCCACAAGAAATGCAATTAGTTAAATATTTAAGGAGATGCTATTATTTAATCGAGGATAAAAAAAATCAAAAACTTAAACAGCAAGCAAAATAATTAAAATTGCGAGTAATAACTAATGCACGAATTCATATCAAAGGAAATTTTTTAAAATGAGAAAAATGGCTAATTTGTAAGCAAATACCTCGAATAATAGCTTAAAAGAGGTAGGGGTGGGCAAAAAATGAATTTCGGGTTTGGGTATAATACCCCGAATGTCTGACCCGTTTCCGACCCGATCAGGGCGGGTTTAGGCGGGTTCGGTTTCGTGTTCGGGTTTAAAATATTAAAAAAATGAATTTCAGGTTTGGGTATAGTACTATACTCGACCTATTACCCGAACCGGACCCGAACCTTACAAAATAAAAAAAAACTTAATACCCTCAGCGAAACGCACCATTTCGCTAAGGGTATTTTCTGCCCTTAGGTCATTCGCAACCCCCCGGTGGCCTCTCTTCACGCTTGCTTACCCCCCTCTTTGAAAATTCCCCCTCTAGCCGCCGTCTCTCTACTTGGTGCTCTCCTCTCTCTCTCTCTTCGTTTCTGGCCTCTCTCTCCTCTCTCTCATCTGCACTCTCCTCTCTCGCCGTCTCTGGCCTCTCTCTCCTCTCGGTGTCTTCCTCAAGTTTAGTTGCCAGCCAGCAGGTGAGCTAATCTTTCTCCCCTTCTGACCTACGTATACAAAGTCACAGACTTACAATTTTATTCGATGATATGTTATTCTGTTATTTAACTAATTACATTTTTTAGTGCAGGTTACAAGATTGTGTAGGATTGGTTAGTGGCTTAGTGCATTGATTCAGGTACAAATTCATTCACTTAATTTAGTTAATTATTTATTGTAGTTCATAGTTAATTTATAATTTTAGAGTATAGATTAAAACATTAGGTTGTGAAACTGTGGAGGATGGGCTTGATCGGAGGATTTGATTTTGTTTGAAATTGTGAAGGATGGGCTTGATTGAATCATTTGTGCACGTATGATCTGTGATTTATGAATTTGTTTGCATAATATTTGTGGACTATATATTTGTGAATTTTGTGGAGTATAATACTATAATATTTGTGAATTGTAGAGTATATATTAGAACATATGACTTTTATTATTTAATAAGTAATCTGATTTTTTTATCCAAGTAAATTAAACTTAGTTTTTGAAACAAAATGGATGAGTTTGAGATTCAATTCTTTTAAAACAAAATTGATAAGTTTTATAATATTGTTATTGTTATATGCTCAATTGTGTTGTGATTTGTAAAGTGTTGTGCAGGGCAAAAGAGGATTGATTTGCTCTGACTGTTCAAGTCTTCAAGAATATATTATTTGCTTTTATTGTGATTTTCATTGTAAAAGACTAATAACTGAAGGAATTATGCTTATTGCTTGGTGGTTTCTTTTCTTAATCTATTGCTTAGTAGTTAGTAGTTACTACTTAATACTTACTACTACTAGTTAGATTTGTTTGCCTTCTATTTTGGCAATTGGCAGAAATTATGTTGCGTAATAGTTAATAGTTACTAGTTAGAAATTTAGAATTTCCATTTAGTGCTGGCTGGAAAAATTGGCAACAAAATGCTAACGAATTGAAGAAGTAAGAACATGCAATTTTTATGGGCATGTATTAATACACTTTTTATGGGTAGTATGACAGTTTTTCCAAACAAGAAAAGCAAATATAAGTGCCTTTTTAGATGAGACAAAAGGTAAATGCACTAGAATTATAAGTTAATTAACTTCTTTCATATAGCCCAGGACGTCCATGGCTTAAAAATACAGCTCAGGGCGTCCTGGCCTTAAACATACAGACCTCCTAGGCCCGAATTGGACATCCCAGAACATTTTGAGGCCCAAAAACCTTTTGGGCTAATTTTTAAGGCCCAACCCCGAACCAGCCCCCAAACTCGAACCGGACCCCATCTTTGGGTTCAGCTTGGGAATCCAATCAATTTGGGTCGGGTTCAGATATGCCCAAACCCGACCCCGGAAAGCCCACCCCTAAAAAGAGGTTTAAAAGGGAAGGGTGTCACATATATAGTCTAATTAGTTATTATTTTTTAAGGATAATTAATTAGAGTTGTATTCGAGCAAATCAACATTACAATGTAAATAGTGCAAAAGAGATGAGGGACCCAACAACCTCCCCAAAACCTTGCGCTAATAGCTGCATCACTTTTAAATTTGAGAAGTGATTGGGGTTCTTCCTAGGTTCTTCTCAGGTTCTTCTGGGAAGAATCTGACGGTTCAGGATTCATTTTAGAAGTGAGTCCTACACACTCAGAGATTCTGAACCGTAAGATTAATCCCCAGAAGAACATGAGAAGAACCTGAAAAGAACCTCAGTCATTTCTCAATAAATTTTGATAATACCCCTGAGATGAGGAGTATGAGGAGTCTACTTCCAATTCAGTGCTTTTGGGTGATCATTTTGCTCTAACAGAAATGATGTGTTCGGTTCAGAAGCACATGTTCCTTGTCGGGAGTCTTTCCCTACGAAGAAGGGCCTACCTATTCTTATTGCACATTTTACTCTTACTCATTGCAGAAATTGAGGTACATAGGTATATACAAACTTTGAAATCTAGACATTTCGGTACTGACAGATAGTGACCTTGTCACAAAGTAAACAGTCAAACTCCATAATACATCACGTGAGTAAACAGTTATATCCTACAAAGTCAAAGATTGAAGGGGTTGAGATGCCATAAATTGATGAGGTGTATATAAAAAACAAGCAGAAAGGCTACATCTGGTGTATAATTCATGCGTTCTTTCTTATGGTGCGAAGCACTCTTTATATAAGTCTATCGAATTTAGCTCACCTATTATACAGGTAAATTCTGAGAAGACTAATGTGCCTGTCTATCGCTCACAGTCCTCACTTCAGTCACTTTAGATAAATCAAACTTAAAACATACATACGTATTTTTAATCCTATTATATATTTATGAAAACATGAAAATAATCATTTGTCTAAGACTGCCTAGCAAGAGTATATATATAAAAAAAACAAAAAAGAAGGCATGAATTTCTTTCTCGAGAGGTTAGAAAGAAAGATGGAGAGAAAGGACAACCCACTAAATAAGAAAAAGAAGATAAATATGCTTCTTAAAAAGGGGAAAGTTGTACATTGCATACATTTGTTTTATGCGGTTTTGGAATCAAGACCAATGCTTCTAAAATTTGGATTTTAGGATATGTGGTTCCATTGGATTCGAGGCCTCTCCTTGTAAGAAGTGTGTTTTAAAAAATATTATTCTAAATAATTATTATTTAGATGCCACTTGTTTATATTTATTATTTATTATATTAGGTAGTTGTGACATAAGATGTTGCACGATTATTATCGAGTGTCACTGTAGAAAAACTATGCCAATGATTAATGAATCAAAGGCGAGAAGTATAACTTTTTTATTCTTTGTACACTTGATGTATTGTTCTAGACTAAGCTACATATTTATGTACAATAGATTTATGCTCGTTGTGTCTCTATTAAATAGGATGATGTACTCAGTCATCAATGTGGTGACCTTAAGCAAACGAGTGGGTGCACTGTAAAAGTATATGCTCTGAATGAGATCAAATACGGATACCTTCTGTAAGTGATCATTAATGTTGAGAAGGTATTCAACATAATTTGTTTATGATATCTTTAGACTTGAGAGGTTTGTGCAGATTTGTTTATTGTACATATACTCTAATCGAGTCATTTGGTGATATATTTTAGGTCATATATTCAATACAACATCAGGTCTTGTGTATGATGAATGCGTTTGAATAAATCCTCAATAAGGAATCCACCACTCTCTTTCTGAGATAGTATATTCAAGTATATCTATATAGGGTTGGATTCCGAAAAAGAAATATCTAGCCAGAGGAATTTATTGTGATTATAGATTATAAAATTAAGAATTATATGAGCTAGGGATTTTATTAATGATAATTTTGGTCCTATTAGCTCATATGGAATATAGTGTGGTGGAAGAATAAATAAACGAATAATTGTTAGTAACATGATTTCACAAATCAATGACTACAACAATTTTGACCTTCAGTGGCAAAAATTTTTGTAGCTGAAAATAGCCATTTTGTCCCTAAAAGTTTTTAGCGACGAAAAATTTTCGTCACCGAAACGTTGTCGCTAAAAGTCATCAGCAGCGAAAATTTAAAATCGTTGCTACCCATATTGTTTGAACGAGAAAATATGTTCGAACAAGAAGATTTCATCGCAAATCTGTCAAATTTGATAGTCATCATTTCCTGTTCGAACAAGAAATTTCATTCGAATGTTTATTTTGTTCGAACTGTTTCCTTATCATGTTCGGTTACTTATCTTGTTCGAACATGATTGTTTATACTATTTCTTAAGAAATCACTTTTACTTATTTGAAATTGCTATTTTGAAGTATATTGTTTTAGTTTTATTTTAAATAAGACACTGCAAGAAAATGCATAATTTCATGAGTAATAATATAAAATGAAATATATTGAATAGCCATTATTCAAAATACAAGGAAAATATAAGAAAAATCTTGTTCAATTACCACAACAAACAAATTTACTGAATACAAAAGATAAACAGATATTTGCTAGCAATTATTTCATCCTCTTTCGTTGGTTCTCTTCCTTTATTTTTTTTTATCTTTCCGACAATTCCTCTGCAAAAGACCAAAATATTCTCATAATCAAGACATTCTTTCAGAAAGAATTTATAACTATGATAAAATAAAATAAAACAAACACAAATTCAGAGTAAATAAATATGATAATATCAGACAAACAAACACAAATTCAAAGAGAAAGTAAATCTACAAAATTACATTAAAAAATTTAACACTATCGAGAGGATATAGCAAGGAAACTCGTAGTTTAGAGGGTTATCACCTTATTAAGTTTCTCCCTTACTAATTGAACTGTATGATTCATTGATTGAAATGCAAAATAATCCTGAAAAATCAATTAAAAGGCAGACTCAAATATCACCCCCGGGGTGTATAAATCAGGCAAGGTGACTACTTTTGATGGAAAGAGTCGAGTCAAGTTTTTCATAGTCATGTAGTACTATAAGAATCACATTTGTTCTTCAGCATATAATACACGAAAGACTCCATTTTGGTATCTAGTATCCCAGTTAAAGATGTAGATAAACAAAAAAAGATCATTTCAAAGGCTGCTAAACCTCAACAAAGTACATTGCCAGCCAAATGTTGCAAGTTCATAACAGACTGATCGGCAGGGCAGACCCCAAAGAATGTTATGACACTGCACACTTCAACATTCTATCTCAATTAGAATTTTTTACCCTAATAAGTTCTTGTGTTGGAAAGCATGTTGTAATATAATAAGTTTTTCATAGTCATATATGATGTCATGATATGCCATAATATAATATAATATATCATGTTGTAACAATATTATACTTGAGTGACATACTATACTATACTTTAATAACTTCAATATGATGGACTACCATATACTCTTTAATTAAATACATTCTAATACATATACAACGGGACATACATATATACATTACAATATTTTTATAGTATCATGTAAGCTAACCAACAAATAAGATACATGATTTATGAACTATTGATGTAATCAATATTTGATTTACTCATATGGTATAATATAATACGATATCTCATGCTATAATAATATCCTGCTTCAGTGACATACTATATTATGCCTTAATAACTTAAAATACAGTGGATCACTATATACCAATTAAACATATTCTAATATATCAAATATTATGTTACAATGTATTTAACATGGCATACATCTATATTATATAATATATCATAATGAATGGTGATATAATAATATATAACATACATGTCAATAAACGATTCTATACAACAAAATGCACAATAACAACAAAGTCATCACGTTATAGCATATAATAGCTTCAATTTCTATAACACTCACTCTAATTTTATATTTACTACACAAAATAATATATCATAATATATAAAAATAATTAGAAACATTATATAGCTTAGGATAAGCATATTAATAAGATTAATTTTATGTTACAGATACCCTCGAGGTGTACTTGGGGTACGAGCCCCAATGGTTCCTCAAGGGGCCACCCCAGCCCCCTCTTCCTCGTATGGGAGACTTTGGGCTGCTAGGTGTAGATCCAGTCCTCCATCACATAGTACCTCTTTCACCGGATCTGCCGGCAGACAGCACCAGCGAGACGGTGTTTATAGACTTGACCTCCGACACCGAGTTGGAGGATTAGATGGCATTAGTATTGTCACCGTTTGTTAGTTTAGCGGTGTCACGGACACTGTAGTCGGAAAGCTTTGTACAACTTTCGCTTTTGTTTTTATCTTCTCTCTACTTTTGTATCTTTGTGAAGTATTTTGTCCGTTGTAAAAGAGAGATTCCGTGGAAAAATCATGTATTTACATTTTCAAAATTCTCTCTTTTTCTATTTCGTCCTCAAGCTGCATTAAATTTTATTCTCTTAACTTTCACCTCTTTATAATTGTTCTTGATTTCATGATAATTCCATTTCCCCTCAATTAATTTTATGTTTCCTTATTCACTTCAGGTGTCATACCCCGAGCTTTCAAACATCACATGCATATTGTTTATGCTATCTCTTTTGTCATTAGTAGTGAGATTAGGGGATATTTAGTGACAAAGAGGAGTATTTAGTACTTGAGATGCTAAGTTTGAAACCTAGTTTAGGACATGATTTAGTGAAGAGCACGTATTGGATCAATATAATTTTTTAAGCAAAGAGGACGTTTTTGTCTCGAAAACTGAACCATATGATTTTTATTCTTTTAATATGTTGGGGGATCATCCACAAGGTTATGGTTCAAATTTGGAGACTTTTTATTTTTCAGAAGCAAGTAAGACGTTTTTTTGGAAGCAAGTAGGTTGATTAGAGAACATCATTGGAATTTGAGGATTAACGAAACTTAGAGATGACTTGTGGATAGAGATGAATTGTGGATATAGATGACTTGTGGATAGAGATGACACCTAGGAAGCATGAAAAATTAAAGCTAGAAGCACGACACAAAAGGCTATAACCTAGGAAGAACGAGGTGTCGACTACCGGTGAACCTAGGCGGCGACTCATCAAACCTATAAGGAGAATTTTGGCCATAGCCTTGTCATGCAACTGCTGTAGGTTGCTAGGTGTCAAGAGGAGAGAAATGTAGCCTAGTGATAACCAAAGCTAGCCTAGCTAGGCTGGACACGTGTCAAAATGCAACTGGCCATGTTTTCCTATAAATAGGGGTGGATTTCGACCTTTGAAGAGTACTCCATTCAATCTGAATTTTTGTGAGTTAAATCCTGAGAGCAAGAGTGAAGTGAAGTGGGAGAAAGAAGAGGAAAACTATTAGTGCATATTCGGCTTCATTAGAGGTAAAGTTTTTTTTTGTTATCCTCGATTTCAATTCTTAAGTTGTCAAGATGATTTGTGAATCTCTTGTATTTCTTATACTCAACATCTCTTGATGTTCTTCGTGTTCTTCATGTTCTTGACGAAGAACAAGCTTGTCTTTTCGAAAAGTACCATTGTCAAAGTTCGATTCTTTATCAAAGTGTTTTTCTACTTTGATCCGTTTCTTTTCAAAATTTATTCCAAAAGTTGTTTTTCAAAGCTTGAACATATGTCTTTCCTTCTGATTTCAATATTTTTTATGTTAAAATTAGTATTTTCTACGTGGTGATTAAGCCAATTTTTAACCGAGAAATCAAAGTGTTGTTTTTGCCTTCACAACATTTTCCTTTGAAAAATGTTTTATAATGTTTTGATGATGGAAACAAGTTAAGGTGTTGCATATCATAAATGAGATGTATGGGCGTTGATATGAGACATGCATACTTAACTTGTATGTTGGAAAGGAATATTAATGTTCAAGTGTGGTTAAGGTGTTGCATATCATAAATGAGATGTATGGGCGTTGATATGAGACATGCCTACTTAACTCATACTGTGAAGACGTGACAGTACTGTGCATAAGAGAATGTGTTCACTTGCTGTGACATTCTGGAATCTCCGTCGTACGCTAAAAGATCCTTTGTTAGGATAACTCGCTCTGGGAGCTTGAGGTCGTATTGTGCTCTGGGAGTACTGTGAGACCCCGATTTTAAGTCTGTCAATTTATTGCTTATGACCTCTTAAGTATGTATTACTCTAATTATTGAGGATGTATGTATGGATAATTAATTTCAGATTATGTTTAGGGGGAATTTCTTTCCCTAACGTTTTATGAGTTTTAAGCTAGAAGTTTAAATGTTATATTAATTGTCTTTGTTAAATTGAGCAGTTAAGATTTATTAGCTTGAATTGTTTTATTAATTGAATATGTCCCTAAGTTACAATAATTGGAGGAATTTAATTAGGGCTTTAATTTTTGAAGAATATGTGGCAATATGTGGATCCTTGGAACAAGAAATGAGGAGATATATTAAGGTTAGATTTGTGGAGTGGCAGGAAAAGAAAATAAATTTTCTTTAGGGGCAGAAAAGGAAAGAAGGGGGAGAAATGGGGGATAAGAAGGGAAAGTAGGGGGAAGGGCAGTTTTGCCTTTTCCCTTCCCCCAAGCTCTCCCGTATAAGCAGCCCCCCCAAACCGAAAAACACTTAGCCCTAACTCACCCGATCAAGAGAAGAAGGAGAAGGAGAAAGGAAGAAGTGAAGAGAAGGAAGAAAGAAGAAAGGAAGAAGAGAAGAGAAGGAAGAAAGAAGAAGGAGAAAGAGGAGAAAAGCTAGGTAAGGATCCGGCTCTTTTCTAAGAGAACCTCTGCTGGCCGAAAATTATCACTACCTCATCTCTCCCATTTCCTTCTTGTTCTTTTTTGTTGGTTGGTTGTGTGTTGTTAGATTTTCTCCTTGATATTCATGAGTTTTCTTTGAAGAAAATGTAGATCTAGTGAGCTTTAGAGAGTTGTATGGATTGTGCACAAAACCATGGAGAATATGGTTAGATCTGGAACTTTAAAAACCCAAGAGAAATATAGATGCACACTAGGTGTTTGATAAAAGACCAAAAGAAGTGGGATAGATGCAATAACATTTATTTGAGGTAATGAGATCATGGTTTTTGTTGGAAGTTTGATTTGTAATTGTAAATGGAAGTCTGGAATATGAGGTTGTAAGAAGAGAGCATGTTAAGACAAATTTGTGTGTTTTGGAGGTGTAATGTGTGATTTGTGTCTGAAGAATAGACTGACGCTCGACGTGAGCTCGAGCGTCCTTCAGAGATTTTTGTACAGACAGTTCACGATCGATCGACGCTCGACTGTGCGCTCGAGCGTCCTTCGAACATTTTAGCACAGAACTTCACGCTCGACAGGGCGCTCGAGCGTCCAGCACTATCATGCAGAGGCATAACGCTCGTCAAGCGCTCGACCAGCGCTCAGCGAAACACTCTTACAGAGACTTTTAGCTCCACCAGCGCTCGAGATCCGCTCGATCGGTTTCCTTCGAATTTCAAGAAATTTCTCCTATATTTCAAGTTTCTTGTTGACCTATTAGGAGACCCTACTAGGTTTTTCATTTAAGAAAATATCTTGTGTTGTAAGATGACCTACTAGAAGTCAAGTATACGTATGGTTTGTATGTCGAAGAGTGAGTAATTTCTTGATTACACTATTCGTTTAGTCAATCTTTGAATGACAATTAGTATGATCCAATTGTAGGTAAAGTGACGTTCGACACTCTAGCAAACGAAGTAAGTGAAAAAAAACTGGAATGATACACAACATGAAAAGTGTTTATGAATAAGCATCTCAAGCATGACATTATCAAGCACGACACGAATACATCATGATCATTTGCATTCATTTTCTCATGAGAAAGAAGGAGAAATTTTATGCAAATGAAAGTATCATTTTTATGCTACTTTATGACAAGTTAAGTTAATGAACCCAAGTCGGTCGGTACCGTACCAAGTCAAGAAGGTGCATCCATACCGAATGAAATTTACGTGATGGGTGGATGTCACCTAGGGTACCCATACTGAAGGATGCTTGCAAGAAGGATGGGTAGTCCACGAGGTATGTGCAATCACACTGAAGGATGCTTGCAAGAAGGTGTGAACCTCCAAGGGTCGTGTCTTGCCACTGAAGGACGAATGCGAGAAGGTGTGTTAGCTCGACCAAATGTAAGGTCCCCAAGGGAAATAGGGGACAGTTCCAATGGGAACGCACAACCCTGATGTTAGGGGTAAATAGAGGGCAAGTAGCCTATCAGATAAGAATTGGAACGATTTTCCAAAAGCAAGAATTTTACAAGTATAAGTATTGTTTTCAAGAGCAAGTGCATGTGCATATGCAAACAGGAGCATATACGTGCATCACAATTTATGATCATGCATGAATTGCATTATGTTTACATGCTTATGATTTCCAGTTCAAGTGCATGCTTACGATTTCAAGTTCATGTTTCCAAACCATGATTTCAAATCCATGTTTTAGCTATAACTCCTTACTGAGTCTTTCGACTCACAGTTTTAAATTGTATCATTCCAGATAATGTTTCAGGGGAGGAAACTTAAGAAGAGGACCATGAACCCTAGGAGAAGGGTTGGCGAAAATGTCCTTTCCTTTTTGCTTATTTTAGTAATGGTTTAGATAATTTTTGTAAGAGCCGGCATGAGCCTCCGTGGTGTGGTGGTCATGGGTTATTCGGCTTAGTAAGTTAAGGATTTTTAAACGATTGATATTTTTAGACCATGTTATAACTACTTTGAGTTATCGATGGGAAGCATGTTCTAATGTTCTTATGTGTGTTAAACGCTAGCAATATAGAGCTTCTTTTAAATATTGAGGCATTATGATATTCCACTGCAAGAATCCTCTGGATGAGGTATATATTCTGCTGCAAGAATTGTAGTAAGTACGCTTGAGCGTTCCTTGTCGGGAATGCTCGCGGCTGTCATTAGCCTCGTTTAGCTAGCGTTCGGGGCGTGACAAGTACTGCTGCAAAGATACGGATGGTTACTTGTAACCCATCACTCTGGCCAAGTGATTCACTCTGGAGTGAGAGTAGTGGTGATTGGTGATTGAAAATGAAAAAGGAAAAGATCATTTTTGAGAAAATTGAGTCTTTTCAATTACTTTTTCTTATTCTGTTGAGATTTTATTATTGAAACGAGTTTTCTTCAATATCTGGTTCTTGTTTCTGCTATTCTGGTGTACTAACCGCTGGCTTTACTGAGTCATTTGGACTCACCGTTGTTCGTTAAATATTTCTTTAGCAGATGTCTGAGGTTTATTAGGTGAGTTCACCAAGGCTATTCAACATGGCTTTATTACTATGGAGCTGACCTTTCGAGTCTATGTCACACATGAACTAAACGTTCTGATGGAAGACTGGGGTCATAGGTGGATTGACCCAAACTCGAATGACTATGTCAAAATTTGCGACAAACTTAAGTGATTCTGATGACAAGAAGTAGAGGTTTTATGTTTCTAAGTTTTTCCCTTGTTGTAGTTTTCTTTTTAGTATGTAGATTATAAGAAGTTGGTTCTCTTTTGTAATACTTCGGTATTAATAAAAGGTTCTACTTGTGTTTTAGTTAGAATCATGTTGCTTTCACGATCCTCCCACTGGCCGTAACCTCAGTTTAATAGCGGCGTCCATTACTATAAGACAACGCTTGAGGTCTTGACGGTTCTGGCTATTACATAAGGACTTGTAAACTTCTGGAATCAATTGGAATATCGTATTTGCGTCTACTACTTGAAAATATTATTATCCCTTTCTTACTATACTTCTAAATTTCAAAACAAATTGCAATTCAACGTTTTCCGCTAAGCTTTTTCAAAACCAATCACGTGGACTTTGTAGGTTCAATTCGTGTCGTAATCCCCGTTTATTTATCCTTCCACCATATTATATTCCACATGAGCTAATAGAACTTGAATAATATCATTGATAAAGTCTCTAACTCATTCTTAATTCTCAGTCTGTACCTAGTTGGACTTCCAAAAATTTCCAAAATTATTTTTTGCAAATAATTACTTAATATATATATAAGCAAAACCCATGAAAACACTTTTTAAAAAATCTCGATGCGGATCATTTTTATGTGAGTACAATAATATACAGACACAATGAATATACTGCCTCATCAAGAGACTGATGAATTTCATATTGAGTAATTATACAAATTCACTTACTATGCACATGAACCAACATTATCTGGAATATTTGATCCACAAAGATCATCACCGAATAACTCAGTCAAAGCACAAACACATTATAAGCAAACCTGCATAACTCTCTCAGGTCTAAGGACAACATAAGCTAATTGTGTTTCATACTATTCTCTACATCAGTGATCATTTTCAGAAGGTATTCATCTTTGATCCAGTTCAGTGCATGTACTCTAAGGGGTTCCTCACTTTCGTTTTAACTCTTATGAAAGCAACCACATATCCAAGAATTAAAGTACATATGTAATAATGCACATTAATTTGATATGAATTTGAAAGAAGCATAAATAGCATAACATGTTCAAAGAATAATCATTGACAATTGAAACAACCATGATAATAACTAGAAGATTTCAGACTATTAAACTCCAATGAAGGCCTATTGGGCCTCCTTAGACCATATTAGGCCTACTCCCAAAGTATTAGTAGACATGGTGTTCTTTTAGGGGTATTGGGCCTAACATTCATTCAGGCTCCTACACGGGCTTTGTGATTTGAGCCCTTATTCCAACTCGGATTGAGCTCAAATTTGGGCTCCCCCATCCTTTTTTCGTACTCTATCCAACCATATAATTAGTTTCTCATTTTGAACCCTTTTACCCTAACGAATTAGGCAAAATGTTGAATTTACCCTTAGAGACCTCCAAGGGAATTTTCGACCTTTTCCTTCATCATTTTAAGCTGAAAGTTTTACAAAGATCCTAATATTAGATAAGGATGATATATGTAAATTTTTATTCAAAAATTCATTGTGCAGCTTAGGGTCGATTTGGACTGCGTCTATGTTGGACTAAAAACCATAGCTAAGTGTTTATGCATTTGATCAGTCATTGCATTTAGAAAATTTAGGCTAATGATACATCTAATCTACCAATATATACGAACTTAAAGAGCATATAACATAAGGATTCTCGAGAAATTTAAAGGTAAACAATGATAATTTTGCAACATCATCATAGAATATGCACCAAGGCATCATCTTTATGCTTACATCTTTCATAACCTCTTTCTTGAGCTCAAGGCTCCTTTCTTTTTCCCCATTTTGCCTCTTCTTGATCAGGGATACTTTCATGCCTCTTGGACATCATCATACTTATTATTGCATCGCCATTTCTTATCACATATGCATAGCATTGTATCATAAAACCAGGGAGTGCAACATGCAACACGATATATCATTTTCATTGACCAACCCATCCTTTATAGCTCATCATACCTCAAGCTTAGGCTTATCTCCACATTCATAGCTCGTAGTGCATATCAAGAACTCTTTTGAATAATCAAACCAACTCAGCAAGCAATCTTATACACATGTTACAATAAATATTCATCAAGTTTTAACATGCAAGGTGTCTAGATTAGGTTTTACTTCATGGCACCTATGAACCTTTCTTTTTGAAAAACCTTGAAACCAACATAACCCTAACATGTTTATCATTGAATCACAGTTCTATGCACAAAAATAAGTATGATCATTCAACACAAAAAAACATGTTATCCACGCTCAACAAAACTCAAGAACCTAAACCCTTACCTTGGTGATCTCGGGTAGCTCTTGAGGTTCTCCTATTAACACAAGATCTATTGGTTAATGAAACTAATCAAAGGCTAAGAAGAAGTGGAAATGATGATGAGGAAATAGAGAAGAGGAGGTGCAAGGGTGTGTTCAAGGCCTTGGCCAAAACCCCTTGCCATTTACCTTGACATGGAAGTTTTCACCTTTCTTCTCTTCTTCTTCTCCTTCCTCTCCCTCTTGGCCGAATGCTCTCATCACTCTCTCCTCCTCTCTCTCTCTCTCAAACTCAAATGGCCGACTGTTGGTGTGAGAAATGCATGGAAAGGTTGGCTTTTATAGCCAACCTTGCCATCATTAGGTCAAAGGGTGGCTGCCACTAGCAAGTCTCTTGATTGGGTGGCTTGGGCGGCATAAGGGCTGGAGGAGTCAAATGACATACTCCCCCTTCCTTAGGTGTTGATTAAGGATACTTACACAAGTTAAATTCACTTCAAAATCACATCAATTGTGATTGCAAACAAGCATGGCCGGTTGGTCCAATTTTGCATCTTACTATTCATGCAACAAAGGCCAAAAACATGGGACAAGGGAAAAGGACAAATAGAACAAGACAAAACCAAGATTTCCTTGTGTGTGTCATGTGCCCTAGGGCGGAGAGAGAGTGGGAGCAACATGACATCAAAGTAGACTTAGGTTAGCAAAATAATTAACTAAGTTACAAAGTTAATCAATGCATATGTTAGAAAAAGTAAATAGATAATTAGTCAAGTAATTAACTGAGATTAGTGATAGAATAATCAAGATTGACACTAGGTAAAAATTTTAGATGTAAACAAGAGAACAAAAAGGGAAAGAGATGAAGCATACCGAAATCCATTAGGGCAATTAGAACTGAAATAAATCATGTGTCAAGAAATCAAATCTAATATTTAGAAGATGTTAAATATGAGTTATTGACGTATACTTAGGAAAAATATCATGTGTTTAAATCAAGCAATAGGAATACTAAGGTTTTAATACGAGAATGGAAGAATTTTGAATGCATAGAAACCGATAAAATAGAGACGATCACAATCATAATCATTAATAGGCTAAATACGAGAAATCAAGGAAATTAAGGAATTTAGAGAAATCAGGAAATTGAGGGAAGGGGTGTCACAAGATGATATATCTCAAGCTTGGTTGGGTTGTTAGTGGTGAGCCAGAAAAACCACTTGGCTGGGTTTGAGTGTTGAGCCCGGAACAACACTTGTACGGTTCTTTAGCACCCGGAAGCTAGAGTGTTAGCTATTTGAAAATAGTGGGAAAACCTCAAGGCTCGGTGAAGGAGCTTGAGGGGTGGATATAGGCGGGTTTGCCGAACCACCTAAAAATAACGTGTTTGCTTCTCTTACCCTTCTCTTTACATTTAGCACTTATTTATACTTGTTGCATATATATACTTATGCTAAAGTAGTATTTACATGCAAACACGTTTTTGGGGGGTTAAAAGCAAAACGTTTAGAAAACTAATTTACCCCTCTCTTGGGTTGCTTATTCCTAGGACTTACACGTTTTACCTCTTGCTTGAAAGATCAACATGTTTTTAAATGGTTTCAAAACATCTCAATCAAATTCCCAAACCTTTTGTATACTTATGGGGAAGTTAGTCTTTTGTATACTTGTATCTCAAGCTTGGTTGGGTTGTGAGTGGTGAGCCCGAAAATCACTTGGGTTGTGAGTGTTGAGCTCTAAAAAAATACTTGTACAGTTCTCTAGCACCTAGAAGCTAGAGTGTAAGCTATTTGAAAGATAGTGGGAAAACTTTAAGGCTCGGTAAAGGAGCTTGAGGGGTGGATGTAGGTGGGTTTGCCGAACCACCTAAAATCATATGTTTGCTTCTCTAAACCCTACTAATTACATTTAACACTTATTTACATTTGTTGCATATATATACTTGTGCTAAACTATCATTTACTTTGTAAACACGATTTTGGGGGTTAAAAGCGAAAAATTTTGGAATCAGAATTCACCCCCCTCTCGGGTTGCCTTAATCCCATGACTTACAATTGTCACAATACAAATCTGTCCGAATGGTTTTTGGAGCTGTCCAGATGAATTTGGCGTTCCTAGATGATTTTGGCTGAAGAAATCTGTCCGAATGGTTTTTGGAGCCACTTTAGTTACAAAATTTTACTTGACACCCAAAATTTGTCACCCAAAGCTAAATTTCTTGTAATGGGATAAGACCTATAATTCTGGAGAAATATGATGTTAGAGGTGAATTATCATTACTCTATGCATTATTGTTGTTTGATTATTTTATGCATATCTATGATTGAAGGAAAAAAAGGATAAGAGCTGGATTCATGAACTAGATAGGTTTTGTGTGACGTATAAGGAAGGTGTCCAGGAATTTATGAGTATCGGCAGAAATTCTACGGATAGTCGTGATCAAATATGGTGCCCCTGTCGAAGATGTAAGAATATGTTGTTCCAAACTATTCAAAAAATGGAGGATCAACTGTTCATAAATGGGTTTGAGAAGAGTTATACTGATTGAGTATTACACGGAGAACCAACTCCAAGAATCACCTCTTTCGATCAGGCAATGTCTGAATGAGAGCGAGAATTGTATCTTGGGTATGTCAAGTATTTGAAGTTGTCTTTTGTAGTAAAATTACTTCATGTGAAGTCGGTGAATTACTTCAGTGTAAAGGCTTTTGAGGACGTGTTAGGGTTGATAAAAAAATGTATTACCCAATGGGGAGACGTTACCGAAATCTTTTCATTAGAAGAAGCATTTCAAGAATAAATTTAAGATTTAGTTATGACAACATACATGCATGTAGGAATGATTGCGTTTGGTATTGGAACCACAATAGAGTGTTACAGGAGTGTCCGATGCGTGGGGAGTCGAGGTGGAAGTACAGTGAAAATGCTAATCGAAGGTCCTGCAGAAAGTGTTGAGACATTTTTCATTGAAACCGAGGTTGCAACGCTTGTTTATCTCACGTCATACGACTATGGATATGCGGTGGCATCAAGAGAAGCGAGTGGTCGAAGATGGGGTGATGACTCATCCTGCAGACTCAATGGTGTGGAAGGAACTAGATAAGACATTTGAGTGGTTTGGTCGGGAAGCTCGTAACGTTCGTTTGGGTCTAGCTTCTGATGGATTCAATCCTTTCGGGAACATGAGCTTGTCATACAGTATATGGTCAGTGGTCTTAGTCCCGTACAATCTACCTTCGTATAAGTGTATGAAAGATTCGAGGTTTATGCTCTCACTGCTTATTCTCGAGAATAGAAGACTAAGAAATGATATTGATGTGTATTTACAGCCCCTACTAGAGGAGTTGAAGGTGTTATGGGAAAATGGAGTGCAAACATATGATGAGGTGGAAAGGGATACATTTAACTTACGCACAACATTGCTCTGGACAATAAACGACTTCCCGGCCTACGGTAATCTGTCCAGATGGAGTACGAATGAGAAGTTAGCTTGCCCAGTGTGTAATGCGGACATGACATCTTTATGGCTGAAAAATGGAGGTAAACATTGCTTCTTGGGACGTCGCTGGTATATGCCCGTTATGCATCATTGGAGGCACAATGTGGACATATTTGTTGGGAATAAAGAGTTTAGATCGAAGTCTAAAGAGTTAACTAGACAATAGATACTTCAGCAACTTGCATCGGTACCTGTTATACCTTTTGGAAAGATGCAGAAAAAGAGGAAACAGACTTTGGGTGAGTTCAGTTGGATGAAACAAAGAGTTTTCTTTGAGTTGTCGTATTGGTAAGAATTAAAACTTCAACCCAATTTGGACGTGATGAACATACAGAAGAATATATGTGATAACGTGTTGGGGACTTTGTTGAACATCGACGAGAAAATGAAGGATGACGTCAGTGCTCAGAGAGATTTGGCATTAATGGAAATAAAGAAAGAGTTGCATCTACAAGTCCAGGGTCAACACGAGGTCATGCCTCATGTGACTTGCACACTGACAAAAGAGGAGCGCAGGAAGTGTTATTAGTGCTTGAAGGGTGTGAAGTTTCCTAACGGGTATGCAACTAATATATCCCGATGCATGAATGTGAAAGAATGCAAAATATTGGGCATGAAAAGCCATGATTGTCACATTATGCTACAACGATTGTTACCGGCGATGATACATGGGTTATTGGACCCAAGAAGTATGTACTGCATTGACGGAACTAAGCTTATTCTTCAAGGATTTGTGTTCTAGAACTATAAAAGTAGAGGTTGTAAACTAGTTGTAAAAAAATATCAGATTGATCCTATGTAAGATGGAGCACATATTTCTCCCATCATTTTTGATTGTCATGATTCATTTAGCAGTCCACTTGCCTTAGAAAGTTTTACTTGTGGGGTCCGTATCGATAGATGTATCCAATGGAAAGGTATATGGGGAAGATGAAGTGTTTCGTGAATTATAGGGCATGGGTTGTGGGGTCCATAGCAGAGAGCTACGTGTTGAATGAATGTCTCACATTTTGCTTTATGTACCTCGGTGGGGTTGAGACGTGACTCAATAGAAAAGATAGGAATTATGCCGAAGTTGATGACCGAGGAGGACAGATGGACTGCCTTTGTGTGTTTGCTATAAATGTTCGTCCATTAGGAGCAGGCAAGGGCCATGATTTGAATAGGAAGGAGTTCACTAAAGCAGAGTGGTATTTACATAACAACTGTGCAAAACTGAGCCCACATTTTGAGTAAACGAATTTTTTATCATTTCATTGTTGTGTCTCAAAGTTTTTGTTGTCACGCCCCGAACGCCATTCCGCAGGGACCGTGACAGCCGCAAGCAATCCCCCGGAAAGCTCATATCATGATTAAAGTTCTCAATAAACTTGCATCTTAATATATACATAACATGTTCAACTCTTAACAAGTGACGGATCTCATCGATCAAGTCACAACAACAAAACATAGAAATGATTTTCCTTCTAAGTCAGGTAGTCCTCCTGACTTCCTTCTCCTGATGCATCTGGAATGACACAATTTTAAAAAAACGTGAGTAAAAAAGACTCAGTAAGGGTAAAATATAACTTTAAAACATGCTCTTGACTTGTACTTGCTTATCATGGGAAAACATAATTCATGATGCACATGCATGTCATGGGTATGCATATGCTCTTGCTTGTAGAGACATAACCTTGTTCTTGAAATTGGCCCCTGGCCCTTGAAAATCATTCTTTCATAACTTGTGGGCTACTTACGCTCCATTTAACCCCTGGAGTCCGGGTTGTACGTTCCCATCGGAACCGTCTCCCTTACCCTTGGGGACTTTTCATTTGGTTGAGCTAGCCCGTAGTTGCCCCATGCCTGATGGCTAGACACGACCCTTGGAGGCCTACACCTTCTCATTGTCCTTCAGTGTGGTTTGCACAGCCTCTTAGGATTCACTCATCCTTCTCGCATTCGTCCTTCGGTATGGGTGTCCATCATGATGGTACGGTACCGACCAGAGCCCTTAACTTAACTTGTCTTTCCATAAACTCCATATGACATTGCATAAAAATTCACTTTAGAAAAATAATGCAATGCTCATGTCATGCCATGCTTGCTCGAAATATCATGCTTGTTCATGAATCAATGCAGTGTGTCATTCCAGTTTTCATCAAAGTGTAAGTTTCTACTTACAATTTCCACTTACTGTCCACTTACTATACTCCTTGAAAATCTTCTTGGTTCTCACTTGACTCTTTGCCTACAAAGAATAGGTCTGTTTCTCATTATACTGAGGATACGTGAAAGTATATTGATACGCTTTGGTTCTATGAAATATTCAAGGAAACCTATCGTGAAATCCACTAAGAATGAATAGTGATAATTAAGCACTTAATCTAAATAGTATAATATAGTTGCTGAATTTTTCTTAGTCCAACTGAACTTCTTGTTCACCTCTTAACCTCGTCCTTCCGTCCATTGAAATGTTTCCGAACAACAACTATATATATACTTTAATATCATAGATCATTCATTGCCTTAATCCTTTTGATCGCTTAATATCTTATTCGATCTTTTACTTTTAGTTACTAATTAAGCTTAGGTTATTTAATTACTAAGTTCTATTGCAATATATCTCTATTCTTGTTTAGGACTCTTAATCAACAACTAATTGCTCTAGGATTAATTTTAATCTTCTTTTTATTTCATATACTCAATTAAATATTTACGGTAATCAATTATCAACCTTAGTCATAATTAATCCTTGGCTTAGACATTAGGTCTCTATGCAACCCGAGCATTAGATTTATTTTGCTCACCATAGGTTTCGGCCAACCTAATTAAATTCTTAATCTATACTTAACATCACAAGATTTTGCTAATCCTTTTAACCCGAACCTTTAAGCTTATCATCCTTGTTTTTCTCTTACTTGCATGGTGTGTTTTATGATTGAACTTAAGCTTTAATCCTCTAATCCATTTGGCCATAAACCTAATTTCATTTATCCATCACAAGTTAATATAATTTCATTGTTATAGGCTTGTCATTAGGGTTCCTCTACTAGGTCATTCGGCCATGCTCCATTTTAAGTAGTCCTTGTCTAAATTTTCTTCTCCAATGGTGATCTCATCCTCCATTTTCAGATTCACAACCTAGGATCTACAAATCACAAAACAACTTCAAGATCTAGCACAACATCATATTCGGCCAACACCCATTTTCATAGAATAATAAGGTTTTCGTTGGTTCTTTTGATTTGTATGCAAACTTCTATATTTCAAGACTAACTTACATGCATATGTTTACTAGACTTTTGTATATTATGGTCATTCATCAAATTTACATTTAAACCAAATATAATCGAAGATCAAAGATATACAAGGTTCGGCCAACACCAATCAACACAACCTTTCATGCCAAAACTTGCAACATGCATTCCTTTTGCATTTAAGACCAAACTAGCATGCATTGTTAACTCCTTTATATTTTTCTAACATTCAAGTTTGGATCTCATCCTTATATGGCCAGATCTAACATCACAACACAACTAGGGTTGGTTTTCTAAGCTCAAGATCTAGATCTAGCAAGAATCAAAGCACCAACTCAAGATCCAACCAAAAGACATTCGGCCAACAACAATACTTAGCACCAAAAACCATATTTGGCCTCAGCTTGATGATTGGACACAAGCCTTGAGCACCTAGCATAATAAAACATCTTAGGTCAGAATTTATAAAGAACTCAAGCAAAAACATCATGTGAAAATCAAGCCTACCTCTACCTTCCACTAGTCACCCGATTTTCACCAAAATCCTTCCTTAACCTAAACTTTCGGTTCCACCTTTAGGAATGGTTCCAAGGGCTGAGATTTGTGTCTTCAAGGTGCTAAGATAGAGGTTTATAGTGAGGAAAAGAGAAGTGTTGAGCAACTAAAAGTTGCTTGAAGAAACAAGGCAATGCTTGAAACTTTGAAGTGATTTAGTTCCAAGAAAGTGAGCTAAATTTCAACAAGGGAGATTGGCTAGGTGAATAGAAATTTCCAGCCACTAAGAGAGAAGAAATGAGTTGCACTAAGGGGGAGATTCGGTCACCCAAAGAAGAGAAACAAACTAGAACTTTAGAGAAGTGATTTGGTTGCAAGAAGAAGGAAACAAGACTTAAGCTTAAAGAGAAGTTTCGGCCAAGAGAGAAAAAGAGAGAGTTGCAATGGAAGTGTGATATTCGGCCAAGGGAGAAAAGCAATTTGAAATGTGAAGTTGAAATGCCAAGGGTGGAGGTGAATTTGTAGAAAGCAATTGAGTCTCCCAAGATTCATTTATGGCAATGACAATGACAAGTGATGTTGAAAATGACAAGAGGGAAAGAAAGAAAAAGGGGGGTGAATTTTGGTGAGTTGGCCGACCAATGCATGGTCCCTTTCACTCCTTTTTCTTCTTACTTTCTCTCACCTCATATCTTTGTCCCCTCAAGCCAAGCCTCCCATGTGAACTCCTTGCCATCCATTTCATTTTCTCTCTTCTTGGCTTAGCTTTCACGTGAACTTCACCATTCATGGCTTTTCTCTTCCTTTGTCTTGTCTTGTCACTTAATTGCTCATCTTATCTCTTCTTTGCAACCCACATGGTCCACAAAGCTTTTGACTTTTCCACTCCTCCTTGCATCTTCACGTGAATGGCTTTCTCATAGCTCATTTATGTTGTTTGGCTACAATTCAACTAACTTAGTTACTTTTGTCACACCTAACTTATCAACTTAGTTACTTTTGTCACACCTAACTTATTTCCTATAAGCACTTTAGTTTATCTAGTTCAAATCCATAACTTATCAACTTATAAGCATGGTAACCTATCTCAAGATAATTGCTCTAGCCTATCTCTAAGATAGCCACAACAACCTATTATCTTAAAAGCTCTCTAGCTTATCACCATGCTAGCTTATCACTATGATAAGCAAGTGTGCTTATCAATTTAAATTATCTTAAAGCTTATCATATGCTTAGTAGCTTATCATGTAATATTTCTAATGCTAATTCAAAACTACTAATTAAGGACACCTAATGATGATCAATACTACTTATTAGAGTCACACAAAAATATTTAAATACTTACATGAATTTCATGATTTTCTACTTAATTATTTTCGGCCATAATATGCAAATCTCTCTTCATAATTTAATTTCATGGATTATGGGATATACTAAGCAAATGAAAAATATAAATCCATAAAAGAAACTTACCTTGCAAGTTTCGACTCTTAAGGAAATAAAACTAAACTTGCGCAATGAAAAAGAGATTATTTAAAGAAAAATTCTTGAAATGGAATTTCATAATAGGTAATGTACCTTAAACTTAGGTCATACATTGGCCAAAAATATGGCCCCATAATTTAAATTAAAGCTAATACATAGAAAATAACAAAAGAAATAAATGGGGTCTCACATTTGTAGTGTGCATGTTTTACGAATTTTTGTTCGCAACAAGCATCTACATGAATTTAGACAACAATCACAAGTAGATGTTGATCGAAGGCACGTAGCAGAGTTCCCTTCGTGGTTTAAAAAAAATATTTATTACCTATGCAGAACGTATAGCTATTTTTTGTTTAATTTATTTATTTTAATGTCTCCTTCATTTATAACATTTTTAGATACAAATTATGCGCGATGAATATCCGGCCGAGTTGCCAGATGATTTATATGCATTGGCATCTGATCAGATCAAGGAGTACTTTCCTATTATGGATGCATAGTTAATAGATTCTGGTTTCATATAATTCAACGCGAACAATTTTGTAGTACACAGAATAGCGGTGTGGTTGTTTTGGGAGACCATGATGGGAAAGTCGTTGATTTTTATGGTCGAGTTGTAGATATTTACGCATTAAAGTACCTGTGCGGGAATTTAGTTTATTTATTCAAGTGTGACTGGTTTGACTTGAGCACCAAAAACTGTTGGCTTCACAAAAGTGGACGGTTTGTTAGCATCAACATATCACGAAAGTGGTATAAAGACGACCTGTTCGTGCTTGTATCTCAAGGTGGTCAAGTTTTTTATCTAGATGATATGAAGTTGGGTGGCCACTAGAAGATAGTTCAGAAAATAATAAGTAGAAATACATATGATATGCCCGTTTTTGGAGAAGAGGACGACAAAGAGAGGGCAAGACCTTCGAAGCAAGAAGAGAGGGCATGATTGTCAACATATGGGGCATGTTTGAGCCCCAAATAATTGGGGCCAAATATTTGGGTTTAATACTAAAAAATTCTTCACATGATTTTTTATTATTATAATATTTATTAAAAATCTTCTCTCTCTTCACTTTTTCACCAACCCCCATAATATTTCTTTACTTTATAATATTTTCCAAACCCCAATACCCAAAATTTTCACCCTCAAACATCCCCATGATATTTTCTCTTTTTATAGATTTCAGCAATTTTAACATGATTCCATTGAGTAGGTACGACATCGATCCACTTCTGCACGTCACTGATGACACTAAGACATGACGTCGTGCTACATCAATATCTAGAGCAGTATTTAATGGAGAGGGCGATGCGAGAGCAGCAGTAGAAATGGAGAGGGTGATGCGAGAGCAGTAGCTGCGTTTAATGGCAGAAACAACAGTTAGAGGAGCAGCAACATAAGCAACAAGCAGAGAAAGAACAAAGGCTCCCACTATTGCAAGCAGAAATGCGTGAGCAGATGATAGAACACGTAAGGAAGGTGACAGTGCATTCCACTCCTCGATTCAAATTTGGGTAGATTGTTTATTTCGGACTTGATTTCGATTATTTATTTTATTTACTATTATGTTGATTAGATATTTGTAGACCACTACTGATTTATACTATATTTAATATGATGTCTTCATATTTATGTATAATCTAATTTTAAATGCATAATTAAATAATTTAAATTCGCAAATTTAATATTATAATTTAGAATTGTCCGGACGGATGAACAACGTCCAAACATCTGCCATGATATGTCATTCATCTGCATGCTACAAAATTAGCATTCGCACAGGTTACCCATAACGTTCGGATGCTATTGCACTGTCCCCATGTCCGTTTATATCCATAGTCATAACGTTTTCTAGTCGTTCACACATTATGTGCATGTCATTTTCTTTTTTCATAAAATAAAAACAACCAGCGTCCGCACTCAAATCCAGCATCCCCACTTCCGTGTAAGTTTGCATGTTCTAGAGCCATTCGCACATTATATTCGTGAGATTTTCTTTTTTTCAAAAAATAAAAACAATAAGAGTCCACACGTGGTTTAGTAGTGTGCGGATGATATATCTGCTGACAAAATATACATTTTAATATAGCAATTCACCTTGTGTGAAATGATATTACAGACGTTCGCACAAGTTTTTTATGACGAAATTGATTTTTTCATGTAATACATTGATGTTCGCAAGAGACATGCCACACAAAATGAAAAACCATATGAACTGTCTGAGTTTACATCCGAACGCTAGTTCCTAAGGAAACTTAGAATTTGTCACCGAAGAACAAGGGAGTCAAAAAAATTTTGAACAACAATGAGTTTTGGTGAAAAAATTTTAACTTTAGGTGACAAAAAAAATTGACACCCAAAAGTTGTATTCTTGTAGTGAAATTATCGAAGTACGTGAGAAGTATTAAACGCTGCTTGCTAGTGTTTAGAGTTGAGAATTTGCGGATCGTCCAAGGATATACAAATTCAAGTATAATTGATAGTTGATCAATTTTGGATTTGTGTATGAACATTGGGTAAAGGTACATGAGTTAGAGATTTGTAAATTGGTTACAACTGATAACTCCACCATTGAAAGGCAAATTGCAAATAAAGGAGATACATGGGTATGAGATAGATGTATGAATTTTTTTTAATGCAAGTGGGAGATTGTAAGAAGTATGCTTTAAAAATCATTAATCTAAATAATTGTTATTTAGATGTCACGTGTTTATATTTATTATATTAGGTAATACGTTGTGACATAAGCTGTTACATGGTTATTATTGAGTCACATTGTAGAAAAGTCATGCCAATAATTAATGAATCAAAGGCGAGGAGTATGACTTTTCGGTTCCTTGTACACTTGATGTTTTATTCTAGACCAAGATACATATTTATGTACAATAGATATTAGCTCGATGTGCTTCTATTAAATAGGATGATGTACTCATTCATCTAGGTGGTGATCTTAAGCAAACAAGTGGGTGCACTGTTAGAGTACATGCACTGAACGAGATCAAATATAGATACATTTTGGAAGTGATCATTGATGTTGAGAAGGTATTCAACACAATTTGTTTATGATATTCTTATACCTGAGAGGTTTGTGTAGATTTGTTTATTGTGTACTTGTACTCTAATCGAGTCATTTGATGATTTTCTTTTAGTTGAAATATTTCAAACAACGTTGGGTCTTGTGCATAATGTATGAGTTTGTATAAATGTTCAATAAGGAATCCATCAGTCTCTTTGTGAGATAGTATATTCAAATATATTTGTATATGGTTAGACTCGAGAAAAAGAAATCTCTCGCCAGAGGAATTTTGTGAAAATATTTTTCGAAATTAATATATAATTATTTTTGAAACAATTTGCGAGTCCAACGAGTTACAGATTATAAAATTAAGAATTATATGAGCTAGGGATTTTATCAATGATAATATTTCGGACCTATTAGCTCATATGAAATATAATATGGTGGAATGATAAATAAACGAATAATTGCTAGCCAAAGGGATTTCACAAATCAATCTCAAATTCTCGGGTGTGAATTGTAATATGTTGATGGACACGATTATAATTTGTAGATTCGAAATAAAACAATATAAGGGAATTAATGGAAAAATATTTTTTTCATGTGATCCTCCGGCCGAGATCTTAGATTCCTAACAATCTCACTCACAATCACAACTAGGGTTTCATATAAAATGATAGCTATGAGATAGTCTACCATAATTTGACTAATTGTTAGTTTAAGACTTGGCCATCAGAACTCAGAAAACCTTACAACAATTGTGAGCGTGGAGAGAAATGAGGTAGAACATTTGGGCTGCTACTGTGGAATTCTCGAGATTATGAGATCGACAAGAACCTGAAGATTATTAAAGAATACTCGGAGAACAAAGCAAATTGGTAAATTAATTTTCTGATGTTGTAACTTTCACTCTTGATTTGCCATCTATCTGAAGATAAAAAAAAAAGGCTTATTTGGCGATCTTAGGACACGTCATCTCATTAGATGGCATTAAAAAAATATTGTGGGCCTTTTTACATGTGAATTAAAGAAACTAAAAAAATTAGAAAAAATCGTTGATTTTGTCAAAACGCACAACATCTCTAGGGCTAAACAATGCAACAACCTTAAATTTTTTCGAAGTACCGGTAAACCGCCTTCCAGAGTCCTTGCTTCTTTCAATGACCGCATGAGAAAGAATATCATGAGTTGGGAATTTTAGATAATAGATTATCAGGAGAAGTCCATCTAAATCTCCCATCATTAATTGGTCAGAATGAGCCCATTTTATTGAAAACGTAAAGAAAGCAAAGCAAACCGAAACCAACTTCGGGGGTTCCGTTCATACAAACACAAAAGAGTAGAAAATTGCTCAAACAAACTAGGATTCCTCTAACCTTAACTTAAAAGTAAATTGACCAACGAGCTAGCTGGTGCACAATTCTGTCTGCATCTCGATTGACATGATGAACCGACCATGTCTACATAGAAGACAGAAGACAACGGATATCCCAAATTGAGTTTCTGATTCTCCAGTCAGCGCACTTAGGGAAACATTGAATTTGATCACAAAGGATAAGTCACATTAAAAAATTACTATCTACCATCTGCGGTTTGATGCCTCAGAAACTCCTACTCTTGCTGCCACTACCATACCTTCCACTGGAAAGCCAACAACGATCTTCTCCACTACTTCTCCCAAAAATACACCTTGGCTATCACGTAAAACAGTCGGCGGAAACTGCAAAATTCTCGCTAATGGCTACATCTGTATTGATTTGATATGGTGAAGAAGCGGCGACTTCCAGAATTGCTACCTAGTTTGAAGTTTCCACCTCCAAGCCTCGGAATGATCAAAAGCATAGTTTGTTGATCCGATTGGAGAGAGCTAACACGTCCACCGATTTCCCTTCATGAACAACACTATTTCTGTGAGTCCATACCATATCAACCATATTAGTAGGAAAGAGCGGGAAACTATGAATTTCATCAAAGGGAATTCCAAGTCTCTGATCGCAGTATCCCATGAGCTAGTTGGGATTCAAGGGCCCGTATATGCGAAAAGAGCTCCGCTTTGAACTGAAAAATACACTCAATCCACCTTAGTCATGTAAAGGTGAGCAAGCCTGAGGGAATCCAAAGGCCAAGGAGATTGGCGCCAAATTTTTTGGGCAACATCACACTCCAGCCACAAATGTTCCGCCGTTTCAGTTTTAGTCAGATAATCTACAAACTGTGTCCACACCTTCCCTTTCACCAAGTCGCAAAGCCACCTTCCCTTTTGTTGGGATAATGTCCCAAACAAACTTCCAGAGATTTATTTTCGAGTCCAACTCTATGCATATATACTTGAATATACTGTCTCACAAAGAGACTAGTAAATTCTTTGTTGAACATTTATACAAACTCATTTATCATGCGCAAGACCCAACATTGTCTGGAATATTTGGCCTAGAAAGATCATCATCATATGACTCGGTCAAAACACAAATACAAAATAAACAAACCTACATAATAGATCAATTTGGTGACCACTTAGGTCGACCGCATTATATTCCGTTAAAAATCATCATTTTTGGTCATTAGGTTTTGACCACTTATACGTTTTTGTCACTAGGTTTTTTACGATTTGGTCACTAGGCTTTGACCACTTTTACAATTTGGTCTTCTGTCAAACCTCCGTTAATTTTTAACGGAATATAACGCGATCGACCTTTACATGAAGCGGTCGACCGCTATAATTTACCGTTGAAGCAACCGGTCGACCGCTATTACGGTTAAAAAATATGGAATTTAGCAGCTTAGTCCTTGAGTTTTACCTCATTTTATTTTTTAATCCTTGAGTTTCATTTTTTCAAATTTTAGTCCTTTGGTTTATATGTTTTGACGAAATGGTCCTTCCGTTCCGTCAGAGATATGTTTATTTTCCTAACGGAAGGGCCACATCAACTGACAACTCAGCAGCTGATGTGGCTGGAATGATGCGCACCGCTTCTTAAATTGAAGGATGCGCACCGTTTCAACTGTTTTATTATCTATCACGTGGTCTGGGAAAGTCCCTCAACGGATAAATGCCTCTGAGTCGCCATAGCGAGGACTTTGAACTGGTTTAGCAAAAATTGAAGAAGAAGAGCAGCAACAGTAGAAGGCTGCGCTAAAGCGTTAAAACCCTGAAGAGATGTGTTGGGCAATTGGCATGGAGGCTGGGTTTTGAGGTTCTTGCTGGAGAGTTTATGGGTTTTGTGCTTCATTCGGTCTTTGGAGCTATTTTCGGGCGGGAATTAATTATAGGTTCTGAGCTCAGCTTTAGCTCTGCATTTGCGATAACAAATCTGGTTTATAATCTGTTTCAGCTGGACAAGTATGTTTTTTAGGCCAAAGCCATTCAAAGAATGGAGCTTTTGGTGCTCTGCACCCTTCAATGGAAGATACATCGGGTTACTCCTCTCTCATTTCTTGACCCCATCATAAGGATGCTTGGATTAAAGACGCATCTCCACTGGGAATTCCTCAGGCGTTGTGAGCGTCTCCTCCTCTCTATAGTCTGCGGCAAGCACCCCACAACGATTTCTCAAATAAGCATCGACAAAAAAGCTCGGTATTTTCCTTTTGGGTAAACAAAAGGTCGGTATTTTTCCTTTTGGGTAAACAAAAGGTCGGTATTAAATCAAAAATGAATTTTTCCTATTTTTTAATTTATACGGAGAAAAGAGGAAAGTGACGGTTATTTTATTCTTTCTTTGTTAGTTAGGTGAAGTCAATTATTGGTGCATTTAATGTATATACAGAGGCATTGCTGAAAAAGATAACCAATTAATTGGCGAAAGGTACAAGTTAGAAGCATCCAAAGGAACATAAACATCAATTTTTGTTTTTTTAACCAAATTTTTTGAAGTATGGCTAAAGCGTGCAGGAGAGGGGATTCGAGAATAGGTTAGGTTCGTTTTGAGTAAAAATTGTAGGATTTTAGAGAAGTTGTGAATTTTTATGTTAAATAGTATTTTATTGGTGTTTGTGTAAAGTAGAGAGAGAAATGATTTGATGTAATTGTTTAATAAAAAATATTAAAGATATGTGAAAAAATATAGAGAGAGAAAATTTATGTTGAATAAAAAATTAAAAAATTGTTGGAGATGGTGTAAAATGTATTGGTATTTGTGTTTGAATTCTGAATATGTTCAGTGGTAGATTTGTGAATATACTTAAAATCCTAAAAAAAGTGTGAAAACGAACATCCTAGGATCCAACTCTTCCTTAGAGGTGCCAACTGAGATATCACTGGCAAACAGAAACTTCATTTGATGAGAAAAAGAAATATCGCCAATTATGTTGATATAGCTGGCAATTTATAGTTCAACATCGTCTTTCACTCGGTCACATTGATTGGAGGAGGAGATGTTACGTGTGGTCACGAGAACTTAGAGTCTGTTTGCATGAAAAATTTTACAAAATTTTTTACTAACTCACAATAAAATACTACAATATAATCTCTCTCCTATCAAATCACAACTTTTCACTATAAAAAGCTATTTATCTCTTCGCTTTTTCACAAGTGAATTAGGATAAATAAATTATAAATTGTTTCGTTTTTTATAAATGTATAAAATAATAAAGACGAGAGAGGAAAGGCTGTGTTCTTATAAATGTATGAAATAATGAAGACGAGAGAAAAGACTGATAGGAGGAGATGAACGTCGTCAAGGGGTGGGAAATTGTGGGTTTTTGTACTACATGCGGCCAGTTAGCTTCCGGTTGACCATTGACGTTGAAAAGGACGAGATGAACGTCTCCAAGGGGTTTATCTATCGACCATCGTCAGCATAAACGGTATCTGAGCTCAGCTACAAATACCATACGAGACAGAGCCTCTTTCGCATTCGGAGTTTAATCGAGGGGATATCTGAGCGGAGCCAAGTGTTTTTGAAGTTGTGGGTTGGCTCGAAAGAAAAGATTGCTTCGGCCAAATGGTGGTGTCGTTATGGAACAATCGCGAAGATAAGCAAATGAGACTGTTGGTGGCGGTAGCCCTTTGTCTCTATTTGCTTCCGATCTGGGGCTTAGCTGCCACCAAGAAGCAACAACACCAACAGCGGCTGCGGTTTGGGAAAGATGGAGGGTTTAAGATACTGCAGGTGGCAGACATGCATTATGCGGACGGCAGGGCCACGACTTGCCTGAACGTGTTCCATTCTCAGCTCCCCACTTGCTCCGACCTTAACACCACCGCTTTTATCGAGCGCATGATCCTCGCGGAGAAACCCCATCTCGTCGTTTTCACCGGTATCTTTCTTTTCTTTCTGTCTCCGGATGTTTTGGTTATTTTCCTTGTACAAATCTAGCAACGAATCTTGCTAGATCCTGCTTTATAAGTTCTCTGATTGCTTGCCTTTTCTAAGTTCCCCCTCTTCCTTTTCACACTTTTGTTGGCTTATATTTCAATAGAAGGGGCGGGAAATAAAAGGTGAGGAAATTGACATCTTCCTATGTGTAGTAAACTACCTTTCAGATACTGAACTTGGACATATATTGGATTGTCACCATATACTACCAATTGGGAGTTGCTTCCGATAATGCATTCATAATGCTCCGCTTACTTGCTTGAATCAGACTATTCGAGAAGCAACCCTGAATTTGTTTCATCCTGCTGCTCTAAGTTCAATCAGTGACCCTTCTACTTTGAAATTTGAAATTACAATAATACAGACCTCATTCCTATGCTTGCAAATGTTCTTTGATTGATCGAACAAACCATTGATAAGGCCTCAATGGCTTGTTATGCATTTTAGTAGTGTTAAACTTAAGCATGTCAGGTGATGGATCCGACTCAAACTGTGCAACTATTAACGCCTTTCTACAGGGGACAACATATTTGGGTATGACTCAACGGATGCTGCTAAGTCTCTGAATGCTGCATTTGCACCAGCAATTTTATCCAATATCCCATGGGCTGCTGTTTTGGGGAACCATGATCAGGAGGGCACCCTTTCAAGGGAAGGGGTGATGAAACATATAGTTGGCTTGAAGAATACACTGTCTCAAGTCAATCCTGTAGAAGCACAACTTATTGATGGTTTTGGAAACTATAACCTTGAGGTTGACGGAGTTGAGGGATCCAGTTTTGAAAACAAATCTGTTCTCAATCTGTTCTTCCTTGACAGTGGAGATTACTCCACTGTGTCTTCCATCCCTGGTTATGGGTGGATCAAACCGTCTCAACAACTTTGGTTTGAACGCACTACGAAGAAACTTAAGGTATTAATTTCACTTTTTATTCAGTTGGAATCACAACAAACATATGTTTACTCGCAAATCAGGCCATTGTGACAACCAGTACTCGTGCCTGAATAGTTCAGTGTCAAACCCTTTTGTACTATGACAATTTGATTATTAAACATTTCTGTTTTCACTGCAGAGAGCATTCATGGATAAGCCTGAGGCTCAGAAAGGACCTGCACCTGGGCTTGTGTACTTTCACATCCCATTGCCTGAATTTGCAAGTTTTGATGCAACAAACTTCACAGGTGTGAAACAGGAAGGCATTAGCTCTGCTTCTGTGAACTCTGGCTTCTTCACCACCATGGTAGCTGCGGGGGATGTGAAGGCAGTTTTCACTGGCCATGATCATCTCAATGACTTCTGTGGCCAGCTAACTGGTATACGACTGTGTTATGCTGGGGGATTTGGTTACCATGCTTATGGGAAGGCTGGATGGGCAAGGAGAGCAAGGGTGGTGGTAGTTAACTTAAAGAAAACTGAAAAAGGTGATTGGGGAGCAGTAAAGTCAATCAAAACATGGAAGCGCCTCGATGATAAGCATCTCACTGCTATCGATACTCAGGTCCTTTGGAGCACGAGTTCCGGTAAGGTTTCTTACAGTTCCATGGATTTTTTGGTCAGGGTGTTGCATTTATCAGGACCATCTATGTCGTGGTATTCAGGCCATCTTGGGTTCTACCCCTTGTGCACCTCACATCTGGGTTTATGATGGGGATCTGCCTCTGATGCTTGAAAATGGTAGCATATCTGTCGTATCCGCAACTGTTAAAACCAAATTTGCTCCCATTTGGATCATTATCTCAATATCAACTACTCCTTTCATGGTCTCATATTTTGATTATGCCCACAGAATGCTTGAATGTAGACTGTGTAGGAAACTTGTCATGGAACATGACCTTCAAGCGATTCTTGATGGAGCATCAGCTTACTCCAGGATGTTTGTCTAAACCTCTGCTCATGTATGAGTTGGAGCTGTTGACTGCAATGAACATCCAAGGATTAGAAGCGTGAATAAGGACGTGTTTAGAGTGTGCAGATTGTTAGAGTTCCAACTCCTTTGCTGATGCCAAAACATATTATTTATGCTTTCGTCACTCTCTTGTGAATACAGACCTAGGATCCAGTCTTCTTGTAGGGTTAAAGTCCGTCCCCTCCCAATGGCTTCCCATACCGATACCCAAAAGTTCAAAATTTAATACTACTAATCAGTTTTTCCATGTCACTGTGTGAAGAACCTTATTTTCGTAGTCAATTTAAAAACTTTGTTGAAGTCCACACTCTTGTTTGAGCAACTATGGCATCATTGTATTCTTTATACAGATTTCTGCATTCCTGTTTTCCATGTGTCACTGCTTTCTCTCATTTTTATGATTCTGTTCACTATCAACAGGTACCCGTCGGAAAAAACCAATTGGTGGCTCTTGAATAGCAAGCTCATGAAAAACGTTAGTCACAGTCAAGTTTGTGGTTAACAACATAGCTGCGGGAAAGAAAGTTTTAGAACACTTCTTCGACCTTCAGGATGTAATGTACAAGTCTCTGCAAAATGATGTTACGAAGGAAGTGTGGTAACCGATGAAATAGTGTGTATGAATATGACATCCAATCTTGGTAAGCTTGGAAGTTTATATATTAATGTCGGTTACGGCAAAGATTTGAAGCAACCACATAATGCAGCTGATATAATCTGAGAAGATGTTGGGCTAATGTGATGTTGGGTTCTCCTTTTTCAGGTTATTCGGGCTTTTCACCCCCAAGGGTTTGGTGTGGTGGTAAGGCTTCGGCTTGAGTTCTAACATGTCCCAAGTTCGAGCCCCAACACCTCCATTATCGCCCTTGACTTACCTGCTCCCTGGGTTGTGGGGTCGGTCCAGGGGGCCGGGGTTTGTACTTCAGGGTTGGGCCAAAAGGGTCCGGCTTTGGGGAATTTCCTCGTCATCAAAAAAAAAAAAAGGTTATTTGGGCTTTCAGTGGCTTCGGCTTGAGTTCTAACATGTCCCAAGTTCGAGTCCCAACACCCCCATTATCGCCCTTGACTTTCCTGCTCCCTGGGTTGTGGGGTCGGTCCAGGGGGCCGGGGTTTGTACTTCAGGGTTGGGCCAAAAGGGTCCGGCTTTGGGGAATTTCCTCGTCATCAAAAAAAAGAAAAGGTTATTTGGGCTTTCAGTATAGTCTTTTGTACTGTTGACTCTGTTGTTTTGTATCTTTGTTTTACCTTTGAATAAGATTGACTTACTTATCAAAAAAAAAATCTGAGAAGATGAGTAGAAAACTTGGAGTACCAGACTTAAAGAAACTTGAGTAAAGATAACAATCAAATCAGGGAATCAGAAATCTTGGTTACAGCTCTGGTAAAAAACAAGAGGTAGCTTCAGTGACAAGTGCTTAGCTTTTAGTATGCATGACAAAAGTAGTGGCATCAGGAGAGGGAATCCACTCGGATCAGGTTTTTATTTCAGATTTTTTGTGTTCTGGTCAACAAAAAAAAGGTTGTTGTGTTCTACGTTGAAAATGTTTATGAACAATTTTCATTGATTGTAAGGTAATAAAGTAGAATATCATTAGGAAAATTTTGCATTGAATGCGAGTTCAAACAACCATATAGAACAACATATTGTTTGTCGACAACCCATACCACGAGAATCTGAATTAAATTCTCAGTGAATTATTTGGTCCAAACATTTATGATTATGCTCGAACCAAGCATGGCTGCTAAAATTTTCAAGAATCATCCTAGTTACCCTTATTGATGCCTTCTGGTACCTCGATCTCTCAATCTCCTTTCCCAGAAAATCTAAAGTCGTGTCTGTAATGGTTTGGCAAGCAGCATGCATGGAGCATCGTTTTTGAGAATTTGTATGCATCCTTCAATCGACCAGCCTTGCTATGAACTTCAATAAGAGTGTTAAAAGTGACGGTGTCAGGATTGATTCCGCTTAGTCCTCATTTGGTCAAAAAGCTTGTTTACTTCCTCTATCCGGCCAGCCTTCCCAAGCGCATTAATAAGGGTGTTGTACATAACCATGTCAAGATAACCGCCGTCCTCAATTAGCTTATCCAGAACTGCACTGGCTAGATCTGCTCTTCCCATCTTCCCCAAGCCTTGGATTATCATATTGTATGTCGCAATCTGCTGGGCAAATCTTCTCGCCCATTTCATTCAGGACACCCCATGCCTCATTGAAATAGCCCTTTTTGACAAACGAACTCATAACAGAATTGTTAAGTGTAGCTCATAGCGTCTACGCCCATATCACTGAAAATCTCAAACAAAGCTCAGCTTCCCCTTGGCTAGAAAAATAGACAAGAAAGTGTTCACCATATCAATATCAAAAGATACCATTCCTCTAGCTTGCACTCGCTGCCCTCTAGATACAGAAAATAGCTGAGAAGTCTTCTGCTGTATTTCCAAGTAATATTCAGTTTTAAATTTCAAGGAAATTCCACAATCTCGAGAACTTAAATAAAAGACGTGTCGTAATCTCGTCATTTATAGCATATTTGTTACTACAAAGAGAGCTTAGAGACTAATACGAGCACTAGTTCATAACAACTTATTTACAAACTACAACACCTTTTTTACAAATTTTTTCCCCTAAATCTCAATAGAATCTTGTTGGTTTTATGCACAATCGAGACTTTGATTATTTCAATAAATGGATCAAGTTTATAAAACGGATATCTTCAAAGACAAAGACGTTTTGATGAAAGAGCCAAAGACTTGAAGAAAGAAGATTAAGAAAATGCAAGGAGCTCAAAAGTAAAGTTTCAAGATCATAGGGTATAAACCTTGTAACTCTTAATTTCACTTTTGACAATTATTTGAATCACATTTGCATATCTTTCAAAACGTGCATAAACAGTTTTACATTTTGTTTAAAAGATTAAAATATTTTTAAAGGTTTCAAAGCACCTCAATCAAACTCTCAAATCATTCATATATTTATGGGAAGCAAATATTTAAAATTGAGTGTTTAAAAGTGGTCAAAAACATGGTTTTAAAATAACCAGACTATGTGCTTAAGTTGAGGAAGTCGACTGGCTGGTGAAGCGGTCGACCGGTTGATCTTGGAAATAGATCCGTTGAGCTTCTGACAATGTGACCGTTGGGTAATGGTAACTTGAAGCGGTCGACCGACTCATTTTGAAAGACAACTCTCAACGGCTATAAACGACTAGTTTTCATATGTGGCCTATAAATACACATTCATGTCATCCAAAATCAATACACAACGACCACATATCATTTCTACTACTTGAGAAATATTCAAAACCTTCATATTTTATATTTCTCATATCATTCACACAAAACACATTTTCATATCATTGTTTTTGTGTGAATAAAGAGATAAATCCTTCAATTTTCATATCTACTCTATCAAGAGAGTTTTTGTTCTTCAATTTACCTTATCAAGAGAGGAGTTTCATTTAGTGAGGTTGTTCACTAAAAAAGAAGCTTAGAGAAGGTATATCTCAAAGCTTGGTTAGGTTGTGAGTGATGAGCCCGAAAAACCACTTAGGTGGGTTCGAGTGCTGAGCCCGAGAAAACACTTGTACAGTTCTGTAGTACCCGGAAGCTAAAGTGTATGTTATTTGAAGATATTGGAAAACCTCAAAGATCATTGAAGGAGCGTGAAGAGTGGATGTAGACAGGTTTGTCGAACCACCTAAAAATCACGTGTTTGCTTCTCTATCATTACTATTTACTTTTAGCACGTATTTACACTTGTTGCATATTATATACTTGTATTAAATTAGTAGTTACTTTGCAAACACGTCTTTGGATGTAGGCGAGTTTGTCGAACCACCTAAAAATCACGTGTTTGCTTATCTATCTATACTCTTTACTTTTAGCACGTATTTACATTTGTTGCATATTATATACTTGTGCTAAATTAATAATAACTTTGCAAACATGTCTTTTAGGGTTTAAAGCAAAAAGTTTAGAAAATCAATTCACCCCCTCTTGAGTTGCCTTAATCTTAGTACTTACAAATCTATTAAATTATCTGCTTTATTTTGGGATAGTTAAAATTTTGGGATGTTGGAGTTGGTGAAAAAGTGAAAAAAAAGATGATTTGAATTAATTTTTTATATATATTATAATGAAAAATGATGATTTAATAAGGGGAGAGAATATTTTGTAATTATGTTATTAGCCCAAAATGTTGGGGTGACATTCAAACACCATTAAGATAGAATTGTTTTCCCTTATTTGTGCATAAAAAAAATACTAACTCCCATAAATTTTTTCAAAAATAAATATTTTGCTCCTAGGCTCTTAGTTTGGATGGGCAAATATATTTTTTTATGGAGTAGGTAAATTTTGTTGGAATTTAGAAAAAAGTTGTCTGAATAATTTGGGTCCGTTTGTCATAAAAAATTTCACAAAATTTTACATCATTTCACAATAAAATATTACAATATAATCTATTTCTCTCCCATCAAATCATAACCCTTTATTACAAAAATATAAAAAATTACATTTCTCTTCACTTTTTCACTAAATTCAATACCTAAAATTTTAACAACACATACCCACCCTTTTGTAAAAGTAGACTAATTTATAAATAGTTATTGAAATTAATAAAAAAAATGTGTTAGGACAATATGTAAAGTTACTGGGGTTCTTGATTTCCTACAGTTTTTTTCCCATGGTTACCGCCCATTACAGCCATAAACCCTAAACCCACCATCTCCCACCCACTGCCAGTGAAGGATGACGATTCACTCGGTCGTCATTCAGAAGCTTCTGAGCACTAATGCTCACCTGGGCCGGCGCGTGGCCGCCGACCACTTTAAGGCCTACACATACGGCATCCGCAACGGCATGGCTATCATCGACTCTGACAAGACCTTAATCTCCCTCCGCAGCGCCTGTGCCTTCATCGGCGCCCTGGCCCGCCAGAACGCCCGCTTCATGTTCGTCAACACTAACCCGCTCTTCGACGAGATCTTTGACCAAATGACCAAAAAGATCGAGCTCTACAACCCAAACCAGCACTCGCTCTGGCGGACCGGAGGGTTCCTCACTAACAGTCGCAGCCCGAAAAAGTTCCGCTCTCGCAACAAGAAGCTCTGCTTTGCTCCCCCGCAGCCGCCGGATTGCGTTGTCATCCTCGACACAGAGAGGAAGTCTTCGGTGGTCTTGGAGGCCGATAAGCTGCAGATTCCGGTCGTTGCGCTTGTGGACTCCACCATTCCGCTCGATATTTACAAGCGAATCGCCTACCCGGTCCCAGCCAATGATTCTGTGCAGTTTGTGTATTTGTTCTGTAACTTGATTACCAAGACTTTTCTGTTGGAGCGGAACAGGTCCGGTGGCACGCCAAAGGAAGCTCTCCCTAGTGCTGCAGATATTTCCAACATCGAAAACAGGTATGGGAGGGAATGAATTGAAATCATTCCTTTTAGATTAGTTCGTCTCCAAGTCTTCTTTTCTTCTTCTTCTTCTTCAGATATTTTTTGGGTTGCTTTTGCTTAAATGAATTGTGGTGATTTGGTTTGGGTGGAATTTCAATTTGTGGCTTGGACAGTGAGGAAGTGAAACGCATTGAGGAGAGCGGGAATACTGGTCTTGTTAATGAAGGATTACTAGTTGTTCCTTACAGAAGCCTGACTCCGATTTCCGGAGGTAATGTTTAAATTCATGCGTCATTTGTCTTTCACGCGAAAGTTAATATGAGCTGAAGAATTCTTTTAATGAGGTTATTTTTTTATCTAGATAGAGCGGAAATTAAGGATCTTTTGGATAAACTTGTTGTGTTGAAGTTCAATGGAGCTTTGGGCAAGGAGATGGGTTTCGATGGCCCTAAGTAAGAACTATTTTTGTACTTCTGAGGATCATATTAGTGCTTTCCATGCTTATATACAATGTTTTGGATGCCTCTATTGAATCGACAAAAATGCACTCACCGTAGCAACTTGTTTGAGGTAGCAGGCTCTTGTTTGACTTATCTGCCTTTTTGCTGCTAATATATTACTAATAACAGTTTCTGATCGAGTGTTCTGAGCTTTTAGGGATACTACTTTAGTGTTTTTCATGCTTATTCTTGGAGGAGAAGTTAAAAGACCGAAACTTTGAATTCGTGCGCACGCAGGTGTTCTAAATCATTCACATGTTGGTGGTTTTGTTCCAGCACTGGATTTCCCGAGTTCAGACAACTTTTACATTTTCCAATGGTCTCTTTAATGTTGGTTTATAAGCATTTTCGGTTCTGTATCACTATATATTGGATTTTACAGGTTTAGGAGCAGATATAATTTTCTCTTTAGGTGAGGTGTTTTTAGTGAGAGAAGCTCTCCCTTCTCTCTAGTTTTCTCTTTCGGTTGAGATTTCTACGCGAAAGAAGCGATATGGCGTTTTATCGTAGTGTGGTGATCGAAGCAAAGTCTTTTCAATTCTCTGTGAGTGCCTTTGGGCTAGTCACATTAACCGAACAGAATCGGAGAGCTCAAAGTGTCATTCGCTTTGGTAGATTTGGGGTGATTTGGCTGGCGAACTTGTTTGAAAAGATGGTGAAGTCAGTCGTCCCTGATGATTTTTCAGAGAAGTTCAATGAGTATCCTCGTGCTTTTTTAGCCCAGTCTCGTTCGAATAAGAGCGGTAGATATATTGCTCTCGCTGAATATGGTTAGAGGCGTAGGCGTGGGGCCGTGTTGGTTCCGGAAGGAAAGTCCAGAGTTGGGTGGCAGTCTTTTGCTGCGACATGCGAAGAGATTATTTCAGCCATAGGCGAGCTCAAACGTAGGAGAAGGGGGTCTGGTGGTGTACCAGTCAGGGAAGGTGTATCATTTGCAGATATGGCTAAGTATGGCTTGCCGGAGAAGACAGTGGAGGGGAAGGGGGAGCGTCGTAGTATTCCGGTTGACGTATGTAGCATGCTAAAACAGTCTGATTTGGTGTCTCACACACTGCTCGAGAAAGAACTCGTGATTTCCCATGATGTTTTGGAGGGGCAGTCTGCGTCGGTGGCTGCTACTGACACAGAATTGTGGCAACAATTAATGAAGATTAAAGCTGAGCTGGACTGGGTTATTGGGCGGGTCAAATATCAAAAAGGGACTTTATCCAAGTTTGGGCCTTTTAACATTCTTAAGTGTGTGGTGTGTGGCTATAAGCTGGAGGCACAACAAACCTCGGAGGCCCACGGTACTGCTGTTAAGGAAGCCCAAATTGGTTATGACTTTCGGGGAGAGTCCAACGAGGGATCGGGTGTGGGCCTGGGGTGTTTTGCGGTGGATCGAGCTGATGGGCAGCTTCATGGGTCCGACGGGTTGGAGCTTTCAACCCAGTTGCGACCGGCATGTTTGGAGCCGACCCGAAGTCCTTCGGCAAGTAGATCGGCGACTCCTGTCGCCGGCGTGGGACAAACGACGCCGACGACATACTTGGCGCCAAGTCTTTCGGCAGCTAGCCCAGTTGCGACCGGCATGTCTGGAGCCGACCCGAAGCCCCCGGTGTGTAGATCGGCGATTTCTGTCGCCGGCGTGGGACAGACGACGCCGACGAAATGCTTGGGGGCTCCTGACGGCTGGGGGTTGGATGTGTCGGCGTCGGGACTGTCGCCGGAGATGATGGCTGCGACGGGAAAGGGGTCGACGGATTCTTTCGGGACGAGATCTGTACAGGTACATTCTCCATCTCTAGATTTGGGTGTTGTAGGAGAGGTGGTTGAGATGGGAGATCCAGTGATGCCTAAGGTTATGGAGGAGGGGGAAATCGTTGAAGTAGGCAATTTTGTGGCTTCGGAGGTGGAGGAATTTAATGGTGCTGATCTGGTGCAGTTAGTTAAGGATGTAGATGCAGTGACTATTCCGATGGGAGATGTCTATTTCAACAGACAGGGTGGGGAATTGGTTGCTACTGAAACTGGAGGATTTGAGATGTCTGCTAAGCCTCTGCGGATGCTTCTACCTCAACAGACACCTTCTAGTTGGGTTCTGGACAAGGTTGAGTCTTTCAGGCACCTAGTGGGTGTTTCCTGTGAGGGGCATGAGACTGAGATGTTGAATCTGTTTGCAGCTTTAGAGAAAGGGAGGGAACAATCTTGTGGGAAATCAGTGAGGCGGTCTGGAGGTAAATTGGTGAGGGAAATGAAGGCCTTAGTGTCTTCGGTGAATTATGATGCTTCTAGTTCTCGACGGAACATGAAGTCGGGGAGGGCCTTAGCTATTGTATTATGAAGCCTAAGATCGTCAGTTGGAATGTTAGGGGGCTCAATAGCGTTATGAAATGTAAGGGAGTGGGGAATCTGTTACGAGGGTGGAAGGCAGATCTTGTGTGTCTCCAGGAGACTAAAGTGTCGTTTGTGTCGAGGGCTTTGGTGAAGCGGGTGTGGGGTGGACCTCATGTTCAGTGGTGTAACTTGGAGGCTGTAGGTGCCTCGGGTGGTATTTTGATTCTCTGGGATTCTCGGGTTTTAGAGATGGAGGACTTGTGTATTGGCTCCTTCTCTATCTCGGTGTTGTTCAGGAATGTTGACGATGGTGTTGTGTGGGTGTTCTTTGGTGTTTATGGTCCGAACGATGATAGTTGTAGGCAGCTATTATGGGATGAGTTGGCGGGCATCTCTTCGTTGTGGAGTTTTCCTTGGTGTATTGGAGGAGATTTTAATATTACTCGTTTTCCTAGAGAACGGTCTGGGAGTGGGGGGCGCAGGAGTGCTATGTCTGCCTTCTCCAATTTCATCTCCGAGTGCGGTTTGGTGGATCTCGCTTTGAGAATATGTGGCTCAAGGTGGAAGGGTTTGCAGAGATGGTTAGGGAGTGGTGGCAGGGTTATGTCTACAGCGGTTCTGCTAGCTTTGTGTTAGACTCGAAGTTGAAGGCTTTGAAGAAGGATCTTAAAACGTGGAATAGGGATGTCTTCGGAGATCTCTCTGTTAGTAAAACTTCGTTTCTGCAGGAGTTATCCTCTCTCGATGAGTTGGATGAGAGGGGCATGTTGGATGCGGAGGGTAAGGAGAGGAAGCTGTCTGTATCCAGGGAACTTGACCGTCTAATCGAGTTGGAGGAAATGAGTTGGAGACAGAAATCTAGAGCGTTGTGGCTCAAGGAAGGGGATCGTTGTACCAAGTTCTTCCACAAAGTAGCTAACTCTAATCGGAGAAATAACTCCATCTCCATCTTGGAGTTAGCGGGGGAGATGGTGGAGGATCCGTCTGTGATTTCAGGAGCGATCGTTGATTATTATGCTTCTTTGTATAAGGAGCCTTTTGGTTGGCGCCCGTTGTTGGACGGGTTGGAGTTCGGTAGTATTCTGGAGGATGATGCAGAGCGCATGGAAAGGCAATTTGAGGAGGAGGAGGTGACTAGTGTGGTGCATAGCATGAATGGAGATAAGGCGCCGGGCCCGGATGGTTTCTCTTTAGCCTTTTTCAAATCTTGCTGGGATGTGGTGAAAAGGGATGTGTTGTTGGTGTTTAATGCCTTCGCGACCGAGGGAAAGTTTGTTAGAAGCTTGAATCATTCATTTATTGTCCTGATACCCAAGAAACCGGGCGCGGTTGATCTTAAGGATTTTAGGCCTATCAGCCTTGTGGGTGGTGTGTATAAAATTTTAGCTAAGGTTTTAGCCAACAGATTGAAGATCGTCCTTGACAAGATTATATCTCCTTCTCAAAATGCTTTTGTGAAGGGAAGACAAATTCTGGACTCTGTGCTTGTGGCCAATGAATGCATTGACTCTAGGTTGCGGTCGGGCGAACCAGGTATGCTTTGCAAGTTGGATGTACAGAAGGCCTATGATCATGTGAATTGGAATTTCCTAATGTACCTTCTGCGGCGATGTGGGTTTGGTGAGAGATGATGTAAGTGGATTTTCTACTGCATTTCGACGGTTAAGTTTTCGGTTCTCATTAATGGGTCTCCTAACGGGTTCTTCAGTAGCTCCCGCGGCTTGCGCCAAGGAGATCCCCTTTCTCCGTTGTTGTTCGCCATTGTGATGGAGGCTTTTAGTCATATGATGGAGGCGGTTGTGGTGCACGGGGGGATACGAGGTTTTAGAGTTGGAGGGGTGCCGAATGATGGTGTTGCCATTTCACATCTTCTTTTTGCTGATGATACTTTAGTGATGTGTGGGGTGGATGATGAGCAGTTCCGGAATCTCAGATGTCTCCTACTATGTTTCGTGGCGGTTTCGGGCTTAAAGATTAATCTCTCTAAGTCCGAGGTCATCCCTATTGGTAAAGTGGAGAATGTCCAGGAGTTGGCGGATATCTTAGGGTGTGGTGTCTCCTCTTTGCCTATTAAGTATCTTGGCCTCCCCTTGGGTGCTTCTTTCAAAAACACTCACATTTGGGATGGGATCCTTGAGAGGATGGATCGTCGTTTGGCGGGATGGAAGCGCATGTACCTTTCCAAGGGCGGTAGGTTAACTCTTATCAAATCTACTCTCTCGAGCTTACCTTCATATTTCCTTTCTTTGTTCCCTATTCCGGCGGCTGTTGCAAGTAGGATGGAGAAAATTCAACGGGACTTCCTTTGGGGAAGTGATGGGGACGCCCATAAGCTCCACCTTGTGAGGTGGAATACGGTGTGTTCTCCGCTGTATGATGGAGGTTTGGGCATTCGCAATATTAGGAAGTTTAATACGGCGTTATTAAGCAAATGGTTATGGAGGTTTGCCATGGAAAGGGATAGTTTGTGGAGGAGGGTTATTGCTGCAAAATATGGGTGCATGATTGGTGGTTGGCATACTTCTCTCGGTCGTGGCCCTTATGGGGTTAGCTTGTGGAGGTTCATTAGCAAAGGGTGGGGTGCCTTTAGTAAGCACATTCGGTTTAAGGTGGGGAGTGGTGCTAATATTCGCTTTTGGCATGATGTATGGTGTGGTGAGCAGCCCTTGAGTCTCACTTTCCCTACGGTTTTTTCCGTATCTCGTTGTAAGGAAGCTATGGTGGCGGATTGTCTGGTAGAGGATGGTGGTGTTGTGACTTGGAATGTTCCGTTCACTAGAGCTGCTAATGACTGGGAGTTGGAGGATTTCGATGCTTTCTTCGCCTTAGTATACGGGGTTACCATAACTCGAGGGGGGGAGGATGTGCTCGAGTGGATGGGCTCGAAGGATGGAAAGTTTTCTGTTAGTTCGATGTATGCTGCTTTCAGAGGAAGGGCTGCTCTCTCTTTCCCATGGAAGGATGTTTGGCGTTCTTTGTGCCCTATGAGGGTTTCTTTCTTTGTGTGGGAGGCATCTCTTGGCAGGTGTCTAACTACTGATAACCTTCGTCGAAGAGGCTTCATTATTGCCGACTGGTGCTACTTATGCCGAAGTTGTGGGGAGTCAGTTAATCATGTTCTGTTGCATTGTCCCTATGCTTGTGGGCTTTGGTCGCATGTGCTTTATATCTTGAATTTTCCATGGGTTATGCCAGAGAAGGTGGACGAAACGCTGAGGTGTTGGAAGAGAAGCCTAAGAAATCCCATAGCCCAGGCTATTTGGAGAATGATCCCACATTGTATCTGGTGGTGTCTTTGGCGTGAGCGCAACAGTAGATGTTTTGAGGATTGTTCCTTGTCATTGGATAGGTTGCAGGGTGTCTTTCTTTCTTTGTTGTTCACTTGGGGGAACTCGATGCTTGGTCTCCCCTTTCTTGATTTTGCTGATTTTGCTTCTTTTCTGGCTTGTTTAGAATAGTGTATGCGGTATAGTCTTTGTACTGTATTCATTTTCTAATGAGATCGGCTTATTTATCAAAAAAAAAAAAAACAGTTTCTGAAATTAGTGATGTCGATTTATTTTTGCCATAGAACTGGATAAGAATGTTGGTTTATTTGTCAAGTCGCCTCCTCCAATAATGTCATGTACCCATCTTTGTGTTCAAACTCGCTGACTGAAACTGGAATGGTTGGAGCCTAGAGGGTTCTGTTTTGGAAAACATTAAAGGGAGTTTGTTCGGTTGTATGACTGTCTTTCTCACTTTAATTAGACCTTTTCTTTTCAATTGTAGAATATTCCCAAATGCTGTCTTCACCCAACTCTACTTTCCTTATTCATTTGGTCAGAACGTATTTGCTCATTTAACATCTCTTTTTGCCGTATAGTATTATCTTTAGAGGATTATTTGTAGTAATCAGCAGAATGTACTTATAAAAAAAAATCAACATTCTGAATGCTAAATTATATGACCTGCATTACCCTAGACTAAACAATCCAGCCCCTTCTGTCTGATTTATAAATTCACAAGTTCATATTTCAAGTTCTTTCATGAAGCATTCTGCAATTTTGCGAATAGCCAATATTTCCCACTATAGATCCAGCATGAACCCTGCTTCTATCATTGTAGAATTCTTCCTTCATTTCAGCATTTCAGCAATTGAAGTTTTCCTCTTAGGTGGCATTCAAATCCACTGCATTTCAGCGACAGAGTTTTTGTTTGTGCTGGTTAAATGTGTCTCCTTTGTGGACTATTGATATCTTTCATTCCTTGCACTTGAGACCATTGTCAAATTAATCTAATCCTATTATTATGACTTCCTTCGCAGGTCAGCAATTGAAGTTTGTAAGGGGTTGACAATTCTTGACTTGATTGTTAATCAAATTGAGGTTCTTTTTTTTTTTCTTCTGTTGAATGTTTCCATAGCTCTCTAATTGTGGCTTTCACATATTCTACTTTTTAATTGGTTGCAGTCACTCAACTCCAAGTATGGTTGCAATGTTCCTCTGCTTATGAACTCGGCCAAAACAGATGATGACATGGTAAAGGTGAGTATTCCCTGTCATTCTGTTATGGAATCATTGCCCTCAGATATTAGGAGAGACTACTCATTGCAGCTGGTGTACTTCAGGTTTTGGAGAAATATCCCAAGTCCAACATTGTGATGCTGAAATCATTTGAAAGACAGACAAGTGGGAATGAATTGTATGTCATCTTTTTTTCTATGTTGTATATGCACTTGAATCCTTTTGCTTTCAGAAGTTTGGTGAGGTTGGTTTCTAGTTTTGGATTTAAACGATCCTCCCTGACCATCTTGTCAGCATTTTTTAGTTTCCAGATGAGGTGCAATTCATTTGATTTTGATATCTTAATATTAAAAACCAATTCAAGACAACCCTCAACTACTGACAACTGTTGCAGAATCTTTGTTCATCTTTATGCTTAATTTGTGTTTGCAAGAACCCAAAGTTTTTGAAGCTATGTTTTATATGTTATAAATCCACGAGTTTGATAGGTTATCTTTTTTCTGCCTTTTGAGGATAAACCTTCTAAATTTGTGGTTATTGTCATTCTATTAATAGGTTATATTGTACATCAAGCATTTTGTTTACCTTCGTCTTGACCTAAAACATGCATGTTTGGTTTTGAACTTATAGCCATCGTAATGAGGGGTTTGACTCTCGTGCTAATATTTTTATACTGATGTGAATCGAGAAAAGAAAATATGAATTGAGAGACACCATCAAGTGCTCGTTTTGTAGTTCTGTATAACTACTATATCCTCTATCCCATTTTGCGTAGATCTTTTGTATATATGGGTAAATGTGGATATAAAATAAAAGAAAAAAATGTTCAAAGATTTAAGCGTTTTGAAAGCAATACATGCTTCTCCTTAAATTGCATGTTTCTCTTTTTCAAAATAGAGACGCTCACTAGGGCAGAGGAAATATTTGGTTTGATATTGGGGTTTATAGGAAACTTTATTGATCATGCTACTTTTGCATACGTGAAGGACTGGTTCTGAGGATGATTCAGTATTCCTTTCTCTAATGAAAGGTGGGACCCTTGATTCATTATTAACAGAGGTATATTTCTCTATGTGATTTTTGACATATTCTTTTGCTTTTCTTTTCCTGCGTTCCCCCCCCTAAGTAATTGCAGAATTTCTGACATAAAGAAGAGTAAATGGTAGAGGAGGTGATCTCGACGTAAAATTAACTTCTCTCAACACTTTTTTCCAGGGTAAAGAGTATATCCTTGTGGTTGGCTCAGATAACGTTGCTGCTGTCATTGACCCAAGTATCCTTGTCTTTTCTCTTTTCTGATTGTTGTCATTCTTGATGAAATTCTTGTTCATTATTGCTTACTTTTAGCTCGAGAGAATCATTGCGATGATTGTCTTCCGTAAGAGGGTGTTTCAGAAATTCTAAATCATTTGATTCAAAACAAGATTGAATATTGTATGGAGGTATCAATGGGGACTTCTGTATTATGCTTCTTTGGCTCCATTTTTTCTTTTACTTCCAATTCCTTTTTTTAATCTTCATCTTTTCTTCAGGTCTCACAGAGTCCATCCTTTAGCATGGGTAGTGGTATTCTTCACCAACAGAAGTTTCAGGTAGGCTATATCCTGGCTTCTGCGCTTATGTTTCCCTAACTTCCCCTTCAATTTTGTTCATTTGGAATTGTGAGATGCATGATGGTTGAATGGATATGCTTATGATTAAAGAAGCCGGATTATTTTCAGTATATCTATAATGTCCTAGATAAGTTTGAATATGTATTGCATATGTTAAACTGCACAAATCCGTTGATTGAAAAAACTTTAGTGGCCTCCTTTTCTTTGGTAGCGATTTAGTTAGTCACCAAGTTGCCTCATCTTTTCGTTTTTCAATAAAAATTGGTTCTTATTCGTATTAAATGCTGATAATATAGCATGCATCTGCAATGTTAAAGGATAAGCCTGAAATTTTACGTTCCTTATATCCTTATTTCGGTTCTCATGGTAGGATAACGAACACAAAAAGGTGCTATCACTACATCTTTTCTCAATCAATAATTAGCAGTGTTTTAATCTTAAAGGTTGTAACTGTTTTGGTTCTCTCTAAAATAAGAATTTTAATTAGAGTGCACGTATTTAAATTGTACTTGCATATCCACATACTAAAGTTAGGGTGGAAAAACTGGCGATGGCTTCTTTAGCTAGCACTGAAATGCTTCTATATAGCTTTTGGATTGCTTGTTCAGGCAGTAGCATAGAGAACAAGTTTTGTAAAGTTGCCAAGCCATTTCTAAATATCAGCAAAATAGAGTTTCTTTTTCTATGCGCCCCCCCCAAAAAAAGAAAAAGAAAACGGTTGGTAATGTGTTTTACCAACTAGTTATATAGTGGATTCCGCATTTTCTATACTTAGATAGTACGTTGTTTCTCTCTCTCAAATTTAACATTTCTCTGTTATATGAAAATAGTATGTATGACAAGCATAGATTTCGTTGTCTATGAATATACGAAAGTAGATGTATACTAATTGTTTGCATATCTCGTTGAATATGTAAATATATTTAGTTAGGTTAGTATATATTTATAAAGAATGTCCATTAGCCCACCCCATGTTGCCTCAATACTTAGGGCACACTGAGAACTGTATGGTTAAACGCGGTCTTGGGTTTGATTCCCAACCCATCTCATTTTTGCTCAAGTATATTCTGAATCCCTCTCATTTGCCTCTTAATGAACGTGCAAACTGGGCTGATTTCATGCTAGCTATTGCTTTAACGTTAGATTCCATCTGGTCTCTTCGTAATAAAATTGTCCATTGTGACTGCCGGAATGCACTTAGTACGGCAGACATGATGCAGATGGTTCGATCCCTCAGAACTCGTTATACTGCTCATCGAGATGCTTGGCATATGAGGGAAGGGGCGAATATGTGTCTGAAAAGCACCACGCGAGACAAATCTTTTGAAAATTAATTTTGATGTGGCTGTTGATCAGCATTCTCTGTGGGGAGCAGTGGTCTGTAGGAACTACCAGGGAGAGATTCTTCAAATTCGTATGAACATATACCAGGGTTCGGATCCTTTGAAAGGAGAGGCACTGGCAGCAAGGTTGGCATTTTCAATGGCTGTGGAGTCTCAATACAGAAATGTTATATTTTAAGGTGATTCGCAAATTTTGGTGAATCAAGTTCTCAGCACTGATCACTCACCTCTTTGGCTGATACCAGGCGAGGTTGTTACTATGCGCCAACTCCTTCGGGATTACGTTGGATGGAGAATTGTGTGGATCCCCAGGGCTGGGAACTCTATGGCACATAGGCTTGCAAGGTGGGGGATTACATTTCGGAAGGGTGGGAGTTGTACCAGTTACTGATGTGCCCCTGGAGATTATTACATGTGATACTTCTGTTCTGCAGAGTAGGGTAGATCTGTAATGGGTTTTGCTCCCATGTTGCGTAGAAAAAAAAATCACTAAACTGAGGCATGCAGAATACTAGTTCTGATCTTGGCTGTCAGAATAAGCTTGATATTTGTTGTAGACAGCAATCTAATAAGTAGAAGGGCATATGGTTCAATGTAGACTCATCATGAGAGAGTTTGTTAATGGGATTGATTATACATACAAAAGGAGACTTAGGCAAACAAGAATGGAGACAGATTATTTCAGAGTTTCTTATTGGGATTGATCAATACCGAAAGGGATGTAACAATTTACTGCTGTAGACTAATCCTTTGAGAGATTCTTCGGATTGGTCATACATTTCGACGGAGACAGACAAAAATGTGGAGTTGTTTATTTAAAATAAGATAAATAAAATTGGGAATAAGCACAATGAAAGTGGAGTTTAGACTCCGAACGAACTGTCTATCTCTCGCGAACTCATTAAACATCAACATAACATCATGTTTAATAAAGTCCCAACAAGCTTGAAAAAAGGCTAGGGAGAAGCCATCCGGACCTGAGGCCTTATTACCATTAAGGCTATGCACCACCCCGGTCACCTCTTCCTCATCAAAAGACCTTTCGAGCCATGCTGCATCTTCCCCCGTGATACAATCAAAATCCAACCCATCCAGGGAGGGACGCCAATCAAAGGGCTCCACATACAAAGAAGAATAAAAATCCACAACCTCCTTAGCAATCTCCGCTGGATCCTCCAACTCTTCCCCCTCCCACCACCAAATTAGAAATCAAGTTCGCTCGCCTATGAGAGTTAGCATCACAATGAAAAAACTTGGTACAACGATCACCTTCCTTGAGCCAAAGGGCCCTAGACTTCTGCCTCCAGCTTACCTCCTCCAAAGCAATCAAGTCATTCAACTCCCTAGAGACCTCCATCCTTCTATCCTTCCCCACTTCATCAAGATTGCCCTCCTCATCCAAAACATCAAGCGACGCAAGCTTGCTCAAAAGTGCTAACTTCCGAACACTTAAGGCACCAAAAACGTCCCGATTCCACATCTTAAGCTTCAATTTCAGCGCCTTTAACTTCGAGTCAAGCACAAAACTCGGAGATCCCCGAAACACAAAACCTTGCCACCACACCTTGACCAATTCCACGAACCCATCCTCTTTAAGCCACATGTTTTCGAAGCGAAATGACTTCTTAATGCCCCCAAAACTACCACTCTCCAAAAGAATCGGAAAATGATCCGAAAGCAAACAATGTAAGCGTCTCTGAATGAGTTCCGGATACATAAACTCCCACTCCGCACTAACAAGATTTTAGCCAAAGTGTTGGCCAATAGGTTGAAGTCTTTCATGGATAAGATTATTTCTCCTTCACAAAATGTGTTTGTTAGGGGGAGACAAATTCTAGACTCTGTACTTATTGCGAATGAGTGCATCGATTCCAGGATAAGGGCGGGAATGCCTGGCATGCTTTGCAAGCTGGATGTTCAGAAGGCTTATGACCATGTGAATTGAAAACATTCTTCGTAGATGCGGTTTTGGTGAGCGATGGTGTAGTTGGATCTCGTTTTGCATCTCTACGGTGAAGTTTTCAGTTATTGTTAATGGCTGTCCGAGAGGTTTTTTTAGTAGTTCCCGGGGTTTGAGGCAGGGGGATCCCCTTTCTCCTCTCCTCTTTGTTATGGTTATGGAAGCATTGTCGAATGATGGGGAAAATGGTTGAATATGGATATTGAAGGATTTGTGGTGGGACGGGGGAGTGTGAGCATTTCTCATCTGCTTTTCGCAGATGATACCTTGGTGTTGTGTGGGGCGGAGGTGAGCTATTTTCGGAGCCTTAGATGCCTTCTTTTGTGTTTCGAAGTGGTATCGGGTCTTCGAATTAATTTGTCTACGTCCGAGGTTATCCCTATTGGTGCTGTTGTTAATGTTCAGGAGTTGGCGGAGATTTTGGATTGTAGGGTGTCTTCCTTGCCCATGAAATATCTTAGACTTCCTTTGGGATCTAGTTTTAAAAGTGTTCGTATTTGGGATGAGCTTCTTGAGCGAGTTGAGAGGAGGTTGGCTGCTTGGAAGCGGTTGTATCTTTCTAAGGGCGGGAGGCTTACTCTCATTAAGTCTACTCTCTCGTGCCTCCCCACCTATTTTTTATCCTCGTTTCCTATTCCGGTTGCTGTGGCTAATAGGATGGAAAAGATTTAGTGAGATTTCCTTTGGGGTAGCGGTGGAGATGTGCACAAATTTCATTTTGTGAAGTGAGAATTAGTGTGTTCTCCATTTTCGAATGGGGGTTGGGGCTCGTAGAATTACGTTGTTTAATAAGGCTCTGTTGAGCAAGTGGTTGTGGCGTTTTGCTAATGAAAAAGATAGGTTGTGGAGGGTGGTCATTGCTGAAAAATATGGGTGTGCAATGGGGGATTGGCGAACCTTACCGAGCAGGGGGTCTTACGGTGTTAGCCTTTGGAAATTCATTAGTAAAGGGTGAGATGTTTTCAGCAACCATATTAGATTTTGGGTGGGCAGTGGGTTACGAATCAGTTTTTGAAAGGATTGGTGGTGCGGCGACAAACCTTTATCTTTGGCGTTTCCGGTTGTTTACTCTTTGTCTAGGTGCAAGGAGGCTACGGTGGTGGAGTTCTTGGTGGAAAGTGCTGGTCATGTGGTGTAGGCTGTCCCTTTTGTTAGATCTGCCAATGATTGGGAAGTGAGAGAATTTTTGACCTTCTTTTCCCTTTTGTATGGTTCGATGCTTAGGAGAGGGGTTGGATGATTAGGTGTGTTGGCTTGGAACCAATAATAGTGTGTTCTCGGTTAAGTCTATGTACAATTCCCTTTCGTATGGGAATAGCTTATCTTTCCCTTGGAAAGGGGTGTGGAGGTCGAAATGCCCTATGAGGGTTTCTTTTTTCGTTTGGGAGGCTATGCATGGAAGAATCCTCAGTACAGATAATCTTCGGAGAAAAGGTGTTATTATTGCAGAATGGTGTTATCTTTGCCGCCGTGATGGGGAGTCGGTGGATCATATGCTTCTTCATTGTTTTATGGCTCGAGCTCTTTGGAACCAGTTCTCTCTATAACGAACTTCTATTGGGTGATGCCTGAGAAGGTGGTGTATGTGTTGTGGGGTTGGAATAGGAAGTTGTTCAACCCGATTGCAAGGTGGTGTATGTGTTGTGGGGTTGGAATAGGAAGTTGTTCAACCCGATTGCTAAGGCCATTTGGAGAATGATTCCTTCATACATTTGGTGGTGTCTTTGGAGGGAACGCAATAATAGATGTTTTGGAGATGTTTCTTTGTCCTTGGTGAACTTGCAAGGGTGTTTGTTTCATTCTCTTTTTTTTTTTGGGCTAACGCGGTGTTAGGTTTCCCCTTTGTTGATTTTGATGATTTCCTCAGTTGTTGTTTGTCTGGACTAAGCGTCTTCAGTACAGTCCCTTGTACTGTTTTCGCTTCTTTTTAATAAGATTGACTTACTTATATATAAAAAAAAAAGAACAGAGATTCTTAGGACGCCTTGACTATTTGCTGTATACAGTGAAAGGGTTGCCTCGAATGCTTTATAAGATGGGCAGTTTGACCCATTGGAGGATAATAGGGATGGGCTTTTGAGGTCCTGATTCTATGGAAGAGTGAAATTTAGAAAAGAAATATCATTCGAGATGGTTAATTTACATCATCAGACTAAGAATGATAAGAAATTTTTTGTTGAGTGTCTAATGTGTCCCAACTAGGGCTGTCCACCAAACCGGCCGGACCGGACAACCCGGACCGGTTTTGGTCAAAACCGGTCAAAACCTGACCGGTTTTGGACAAACCGGACCGAGACCGGTATACTCCGGTCCGGTCCCGGGTTGTTCATGTGGAAAACCGGACTTAGACCGGAGTATACCTCTCCAAACCGGCCCAAACCGGAAATTGGCCCAAAATAGCACGGCTCAACCCAAAACCGGCCCAAAATGGCATGGCCCAAACCGATCCAAACCGGCCCAAATCGGACCGGAGAAACCGGCGACCGGACCGGACCGAACTGGCCCGGACCGGAACTTGGACAGCCCTAGTCCCAACCATGATTTGTTGTTAAATGTTTTCTGGACTGCCAGGGCTTTGAACAGTGATTTCTTGTCCAAAAAAGCGTTGCTATCGTGCGTGACCCATTGTTAGATTTACTTTGGGTAAGATGATCTTATCAGCCTTCCTGAGGACATATATCGAGGCAATTTGACGAGCACATATTGCTGGTGATCCACATCTTGTTGTAACCCTAAAATGGCTTTAATTTACTTTATCTTGTCTTATCATCATGCAGCTTGCCGACAATTCTAGGAATTATGTTCTGCAAGTAAGTTATAACTTTTTACTTGTTTCCTCTTTTCATTTTTGTTGTCTGTCTTTTACTTTTTTGAATGGCTTTATCCTCCTATAAATTTCTGTAACAGAAGCCTGCTTATATGCTTGTATGAAGTTTACATTGGCTATCTATTTACCATCATTTTTAGAGTTGTGTGGCTTAACAATCTTTCCGTGTATGTTATTATATGGATAAATTGAAGTCAACGGACAAGTTCCAACTTATTGACACAAGAAGCCTGTGAGTAAAGCACACCTTGTGTATTTTTTTGCCCTGCTAAAACTTGCCACCTTTCTTAACTTGTAATCATGCTATTGCCAGGTGGTTAAACTTGAGAGCCACTAAGAGACTTGTGGATACTGATGCCCTAAAGTTGGAGAACTATTTTTTAAAAAAGGTACAATTGCTAATCCTCGTACATTGAGGAGACTTACTTTAATTAACAGGTAATTGATGAAGTCATTGTGTTTCCAGGGAAGAGAAACAGCAGCTAGTTCACCATTGCAGGTATTTCTCATATGCATATCCTCATGGTGCACTGTACTATTTCTTAGCAGTAGTTTTTGGTGACTATCACTTCTATGGCTGAGGCAGGGCTTTGATCGTGCTATTGGTATTAATGTTCCCCAATCTCGTTTTGTTCCAATCAATGCAACATCTGATTTACTTCTTCCCCAGGTTAGTTAATACATGTTACGATATTAATGTTAGTGTTTGCCATGATCCTCCAGAAAGAGAAAAAAGGCCTTAGGATCTTTGTTTAAGGCATACGATTATTACAATTGAATTTTGTGCAGTCAGATCTGTACACCTACAATGATGGTGTTTTAGTGAGAAATCCAGCTAGAAGAAATCCTCTGAATCCTTCGATTGATTTAGGTCCTGAATTTGGAAGGGTGAGGATTTGTTTGATGATACTACCTTGTCTGTATATACACCCAATATTTTTGGTGATTGTTTCCTTTTTCTCAGGTAGGTGATTTCCTAAGTCGCTTTAAGACCGTTCCTAGCATTGTTGAGCTGGATAGCTTGAAGGTAGTAGGTGATGTGTCGTTTGGAGCTGATATAACTCTCAAGGTATTTTAGATATTCCCCCTGCGCCGTGTTAGTGCTTCGTTTGTTGAATTCTCACGTGTTTGGTTGTCTGCATGCAATTTTCGAGTACTCTGGGGATGTTCAGTGGATACTCCATTGCGTCAGCAAAATCAGACAGATATTCATTGTTTTGTATTGTCATACAATTTAAAAAGATTTCATGCAGATTCTACAATTGGAATATGGAGTGATAGTTATTGGAGTTCTATTATTGGTTTTCACCTCAGAAAGGAGTGGACTTTATCTTACCTCTCTGTCCAGATGAAGTCTTGCTTTTGTTGCCAGACATGTTAAGACAGTTCCCGTCGTAAACTAAGTTAACATTTTATGATCTTTTATCCTTTTGTGTTCGTATGCTGCTTTGAGTGCAATATTGGAAACTTGTTATGGCATCGTCTGCAAAATGCACCTGTTAGTATGAGTGCAGAAGACATGACATGTTTTATAAATTATAATGTTTTGGAAAGGTCCATTCATATGAATGCTTTTGGGGATAATATGTCTCGAGTTTCTTTTTTTTAGCATCCCTTTAATTTCATCTCCTACGCTCTTATGTTTCATCTTCGAAGGGGAGAGTAAATATTGTGGCAAAACCTGGGATGAAGTTGGAAATTCCTGATGGAGTAGTACTGCATGACAAGGTGAGTTGTCCATATCTCATATCTCGAGTGGCTTTCCTTTTTGTGTAGGAATAAAAAAAATTTGATGCAAGTGTGGGGACCTAGTTGGTCATTTTTTAAAGCTGAGTTTGCTTGAAGAAATATTATATGTTTTGTTATCCAGGACATCAGGGACCCTATGGATATTTGAGGAATTAAGGAGTTCTTTGGACAAGCAGCAAGAAATTGGCAGACACAGGATGCTGCTGAGTTGCCTTAGGGCAGGAGAGAGTGGGAAGCAGGGGTTGGATTAAAAGTCCACATAGTGAAATAAGCTTCCATTTTGGATTATGTCCTTGGAAGCTCCGTTGCAATAAATGTGATGTACTAATTCATGTTGGTTGTCACCAAGGATGCCTGTCCCTCATATGGCATCAGCCGTGTTTGTATTGCAAGGGAACTGACCCGACAATTCTCTCGGACATCATTTGTTGTTCAAGCCTACATCTGTCTGGATTTAAAGTTGGTATTCTCAGTAACCTCATTTTGAGTAGGAGTAGCGCGGGCATATGTGTTTCTTTTCCTCTTTCTTTCTTTCTTTCTTTCTTGTACTGAACGTCAGTGATTAAAGTAGAATATGACTAAACAAAAGGGCTATTAGATTAAAGCCGATCATTTTTATCACAAAGCAGTACTAGTAGTTACATGAGATTGATGGAACTGAGTTGAATACCAACAAATGATGATTTCTCATACTACTATGTTGCTATATAAATTTTGTTTGATTGCTAAGAAAATTATGAAGAATATATTCTGGACAAGTATTAACTGGCTAATTATATATGTACATACGAAAAGTTGTTCTTCTTACCCTCTGATTTTTGCGGAATATCTTCATTAAGAGCGGTTCCATCAACCTTTGACTCTGATGGAGGGAGTGTTTGGCATACGTCCGGAAAATGGAATAGGGTTCGTGTTGGAGTTGTCCGTGGAAGCTTGATGGAGACCTCCAAGGAGGCTATAGGGGGCGACACCAGTAAGACCCTACATCAAGAAGGAAGATCTACTCCATGGATTAAGGTTTGATTGAAGGAGAAACAATGATCCATCAAGGAGTTTGCTCTATGGTTCAAGAAGAGACAATCTATGATTTCTAGGCATTTTTCTTGTGATTGCATTGAGGGGGAGAGGAAATCATTCCTTATTAACATGGGGAGAATCATGCACGATTTTAGGAATGATAATTCGTGTTATGATTTGTATCCAAATAAGGTATAGTGAACTTCTATATTAGGACATCATTCTTAACTTCTTAGGATATGAATGAAATTATTGTAAAAGAGCGACATCAAACGAAGTCTTTGCTTCACTTGTGTTTAATGTGCTAGTTCGAGCTGCTACTCATTATTCACACCACTCTCACCGTGATAAATGAGACGATCTTGAAATATTCTTTTTATCCAAATCTTGACCTTCTTCCTTTTATTGTTCTACTATTTATCTTGTGGGTTATATAGTATAGCCCGAGTTGCTGTAAAAATTACACATCTATCCTATTTTTTCTTTATTTTCTATTCATTTTGTTAGAATGTCATGAGCTATGAAATCGACTGCACGGCACCATTGGGACTTCCATCGATTCTATCGATTCATCGAAGCTAAGTGGCAGATTGCTTAATAAGAAGAAAAAAAAGTGCCAGTAAATGTGATGTAATAATAATCCCATGTTGTCTAGAAAAACGAAAGGAAATACAAGAATCACGTTGGTTCTTACCAACAATGCTCGTCTCTTATTGGTGGGCCAAGTTTGGATTATTTGGAAACTGAACAAGGGCAAATATGGGCCTAAAACGTTCTCTGGCCCAAAGGCCTCCCGGTAGCTTGTAGTGCTCTATCCACAATTCCCATGCCATTCTTCCCGGTTTCTTTGCGCTGGTAGGGAGAGTGGTTCAGAATAAGCGAGTGATTTTTTCTTGCTCATCGGGTTTTTGTGGATAGAAAATCGATCACTACTGAAAGAAAAAAAGAGATAAAAGATGTCAACCCTATCGGTATCGATATGCAGAGGAACAGTTCCAATTGCCCCTAATTCTCAGAGTCATCATGGACTTTCTTCTCTCAAATGCTCTTTTATCAACAACAACAATAACCCACTTCTCCTTCTCCGACTTCAGCAACCGCGCCATTTTAAACCGTACAGCAAGGGGAAGGGCATGGTGGTCAGAATGAGCTACGATGCTGGCGTTGGAGTCATGGGGACCAAGCTAGGCATGATGAGCTTCTTCGAACCCAACGGGAAGGTTGTCCCGGTCACCGTTGTTGGCTTTAAAGAAGGAAACATCGTTACCCAGCTGAAGACCGAGACCACCGACGGCTACAATGCTGTTCAGGTGGGCTACCGTAGAGTCAGGGATCGCAAGCTCACGAAGCCCGAGCTCGGTCATCTACAAAAGGTCGGTGCTATTCCTATGCGACATCTTCAGGAGTTTCGCTTAGTGTCTGTGGATGGCTTTGAGCCCAACCAGCGGCTTGTGGTTGATGAGATTTTTAAGGAGGGGGATTTTGTCGATGTATCCGGCACCACCATTGGCAAAGGCTTCCAAGGTTTTTCTTGTCTCTCTTTTCCCAATTTTTGTCCTACATGATTATTTTCTTATATTTTTTTATTTTCCTCTTTTATCCTTTTATGTGAATTAGGCTTTGGTTACTGGTAGAGAATATCCGAGCCAGATGCAGAGAACTAAGGATTTGAATTCACCTGAGATATATATTCTACTATTTTTAGGGGAAGCTACGGTCTATGATAAAACACACGTCATTCCCTGTCATTTCCAATGCTTTACTCCTTAGTTCCACCTATTTTCTTTAATTTGTTTGAACTGTGCTGGATTTCACCAGGGGTCTGTGACTCGGTGCTATAAATTGATAATCAGCGCGATTTTCATTTAATATACAAAAAGAAAAAGAGGGGTAAGAGTGAGGATAGCGTACCTGTCCACTGGGTGCTAATGGTGACTTGCATTTCACTGTGTCATGTAACTGCTTTATTTGTTGGAGCTAGCGTGTGATTTCCCAAATCTAGAAATGGTGATTGATACAATGATACTCGTCTAAGAGAGAGAGAGAGGGAGTAGGGGAGGGGGGGAGAGAAAGTATAGAGACAATTGTAATGTTTTTTCATATAATGGCCAATATGCAGAAAATCACTCGTGAACAAAGGAACCAACTTTTCTCCACTATTGACACTGGCTAAAGTTAGATCATAGTGAGACATTTATCATGTTTTCACTTCAACTGCGTATTAGCTATTATTGTGCTAGAATTATTGGTTTTTTTAACTTTGTCCTCATGTTCATAACGTTGCACATTTCCCTTTGTTGGTTGATCTGATGGAAGCAAAAATCAAATTTGTACTTTCGCTATCTCTAGCAGCTCCTAAGAAGGTACTTATAAAAAAAAAACAGCTCCTAAGAAGGTTTGGGGCTGGAGTGAACAACAAAAATGCTGGTCCCTTATACTCCTCTGTGTTGCTGTATAAGATAACTTTGGTTGCCAATAAAGTTGTTATGAATATATTCTGAAAACTTGTTAACTGGATAATATATACGCACTCTTGAAAAGCTTTAGTTCTTACCCTCTGTTTTCTGCCAAGGGAACCAAGGAAAATAATCTGTAAACTTTTGTGTCTATTGATATATAAGCTGAAAAAACTAGAGAAAATCGGTTTGGTGCAGAATAACATTTGATTTTTCTCTGCTGTACTTTTGGCCGTTGCAAGAGCCAAGCCAAATAAATGATCGGGAGGTGGAAGTTACTGTTATGCATCTTGGTTGTTATTTGTGTTTGTACTTTTTTCTTTTCTTAGTTTTGAAATGGTAATTTTAATAGGAGGTTTCAATAATGCCAAATTTTGATGGAGAAGATAAAAGATTTATGCAAGCATCTAGTTAACCCTAGCCTATTTCAATCTTGGTCTCAATATATGTTTGTCGAAAGGTGCACTGAAATCTCACAAAGATGTTTGCACTGACGTCATTAACTTTTCAAATTTATATTTCTTTCGCTGTGAATAAGTCAATCTACAATTATTTGGAGCATTTTAGGATAAATAACGTTTCTCAATGTAAGACAATAAGACCCTCAGGGCTCAGGAGAACAATCAGGGAAAGGAGTTTTTGAAAAGGCTCCAGTGCCTTAAGTCTACTTATTGGATCCACTGTTCCATTTACTCTAGCTGTGAGGTTTTGATGAACGGAATCGGTAAAGGTCTGTCCTGAAACCGTATCCCTTGCCAGACTCTGAGTGAGTCATGTCTCTTATCTTCTACATTCAACGCTTGAAGGCAGACACATTCAGAAATGCATGCTACTGTAACGAATGTGTCCCATTATGGAAGTGTCAAGATTTTACTTTCTTCAAAGGGTATGCGGATTGTGTAATGTTACAAGGAGTTTTGAGTTAATTTCTCTTTACTTTGTGCTTCTAACTCCAATAGCTTGGTGTTGTCCTCTAATTATCTTAATGCTCGACTCTAAAGTAGTTTCTTTTCCTGGTTTCTTAATTTTACCACAGGTGGAATCAAGCGGCATAACTTTAAAAGGGGCCCAATGACCCATGGTTCCAAGAGTCATAGAGCTCTTGGATCAATAGGTGCTGGGACAACACCAGGTCATGTGTACAAGGGAAAGAAGATGCCTGGTCGGATGGGAGGAACGAAGCGGAAGATCAGAAAGCTTAAGATTGTTAAAATTGACAATGATCTTAATGTTGTCATGATTAAAGGTGCTGTGCCTGGTAAGCCAGGAAATCTTTTGCGGATAGCTCCGGCAAAGATTGTAGGGAAGAACATTCCAAAGGAGTAGTTGTTCTTTTTGTTTTATTTTCCTGTTTCCTTTTGAATTGTTTTTAGTATTGTTTATTTTTGTATTCTCAAATCACTGGAATACTTCTCCTGAGTAGAACTTAGTAAACGTTGCTGTTATCTTGTCTTTGCTGTTGCCAAATGAGTAAGAAGTATATAACTTGTCTTTTGCCTTGTATATGGGCCTTCGATTTGCTTGATGTGTAGTTGGGATTCTGGTGGTGAGAGGGAGCTTTTAATATGTAGTGTTGAAGGACCAGATGGTGTCGCCTGTATCAAAAGCCCTGTTCATTTGGATGTTTGTGTTTTCCGATGCTTTTTGCTTGGGCGAGATGTGGAAAAGAAAAGTTGTCAAGGAAGAGGTGAGTGCTAGCTAAGTGAAGGTTCAGGGCTCTCCATACGAAACTTTGAACAACTTGGTCAAATGTTTTTCCAGAAATTATTGAGAAAACTACCCTTGGTTATCGCTTGATTCTATGCTGATTTTATGTTGTTGAATTGGTATGATAAATGGAGTTATGGACATTCAAATTAAGGGATTGGATACCGCGCTTACTGAAGGAAGATAATGTGACATGTTTGATGCACTCTCTTAATTTGCACAAAAGCTTTCAGGAAAAACACAAATTAAGAGAGTGCATCAAACATATATAGGCCCAACACGTGTGTGCATATAATTATTATTAGATATAAGAAATTAAGAGTTAAAGCGTGGAGTATATTTCAAAAACTAACGGTCTTATCTTAATATCGGGTTAATATCGTTGCTGCTTTTTGTTAGCGTTATGATGAACTAATACTGCCAAAGCAGCTGAAATTGAAGAACTTGAGACCGGAATGGGGGAAAAATCAAATAGAGCTGGAGATAGAAGGTGGAGCTCTCGTATGCAAATCAATAAATATATACAATGCTACATTGAATGTTCTTAAGAATGTTATGAGGGATGGATCCACTTATTCTGAACGTGATGATGTTGATGCAGCATGTATGATATTTGAGTTTATTTTTATCACGCATTTAGTAAGAAACTCTTGGGATTAGCTGATTCTCTATGTAAATGCATTGGAACGACAAACTCAAAATATTCAAATGTTATACATTTTAGTCAAAATTACAAAAAATGCTTATTCAAAAAAGTTGATGAGAGACGATGATTGAGACATTTTTCTTGGAGATGTGAAATCATTTTGCAAAGGATATATACGATATTGAAGTTCCTTATATAAGTGCTATATATATGGCAAGCTAGGGTATGTATTACAATCAACAAGACCATATTATATTTGAGATCGCGATCGAGTTGACATGTTTATGGCTGTTACAGATTCTTTGTTATAGGAGCTGAATAACAAGTTCTATAAGGAAGCAATGAAAATTCTTATTTTTAGTTCAACTTTAGATCTTAAATTAGATGATTATGAATAGTTGGCTAGTGATCATATTTATTCTCTTGTTAAAAGAATTCACTCACATGAATATATAGAAAAAGATAATTTAAGATATCAATTGCAGAACTTTGAGCTTAATCATCTTGATTTAATTTGTCTAAAACTACCGTATTATGCCAATAGTTATTTAAAATTGGAAACGCAGAGGTCTACAATTTGATTGATAGATTGATTTATTTGATGTTAATACTTTCAATTCCTACCGTTATTATTGAAAGGGTAATTTTTGTCATGAAAATTATTAAAACAAGACTGCGCAACAAATTTGAGAATGACTTTATTGCAAATGCTTATAGAATTTTTTTGAATTTTGGATTTTTTTTTTGTAACCACCGTTATCTTCAAGAATAAGTGAGAGTATTTTTCTCTTTTTGTTAAAAAAAGAGAGCCATTATGAGAACATTCCCTAAAGAAGAAGTCTAGCTTGGCCACTCGTCAAGCACATACGGAGGAATGACTGGATTGAGCAAATAGATCGATTCATGAGACAGATACAGGCTCGACTTAGATGAAAAAAGTTATTTGCCTTAAATGTCTTTACGGTAACAGATCCTTAGACTTACAAATTAACCTCTATTGATAAATTTTTTAGAAGCTTTAATTATTTGTATACTTTGTTGTCGTATATTATTATAATATTATTTTGGCTTCTGATCCGGGATGAATTGATCCTCCCTTCGCTAATATTGATTCCAAAATTCGTACACCACCAGTATGGAGGTTTGAAATAAGCCGCCCAAGAGATTAAGGTGTAGAGGGGAGATACTTGAATGAAACTCACCCCTTCCATTATCACTTGCATGCTCGTAGGGTTGTGATGATTGTCCTCCATTCTTAGAGCAGGTAGCTATAGTTCAATCCGAATATTTGCAGCAAGTAGAAGTTCTTATAGTTGGCTGCACTGGTCACTCCCTTCTACTCTTTTTATTCAGAAAAAAAGATTTCAAATATTAATATTTACATATAAATTTTATACTTAAATATAAATTATTACTAATTTTAGTTTAAAATCATTCATCATTTTGAGATGCAAGATTACCGATTACATTAAATTTTGTATTGAAGATTTGTTAGTGTACATCACTTCGCCGTTGCTAGCTAATCCGTTTTATCAGTTACTCTTCTGACTAGTTCATCTAATTAATTCCTTAAGTGCATTTATGTTAGAAAGAAAGAAATTAAATAATTATTTGTCTCATTAATTATGCTAGTTATGACCTAAACCACCAGAAAATTAAGCAGCTAACTAGTTGACACTACAAAAAAAAAATAGATTTAACAGCGGTTTTTTAGCGGCGGTCCGTCGCAGTGGATCTATAGCGGCAGTTTGCGTCGCCGCCGCTATAGACCTGAACGCAAATTTGCCCTTTTCGCAGCATTTCGTGAAAACTCTGGTACAGACTTTTAGCGGCGATTAGTTAGCGACGGTTGCTGTCTTTGTCAGCGTTTTTTTTTGTGCCAACATTTTTAAAACATCACTAATTTTTTTCTATATTTTCCTATACATGTTTTTTTAATTGATAATACAAATTTATTTTAATAATTATAATTCAATAGATGTAAAAACTTAAAGAAGGATAATAAAACAAGAATCTCTTCATCATTGATTAATAATATTTTACAACAAACACACGATTCTCTACAAGTAATATAAAAAAATAACAAATTTCTAATATAAAATAACAATAATCAAGGACTGACTAAAATATTCAAATACAACACAATGAGCAAGGACCAATTAAAATCTTCCCCCTTTGACACATCAACATCCTCTATCTTGAATTTCTGTATTAGAAAATAAATATCATATGATAAATAGAAATAAACAAAAGATTTATGTAAACAAAATATATACTTGTATATAAGGCTATAAGCAACTCTAGATATAACGGAAAAAAATTTAACTCCATCAAGGTAGGCTTGTCCATGAGCTTCACTGCATCTTTTATTCGAGCCGGAGTTTTTACATTCTGCCAAGTCATATTCAATTGAATTTGAAAATGAAGAAAATAAACAGCGATGAGAAAAACTATCATCCAGAATTTTCCAAACTTTAGCACCAAGCATGCAATCACAGAAAGTTAGAAAGAGAAACAAAAAAGATTCCAAACAAAGCGAACTTTTTTTATTCAAGTAATTTTGATATAATATGCATAATGCAGGTGCAAAAACTTAAAAATCATATAAAACTAAGTAATGTTGATAGGAACATAACCTTTCTAAAATTGAATCATTCTCCAACTAGGAGGGTTGTTGGTGGGGGGGGGGTGGACAATCAGAACTCAAAATAACAGTCATATGAGACAATAACAAGCCACTAGTAGCGCCAGCAAGGTTATGAGTTCCAACAACTGGGCAGCTTCATTTTTCACACAATGATTAAACTCAGTTAATGATGCTTAGTGCAACAGAAGCAATGATTCTGGCATCTCACCTGCTTCTTCCCCTGCTTGGAAAGACCTAACTGAGTAAGAACATCCTTGAGCTCTTTTAGAAGTTGAAAATATGATAACCTTGCCAAATGTTGTTTTGTACGGGTGATGACTCCCATTAAGTTAAATAATCCATAGTAAAGAATAAGCTACACTTCCATATGCTCTGACAAACAAAATAAGACAAAAAAAGGCAACGATTTTGTTAACGTTATCCCACAGAATTCCAAATAAGATCGTTTTTTTATAAATAAGCCAATCTCATTAGAAAAGTGAAAACAGTACAAAGACTATACCGCAACCACTATTCTAAACAAGCAAGAAAACTAACGAAATCAAGATAATCAAGAAAGGGGCAACCAAGCACTGAGTTCACCCAATAAAACAGTAAAGACAACAACACACCCTGCAACCTATCCAAGGACAAGGAACAATCCTCAAAACATATATTATTACGCTCACGCCAAAGGCACCACCAGATACAATGTGGAATCATTCTCCAAATAGCCTTAGTAAAAGGGTTTCTGAAGCTTCTTTGCCAACACCTTAGCACCCCTTCCACCTTTTCTGGCATAACCCATTGAAGATTCAGAATTTTGAGCACATGGAACCATAATCCACTCGCATAAGAACAATGCAACAAAACATGATCAACTGATTCCCCACGACTGTGACATAAGAAGCACCAATCAGCAATAATCAGCCCCCTTCTACGGAGATTATCAATAGTTAGACTCCTACCATGAGAAGCCTCCCACACAAAGAAAGAAACTCTCAAAGGGTATGAAGACCTCCAAACACCCTTCCAAGGGAAAGAGGGACCAACCCCTCCTCTAAGCAAACCATACATTGATTTAACAGAAAATACCCCATCCTTAGAACCCTTCCATACTATGACGTCATCCTCCCCTCTTTTGAGAGTAGTCTCATACAACAAGGCAAAGAAAGCGTCAAAATCCTCCAACTCCCAGTCATTTGCAGCTCTAGAGAAAGGAACATTCCATAACACATGACCACAATCATCTACCAAACAATCTGCCTAGCCTCCTTACACCGAGATAACGAGAAAACCATAGGAAAGGCAAGACTTAAGGGCTGATCACCGCACCAATCATCATGCCAGAAACTAACAGTGCCCCCATTACCCACCTAGAACCGAATATGTTTACTGAAAGCTGCCCAACCCTTACTAATGTACCTCCACAAGATGACCCCATAAGAACCAAGACTAGAACTTGTATACCAACCCCCCACCAAGCAACCATATTTTTCAGCTATAACCCTCCTCTCCACAGCCTATCCCTTTCCATAGCAAACCGCCATAACCATTTGCTTAATAACGTCGTATTAAACACTCTAATGCTACGAATGCCCAACCCACCATCATACATCGGAAAGTACACATTTTTCCACTTCATCAGATGTAGCTTGTGCACATCTCCATCACTTCCCCAAAGGAAGTCCCGCTGAATTTTCTCCATCCTTAACGCTACCCCCGCCGAAATCGGGAACAAAGAGAGAAAATATGAAGGTAAACTAGAGAGAGTAGATTTGATAAGAGTTAATCTACCACCCTTAGAGAGGTACATACGCTTCCAACCCGCCAAACGACGATCCATCCTCTCAATGATCTCATCCCAAATGTGAATGTTCTTGAAAGAAGCACCCAAAGGGAGGCCAAGGTACTTAATAGGCAAAGGAGATATCTCACACCCTAAAATATCCGCCAACTCCTACACATTCTCCACCTCACCAATAGGGATGACTGCGGACTTAGAGAGATTAATCTTTAAGCCCGAAACAACCTTGAAACATAAAAGAAGGCATCTAAGGTTATGAAGTTGTTCAACATCCTTCCCACACATCCCTAACCTATCATCCGCAAAAAGAAGGTGCGAGATGGCAACCCCCTCCGAAACTTTAAAGCCTTATATCCCCCCGAGCAACACCACCTCCCCCATCATGCGACTAAAAGCCTCCATCACAATCACAAACAAAAGAGGAGAAAGAGGATCCCCTTGACGCAAGCCACGAGAGGTACTGAAGAACCCTTTAGGAGACCCATTAATAATCACTGAAAACTTAACCGTCGAAATACAGAAGAAGATCCACCTACACCATTTCTCACCAAACCCACATCTCTTTAGAAGGTACATTAGGAAATTCCAGTTCACATGGTCATATGCCTTATGCACATCCAGTTTGCAAAGCACACCTGGATCCCCCGCCCTCAACCTAGAGTCAATGCATTCATTGGCCACAAGCACCGAATCCAGAATTTGTCTATCCTTCACAAAAGCATTTTGAGACGAAGAGATAATTTTATCCAGAATGAGCTTCAATCTGTTAGCTAAAATCTTGTACACACCTCCCACGAGACTAATAGGCCTAAAATCCTTAAGGTCGACGGCGCCCGATTTTAGGAATAAGGACAATAAAAGAAGCATTCAAGCTCTTAACAAACTTCCCCTCAGCTGCAAATTCATTAAACACTAACAATACATCCCGCTTCACCACATCCCAACAAGATTTAAAGAAGGCGAGAGAGAACCCATCCAGACCCGTAGCCTTATCCCCATTCAGGCTATTGACCACACTGGCCACCTCCTCATCCTCAAAAGGCCTCTCAATGTACTCAACATCCTCCCCCGGAATGGTATTGAATTCTAGCCCATCCAACAAAGGGCACCAACCGAAAGGCTCCTTATACAAGGAGGAATAATAATCAACAATTGCTTCTGAAATCACAGATGGATCCTCCACCACTTCTCCCTCCAACTCCAAACTCGAGATTGAGTTATTTCTCCGATTAGAATTAGCAACCCTATGGAAGAATTTAGTACACCGATCCCCCTCCCTTAGCCACAAAGCTCTCGATTTTTGTCTCCAACTCATCTCCTCCAACTCAATTAAATGTTCAAGTTCCTGAGATACAGACAACTTCCTCTCCTTGCCCTCCCCATCCATGATGCCCCTCTCATCCAACTCATCTAGAGAAGAGAGCTCCTGTAAGAGCGCAGCTTTGCGAAAGTTAAGATCACCAAAGACATCCCTATTCCACATTTTGAGATCCCTCTTCAATGCTTTCAATTTCATGTGTAACACAAAGCTAGGAGAACCATTGTAAACATAACTCTTGCCACCACTCCCTGACTAGCTCCACAAAACCGTCCACTTTGAGCCACATGTTCTCAAAGCAAAACGATTTCATGGAATCCCTCCATCTCCCTCCCTCTAACAATATCGGGAAATGATCCGAATACAAACGGGGTAACCTCCGCTGAATAAGCTCCGGGTAAATAGAATCTCAACCGGAAGTAACCAGAAAACGATCAATTCTAGACCATGACTGGTGAGCGCTACCATTAGACCAAGTATACAAGCCACCCACCAACGCAAGATCCACCAAGCCACATTCAGCAATGAAATCCGAGAAATCATTCATAGCGCTCCTACTACCCCCAATCCCAGACCGTTCTCTAGGAAAACGAGTAACATTGAAGTCCCCACCTATACACCAAGGAAAATTCCACAACGAAGATATTCTCGCCAGCTCATCCCATAAAATCCTCCGACTGCTATCATCGTTTGGTGCATAAACGCCAGAAAAAACCCATGAAAATTCATCTTCAACATTCCTGAACAACACCGAAATAGAATAAGAACCAATACACGACTCCTCCATCTCCATAACCCGAGAATCCCAAAGAATAAAGATACCTCCCTAGGCGCCAGTGGCCTCCAAATTACACCACCTAACATGAGGTCCACCCCACAACCGTCTCACCAAAGCCCTCTAAACACACGACACCTTAGTCTCTTGAAGACAAACAAGATCCACCTTCCACCCTCGTAACAAATTCCCCACACCCTTACATTTTGTAACGTCTTTTAACCCCCTAACATTCCAACAAACAATTCTAGGCTTCATAAAGCAATAGCTAACGCCCACCCTGGCTTCCTATTCTTACGAGAACTAGAAGCATTAGAATCATAATTCACCGAAGACTCCAAAGCCTTCATTTCCCTTACGACCACGAAGCTCTACCCTCTCATTCTCTATTGCTGCAAACAAGTTCATTAAACAGCCTCATGCCCTTCACAAGAGACACCCACCATAAGCCTGAAAGACTTAATCTTCTCTAGAACCCAACTGGAAGGTTGCTGTGATGGAAGGAGCATCCTCAAAGGCTCAAAAAGCATCTCAGTAGCCCCGTACTCAAGAGCAACCAATTCCCCACACTCAACTACTATCCTTCACCTCCAAAGGCACAAGCATACCAGAATCGGCTATTCCTCCCCCCTCTACTACTATAGGCACGCTAGAAACTCCAGTGTGTTTTGAAATATTAGATACCTGAATAGATCTGGTCGACATGTATCGGTCCCCGCACTTGTGTGGCGGCTGAAACTCGAGAGGAGAGCACAGGTTGACCCTTCCCGCCACAGTCAGCGTCCCCCGAGCTTCGCCGACGTCGTCTGGCCCTCCCCCACGAAACCCAAGTCAGCATCGGCCATTACAGAGCTCGCCGGCTTCGTCTGGTCATCCCCCTCCCGACCCAAGTCAGCGCCGGCCTCTAAAGGACTCGCCGACGTCGTCTAACCTTCCTCGGCCAGCCCTGTATCATCGTCGGCCATTATTGGCCTAACACGCCCCAACCCACGAGCTTCCGAGTTAGCCTCAACTATGCATTGGAGCAGTGGGCCGGGCTTACCAGCAACACCCAGACCACTCTTCTTTTGGGCCACGTAAGTCTCATGGAGCCCATAAGAGACGTGATTTGTAAGTGTTGGCTGGGTCACCATTTTAAAACCGCAGACCGTACAACAAAGAGCTTTCCCGGGATCGAGACCCAACTCTGTATTTTTAGCCAGCCCGATAATCCAATCCAGCTCAGCCTTTACCTTCATTAAATGCTCCCACAGCCTACCTTCTGACCCAACCGACGCAACCATAGCCCTACTTGAGTGAAAATTCTAGTGATTCACGTCCTCCTCACCAAACTCTGCATGCGCCACCTTCGGGGAGCCAAAAGACGACACCTTTTTCAAGCTACCAACGTCAACTTCACACTGACTTGACTTCTCTCCCACCACATTCTTCTCCGGTAGATCCGCCTGCACCATTTGAGCATAGGAGACTCCCTGCTTGACCGCCCAATTAGCAGGACCCAACTTCTTACGTCAGAGAATGCCAATGACAGAAATCAGCTCCTCACACATCTAAGCAAAGGCCTAACTGCCACCCCATTCTAGTTTTTCCCTCCGGAATCAAAATCTGCCCTTTTATGCGCCACTCCCCAAATTCTGCTAAAGCAACATAACGACCGTTCGCATTTGATCGACCTTGAGCGAGAAACGCACGAGACGATTCCTTAAATTTAATCAAAAAGTCTTTGGCCTCATTTCCCTCAACCAGTTTGCCAAAGAGATTCGATAACCACAACACCCCATATCTGCCAAAACGCATCGAGCTCTCATTTTTTCTGCTCAGCTCCATTTGTGAGACCCCGATTTTCTCCTACGTAATTCCTTATGTTTTATTTTTATTTTTCCAATGTAATAGCTTTTATTTCTTAATGGGGCTATGTTTTGGACAATGTATGGCCTAATCTTTATGTTATGGTATTTCGATTAAAATGAGATTTTATTTCATAAAATTTCTTTAAATAATTTTAATGCCATTTTATGCAAGTATAAATTATATTATATTAAGAGCCGAAATTTGCAAGTAAGTTCCTCTTTTACAAATTGATATTTTTTTCATTTACCTAATATGATTCATGGACCATATAATTTGAATTATGATTTAATAATTTCCTTGTATAAGCCGAAATTATTAATAGATTAAATAATGAAATTCTTTTGAATACATGGATTAAATATTGTATATCTTTTATATGTGACATGTATTATTATTATCACATGGTCTATATCATTAATAGAATTTCCATTTGAATATACATGATAAGCTATGTAGTTATGTGATAAGGTTAGAGATTATTTAATTGATAAGCACACTTGCTTATCATAGTGATAAGCAAGCATGATAAGTTAGAGAACTTTTAGAGTGATAAGGCCTTGTGATTATTGTAGAGATAGGTTAGGGCCATTATCACATGATAAGATATCATGCTTATGAGATGATAAGCTATTGGAATGAAGTAGATAAGCAAGAGAGCTTATGAAGTGATAAGTTAGGTGAGAATGGAACTAAGTTGAAAGTTGGTTGCCATTTAATGTGGAAGTAACTAGGTTGGTTGAAAAGCAACCAAACCAAGTGAAATGCAAGCCATTTACGTGTAAGGCAAGGAGAAGAAAATTGAAAGCCAAAGTGAGGTGCCATGTGATGTGTAAGAGAGGTGTAAGAAGGTGTAAGTGTGTAAGAATTGATAAGACAAAGCATTGAAGTAAAAAGAGAAGAGAAAAGCAAAGAGAAGGAGTGATGGTCGATGGACTCATGGGAGGAGAGAGAGTGTTGTAATTCAAACACAAGCTTGGCTAAGGGGACAAGATTTGATGGGGAGAAAAGATGAAAGAAAGAGAGAGAGAAGGATGTGGACATAGCCTTGGTCGGCCAACTCCTCCATTCATCCCCCCTCCCTCTTTCAAATTCTCTCATGTCCATTCACTCTCTCAAACCCTATGTCATAGCCTTAGGGTTGAATGGGGAGACTCAATCTCACACAAACCCCTTGCAAATGTCATGACCGAACCCCTCATTTCACTCAACTCTCTCCCATTCCAAGCCTTGGCCGAATATTGCAAACCTCTCCATTCTCTCCCATTTTCAAGCCTTGACCGAACCTCATACTCAAGAGTTCAAGGTTTGTTCATTTCATCTTGCATCTAAACCACTTCCATCTAGCTTGCCAAAACCCATTCCAAAAGCCAAGTAAATCTCTCTTGTTGTAGATAAAAATCCTACCAAGAAAACCTAGCCATTTGACACCATTTTTTCTTCAAGCTTACTATGTCCTCTTCACCACCATAGAGCTTCCTTTAAACCAAGCTTTGACATTCCTAAGGAGGGTGGACCGAATCTTTGAAGGAGGAAAAGGGATAGGAAGAATTGGTAAAGAGTGAAGGTAAGATTAGTTTCATTGATGTTCTTGCCTTAAGCATCACAAGTACTAACCATAGATGCTTTATGTTCTAGGTGCTCAAGCTTGGATAAACAACAAGGTAAGACCAATGTGATGATGTTGGTTTAGCATAAGTGGCCGAATGGTTCATGTATAGATCTTGAAGTGTTAGTTTGTTAAATGCCTTGATGTTGTTAGATCTTGGATGCTTAGGAACCCTAGGTTGTTTACATGCTAGATCTAACCATGGAAGCCCTAGATCTAAGGTTGTATGTGAAGAAAAATGTAAATGGAGAACAATGCAAGCTAAAGGAAGTTAGATTTAAGTTTTGATATGTTGGGTTGATAAAAAAAAAGAGATCTTTGTTTAGATCTATGGATATTAGTGTGAATAAAGAGTAGATCTATTGTTGATGGAATCATTTGATAAAAAGATTAAGTGTATGCATGCTAGTTAGGTCACAAATGCAAAGGATATGCATGATATGATTTTTAGCATGAAAATGGTACATTTTGGGGTATGGCCGAAAATGAGTTATGTGGATTTTCATGTATAGTTTTGAATATGTGTAGATCTGGACATTGGCCTTAACATGTGCAATATTTATGACCTTAATGCATAGTAGATGATTTTGTTAAGTATTGGGAGCATGCATATTGAAGGAAATAAAAGAAAACTAATCATTTGGGTAAAAACATGTGTTGGCCGAATGCCATGAGTATGGTGTATGGTGTTGGTGCTTTGATTTATAGATATTAGGTTGTGAAATTGTTGAATGGAGGATGGGATCACCCTTGGAGTAAAAGTTGTGATTAATTGGTGCATAAATTGTAGTGGCCGAATGTTGTAAGAAAGGGTAACCCTAAGTGCAATTTATAATTTATGTATTTTCATTGTTGTGTTGGATAAGAAAATTAGAGTTAGGCTAGTTGGAATAATATTATAGAGTCATGATCTTTTATTAAATATTATTGGAACCCTAGTTAAGTTTTACTCGGGTTTTATTTGAGGTTTAAAGTCTAAGTTAAGATTTAATCATGAATAGTTAGATATAAGGTTTAATGTAGTACGTGTAATAAAAAGGGACTTAGGGTTAAGTCTAAACCTATGAGTATTATTTAACCCTAATCGAGACATGTACATGGATAAATATATTTTTATTTCAATAAAAATATTAATGATTTAATAAGCTAAGTTTTGAATATTTGTTAAGGAAAAGAATAAAATAATTATTTTGTAATTAAATGAATTTCAGTGATATGTATATATATATATATATATATATATATCTTTGATTGATGACTGATTTTCAAAAAAGAAATGATTTCATAATTCTTAAAGTATAAAAGAATATTTGAATCGCTTGTAGGCGATCCACGTGTCTGTATACACGAACAAGGAGACCAAGTGTAAGTGCATACTGTAAGTGGACAGTAAGTATTCTTTTTCAAAACTGGAATGACACACTGCATCGTTTCATGAATAAGCATGAATTTTAAGAAAGCATGGCATGATATGAATTTCATGAACAAGCATGAATCTTAAGCAAGTATGAATTTTAAGCAAGCATGACATGACATGTGCATTGCATGAATTTTTCAAGAAGAAAATTATGCAATGATTTTTATGGAAAGAATATGAGAAGTTTTATGAAACGATAAGTTAATATAAGGGGCACCGGTCGGTACCGTACCATCAAGTTGGACTCCCATATCGAAGGACATTTATGAGAAGGATGGGTGAATCCAAGAGGCTGTGCAAGCCACACTGAAGGACAATGAGAAGGTGTGGTGCCTCCAAGGGTCGTGTCTAGCCATCAGGCCTGGGGCCACTTCAAGGGCTAGCTCGACCAGATGTTAAGGTCTCCAAGGGAATTCGGGGACGGTTCCGAAGGGAACGCACAACCCTGACTTCAGGGGTCAAATGGAGCGAGCCCACAAGTAAAAGACATGAAATAATTATGATAAGGCCAACAAGGGCACAAGTACGAATAAGCAATTTTTAAGGGCCAAGGGCCAGTTTTACAAGCAAGTATGAAAGAAAGTGGTTTTCAAGGGCCTGGGGCCGAAAATACTAAGCAAGAGCATATGCATAATTCATGAGCATGCATATGCATCAATTATCAAGTTTTCTTCTTTCATGATTAAGCAAGCATAAGTCAAGAGCATGATTTAAGTTTTACGTTTTTCCCTTACTGAGTCTTTTTTACTCACGTTTTTAAAATTGTGTCATTCCAGATGTATCAGGTGAAGAGAGTCAGGAGGACTACCTGACCTAGATGCCCAAGATATTATGTTTCGCATTTTGTTGATAGTGACACGAGCGTCACTAATTGGGTTCTAATATGTTAATTATATGTTTTGTATGAACTTAATGAGAACCCTGTTTATGTAAGAATTTGCTCGAACCCCTCGCGATCCTGTACGTTTCCGCCGTAATCAAGTAAGAATATAAGTAAGAACGCTGGAGCCATCCGGGGGATAGCTCGCGGCTGTCACGGTCCCTGCGGGTTGCCGTTCGGGGCGTGACACCATTATAGTGACAATGTCAAACGAGCTCATCGAGAACTGAAAGGTTTTCGCCTCTATCGCTAAACTACGAAAAAATGCCATGGAACACCAGACTAAACTAAAGCTCAACAAGACGGAAAAACTAAACCAACAATCAAACTCCCAGCCCAGGCATCTCACAGGGGAGAGGGGAGAGGAGAGAGAACTAAGATTCTTCTGAATCATCTAATACAGGAACTCCAAATAAGATCTTATTCTGCTTTGACAACTGCAGCAGCTCGTGATCAGGGGTTGCAATGGGCTGAGCCAACCATGCTAGTATGACTTGAAATTTCACAAATCAGGCCTGGTCCAGCATTGCACATGTCCTCAAAGTCAAAGTCCTTCTCCATGCACAGGCTGGAGAACCACAATTTAAGAATGTTACAACCACAAAACCAGATTTCAAAACCTGAGACATGAACTATTACTGGCAATAACACTATCTTCACATTCTTAACCTAAGCACTACATCCACACGCATTGGAAGATAAAGGAAACTAAATTGCCCCAAAATATGTAATGGTCAGTGTTTGAGATAAGAAAAAAAGGAAAGACACACCACACAAGGCAATGAAAATGGAAACGTTTCATCCCATGTAAGATGTCTTGCCACCTTCTACATAATCTCAGCAAGGTTAAGATTTCTTGCTACATAATTTCATCACATTTGGCAAGGTTATCATCTTTTCAACAATATTCCAATCTACACATTCGAAGAACATCATGACATGAGGATATAATAGAAACACAAAAGCATTAATTTTGCGGTGGACATCCAAATTTTCATTTGGTATGACAAGCTGCCCCGAAGTGAAACGGGTTGCCATTGCTTCTTGTTCCTCCCCTTCTTATTGGGAAGATACAAGCTCTGGTGCTTAGCTCTGCAGCAGAAACAATACTATCAGCAAATAATTTAGACTTCGAATAAAGAAACGGGTAAGAAGACATATTTTCTATCAGCAAAGCAAGGTTTCAACTTGTTGAGTGGGCTGAAATATTGCACAAGATTAATTTTGATTGAAACAGTACAATTAACAAAATATTAAACATAAAACGCTTATTTGCAGAAGTTAATATACATGATATGTGCTAATATATAATATATAATTCATGTACTTTAATTGCACAAGTTAATCTCACAATATCTTCTTGTTTGAAATTAAATAATACGTCCTAATTAAATAGTATCATATAACTAATTATTCAAAAAAAATATGCTAATTATAAGCATGATAATATGTGTTCTCTAAATTTCTTATATTTAGTTAATAAATATGCAATTATCATAGCAACAATAGGTATAATTTAAAATATATCATATAACAACTTTAATTTTCATAACACTCCTATTAATTCCATATTTTATTAAGTATACCCTTTAAAATATTTTTTTTTCAAATACATCACAAAATAAAAATATATATTAAAATAAATAAAATAATTATTAACATAAAATAATTCATAATTAATAAGTAAATTTTTTTTTTCACATATACCTATAGCAGCGTTTGTGGCACAAACGCTGCTATAGACCTTCAGCATCGTTTGTTGACACAAACGCTACTAAAGGTAGGTACCTACAGCGGCGGTCACTATGACTGCTGCTGTAGGTACCAATTTTTTAGCAGCGTTTTACTGTCTATAGCGGCGGTCAGTGTTATACAGACCGTCTCTAAAGGTACAACTTTTAGTTGTGTTTTACACAAAACGCTTCTAGAGGGGGGTCTATAACGACGGTCAGTGACCGCCGTTATAAAGACCGCCGTTAAAAGTATACTTTTTAAGAGCGTTTTTTTTAAAAACGCCGCTAAAAATACTATTTAACGGCGTTTTTCGCAACTGTTGATATAGACATGTTTTTTTTTGGTAGTGTGATGGCTCGTAAATCCTTTCAATCAAGAAAATTCTATGAGCCATTAATTGTTTGGATAAGAATGGTATGAAAGGGTCAACAATCAAGAATGGAGTTTATGACCTGCAACGACCTTTCAATAAAGAACATTAATAACACGAGCAGATCCCCGTCCCCCCTACACCTAAGGCGGCGTGTACCGAACTGCGCGCGTAGCTACCACAATGACAATAAGCCTGTGGTTAAGAAAAAAAACCGTAACATTAATGGGGCAATAAATTTTCCACCCTTAATGCGTATCTTACGAGAATCATGCAGAGTGCATTAATCTTATCTTCACGACTCTCGGCTTGATTCACTCCTTTTTTTTGTTTCCCGGGAAAATGGACAGAGAAATCTCTGTCGTCATGTCAACGGTTTAAAGACGAGGGTCCTTCTTTACTTTAATGACGAGTAGTTGGGACATAAAGAAGCGGTACTCTCTCCCGGCACATTCCCTTAATAAAGTACGCGACTGCTGCGGCCGTCAGCAAAATATCACGATTGAGCAGCCGCCACCAAGCAAAGACGCATGCAAGACTTGAACACGATAGAGATCACAATAATGATCAGCCATATATGGACCAATGTTATTTTAGAATTTAAACTACCATATTTATGATCATAGTGAACCTCAAACAACCGAGCTTCGTAAATTACGCGTGTTCACCCTTTGATATGATTTTACTGTTGAGATATACAGACAACAATGATCCGCACAGCACAATTACGATAATTAATCTTGTCAAAAGACTCGTATTAATCGATTTTGATAATTTGAGAGGTCAATGTAATAAACTTATTACATAAAGTCTAAGAAAATGACTATATTGACAGTCTAGTACCTAGGGAGCGAAGGTGATATTTTTTCTATTTAATTGGAAATAATTATATAAATATTTGCAATTAAATATTCGAACTAATAGAAAATATATAAATATTCCCCCAAAAACGTATAAAATAGTAGCAGTTGTTGATGTAGTAGTTATGCATTTAAGTTCATGACGAAATATTAGGTGATATATATTAATATGGACCATCGTACTTGATCACTATAATGGCTATCTGATAAGAGAATGCGCAACTTGAGAATTTTTGTCTACTTACAAAATTAAGAGTCCAGAACACATTTTATTTTGAATACCACCGGTGGAGACCACAAATTGTTCGTTTGAATTCGTTTTGTTCCAATGTCAACTTTTGTAGATCAACTACAAGAAAGATGGGTTTTGGTGACCAAAACATTTACCACAAACCTATCAATTTTGTCACCATTTTGGGTGGCTAAAAAATGTGGTCACGTAATTAATCACATAAGCATGTAATGTTTGCAACTGTAAAATGCTCAGGAAAAAGAAAAAATAAATCAAGGAAATTAAACAATCTTAGAACAAATTTAGTTCAAAATCCCCACCGGCCACACATTCGACAACCAAAAAAATTTACAATAAACACAATCCAATGCGATGTTCGAAAAATTTAAAGAATTTTACCTGAAAAATTTAGTGGGAATATCCAAGAATTTTACCTGGAAAATTCCGTAGGGAAAGTTCCAGTAGGGTTTTTCTAGTTGGAGTGAGTTAAGCTTGTGATTTTCAATGGGTTGCTCCTCTGTTTTTTCTTTTGAAAAGCCTCTAAAAATGCTTTGCTTGTACTAGTGTGAGGTGGGTGATGGAAAGTGAGAAAGGGAGAGACAATTTGGTATTTTCGTGCAAGGAAGGTCCCACGTGTCGTTGCTCACCTGGGGCTGAAAACATCGCATATAGCGAAAAATCTAGATGGAGAACTAAATCGTAACAGTAAATGAAGATTAAAGGAGTTAGTTGCAACGAGTCATGTATGTATGTGTGTATATACATTGGCCGGGCACGGTTGGTGTTATCCGATTTAGAGTAAATTATATTTTAACAATTTCTTACCCAAGATGTTTAAGAGATCAAGTAGCAAGGCTAGTATAAGTAATAATAATATGGATAACTGCATTGATAATACTGACATTGCACCAGTAGTTTGTCATCATGCGGTGCAAGGGCACTTCAGTCTAGCGAGTTTAACATGTCGCTAGTAATTTATCATCATGTGTCATCACGTCATTAATCTTTATTAATTCTGAAGGTCATCAATATCTAGGGAGAAATCACTAGGGATCTCAAAGTCATATCTTGCATAAGGATCTTGGGAGTCCTCATATGTAGGATGATATAGTATAGTATCAATGATCGAGGAGTAAGAGCTCTGTGAGACCCCGATTTTCTCCTACGTAATTTCTTATGTATTATCTTTTATTTTCCAATGTAATAGCTTTTATTTCTTCATGGGGCTAAGTTTTTGGCCAATGTATGGCCTAATCCTTATGTTATGGTATTTCGATTAAAATGAGATTTTATTTCATAAAATCTCTTTAAATAATTTTAATGCCATTTTATGCAAGTTTAAATTATATTTATTATAGGAGCCGAAATTTCAAGTAAGTTTCTCTCTTACAAATTTATATTTTTCATTTACTTAATATGTTTCATGGACCATAGAATTTGAATTATGATTTAAGAATTTCTTTGTATAAGCCGAAATTGATTAATGGATTAAATGATGAAATTCTTTTGAATACATGGATTGAATATTTTTATAGCTTTCATATGTGACATGTATTATCACCATGTGGCCTATATTATTAATAGAATTTCCATTTGAATATTCAATGATAAGCTATGTATTTATGTGATAAGTCTAAGAGATGATTTAATTGATAAGCACACTTGCTTAAGCAAGCATGATAGGTTAGGAAACTTTTAGGGTGATAAGACCTTGTGGTTATTGTAGAGATAGGTTAGGGCCATTATCACATGATAAGATATCATGCTTATGAGGTGATAAGCTATTGGAATGGATTAGATAAGCAAGAGAGCTTATGAAGTGATAAGTTAGGTGAGAGAGAAAACCAAGTTGAAAGTTGGTTGCAAATTAATGAGGAAGTAACTAGGTTGGTTGGAAAGCAACCAAACAAATTAAATGTTAGTCAAGGAAGGATTTTACGTGAAAGGCTATGAGGAGAAATTGGAAAGCCAAAGTGAAGTGCCATGTGATGTGTAAGAGGTGTGTAAGAAGTGTAAGATTGATAAGACAACACATGGATACAAAAGAGAAGAGAAAAAGCAAGGGAGAGGAAGCATTTACGTTGGAATGCATGTGAGGAGAGAGAGAAGGAATTCAAATGCAAGACAAGCTTTTGGAAGACAAGTGATGTGAGATAAAAAGGTGAAAGTAAATAAAAAGAGAGAGAGAAGACTAAGACCTTTGCTTGGTCGGCCAACACCCCCCCATTCATCCCCTCTTCCTCTTTCTTTTTCTCTCTTGTCAACTCACCCTCTCAAGCCTTGTGTCATAGCATTTACTCCCCTTGGGAGACTCAATCTCTCACATCTCTCTTGCAAATGCCATGACCGAAATTCACATCTCACCTCACACTCCAATTCTTCCTCATTTGGCCGAACCCCTCATTGCTCTCAACTCTCTCCCATTTTCAAGCACTTGGCCGAACCATCCCCTAGAGTTCAAGGTTTGTTCCTTTTTCATCTTGCACCTAAACCACATTCTTCTAGCTTACCAAATCTCATTCTAAAAGCCAAGTTAAACCTCTTTTGTTGTAGACAAAAATCTCTCTTGGTGCAAACACAATCCTTCCTTGAAAACCCTAGCCATTTGACATCATTTCTCTTCAAAGCTTACCATGTTCTCTTAACCACCATAGAACCTCCTTTAAATCAAGCTTGGACATTTCTAAGGAGGGTGGACCGAATCTTTGAAGGAAGTAAAGCTAGGAAGAGTTGGTAAAGGTTGAAGGTAAGTTTGGTTTTATTGATGATCTTGCCTTAAGCTTCACAAATACTAACCAAAGGTACTTTATTTTCTAGGTGCTCAAGCTTGGATAGTCAACAAGGTAAGAACAATGTGATGTTGTTGGTTTAGCATAAGTGACCGAATGAGTTATGTGTAGATCTTGAAGTTTAGGTCGTAATATGTCTTGATGTTGTTGGATCTTGAATGCTTAAGAACCCTAGGTTGTTTACATGCTAGATCTACCCATGGAAACCTTAGATCTAAGGTTGTATGTAAAGGAAAAATGAAAATGGAGACCAATGCATGTTAAGGAAGCTAGATCTAGGTCTTGATGTGTTGGTTTGAGGAAGGTTGATTACTTTGTTTAGATCTATGGATGGTAGTGTGTATAAAGTGTGGATCTAATGTTGATGGAATTATTTGATGAAAAGATTAAGTGTATGCATGCTAGTTAGGTCACAAATGCAAAGGATATGCATGTTATAATTTTTAGCATGAAAAAGGTGATATTTTGAGGTATGACCGAATATGATATGCTTAAAATTTTATGTATAGTTTTGTATATGTTTAAATCTGGACATTGGCCATGATATGTGCAAGAATTATGACCCCAATGCTTGGTAGATGATTACGCTAAGTATTAGATGCATGCATATTGAAGGAAACAAAAGAAACTTAATCGTTTGGGTGAAAATATGAGTTGGCCGAAAGTTATACATTGTATTGGTGCCTTGACTTATAGACATTAGGTTGTGAAAATTTGTTGAAAGGAGGATGAGATCACCATTGGAGTAAAAGTTGTGACTAATTGGTGTATAAAATAGTGATGGCCGAATGTTGCAAGAAAATATAAACCCTAAGTGCAATTTATAAATAAATGGATTACCGTTGTTGTGATAGATATAGAAATTAGGGTTTAATCTAGTTGGAACAAATATTGAAGAACCATGATCTTTTAATAATTATTATTTGGAACCCTAGTTAAGTTTTACTCAGGATAAATTGAGGTTTAAGTCCAAATTAAGATTTAATCATGAATAATTTATTAATAGTTTGATATAAGGTTTTAATGGAGTACGTGTAATAAAAAGAGACTTAGGTTTAATTCTAAACCTATGAGTATTATTTAACCCTAATCGAGGCATGTACATGGATAAATATATTTTTATTTCAATAAAAATATTAATGATTTAATAAACTAAGTTTTGAATATTTGTTAAGGAAAAGAATAAAATATTTTTAAATGATTAAATGAATTTCAGTGATATGTGTATATATATATATATATATATCTTTGGTTGATGACCGATTTCAAAAATGAAAATATTTAATGATTGCATACTATTCTTAAAGTCTAAGAAATATTTGAATCGCTTGTAGGCGATCCACGTGTCTGTATACACGAACAAAGAAGACCAAGAGTAAGTGGATACTGTATGTGGACAGTAAGTGTTTTTTTTTCAAAACTGGAATGACTATGGAGCGAGCTCACAAATAAGAAATATGAAATGATTATGAAAAGGCCAAGAGTGGCACAAGTATGAATAAGAAAGATTTTCAAGGGCCAAGGGCCGATTTCACGATCAAGAATGAAAGAGATATTTTCAAGGGCCTGGGGCCAACTTCAAGCAAGAGCATATGCATATCCATGAGCATGCATGTGCATCACGAATCAAGTTTATTCTCTTTCATTATTATGCAAGTACAAGTCAAGAGCATGTTTTAAGTTTTACGTCTTTCCCTTACTGAGTCTTTTTGACTCACGTTTTTAAAATTGTGTCATTCCAGATGCCTCAGGTGAAGAGAGTCAGGAGGACTACCTGACCTAGAAGCCCAAGAATTTATGTTTCATACTTTTGATGATAGTGACTTGATCGTCACTAACTGGCTTGATATGTGATATATATATGTTTTGCATGAACTTAATGAGAACCCTAATTATGTAAGTTTAGCTCGAACCCCTCGCGATCCTGTACGTTTCCGCCGTAATCAAGTAAAACAATAAGTAAGAACGCTGGAGCCATCCGGGGGATAGCTCGCGGCTGTCACGGTCCCTGCGGGATGTCGTTCGGGGCGTGACAGTTAAGTTGGTATCAGAGGATCGGAGGGTAGAGCCGTAAAACATAGGGAACGAAGTAGAACCCTAAACCCTAAAGCATGAGATAACACGTTTAGGGTTAGTTACGATGAGAATTTCTGAGGTTGAGGTTGTTCTAAGCTGAACGATAACCTTGAAGTGCAGGATGGCACCTAGGAGACCAACAAGAAGTCAAGAGCCCGAGGCTCCCGGAGTTACCACCGAGGATGTGTTAAGGCACATGGCTCAGCTAGTTGCCGAGCACGTGCAGCCGGGTGCCCATGCTGAAAGGGCCCGAGGATGCCCTGAGGGGTGTACGTTCGACCAGTTCAATCGCCAGCACCCGCCAGTGTACAACGGCAAGGGAGATGCCATACTAGCAGAAAATTGGCTGGTAGAGATAAAAGAACTACTTGAGGTCTTGGGGTGTACCGAGGCCCAGAAGTTAAGCTATGCTACCTTCAAGCTGCAAGGGGATGCCAGAAGGTGGTGGCAGTCCGAGAAAGTGTTGCTGGGACAGGAACTGGGAGAGCAGCCCATAACCTGGGAGAGGTTCCAGCAAGAATTTCTAGATCGTTATTTCCCACGAACGACTCGGGAAGCGAAGGCAAGGGAATTCGCTACCCTAACCCAAGGAGCCATGACGGTGGAGCAGTACGCAGGCCGATTCATGGAGCTGGTGCGGTTTGCCCCGTACTTGGTGCCAGATGAGGAAAGGAAGGCCCGAAAGTTTGAAGAAGGGCTACACCCACGAGTCTATGACAGGGTGTATAGTCATAATCTTAAAACCCTAGCAGAAGTGATTGAACGGGCAGTGATAGTGGAGAGAGGACTGCAGAGGATAGCAGTCTATCATGACCAGCAAAAGAGAAAGGCTCCTTCCAACCCAACCATTCCGCAGATGCCCTGGAAGAAAAGTAGGCCAGAGCCATCACAGAGGCAGCCTCAGAGGCCGAATCAGAGGCCGAACCAAAGGCCTGGTGGAGCTCAGAATGCCGGAGGAAATCAATTTCCTCTGTGCAACAAGTGCAACAAGAGACACCCAGGGGAGTGCAGGCAGGGCTTATGTTTTAAATGCGGGAAGCCTGGTCACTTCGCCAGAGACTGTAGGAGTGCAGGCAGCTCAAACCAAGCACCCTGACCCCCACAACAGAACAATGCAAGGAGGCAAGGAGGCCCAACACAGGCGAGGTTATATGCAATGACTCCGGAGGACGCGGAGAACCAGAACCGAGTGGTGGCAGGTAAGTTGCCTTTGCCCCAGGGGGAAGCCCTAGTTCTGTTTGATTCAGGGGCCACGCATTCATTCATTGCATCAGCATATTGCAAGACACATGCCTTAAATAGTGAGTTGTTGGATTGTGGTGTCCTTGTGTCAACGCCCGCTGGGGGAAGAGTCGAGTGTAGCCGGATGGTGAAGGACTATCCTATAGAGGTAGAAGGGCAAGTCATGTTAGCTGATTTGATAGTTATGGAGATGGGAGGATTTGATATCATCCTAGGTATGGATTGGTTGTCGAAGCATGGTGCCAATATTCGGTGCTATGAGAAGAAGGTCTTGTTCCAAAAGGAGGGGAGACCAGATTGTTGTTTCACTGGTATGAGGAAGATGGAACGAAGGCCAGCAATTGTCTCGGCCCTGCAAGCTAAGAGATTGTTGCAAGGAGGGCATGAGGGAATTCTAGTATGGGCAAGTGATACGCGAAGTGATACGCAGAACGAGGTCCCTGCGTTTGATCAAACCCCAATAGTGACTGAGTTTCCGGATGTATTCCCGGAAGACTTACCGGGGTTACCGCCGGATAAGGAGGTGGAGTTCGGAATTGAATGGGAAGCTGGGACAGTCCCAATTTCCAAGATGCCGTATCGAATGGCTCCGGCAGAGCTAAAGGAGCTGAAGGTTCAATTGGAGGATCTCTTGGAGAAGGGATTTATAAGGCCGAGTGTGTCGCCTTGGGGAGCACCGATCCTGTTTGTGAAAAAGAAGGACGGGAGTCTCCGGATGTGCATTGATTATAGAGAGTTGAATAAGGTGACCGTGAAGAATAGGTACCCGCTACCTCGCATTGACGATTTGTTCGATCAATTGCAGGGGGCACAAATATTCTCAAGAATTGATTTAAGGTCGGGTTACCACCAGTTGAAGGTTAAGGAGGGAGATATATCTAAGACGGCCTTTCGAACCCGATATGGTCACTATGAATTTTTGGTGATGCCATTTGGATTAACTAATGCCCCGGCCGCATTTATGGACTTGATGAATCGAGTGTTCAGGGAGTTCCTAGATAAATTTGTGGTGGTGTTCATAGACAATATTCTGATTTATTGTCGGAACCAGGAGGAGCATGAGGAACATCTCAGGATTGTTTTGCAGATCCTAAGGGAGAAGAAGCTGTATGCTAAATTCTCCAAGTGCGAGTTTTGGTTGCAGCAAGTCCGATTTTTAGGGCATGTAGTGTCGGGAGAAGGGATTGCTGTAGATCCCGGAAAGGTTGATGCGGTTTTCAAATGGCCTAGACCTACAAATGTTAAGGAGATAAGAAGTTTCCTGGGATTAGCAGGGTATTACCGGAGGTTTATCAAGGAATTTTCAAAGATAGCTATGCCGATGACCTCGTTGACCAAGAAGAACGTTAAGTTCGATTGGACAGACGAGTGTGAGCAAAGTTTCCAGACGCTAAAGGCTCATCTGGTTACTGCCCCGGTGTTAGCATTGCCCTCGGAACATGAGGAGTACGAGATCTATACGGACGCCTCAAAGCATGGTCTTGGGTGTGTACTGATGCAAGATAAGAGGGTCATAGCCTATGCATCGAGGCAAATGAGGCCCCACGAGGTGAATTACTCCGCTCACGACTTGGAGTTGGCTGAAGTCGTGCATGCTCTGAAAATATGGAGGCATTATCTCTATGGGGTTAAATGCGAGATATTCACGGACCATAAGAGCCTCAAGTACTTCAACACTCAGAAGGAGCTGAATATGAGGCAACGACGCTGGTTGGAGTTGATTAAGGACTATGATTGCACCATTAGCTACCATCCTGGGAAAGCTAATGTGGTGGCTGATGCCCTAAGCCGGAAGTCGGCGGAAACAAGTGTCGTGGAGGTAGTGGCTAAGGAGATCATGGAGGATCTAAAAAGAGAGGAGATCACGCTTGTATTGGCCGACCGGTATGTTTCCATTGCAGGGCTGTCATTGCAACCATCGCTGGAAGAGCGAATCTGCGAGGCCCAGAAGAGCGATGCGGTGATAATAGGGATTAGGGAAAGGATTGAGAAGAATAATGATCCCGATTTTGAGGATAGGGATGGAGTGCTAAGGTACCGTAATAGAATATGTGTCCCTGGTGATGGGGGAATCAAGGAGTTGATTTTGGCAGAGGGGCATACTACGCCCTATACCATCCACCCTGGAGGAACGAAGATGTATCAAGACATCAAGAGAGTTTACTGGTGGCCGAACATGAAGAGAGAGATTGCGGAGTATGTCGCTCGATGTCTGACTTGTCAGAGAGTGAAAGCTGAGCACCAGAGGCCAGCAGGAACATTGAAGCCTCTGGAGATCCCTGAATGGAAGTGGGAAGGAATAGCCATGGATTTCGTAGTAGGGCTACCAAGAACGTCAGCTGGCTACGATGCGATATGGGTAGTGGTGGACCGATTGACCAAGTCAGCCCACTTTCTGCCCATCAGGGTGAAGTATACCCCGGAAAGGCTGGCTGAAGTTTATCTCCAAGAAATTGTGAGGCTCCATGGCATACCAAAGAGCATAGTGTCGGATAGGAATCCGAGATTTACGTCGAGGTTTTGGAAAAGATTGCAGGAGTCCCTAGGCACTAAGTTGAATTTTAGCACTGCTTTCCACCCACAGACAGATGGCCAATCTGAGCGGACCACTCAAATTTTGGAAGACATGCTCCGAGCGTGTATCATTGACTTCAAAGGTAGCTGGGCTCAATATTTGCCGCTAGCAGAGTTCGCATACAACAACAGTTTCCAATCAAGTATTGGCATGGCACCGTATGAAGCTTTGTATGGACGGAGGTGTAGGTCGCCATTATATTGGGATGAAGTAGGAGAAGGGAGACTGTTGGGGCCGGAGATGATTTTACAGATGAAAGAGAAGATTTGGTTGATTAAAGAAAGACTTATTACGGCCCAAAGTCGGCAAAAGAGTTATGCGGACAATCGAAGAAGAGAGTTGGCCTTTGAGGAAGGAAGTAAAGTGTTTTTAAAGATTTCTCCAACAAAGGGGGTAGCACGATTCGGGAAGAAGGGGAAGCTTCAACCCCGATTTATAGGACCTTTCGAGATCCTGGAGCGTGTTGGACCAATGGCGTATAGGCTGGCCTTACCGCCATCAATTGCGGGAGTACATGATGTGTTCCACGTATCGCTCCTACGCAAATACGTGTCCGACCCTACCCATGTGTTAGAATATGAGCCTTTACAGATTAAGGAAAACCTTACCTATGTGGAGGAGCCAGTAAGGATCATCGATAGAAAAGAGCAACAATTGCGGACCAAGGTGATACCGCTTGTGAAGGTTCTATGGAAAAATCATGGGGTAGAGGAGGCGTCTTTGGAGTTGGAAAGCGATATGTACGAGAAGTACCCCCAGTTAAAAGGAGAATAGGATCCGAATATTTATTTCCTTCCCTATTGATTGAATGTTTGACTTGTATGAGTATTTTTGTTTGATAATTGTGCTTGACTTCCTTACATAAAGAATGCTAATTCTTTGTGATACATGATGATATTTTGTATATACACATGACTGACCGTTGTATTATGTTGTCAGATGCCGCCGAGTAGTCGACCCCCTCGTTCCCAGCATTCGGGTACACCTTCTCAGAGAAGAATGACAGCACCCGAGTATCGCAGCCTGTTCAGGGTTAATCATAGAACCCAAGGTTCGACGAGACAGTCGGGAAGCCATGAGGCTCCGACTAACGCATCGCATGAGACAGATAGAGGGGACCCACGAAGAGCGTACCAAACCCATGTGTCGTATTGGCAGCAAGGCATGGCGGGGACGTACCAGCCCCCGCCACCCCCGGCACCTGACCAACCTGGACCTTCCAGGTGGGGTCAACCCTTATCTCCAGATTGTTCTGGATATCTGGAGGGTATTTATTGGCCAGAGTCGCCAATAAATGCCATTCCCTTAAGGACCATGTTACCCAAAAACTTTGAGGAAGATCCGGAAGAGGATCCGGAAGAGGACCCAGAGGAGGATCCGGAAGAGGATCCAGGGGAGGATCAGGAAGAAGACCACATGGAACAACATCCGATACCTAGTGTGACTAGAGAACGATTCCGAGAAGAACCTAGGCATAGTAACTCGAGACGTGAGTGTACACCTAGGCGATGTAACGAGAACAGACACCGTCGAAGAGTTAGGGCTCAAGACGCTGGATCGGAGACCCACTTTTCGTCACAAGAAGTAGAGTCTAGACCTAGGTTTCATGGACCACCCGAGAACGTCATCCATGACCCTAGAGTTCAAGGTTTGTTCATTTTTCATCTTGCACCTAAACCACATTCTTCTAGCTTACCAAATCTCATTCTAAAAGCCAAGTTAAACCTCTTTTGTTGTAGACAAAAATCTCTCTTGGTGCAAACACAATCCTTCCTTGAAAACCCTAGCCATTTGACATCATTTCTCTTCAAAGCTTACCATGTTCTCTTAACCACCATAGAACCTCCTTTAAATCAAGCTTGGACATTTCTAAGGAGGGTGGACCGAATCTTTGAAGGAAGTAAAGCTAGGAAGAGTTGGTAAAGGTTGAAGGTAAGTTTGGTTTTATTGATGATCTTGCCTTAAGCTTCACAAATACTAACCAAAGGTACTTTATTTTCTAGGTGCTCAAGCTTGGATAGTCAACAAGGTAAGAACAATGTGATGTTGTTGGTTTAGCATAAGTGACCGAATGAGTTATGTGTAGATCTTGAAGTTTAGGTCGTAATATGTCTTGATGTTGTTGGATCTTGAATGCTTAATAACCCTAGGTTGTTTACATGCTAGATCTACCCATGGAAACCTTAGATCTAAGGTTGTATGTAAAGGAAAAATGCAAATGGAGACCAATGCATGTTAAGGAAGCTAGATCTAGGTCTTGATGTGTTGGTTTGAGGAAGGTTGATTACTTTGTTTAGATCTATGGATGGTAGTGTGTATAAAGTGTGGATCTAATGTTGATGGAATTATTTGATGAAAAGATTAAGTGTATGCATGCTAGTTAGGTCACAAATGCAAAGGATATGCATGTTATAATTTTTAGCATGAAAAAGGTGATATTTTGAGGTATGACCGAATATGATATGCTTAGAATTTTATGTATAGTTTTGTATATGTTTAAATCTGGACATTGGCCATGATATGTGCAAGAATTATGACCCCAATGCTTGGTAGATGATTATGCTAAGTATTAGATGCATGCATATTGAAGGAAACAAAAGAAACTTAATCGTTTGGGTGAAAATATGAGTTGGCCGAAAGTTATACATTGTATTGGTGCCTTGACTTATAGACATTAGGTTGTGAAATTTGTTGAATGGAGGATGGGATCACCATTGGAGTAAAAGTTGTGACTAATTGGTGTATAAAATAGTGATGGCCGAATGTTGCAAGAAAATATAACCCTAAGTGCAATTTATAAATAAATGGATTACCGTTGTTGTGATAGATATAGAAATTAGGGTTTAATCTAGTTGGAACAAATATTGAAGAACCATGATCTTTTAATAATTATTATTTGGCACCCTAGTTAAGTTTTACTCAGGATCAATTGAGGTTTAAGTCCAAATTAAGATTTAATCATGAATAATTTATTAATAGTTTGATATAAGGTTTTAATGGAGTACGTGTAATAAAAAGAGACTTAGGTTTAATTCTAAACCTATGAGTATTATTTAACCCTAATCGAGGCATGTACATGGATAAATATATTTTTATTTCAATAAAAATATTAATGATTTAATAAACTAAGTTTTGAATATTTGTTAAGGAAAAGAATAAAATATTTTTAAATGATTAAATGAATTTCAGTGATATGTGTATATGTATATATCTTTGGTTGATGACCGATTTCAAAAATGAAAATATTTAATGATTGCATACTATTCTTAAAATCTAAGAAATATTTGAATCGCTTGTAGGCGATCCACGTGTCTATATACACGAACAAAGAAGACCAAGAGTAAGTGGATACTATAAGTGGACAGTAAGTGTTCTTTTTCAAAACTGGAATGACACTGCATCGTTTCATGAACAAGCATGAATTTTAAGCAAGCATGACATGACATGTGCATTGCATGAATTTTTCAAGAAGAAAGTTTATGCAATGATTTTATGGAAAGACTAAGAGAAGTTTTATGAAACGATAAGTTAAGTTAAGGGGCACTGGTCGGTACCGTACCATCAAGGTGGACTCCCATACCGAAGGACAAATGTGAGAAGGATGGGTGAATCCACGAGGCTGTGCAAACCACACTGAAGGACATTGAGAAGGTGTGGTGCCTCCAAGGGTCATGTCTAGCCACTGAAGGACATTGAGAAGGTGCGCTAGCTGACCGTATGTAAGGTCTCCATGGGAATTCGGGGATGGTTCCGAAGGGAACGCACAACCCTGACTTCAGGGGTTAAATGGAGCGAGCCCACAAATAAGAAATATGAAATGATTATGAAAAGGCCAAGAGTGGCACAAGTATGAATAAGAAAGATTTTCAAGGGCCAAGGGCCGATTTCACGATCAAGCATGAAAGAGATATTTTCATGGGCCTGGGGCCAACTTCAAGAAAGAGCATATGCATATCCATGAGCATGCATGTGCATCACGAATCAAGTTTATTCTCTTTCATGATTATGCAAGTACAAGTCAAGAGCATGTTTTAAGTTTTACGTCTTTCCCTTACTGAGTCTTTTTACTCACGTTTTTAAAATTGTGTCATTCCAGATGCCTCAGGTGAAGAGAGTCAGGAGGACTACCTGACCTAGAAGCCCAAGAATTTATGTTTCATACTTTTGATGATAGTGACTTGATCGTCACTAACTGGCTTGATATGTGATATATATATGTTTTGCATGAACTTAATGAGAACCCTAATTATGTAAGTTTAGCTCGAACCCCTCGCGATCCTGTACGTTTCCGCCGTAATCAAGTAAAACAATAAGTAAGAACGCTGGAGCCATCCGGGGGATAGCTCACGGCTGTCACGGTCCCTGCGGGATGCCGTTCGGGGCGTGACAAGCTCTCTCCTTCATCATCTTCTAATAATTGAGAGAGAACATCCATTAAGTATTTTTTATAATCCTCTTTAGACTTGGTTGTAGACAGCTTTGCCTGTAATTGGCTTCTTTGATCTAATAATTGAGGATGAGCTTCTTGGGCTTGTCTTCGTGCCTGGACGGCTTCGGTAATGTGGTCATGAGAGAAGGTATTCCACCATTTGATAATAAAAAAAATTGGCTTAGTATTTTGTGGAATTTTCCAGGGATAGAGGTGAACTTCCAACTTAGTATCCAGGGGAGCATATTGAACCAGATAAAAAATGGATGAAGGCAGGTATGTTTTTTAATGGAGGAGTTTTTGTGGCAGGGTAGGTTTTGATTTTAGGAGTGTCATGAGGGTAAGTGGCCTATTGGTCAAAGGCATCTTTAAGAGAGGTAGGGAACATGGGTGATGTTTGTTTGGAAGGTTTTTGTAGGATTTGGAGCATTTTTAGGTGATATTAGAGTTGTGCTGGTGTTTGTGTAGAAATTGTTGAGGTGTAAAAAATTAATGATGATGTTTAAAGTTGTTTTTATTTTTTTCGAATTTATTAATTTTTTATTAAATTTTGAATATTATATATATATATATATATATATAAATTAAAACAAAAACAAAACAAAACAAAAGCACAAAAGGACAAAATTTTGCAACTCAGCTGAATGACTTCATCCACCGAAAGAACGAAAAGTTGAATTCAAAGTCAGCAAGTGCGGCCTTGTAGGGGACAACTTCAGAGACATTGCAGCTTTGGCTGCAGACGACATGCAGATTTTACGGAGAAGGACTAAAGAGCCCCTTAATTTTTTTGTTCTCTATGCTTGAGTTGAGGGTAATTTAGTAATTCTTTTTAATATTTTTGAGGGCAAATTCGGAAACAAACACACAACATCCTCAAATTTTTCTACACTCGCCGAACATGAATTGTCTGAGGCTTCAAATCCGACGTTTTCTCACAAAACGAACATGCCCATGGATAATTCAGGACCGAAGCGATCTCACCATTGGTGAAACCAACTTGGTATTGGACCAGAACACAGAAATTTTTTGAAACGTATAAAACATGTATGATGATGGATGTTATTTTCAAAAAGTAGGGAAAAAGTCCATGCATCAACATAGTCATAGTATGAAATTGCTTTGATATTTTTGAAGGGTACATATAGGCTCTTAAACGTCCATGGCTTTCCCCATTCCTTAGAAGAGATAAATCTTTTGATAAAATTTTGAAAATCCAACTCTTAAAGAATCAAATCTACAAGGAGTGGTTTGAATTCTACAAATTTTGAATCAAAGAGAAAAGGCAGGATTTTTAGCAATAAAGTTCCACCCTGTAGGCAGTACCTGTGCAATGTTGGCTTTTGTGCACAATCGAGATTTTGATTATTTCAATAAATAGATTAAGTTTATAAAATGGATATCTTCAAAGACAAATATGATTTGATGAAAGAGCCAAAGTCTTGAAGAAAGAATATCAAGAAGATACAAGGAGCTCAAAAGTGAAAATTCAAGACCTTATGGTATATCCTTGTAACTCTTTGTCTCACTTTAGACAAGGATTATGAACCACACTTGCATATCTTTCAAAACGTGCAGAAACGGTTTTAAGTTTTGTTTAAAAGATTAAAATATTTTTAAAGATTTCAAAACACTTCAATCAAACTTCCAAACCTTTAATATACTTATGGGAAGTAAGACTTTAAAATTGGGTGTTTAAAAGTGGTCAAAAACATGGTTTTAAAAGAACCAGATTGTTCTTAAGTTGAATCGGTCGACCGGTCTTCAACCACTTGGTATAGCGGTCGACCGGTTGATTTTTAAATATAGTCGTTGAGTTTCTGACAATATAACCATTGGGGTAACGGTAACTTTAAGCGGTCAACCGGCTCGTTTTAACAGGTGACTCCCAACGGTTATAAACAACTAGTTTTCATATGTGGTTTATACATACTCATCCATAATGTCCAAAATTAATACACAACGACCACATGTCATTTAGATCACTTGAGAAATATTCCAAACCTTCATATTCTGTACTTTTTATATCATTCACACAAAACACACTTTCATATCCTTTTCTTTGTATGAATCAGAAGATAGACCTTTCCAATTTTATATCCACTCTTTGAGAGAGTTTTGTTCTTGGAATCTTCCTATCAAAAGAGGTGTTTCCTTTAGTGAGGTTGTTCACTAAAGAAGAAGCTTAGAGAGGATATATCTCAAGCTTGGTGAGGTTGTGAGTGGTGAGCCAGAAAAATCACTTGGGTGGATTTGAGTGTTGAGCCCGAGAAAACACTTGTACGGTTCTCTAGCACCCGGGAGCTAGAGTGTATACTATTCGAAGAATAGTGGAAAACCTCAAGGCTCGGTGAAGGAGCTTGAGGGGTGGATGTAGCTGGGTTTGCCGAACCACCTAAAAATCACGTGTTTGCTTCTCTATCCCTACTCTTTACTTTTAGCACATATTTACTCTTATTGCATATTATATACTTGTGCTAAATTGATAGTTACTTTGCAAACACGTGTTTGGGGTTTAAACGAAAAGTTTAGAAAACAAATTCACCTCCCCTCTTGGGTTGCCTTAATCCTAGGACTCACATGCAACAGCTTGGTTCGGCATATCGATGGTATGATACGGGTCTTCAAATTACTGAAGCATTGGGTATAGAATAATGAGTTATTTGAGCATTTTGGCTAAAGGTTTTTGTCATCAGGGGTGGAGTAGTCGGCCTAGGGTTACCAGGTGTGGGGGTAAAAGGAAGGAAAGATCCTAAGACTGTAAAAGTATTGGAAATAGGAGTCCGAGGATGGAAAAGAGCGGGAAGTCTAAAAGAAGCGGGAAGAACTCTTGGAAGGGAGGAGGGAGGAGGACCAGAAGGAGCAGGTGCGGATTTTGATGGAAGTACATTACGAAAAAGAAAATCTGCAGTAGTCAATTTTTTGGGTTTGGGGGCCTTGGAAGTACAGATGGACTAGAAGGAGAAGGTGCGGGTTTTTATGGAAGTACATCATCAGAAAGAACATCTGTAGTAGTCAGTTTTTGGCTTTGGGGGCCTTAGAAGTAGAGAGGAACCGATAGTAGACATAGAGGATAAACAATCATTTACCCTGTAGAAATTCATGGGTAAGAATGTCAAGGATGAAATTTGAATTTCCTTTGATATATTCCATGCTCCAAATTGAAACCTACGTATCTGCTCAGTGTGATGCATGTCGGAGGCATCAATTTCAATGATTTTGAATGCATGAGGAGAAGCAATACATTGGCAAGGTAAATGCTTAGTATGTTGCTTGATCTGTTGAACAATAGTAGTATGATGAAATGTCCAGGCATAAGGATTATTCTTTAGACAGGTAAACAAAGTTTACATGTCTTGTACAAATCATTATAAAAGGCAGCCACATAGTTTAAGTTGTCTAAAAATCTTTGAAGTTGGGTTTTTTTTCTCTTATCTCTTCAGGAAATTTGTCAGCAAATTTAATGGCTCGAGTGATAGGAGTGATCATGCCTTGATATATATTATGACGAAGAAAATGTATTCTCGTTTGAAAAGTTTTATTTTGGGGGCAGAAACAACAAGTCCATTCATGACATTCTGAAACTCAGATGGTGCATTTTTTAAGCCGAATGACATAACATAACATTCATAATGGACAAAAGGGAAAGTAAAAACAGTTTTGTAACAATCAGTTTCAGCAATTTGAATTTGCCAAAATCCGAATTTCATATCAAATTTTGAAAAAATGGTGGAGTCATTTAATATGTCAATAAATCTTTTTTTTTAATTGTGAATGTGGTAGCAAATCCATTGTAAGACATTGTTGAGAAGTTTATAATTTATGATAAAATGAGGGGCACCTCATTCTAATTCATCTTTTTTCTGTACATAAAGTGCAGCATAGCTCCAGGAGATTTAGATTTGCGAATGATGACTTATTTGAAGCGCGCGTTGGAGATTAAAAAATACTTTAAAGCCTTTGAAATCTAACACATTCCCCGAGATCTAAATGCCCGAGCTAATGCATTAACAACCGAGGTGTCAGGGTCAGCCGAGATGTTCAGAGAATGAGGTATTATACGATCCACCAAAGTTATGTCCAAGATTCGTACGATTGATGAGGTAAAACCTGGTAATTGGCGATTGCCGATCATGAAGACATTGCGGGAGGAAGATCCCAGTGTTGATAAACAACAAAAGCAGAAGTTCAAAAGGATAGCACCGTGGTATACCATCATATATGAGAACTTATATTGCCGAAGTCTTTCTAAGCCGTTGCTGCGATGCCTCAATGTCCAGGATACAGACTACCTGTTTTGGGAAGTACATGAGGGGATCTGCGAAAAATATTTTGGAGCAAGAACTTTGGCCCAAAAGGTCGTTCGAGCCAGGTTCTTCTAGCCCATCGTACGTGCCGATGCAGAGGAAATAGTGCGGAAACGCGAGAAGTGCCAATTATTCGCTAACCTTATAAATACCTCGACAGCGAAGATGACAAAAATTTCCGTACTATCCACAAGCCAATGGACAAGTAGAACTGGCAAGCCGATCACTGCTGAAGATCATCAAAATGAAGCTCAACGATCACAAGGGTTCGTGGGAGTAAGAACTACCTGAGGTACTGTGGGCATACCGCACCACCTTCAGAACATCTACTGGAGAGACCCCGTTCACTCTCACCTATGGGACTGAGGCTGTGATCCTGGTCGAAATAAGAGCTCTCTCACCTCGAGTGATGTTTTTCACTCACAAGATTAATGAAGAAGGGAAGAAGCTAGATCTCCATCTACTAGAAGGAAGAAGAGAAGAAGCACGACTTAAGATGGAAGCATACAAGCAGAAAATTGTCAATTATTACAATACCAAAGTTAGGCTGCATCATTTTATCCCAGAATATATAGTCCTGAAAAAGATGTTATCCAGGATGAAGGATCCACAACATGGCAAGCTACAACCAAATTGGGAAGGCCTCTATCGTGTTGTAAGATCCAAGCGACCAGGAACATAATATTTGGAGGACCTTTAGGGAAAAGTATCACAACATCCGTGAAACTTGATGTACCTTAGAAAGTACTATGCATAGACATCTCGGTTCTATAAATCACCATCTGTTTACACTTTTGTTATAATTTAACGTCTTATTACTGTTTGTTATAAATGAAAAATCCGAAGTTCTCTTCAAAAATTACTTGTCAAGAAACGACGATGAAGCACATTCCCTAAAATGTATCAAAGGAAGACTTCAGAGAACCCTGGTTCCCAGTTGCATCCAAAACGAAGTCCAAAGACGACTTTGAAAAACCACGGTTCTCAGTCGCATCCACAACAAAAGACTTAGGAGAACTAAGGTTCTTAATCTACTCAAGAGTAAGACGACATCGGAAAACCCTGGTTCCCAGTCACATCCAAAATAAAAGACTTAGGAGAACAAAGGTTCCCATTTTACTCAAGAATAAGACGACCTCGGAAAATCTCGGTTCCCAGTCGCATCCAAAACAAAAGATTTAGGAGAACTAAGGTTCCCAGTCTACTCAAGAATAAGACGACCTCGAAGAACTCTGGTTCCTTGTTGCTTCCAAAACAAAAGACTTAGGAGAACTAAGGTTCCCTGTCTACTCAAGAATAAGACGACCTCTGAGAACCCCCGGTTCCCAGTCACATCCAAACCAAAAGATTTAGGAGAACTAAGGTTCCTAGTCTACTCAAGAATAAGACGCATCGTAGAACTCTAGTCCCTAGTCGCATCCCAAACAAAGTCCCGAGTACAACCTCAAAGAACAACGGATCCCAATTCATCCTGAATTTCTCAAAGGTTCACAACCAAAAGCACAAACAATGTACAGAAAACAATCAAATCTAACGGGATCAAAATGATGAAAGCAGACCACAAAGTATGTAGCCAATGGCCACAACATGAAGCAAATGAAACTCAAGACAAATACCGAATATGCAACAAACAACATGATAGAAGCTATCAAAATACTAGATCCAACAAAGTTCAGAGCATAGAAAGTAAACCACAAGTGTTCAAGGGTACAACCAAATTTGAAAAAAGCATCAAAAGATTATTACAAAATCTCATTTTCCAAAGGAGGAAAATGGATACCACGGGTTCCTAAACTCTCAACGAACCTTAGCTCCATTCATCCCTTTGAGCTACCTCAAGAACTGCCAAAGCCGCACCAGTGCACCTGCATGCTCAAATCACAGGTTCACCAGTGCCACTCTCCTCCAGGCATTTCTTCTCAGTTGTGAAGGAATCAATAGCTTCACGAATAAGACGGTGAACTTCCACCACTTCAGCCCGTAACGCCTCTTCCCTCTTTGATGAAGATGTGCGAAACTCACTCAAACGTTATAGAAATCTGCTTTATCCTTGGACAGGTCAAGCTCGAGTTCATCAACAGCCTGCCTTAGTTCAAAGATGGTGTCGTCTCGAGAAGCGACGTCATTCTCTAAATCGACCACCCTTGTCTCGCATGTCTCAACATGGGAATGGACACCACTGTCCACTGTTCGCAACTCAGAGGTCAGCTTCTTCTGATCCTCCAGTTCACCTTCAAGCCTCTGCAACTTTAGACGACTAGAATCCAACTCCTCGTCATGCGATAACTCAGTAGCATATAGGGCAACAAGCATTGTCCCGCACAATCCTGTCGATTTTCATATGTCGTGGAATAGACAAAGAATTTCTCATCAGCTCCTCAATCAATAGAGGCAGGGCATAAGGCCTTGATCACCATGCAGGAGGGCTGAGGGGTCAGATTTGGACTCCTCGAAATCATCCGAAGTAGAAGGTAAGCGACTTGTCCTTTACCTCTAGCCGAAAGAGCTAGTGAAACCGTAGAACCACCAACAACGTTGGCCACCGACGTGTTAGGCTCACCAGCTGGTACGGTTGTAGAAGTGCCCAAACCACTTACAATAGCAGTCCCAAGCGCACTTGGCCACTCCAAAGAAGGTACTACCGTCAATGGAGGGATTGAAGACGAGACCTCGATGATGAAGGCACGTCGGGTTGAATGTCAAGACCAATTCTAGCCTCAGACAAATCTGACCTGCTTAAAGAATTGGAATCAAACAATAAGACAGTGGTCCGAGGGCCTGAAGGATCATTAGGCCTATTTTTACAGCCAACCTCTAAGTGATCCGCTATAGGAGTTTCAGGCAGATCTGATGTCGGTGTGTTGACGAGGCTGGAAGTCTCCCAAACCCCAAGGGACAAAGATGGCCCATAAAGAACAGAGAAAGGGTCCATTAGTGCAAGATTCAAAGGAGGAGCCCCAACCACAGGAATGTCCCTCACTTCAGGATCTGCCACCTCTATACAAACACCAGAAATAGGGCTAAACATATGAGGCACGTCTTCAGAAGTTGTAAACAATGACAAAGTCACGACATATCCACAAGCAAAGGGAAAAAAGAACAGGTTTGCAACAAAAAGCACTAACCACTGTCTGTCCTATGCCTTAAAGGCTTACAACTCAAAGGAGTCTCACGTTCCTCTCCCTTAGCATCAAAATGAGGAGATTTCCTCCTCTACTTGGAAAAAGAACGATGGGAACAACCCTCGGCCTCGCGAGAATGCCTCCGTTTAAAAGAGGTGTCAACTAAAGAAAGGCGAGAAGAACCAATCTTGGAGCTGTCACGAGGAGAACGGTCACAGGAACTCTTCCTAATTCGGAGAAGGAAAGGCTCGGGTACAGTATACCCCAGAAGACCTTCGTTCTCCCTACTGACCAAAACACTCTAGTCTATGGAGCCAATCCCAGCAATAATGTCCACATGGGCCTACTCCACCGAAGTAAGGTTCGTAACCTCTTTCCTATGATGGTTCGGGATAATGACAAATATCCAGCACAAGGACGAGTCATTCTTCTGCTCCTTACCAAAAAATTGTTCCCATCCAAAACCAGAAATGAAGAAATAGCGTTCATGTCATCCCTTATTATTATCTGGATAAGAAGAGATAGAGGAAATCCTTTGATTACAAGGGCAAAAATACCAAACTTTGCTAACTTGGTATAAAACTATAAGAACTCCGTCAGTGTTAACTGGCATTCTTGCCTAGATAAAACCCAGAAAAATTTGCTAACTTGACAGCGCAGCCCAGCAAAATCCTCTAGGCATTGGGAACTATTTGGGTCGGGCAAAGACACAGAGTCGTCAAAATTTTACAAACACTTAGGGGTAGAGGAAACCTTACCCCAGATTTCAGTAGAGCCTCAAAAAAGCAAACCTCCCCAAAATCTCCCCTAGTGTACCGAGTCTCCTCGACAGATGGAAGGCAGAAACGAGTCCCTCTTGGAAATGATACTCGGTGTAGAAAGTCTTGAAATCGGCCTCCACCAATTGACAAGTGCCCCAATGCCCTCGTGCCTCTCATGCACCTTGAGAGTTCTAACAACACCACTCGAGGAACCTCTAATGTTGGCCATTGCACATAAGCAAGAAGGCGGGTAAGAGATAGAAAGCGAAGAATCAAGAAGAACTTGAGAGCAATAAAGAAAAGCTTGGAAAACAAGAAAGGGCGTAAAGGGCACAATGATTGGAATGCCCTCGAAAAAGATGCACCGTTGGAAAAGATTCTTTGAGAAGTTTTGTAACGACGCCAATTAAACCTGCAACTGAAACGTCGCAAGGAATGATAACATCAATGACAGTTAATTGAAGAACGATATGAGATCCAGATACGGAAGGAGACACCTTAAAGATTTTCTGAAAATCCCAAAGTCACGCCCACCAAACCACGACCGAATGAATCAAAAGCATTTATGCAAAAAAGTAGGCAGACACACCAGATTACCAAAATGCCCATCATCATGGGAGATAAGCGAGGCGTTTTCTTAGGGGAAATTCGAGAACATGCTGAAATAAATTTGGAAATAAAGCTACATCGATGCTCCGTACGCACTCGTGAAGGCCAAGTACAGATGAAGACTTCGGCAACAACGTCTGTAAAAGGACAAACATGCATCCAAGGATGGCAGAAAAAAACAGAAAGCAACTCCAGAAAAAATGAGTGAAACCAATCAACTCCCTTACCTTCCTCTTGACGTCCTCATCATTATTGCTAGATACGCAGCAAAGCAAAATGTTAAGAACTGGAAAAGGTTCAAACTGGTGTCCAAAGATTTCTACCATGCAGCTTCGAATGATTTATCCTACAAAAGAATGAATCTCGAACATTATTCAACCCCTTGGTAGCCGACCGAAAGGATAAGTTCTGCTTTACGTCCAGGGTGTAGGTACGTCTCTTATAGAGCCGAACTGTATGAGAAATAAATTTTACGGACAACTTGATCTATAATTTCGTCTCAATTAATGTTTATATGACGTAAGTAAAATCCTTGAACTAGGCCAGCCAAAATCGATCGTGTTACCAGACTACATTTTTTATTATAAACCAAAGGCCTACAGAGGCACCTCATGGATCCTAACAAAAGACATAAGACATTTGTTTGCGAATATTAAATGGGTATTGGAGCCGGAATACTCCACCTTTTCTGCTTGTTCTGCTCTCTCTTTAATATTTTGCGAGCAGAATTTTTTTTTTTCAAACCTAGCTAGAAACCAGAAGCCAAGTAAAAAAAGCCCACACACACCAGAAAAATAGATTCACTGCGCAGCAAACACTCTCACCAAATATAGCCAAGTAATTTCTCCTTATACAGCTAGCAGAGAAACATGCAACATATTGATTCTCTGTTACGTTTCACTAATTTCCAAGTATTGCATTATTGTTAGTTGGTCTTCAAAATAAATGCAAGAGGAGGCAACTATGCTTCGCTCTTAATATTATTGCGGAAAATCATTATATATATATATATATTTATGCGCAGGATATAATTAATGATCCCTCACCAGGAAAGTCCGAAGCTGTTTCCTTCTTTAAGCTTTATCTAGTTTGCATTATCCTCATCCTTCGTTAGAAAATTGGCAAGATCACACACATGGCCAATTCTGCAATATTTTCGATCTCGCAACCTATTGGAAACAATAATTTGTTTGAAAACGGTGGTTACAAATCCACCTCATTTAATGAATACAAAGGCTTCATGACCTAGTGGCTCAGCTTGGTGGCTACGAAATTCCACCAAAATTTCTTTTTTCGCGTGACAGACTTGAATTAATACACGAGTCAAGAGAAAAATGTATTTTTAGATTTATGTCGAGTTCTTGACGGATCTGTTACTCATTTCGTATTGAGGCTCCATCATTCTTGTCAACTTCTTGTCGCAATCTAATGATATTTTTAGATTTATGCCGATTTCGCTACTTGTTTGGATGTTAGTCAGAGATTTACACTCTTGAACAAAAATAGGTGTTTCAACTGAGGGTGATTAGTAATTTCAATCTATTTCTGATGAGAAGAATTAGGATATCGATCTAGGGTCGTGTGCTGAAACAAAAACCGCACTTTTGACAGGCTTAATTACGTTCTGTGTGATTTTAGCGAAAACTTGAACCTTTTGGCATTGGCTATTCCGCTTTAATGTGATTTAGTGAAGCCTATTGGAGGTCGGAATTTGATACAACAATAACCTTTTTCCTTTTTCCCAACATAAGGGTGGCAAACGTGTTTCATTATGATGTCAATTATATAAATCTGCATGTCTTGGGCCCCCTTCATAGCATGGTGACATTGTTGACGTGAAAAGGCAACAAAAAAATTGTGACTGGAGGGGCTTCAGGAATATGTTTACGATTGTAACATTTGACCAAGTTATTCAAATTGGTTCAGAAGATACTGTCTTGACATTGTTAACTTTGGCTCATGGGTCACGGCTTTTTCACATACTAGTGTACCTGGTATTTTTCAGGGTTGGGCTAGTCAGAATTATTTCATTGATAGTGGAACTATGCAATGCCTGTTCACTAAAAAAAGAACGATAGATCACAAAACTACTGCTATAGCTTATAGCAGCGGTCTTTACCGCCTCTATAAGTTCGTCGCAATAGATCTATAGTGGCGGTTTGAGCGACCGCTAATACAAACTTTTAGCGGCGATCGGGTCTGTGCTAGCGTTTTTTTTTTTGTATATGTCAGCATTCTTAAAACATTACTAATTTTTTTCTTATATTTTTCTAATCGGTAATACAAATTTATTTTAATAACCATAATTCATTGGATGTAAAAAATTAAAGAACAAGGAGAATAAAACAAAATATAATTCATCATTGATTAATAATATCTTACAACAAACGCAATAATCTCTACAAGTAATCTAAAAAGTAACAAATTTCTAATATAAAATAACAATAAGCAAGGACCAACCAAAAGATTCAAATACAACACAATAAGCAATGACCAATTAAAATCTTCCTCCTTTGACACATCAACGTCCTCTTGAATCCCAATAAGCCCTAAATGTACCAAAATGAGAAAGAAATTAGTTAACCTCATTGGGAAGCAATAAAGAATATGACAATGGGAAATGCTTAAAAATAAATGACAGAGAATAGTTTATCTTTAAAAGTTGAAATTACAAGCACTTCAATTAAATGTGAAATCTTGAAATATTCGTTCTTTTTGTTGTTGTAGAAGATATTCCTTATAGAATATTCATGAACCAATTCTTCAGCTATCAGTGCTGGCAAATTATGAGAGCCTTGGTTTCAGTAGCTTTTAGTTCAAACAATTTCCTCTTTGATATGTTACAGAGTAAGCTAGCTAGATATATTTCAACATGGATAATTGTTAAAACAACATAAATAGCATACCTAAATAGCCGAAGCTACTGGACCACCTGGAGGCTCTTGCTTAAACTACAAAACTCATGCAAGAAATACACCTATTTCATGAAGAGAAATTCATTATTGATATTGAGAACTATTAGAACAACATGACCCACTATCATTCACAAAGGAACTCAACAAAATGACCCACTTATCTCTAATACACGATGCCCTCAATCAAGATGCTTTATCCCAACGGTAGTTTGGAATAAAATCAAATACAAAATCAGAATTCAAAACAGAACACTAAATGGGATTAAAAAAAGGCAACAATATTATGGAGGAGTTATTCATAACACCAGGGGGAATAGTTTCATGTCCATAATGGAATTTCATAGTATCACTAACATGCTCAAGAACAACAAACCAATATATGTATGTCAAGCCAAAAAAGTACCATATTTTTCTTGGACTCTGCAGAGATAGAGGGCGATCGCAACCTAACAAACAACTCCTGAATAAAGGTGATGTCATCCTTTAACAAGAAACAACCTACAATGCAACAAAATTAGAGGCAAAATAATATAGTGCTCAATATTTGTAAACAAGCACCGGCAAAATCTTACAATCGCATTGTTCGCATGGATTATGGAATTGAGATTCGCAATTGTGGCCTCATCCAATGCTCGAGCCAAAACAAATCCTAACAGACAAAATATAAGAGTGACAATTCTAGAAAGTAAGAATTACGTAGCAGACAGTTGGTATGGCTTACAAAATCGTTACAGAAACCCAAGATTCATCAACAATACACACCTTCAAGTAACCAATTCTGTATATCTGGTGTATCTTTGACAGAACTAAAGGATCTTTTAATTGATATGGCCTACCAAAAAAAAAAGAATAAATGTCCAAGAATCAGCAAGAAGCAACAATTTCTTCCATCAAGCCCCTGGCCGCTCTAGTCCCACATAAATTTCTTTCATTCTTGCCGAGTACCTCACTCTTGTCCCATTCCAACCTCATTTCCATTTTCCCGAGAAAGAAAAGCAAATCTCGAATTGGGGGTGTTTGATGAGAGAACGAGGGGAAGTTCCCCCAGTTTTGAACAAACTTACTTAAGCTTGAAATATCGGAAATTCTCCGTTATACCAAAAATCAAAATGAACCGACCAAGAAAAATGAGGGGAAAGTATAGAAAAGAACAAACCGCACCGTTTCCTTCAACGCTGCATGTCATCCCGAGTCTAAGGTTGTGTTTGTGTTGTAATATTTTTGGTATGGGAATATGTGTTGGTATTGGGTTTAGTGAAAAGGTGAAGAGAGGTAATTTTTTTATATTTTTTGATGGGAGAGAGAGAGATTATATTGGAGTATTTTATTAGGAGAGAGATAAAATTTTGGAGAAAATTTTGGTTGCAAACACAGCCTAAGATCGCTGAAGGAACCCTTCTCCTTCAGGTACTGACTCAACAGGCTACACGTCTGGGAGAAGATTGGCTTCTCCAGCACCTTCGCCGGACTTTGCCCGCCGAATTTCGAAAACTCCAGGGAGCTCGACATCAGTTGCGGGTCACCGGAGGAGGACTTGAGAGGGAGTGAGAGAGAGGCTGAGAGCCGGAGGGAAAGTGAGATATTTTTCAAAGAAGTTCGGCTGTAAATGAAAATTTTCCTTCCATAGGATAAAACTCACGTTTAATTCAAGCTCACCGTTTTGAGGTGTTTTTTTTTTAATATTTTTTCAATTTCTTTAATAATAAACTATATAGTAAATTGTAATAGTATTTAAATAATTTTATTTTACACTCTTTTTATAATTAATATAATAATCTTAATTAAAATAAGTTGGTAGTAATAATATATAATACTTAACCATTAAAAGTATAATGCCTTCTATATAATATTATAAGTGTTTATCATATACATGATATGTGCTAATTAAATTAAGTACTTTATATGTATGTACATGACTAAATCAAAGCCTCTAGGATCATATATTACGTTATACACCTTAATAGCATAAGCTAATCGCATGCCCAATCTTATTATATTCACAATATATATGCTCATTATAAGTATGATAATAGATATTTTATAAACTACTTATATTTAGTCAATAAATATGCACTTACTATAACAACCATAAGTATAATTTAAAAATATCATATAGCAACTTCAATGTTTATAATAGTCTCTCTAATTCCATATTTTATTAAGTATGTCCTTTAAAATACTTTTTTTTCAAATACATCACAAAATAAAAATATATATTAAAAGGAATAAAATAATAAATAAAATATAATAATTTATAATTAAAAAATATTTTTTTCACATATACCTATAGCAGCGTTTGTGCCACAAACGCTGCTATAGACCCTCTTTTACCAGCGTTTCTACGAAAAAACGCTACTAAAGGTGAGTGCCTACAACAAAGGTCAGTGTGACTGCCGCTGTAGGCACCAATTTTTTACCAGCATTTTTTTTCGCAAAAACGCTTGTAAAAGAGGGTCTATAGCAGCGGTCACTGACCGCCGCTAAAGGTTGCCTTTAGCGGCGTTTTGCACAAAACCCTACTAAATGACGGTCTTTATAGTGGCGGTTTAGTAGTGTTTTGCAAAAACCGCTGCTAAGAGGGGTCTATAGCATCAGTCATAAAGACCGCCGCTATAGGTAATCTTTTAGTAGCGTTTTGCAAAAATCACTGCTAAGGGGGTCTATAGCGGCGGACACTGACCGCCGCTATAGACTTATTTTTTTGTAGTGGTTGCTAGTAAGTTTGTTATTGCACGAATCGTTGTGCTAAAATATAGAAGCTAGTTCCTAAAGCCCATTGTGAGTGATGGACTGATTCAAATTGTTGTGCATTATTTTGTTGAGGGCAAGGTGCGGTTTCTTTAGTGAAAATACAAGCGCTTTTCATACATTATTTTGCTTGACTGCTTGAGGGCTGTGCTTTTATGATTACACCTGACTTTTTTTCCTCGTCAACAATCCGTCTACTGTGCTAATTTCTCCAGACTTGATTTGTTTCTTTCAGATGTTCTTTTGATTTGATTAATTTATTACTTTGGTTTTTTTAAGGGCCTCGCGTACTGTTCATAAAACTGACGGTGTGTTAGTGCACCTGAGGTTGGCTGAAGCTATTTTTACTTGTTTGATTTTTAATTGTAAATTTTGGAAGTTTATGTGGCTTTAATATGAAGTTGGGAAGCTAAAAGGTTTAATTGAGCCATAACTTTTAGTCCCATTCTTCATTGTGTGAGATCCTGATTCCATGTCCCTTGAATACACATTTCCAAATGCACCTTAGGGTTGCTAATGCGGGATCACCTTAGGGTTGCTAATGCGGGATTAAAGGCTTTTGGAAAGTTAGAATTTATTTATTATAAAAAGTCTAAAAAGAACAATCTCGTGGGACATCACGAGCAATTTTGTTGTCTTTGAAAGCAAAGCCCTACATGACAGTATTGATTGACGTTTTTCAAAGAAAAAAAAAAGACAACGATTGGCGTTGGATGTTGAGAAATGAGAAACCAAGCGAGACAGAGAGGCTATTATTTTGAAAGGGAAAGAACATGTGTGCATTTAATTTTATTGATGGGAGATCAACCGGATCTTTTAATGCTCAGACTGAAAGGGTATACAGAAAGAGCTATGCATAGCTATCCTACTCATTGGTTGGACTACTCAATAATTTAGGCGGCCAGATTTTTTCATATTCTAGAAAGTATAGTAAGTTTTTTTTGGACAATACGCGAGGCCATCAAAGAAATAAAAGGAATAAATTAATCAAATTAAAAGAAAAAAATTATTAAAGTTACTTCTTCTCTTGATTCTGACAAGATTCCGACAAAGAAGAGGGAGATGCGGAAAATGAGAATAAGGGTCGGCATTTATTTCGGTTCCAACAGAATTTTCAGTTTCGGGTATCGGTGTGGCGTTTCGGTATGATTCCAGTCATTTTATTCTATTTTAGGAAGATTTTGTAATTGAAATAAAAAATTCTAGCGGAAATTTAGGATATTTCGATATTATTTTTTAAAATAATATAATTTTAATTTAGAGTTTGACTCTTTCAATTTGAATTTTTGATGAATATTTAGTTGTTTACTTATTGTGTAGTTGTTTTTTGTAAATTTAATTTATAGTTTATTTTGATAATGTTTATTTTGTTTTAGAATTTAGGTGTTTAGTTGTACTTTTAATTTATAGTTTATTTTGACATCTTGAAATAGTGAAATATTGTTTTAAAATTTAATTTTTTAATTGTAATTTTAGTTTAGAGTTATTTGGCCCACAAAACACAATTTAAAAAATTCATTTTTGGTCAATAGGTTCAAACTAAATATATTTTTTAGGTCCATATAAAAAACCGAAAATAAAAAGTTTGGTTCTTTTGAGTACCAGAATCGAAATGACTAATTTTGATTCCGTTTATTCCGGTGTTCATCCTTAAGTGAGAAGAGGATGTCGTAGGAAGAAAAGGGGTGCAGAAAATGGAAGGGAACTTGATTCTCAGTCGAAAAAGAAAATTTCGAAGGAATTTGATAGCAGTCAAACCGAGGAAGTGAAACCTTTCTATTGGTTAAATGAGGTGAATTTATAATCACCGTTGATATGCTCTTTTAATCTTGACCGTCTCCGTCGGAATTTCCGATCCCTATTGCTTTCTAGGCTATAATGGCGAGTAGTTGGGCATAATTAAGAAATGGCACTTCTGACAAAACCTTATAAATAAGTACGGCTACCACCTCTAACATATCACGATTGAGCAGGCGCGCCGTGCGAGCGTCAACTCATGTTCATTAGTTTTCTGCCATGAGGCCACATGTTCCTTCCTCCACTTTGTTCTTTCTTCTATATTTTTCCGTCACTCCTGGTGTCATTCTCTCTTATGAACAAACTTCCATTGATCACCTTAGAAACTACCGCCAACTTGACCTTCCACCTGGGGTAGTCGGCCCTGAAAGCATCGCCTTTGACTGCCATGGAAACGGACCTTATGTTGGGGTGTCAGATGGAAGAATCCTCGAGTGGCAAGGAGCACGCTTAGGCTGGGTAGAGTTTGCTACAAGCACATCAAAGAGGCAAGACTTTAACTTGATATAGACCGAAATTTAAGGCCACGAACCTTTATGTGCTTCTTTCAATTATCTTTACTTGTCTTTGGTATTAGGCTTGACAAAAGACATTGGTCTAGTGCCGAGCATTATACTCAAAGTTGCTTTCTTGGTTGACGATTGCCTGATTTCCTTCGCGTTGGAGGCATGCATGCACGCAATGCTTAATAATTCTGTTCAGAGCAAAAACACTTTATGAGGGGCTTAGGAAGTTAAAAGCAGAATTTATTGAGTTTTAAGTATATTCATTCAGGCTGGTTTGAGCACTTCTTTCTGTACGTATAGTTTCCGCAAATATTTCTGATTGTTTAGCTAACTACACTTCAAACGTTAAACGATCGATAAACACCAATATTTTTTTTAAGTGACATTTCCATTTACTTGTCCTGCTTCCTGCTCCGCATTCTCCACTAAATACGATAAACAGACACTTTTCATGATGATTGATCACCAGAGGAAGAATTTGGTAGTATAGTATATATACATTTCTCCATACCGCGGGCGTGTATTTCTTTTTCTTTATTGGAAGGTATGGTACTTTTATGTCTCAGAAAGATTTGTATGCATCAAATTACAAGTTTGCACCATTTGCCTACTGCAAGATTTTCTTTTTACCAATTTTGTGCTTCCTTTATGCGGGTATTGGTTACTGACCATACACATTCATCAAATATAGTAATCTAATTAGCAAAATTTGTATTTGATCAGGAATAGGCAGCTTTGCGATGGCTCAAAAAACCCCAACAGTACTGAACAAGTATGTGGGAGACCACTAGGTCTGAAATTCAATCCTGCAACCTGTGATCTTTATATTGCAGATGCCTATTTTGGGCTTCTAATGGTAGGACACCGAGGCGGCGTGGCCAAGCAACTTGCCACTTCAGCAGAAGGTGTCCCCTTTCGATTCACAAATGCTTTGGACGTGGACGACAAAACTGGAGTGGTCTACTTCACGGACAGTAGCATTCTTTTTCAAAGAAGGTACAAGTTTGCATTAATTTTGGTTTCTCTCAGTCTTTTTCCCTTTCTTTCCCTGATGAGGTTGACGAAGGAAAGATGCATGAACTGAAAAGATAGTTGTGCTGTAGAGAACCTATTTTGGTTGCAATGCTTCCCAAGCGTCAACATACACTGGGATGGTTGGTATCTCCACAATAATGACTGATCTTGCAGTCAAGTAGGGATATTGTCAACCCTCCAAAGCGATTCTTCATCAACTATTACTAAATAATGAATTAAAAACAGTCATAATGTGGAAGGGATCAATCCGGATCTTCTCATATATATGGTGAACCGTATGACAAATAATGAAACCTTATGTTTGAAATTGCAGAAACAAAACCCATATTTAAATATCATTCACTGCACCTCAATGGACCTGCTAATTATGTTAGCTAGAGACAAGTTTCTGGTTGGTCCTTTTATTGGCCGCTCTACTATCCAGTTGTAGAGTTTCATTACTTTTTTACTATATATATATATATGAACATCGATCTGAAAACAGAAACAAGAGACCAGTAGAGAGCAATGATTGATTTAAGTCAGGCATGTCCGAGATTTTCTGTAAAAATTATACCGTACCATTTCTAAATTAAGTTATAATATTTCTTTTTCCAGATAAATTCAAGGAATTAATCTGTGACGAACACAGCATTAACTAAACTGACCAAAATACTATTTCTAATTCATTTTGAGAAGATATGACATCGACATGGAATACTTCTGTAGATTAATTCTGTTTCTCTTCTTGTCGTTCGTCATAATTAAGGTTCTCATATTCTCATAATCTTTTGTTATAGGGTATGGTTAAGAATATTACTAGAGGGGGACAGAACAGGGAGGTTGATGAGGTACGACCCACGGACCAAGAGAGTGACTGTCTTGCTCAAAGGCTTAGCTTTTCCAAATGGGGTGGCTCTAAGCAAGGACAGTTCCTTCCTTGTACTGTCAGAGAGCGGCACATACCAAGTTCTAAGGTTTTGGCTTGAAGGTCCCAAGAGCCATACCTCAGAAATTTTTTGTCAACTCGAAAGATCCCCGGATAACATTAAGAGAAACAGTGATGGAAAATTTTGGTTGGCATTAAATAGCGGAAGAGATATCCCAAACCTGGATTACAATTTGGATCTACAACATGAAGTTGCCATTCCAAGGTTCACAAACGATCCTGTGGCAGCAAAACTGGATGAAGAGGGTAAGGTTGTAAGTATTTTGGATGGAAAGGGTGGGAACGCTTTGGACTCAGTCAGTGAAGTTGAAGAACATGGCGGGATGTTGTGGATAGGGTCTGCCGTCAAGCCTTATGTTGGTGTTATAAAAAATTTTAGAGGATAGATAAGAGTTTCAAGTTTCTACGGTATGAACGATGAATAGATACAGTTTTCCTCTGGTATTATTATGTCTTAGGGACGTTCGGTTAAGGTGTTTTGTGAAGATTTTTTGTATTTTGAGAATTTATATGTGATGTTAACTTTATTGGTATACGTATTGTAGTTATATTTATGTTGTGTGAAAAATGATGTTTGGTTGTAGAATCCTGAGAATTCAAAAAATTCTGAAGATTTTTTGTAAACGAACAGGCTCTTAATGAGAATATTGGCTTTGTTCAGTTTGGTAATGGCTGAGCCCAGCCATTTATTTTTGAGGATTTTTTTTGTAAACGAACATGCTTTTAATGAGAATATTGGCTTTGTTCAGTTTGGTGATGTCTGAGCCCAGCCATTTGTTTTTCTCCCACTTTTAAATTATACGTCTGCCCCTTTCCTTTCCCAACACGCCTCCATCTTTCGGTCTTTTCCCTTTTCTCCTCCAGCTGCTGCCCTGTGGATTAGAAAACGATGTTCTGCGAGTCTTGTTCCCCAGTGCAAGTGTAGCTTCTGCATTCGTATTTTTCCTTCCTGGCTTTGTTTTTGCATTCGTTATTTGATCTTTTGTACAAATTAACAGCACCGACTACTGCATCTTTATTTTTATTTCTTTTGTATGAATGAAATATACGATGGAGGAGGGAATTTTTTCCCTCCAGTAAAAGTCCATCACTAAAGGCTCAAATATGGTCAGACATAGGCCTATCAGACCTGTACGACAAGTCTCTCTTTGATAGGAGATACCCGAAAGGCTTGCTGCAGAAGCTTTACAAAGCGTAGGAGCCCCACGCCAACAATTATGATGATCTTCTCTGACTGGCGGTTCAAGCGGATCGAGAAAGGGATAAGAATATATCAACTTGGTCCAATTGAGAAGGAGGACAAACCTGACAGGGCTAACGCTCAGTAAAAGAGTAGACGGGACGGATAAGGTCTAGGGCCGCGATGGTTTAGTCCCGAGAAGAGCACGAGAAAAGTTCAGGCCTAAGCCCAGGCCCACGGGGTCGGGGGCTATGAAGAGGGGAAAGAACAAATGAGGTTAAGTCTTTCTTCTCCAGAAACAAAAGATATATCCAGAGAAACAATAGCAACTAACAAAGACATCATAGATATCCCTCTACGAAGAGAACTCTATGTCCTACCTTTTAGGAGGAAAGAATGAGTGTTCGAACCTTTCAACTTGTCCCAAATGCTTGATCTTTAGCCCAACTCCCTCAGGCTTAAAGACTAGTGGACTCTTGTGATAGGTTGGTTAATTTTGGTTTCATTAATCAGAAGGAAAAACATGCAAAATGACCAAAATGTCCATTTAATACAAAATTACTAAAAATATTTTAAAAAATCATTAAAAATAAAATTGATATTTTTTAAATAAAATTATTGAAACATTGTTTGAATAATCTATTTATTTTAAATTTTTATTATTTATATTTATTTTATAAAATTTTGTCTTAGTCCCTAGTGCTTGATCTTTGGCCCAGCTCCCTCAGGCTTCCAGCCCAGTGGACTCTTGTGATAGGTCGGTTAATTTTGGTTTCATCAGCCTAGATTTTAATATTTGGAGAAATGTCATATATAGTTCGCTCCGTAATTATAAGGTAAAAATCAACCTTGGCCCCTCAACTATCAAAACGGTAATTTACGTCCTTTAACTTTTAAAAATCATCAATGTAGGCCTCCATTCAAATCAGACATTAATCAGAAGGAAAAACATGCAAAATGACCAAAATGTCCCTTTAATACAAAATTACTAAAAATATTTAAAAATTCATTAAAAATAAAATTGATATTTTTTTTTTAATAAAAGTAGTATTTTTTAAATAAAATTATTGAAACATTGTTTCAATAATCTATTTATTTTAAAGGGATAAATGCAAAATCAGTCCCTTTGTTATATGTGAAAATCGAATTAGTCTCTGTGATAACAAAAACATAAAATTAATCCCTATGATCTCACAAAAACATAAAATTAGTCCCTAGTGGAGGGACTAACGGGAAACAAAAGTGAAATCATGAGGACTAATTGTATGCTTTTGTTATCACAGGGACTAATTCGATTTTCACGTATATCACAGGGACCGATTTGCATTTATCCATATTTTAAATTTATTTTTAAATTTTTATTATTTCTATTTATTTTATAAAATTTTTTCTTAGTGACATTTTGGTTATTTGACATGCTTTTCCATCTGACTTAACGTCTGATTTAGAACATACGTTGATGACTTTCAAAAGATACAAAACGTAAATCGCATTTTGATAGTTGAGGAACTGAGGTTGATTTTGTTTTATAATTATGAGGTAAACTATGGCATTTTCCCTTAATATTTATACATGCTCTCAATAGTAACATAACAAATTACACTCGTCAATGATTTTATGAAATTATAATATATAAAAGGGAAATTCGAGATCCCTAACATGCATGCACTTGGCTAAATATTCTACGGAAGTTTCTAGGAAAATGTCTCTTACATGATCTTAAACTGCCCAAATCTTTAATATATAACTCTAATAAATGTAAGGTATTTCTATTTCTATTTTCGACTTAAATCTTATCAATGGAGTACATAAGTTTTCCAATGACTTGGAATGTGAATGCTGTTGTTACATCCATTCAATAAGTTTTTGAGTGTTTAGCTTTGATTTAAATTGCAATGTAATATAAGTACTATGTTATCAATAGAATAGACGCGTGCACACACATACATAAATACATAAGTAGGCCTTTTTTCTGTCAATAGGAATACTGAAAGGCTATTCTTTTTGTTGATATTTCATTCTAAGTCAAACGAAACAAAAAAAATTCTTATTTTCTTTATTCTTTTTTGTTTGTGGTGATATTTGTGTCTTTTACTAACTAGGTCTACTGAATTTAAACATGTTGATAAATGGGGAAGCTACAAATTATTAACCCGAATACATATAGGCGGGGTCTAGTAGTACCTCGAACTCGAAAGGTTTTTCAATTTCTTTGTTGACAGACTCAAATAGATTTATATTTGTTTCATTTGTATGGTTGGATTGTGCATCTTAAATGGTTCAGGCAGAGAACAAAAGGATTGTAAATATTTAGTCCTTAGAGTTTAGAGATGACGAGCATGCCTATGATTGGTACAACCGTAACACAATCAACATTGGATTTAACATCCATAGACAAAGTGAGTTCAAGAATAAAGAAAAAAAAGTATTAGATAGTAAAAACATTTGTGTGCAGTAAACAAAGGTTGAGAAAAGAGAACAAACTAGAAGTGCCTTTAAAGAAGGAACGACAAAATATTAGACGTGAGTGTCTTGCAAGTTTCATAATTCAACATATTTGGATCCTTTACTATTTTCTCTCTTAATTAGACAAAGTATGGATGGTGAAAATTAGCTTCTTTAAGATCCTCCTACAATGAGACTTGAGAATATGTAGCATGCAATACTGGAGCATACCCATGCCTAGACAAGGAATCAGTTGCTGAATTTTCTTTACCTGGCTTATAAATAATCTCATATTTGTAACCAAGAAGTTTTTTAGACCCATTTTTGTTTCTCTTGATACTTTTTGCTCTAAAAAAATACTTCAAACTCTTCTGATCAATACTAATAATAAACTAGCATCCCAATAAATAGGGTCTCCTGTGAGACCTCGATTTTCACCAAGTAGTTTAAGTTTTCTTTCATGCTTAAGATTAACGTTAAGACCTTGTTATTGAATTTAAGGGGTTATTATTTTGCATATTTGGGATGTAAGGTATTTCATTATGTTATAATGACATATGATATTTTAATGTTCAAGGATATTTAAAGTGCATTTTATTATACTTCATAGTTTATGAATTTTTACTAAGTATTTTCATTGTATTCTAATTTATGGTTGTGGACTTTATTAGTGCATGTTAATTATCCTATGCTTTTTTTAAGTAACCTTCATTAGGTAAATTAAATGTCCTTGAGTGTGCTGAGCTGGGGAATCACGTGAGATACAACCAAACAAAAGAAAACAAAGAAAAAAAATGAAAAGAAAAAAAAGAAAAATTAAAACAGCCGCCCATGGCAGCCAATGGGAGGGGGGCGATGGAAACAATGTTTCCCCCCATTTCACGTGAAATTGTCTTCATTTAGACCACTTCACTCCCTCATTCACTCTTTCACTCCTCACTTCATCACTTGCACTCATTTTAGTCACACAAAGAGAGAACCCGAGAGGAAAAGAGAGAAAGGGAGAAAGGGAGAAAGCCGAGAGAGAAAGAAAGAAAAGGGAGAGTGAACCCATGAAGAAGAAGAAGAAGAAGGGGAAGAAGAAGAAGAAGAAGAAGGAGAAGAAGAAAAGGAGAGGTAGAAAACAAAGGTAAGTTCAGTCCTTTGGTTTTGAGCTTGGTCGAACGTGTTGTATGGTGTTTTCTTACATTTGCTTGTGTGTAAACTCTCTTTGGATGTATTGTTGGTGGTAATGTTGGGTTGGTTGTGAAATTGCTGATGGAGGATGAGCTTAGAGGCCACGGTGTTGGCTGAATGGGAGTAGAAAACCTTTTCTTGGAGAGATTTTATCATGCAAGGTTGGTGATTCTTGTTGGCCAAATCTTGTGATCTTGTGTCTTCTATTGCAATCTACTTAACGTGAGTTGTTGCTGTGACTTGTGGTTGTGATTTGGGGATGGATGATGATGTTAGAGGCCACGGTTTGGGCTAGGTAAAAACTTGAAAACCATTTTGGATTGTGATCTGTGATAAGATTGAAAATGTTGACTAGTTGCATGTGAAATTGAAAGTGTAACTCTTTGATTTTGGAGGCTGTGAAGCTTGCTGTGCTAAACCTTGGAAATAGGTGTGAAAAATGTTAGCTTTGGGAAGTTAGTGTTGGCCGAATATGTTCACTGCCCTATGTCATTGCTCTCATGTTTTTCTTTGATGTTGGTTGCTGTTGAGTGTATTACATGTGAAGAGATTGATGTGAATCTTGCATGAAACTTGAGGAATTGTGATGCTGGAACATGTTTATGATGATTGAGGTCTAGGTCAACAAGCTAAAGGTTGAATTTAAGTGCAAGAGGGCCACGTGTTGGCCATAGAATGAAGAATCAATGCATATAAGTTATGTTTTGAAGAGTTCTTGTACATTGGGCTCATGTGAACTGAAAATTGAGAGATAAAAGGAAAATGGAATCAGGTCAAAGTCATAGGTGTCTCGGCGGTACCTATATAGAACATTTCTTGAGGTTTAATGGATGGAAAAATGAGAAAATGAATGACCTTTAGTTCATGCAATGTAAGGTTGTAAATTGTGAAACAAGGAGAATTAAAGTAGACATGTTATAGGTTGCTGACTTGCATACCAAATCCTTGATGTTGATTGTTGTTTCTGCCCTGATATGGATCTAAGTTTGCATGGTGAATTAAGGATAGAAGATTTAAAGATAAACTCCATGCAAGTAGGAAATGTATGGAAGAAGTTATGGTATCTTGAAATGGAAGACCGAGTTGGACATACCCTAAGAGTTTCACCTAAGTTGGAGTTGTTTGATGTGTATGATTATTGTTTTCAAATTTGATTTATGAAAGCTAAAAATTTTTAAAATAAATTTCACGTAAGTGAAATCACATTTTTAAAGATATGAATTTTGAAACCGGAAAATGATATGACTATATTTGTATGCTTTACTAGAATGTGTATGTTGTCATCTAGTAATGAGGAATATGACTCGCTTGTAGGCGAAGCTTCATCCTAAGCTCGAGAGGATCGAGGTAAGTGGAAACTTATGCTTTTACGAAAACTGGAATGATACACAGCATGACATTATTATCAAGCATGAACACTCATTGTTATCAAGCATGACATGACATAAGCATTTGCATAATTTTCTTGAAAGAAAAAGAAAGTTTTGTGCAAATGAAAAGCATGAAAGTATTTTATGACAAGTTAAGTTAATGGGCTGAAGTTGGTCGGTACCGTACCAATAAGATAGGTGCATCCACTCCGAATGACAAATGCGAGAAGGATGGATGACTCCTAAGGGCACTCATATCGAAGGATGACTGCGAGAAGGATGGGTAGTTCTCGAGGTAAGTGTAACCACACTGAAGGATGCTTGCAAGAAGGTGTGGACCTCCAAGGGTCGTGTCTACCCATCAGGCCTGGGGCCACATTAAGGGCTAGCTCGACCAAATGATATGTCCCAGAGGGAAAGGGGGACGATTCCGATGGGAACGCACAACCCTGACTTCAGGGGTAAATGGAGCGAGATAAGTAGCCCAAAACTTGAGAAAGAAAGTCTTTTCAAGATCAAGTGCATGTTTTAAGATCAAGAGCATGTGTCTCATGCATATGCAAGCATTCCATGTACATGCACATTGATATCATGACCATGCAAGACATGCACGTTTTATTACACATGATCCATTACTGAGTCTTTTGACTCACACTTTTTAAATTGTATCATTCCAGATGTGCCAGGTGAAAGGAGTCTTGAGGACTACTTATCTTGAGAGGGAAGACCCTCAGTGTAACCCTTTTAAAATGTTGGTGGCCATGGACCATTGTGGTCCGTAACTGATGAAGTGTTTTGTATATGGATTGTAGTTGTGATGTTTACACTATTATTATTGAAGTCGTTTTGTATAAGTTGAGCTTATATGTGAATCTCCTTGGCCCGTCTCTCTCAATATATATATATATATATATATAAATTCCACTGTAAAATCAGGGTTAAGTTTACTGGAGCATTCGATCAGGAATGCTCGCGGCTGTCAAAGGCCCCTTCGGGTTAGCGTTCGGGGCGTGACATCTCCACACCCGCACTGCTTCCAAAATAGCAAGCATCTCTTTAGCATAAATTGACCACGCCTTATTAGCAGGTCCCCTTGTTAAGCTAAACCTGCCCCAATTCCTTTTCCATACGTTTCTGAAAAATTAGGAAGTGCTAGTACATGAATAGTTGTAATAGTTTTTTTAAGTGCTTCAAATGCTTTTGCTGCTCCATCATTCTATTGAAATTGGTCTTTCTTCAATAATTGAGTAAAGGGACCAGCAAGCATCCCATAACCCTTCACAAACTTAGATAGTAAGTCGCGAGTTCCAAAAATCCTCTGAGCTCTGTCACCTTTTTTTGGAATTAGCCAATCTTGCATAGCTTCTAACTTTGAATAATCCACCTGCACCCCATTCTAAGAGATAATGTGGCCTAAATAGTCCACTTTCAGTTTCCCAAAAGCACATTTAGATGGTTTGACAAAGAATTTATATTGGTTGAGAATGTCAAAAATTAACCTGAGATGGTCCAAATGTTCTTTCCACTCTCAACTGTACACATGAATGTCATAAAAAACACCAAAATAAACTTACGAAGATAATAGATGAAAAATCTCGTTCATGGCTGCTTTGAATGTGGAAGGGCCGTTACACAGTCCAAATAGCATTACCAAGTACTTGTAGTTCCCACTGTGAGTCCTGAAAGTAGTCTTCGGAATATTATCTGGATGTAGCCTAATCTGGTGGTATCTTGCTCTCAAATCAAGCTTGGAAAAATATACATCCCATGTAACTCATCCAACATATCGTCCGCTGCAGGAATAGGAAATTCTTTTGAAGTTATTTGATGTCCTCTGCTACCACATTTTTTCCCCTTCCTGTACTAACTAACACTCAATAGCAAATAACTCCCCTCCTCCATGTATCTCATGCTGCAAAGCTTGGATAGTGACAACTTGTATTGTGGCACGTGAAGGCCCAGAAATAATACACTTTTGACCATCTTTTTTGAATTTCATACTCATTTTCTTCCAATCATAGAGAGTGGGTCCCAATCCTTCTAACCTATGAATCCAAGTACAACATCCAACCCCGTTAGATCCAAGGAGAATAAAGTTATCACAAATTGAATTCCTTGAATAGCCACTACTACGTCTAAATATTTTTCTCTGCAAAACAAGCGTTCACCGGTAGCTACTTTAGCCAAAAATTCTTTGACAGGAGTTACTGGTAAATTTAATTGTCGAGCCATATGAGAGTCAAAAAAATTGTGTGGATCCGCTGTCAATGAGAACAGTAACCCATTGTTTGGAGACATGTGCCCTTACCCGCATAGTACGTGGACCTACATACCTAGTTGATGCATGCAATGATATTTGACCGTGCCCATCCTTTCTCTTTTCATAGTTTCCTTCCATAACTTCATTCTCATCTTCTTCAAGACTTTCTTGTAACTGATCCCTGTTATCATCATTAGCCATATTTTCAATCAGAAACAAGTTTTGGCTTTTGGCATTGGTGTCCTGGTACGAAGCGGTCATCACAATTAAAACAAAGATCATTTTCTCTCCTTTTCTGCATCTCCTTCCAAATTATTGTTTGACAGAAGTGCTCCCTAAGTTCCCTGAGTTGGGCACACCTTCACGGAAAATTGAAGAGCAAAATTGTGGCAATTTCATATCTGTCTTTGCCCCCTCTATTTTGCTAGTTGCCTTGGCCTGCCTAACTGGTCATCCTTGGGCCTTGCTAATTCAATTGTTTCTCTTAATGTTTTGGGCCGAAACATTCTAACCTCAAAACCAATCATTTTGCATAATTATGAAATAATTATTGTTATTGTTTAATCAGTTGTATACTATTTTGGATACATGTAATGACATAAGATGTCATGTTTACAATGACATTAGATGTCATATTACTGAGCAACATTGTAGAAAAGTAAGGCCAATGATTAATGAATCGGAGGCGGAGAGTATGATTTTTCTGATTCTTGTTAACTCATTTTGTTCTAGAGTGAGATACATGATAATGTACGAATAGGTCTACACTTATTGTGCCTCTATAAGTTAGAATGATGGATTCCGTCATTGAGGTGGTGACATTAAGCAGACGAGTGAGTGCAATGTAAGAGTACATGCACTGAATCAGATCAAATATGAATACCTTCTGGAAACGATCATTGATGTAGAGAATGATATTCAGGACAATTAGTTTATGTTGTCCTTAGACCTGAGAGAGTTATATGGAGGTTTGTTTCTTGTGTGCTTGTGCTTTAACTGAGTTATTTGGTGATGATCTTCGCAAATCAAAAATGGGCCTAGTGCATAGTAAGTGAATTTGTATAATTGATCAATATGGAATCCACCAGTCTTTTGATGAGACAGTATATTCATTATGTCTGTAAATTGTTGGACTCAAATAAAAACGCGAGATTTTGTGAAAAGTGTTTTCACTGTTTTTACTTATATTATATATTAAGTAAATATTTGCGAAAATTATTTTGAAACTTTTTGGGATTCAAACTAGGTACAAACTGAGAATTAAGAATTATATGAGCTAGGGACTTTATTAGTGATATTATTTCAGTCTTATTAGCTCATGTGGACTATAGTATGGTGGAAGGAAAAATAAGCTTATAATTGTTAGCAAAAGAGATTTCACAAAAATAATCTCATTATCTCGTGGGTCAATTGTGATATGTTAATGGATATGATCACAATTTGTAGAAGCCTATAAATTTGGATTACAGAATATAAGGGGGTTTAATGAAAAAAAGTTTTTCACGTTGAGTTCCATTTGAGGTCCATAAAGATCTCGTGCATAAGCACATTTGAATTCTGAGTCAACCATTATAAATAGCTGAAAATTTCATAACGCTTAGGCTGCTTTGATTCAATGATCATTTCCGCTGCAATCTTGCGCTCTAACAACCACTTCCTTTGTCAAGCCACCCAAGAAAGCTCCAATCAGAGCAGATTGTGGCCTACCCTATTCAGAAGTCTCTCAAATTCTTGTTGAAACTGACAGAGTTAACCTATTTGTTGAATCCTAGATAAAGCTTCATCATCGTTGATGTATTCAGTCACCCCAAATCTCGCCAATAGTTATTGTTCAAAAATTAACCATGATAACACTGAATTATCCTCTCAGTAAACTCGTTGCTCCCATTGATTGAATTCTCCTCCAAGGTGATACGCAACCAATGGAATTCTCTACTCGTTTGGAGTATGCAGAAAAACAAAAATACTAATTGACTTTGTTCAACCAAACATGTCGGCTCCTCCCTAGAAAAATATCAGAAAGTCAAGCTTGAATTGTCTGGGAAACAACTGTCCCTCTTCCTCATGATGATTCTCAAATCGTGATGACGAACCTCCCTTCTGAAATGGAGGTACCCCCATTAGTTGTCTTCGTCTTTTACTTCGAAATAGCATTCAAAATCTCTCCGACAGAGCCACCCAGTTCTTGGAACTGCGCACTGTTGACAACCACCATTCGAAACATGGTCTTGTCCAAACGTGAAATACCTTATCGCAGAACATTTTTTTAGCCACCAACTTTTCTATTCTATCTTTATTTGTCGCCATCAAAATTCTACTTTGATACCAAGTTGATAAAACCCAATGATTTCAAACCAATAACAACTTCTTCCGGGTAGGAGAGACCATAAGAGACGACTAAAACTTTTCTTATTCCCCAACCACTACAAGAAACTTAGGTTTAGGTGACAAAATTTTAGGTGTCAAGCTAAATTTTGTCACCTACAGTGGTTTTGTCATGGCAAAATATTAATTTCGTCTCCCAAAATCATCCAAGAACGCCAAATCCATTTAGACAAGTCCTAATACCGTCCGAACAGATTTATGGTGTGACAACATTAACTCGTTCGGAATGAGTGAAGGTAAAAATCGTCACAAATACATAAAAATCATCTGAACAGCAAACGTACACCGTTCAGACGCTTTGTTGAGTGACAAATTCTAAATCGTTGTAACTTAGTGACGACGAAAATCGTCACAATTCTTACAATACCGTCTGAACATTCTTTACATAAAGTCCGAACAGACCTTACCTAACAGATAATAATCTCCAGCATGTTGTGAGAAATTGACAATCATCATGAACAATGAGCCACTTCTGGACACGAGGATTAGTGTTCCAACATCAGAAAATTAAATACGTCCAAACGCCTGAAACAAGTCAGCACAGGTGTGAAGCTTCTTCTTCGAATTGTGTGGTTCCACGTTGCAAAACCTCTAACACTTGATGTCGACACCGTCTGAACTACGACATAGCGTTCGGACTGCTAGTGTTCTAGAAGTTTTTTCAAATCGTGCATATTTAATGACGTCGAATTTGATTAGGCCACGTGTGAATCTTACCGTTGAAAGACATCCGAACGCTTAAAATATCGTTCGGACCCTTCCTGAGCACATTAAACTAATCAGACTTTGTCAAAATCACAAACTCACTCTTTTCTCTCAAACATTTTCACTACCCGTTCGAGATCTCTCAAACAACTTTGGGGAAAACTTTCTTCGTGAGTCTGCTTCTCAATTTTATGCATTTCAATTCAATATCATCGCTGTTTAGTTTGTTGTGTTGTTTGCATTCATTAAATTATATTGTTTAGTTTTTGTTCATCGAAACACCGTTCATATGGTTCTTTAGGTCCGTCCGGACGGTTTTTTCATTCGCCCAGACGATATTTTTCCGTTCGGATGTCTCAGAATGTAAATGATGCAGTTTGAAGTTCGTACGAACAATTTGTGCTTATCTTCGGACAATTTTTGCTAGGTTAACCATACAACGCTCCAAGAGAAGTATCACCAATGTCGAGGAATAGACAAAGCGATCAGCTTGGAGGTCGCTTTTTTAGTGGAGTTGAGGAAGAGTATTCTGGCAATATTGGACCAATGCATTCGTTGTGCATGGAGCTCCAATGTCGCTTGACCGGTCTGGAGAAACATATGTGCTCTAACGGAGGAGCTGAATATTATGCAGATGGAGTTGTTATTTGTGAGAGAAAAATTGTCTCGGTTGTCCCAGTCCTTCCATACCATTTTGATATAGCTGCATCCAATTGTCAGACGACTTGATAATATGGAGGAGCATTTCGCATGTTCGATCTCTCAGATCCAGGAGTTACGACAGTCACTTAAAAACGTCTCCAAAGGACTCAAATGACCTCCAACGGCTCCAAATCTTTACCAGAAGACCCCTGATGTCCAAGAGGGTATAAATAGAAGAAATCTCTGATAAGGTTAAAAAAGACCTCCTACAGATCTCTCACGCGAAATACACTTGCCCTAATTTCTTGAGAGACCACGCTAAAAAAAAAGGACAGAGAAGTGCTTCCAATCTAGAAAGCTCGTGATTCATCTTGCAACTCCAGAAGGTTTCTCAGAAGATCGTTCTTCTAGCAAAACTCAAGTTCTTTCATTTGTAGATTTGGCTTAGAGAGCCCTTTAGTTTCTTGAGCTACCCACTTGTACATCCGGTTTAGAGAGCCTTCAATCACTGTACCCTAATCTTGTAAACCTTCCTAGTGTTGTGTGAACACTGTATCCTACTTGTGAGAAGTAGAACAAATCCCTAGGGTTTGGGATTTGGGAAACGAGTTGAAGCGTAAGCTCGGAAAACGCTTTGTAACGGTTCCTTAGTACCTCGGAAGCTAAGGTGTATTCATTTGGAGACTAGTGGAGGAAGCCCAAGGAAGTCAATAGCCTTGGGGGTGGACGTAGGCAAGAGATTGGCCGAACCACCTAAAAATACTGGTGTCATCTCTCTAACCCTTCTCTTTTACTTCTACAGATATTACTTGATTGTTCTTGTTTATTCATTGTTGTTGTTATCTTTGTTTGCATAGATCTAGTCTTTAGTTTTCCTAGATATAGATCATAACATTTCTGGGTTTGTTTGAAAAAGTTTCAAAAGTTTTTGAAAACCCAATTCACCCCCCCTCTTGGGTTGTCATTTAGACTCACAATTGGTATCGGAGCTGAGGTTACTAGCTCATTATCATGACAACTCTAGTTGGCACCACTTTGGCTGAAGGGCAGTCGACGAATCGACCTCCCTTCTTTAATGGGAATGCCTATAACTATTGGAAGGCAAGGATGAGAATTTACATCCAAGCCGTAAACTATGAACTATGGAGAGTTATCTCCAGGGGTCCTAGATTTCCTAGAGACAAGGAGGGTAAGCTGAAGGATGAAAAAGATTGGGATGATGCTGATCTCAAACTAATGTCCTTAAACTCTAAAGCCATGAATGTGCTATACTATGCACTCGATGCAAACGAGTTCAATCGTATTTCCGGTTGCGATACCGCGAAAGAAATTTGGGATAAACTAGAAGTGTCCCATGAAGGTACTAATCAAGTGAAAGAAAACAAGATTAGTATGCTTGTGCACAATTATGAGTTGTTCAAGATGAAATCTGATGAAACCATTTCTTCTATGTTTACTCGTTTTACTGATATTATTAATGGATTAAAATCTCTTGGTAAAGAGTATACTAATGTTGAAATGGTGAGAAAGATCCTCAGGTGTCTTTCTAAGAGTTGGGAACCCAAAGTCACCGCAATTCAAGAAGCCAAAGACTTGACAAAGCTATCTTTGGATGAGCTCATGGGATCTCTCATGACACATGAGATGAACCAAGTGAAGGAGGATGAGGATGAAGGTAGAAGAAAAAGGGGCATAGCATTAAAAGCAACATGCTCCAGTGAAGATGAATCTTCTGAGGATGAGGATGAAGAATTCGCCCTATTCACCAAGAAGTTCAAGAAGTTCTTCCGGAAGAAACAAGGAGATAAAAGATTCCCAAGGAAAACTCACTTCAAGGGTGATAGCAGCAAGAAGAATGAGATCATATGCTTTGGATGCAAGAAGCCCGGGCATATAAAGTCGGATTGCCCCAATCTCGAGATACACAAGAAGTCAAAAGACTTCAAAAACAAGAAGAAAGCATTCTTGGCTGCATGGGGAGAATCTGATGAAAGCAGCAGCGAAAGTGATGAAGAAGCTGCAAACTTGTGTCTCATGGCAAAGAGAGATGAAGATGAGGTACAAGATTTCCTTTATTCCTTTACACTTGATGAACTGCAAGATGCCTTTGATGAGCAATATATTGAATTTAAAAGAATGGTTTCAAAATATAGTTCTCTTAAAAATAATTTTAAAAGTATTGCTAAAGAGAACGATATTTTGAAAAGTCAAGTTATATCTTTTAGAGATGATCTCGCAAGAACTACTCAAGAAAATGAAAAACCTTTACAAAGAGAGTCAAATACCTTGATTGTTGAAAATGAAGGTTGACTCTCTCACAAAAGATCTTGCAAGGTTTACTCAAGGAAAGAAAAACCTTGACATTCTTCTTGGGTCTCAAAGGTGTTGTTTCAATAAAAGTGGTATTGAATATGATTCTTTTAAAGATCAAAAATCTTACTCTTACATGATCACAAAATCATCTCCATCATTTATGTTATGCAACTTTTGTGGTAAATCTGGTCACATATCACATGTCTGTCAAACTAGAAAGAAATCCACTAGTGGGATTAAATTTATGTGGGTCCGTAAGGACAAGATGAAAGAAATCAGTTCTAATACTAATGGACCCAAAAAGATTTGGGTACCAAAGATCAAGAATTAATTCTTTATGCAGGTGTGCTTGAAGTCCGAAGATGTCAAGGACCATTGGATTCTTGATAGTGGATGCTCCAAGCACATGACCGGAGAGAAAAGATGATTCAATTCATTTCGTCCTAAAAACAAAGGATCAGTCACTTTTGGTGACAATGGAAAAGGTAAAATACTCGGAGTTGGAAGCATTGGTTAGTATCCCAATTCCTCAATTGATAATGTTCTTCTTGTCGACGGTTTAAAGCATAACCTTCTTAGTATTAGTCAATTGTGTGACAAGGGAAACCGAGTTATTTTTGAATCATCTATGTGTCTTGTCGAAAACATTGAAAACAAGAAAGTTTTGTTTGTCGGACACAGATTTGAAAATGTGTATATTGTTCATTTAGAGAGCATCTCTTCAGAAAACATAAAATGTCTTTCAGCTCTAAATGACAAAGATAGTTGGTTGTGGCATAGAAGGCTTGCTTATGCAAGCATGAACTTGATTTCAAAACTTGCCAAAAAGGATCTTGTTTCGAGTTTGCCTAACTTTCTTTTGAAAAAGATAAGATTTGTGCAGCATGTCAAAAGGGCAAACAAACCAAAACCTCCTTTAAACTCAAAAACATTGTCTCCACTACTAGACCACTTCAACTTCTACACATGGACTTATTTGGTCCAACCCGAACCTTGAGTTTGGGTGGCAAACGTTTTGGCTATGTTGTTGTTGATGACTTTAGTAGATTTACATGGGTTATATTCTTGGCTCATAAGGATGAGGCATTTCATGCATTTGAAAAACTTAGCAAGAAAATCCAAAATGAAAAAGGTTTTGCTATTTCTAGCATAAGGAGTGATCATGGAAGAGAATTTGAAAATTCCTCCTTTGAAAAATTCTGTGATGAAAATGGTATTAACCACAACTTCTCGGCTCCTAGAACTCCTCAACAAAATGGTGTTGTAGAGAGGAAGAATAGGACCCTTGAAGAGATGACTAGAACCATTCTTTGTGAAAACAACTTGCCTGACTACTTCTGGGCTGAAGCAGTTAATACAAGTTGCTATGTTATGAACCGGTGCATGATTAGACCAATCCTCAAGAAAACATCTTATGAGCTATGGAATGATAGAAAACCCAACATTGGATACTTTTATGTATTTGGATGTAAATGCTTTGTCCTAAACAACAACAAGGACAATTTGGGTAAGTTTGATGCGAAAGCCGACGAAGGTATATTTCTTGGCTACTCAACTTCTAGTAAAGCATATCGTGTATTCAATAAACGTACTCTAGTTGTTGAAGAATCTGTTCATGTTGTTTTTGATGAATCTAACAATCTTGTGAGGAATGATGACGAGGATGTTATAGATCTCACCAAAGAAAGTCGATCAACTCACTGTCAACATGGACAAAGAAGAATCAATTGTGAATGAGGTAGAACCCCAAAAGCTTCAAGAGGAATCTCATCACGATGACAACGACTTACCGCAGTCGTGGAAATACATCAAGAGTCATCCACCTCAACAAATCATTGGTAATGTTGAAAAAGGGGTAAGAACTAGATCCTCTGTACTTCAAGCCAATAATCTTGCTTTACTTTCTCAACTTGAGCCTAATAATTTTTCTGAGGCTAAAGATGATGAAAGTTGGATCCATGCCATGGAAGATGAACTAAAACAATTTGAGAAAAATCAAGTATGGCATCTAGTTCCTAGACCCAAGGATTATCCAGTTATTGGTACAAAATGGGTTTTTAGAAACAAAATGGATGAATCCGGGGTAGTAGTAAGGAACAAAGCAAGATTAGTAGCCCAAGGTTACAATCAAGAAGAAGGAATAGCTTTTGATGAAACTTTTGCTCCTGTTGCTCGTTTAGAATCCATTCGCATGCTACTCGCTTTCGCTTGCTTTAAAGATTTCAAATTATTTCAAATGGATGTGAAAAGTGCATTTTTAAATGGATTCCTCACTGAGGAAGTTTATGTTGAGCAACCACCAGGATTTGAGGATGAAAATCTCTCAAATCGTGTGTACAAGCTCACAAAAGCACTTTATGGATTAAAACAAGCACCTCGAGCATGGTATGAAAGACTAAGTTCCTTTCTCATTGAAAATGGTTTCTCAAGAGGTAAAATTGATACTACCCTCTTCACTAAAGAAAAAGTCAATGAATTATTAATAGTTCAAATATATGTGGATGACATTATTTTCGGGTCTACTAATGAATCTCTATGTCAAGATTTCTCTCAAGTTATGCAGGGTGAATTTGAGATGAGTCTCATGGGAGAATTAAATTACTTCCTTGACCTTCAAATAAAACAAAGCAATGAGGGAATCTTCATCAATCAAGCAAAATACACTAAAGATCTTCTCAAGCGATTTTGCATGGAAAACTCAAAACCTATGAGTACTCCCATGAGTCCATCCACGAAACTGGAAAAAGATGATAAAGGTAAAGATGTGGATCAAAGTAAATACCGAGGTATGATTGGCTCACTTCTCTATCTTACCGCTAGTAGACCAGACATAATGCTTAGTGTTTGCATGTGTGCTAGATATCAATCATGTCCAAAAGAATCTCATTTACTAGCTGTCAAACGTATTTTCAGATATGTTGTTGGCACTCAAAATCTTGGCTTGTTTTATCCTAAGAGTGTTGAGTTTAATTTGCAAGGATACTCGGATGCAGATTATGCCGGTTGTAAAATAGATAGAAAGAGTACTAATGGTGCGTGCCAATTTCTTGGACCCTCAATAGTCTCTTGGTGTTGTAAGAAACAAAATTCCGTAGCTTTATCAACTACAGAAGCCGAGTATATTGCCATTGGCAATTGTTGTTCACAAGTATTGTGGATGAAACAACAATTGGAAGATTTTAATCTTCATTATTCTCTCATCTCAATAAAATGTGACAACACTAGTGCTATAAATATCACTAAAAATCCAATTCAGCATTCTAGGACTAAACACATTGAGATAAAACATCATTTTATTAGAGATCATGCTCAAAAAAGGGATATTGTTCTTGAATTCGTAAATACCGACCTTCAATTGGCGGACATTTTCACAAAACCCCTTAATGAGGATATATTCTGTTTTATGATGCCAATGGGGGAGAAAAGTTTGATATTTGTACTTCCTTTCTTTTGGACTTTTGGATGTTTGTTAAGTTTGTGTTTGGTCTTGTATTGTCTCTTTTGAACAATTTTTGGATCAATGTAATGATAATTCAGGTTTATTATATTTGGTATCGTTCGAATTATCTATGCTTGCACATATAATTATCTTTGATGATGTTTATAAGGTTTTGAAACGTGATTACACTTCATTGTGGGTAATTGATACATGAATCAGGTAATCTCTTTGAACTCTCCTTAATACGAAGTCTTGTGATCTGTATTGATAAATGAAGTTGGGGGAGTTTGGTGGATTCCTATAGAAGTGTTTTTTACAGGTTTTGAAAAATTGGGAAACCTTTATTTTCAAAGGAAACTCTTGCAAAATTTTCGTAGAATCCTAAAGCCTGCTTTTGCTAAAATCTCATGAAAAACTCCAGCCTAATCTCAGGGGGGCTTTTCATTTTAATATCAACGGTTTATTATTAAAAGGGTTTGTCATCATCAAAAATGGGGAGATTGTTAGCCCAAGGTTGTTTTATAAACAATCCCCTTTGATTTTGATGATAACAAAGTTTTACAACGAGTTTTTAAACCTTTAGATTCTACTTTTGAAAATCCGTTTTAAGAAAATGATATCAAGAGTTTTCTAGTTGTACATTTGCCTTAGATATAATTGAACACTCTACATAAGCTTACTTGTTAAACTTTACATTGTAGGTGTTTTGGGGGATTGCTTGTTGGTGCCAGGAGAAACACTTTTCAGCCTAAGTGTTGAAGGTGTCGACACATATCATCATGGTGTCAACACATCAGTCATACACCAGAATGCATGTTCCAAGCCCAAGTGAAGGTGTCGACACATAGTGAAGAGGTGTCGACACATTGGTCATTCAACAGAAAGCAAGTTCCCAGGCCAAGATGAAGGTGTCGACACATAGACCAAGAAGTGTCGACACATTGCACTGTCAACAGAATGAAGATTTCCAGGCAAAGCTGACGGTGTCGACACATGGGAGAATGGTGTCGACACATTGCACATACGCCAGAATGGATGGTTTCAAGACAAATTTGAAGGGTCAACATATTGAAGGGAAGTGTCGACACATTGGACATAAGTGTCGACAAATTGGTCATACACCAGAAGGTGAGTTTCAAGGCAAATCTTCAAGGTGTCGACACATACATGGAAGGTGTCGACACATGCTTCGATTTCTCAGATCCAGGAGTTACGACAGTCACTTAAAAAGGTCTCCAAAGGACTCAAATGACCTCCAACGGCTCCAAATCTTTACCAGAAGACCCCTGATGTCCAAGAGGGTATAAATAGAAGAAATCTCTGATAAGGTTAAAAAAGACCTCCTACAGATCTCTCACGCGAAATACACTTGCCCTAATTTCTTTAGAGACCAAGCTAAAAAAAAAGGATAGAGAAGTGCTTCCAATCTAGAAAGCTCTTGATTCATCTTGCAACTCCAGAAGCTTTCTCAGAAGATCGTTCTTCTAGCAAAACTCAGGTTCTTTCATTTGTAGATTTGGCTTAGAGAGCCCTTTAGTTTCTTGAGCTACCCACTTGTACATCCGGCTTAGAGAGCCTTCAATCACTGTACCCTAATCTTGTAAACCTTCCTAGTGTTGTGTGAACACTGTATCCTACTTGTGAGAAGTAGAAGAAATCCCTAGGGTTTGGGAAACGAGTTGAAGCGTAAGCTCGGAAAACGCTTTGTAACGGTTCCTTAGTACCTCGGAAGCTAAGGTGTATTCATTTGGAGAATAGTGGAGGAAGCCCAAGGAAGTCAATAGCCTAGGGGGTGGACGTAGGCAAGAGATTGGCCGAACCACCTAAAAATACTGGTGTCATCTCTCTAACCCTCCTCTTTTACTTCTGCAGATATTACTTGATTGTTCTTGTTTATTCATTGTTGTTGTTATCTTTGTTTGCATAGATCTAGTCTCTAGTTTTCCTAGATATAGATCAGAACATTTCTGGGTTGTTTGAAAAGGTTTCAAAAGTTTTTGAAAACCCAATTCACCCCCATCTTGGGTTGTCATTTAGACTCACATTATTAACTAACGTTTGTTATTTAAAACTTGATAATAAATTGAATTGTATAAGCTTTAAAAAAAAGATTGTCAAAACACGTTCGAACGAACTGATAATGGTCCAGACTGTTTACTGTAAGCTTGAATGGTGTCGTCTTATATCAAACGCATTGTCCGAACGATTATGTATATTGTTGAAATGAAATGATCATAAACGAAATGGTGTATACGCACCGTTTGAACTCGTATATCGTTTGGACATATAATATATCATCCAGACATTGTTGCTTATGATCAGACGTTGTCATCTGGGTATTTCTAAAACGGTGTCGTGAAATATAAGCTAGCGTTTGGATGATGGTGTCCCGTCCGAACGTGTTCATTTATGACCATACATTGTCATTTGAGGATTACTAAAATGGTGTCATGAACTGTAAAATCGTGTTCAGACGTGGGCAACATCGTGCGGACGGTTAGGAATTTCAGGCGGCAACAATTCTCTAAAAAATTAATACACGTAGGCGTCCGAATTCCTTTATACACGTTCGAACGGTGTTCAAGCGCATGAAAGATGAAAAATCGCAAATAGTGTAGTAAAAATGGAAATACTTAGAAAACGAGAGAGTTGAGCAAAAGGAGAAGAGGGGAGCTGATTTTAGGCATCCAACCTCATTGAATAAGGTGTGGAAGGAACAACTCATTTGTGATTTCATATTGGATTGCATTTTAGGTTAGTGGGTTTTAAATTGAATTGTTATAGGATGAAAAACATGGATTTTAGGATATGACAACATGTGTTTTCGAAATTGTAAGGTCTAAAATGATAGCAATGGAGTTTAGGGTTGGTGTCACGCCCCGAACGCAGTCCTGCAGGGACCGTGACAGCCGCGAGCAACCCCAAAGGTTAACTCCAGCGAACTTCCTTATACATACAGCGGAAAGATAATAGGATCGAGAGAGAGACGGGCCAAACCCAACAACTAAATCTTACATAATAGATCTTAAAAGGGATTTGATATCCTGATTACATAACACAAAGGTTCACATAATCTAAGTGACGGACCACAACGGTCAACCGTCACACCAACAAAATACATAGATGTCTTCTCTCTAAGTCAGATAGTCCTCCTGACTTCCTTCACCTGAGGCATCTGGAATGATATAGTTTTAAAAACGTGAGTCAAAAAGACTCAGTAAGGGAAAAACATAACTTGAAAACATGATCTTAAAACTTGAACTTGAATATCATGAGAATTCGTGAATCATGATGCACATGCATGTTTCATGGTTATGCATATGCTCTTGATCGTAAAACATGTTCTTGTTCTTGAAATTGTCCCATGGTCCTTGAAAATAATTCATTCTTGACTTGTGGGCTACTTACGCTCCATTTAACCCCTGGAGTCAAGGTTGTGCGTTCCCATCGGAACCGTCTCCCTTACCCTTGGGGACATTTAATTTGGTCGAGCTGGCCCTTGTAGTTGCCCCAGGCCTGATGGCTAGACACGTCCCTTGGAGGTCCACACCTTCTCACATTTGTCCTTCAGTGTGGTTGCACTACCTCTTAGGATTCACCCAACCTTCTCGCATTCGTCCTTCGGTATGGGAGTTCATCTTGATGGTACGGTACCGACTAGAGCCCTTAACTTAACTTGACTATCATAAAACTTCTCATATGTCATTGCATAAAAATCTCTTTAGAAAATCATGCAATGTTCGTGTCATGTCATGCTTGCTTGAAATGTCATGCTTGTTCATGAAACTATGCAGCGTATCATTCTAGTTTTACAAAATGTAAGTTTATACTTACACACTTACAATCCACTTACCTTGCTTCTCTTGATAATGGGACGGTGCTTCGCCTACAAGCGATTCAATTACTACACTTAGATGTTTAGGAAATCAATTACATAGGCATACAAAAGAAATACTTGTAATTATTAGGTTTTCCAAAAGTACATATCTTGAAAGTACTATTTTGTTTACAAAAGATTGTTTAACTAGTTTTCATAAAACAAATGAAGAATTACAATTAAACATAGCATCAAACATCTTCAATATGATTGTTAAAGGAATCACTATACTATGCTCAATCAACTAGGTACACTTGTACTTCCCAACATCAATGATTTCAAACCTATTATTGAATTTCCCGCCATCCTAACCTCAATAACTTCATAATTAAGTTTAATCTACTATCCCTAATGCTAGAGCTCACAAGACTATAATTGAGACTCCAAATTCAACATATATGAAATTCTAATAAGGCCCGCTCGAGCGCCTGTCGAGCACCGGTCGAGCGCCAACTCACTGTCCAACTTTCATCAACCCTCGCTCGAGCGGTGGTCGAGCGTCAACTCACTATGTGAAAATTACAAAGGCCGCTCGAGCGCCTGTCGAGCGCCGATCGAGCGCTATGCTACCTAAAAATAGAGTGCTAAAATCTTCCTATTCTAACAACCTAATCATGATTCCTAGGTTGATTCTTCTGACCATAAACCATTCCACACACCCTAATACATGCCTAAACCATCTCCTTATTCCATACCAACCGTGGCACTCTCTTAACATAAGATGTTTAGGGTTACACTACACAACCGAATATTCTTTGACAACAACACCCATTCGGCCATAATCAATATCTCTATATATATACATGCACAATCTCACTTGCTAATCTTGTGCTACTTAGGGTTTCTAACTCCAAATCGCTCTATCCTTCACTAGATTTCCATATCCGAGCCCCTTAGCCATCAACCATCACATGCATGCAAATCTTCTACACCACCAGATGAAATCTCCTTCTCCAGCAACCAAGCCCACTATTTAAGCATGCAAATCCAGATGAATATGACCAAACCCACACAATATACTAACATGCGTGATGATTCCTCAAGCTGAAATGCATTCAATCCTCCAATTAATCCCTTCCTCCAACAACCACAATACAACATAAATCTCAGCAGACCCAACCTAATTAGATCTACTCATACATGTATATACAAACAAAAAGGGCACAAGGCACACGACCAAATAGAAAATCCAATATCTCACCCTATCTTACCTTGTATTGCTGGACAACAAGCTGGTACCTAGCACAAAATGCTCAAGGTTAGAACTTAAGAAGAGAAAGGAACAAGAAATGCAAATGCAAGACCAAAACTTTTACCTCTTAACTGCAACTATGGTATTCGGTTAACACCAGAATATTCTACTTCTTAAGCTTTCGGTTTCTCTCACTAGGATGGTTTCAAGGACTGAGATAAGTGTTTATAGGTGCTGAGATGAAGGTTTGAAGTGAGGGAAAGGAGATGAACAGCTGCTGGAAAAGCTTGAAAAAACCAAGGCAAAGCTTGGAGCTTGAAGTGGTTCGGCCAAGAGAACAAGGGCAAGTTGAATGGTGTGCGCTTCTGTCAAAAGGAAAGTGGACAGAGCAAGGGAAGGATTCGGTCACAAGAGAAGAAAAGTAAGGTGAGCAAGAAGAGAGAGTTTCGGTCACAAGAGAAGAAAAGCAAGCTGAAAATAGGGAGAGGTTGTGCGAGTGAAATGGTGAGGAAGTGAAAGACTTGATGTGAGGTGAGGGAGGCTTCACGTGCAAGGCAAAAGGGGCAGCCTTGTTTCCTCCGTCTAAGGCCATTGGGTGCATGGGCGGCATCCTATGATACTTTGACACACTTTCCTCTCATTTTGTCTTCTTCCTCTTTATGCTCTAAGGTTTTCACGTGAACTTCACAACAACCAATTTCAAATTTCTCCTTGCCTTTCATGTAGACCACTCTTGCATGTCACTTTTTCTTTTCTTTTCATTTCATGTACCACTTATCACATAGATACATTGGCTTATCTCAATATATGTACATTAGCTTATCACCAACAACATATCAACTTCTCTAGTATGAGCACTCTAATCTATCTCTTTGATAATCGTCATAGCTTATCTCCCTAATAAACTCCCTAGCTTATCACTATGATAAACACATTAACTTATCTTCTTTTATAAATGCATTAGCTTATCACTATGATAAGCTCACTAATATATTTCCTTAATAAACACACTAACTTATCTTTTAAATTCTATATCAAGCTATCTTATATACCTAATAACTTATCACTTAATTTCTCTAATGATAATAAAAACTACCTAATGGTGATTAAGGTTACCTAATCAAAGACACAAAATAATCTATATGCTCAACATAAATTTCATAACTATAGATTATTATACAATGAATTCTACTTAGAGAATTTCGGCAATGAGAAATAAAATTTCTCTTCATATATTTAACTTCATGCATTATGGAGTATAATAATAAGCAATGGAAAAATAAATTCATAAAAGAAATCTACCTTAAAAAAATTCGGCTCTTAGGAAAAATAATAATAATAGACTTGCACTAATAAACTTTCACAACAATAGTGAAATTCTTTAAAGGAAATTAAAATAAAATACCATAAGTGTCAAAGTTAAGTCATACATTGGCCAAAAATATGGCCCCTTGAGTTAAGTCAAAACGAATACATAGGAAAATAGCAAAAGTGAAGTTCGGGGTCTCACAGTTGTGATGTGTTTATATTGAATTGTTTGCGATTTAGGTTGATTTTGGCATCTGTTCGTCGAAGAACTGTGTCATTCGACAATCGCAGTTCGGACGGATTATGGTCCTTCCGGACCCACTTTCTTGGTTTAGATGGTTGCTATGGGCATCCGAATGATATGATTATTTTGTTCGGACTGTTGGTACTCCATCCGAATGGTTTTTGCTGTTATGTGTAATACATTCAATAGTAGCCTTAGCACTGTTTAAGAATTACACAGAGTTCAAATAACGAACTCCGTATAATTCTTGAATTTTCCACGTTATGAACAGTTTGAGTTTACAATATCTGTAATGTGCGTTATTGGCTCTTCTATTATGATAGATATGTCTAGAAATTTAAATGCAAGTCTCCTTTTGTCCTTTGGATACACATTCAGTATTGAGCTTACAAACTCGCCTTCAATGGTGGGTGTATATGCTCAATGTTGTAGGCATGTACCTGGGGGACTGAGGGAAAATACTGTCGAAATTTCTAATGCATCGGTTACATTGGTTGGGTCAATTACTTGCAGTACGTGATATTGTAAACTTGAATGAGATATGACCTATTACCTGAAGAAATTGAAGTTGAGTGTGAATGTCATCATTGTTTATAATATTATTTGCATTATTATCTGTATGTTTCGTCTTTAAAGGAATAATATGGATAAGAGTTGGATTTATGAGGCTGATAGACTCAAAAATGCGAACTATTGTGATGGTGTTCGAGATTTTATGAGTGTTTCCCGTAGTTATGCAGATAGTCATGGACCGATAAGATGTACATGTAAGAATGTGTTATTTAAACGTGTAGATGAGATGAAGGATTATTTATTCAAAATTGGGTTTGACCAGTTACACTCATTGGGTATTTCACGGAAAGTCAATTTCAGAAGTTTCTAACCAATTAGTGACTTTAGAACATGAACTAAGCAGTGAGAATTATGAGGGAAACATAGATGATGATATGCAAGACATGTAAGAATATTTTGAGGCGGGAGCAAGGGTTGATGGGAACGTGGTCAAAATATGTCCGGTCCTAAAACAGTCGAGTCGGGGTCTGTAGACGGATTTTCAGCATATACCAAGTTGTGGGCGAATACTGAGCGAGAGTTGTAAATCGGATGTAAGAAGTACTCAAAATTGTCCTTCATTGTTAGGTTAATTCATGTGAAGTCAGAGAATAATTTGGCAGTAAAGGCATTTGAAGATGTGTTGGGGCTGATAAAAGATGCGCTGTCGGAGGGGGAGACACTTCTTAAATCTTATTATGAGGCGAAAAAGTCAAGGAGCACAACGAGTTACAAGAGTGTCCGGTGTGTGGGACATCGAGGTGGAAGTACTGTCAGAATAGCAAATCAAAGGTTCTTCAAAAAGTGTTGCAACATTTTCCTTTGAAACTGAGGTTACAATGATTGTTTCTATCAAGACAAATGGCAACGGATATGCGGTGACACTAAGAGAAGCGTGTGGTTGAAAATGGGGTAATGAGGTATCCTACAAACTCTATGTTATAAAAGGATCTCAATAAGAATTATGAATGGTTTGGTCGGGAATCTCTCAAGTTAGAGTACGAAAGGACGATTACAATGCCTTAATTGCAAAGCGAACACAACGTCGTTTTGGCTGAAACATGGGGGCCAAAATTGTTTCTTGGTACATCACCGGTATTTACCCACTGCGCATAGATGGAGGCATGATGTTGATATATTTGACGGGAAAAAAGAGTTTAGAAACAGGGCTTGAAGAATTCACTGGCGAGGAGATACTTCAACAACTTGAATCGATATCATTGTCTTTTGGGAAGACACAAAAGAAGAGAAAATGGGCTGAAAATGAGTTAAGTTTGACGAAGCACAACATATTCTTTAAGTTGTCGTACTAGTCAGATTTGAAACTTCAACATAATTTGGACGTCATGCACTAGAGAATAATATTTATGACAATGTGTTGGGAACTTTGATGAACGTCGATGGTAAGACGAAAGACAATGCCAGTGCTCGGAGGGACTTGGCATTAATGGACATTAAAAATGAGTTACATTTGCAAGTTCAAGTTCGAGGTCAGCATGAGGTGATTCCTCAAGCATCTTTTACTTTAACAAAGGATGAACGTAAGAAGTATTATGAATGGTTGAAGGGTGTTAAGTTTTCTGATGGATTCACCTTTAATATATCCCGGTGCATGAATATAAAAGAGATAGGGGTACATATCTGTCATGTGATGGGAGGCTCCCGAATCAAAGTAACAAGGGGAAGAGGTCAAAGAGGTTTTATCAAATAGGCCTAATGCTCAGAATGCTGAGATAAGCATTTGTTGGGAGAATTTTGGGGGAGACGGACTAAACAGGGCTTGGAACATGTGTAGGAGATGTGTAGCAGCATAGTTGGAAGCAATTGGAAGAGGCAACCAAAGGCATGGTAGGATTTTTTAGACTTCTTGGGCGGCCTGGTAGGAGACTCCTTGATGATACGTCCACTCTTTTTGCAGTAGTTGCAAAAATATTTTCGACAATTGGAATCATAATGCCCAAAATTATTGTAACTTGAAATAGCTGAGATCCCTTCTGACAGCTTTCGTTTGGCATATGCAGCTCTTCACGAAATAAATCGTTGCAACGAGCATCCAAGGATATCGATTCATGAGGTGGGAACGGGTTGTTTCAATTCCGATCTGAGTTTCGTGAGGAACTAACTCGTCTCGACGATTTGTTTTCATGGACGGTCTGAACTTCTGCAAGTCCCTCAAATGGTACACCAGCGTAGACAATGTCAATATATTTAGTCCAAAAATTCATGAATGTAGAATAATCCAGAGATTCAATGTGAGATTGACTAATTCCAGTTCGAGTTGGAATCGTCAAGCGGTGTTAGTCTGACAGTAGAGCTTTTGGAGAATAACAAACATCGGTGCTTTGCGACTTTTGCTTTTAAGACCCAAGTTTTCAATTTTTAGCTTCTAAGACCCTGATTTTGACAAGATTGAAATCAAATTTCAATATCCCCAGACACAATGGAATTTCGACTCGAGATAAAAAGGAGCAAGAAAGTGTCATGAGCATAATAAAACTCGTGGTGTAGGTAGACGATTGTGTAGTGGACGATGGTGTAGTGGAGGCGCTGAGAAGGAACAAGAAGAATGGAGATGTTTCATGAGACATGACACGGGTAAAGGGGAAAGTAGCTGCTGTCGCTTGAAGATTGAAGATAAGGGTTGAAGTGCTTATGTGTCGACTACAAGCAGAGTATTCTCTTGGGCTCAGTGGGCTGCGATGAATTGAGTGGGCTGCCTTGTTAGTTAAATGGTTGTTTTCTTATATTACTTGAATTGTATGACGTCTGTTAGTTATGGGTTGTAGGCTTGTTAGTCAGCCCATCATTTTGTTAAGGCTGGTAGAAGCTAGCTGACGTCAGCTAAGCGGTTAGTTTGTTTTGGCTTTGAATAGAACATAGCGAGTGGGGGAAGAGGCATTGACGAAAAACGGAGGCTAAGTACTGCTTGGAGATTGACCATCTCGAATGGGTCTGTTATCCCTTGTTCTTGTTTGTATTTGAATACAAATTTCAGTTTATATCCATTTCCAAATCTACCTTCATCTTCTTTTCATACACAAATTCACAAGAAAATTCCAATTCAAAAAAAGAGCTGTGACAACTTGGTATCGGAGCCGGTATCCATGGCAGAAGGAACGTGTGTCAACCAGCTGATTGAGTCGGTCTCTGCATTGAATCAAAAGCAAGATCATCATGAGAAGCAGATGAATCAAAGGCAGGAGAGGTATGAGCAGGCTTTAGATGGATTTACAAAGAAGTTGGACCAATTATTTGAACTCTACCAGAAACTCAGCACCAATACACCATCTAGAGATATAGGCGAGCCTGTTGGTGATGCTGGCATTAATTTACCCCGACATGTAAAGGTGGACATTCCCAGATTTGATGGGGGGATCCCACAGGGTGGATTTACAAGGCAAAACAGTATTTTAAGGTCTATCAAATTCCTTCATCTCAGAAGGTTTTGAATAGCTCTTTTTATGTGGAAGGGGAGACACTTGTTTGGTTTAAGGATGCTAAGGAAAGTGGGGTGTTCACAAGTTGGGAGGCTTTTGTCAGGGCTCTGTTACAAAGATTTGGAGACACTCCATGATGATCCAATGGAACAGATGCAGAAGTTGAGGCAGACAGCTAGTGTGGCAGAATACAAGGGCCAGTTTGAAGCTCTTTCTAACCGACCAGGAAGGTGTCTGCTAAGACCAATCTTAGTTGCTTCAATGGAGGACTCAAAGATGAAATACGGTACCCGGTAAAGCTCTTGAACCCTACCACTCTATATCAAGCATTTGGAATGGCTAAAATACAGGAGGAGTTTGTCAACAGTCGGAAGAAATCTACTAGAGTAACTGGGAGATCCATTGGAACACCCTCTACTCATTCAGCCAAACCAAACAGTAAGACAACTTTACCAGTTCAAAAAATATCTCCAACACAAATGAAAGAGAGAAGAGATAAGGGCCTTTGTTATTTTTGTGATGAAAAATGGAATCCAAGGCATAAATGTGAAACTACAAAATTATATTTCATGGATGGTGGGGAAGATGAGGATTATACATGTGTAGAAGAAGTGGGAGATCCAACTGAGCAAACAGTTGTGCCAAAATTGAACATGGTTGAAGTGGAGTTGGTTGAAATATCATTGAATGCTATATCTGGTACACCAAACACCAAGACCATGAGGTGGAAGGGAAGAATTAATGGACTATGGGTAGTCATACTGGTGGATTCGGGTAACACCCATAATTTCATTGACCTTAGAGTTCTTCAAATGGCTTAACTAAGGGTGAATTCAGAAGTTAACGTGAGAGTTTAAGTAGCTAATGGAGACATTATCAGGGGGTCTGGAGGGTGTGACAATGTATGTTTGCAAATTCAAGGCCACCAATTCACTACAGATTTCTATGTGTTGGCACTTGGGGGTTGTGACATTGTTATGGGAGTTCAATGGTTAGCCACTTTAGGACCCATTAATTGGGATTTCCTTACCTTGGAGATGAAGTTTATGTTGGAGGGTAGAAACATTACCTTACGGGGCATTAAGGTGACATAAAATACCATTGAAGACAGCAGTAGCTGGAAGAAGCATTCGGCCTTGGAGAACAAAGGCATGTTGATCCAACTTTGCCATAGTATACAACCTGCAGAAATAGAAAGCAAATCTGAGAAACTGGAGCAAATTTTACAGAAATTCAAAATAGTCTTTGAAGAACCAAGGGGGTTACTACCAAGCAGGGGCATGAGCATCAGATTGTACTCAAGGAAGGGTCTCAACGGATTAGTGTCAGGCCATACTGGTACCCTTACTACAAAAAAAGTGAGATTGAGAAGATAGTAAGAGAATTGCTAGAAATGGGATTGGTTAGACATAGCCAAAGTCCCTATTCTTCTCCGGTGTTGTTGGTGAGAAAGGTGGATGGAAGTTGGCGTATGTGCGTGGACTACCGTGCCCTCAACAATGCAACCATCAAAGATAAGTATCCAATTCCGGTAATTGATGAACTGTTAGATGAATTAAATAGAGCTACCGTGTTTTCTAAGCTTGACTTAAGGTCAGGATATCATCAAATTAAAATGAAAGAATCAGATGTACCTAAAACTGTTTTTCGCACACATGAAGGTCATTATGAGTTTCTTGTAATGCCCTTTGGACTTACTAATGCACCAGCAACCTTCCAAGGGTTGATGAATGAGGTGTTTAGACCTTATTTGAGGAATTTTGTCCTCGTTTTCTTCGATGATATTCTTGTTTATAGCCCCAATATGGACCAACATGAAGGACACTTGATTAAAGTGTTGGAGAAACTAGCTGAAAACCAGCTCTATGCAAAGAAGAGTAAGTGTAACTTCGGGTTCCGGGAAGTGGAGTGCCTTGGGCATGTTATTACAGCTGATGGAGTATGGGCAGATTCAGCAAAAATTGAGGCTATGCTGAATTGGAAGCTACCAGATTCAGTCAAATCACTTAGAGGTTTTTTGGGGTTGACTGGATACTACAGGAAATTCATTAGGCACTATGGGTCAATTGCAGCTCCATTGACAACCCCTTGTTGAAAAAGAATTCCTTTGTCTGGACAGAGGATGCTAAGGCAGCCTTTGAGAAGTTGAAGGAAGCAGTTTCAAGGCCACCCGTTTTGGCACTTCTTGATTCCTGATTTTACTAAAGTTTTTGTCATTAATTGTGATGCCTCAGGTGGTGGGATAGAAGCTGTCCTAATTAGGTGTGGGCAAAAAACCCGAGACCCGACAACCCGAACCGGCCCGACCCGTTTCCGACCCGATCGGGTCGGGTTTAGTCGGGGTCGGGTTCGGGTTCGGGTATATGAACAAACCCGAAATTAAAACCGAACCCGACCCGAACCCGAAAATATAACTCCTCCACCCCGTAACCCGCGTTTTCCGAACCGAACCGACCCGTTTCGACCCGATATTTTCGGGTTCGGGTTCGGGTTCGGGTTTCCTCACAAAGAAACCCGAATATTTCGGGTCGGGTTCGGATTGAAATTTTTGAACCCGAACCCGGTTTGCCCACCCCTAGTCCTAATGCAAGAACAGAGGCCTATAGCATATCTTAGTCAAGCATTGAAGGGAAAAGCTCTCTATTTGTCTACTTATGAGAAGGAGTTGCTGGCGTTGGTGATGACAGTGAGGAAATGGAGACCCTATGTCTTGGGGCAGGCTTTTGTGGTCAAAACTGACCAATAAAGTCTTAAATACTTGTTGGAACAGAAGATTGGAACTTCATCTCAACAAAAATGGATTTCCAAGCTATTGGGGTATGATTTTGTAATTGAATATAAAAAAGGAAGAGAGAACAAGGTGGCTGATGCCTTGTCCAGAAAATATGAATTTGAAAGGGTAGATTCCACCCTCATGGTGCTATCTTATCCTACTTTGGATTGGCTAGAGGATTTGAAGAATTCCTATGTCAATGATCCTATCATTCAACCCATCATTCGGTTCATAGAAGATGAGCCTAATGTTCTGAAGGCCTACACTATGCAGAATGGAGTTTTAATGAGGAAGGGTAAGATTTTTCTTGGGACTAATTCTGTCCTAAAACAACAAGTCTTGGAACTTGTACACTCTAGCCCCACGGGTGGACATGCTGGATATCAAAAGACTCTCAGTAGAGCCAAGACAGATTTTTATTGGAAGGGAATGAAAGGAGACCTCAAGTTGTTCATTAAGGAGTGTGACTCTTGTCAACAGACTAAAGGGGAGAATCAGAAACCCTATGGATTATTACAGCCATTGCCGATTCCTACTAAAGTTTGGACTTACATTTCCATACACTTTGTTGAGGGGCTTCCTTCTTCCAAGGGATATAATTGCATTATGGTGGTGGTCGACCGATTGACTAAATATGCACATTTTCTAGCTATTGCACATCCTTACACAACAGCTAAAGTGGCACAACAATTTATGGCTAACATTGCCAAACTACATGGATTTCCAAGGTCCATTGTATCGGACTGTTACCTTATTCACTAGCTCATTCTGGAAGGAATTTTTCAGATTGCAGGGTACTAAACTCTCCTACAGTACGACTTATCATTCCCAATCAGATGGGCAAGCTGAGAGTGCCTTGAGCAATACCTACGGTGCTTATCCATGGGACAAACCAAGAGCTTGGTCAAGCTGGTTACCCTTGGCAGAGTGGTGGTATAATACTAACCACCACGCTTCTACAGGAATCACTCCATTTGAGGCAGTTTATGGTACTCCTCCACCTAAGCTTACATCTTATGTAACAAACACTACAACTAATGCAGTAGTCAAGGAGGAACTCAAAAGCAGGGGTCAAATCCTGGACTTATTGAAACACAATCTGACCATGGCTCAAGAAAGGATGAAGAAGTATTATGATAAAAATCATTCCAACCGTGAATTTCAGGTTGGTGACATGGTTTATCTACGTTTACAACCATATAGACAAAAGTCAGTAGCTTTCAAGAGGAATCTTAAACTGGCCCCCAGATTCTATGGACTTTCTACAGTAATCGAAAGGATTGGAACGGTGGCTTACAGATTGGATCTACCAAGATTCATCCGGTGTTCCATGTGTCAGCTCTCAAACAACGTGTGGGGTCACACACGCCAATCTTGCAGACTTTGTCACCAGTGAACTCCTCCGGTGAGATTCAACCAGAACCAGAAAAATCATAGCAAGAAGGCTCAAAAAATTGGGGTATCAACCAGTAACAGAAGTTTTAATCAAGTGGAAAGGAGCTACAGAGGAGAATAATACCTGGGAGCTTTTTCATCTTCTTCGAGCAAATTATCCTCACCTTGTGGGCAAGGTGCTTTAAGGGGAGGGGTGTTGTCATGAGCATAATAAAACTTGTGGTGTAGGTAGACGATTGTGTAGTGGACGATGGTGTAGTGGAGGCGCTGAGAAGGAACAAGAAGAATGAAGATGTTTCATGAGACATGACACGGGTAAAGGGGAAAGTAGCTGCTGTCGCTTGAAGATTGAAGATAAGGGTTGAAGTGCTTATGTGTCGACTACAAGCAGAGTATTCTCTTGGGCTCAGTGGGCTGCGATGAATTGAGTGGGCTGCCTTGTTAGTTAAATGGTTGTTTTCTTATATTACTTGAATTGTATGACGTCTGTTAGTTATGGGTTGTAGGCTTGTTAGTCAGCTCATCATTTTGTTAAGGCTGGTAGAAGCTAGCTGACGTCAGCTGAGCGGTTAGTTTGTTTTAGCTTTGAATAGAACGTAGCGAGTGGGGGAAGAGGCATTGACGAAAAACGGAGGCTAAGTACTGCTTGGAGATTGACCATCTCGAATGGGTCTGTTATCCCTTGTTCTTGTTTGCATTTGAATACAAATTTCAGTTTATATCCATTTCCAAATCTACCTCCATCTTCTTTTCATACACAAATTCACCAGAAAATTCCAATTCAAAAAAAAAACTGACAGAAGAGACAAGACAAAGAAAAGGCTGGCCCACGACAGGGAGAGCCTCTGCCCAGTGCACCCTGCTACTTGCGAGGGATGTCAAATGGCTTTGCGCCATTTGCTTTTAACCTGTGTTAAAACTTGTGGCTTTTAAACCTTTTATGCCCTTGGATAAAATTATTGAAAGAAAAGGCACTGGTCATAGGGAGTCCACCAATCCCAACCCCTGTGCGTAAGGCCAGAAAATAGAGGAACTTTCTCTATTATTTACCCTAAGCGATGACCATCTGGCAAATACCAAACTGCTTAGACACTGACGAGGCTACTACCAAAGTGGATGCTATCAGAGAACAGTCGGCTGATCTGTGTATACGAATTATACTTCTTTGGTAGGATGGAAAGAATAAAGGGACAAATGGCCTGGCAGTCCCTCTCAGACATCCAACAAGGCTCAACAAATAACATTGCTTAATTAAAAATAACACGCATAGTCAATTCTTCACAACACATTATTTGTTAAGCCCTATTCTAGCACAAGGACCCATGTTGATATCAACTCCCGATTCTTGCAGGATGGGTGCCGTCAAATTCATTTCATTAGTTCCCTACTGTGATTGCCATAAATGTATCCATGTAGCCTAAAGCACGATCAATTTGAATCCAACGCCTTCAATCCAGCATTCTAATACACAGGAAATTTAAAAAAGAAACCATATATATAGGGTAAATAGCAAGTACACAACTTGCATACTGTTGTCCCAAGACTCCTGTAACAGTCTTCTAGATTGTAATGGATTTTTGTAGAGTTTGAATGGTTGTATTGAGAACAAATCTGTAAATCAACTGATATTCATTGAGAAACGAGCCAATATTCGAGAATTGGCAAACTCCATAGACAGAGAAAGCAAGAAAGCTAACGTAGTTGGATGATTTTCGATACCGCAGATTCTAGAAACCGCTCCTATATATTCTAGAAAGCTGAAACAGAATATTGAAATAGAATATGGGCTCAGATATTGTTACAGCCCATCATAGCTCACACTGCACCTCATTTTAACAGCTGCACACTCCTACAGCTCATACGCATACATTACAACTCCTACAGCTCATACGCATACATTACAGCCCATGCGCATAACGTTATGGCCCCTTGATTCCTCACACCCAATAAACCAAACCCATCCAATGTTTATACGCCCCATCCCCCAGCCTCTCGAACATTCGACATACAATCAGTCCTTGTCTTCCTCGACACAACCTTATTTCTTAACCATAATCTTGGTCGTGTAACAACTCCCAACCCTCAGCACTTCGAAAACTTCAAGCACAAAACCAATTAAGAGACGATAAGGAACAAAGACCCCTTCTACAGGGCTGACAGTGGAATCTAGCCGAAAAATAAAAACGAAAGAAACGAAAGAGATTCAGAATGAACTACAATTTAAACCCATGTAAAGTGGAATGAGAATCCCTAACAATATTCAGATGATATTGTTTCCACAGGATCCAAGTCCCTAAAATCGCAGCATTCTTGGCCCCCCACAACAATGAAAAAATACGCATTAATACCCAAAGAACAATGAAACTGAAGCACAAGGAATAGATGAATAAAGAAACAATACATTATATAAGCACTAGCACTAAAGTCATCCAATTCAGAGAAAGAAAATAGAAACTTCAAGTGGATGTGTAGTCAAAATGAAACATATCTTACCACAAGGCAACCACAAGCAAGTCCATTTCCTACTATAACTAAATGCGGATAGTCCCCAATTATGTCAGATGGAGAGTCCCTGCATCAAGAATCAATGCCACTATGTGCACGTAAAAAAACATTTAAAGCAAGATTCACGTTAAAGAGCAAGAAAGATTTGTAGAACATTAGAGAGATTTCAGTCATACCAAACAAGGACTCCTCCCAAGAGAGCAACAAAGGGGCAAAGCTAAAACAGACCCAGCAAGAGAGTAACATGAGTAGTGTATTTGACCAAGCTCATCTAACCATGCATCATGCAATGCTTAACGGACATGAAAGATCAAAATCTTTCAATTCTTGAAACCAATAAAGAATGGACTTCTCATTTCAAATTCAAGGCAGTGCAATATTTTACAAATATCTTCCAAGTATGGATTTGAATGGTTCCCAGCAACGAAAGCGACCACCTCGTTTCTCACTTCAATCCAACTACAGCCAGGCATTTTCTTCACCCCTTTATCCAGCATGGCCTTTCTAATAATCTCTGCTTCCTTCCACTTCCCACTTGCACAATATAAGTTTGACAAAACCACATAGCCCATCTCTTTCTGAGGCTCTAAGATCTTAAAAGCTTTCCCCAAATGTGTCCCTAGCCTTAAATTGCCACACGCATAACATGCTCCCAACAGAGCCTCAGAGGACCCAGACTTTGCATCAACTCCTGTATACTTATTCACCAACTCTGTTGCTTCAGCCAAGAACCCACCTCGGCAAAGCATGTCCACCATGCATGTCACATGATCCATTTCATGGGGAATCCCATAAACTGAACTCATTGTTTCAAAGAACAAGCGACCTTTCTCTATAAGCCCCAAGTGGCTACAAGTCATTAACAGGCCAATGAAAGTCACTTTGTCTGATTTTACACCAGATGCCATCATTTCTTCAAAAAGCAATAGAGCCTGGCTAGCCCGTCCATGTAACCCAAAGCCAAACAACATTGCATTCCAAGAGATCAGATCCTTGTTAAGAATTTCATTAAATGCCAGGCTCGACCCTTCTATATCTCCACATTTAGCATACATGTTAATTAATCCATTACCAACATAGACATAAGCCTGGAAACCAGAGTGAATTATGCAACCATGGACCATTTTACCATGACCTATAACTGCCAGGCTGGAACAAGAATGAAGAACTGCTCCAAATGCAAAATCATCAGGCTGGACACCATTTCTCACCATGCCAACAAAGAAGCAAAGAGCTTCATCCCCCATGTCCATTCTGTGTGTGCCCTGTGATCATAGAGGTCCATGAAATTATATTATTCTGAGGCGCTTGCAGAAAAGCATGAAGTGCTTCCTGGGTATCCCCTACTTTCATATGGGCATCAGTGATAGCATTCCAGGACACCTGTGTTAGCATTCCATAGGAATCAAATATCTTCACAGCATCATCATGGCTACCTAGTCTAGCTTAAAAGCTTAAAATTGAGTTTTTTGTCTCCACTGCAGAGCTCCACCCAGTCTTAATAATAATTCCATGCACCAAGCATCCATACGAAAATTCGGATGATTCAGAGCATGAATTCATGAGGGCACTTAAAGTCCACTCATTTGGGGCAGCACAACACTCTCGCATCTGTTTAAATAAATTCAAACATAATCCAACCTCACCAAAACGAGCATGACTGGCAATCATAATATTCCAAGAGATTTCAACCCTTTTTGGCATGATGCAAAACACTTCACATGCAGATTCTAATTGTCCAGAATTTGCATGTGCAAACAAGAGTGAACACCATGTTACTTCATTCCTACTTTGAGTTTCATCAAAAACTTTCCTAGCACTAGAAGGACTAAAACACTTCCCATACATATCAATTAGGGAATTACTGACCGGTAACGAAGATTGAAACCCTGAAACGATAACCGAAGCATGGACTTTTGTTCCTTGTGGAAGCTCACATATGGCTCCACAAGCACTCAAAGTTGCAGTGAACGAGTAATCGTCGGGTTTGCTGTTCTTGATTCTCATGTAACGGAAAAGCGATATTGTTTCCTGATGAAGACCCCCTTGAGAATAGCCAGTGAGCATTGCGTTCCAAGTGACCGTATCTCTGTGGGACATCTCGTCAAACAGTTTGCGAGCACAATTAATTCGACCGGATCGCGCATAGCGTGTGATTGTAGAAGTAATTTGGAACAAGTCCAAGTGCATATCATTCTCTTTTGATTATTAGAAAATCTGAAGCAAATGTATCGTTTTGAATGTGGTTAGTAACCTGTGAAGCAAACAGGTGATCAAGAAAAAAAAAAAACCCCAGACTTCATTTGTACAAGGCAAGACTCACCGTGTTTGGTAAATTTAGCTCAGAGAAAGGATTCAGTCGTAGGCGAAGTGACTCATTGAGAATCAAAGGCCCGGTGAAGAATACTTTCAACTCTCACCAGAAAGCATGCAATAATCAACATTAATATAACCAAGCCAGCTGCCTGAGTTACACAGGACGACTTTTATGTATTAGAAATTCACTAAAAGGAAATTAGAAAATATGCTAATAAGCACACGATCATCCGACCACAAGCATCCCAACTCACTCTAATCAAGAAGCTCGTCAGGTACTAGTCATTCCTATACTATGGTAGCACAAGTATGTATTCAAATCAAACTGTACATCGAAGCTACTATTTATGCAGGAGAAAAAAAAACATAACCTCAAGCACAACCATGCTAGCAAAACTATCTAAAAATAAATTCAATGTTAAGAAGCCATTTAGTTCTTGAATTGGAAAAACTACACTTGTCAAATAATCGAAAGATATGTCAACGGACAGCTTTACTGTCATTAACTCTCCTTAATTCATAATTAGACTACAAATAATCAACAGATATAGAATTGCATGTATAGGCTTTCTTTCATTCTATAGCTCTATACTTGATTTTGTCATGGTATCACCGTGTCAAAGCCCTCTCTCTAACCTGGGTATTTCGTTTCTGTCTCGGTTTTCCTCGGTGTTCCTCTAACCTGGGTATTCGTCTCTGTCTCGGTTCTCCTCGGTTTGAGCCTCGTTGGTGTCTCGACCCTCTGTCGTGTCTCTTGGCTCTCGACGCTTCCTGCTTCTCGGCTCTTCCTGCTTCTCGGCTCGTGTCGACTATTCAGATTTCAGCCGATAGTCTCTGTTCACGGTATTCTCGTTTCTTGGGTGGCTGGGGAGTGTTTCGGCTTTGATTGGAGCAGTTTGTTCTTCTCGTAGGCTTCGGTGCCGTGTTCCCGTGGGTTTCGGATATGTTTTTTTTCTTTTTTTAGAAATTGTCATTTCAGTCCTTAGGTTTTACACGCTTTGTCATTTTAGTCCTTGAGTTTCATTTTTTCTGATTTTAGTCCTTGGGTTTACATTTTTTGACAAAATGGTCCTTCTGTCACTCTGTCATCCATATGCTTAACGGAACTCTCTGACACGTCAGCAATCATGAAGCGGTGTACCGGTCGACCGCTACATGGTCCGTTAAGCATATGGACGGCAGACTGACGGAATGACTATTTTGTCAAAAAATGTAAACCCAAGGACTAAAATCAGAAAAAATGAAATCCAATGACTAAAATGACAAAGCGTGTAAAACCTAAGGACTAAAATGACAATTTTTCTGATGGCGGACTGACGGAATGATCATTTTGTCAAAAAATATAAATTCAAGGACTAAAATCATAAAAAATGAAACCCAAGGACTAAAATGACAAAGCGTGTAAAACCTAAGGATTAAAATGATAATTTCCCTTGTTTTTTTTATTAGCGAAGTTGGATTGGGTTTCGGGTTTCCTTGGGTTTAGGCTTTGATTGGGCTTCCGTCAGCTTGGGCTTCGGTGCTCTAAGTTCCCCATTGGGTTGCGTCTAGTGTTGTGGGCTGCTTTGGAGTGGGCTGTTTTATTGTACGCTTAGGATTGTGGGCTACAGGGCTTGGGTTGTTTCTGTGGGCTATTTTTTTTATTGTGGTGCTTTGGTTCAGATTTTTTTTTTGGCAGCACGCATAGTCTCGAGTGTTTTCTTTCCACATTCTTAAGGGAATGGACTCGACTCTTGTCTGACATAAATTTACCGGTAAGAACTGCTCCATTTGGGCCTTTCAATTTGAACTTTTCCTCATGAGTAAAAGATGTTTGGGGCCATATTGATAACACAATTGCGGCACCCTCTTTCACTTTCGAAAAATCTAAAAAGATGCTGAGCCTTCTGAAGGTGCTGCCCGTGTTTCAGGGAACATTCTTGATTATGTCCTGGCGTCTTAGCTCTGTCGAGCCGCACATTGTCACCAATTTGCAGCCTTATTGTTCAGTCCTATCTATGTGGGCTTATTTGAAGAAGGTTATCATCAAGATAACTATGTTCGACATTTTCAGTTAGAGCATGTCATTGCACACTTTCATCATGGGAGTCTCTCAATCTAAAGACTACTAGGCATTCCTGACTCTTTGGAATGACTATTCAAATCCGGTTATGGTGGTTGTTTCGACTGATGCTATTTCGGCTATTTAGGCAGTCCTCACGCTCAGTTCCTTATGAAGCTGCATCACGAATATGAATCTGTTCGTTCCTTTTTGATGAACAAATCTCTGGTTCCTTCTCTTGACGTTTGTTTTAGTGAACTACTTTGCAAAGAACGTCTCGCTACTCAAGCTATTTTGGAATCTCCCCATGGAGGCTCGGGTTCAGCAGCTATAGTTTATGTTGCCCAAGACCGAGGGGCACTATGAATTCCAAGCAATGTTTCTATTGCAAAGAATATGGTCATATTGCTTCCAATTGTCTTGAGAAGTTATGCTCCTATTGCAAGAAAAAAGACCACATTATTAAAGAGTGTTGCATCCAGTGGCGGAACCAGGATTCCCGGGGAAGGGGGGCAAAGTTTTGAAGGAAAGACAACATCAACTTGAGTTCAAATAATTGCACCAACTAAAGAATCATGTACATATTATGATATTAAGATTAAAGGGATAATGTCATAATGATATTGACAAACAAGAGCCATACTTCAGCTCACAAACGAGAAAAAGTAAAAGCTGAAATTTAAATTAAGATAAAGTGTAGACATTTACCACCAATGCAAGCTGCTGGAATCAGATTGCTATCTGGGTTTTCAGTAATTCATCATTTGTGGTGGGATCTTCCAATAGAAACAAGACAATCATAGTACAAACATTCAATATGAAAATTAAAGTATATAACAACAGGTATTTGAAGTTTTAATTTCAAAAATGAAAAGCTTACCTCGAAAGTATCTGAATAAGATCTGCAAAGAACCATAGAAGCATTTGACTCTTATGTCAGACTACCAAAGCGGAACCAAGTATATCCATGTGAATGCTTACATCCAGAACAATGATGATCTGGAGAGGGTATTCCCCAATAAAGAAGCTGTAAAGCTATAAAAAAAACAAAACAAAACCAACTCTTAGCTGGACAAGGAATGGTAAAAGCTGCTCAAAAGAAGTGTACCTATGCAGAGAATGGCTACAAATGCATCTAGCATGTGCAAAGCATGACATTGCCACAATTCCAGAGAAAGAGATTGATCACTGACCAATTCGGTGGAAAAATGGGATCAAAAGCTTGAGAGACACAAAAACCTCTTCTTGAACCCAAATATCCTAATCTCTATTCAATCTAACTTTGAAGACTTCTGCACACTTGATTGATTATGATAATTTTCACTTTCGCTCTTTACCAAAACCAAAGACTTTTCCCATGTGGGAATCTTTTTGGGACTGGCAAAAGAGAGACCCAAATTGCTTATCCAGCACCGACCCACTATTTTTATGCAGAAATTCTCAAATGGGGGGAACCATCAAAGACTGAGAACCAAATATCTCCATGTGAAGGCTTACATCCACACAAATGACAATGATATCGGAAAGAAAATGGGGAGAGCCATCAAGAGGAGGTAAAAACAAAATAAGAAACACGGCTCATCCTATGGAAATTATACAACTTCAAAAAATTTCCTCTCTCTGAATAAACAGTCTTCAGATTTTCACAGATTATCTAAATCAAATCAAAGTCTTCAACACCTTACCAACAGGCAACAACTTTATGCCCCAAACCGATAACTCGGCACAATTCCACGGCTTGCCGAAATTGTGCAATCGTGACAAAGTAATCCACAAGCTCATCCACGTTGAACTTAGACCGCAACTTGTACACCGCAAAATGTGCAATCGAGAGAGGGACGGTCCGGACTCCGGAGACTCTGAACGGAGGGCCTGCTGGCATTGGGTGGGAGAGCAGAGAGAGTGAGAAAGGGGGGAAATTTTGGGGGTGGGGGTGGGGGGAATTAAGCAGGGTGAAACGTTTCACCCAATCCTTTTTTTTAAAATCAGTAGGGGTGAAACGGCGCCGTTTCACCCTTCCTAATTTTTTTTAAAAAAAAAAGGTCGGCCTGGCGCTGGGCCTGGGTCTTTGATTTTAAGGGCCTGGGCTGGGCTTCATTGAAAGGGAAGGCTGGAGGGGCTGGGTCAGAGGACTGGGTCTGCTTCAAAGGGGGGCGGCTCATATTAAAGAAAAAATTTGCAGAGGTTTTCAGGCAATGGGGGGCGGATGCCCCCCATTGCCCTTTGTTGGATCCGCCTCTGCTAGGAAGGAAGGGAAAGATTCGAAGGAAAGCTCTGAAGGAATTACACTTGTGGCTGGGGCATCAAGCCTATATCTGCCCCCAACCCCCCCATGAGTCTCATATCGTAGAATTGTCGGGGTCTGGCGAGACCCGTGGCGTTTAGAGCCCTGAGACTACTAGTGAGAGAAGTAGATCCCGTGGGTATATTTCTCATTGAAACTAATGTTAGTGATATTCGTCTTCAGATGATTCTTCATAGACTTGGCTTTTATTTCTTTCTTTCGGTGCCTGCTGTTGGTTTGAACGGTGACTTAGCTTTTTGCTGGCGTCCCGGTTTGGAGTTTGATGTTTTGTTATTGTTGGATTCTATTTTTCACTTTCTGACGAAACCTAGTGGTAGGAGGATGGAATTCATATGATCGTTTGTTTATGTGCCTCCCCTTTGGCGTAATAAGGAGACATTTTGGGAAACATTGGCTAATCTCGGTGGTTCTAGAAATAAGCCATGGGTTTTTACTGGGGACTTCAATGATATTCTGAAGTTCAGTGAGAAACGTGGTTGAAGAGAGGTGAGAGCATTTTCATCTCGTGGACTTAGGCATTTTATGGATTGTCTTCGATTTGTGGATTTCGTTTATTCAGGCAGGAATTTTCCATGGACTAATAGTGAGTGGGATTGTCGTGTATTAGTGAACGATTGAATATAAGCATAACCTATGTGTTATGGCGGACCAGTTATCCAAATGCAGGGGTGAAGCATTTTGGGGTCACTAATTCTAATCATATTCCTCTTATGTTAAATGTGAGTGGCGTTAAAGTTACTAGTGCCAAATATTTTAAATTTGAGAAACTATGGGTTAGGGAGGACTCATGTTTTGGTGGTATTACAGAGACTTGGCAGAAACGTATGGGTGGCACTCCGGCCTGGATTCTTTTTAAGAAAATTCGTGCAATGCGGAGTGCATTGAGGTAGTGGAATAAAGATACTTTTGGTGATATACGTTAGAATCTAAGTATGGCTACGGAGCACTTAAGCTATTTCCAACAAGTTGAACACACCAGTATGACTGAATTGGATGAACAATTGCGTAGGGAGGAAATTATGTGGAAGCAAAGATCTCGGGTGGAGGGTTGACATCGAGCGATTTGAATACGAAATTTTTTCATGCATCAATGGTGATTCGACGATGTCAAAACCAAATAGCTGAACTGAAAAATATGGATGGGGAGTGGATAACAGGGAGGAATGGTTTGGGAAATGAGTTAGTACATTTTTATAATTTACTATACAATTTCGAACATCCTTATATACCATCCGATTTTGATGATTTGATTGAGTGTTCCATTACGGCAGAGGAGAATGAGAGGCTTATTCGAATTCCTGATGGGGAAGAGATTTGGGAGACGTTGAAACGTATGAATCCAGATAAAGCACTAGGACCATATGGAATGACGGTGTTATTTTTTAAACATTTTTGGGAGATTGTTGGGGCCGATCTGATCTCAACGGTGCAAATTTTTTTTGAGAAAGGATGTATGCTTCCAAAGATTAATCAAATTAATCTCGTGTTCAACCATAAATTGGATAACCCTTCTTTGGTGGGTCTGTTTCGACCAATTAGTTTATGCAATGTGATGTATAAATTAATTTCATGGATTTTGACGGAAAGGCTCGAGGTGGTGTTATCCAAGATCATATCACTGTATCAGCTCGTTTTTGTGTCTGGTAGGCTCATTCAAGATAATTATATTGTCGCGGCTGAAGTATTTAACGGTATGAACCATAAAAGGGCTAATGGTGGGTGGATGGCTATTAAAGCCAACATGGAGAAGGCCTATGATCGAGTGGAATGGAATTTTATTCTTAAAGTTTTGGAAAAGTTTGGCTTTTACCCTATTTGGATAAATTGGATTCAACAATGTATTTCTTCTTCGAGTTTCTCTGTTTTGCTAAATGGAGCGCCTTTTGGTTGATTTTCACCAACTAGGGATCTTCGCCAAGGAGACCCTTTGTCTCCTATCTTGTTTCTGAAAGTTTGCTTGAGGAAAATTATACTTATTTGATCTGACAAACGATCTTGAACTTTTTCTATGATTGAATCTTCAATCGTGATAATCTTTAGGTCTTTTTGTTCTCATACCTTGAGTCTTTGATTTCACAACTGAGCCCAAATATTCTACCTCCTTTCTTTCCACGCCTCGCAACCGTCACAAGGTTTCTCAAAGTCATAATGGCCAACTGTCTAGAAAAGACTATCTTATATTTTTTTATAAACCGTGGCTGTAATTTTGTGTGGGATCCTTAGAGACTTCAGATCTCGGTTGTAGGATCACATGGAAAAAAATTTCCATTAACACCCTTATATTCGTAAATTCCGAATTTTAGGCTTCCAATAATTATAATCATGTTAATTAACATATCACAATTTACCCCCAAGTTTTTGAGATTGATTTGTGAAATCCATTTTTGCTAACAATTATTCATTTATTTATCCTTCCACCACACTATATTCCACATGAGTCAATAGGACTAAAATCATATCACCGATTAAATCTCTAACTCGTATAATTCTCAATTCACGATCTGTAACTCGTTAGACTATCAATTATTTTCAAAACAATTTCACAAATAAATATATAATATATATTAATTTCGAAAAATATTTTCACAAAATACCATTGGTCAATGAATTCTTTTCTACTCCAACACTATAGTGATATATTGAATATACTGTCTCATCAAGAGACTGGTGGATTCCTTATTGAGCATCTATACAAATCCATTTATTATATACAAGACCCAACGTTATCTGGAATATTTGACCTAGAAAGATCATCACCAAATGACTCAGTCAAAGCACAAATACACAATAAATAGATCCGTATAAACTTCTCAGGTCTAAGGATACAATAAATCAATTGTGTTAAATACCTTCTCAACATCAGTGATCACTTCCAGAAGATATTCATATTTGATCTCGTTCAGTGCATGTACACTTACATTATATCCACTTATTTACTTAAGGTCATTACCTCAATGAAGAAGTCTATCATCCTATTAAATAGAGACAACGAGTGTAGACCTATCGTATATCATTATGTACCTCGGTCCATAACAAAATATCAAGTGAATAAGGAACCGAAGAGTCATATTTCCCGCCTTTGATTCATCAATCATTGACATGAATTTTCTACAATGTCACTCAATAGTATCTATGTAACATCTTATGTCACATCATATTACCCAATAATTAAATATAAGGGATAATGCCCATTTCGGTCCCTAGGTTTATCAAAATGATTCTTAGGTTTCAAATTTATTCAAATCAGTCCTTATGTTATTTTCATTTATCAATTTAATCTTTCCGTCCAATTTCGTCTCCTCTGTGCATAGTCAGCTAATGGTGGGACACGTCACTGCCAATAATATCGCGAAACGTGTTACATTTTTAAAAAAACCACAAAAGCACTCCACGTTGACATTTTCGTAAAAAACAATTGGAACAGGGGAGCGGTATTATTGGGAGTGACGTGTCCCACCATTAGCTGATTGTGCACGGAGGAGACGGAATTGGACAGAAGGATTAAATCGATAAATAAAAATAACCTAAGGATTGATTTGAACAAATTTGAAACCTAAGGACCATTTTGATAAAGGGTATAAAACCTAGGGACCAAAATGGACATTAACCCTAAATATAAACATGTGATATCTAAAAATAACTATTATTCAGAAAAATAATTTTTAGAGCATTATTCTTACAGTTTCTACTATGTTCGGAAGTACTTTCGAGGCTGCTATTAAAAGATGAGGCTGCTGGAAATCTTCAAGGTCTTAAGATTAGACGTTATGTACCTGTTATATCTCACTTACTGTTTGTAAATGACCTCCTTTTTGGTAAAGTAAATATTAGCAATGTTAGAGCTATGGATAGATGTCTGTAAAAGTACATGCAGTGGTCAGGGTAGAAAATTAATAGTGGTAAATCCTCTATTCATTTTAGTAAGAATTTTCATGGTTCAGCTATTATGTCCATATGTGATTTGCTCCATTTGAAAAAAATGCCCCCCCAAAGCTAAAACACCTTTGTTTGCCGCTACTTATCCCACGGTCTAAGTATCATACTTTGGCTAATTTGAAAGACTGATTATTTACAAAACTTCGGGGTGTAAAGCAAAGGTTCTCTCCCAAGCGGGTCGAGTTACTTTGATTAGGAGTGTCGCAACCTCTTTGTCGGCTTATACTTTGGGTTTATTTCTTGGTCCTGAGGTTTGGTGTGATGAGGTGGATAGGGGGTTGAAAATTTTCTGGTAGGGATTTAAACTGTATAAATCACGTAACCTCACTTTGAAGTCTTGGAGCTCTATATGTACTATGAAATCTGCAGGTGGGCTGGATTTCGCTCTATAGAAGATTACAACAAAGCTTTGGTTTCAAAGTTGGTTTGGAAGGTTGCCACACAACATCCATGTTTGTGGTTGCAGATGCTCAAGAGTAAATATCTCAACAATATTTGGTTTTGCGGAAGTTGTAAGTAATCTAAGTGGGTCTTCAGATGGGAAGAGTATTTTGAAAGTAAAATAACTTCTCAATTTGGGATCATGTTTGTGGTGGGAAATGGGCAGTCTATTTCGGTTTGGGATGACCCTTGGATCCCTATGCTTCCAGGATTCAAACCTTCTCCCTATGAAGCACATCCTAGAAGAACTTCGGTTACCACAATGGATGAGCTTATTGATTCTACTACTGGACAGTGGAATAAAGCTACTATTTGAGATACTTTTAACCAATCAGATGCGGAATCTATAGTTAAAATTCATTTGAGCGGTGAAGATAGAAGGGATGAACTAATCTGGACTCCGGAAAATCGAGGGCATTTTCTGTGAAGTCAATGTATAGGGAATTAATTAAGCCATGTGAGGTTCATTTAAATTTTGTTGAGCTGATGTGGTGGAGTAAATTGTGGAGAATGCAGGTTTATGAGAGATTTAAAATTATTCTATGGAAGCTTTTGTGGGACGTGATTCCTACTAAAGAACATGTGTCTGTTCAGATTGGTTTAAGTAGTATATTGGAGGAATCCCGATGTGTGTTGTGTGGGGCAGCTGAGGAAACTACAAAACATTTGATGCTTGAATGTATGGTGAGTCAGATTATATGGAGCAATTATGATGGGTTTTTCGTGTTGTTTTAGCATTTAAGCGAAAGAATTTCCAGTATCTGTCAGTGATGGAGGCCTGGTTAAACTGTCTGAATGGAGCCGTAAGTGTCATAGCTCGATTTCTCTAGGGAGATTTGGTGTTGTGTGGTTGGCTAATATGGCCAATAAGTTGTTGGCGGCAGAGACAGAGCGTTCGTTCGTCTTGAAGTTTAATGAAGCGTCGCGAGCATTCTTAGCTCAACGTTGTAGTAATAAGGCGGGGCGATATGTCGCCATCATTGAGTATGGTGGGGGGCGACGGAGAGGGCCGATTATGGTCCCCGAAGGTCTCACGGGTAGAGGTTGGATCTCTATGGCTGAACGTTTCCAAGAGGTGATCGATTTCTTCAGCAGATCTAGAAAAGGTATTCTTCTCTGAAAGTTGCCGGGAGGAGAGGTGGTGTTTCCTTCGCTGATGTTGTTACGTCGTCTCTACCGTCGGAGTTTACTAGTTTAGTGTCGTTGAAGGAGGGTAGGTCGACCGTCGCTGGTGGGTGCGACGTTTCGTGTCCGCCTGCGGAGTTGGAAAAGAAGCCTGCAGATTTGGCAGCTTCCTTTTCAGTTTCCAAGACACGGGCTTTTAATGTTTGTTCGTCTGGCGAGTGTGGGGGTGATTTTTTTATGTGTAAAGCACTTACACGTGAGATTCTGACCATTGACAATTTGAGGAGGATGGGTCTTTGTTTAATTGATTGGTGCTACCTTTGTAGATGCAATGGGGAATCGGTGGATCATATTCTTCTTCATTGTGATGTTGCTAGGGATTTATGGTCTCATGTGCTTAGTATCACCAATTATAGTTGGTTATGCCTTCTCGGGTGATTGAGGTGTTGTTTTGTTGGAAGAGGAGTTCACCAATCCTCTTGCTTCGAGGGTGTGGAAGATGATTCCTTTGTGCATTTGGTGGGTTATTTGGAGGGAGAGGAATGTGAGATGTTTTGAGAATTATTTCTTGTCTTTACAAGGGCTAAGGGGTCTGCTGCTGAATTTCCTTTTTCTTTGGGCCAATGCTGTTTTGGGTTCCCCTTTTTTTTTATTTTGCTGATTTCCTTAGCTTTGTAGCTTGTATGGAGTAGGTTCTCAGTATAGCTCATTGTAATGTTACCTCTTTTTGTTTTTCATTCAATAAAGTTTTTCTTACTTATAAAAAAAAGATTATATGGAGCAATTCACCTTGGGGCTTGAATATTTGGTCTTTTCTAGATGGTCCCTTTTCTCTTTGGCTTAAAGTGATTATTGACCCATCTTCCTTGTCTAAGATGCCTATGGAAGATTACCATTATTTTTAACTTTATGCGCTTAATTCTTGGGATCTTATTTGGTGGACTAGGAACCAGATTATACATAATTATGCCCAACTGAATATTTTGAAGTTGATTAATCGTATAAAGAGGTTGAGTGGGGAACATGTGAGTGCTTGGAATCAGAAGTGGGTGGAGAAGTCTTCCCGTTGGGCTACCCCCAAACCTAGGGTGTTTAAAACTAACTTTGATGTTGTTGTGCGTGATGATTTTGCAGTTGGAGCAGCTGTAATTTGTGATCATTTGGGAAGGTTAGTTGGTGCTTGTGTTCATAAATTTCAAGTGGATGATCCTGTAGAGGGAGAAGTGCATTCTGCCCAGTTGGGGATTGAAGAAGTAAAGCGGAGAGGTATTAATGTTGTGACAGTGGAGGGTGATTCACTTCTTGCTATTGAAGTATGAGCAAGTATCCTGCACGTGTGAATTGGAGGCTCCATGGAAGAATTGGAGATATGTTGAACTGTGCAGGTGGTTTTGTTTCTTGTTACTTTCATTTTGTTTCTAGAGGTCCTAATGATTTGGTGCACCACTTGACTTGTTGGGTTGACTATAAGTTTAGTAGTGTTGGAGGTCACCTCGTTGTTTATGAGCTCTTTCCTGATTTGTTTTGGATCTATGCTGGGACTGATCATCCCTAGATGCTTTGTGTTTTCTTTGCTTTCAGTTAATAAAGTTTGTGGTCGTATGATTAAAAAAAATAGCACTACATATGTAACTTTCTATGGGATTTGAAGTTGTATCAATGAACAACCAATACTCTAGAAAAAGAAAGCACAACAGAAAACATATATTAGACTCAATTCAAATATTATATCAACTGCATTATTTTATATATGCTTTGCTAAGTTATGAACAAACTAGATAATGTAAACCAAACGTTTAAACCGGACAAAATGGTTAAGAAATAGGTTCTTATCAGATCAGAGCCTAATCCACATTAATTTAGTGTATACTTTACTTCATCAGAGTACAAAAATACAAAAAGTTTACAAGAGGGACCACATGGAGAAACTAATTCTCTAACATGGTCTGGTTATGACACCAACAGGACAATAATAATTAAACAATCTTGCCCATAAAATGGAGACCACACGGAGTAAAAAAAAATCAGTTAAACTACCGCAAGATTTTCATAAATGCAAGTCCATGCAAGTCCAGATTAAACATTAAACACATGGAAACGAACACATACACACAAATGGGTCTCTCCACTAATGAATAAAGAACAAAAAAATTTCACAACAACCAAGCACGTGCAAACCAACAATTTCACACCCAACCTCAAATGTCACTGCCAAACTAACACAAACACACAAATGGGTCCCTCCACTAATGAATAAAGAACAAAAACAACACAAAAAAGTTCAAACACATGTGAACCGAAAGTGTAAACACAAAAAAGGGGGACAACAAAACAACATGAAGAGAGAAACCTTTACTTCTAGAATAGAAAGGGAGACCCTCTACTAATATCGTGGCTGTCGGAGGAATGAGAACTTTCTTTGAATCAACACATGAGATTTTAGGGCTGCCGAAGAAACACCACTCTTTCGTCTACCAGTGGGTGTAAGTCTTAGGAGAAATTTGGGGGGAAAAAGGGCTAAGGAGAATCGGGAGAGAATGGGGCCGTTCAACTTATCTCGTTTCTGGGTTTTAAAATTACGTGGCAATTAGTATTTTAATGTTGTTTGATGTTATTTTTTACATGGCATATGATGTGGCAAAAAGACGAGGTAATAGGATGTTTGAGGGTGAAAATTTTGAGTATTGGGATTTGAGAAATATTATAAAGTAAAGATATGTTATGGGAGTTGATGAAAAAGTAAAGAGAAGATTTTTAATAAGTATTATAATAATAAAAAATTATGTGGTGAATTTTTTATGATTAAACCCAAATATTTGATCCCAAATATTTGGGCACCAAACATACCAATATTGGTCCAAAAGTCTAAAGATGAGCCACGTAATCGCTTCCGTTAAGTTTTTAAATGAAAAGTGGAGAGGGGTATTTAGTGGATTCAAATACTGGATTGATAAAAAATTTAGATTGAATTTATAATTTGACTTTAATATTATCTAATTGAGTTTCTAAAGCTTTTAGATACTGGTTTGTGTAGCTATTTTGTTCGACTACTGTTTTAATTTCTCCGTGGATACTTTGAAAGGTGATGCAATGACTTCTGCTCTTCTATGTGAGACTATAATTGTTTCTAGACAGAACTTCACCCTCCCCACACAACCCTTGGATCTAACATCTTCGCAATTTCTCAACGCTTATTATACTTTCACCACCCTGACAACCCCATTACTCTTAACACCCAATTCTCACATATAACCTTACCACCCAAGAGACCATGCCTCTCCACTCCCCCTGATCCCCGGTCACCGGATAGAAAACTCGGATCAGCACCCATTTTGGGTTCAACGACTCGACCAATGTGCACAAAGTGCTCCGTATTCTCTGGACAGAAGCAGTTATAGGGTCAACTCTGAGGGTCATTAAGATGGGATGCAAGGTTTGGATGCTCGGCACGGACTCGTGGAGAGAGATAGACCCTTTGCTGCCTGTTGACTCCGCGAAGGATGGTGGTAGCGGCGGTAGAAGTGTGTATCTTAATGACACAATGCATTGGTTATATCGGTACGAGTATTTTATTGTTGCACTTGATGTCGAAAATGAGCAATTTAGACTAATCCCCTTCCTGCTAGGTACAAAGATAGCATTTATTCAAAGGAAAATTGGGATTACTTGAAGGTGGTGGATGTTTGGCTTTGATAGCTTCGGATGACAAAAATGCTATGGAGGATGAATATTTCTCGGAGTACCAGATGTTGAACTTGTGGATACTAAAGGAGTACCACAATCGAGCGTGGGTCAAGGAGCATATGCAGTTACCATTCTGCTGGGATCTCAGTGGCCAACCTACTCCTATGGGACTATGCCCATGGTCGAGATCCAATGAGGTTACCATTGAGGTTCTAATGAGGGCAACAAAGAGTATGATTTTTCTTCAAAGGCCTTTGAGATGGTCGATGTACTGTAGGAGGGCTTATTGCTCCTTTTTTAAAGCTTTGGAGGTGAGCGTTTGTGGTTTGATAAAACCCACAAAAGTTTAGTTGTCTAACCCTACTTACTTAGCCATTAAATTAAAAGTTGTCATTAAATTAAAAGTTGTCGTACCATTAATTTGATCACTTGTAATTGTCTGCTAATTTTGGTGGAGAGAATCAAAGTAGCAAATTTTTTTCCTTCATTGCTAAGCATGAGCTGAGCTACTAACTCGGTGTAACTTTGGGCTGACAATAATATCAATAGTATCTAGTCCGTCTCATATCTATTGGCAAAAATCAAAGTTATGTGGTCCAATTTAATTTTTACTCATACATATAGAGCATACTTTGATATTTCCCCATTCTTTATAGATATATGTGAGAGAACTTTTAAGTTTTGGTTCAACAACCAAATGACGCATTGATGGCCTGCAAAAATTAATCTCTAAATAAGGGTTGAGTCACAAGGTCAATCTCCACAGAGACAATGATGTACGTCTTAATGAATCTCAATAATGTGTTGGGGAAAAAAAATATGCAAGTTACCCTTGAATCTCCTAAAAATGTCATATTTTGGAAATATGACTAAGAAAGCAAAAGCAAGCAAAGGAATATGTGGTAAGCGTCACTTTTGCAAGCAAAGGAAAAAGAACTACTGTCTATTGGGTTGAATTAAAATGATTGATATGGATTTATGCCTGCTTTGCAAAACTGGTTTTTGTTTTCAATCGCAACTAGAAGTAAAATCTAATGAGAAACAAACCAAATTAGAAGTATTAGATAATTGCAAAGGTAAAATAGGGGAATGATAAATTTCTACTGAAATAAACGAAAATAATCCTAAACCAATTAAGTGTAATTCCCAAGCTTCGAATTGCAATTTAAATCTCCCCAGAACGTGAATAATTTTCTTCTCTTGCTCTTCTCTACTGTCAACCTAGTCAAGGATTTAACAGTCGGATGATATGAACATTCAGACTAAGTTACAGCCGCTTATAAAATTCTTGCCAAGTTTTGGAAAGCATTCTTTACAAATAAATGGTTAGCTGTAAAGCCATGGTAAAACATCAAGCATCTGGTGTGCCTCAAGTCTACAACAGATGAAGTGCATGAACTCCAAGCTATTCCGAAAATGAATTGCTTCAAGAACAATGCAAGAGATTATATCACTCAAAGAGAAGTACATTATTCATCGAAATGTAGCGACGCATCTACAATCCTCTGCTTGGGCTATTGATTTAGCCTATCAAATTCAACATGTAGCCCTTGAGAGAAAATGCAAAACCCAAAAAAACTCCTTTCCGAGCCACCATTCTATGCCCAAAGTCGGTGGTGACATGTTAATAATCCGTTACTTCCAATTTTTTCTATAGTCCGCGTATGAACCTTTTGATTATCTCACTTCTTAATAAAAAAATAATCCATATTTAAGCTTGTTCAGAGAGCCACATTATCATGCATTATTATCTATGCTCTTCCAAATGTTTTAGATGCCCGTCTTGATAGCGTTTGGTCATTATTATTATGATCAATTGTGGGAGAGTCATTTTCTGCTGGTTTTAGACTTCTGACGATTGAAACAAATTTAAACACCTTCAGGTAAAAGGAGTTCCTATTACGGGTGAGGGATGTAGGAGGCAGCAGAATTCATTGGACCTGAGGAAGCTTATAAAAAGAAAGGAACCCATAATATGTAACATGCTCACTAAAATATCACATGCTACAGATTCCTAATACTTTGTATCTACATATCTAAAAACTGTCCTGCTTCTATATTCCCAATACAAACAATCGATTACAAAAGGATCATAAATACACAGATTTCTATGTCTTCCATCTTATAAAAATTAAACAGCCAAAACCTCTCAGTGTACCTGCATCGTTCTTGACTTGACAGCTGCAAGGCAAAAAGAAGGAAAAAGTCAGGAAATCTGGAGGATATTAGTATCCTAGATACAGCCAGGAAAAATAGATATCAAACTACTGGTCATAACATTTTAAATTTGTAGGAAAAGTTAGGAAATCCTGAACAAAGATGGTGAACCTGGTCAGGACATCCAGAGCGAACACCAGCAAAAATCAAGCTTCTTTCCTGGTTATCCTGTGATTAACAAAAATGCAGTTTCAAGTTCCATCACTCTTGCACGGTACAGAGTTTTCATTACAAGAAACCAGGGGAATGAAAATATGGGAGGTAGCAAATAAATACTAGGGTCATGCTTAAACCACTGAGCAGGCTTTTGAAAATTTTGATCTATGTTGAAGAGCAAACCTATTTTTCCGGACGGTATGCCTTGGCAATTCACCAAAAATAAAATTACATAATTCCGCTCTTTAATTTTTATCGAAACATTGCATTAGGAGGAGCAGATATATCGTAAACTTGAACATTATTTGATCAAATGGGGCAGTCTAAGAAATGATTTTTGAAACCCTAAAACCCAAATCCATTCTAAATCTGATTTGAGCAAACAGGAATGTGAAAGGCTAGAGAGTCGCAAGTATCTTCTGACCTGAAGCAACAAATTCCCAATGCGGTTGTAATTTCATGAATGACCGACGTGGCAAAGTGCAAATAGAGCCCCACTGAGTTTAATAAGAGGTTAGTTAGACGCAGAATGGCAAGAAGTTTCATCACTTTTCATAGAAAGAAGAAAGACTATAAAGAAATTTCATCACAAAATGACCGTAATAAATATCTAACCAATAATAATAATAGCTAAAACAATATATTCTCAAGGAGACACTGCAGAAGCAAAAGCCTGTATATATTTCTCCAACAATAAGCTCAGAAAGAAAGAACAAAGATGGATTTCAAGTAAAACAATTTGGAACAGGAGTTTGACAAATCCATATACATAACGAAGTTAAACAGTTAACAATATGCATAAGCTGAAAAAATGATGAAAGTCACCATACGTGAGAATAGACAATAAAGAAGAAGAACCAAGCTTTCGTCAACTAGAGGAACTCTGCACAAAAATCAACCGAGGTTCATCAGTGAAATAAAACCACAATTACGAATTGAATGACGAGTCCCAAAATTAAATTACAACTTACCCATCATTCAATCTGGCTGTGAGTGCATTTGCAATGGCAAAAGGGAGACACAGCAGTGACTGCACAGAGTAAAAGATATTAGTAATCGCAACTGTTTCTTTTTAGTTCATTGACTGAAACACCCAATGAGACTTGGTACCACGATATCATCAAACACCCCTACTTATGAGGTGGAAATGTCCTTAGCCTTTAGGCCATTGGCATCTTGTTTATCACACATTTAAATCCACCTCTACATAGATTGTCTTTTCATCATGAAATTCCATAGAAAACAAAATACAAAGAACAATTAGATAATTAGGAAACGGGACCACCAGACAAAAGATCCTGTTCTCATGGATAACAGTTGCAAGATATAAGATAAATACACCTCTGCATTTAGGGTCTAGGAAGTGTATCCTACGACAAGAATGAGAATCCATTAACATTGGCTTGCCGAATAAAAGATTAACTAGAGTAATATTGTAGCACTTCAACAAGACAGAAACTAACTTCTCCTTTTATTTCTCCAATTTCAAGTTCTAGCAAAAAGACCTGGACAGAGAAGCCAAATATATCTCATGTCAAGAAATGAAGCTCACTGATTTTAGAAATCAAATTACACACCACTAATAAAAAAAATTGGCATGGATAATAACTTCTACATTTTTATTTTCCATAGATTCCCTCTTGCAGGGGATCTGTACCACAGAAAACTAACGGCAAATTCAAACTTAGCTTTTGTCAACTACACAAGTCAGAGTTGAGCAACCAAATTCAGGATGTCAATGAATAGGCTGGAATATGCTTTCGTAACATACTTGACCATTATCAGATTCCTTGCTCAAGACTCCAAAATACCACCAAATCACTGGTGCTTCCATTCTATCAATTTCTCTGAGATCTGCGTTTGTGTCATTTTCTTAGCATCACCACAACCCCATCGCACTATAGGGAATTGAAGACGACCTTTTGGTTCTAACAAATTGAGTGAACAAAACTTAACAAGCTATTATATAAAAAAATAGTTAGTCTATGGACATCAGTGGAGATTGGTGAACTAGAAAAAACGATGAGGTTACCTTTCTTTAAATAAACGACAATGAAAAATTCGTCAATCTATGTATATCGCTGGAGGTCAGAGACTTTAATAAATGATGGAAATTTATGCTACAAATTCTTTCTCAAGTAGCAGACCTAAGTAAATAAAAAAGAATAGAAACAGAAAGGGACAAATGTCATAGACACTATTGGTTTTGAGTTAAACTTTTACAGTTTGGTTTCCCATATCCAGTGGTCCTCGAACGCACCCTTCAACAGTTACAATGGAAATAGAATGCTATTCCCAGAGAAATGAAAGGAAACATAAACATTAACTAGAAAAGAGCCATGAACTTTAACAGCATTTCAAATCACAAACCTATTTTGATGGGTTAGTTATGATAATGAACATACCAAGCACATAGTAGTTTTCAAGCCCTTTGGTTCATCACACAAATGAGCAAGGATCATCCTCCCCTGCCAAAACAGCCGTAATTCAGCAACAATTTGATGAAAAGGATTTTATTGTCTATAGAATTGATGCTCAGGAAAAGCATAAATTAAAATTCTACACAGCAAGAAGTACACATGAAGTACCAACAAACTCTAAAGGTATCAAGAAGACAACAGAAAACAAGGGAAGAAACTTATAAAGGTGTCAAGCTAAGCTTATAAGTTTGTGTCTTATAGTGTTAATTATTTATTTATAATACATTTGAAAATTGTAAATCACGGTCTGAGGCTACCCGAGGAAAATGTCCAAATACCAGCGAGGCAGGTATCTTAACAAGTTCGATTGCTGCAAGCCATATAAAACATCCTCAATCGTAACACTGCAACTATTCATGCTTCCTTACAGGGTCATCTACGCAACACCACGGTTCTACATTTGGGGAATTAAAAAAAAATCTCTCCAAGGACTTCCATTTCCTGTTATTCGCCAGACTGGCACATCAAAATAGCAGAGCCTCCATGGAAAGACTTTTATTGAACAACAATCATATGTCAGCCACAGCTCTATAAAATTTATATGGAGAATAAGAGACATCATTGTTTGGGACTTTTACTTTCAAGACCCAAGTTTTCAATTTTTAGCTTCTAAGACCGTAATTTTGACAAGATTGAAATTTGATTTCAATATCCCTAGAGACAGACACAATCGATTTCTACCCGAGATAAAAACAAGCAAGAAAGAGACAAGAAAAAGAAAAGGCTGACTCACAACAGGGAGAGCCTCTGCGCAGTGCCCTCCGAGGAATGTCAAATGGTTTATATCTCACTGTCAAGGGAGTGGATCCATACAGGGCAGAGATACATCATCCAAACAACCCACAGTGCATGGATGTCCCATGGAACACAATAGACAGCTTATGAAATGAATTTGGTTGCATACATCCTGAAAGAATCAGGAATTGACTAGAATATGTTTTCTTGTGCCATAGAAATAGCTTAACAGATGTATTTATTACAAAGATGTGGCTATTGTGCTATTCGTAAATTTAGCAATGTTGTTTGTGGATCCCAATTTCACATCTTAGTGACACTCAAGAGAAACTAGCACACATATACAATGATCAAGGTTTTCTGTTATGATAGTAGAGCTTCATGATCCAAGGATTTTGGTATTTACCATGTGTTTATTTCTTATGAAAATAGGAGAGAAACTCCGGCTTTGAGCCATTTGCTTTTAAGCTCTGAGTGTTAAACTCGTGGCTTTTAAACCTTGTATGCCCTTGGATAAAATTATTTAAAGAAAAGCCACTAGTCATAGGGAGTCCACCAATCCCATCCCCTGTGCGCAAGGCAAGAAATACAGGAACTTTCTCTATTATTTACCCTAAACTGAAACACAACAAATAGATGAAAAAAGAAACACTATATAATATAAGCACTAGCAGTAAAGATATCCAATTCAGAGAAAGAAAATAGAAACTTCAAGTGGATCGGTAGACAAAATGAAACATATCTTACCACAAGGAAACCAAAAGCAAGTCCAGTTCCTAATACAGCTAAATGCGGATAGTCCCCGATTATGTCAGATGGAGACAGATAGTCCCTGCATCAAGAATCAATGCCACTATGTGCGCATAAAAGAACATGTAAAGCAAGATGCACGGTAAAGAACAAGAAAAATTGGTAGAACATAAGAGAGATTTCAGTCATACCAAACAAGGACTCCTCCCAAGAGAGCAACAAAGGGGCAAAGCTAAAACAGACCCAGCAAGAAAACGTTATTACATCTCTTATAAGCAACCATAAGCAAGAGACATGTATCAAAATAGGTTTTAGCATTACCATTGCTAATGCCAGCAGCATGTTGCCTTTTCTTGCTTGAACTACCTTATAAACATTGCGTATGCTGCGAAGAAAGATTAAAACAAGGGAGATCTAAGCTGACCTTCATAGGATGACAATAATAGGTCATACATAGGAGTTCTGAAAGGAAATAGGTCATACATGGGAGTTCTGAAAGGAATAGGCCAATCTTTTGGAGTTTAAAATTGTAAGATCAACTTTCTCCACACAAAATGTATGTTATCAGAAAGTACTATCCCAATTGACTCTTGGTTGCTATCTCTAAAAGACATGCATAAACATTCCATAGCCCATCAATCACAGCCATATAATGTCAAGGAAATTTCAGTCTGGTTTCCACAGGACGAGTACTGGGTCAGGAAAAAAAAAACATGTACTGATAGTCAATCTGGAGTTTAAAAGGTCACAATGGATGTATCATAAGTAAGAAACACGGGTCAGATGCAAGATTAAACATGCCTACAAAGGAAGAAAACTTTTAACTCTAATAATTTAGGACAGTACATACTTGAATATGACTGTCGGTATAACACCAAAAGCTGTCATCAGCCACAGCACCGCTTTGTATGTTGAAATTTCTGGAGTGACAACATAAAAGAGAGAAACATATAACATTTTAAACAATTGCATAAGAAAGGCAAGATTTTATCACCAATCCTCTCAGCCGGTAGATAAACTAAAGAGGTAATGAAAAGGTGAAAACCATTTAATCAGGAAGTACAAATTTACAATTTAGGGAGCGGTGGACCATGGGAAATACAGATATGTCATCAATGTAGCTACTTTTATTTACTGCCAAACAAAGAGGTAAGATGAAAGAAGGTATAGTTCAATATCTTCCCAAGGAAACAGTACAACTTAAGAAGTTCTAGCACCTTCCTTGGTTTGTATGGAGTGGAAAAATTTTCAAAACTTTTTCACAAACTCCAATAACTTTTCAAAAACTTCAACATCTTTTTTACAATTCCAACTTTTCACAAACACCAACACCTTTTTACAAACTCCAACACATTTGTTACAAACCCCAATAATATTTACACTACTTCCAATTAAAAAAAAATTAGCCATCCAAACAGAGGCTAAAAACAGAGAAATGAAAAGCGGAAAGCCAACTAATAGTAGCCATCTTAAAGAAGGAATGTGTAGATGCGATTGCAGGATGTAAAGAGTGCCCATTCGAAAGGACACCCTGGAAAAAGAGCAAAACAAAAGATGCGTCAGATTCATAAGCATATCAACAGATTGGGATCCTATGAAAAATGCATTCAAATGAATGTTTTAAAGATAAGGTAGATCTGCCCAGCTAATGGAAGATTATACATTAACTATAAGTAAGAGCCAACAGAAGATAAAAACAAAAAATAAACGTCAGGCGATTTTATTACAGTTTCAAGTGAAGCCCACACCAAAAGATCTTTACCCTTTATTTAGTAAATACAACATTTAGCAAAATAAAGCCCAAGAGGCACAGTAGCTGAGGAAAAAAAGCTTTAAAGATTTGACGTTAACAACACATTCCCCCAAGGCTGCGCATAAAACTCTCAGCAACCCCTAAATTAAAACCCTCCAGGAGGAGGGCGGGAGCTGCGGCTCCTCCCTTCCTTTCTCTCTTCCCCCCTCTCCCTTCTCCCTTTCTCTCTTTCCTTCTCCTCCTCCTTGGTATGACTTGCTGGTTGTGGGTCTTTTGTTTTTCTTTTCAGGTGGTACATGAACGGCGGACAGAGGTTTCCGGCAAGATTCGACTGGCACTAACCCCATGGCCAAACTCCAACGGCCCCAATCTACACAGAGACATCTCGGACGTGATGGAAACGCACCTCGTCTCACGAGCCGAGCTCTCCAGTCGATGCAAATTGCTCCTCCGTCTCCCATGACTTGCCACTCTCCCCATGACCGGTCTCTGCGACTCCTGACTACCCCCCAAGGCCATGGATCTCCTTCAATCACCACCACGCGCTACCCTTAGCTCTGGCCAATGTCTTCTCACCTTAGTACGCTGTTTTTGTCAGCTATCCGCCCGTTTGGGTTTATCTGCCAGTTGGGGATTACTTTTAGCGTGTTTATTTTCTGGGTGTTTTTGTGTAGTATTTACAGCTGGTATTTGCATATGAAGTGCTTTAAGGGAGCAGGATCGACGATGCGGCTGTCCGTCCTTCAGCGGCAATTGCAACTGTCTTGCACGGTGGGTTACTTTCTATGGGCCTTCGGGCCCATTTTCACGTAACGGCCACACTTGTGGGAGCCCATCTTGGCTAAAAAAACACGCAGGGTTCATTGAATCTCTCCGAAAAGTCTCTAGAAACCTCGCACTCCACAAGTCTGCCAAACACATTTGCCAACCAGACCACTCCATATCTACCAAACCGAATCGAATTTTGAGCCGTCTTACTCTGTTCCGTTAACGTAACTAAGCCAGAAAAACTAACAGAGAACTGGAAAGTTTTGGCCTCGATCACAAGACTACGAAAAAACTCCATCAGAATACGCAAAAGGAAATAGTAAATCCGGCATCAACAGACGAGTAAAATGGGGTTAGTCTACATAGTTGCAAAGGGTTGAAACTCTTATAAGATTGACCACAGAGCTTGAATAAATTTTGCACAGACCTGATAAAGAAAAAGTAGCATTCCATGAGCAAAATGAACCCATCTTGGAGGAGCTGAATCCAAGCGAGGTGAATAAATCTGAAACAAAATATATATCAAGAATTTAGGGAATCTTGAGGGTACGATAACCAAAAACACTTATTTTTTGCAACTCATGAAGAAAACATTATACCAACTTTTCCGTCTAATTAACAGTTAGCCAATTGGGAACTGAAAAACGCTTTACCAACAAACCATTCAAACCAAACTTTCATACCAAGTAATGTGTAGATCCAATTACCACATAACATGTCGAACAAGCCCATGCATTTTAGGGACAAAGCACACAACCGATGGCTACCACCTCATATGTTTAAGCCAGATGTCGATTGCAAAATAATTTACAAAGTGATCCGAATGAAATTTCCATACTAAATACCATGGTGAGTCTATTCCCACATACATGCTACACAACCCCATGCATATGGAAGACAGAACAAGCAAGAGAAGGCAGCCATATCAAAAAGGATTTGGTAGTCTGTTAATTTGTACTGTAGTGCCTAGGTGTTTGCCGCATGATACTGATTATATGCCAAAAGCATATTTCCACAAAAAAACATGTTGCTTTCTCAAATAACTTAAAGAGTAAGTGAAACGCAGAATAATTTTGGTGACCAGAAAAATGATGATCGAAGGGACAATCTCTTGTAGACTACTCATAGTTTTCTCTAGTATATAGTTTTTGAGAAGCGGATTTTGCAGCAACCACGTTCCTTCTTAGTTGGTTTGTAGAGATCTGCTTTGCAAAGGCTCAGCCTCTGACGATGTAGGGGGGCATGGCGTTCTTTCGTAGTTTGGTTATTGAGGCTAAGACCTTTCAGTTCTCTGTGAGCTCGTTGGGAGTGGTTACGTTGACTGAAAAAAACAGAAGATTGCAGAGTTCTATCCGCTTTGGAAGATATGGTGTGGTCTGGTTAGCGAATCTTTTCGGAAAACTGGAGTCATTCGAGTCCAAGGACTTTTCAGAGAGTTTCAACGAATTCTCGCGTGCCTTTCTTGCTCAGAGGTGCTCGAACAAAAGAGGAAGGTATATTGCTCTGGTAGAGTTTGGGGAGAGGCGACATCGTGGAGTAGTGATGATACCGGAGGGGAAATCAGGTGCTGGGTGGCAATCTTTCGTTAAAATTTGTGAGGAGCTTATTTTCGTAATCGGTGAATTCAGACGTAAAAGGGTAGGGCCTGAGGTGTCTTCGGTCAAGCCTGGCATATCCTATGCTGATAAGGCGAGGTCTGGTCTATCGGAGAAGAAGGTGGAGGGGAAGAGTAACGATCAGGGTGACGTGGGTGGCAAGAAAATTCAGAAGTCGATTGGACTTACCACGGCGCCGTATGTAGGTGAGAGGGTGGCTTCACGAAGTCCCAAAGTAATGAGTTAGGGGAGCCTACTGAGTTGGCGGCTTATTCTGACAAAGTGATTTGGGCGCATTTAATGAAAATCAGAGAAGAGCTAGACAGTCTTTTTGGGCTAATAAAAAATAAAAAAGGGTCTACCACTTCCACGCATGAGCTAAGGCATGAGCAATTTTGTTTGGGCTGTGGCTCAAACTTGGAGGCCCAGATTCCTGCGGAAAAGGCTCAGCAGGATGTTATATCTTCTTTTGATGGGTTGGATAAGGTGGACGTGAGCTTTGGGCTGGGGCGGTTGGTGGCAGGTGGGCCGAATGCTGAGGGTGGCCCAATAAGTCCACAAGCCCAGGCGAACTCTTTAGAGCAGATCGTGAGCCCCGAATCATCTAAGGAACTTCGGTTGCTGTTCACTGGGCAGGGCTTTGCCGAGGGAGGATCGGAGGGTGAGGTGGAGACGTCGGCGTTGCCGGAGAGTCCAAGGAATATTCCCGATAGCCTGGGTAGGGATGATCTGGGGCCCTTCCTCGACGGGTCGACGCAGGGAATGGTGTTGTCTGAGCTTCAGCAGCGTGGGGTTTTGTTGGGGGTTGCTACCGACGGTGGTGGGGAGCCGATGGTGGCAGGAAAGGAGTTGGTGGCTATCCCCGAGAAGGCCTGTGGTCTTTCGGTGGGCTCTTGCTGTGAGATGAAGAATGGGGCTCCTTCAAAAGGTACGGCGCAGATTGTGGAGAACTGTTCTTCTTCCTTTTCAAGCTCAGTACTTGATATTTTTCCTATTCCTCCTGAGGATGGGGAGATTTTGAATCCCGTAGTTCAGCAACAAAATGAGATAGGAGTGGGTGGGGAGATGGTGGTTCTGGAGGAAAGGGATGGGGAAATTAGTGTTGAGCCATTAAGGAGTTTATACCCGGGGGATGACAAGATTGTAGGTGTTGGGTTGGTTAAACCATCTGGGTGGGTTTTAGAAATGATTTCATCATTTAGACACTGGGTGGGAGTTTCGTGTGTCGGTTTTGAGAATGATCTTATGAAGTTATTCGTTGCTCTAGAGTCGGAGAGGGGATTTGGCAGCGAGTCTCCGGGTAAGTCAGCTGGTAAATTGATTAGGGAGTTAAAGGCGTTGGAGTGCTCCGTGAATTACAAAGGGAGTGCGGCTGGCTCGAGAAGGTGTAGGAAGGGGGGTAGGGTCTCTGTTAATTTGTCATGAAGCCTAGGATTATTAGTTGGAATGTGAGGGGGTTGAATGATAGGGAGAAATGTAAGGGTGTGGGAAATCTGTTAAGAGGGTGGAAAGGGGACTTAGTTTGCCTTCAGGAGACTAAAATGGTGGGGGTGTCTCGAGCGTTAGTGAGACGATTATGGTGGGGACCTCATGTGCAATGGCAATGTTTGGATGCTGAGAGTGCGTCGGGGGGTATTTTATGTCTTTGGGATTCTCGGATGTTGGAGTTGGTTGAGTATTGTGTTGGTACATATTCTTTATCGTTGATTTTTAAGAATGAGGATGGAATTCAATGGATCTTTTCTGGAGTGTATGGGCCAAATGACGATGGAAGTCGGAGGATTTTGTGGGACGAATTGGCGGTATTTTTAGTTGGTGGAATTTGCCTTGGTGTATTGGAGGGGATTTTAATGTGACTCGATTTCCGAGCGAGAGATCGGGTGACGGAGGTTTTAGGTGTTCCATGTTGAATTTCTCAGAGGTTATTTCTGATCTTGGGTTGGTGGATCTTGAGTTGACTGGTGGGTTGTTTACTTGGTCTAATGGCAGATCTTTTCAGTCTTGGTCTAGGATTGATCGGTTCCTTGTTAATGTGGAGTGGGAGTCTTTATATCCGGATCTTTCCCAGCGACGTTTGCCTCGCTTATATTCAGATCATTTTCCGATCTTGTTGGAGAGTGATAGTTCGGGGGGTGTCAACAAGCCTTTCCGTTTTGAAAATATGTGGCTTAGAGTGGTTGGATTCGTGGACTTGGTTAAGGAATGTTGGCAAAGTTTTGTATTTAGGGGTTCTCCGAGCTTTGTGCTTAGCTCGAAGTTGAAGGCGCTGAAACTGAAACTCAAGTCATGGAATCGAGAGGTTTTTGGTGCATTGAATGTTCGGAAGTCTTCTTTATTGACCGAGCTTTCTTCTCTTGATATTATGGATGAGGGGGGCACCCTTGATGAGGAGGGTAAGGTAAGGAGGCTGGAGGTTTCTAGAGAGTTGGACGAATTGATCTCCTTGGAGGAGGTTAGCTGGAGGCAGAAATCTAGGGCTCTATGGCTTAAGGAAGGGGATAGATGCACCAAGTTTTTTCATTGTATTGCCAACTCTCATAGGAGAGCGAATTCGATTTCTAGCTTGGTAGTGGGGGGGGGGAGGAGTTGGAGGATCCTGAGAAGATTGCTGAGGAGATTGTGAATTATTATTCCTCCTTATATGCCGAGCCCTTTGATTGGCGTCCTTCTTTGGATGGACTAGAGTTTGATAGCATTACGGAGGCTGATGCTATTTGGCTCGAACGTCCTTTTGATGAGGATGAAGTAACTGGGGTGGTTCAAAGCATGAATGGAGATAAGGCATCGGGTCCGGAGGGCTTCTCCTTAGCCTTTTTCCAAGCATGTTGGGATATTGTTAAGAATGATGTATTGTTGACATTTAATGAGTTTGCGAGGGTGGGGAGGTTTGTGCGGAGTTTGAATTCATCTTTTATTGTGCTTATTCCGAAGAAGCCGGGGGCGGTGGAGCTAAAGGACTTTCGTCCCATTAGCCTTGTGGGAGGTGTCTACAAGATTTTAGCCAACGTTTTGGCTAATAGATTGAAGCCTATGTTGGAAAAGATAATATCTCCATCTCAAAATGCCTTTATTAAGGGGATACAGATTTTGGATTCGGGCTTATTGCTAATGAGTGTATCGATTCTAGGTTGCGATCGGGGAAGCCGGGTATGCTGTGCAAGTTGGATTTCCAGAAGGCTTATGATCATGTTAATTGGAAATTTCTATTGTATCTTCTGCGCAAGTGTGGGTGTGGGGAAAAATGGTGTAGTTGGATCGAGTTTTGCATCTCAACGGTGAAGTTTTCTATCATTGTGAATGGTTGCCCGAGAGGTTTCTTCAGTAGTTCTCGTGGATTGAGACAAGGTGATCCACTTTCTCCTCTCCTTTTTGTATTGGTTATGGAAGCATTTAGTCGTATGATGGGGAAGGTGGTTGAGTTTGGAGGCATTGAAGGGTTTGATGTGGGAAGGGGGAGTGTCAACATTTCGCATTTGTTATTTGCAGATGATACCTTGGTATTTTGTGGAGCGGAGGTGAGTCATTTTCGGAGCCTTAGATGCCTTCTTTTTGTGTTTTGAAGCAGTTTCGGGCCTTCGAATTAATTTTTCCAAATCAGAGGTTATCCCCATTGGCAATGTTGCCAATTTCCAAGAGTTGGCGGGTATCTTGGATTGTAGAGTGTCTTCGTTGCCAATGACTTATCTTGGGCTCCCTCTGGGAGCTAGTTTTAAATGTGTTCATATTTGGAATGGAATCATTGAGAAAGTGGAGAGAAGGTTGGCGGGTTGGAAGCGTTTGTATCTATCCAAGGGTGGAAGGCTTACTCTCATCAAGTCCACTCTAGCAAGTCTCCCCACATATTTTTTATCCTTGTTCCCTATTCCGGCTTCCGTTGCTAGTAGATTGGAAAAGATTCAAAGGGACTTCCTTTGGGGTAGTAGTGGAGAGGTGCACAAATTTCCTCTTGTAAAATGGGAGGTGGTGTGTTCTCCGTTCTCTAATGGTGGTTTGGGACATCGTCGGATTACCTTGTTCAACAAGGCCCTCTTGAGTAAATAGTTGTGGCGTTTTGCGCATGAAAGAGATAGTCTATGGAGAGTTGTCATAGCTGAAAAATATGGGTGTGCAGTAGGAGATTGGAGATCCTTACCAAGTAGGGGGTCGTATGGAGTCGGTCTTTGGCGTTTCATTTGTAAAGGCTGGGAGGTTTTCAACAAGCATATCAAGTTTTTGGTGGGCAATGGTTCAAGAATTAGTTTCTGGCATGATTGGTGGTGTGGTAATAAGCCATTATCTTTGGATTTTCCAAGGGTTTACTCTCTATCTAGGTGTAAGGAGGCTATGGTGGGAGATTGCTTAGGGGGGCGTGATGGTCATGTTGTTTGGAATATTCCCTTTGTGAGAGCGGCAAATGATTGGGAGGTGGGAAATTTTACTTCGTTCTTCTCCTTATTGTATAATTTAGGGTTAAGGAGAGGGGTAGACGATAAGATGGGTTGGACTGGGTCCAAGGATGGGGTGTTCTCGATCAAGTCTATGTATGAGGCCTTGGCTTCTGGAAATAGCTCTTCAGTTCCATGGAAAGTGGTGTGGAGGACAAAGTGTCCTTCGAGGGTCTCTTTTTTTGTTTGGGAAGCTATGCATGAGAAAATTCTCACTACGAATAATCTTCGCAAAAAAGGGGTTATCATTGTGGATTGGTGTTATCTTTGTAGGGTGATGGAGAGACGGTGAACCATTTGCTTCTCCATTGTCCCGTGGCGTGTAGTCTTTGGGTTTATGTTCTCTCTATTACAAACTTCTGTTGGGTGATGCCTGAGAAAGTGGTGAATGTGTTGTGGAGTTGGAGAAGGAGGCTTTCTAATCCGATTGCTAAGGCCATTTGGAGAATGATCCCATCATGCTTATGGTGGTGTCTTTGGAGGGAGCGGAATAATAGATGTTTCGAAGATACCTCTTTGTCTTTGGTTAAATTGCAAGGGTTTATGTTCTTCTCCCTTTTTTGTTGGGCTAATGTGATGTTAGAATGCCCTTTTGCTGGCTTTGATGATTTTCTTAGTTTTATGGCTTGTTTAGATTAAGCGTCTTTGGTATAGTTTCTTGTACTACTTTCGCTTTTTCTAATAAAAGTTGACTTATCAAAAAAAAAAGTTTTTGAGAAGCGTATTAGTTCTCTAAATCAATGGTATCAAAAGAAGTACTTGCAAAGATCATTATACCATGAAAGTTATCAACCATATCCAAGGAGACAAAGTGAATACATATTTGAAAATTTGACCAAGAAGATAGAGTCAATCCTATTTAATAGACCTATAATTTTCAGGACCTCTTTCTTGCTTTAATGATCACAGCAATAGTAAGCACTTAAATCTGACAAGACTGCCTCTCCAAGGGAGTTAGAAGGCTATGGTATCTATCGTGTACGTGTATACCTTTCTGGAGTTCCCTCGCTTATGTATAAAAGTACTGTTTCACCATTCCCAGATCGGGGAAGGTAAGGTTTTGAATGTTACAACTATTTCCAATATTTCTGAAGTTCTCTAGGAGAATGTCGGGCACACCTAGAATCTTATAATAAAGATCCAGTTCTACATTGAGCAGGAAGAAATATAGTAATGATGAGCATGATTTTTTTTAGTATCCATGTTCCAAATTTTTTCGAGGTTCACAGAATGAATTTATTGCACCAATTCATATCCACCTCTGGCATCGCATACCATCCATGCTTCATGAGGGTTTAGAATTATCAAAGATTCTGAGATCAAAACCTATCATACGAATTCTAGGCAAAAGGTCTTTGGGCTAACCAGCTAAAAGTTCCAGCATATAGTTTAAGACAAATGTTCAACTTATAAAGAAATCTATAAGTCTGGTAAAAGCATCTAATAGATATTGACTCCCATAAAATTCACAATATGAACAGCAAAATCAAACAATTACGAAAATAAAAATACAATAACAGATGAACTCCCACTCACATAGCCAAGCAGTGCAGAAATGAGTAAGAACATGAATCCCACAAGTGTGATCTGACAAAAATATGAAGAGAATCCCATGAATGAATGAGCACAACTGCGTTATCTCAAAGTAAAAGATATAAATGGATGGAAAAGCAAAAAGGAGAAAGTATAACTATACCATGTTTGGACTTTGGAAGATCCAAAAATGCAACATGCCAAGTCCAAGAAAAAGAGAAAGTGAATATCTCTCTAAAAATGCCAACAAAAAAGTACGGAACATGCACAAAAGAAACTTGGTAATAAAAAGACAAATTCATAGACGGAAATTCCAAACAGTAAAACTTTAAAAATCTTAAAAACCATGGATATTATATCACGATAACTGAAGGCACTTCCGTCTTGCATAGGTAGCTGATATGGTGATAATAAAAAGATAATTGACTCCTGATTCACATTATAGTGTGCAAGGTCTGTTTAAGACCTTAGGAGCCCCAGAGATTCTATGCTATCAGCCCAAATTCTCAAGTTTACTCAACTCCATACAGGTTCTCAGGTTAACTCAACTACATGGAGGCTCTCAGGTTACTAAGAAAGCATTTAAAAAAAAGAAGATAATTCTTGGCGATCTGGGTCGTCAAGATTACCTAGAAATGTCCCAATTCTGGTTTACAGAATGGCTATCAAGATTGAACCTTCTTTTATGACATCCTAAATTAGCTATTTTTTCTCCACCTATATAACGAATAATCTTCTGGTTAGCAATGGAACTTCAACACGGGACAGCCAAAAATCAACAATCGCCAAAAGGAACCTTGACAACAACCAGGAGATGAAGAGTTCGATACTACAACACATATCAAACTAAAAGGACATATTCCAATATTGATTCTAGGCTTGTGTAGTTCTGGAAACACATTTGCGTCCTTTCCGAGAATCGCCATACCCTCAGAGATTAGATAGCTATGAAATCTTTGAAAATATAAACTGCAATATTACTTACATATGTTGATAGTTTTCTACAAGCAATTACATCTGGAATACAATTAAAAAAGTGAAGGACTTACGGCATCCAAAGGGGGAAGAAATTAACGAAGCGACCCCAAAAGGGTTGGAGCACATATTTGGCGACTAAGGAATGATCCACACCACTGTACTTGTACCTGTGCAGCGCTGCTACACCATGCGCCCCTATATATCCCATTCTACAGGATGGACACTAGGAATAGCCCGCTAAACCACCTGCACAGGTAAAACGCTCCGATGAGTATAAGCATTTCGTCGATACTAGAGGTGTTCATGAAATCAAACAGAGCAAAAAAAATAAAAGGACCACACAAAACACAAGCATTCGGATCCATGGAATCCGCATGGCCTCTTAGGCCATCTAAAGTAAAACACAGAAAAATCTGAGAAAACGAAAAGCAGAGCAGAACGGCAACGAAAATAAAATGAAGAAACAGAGAATGGAGAAAGAAGTTAAGTTTACCTCTTCGAATTACAGAGATCGACCGAGGCGAGAAGCAGAGAGGGAGGGGAGCCTGGGGAGGTTTAGCGAGGGTTGGGGGATACGTGAAAAGAGAATTTGCAAAATCTGGAATTAAAAACTTTCCTTCTCCCGTATCGACAATTTCAGGCGTACTTTTTTTCTCTTCTAAAGCAGGAGCTTTCGTTTGTCCCTTTCTGTTTCTAGTCGGAAGCCTCTTTAAATCGCGTTTACCACACGGGAGAATATTCAACTATTTGCGACTTTAAAATGAGGCGTTTCATAGGGTATGTTTTAGGGTTAAAATTTTGAGTATTAGAGTTTGAGAAATATTATAAAGTAAAGAAATGTTATGAGAGTTGGTGAAAAAGTGAAGAGAGAGAAGATTTTTAATAAATATTATAATAATAAAAAATTATGTAATGAATTTTTTATGATTAAACCCAAATATTTGAGCCCAAATATTTGGGCTCCAAACATCCCCTATAATGTTACAATTTGGGTTTAATATTAAAAAATTAATCAATTAATTTATTAATGTAATATTTATTAATATTTTTTCTCTTCATTTTTTTACCAATTTCTATAAAATAATAATATTTTACAAACCTCAATATTCAAAATTTTCACACTCAAACAACACCTATATTTTTCAGTACGAAATATTTTGTTAATTGTAGTTAAAAATTATTAGAGATGTATGTTTGTTTGCTAAAATTTTGGGGAATATTTTCGAAATTTTGGAAATCTTTACTTTATTGAGATTTTTTGGGATTTGTGAAAAGTAAAGTGTATATGTGTAAAAGTTAAAAATGTTGGAGTGTTTTTGTTTTTTTGAAAATTTTCATACTCCGAATTGTTGGGGAAACAAACATCACCGTAAAATTTTATTCGTTACAATATCATTTCAAATTGATAACATGGATCATTTATTTAATCTTTTTTAGTATAAATTTTTTTTTATTATTTTTGGTTTGAAAGATGTTTTTCTACCTAAGAATATTTAAAAGTATTGTTTTTTTAAATAATGCTTACAATTGGAAAAGAGTCTAATTTTTTTTATATAATTTTATATGTTTCGATTATAGCATAAATTTATATTCTTAAGAAATGTTTCACGTTTAGCGCTTTTAAATATGATTTTCTTTAGTTTGTTTAGTGTATTTTATGCTAGAATTGGTAAAGAATTGTATAGAATAGGTGGAAGTTATGGCATGGGGGTCCAATGGAAAGGTCTACTTACTTGTACCTTGACAGGGTTCCTCAAACCAATCTGTCCATGAAGAAGCAAACTCCACCGTCCGTTGTCTCCGAATGACACACTTGCTCTCTCTCATTGTCCCTCGCACTGATCTTTATAGACAATACTGAACCAATTTGATCTCTATAGAAAAAACGGACCGATCCGTCAGTGGTCCATTATCCTACGAATAATATTACTCATACAACAATTTAACTTAAATTTTACCTAGTGTCTTAATTATATACACAGTTAATAACCTTTTTGTTCCAAAAAATATATTTACCACCTTGAATGAGTCATTAATTATTTCATATGTTTTTATCTAAATAATATGGTCTATAAAATCAGCCATAAGCTGTCTTTAATTGCTAGCTATTTATACTTAGGGCTGTACAAAATGACTCTAAACCCAACTCCCATTAAATATAGCCGACTTACTTTCCATTGGATTCCATACCAAAAAGCCACAAAATGATAACAAATTATTTGACTAAGTCAGAGCACAGTCATGGTGTTTTATATTATATATGTGCGCGTCTATTATATTATTTATTGTTCTATATTAGGCTCATCTTTCGTAATACAATTTTTTTTACTTAAAAAATAAATCAAAATTTTTGAAAGTTTTGATTGCCAACAACAAAAATGGTGGTGTTTGGCAAGCCAAAAATTCTTACATTACAAGGTTTTAGATTACGAGAGATTAACTTTTATGTAAGTAAGAAATAAAAATTTAAATTTTGATAAGTGAGACAATATTTTTAAGTGGTTCGATCATTGATCTATATTCATTGTTGGAAGGCTCAATTGGGCATTCAGTTTTCTCACTTATGTTTCAAAATGGTTACATTGGGCTTATTTATAACCCATTAGAGAGATAAAAATCGCGCTCCTTTTTAGCAGCAGAAATTTCTAGAGCTAGCTTCTGCTCCCGAATGGCACTCTTGTAAGCTGCAACAGAAACATCTCAACTTATGCAAATTGCTTAAGCACTATAGGTTCTAACACAATCCCTCAAGGTGAATTACCAATCTCTGCAATAAGATCATCCCACTTGAATTTATTTAAGTACTTGATATTCCAAAGATCATAATAGAATGACGACCTCTTCCTCCCACCTAAACAAGAACAAAACAAACAGGCAATTCATTTTCACATACAAGAGAAAGAGGATCCTATCACAAGAAAGTACAAGTATTTTATACAAGCAAAGTAAAACAAATAGAACCTCTAACGTGTACCCTAGAAAGCACACAGAAAAACTAAATAAGGCCTTCGAAAATCACATTTAATGTAAAAAGTGTAGCCTCTAGTATGCCTACTTGGTAGGTCTCTCTCAAGATAGAGCTAATGTCAATCTACTGTCCCAAATATATGCAGAAACACACAAAAAAAAATTTGCAATAAAACATCCCTCTCAAAGCACATACCAATTTGTTCTCCATTCAACATATTAGCAACCCTCTTAGCGACCTTTTTATCTGTAAATTCAACCCATCTACAGAGTGGAGACAATGATTAGCAAATAATTGGATGTACAACTAGCAATGTGATAAAGCTTTATTAAACTAAAATTTAGAAAGAGGTATCAATCACACCTACCCTTCTGAAAATACTTGCTGTTGAAACTTACCAGCTCGCTTACGATGAAATTGAGCAGCAGGATCTGTAATATATCAAAATTCAATGATGTACAGAAAACAATGGAGGGAAATGAAAAAGGAAAATACCAAAAACTTTCTTCGAAATTTAACTGAGTGTTTACTTTCAGGTGTGAGGTATATCCGTTGTATTTCTCCATATTCAGAGAGAATCTGACGTAGCTTCACAGGATCCATGTGTGGAGGAATCCGACTCAAATAGCAAACGCCTCGCTTGTCAACTGCTCCAGCTTCCTTCAATAACCTTTTTGTCTTCTTACTTTTCCGACCATGGGCGGATCCAAGGGGGTGCGGGTGGGGGCGGCCGCCCCCACTGGCCCAGCCGCCCAGGCCTGCTTTCAGGGCCAGTAGGGGCGGGACTCGGCCAGGGGGCGAACCCACTAGCCCAGTCCGTGCGGCCTACATGCTTAATTTTTTTTAAAATCAGAGGGTGAAATGACGCCGCTTTACCCTCTGATTTTTTAGAAAAAATTACTCACACCTCTCTCTCACTCTGCGATCTCTCCGTGTCTCCCTTAGCCCTCACGCCTCAGCAGTCCCTCTCACTGGTCCATTATCACTTTAACTGCACTAATACTTAAATTATGTAGGTCTTCACTAATTTATCATTTGTCAATTAGAAAGGAAAGCATAAAAATATTATTTTTGATTAATATAATTTATTGCTGAAGTTATTTTTTAACGAGAAATAGCTGAGTGCACCAATACTTTTTGACAGACGAAGATTCTTTATTTTTATATAGGCATCAAACTCCATAATTATTGATGGGTGTTAAGAATTGTCTTCCTCATATGCTGATGGACATTTTAAAGTGTTTTGTTTTGTTCTTTTTAGATAATGGATAGATTTTTGATAAAAAAAAGCACGAAGCATGGAGTCGTCTAATACTCGTACTGTGGTTACTACTTCAAATGAAGATTCTAGTTCGAAAAGACCTCGTCCTTTGTTAAGTTTAGATGATATTATTTCTGACCTAGGGTTGCGTAAATCTATTGACTCGTATGATGCTAGGATTCAGGATCAAGTCCGTAGGGAGTACTTGATCAAACATGTTTTTCAACCTCGTGGCTATGTTTTTCTCAAGAAGAAATGTGGGAAGAATTTGAATATAGTGCATCAGAGGATGCTGTTTATTATTTTTGGTGTTATCTATTTAGACGATCTAAAGGAACACAATCCGGGGGAGATGTGTTTGTGGTGAGTGCTTGTGCAGCACAGACCACACTTGCTATCATTAAAGACATTGGGGATATATTTTTTTGTCTTATGGTTGATGAGTCTCGAAGATAGTTCAGTGAAGGAACACATGACAATGGTTTTAAGATATGTGAACAAAAGTGGATAGATAATTGAACGATTTCTTGGTGTGGAACATGTTACTGACACATGCTACTAATCTTTAAAAACTGCTTTAGATAAATTGTTTGCAAGACACGAGTTATCAATATCCAGATTGAGAGGTCAAGGGTATGATGAGGCCTCAAAGGTCGAATTTCCGTATGATCAAATTACCATCTCTCAGTATTAGCAAATAATACAGTAAGTGTATTTCATTATTTTTAATATTTTTAGTTCTTAATTTATTATATTGTAATTTTAAGACACTTTTTACATTATGTGGAATTTTTTTTTGATCATTTTCCCTTAGAAATTCGACCCCACTCATTTTATATCCTAGATACGCCACTGTTTCCGACTATCTGCATTTTCACCATCCAAATCCCAATTATGCTCAACTAGCATACCTTGTTCTGTTCACCTCTTGTTCTTCCTCCTCATTCCTGGCTTCCATCAGCAAACGCTTTTTCCTTTTCTTTCTTCCATTTTCAGCACGTGCTTCATTTGATATAGAGTTCCCATTGATTGCAGACCTCTCTTTGTTTTTTTTTTCTAGGTAATGGGGTGGGGGAAAGCAGCCAAAGCTGCAGGCACCGGGATTCAAACCCGGGATCAGCCCTTCCTAAAGGGAAGGAGGTGCCACTCGAGCTACGAGCTCGCTGGCCAGACCTCTCTTTGTAAACCTCCTCTTTTTCTTTTAATAGTCGCTTCTTTGTTTTATTTTTTTCTTCTTTTATCCTTTTGTTGCAGGATTTGGGATTAGTAGAATCCCGTTCTTCCTCAGCCATTCTGGGTAAACAAAACAAAACAAACAATCATCCTTTAATGATCACATCTCCAAAAGGCAACACAGGCAATGAACAACCGCACTTAGGTGGTCCCACACTCAGGCGCATGCGCATGCACGCAAACACATGAGAGCTGCCTTACTGCTTAGGGGAAGGAAAAAAAGCTAAGAAACAAGCTCGAAACCCCAACTCTCCTTTCAACCCACAACTTCACCACCTTAGAAAGAAAGAATGAATACAAGGCTGAAATAGATCCACGAAAAGAACTATGTAAATCATACTTTTCTACCAGATTACATGGTGGCCAACTAATGTTCCTTCACCCTCCGGGAACAGATTGCCTCCGAAGGCAATTCCCTCCAAAGGCACCGAATAGAGTGCTGAGATTGCAATTTTTCAGATCTCACGGTATAAAACAGTCCACCTCTTTTAATGAAATTTTTTTTCTCTTGCCGGCTCATTCACCCTTTTCATCTCAGCTCGGCTCCCTGGCTTTCTCGGAGATGGTTCTTAAGTACATAAGCCAGATTCTTCTGGAAGAGCCCTCCATTTTTTACGACCCTTTGGGTCTCCAAAGCACCGAGAAATCCTTCTATGATGCTCTGGAAAAGAGATACCCGCTCCCCAATCAATACCAACAAGCAGGTTATCTGCATAGCCACTTCCATGGTCCAGACGGTGATCTGGTGGTAGTGGTAATTATTGTACTGATGGGTTGAAGCTTTTGGGCCGGAACATTTTCACTGATAGGGAGTCGATTCTGCAATTTAGGAGATGCTTAGAGAAAGCAAGCCAGTTTCTCCCCAAGGATAATCAGTTGGTTATTGATTTTGAGTTTAAACCTGGTGTCAACAGAGAAACAGGGGCATCACAAGATGGTGAAGGTTGAGAAGGAGAATTCACCGGATGGGTCAAAGGGGAAAGGAGCAGATAGTTGGAAGGTCTGTGGAAATCCAGTTGACTTCGGCTCACCAAACTCGATCGTTCTTTCCAAAATTTCAGACTTCAGTTTTGAAACAGCAAGGTTAATGCGCAGCCTGAGCCAAGTGCAATTTTTGAAAATTGTTGGTTGTCATGAGCTCACAACTTTGTGGGAAAAGATGCCCCTGGGGCTGCAGAGTTTAAGATTCTTGAGAGAGCTATATATTGAAGGTTGCCCAACAGTAGTTTCCTTTCCACCATCTGGTTTTGCTCAACGTAAGTCATGTTATTAAACTAAAAAAAGAACAACTTCCTATAGAAACAGAGAAAACAAAAACATAGGAAGAGAAAACGAACCCAGTGGATGCTCGAGCTTAAACGAAGTTTTGCCATGGATCCTGCACTACGATCACCCCTGAGAAAACCAAACACCGAAACATTAAAATGAAGAGAGGAAAGAGACAAGCCAAAAGAGATGAAGAGAGCCAAGCCGTAGAAGAGATGAAGAGAGGAAGGAGCCAAGCCGGAAGCCTAAAAAATTCATTAAATGAGGTGGAGTATTTTCCACCGTTGGATCTGCAACTTGAATTGTCAGCCCTCCATTTGGTGCCTTCGGACGGAATTGCCTTCGGAGGCAATCCGTTCCCTCACCCTTACCAAAAGTATAGTTCACTTCCAAGTAACTTTAGATTCAAAGTACTCCACCTTCCACAAGCCTAATTTCTCTACTTTCAAATCCTAATAGAAAGGAGATGCAGAAGTAGAAACTTGAAGCTTAATTGCAAGGAGAAGTAGAAACTTGAAGACTAATTGTCGGGGCAGCTGCTGATGCAATAAAGTTTTTGGTTCCCCTCTAACCCATTAAGACCCATATAGTAGAAAGGGTTTAGCTTAAGGCCTAATGAACAAGTGTCTGGACCAAGGTTAAGGGTATCCGTATTCAGAGCTAACAAAGGGAAAGAAATCTTCTTCATAAATAGAAAAATAGCTCATCGTGGAAAGGAGATATTCACCAATTGCTATTCCTTCTCTTAGCTTAGACACAATAAGATTCTATGACCATGATTTCTCCTGGAGACTAGGACTGAGTTCCCCCAACTCCAAATTCTAGCTCAACCAGATGCCATCTTATATTCCTATAAGAAAAGTTCCCAGCAAACATTTTATAGGATTAAAATTAGCCTATAATGACCATTACTTAAGCTTAACATCTAGAACTTCAAAGTACTTATAAAAAAAAAAACATCTAGAACTTCAATCTTAATATATTTTCATCAGCTGTTATAGCTGAAAGGAGGGGTAAGGATAAAATCATACGGACACGTACGTGTACACACACACACACACAATAGAGGAGATGTACCTACAGACACACATGGCAAACAAGAGTACACATGCACACGTAGGTATGAAACTCGTATATCAGATATATTAAGACAATTGTTAACATCAACTACTGTAAGTAAACTAAGTCTGCATTTCCTTAAGCTACATACAAAATGGCAAAATGTACAGCCATCAGTAGTCTTAGGATCCTTCCCACCACCATCAGCTTAATGAGCTTGCTTATAATTCATTATAACTGCTATTTACACTATCACCTCGTTATTCCCGGCCAATACAACAATTTCGACCTCCCTTGACCACAGTTTCTTGTGATATGGGAACCTCAATTACTAATGAGAATCTTATGTATTAAAACAGCCAACAATTTTTGGAAAAGGGGAAAATGTAGGAGAAACTCCAAACATTTCAGTGTGATAATAAAGTTTCAACAGTACCAAATAAGTTGTTCTAGGCCACTGGATAACTTTCTTAGGGTCTTATCTTGACAAAATCTCTAGCTGGGTCAAATGCTTTCTACGTGCTCACCATGCATACCAATTATCAAAGGGTTCCTTCTTCAGTAGATATACAACCCTAATCTTTTATTTTCTCCATGCAAGTGAACTTCAATCTCCACTACTAAATGGATGACATCTTAATTCAAAATCAATCTGATATTCAGCAAGTATGTTAGGCATTTAGGACCACATACAAAGCTTTGGTTCACAAAATATAATCCCCACTAAAAAACCAGGTTGTCTGACAGTAGCTTAGTTTTACACTATTGTCAATGGATCTCTCCCAAGCATGCATATTCAGTAAATGTATAATAGATGCACTATTCAGCGCAACCTAATACAGGCACTAAGACTAAAAATGTAACACCAGTTGTAGCATTACATGCATTTTTGAACAGAGGGACAGCACATTCATCCTTAAAAGCAAAAAGACAACCTCAATCAAATGACATTGTGATTGCAACTTAGCACTTCCATCATTGAGGATAGATGTTATGACAATTGTTACATAATACCACCAACAATTGGCCCAAATCAATTACCGTGGTGGGAAACAAAAGGAAACTATATATAACATTTGAAGTCCATACATTTCACAAAACCTAAGATAAATTCATAATAATAAATAGGAAAATTGACAATATAATCACTAGGTTTATACCACGCTGACGATTTAGTCACTAGGGGGATGTTCGTTTGGAGTAAAATTGTAGGATTCTAATAGAATTATGAATATTTAGGTGATTTTACAGTGATATTGGTATACGTGCAAAAATTGTTGTATTTGTATTGATGTGTGTAAAAAAAGTAATTTTGGGTTGTATTGGAATGCGTGTTTTTGTGATGTTGAGATTGTAAATATAAAATGTAGGATGCAAATCCTAAAAAAATGTTGGAAACAAACATGCCCTAGGTTTCATTTTTTTACTTTATGGTCATTGAGTCCATACTCTTGTGACGATCTGGTCCTTCCGTCCATATTCCGTCCGCCACTCTAACGGAATCTCATGTCACGTCAGCATTTTTCCCTCCTCAGAGTCGTCAGTAGTCCAATCACTTAAAATAAGCTAAACTCACCATTTAACTTATTTTTCAGCCGATCAAGAGGTCAGGCCTCTCCCCACCCCATCTCTCTCTTGGCAATCACCATTCTCAACGATCTTTGGAGGGATTTTCACTCAGGCCTTCAACTATAATGTGGATAATATTTCTTCTAGAATCTACCATCTTTCTCTTGGCGGCCAGCACGAACGGAGTTTTCATGAAAAGCTCTTGGAGTTTCTTTCGGAGAAAGTTGTTTCTCATGCCTTCATGTGGTGGGTTTCTCTACTGTCGAAGCCAAATCTATGCTGGGGATTACTCCTGGCTAGTCAAATCGAGGGAAAGATGTGGAAGAGGGCAACAAGGAGCTGGTGATATATGTTTGCAACCCATTCACTAAAGAATGGATTGCTGTGAGGCCGAGTGGGTCATGCAGTGTTGGTGATAACATTGGATTAGCTTTATGTGGTTGTTCATCTATGTCTGCTCCCATTTTCAAAGACTATTGCAGCTATGTATTGCTTCGTTTTGTACTCCTTGGAGACGAGGAAATGGACAAAATCTAAAGAATGTTATCACTGCAAATATAAAGTTTACAAACATAGAAAAAACGTTGTGGGTACAACATTCCATTGGTTGACTCCAAACCACCATATTGTAGCTTTTGATGTAGAGAGAGAACTCTCGAGGGTCATTAAATTACCAGGTCTAGAGAAGATCATCCAAAGACAGTATGACAGTTAATACTCATCATTTGTTAGATAACAATGGTGAGGTTTCTACAGCCGAAACTACCTTTATGTCATCTCCATCAACATCTTTCCTAGTATCAGCAACAGTGTCATGGGTTACAAAACCATCAACCTTTCTTTTAGCTACCCTCTTAATTATTTTTTTCTTTACAGTTGTTTTCACTACAGTACCTTGTACAACTGAAGCACTGTTTGGATATGCACTGTCCTTCGGTTTAACTTCCACATCTTCATTTTGAGCAGTTTTTCCCACTAGAACCTTTCTTATTACCTTTTCCCTTACAAAAGTTTTAACACCAGAAGAAGCAACTGAAGATTCCTCTAGGAGACGAAGATTCTTGGAGTTCACATTATTCTCTTCATTATCCTTTCGATCCAGCTTGTAATTCTGGATGCTGGTGGCCAGTGGCGGAGCCAGAAGCACAATCAATGGGGGGCAAACTCCTAAAGAAAAATGACAAAAAAAAATTTACTATGTAATGCAAAAAAATATCTTAAGAGTTAAAATATCAAAAATTAAAGACTAAAAACATTGCAAAATAGCTTCGTCTCAATAGTTTCAAAAATCTCCCTTTCGATGTATATCATCTTACTACCATTCAACCATTCATCTCTCATCTTATTGCGGAAGTCAGTTTTGATAAAATTCATCGCAGAAATACTCTCTCAACGGTTGCAGTCGTAACTGATAAGACCAGTGTCAATTTAATCAGCTGATAAACCAATGGATATAGAGTATGTTTCCTTGTCTCAACCATCTTCACAGCAAGACCTCCAATATCTTGAAGCCCAGAAAAAGCATTATGACTTCTCACATCATAAATGTAGTTTCGAAGCTGATCTCTAAGTACAACATGATCAATTGCTGAGAAATCTTCTGGATAAAGCTCAGCAAAACGAAGTAACTTAGAATGATCATACGCTGCAACAACCAATTGGAGTTGGTGAGCAAAACAATGAATGTAGGTCGCAGAAGGATGATCCCTCAAAATGAGAGACTTCAACTCATTGAGTTCACCTCGCATGTTTGATGCCCCATTATATTGTTATGAAATCATTAGATTCCAAAACTAGAAAATCTAAGTGACCTTTTATGTAATTATTAGGTGAAAGTAATTGTCCGTGCGCGGACGATGTTATAAGACTCCATGATCCAAAGTGTCTTACCAATTACAACAACTTATTTTTAATATCATTGGACCAGTGATTATTTTTTGGAAAAAGTTAAGTCTCCCAGATTATTTCTTCCATTAGGTGCTTAGGACTCGAAAATTTCAGATGCATTGTAATACTTCCTCATCTCTCTCTGTGTTGTCTCACGGGTTCCTTCTTCTTCAGTGAGTGCAAGGCATTAATAGTAAGGTCACTGCAAAATGAAACATAAACCAAAAGGGACCGTGAAGAAGCTTATAAGAAGTATCTCGCTTCTGGTCTTAGTCGCATGGATGATGAAGGGAAAGAGAAGTTGGAGATGATGATTGCCGAGAGAGAGAGAGAGAGGGCAAGTCAGATCTCTTGACCGGCTGAAAAATAAGTTAAACGGTGAGTTTAGCTTATTTTAAGTGACTGGATTGCTGACGACGCTAAGAAGGGAAGAATGTGATGTGGCATGAGATTTCATTAGAGGGGTTGACGGAATATGAACGGAAGAATCAGATAATCACAAGGATAAGGACTCAGTGACCATAAAATAAAAAAAATGAAACTTAGTGACTAAGTCGTCAGCGTGACATAAACTTAGTGACCAAATTGTCAATTTCTCTAACAAATAATATGCATAAAATCACATAGGAAACACCGATAAGGGGACAAAAGTATTTGGCTTGTTCTTCATGAAGATGGATTGAGTGTGGGTCAAATGACTGGACATGAGCTTAAAAAATTTAAAAGAAGGCTGCAAGTTTATCAACTGACAGCGTGTCCTAACCTTACTCTCAAACTCTACAGCCCAAAAAGTTTTGGAGCAAAATTCATTTTCTTAAAAGCAGCAAACTTGCTCTGAAAAAAAATGTCAAACTTGGCTTTATTTCGTGATCCATGCAAATTTCAGCTGCCAATCATTCGAAATAGCTAATACTCGTTTTCTAAATACTCCTTTGGACACCCAAAATTAAATTCAAAAACCAAACTATGGCCCTAGTTTTTCTGGCTCAATATCAAATACCTAGCACTTCAGAAACCCAGCACTACATAAGAAAAAGTGAGTTTTAAGTTCAAAGGAGTAGGAAGAGTTTTACAAAAGAACTCAGTCAACTCAAATGATCTAGCCAGTCTCAGGTTCTAATTGATACATCAGAAGCATTACTCCCCATTCTGAAGCAAATACAATCCTGCCCGAATTGTTAGCAGCACAAGTTTAGTGCAGCCAAAAATTTTCTTCGTCCCTTCTTAGGCTCAAATGAAAATCTGGAGAACAGCTCAACATGGGAAACGATGCCAGATAAAAATCCTTTTGCCAATCTGGTATGACATGTTCACTAGGGAAAACTTTCAAATTAATATTGGAAAAAATGTACTTCCTAGATTCTGAAGAAATTACTCTTCCCAAACACATACTAGGAACAAATTAGACAACAGGAATAGTTTCCAATAAAAAAAAAGTTTCCACTCTTCCCTTCAGTGTGCCCTTTACCTTCTAGACCATAGATGGAATTAACATGGACTTGCTCAGAGAAATATCTACCCTTTGGTTTGGTTGCTGTGAAAAGCAGGGAAAGAAAAGGAGATGGAGAACTTCTACAAAACTTTCCAAAGCGGTGCTAATGGGCAATATCCTTCCGGATCTGTAGAGCCTACAGTGGCGGAACCAGAAATGCATTTGAAGGGGGCAAACTTCTAAGGGAACATGACAATTTTTTTTACTACGTAATGCAAAAAAGTGTCTTAGAGTTAAAATATCAAAAAATAAGGACTAAAAATATTAAAATGCACGTATTGTACTATTTGCTGATACTGAAAGGTGATAATTAGGAGTACTAGACGACTCTACGCTGACTAGTTTCTTTATAAAAACTTATCCATTATAATTTCATAACCTAATCACAATTTCACAAACTAGTCCTAATCACAATAGTTAGAAAAAGATCATTCAATCAGTATTTCTAGAGCAATATATGAGCAACACAGAGTAGGACACGAGTAATCCACTAGGAAACAATTAGTGAACAAACAAAAACAATTGGTCGGGGACTCCCAAATAGCTAATTTGACAATAGAAAAAAATTGACTTTTAAGAGAGGAGAGTGATGAACAAGAGACTCTACCTGAAAATGCACAATTGTTGATTTGACTAACCTCGTATTGAACTGGAAATCATAGAAAGTCTTTCCCCTCTCCACTTGCAAGCACTCCTGACCGCATACACATAATATTTTTAGCAAGATAGGCCCAAGTAGATGCAACTATGCAACTCCAAACATACAGCAACAGAGTTGTAATTGATATAGGATCAACTTCTAACTTGAAAACATTATCAGTTTTTGAGTAAGAATCAGTCAATAAGGATGCAAAACTAGTGTTGTGTCGAGCAAAATCAAGAGGTTGCGGAACAATTAAATATCAATCTGGATATTTATGGTGATATAAAAAATTTACATGATAGGCTCTACTAGATTTGCAAATCAATACAAGAAGAATTGGGATTTTGGAGAAGGCAGGCCCAAAATTTCTTTGGACTACTCACAAAGTTTTAACTTCCTGTCGAGAGGGCTAGCTGGAGGCCTCGGGAGGCCGGCGGCCCGCGGGAGACGGAGGCTGGAGCGGCTTCGGGAGGTGGGGAGCTGTGAGAGAGAGGACAGCTGAATTAAACAGGGCGCGTTTCACACCTCTTTTTTTTTTAAAAAAAACAAACGGGCTGGGCTTGGGCAGCTGCGCTGGGCGGGCCTGGGTCTAGCTGTCTAGGACGTTGGGGGCCTAGGTCTAAGGGACGGGCCTGGGCTTAACCCATATAAAAATAAAAATAAAATAAAATTTTGAACTGATTTTTGAGGCGGAGGGGGCGACTGTCCCCCTCCGCCAACTGCTAATTCCACCTCTTGTTAGGGACCTTGATCGTTGCGAGCGGTAAAGAAGATTGTGGCTGTGTTGTCACCGATGAGGCACTCGGTTATGCGGGTCTAGCAGAGGTACTGAGAGGCGGTCCATCCCTTTTGCAAACAAAAATTAGGGCTAAAGGAATTTGACTTTGATTTGGGCAAAACAAATTAGAGCAATGAAATCGTCGAAATTGATGATGAATTAGACCGGCAGACCGAGAGAGAAGGGGGAAGGCAAATGTTTCTAAAATCCTCACGTTGAAACGTAGCTTTTGGATAAATTGCTTCTTTTTTGTTTCTTACATAACATTTTAAACAATTTTTTTCTAACTAGTGATTAATTAAGTCATAGTACACTTATTTGTTGTTTGATTGTAAAAATTTTGGAGTGGTGAAAATTTTGAGGTATGTAGGTTCGTGAAAAAGTGAAGATAGTTTATTAGAGTCGGTAAAAAAGTGAAGCGAAAAGATTTGAATAAATATTATAATGAAAAAGAATTATTTGATAGAAAAAGAGAGATTATTTCATCATTTTTTTAATTACCCCCGAAATTTTGGTTCTGCAATTAAATGCCCTGTATGATTTTGAGATCCCTGATAATTCTTCCTAGATATTGATGACCTTCTGAATTAATAAAGATTAATGACGGAATGACAACATAGGATGACAAATTGCTGATGACGACATATGATGACAAATTGCTGACGACATGTTAAACTCGCTAGACTGAAATGCCCTTCCATTTCTTGTTCATGACTGATCAAAGGGTGACTGATTACATTTATTCTCCCAACTTTTCCTATATAAAAGAGCTTCCTAGATAGAATTCGGCGGATCAAAATTTCGCAAGCACTCGACTCTCTCGACTCTCTCAAACTTCTCTCAAGTCTCATGTTCTCGAAGAACCTCTTCCCCCTCCACTATCTTGTAATACTCCCTCCAAGATAAATTCCCCCTCGACTATCTTGTAATATTTTCTGAGCTTGTTGTTTTATCTTTTGTATCTGAACTTGTGATTTTATATTCCCGTATTATCAATATAGTGATGATGTTTTCCTCAATATTTTGTTTTACCGCCTATATGGACGGTTCTATCTACATTTTGCTTTATATTTATTAATTACTGCTTTTTTGCTTCCATATATAATATCTCAATATGTGGCGATATAATTATATAAAACACATTACATAACAAAACACGCAACAATATCGTACTCACCATGTTATATCATATAACAACCTCAATTTTAATTACACTCTCTGTAATTTCATATTTTTATTAAGTGGGTCATCCAAAATATATTTTTTCAAGTATATTACTATACAATATAATATATTACATAACATATAAGAATATATAAACTAATATTAACATTAAATAACTTAGAATAATAAATAATCATGTAATCGTCTTTTTAGTAGCGTTTTTGTGAAATACTATACTATACACATAATATTAAGCATGACATACATTCATATTATATAATATCTCATAATGTATGATGATATAATAATATATAACACATTATATAACAAAATACACAACAACAACGTAGTCACCAAGTTATATCATATAACAACTTCAATTTTCATAACACTCTCTAATTTCATATTTTTATTAAGTGGGTCTTCTAGAATAATTTTTAAAAATATATTACTATACAATATAATATATTACATAACATATAATAATATAATAAATAATTATAAACATTAAATAAGTTAGAATAATAAATAATGATGTAATTGTCTTTTAGATCACAAAAACGCTGCTATAGATTGTACTACAACAAGGTTTTGAAAAAAAAGCTGTTATAGAATGTATGTTAGCTGCGTTTTCAACCAAAATGTTGCTAAAACTAACACATTTGGCGACGTTTTGAAGCCGCTATAGATTATGTTTTAGTGGCGTTTTCCATTCTAGCATTGTTTTATGCCACAAGTTTGCGTTTTAGCAGCGCTTTTTTAAAAACGTTGCGAAAAGTTTGAGTTTTAGCACCGCTTTCTCGAAAACGCTACTAAAACTTACACACTTGCAACAACGTTTTTTACAAAGCGTTGCTGCAAACATGATTATTAAAAATTAAAACCTTTTCGATAAAGAGTCAAGATAAATAATCAATAAAGCACAGTGCATGACCACAAACATAAAAGTAAAGCAAATAAAGGAGAGCAAGGGTTAAATAGATGACATTGATGTTTTAGGTGGTTCGGCCAATACTTGCCTACGTCCGCCCCCAAGGCTATTGACTTCCTTGGCCTTTCTCTGCTATCTCCAAATAACAGTTACACCTTAGTTTCGCGAGTGCTAAAGAACCGTTACAAAGCATTTACCGAGCTCACGCTTCAACTCTCTTCACAAATCCTAATAACCTAGGAGATTTTACTACCCTCACGAGTAGGACCAAGTGTTTCCCAACACTCAAGTGCTTTTCAAAAGATGGTATAAAGGAATAATAAAGAAATGTTATCTTAGACAAATAAGCAAGTGTAATGCACAAAGGTGAGCAAGAAGACAAGATTCGAGTAGGAAAGCTTTTGTCTTGGCAGGTGTGAGCACTAGCTTTCTTGGGATGTGAGTTCTTCTCTCTTCTTTAAAGCTCTTTCTCTTTCTAGAAAGTTAGGTCATAAATGATGTGCAATTCTTGCATTTATCTCTCTATCTTGTTCTATTTAGGCTTAAATGGTCTAAAGGTCCCGTTAGTGCGGCCCCACCACGTTAACTATTTTTGTCAATGTGGCAAACAGAGGCCACTTATTCATCAATGAGGTGCAGCCACATAGAGACCGCCAACTTTCTCTCTCCCATTAGGCGCCACGTCACTTGTCATGCGGTCTACAACCTCAGCTTATGAAAACGTACGTTTTGATCTCCTCTTTCTTTTGTTTTTTTTTGGGCATGGCCAATTTTTTTTACCATTTACTCTTTATCCCTATGAACTTTGCGTTGGTTTTTCAAAAAGGTTCTTGAGGTTCCCCTGGGAAAGTTTTGAAGTTTGTGGCGTTTGCTGCTCATTCAAGAAAGTTTAGTATTGTCTTGTCGCATTAAGCAAGGCAGCCCAACGTTAATTGCTCTGAGGTTTTCCAGAAAATGGCTTGAAACGTTTGCTAAGCACGTTGTCAATCTCCTCAAATGGAAAACCTTTTGTTTCTGGCACCACCAGAAAGATAACAATGAGCCCAATGAAGGAGAACCCAGGATAAAGAAGAAACGTGGCCCATGAACCCAGAGCCTCCGTAAGAGACAGAAAGGTCGTGCTCACGACCAGATTGGCGGTCCAGTTTGCCATGGCTGCCACTCCTCCCCCGAAGCCTCTGTACCTAAGTGGATAGATCTCTGAGTTCACAATCCATGGTACTCAAAAACCAACGAGAGAAAGAAGAGAGTCAAGAGAGTCGGGCCTTAAAGATTGGTTCTTGAGTGTTGCAGAAGCTTGTTTTTGCTGCTCATACAAGTAAAGGCTCTCATCTTCTCTTTGAGGCCATGGTGTGGGTTTCTCAAAGCAATACTCACATGGGTGTCTTCTTTATTAGCTTTAGTCATGGTCCTCTGCTATGGGGTTGTTTCATTTCGTCCTCGGTTGTTGAAAATGTTCGATGTGGCAAACAGTTTTTTTTGTCCAGATGACCAGAGCATTGAGCAAGAGATTCTTGTTCACTATCGTCTTCTGGCAATGCTTGAAGCTCGTCTCGACCGTATCCAGCAAAGACTTCGCTCTGAATATAATCAATATTTCCCTAATCATGTAGTTCCATCTCCATATGCTTGATTAAGCTGCTGAACAGGTTAGGTCATGCCCCACATGCTGCACAGTCTATGATGGAGGCATGTATCTAAGAAGATGATCAGTTAATGGAGATTTGTTATCCAAAATGATCGTGTCATTTCTTAAAACATATAGAACCCAGTTGAGTGGGAATGCCAAAAGTTCAATGCTTTTGGTGCGAGGAAGAGAGGAATTGTACTATTGAATAATCACAAATGGCTCTTTAAGCAAAATAAACAAGTGTAAAACACAAGAGTGTGCAAGAAGACAAGATTTTCAGTAGAAAGCTGAAGTTTGGTAGAGGAATCACAAGCTTTCTTGGTAGGTATAATCTTCTCTCTTCTTCAAGACACTTTCTTTCTCTAAAAGTTAGGTCGTAAAAGATTGCAAGTGTAATCGTTGTGTTTCGCTTTCTATCTCCTTCTATTTAAACCTTCTTTGACTTCAACGATTTTCTAAGCCATCAAAAGTGCTGTTGGAAGGACATTTGTGTCTTTTAGAGCAATTTGAATGTTTTGACGTCGTTTCAGATTTTTTTTCAAAATCGTGGTATGTGTTGACACATCAAAAATTGATCTGGGATTGTGCTCTCGGGAGACAGTGCAATGTGTCGACACCATATGAATTCATCATTCTAGAAGTGCAATGCGTCGATATCATTCCTCGATGTGTCAACACTATCAATGCTGGAGAGAAAATTTTGCAACTTGAAAGTGTCTAAACCATTTCAACACTTCTTTAAACACCTGCATTATGAAAAAATGATTATATCAACTTGTGTAATGGTGTTCAAGTTCACTTATAAAATATTTTAGATAGAAAAATCTTGATCTTTCGAAATATATCTTTTACAAAAGGGGATTGACAATATAAAATCTAAAGGCCTTAAAAACTTAGAGACTTTGTAATCATCAAAATCCAATATGGATTATTTGCAAAACAACCTTGGGCTAACATAAATAAATTATACTGAATACCTTCTCAACACCAATTATCACTTCCAGAAGGTATCCATATTTAATCTTGTTCAGTGAATGTACTCTTACAGTGCACCCACTTGCTTATTTACAGTCACTACCTCAATGACTAAGTACATCATCAATTTAAAAGAGGCACAATGAGTATATACCTATAATACATAAAAATGTACTTTGGTATAGAAAAAATATCAAGTAAACAAGAAACCGAAAAGTCATACTCCCCGCCTTTGATTCATTAATCATTGGCATAACTTTTCTACAACGTCAATTAATAATAACTGTGTAATATCTCATATCTGAACATATTACCTAATAAAACAAAGGATTAATGACTATTTTTGTCCCTGAGCTTTGATCACTTTTAAAAATTCGTCCCTGAGTTTTCCCGTTTATCACACCTAATCCTTGGGATTTATGATTTTGTCAAAATGATCATTCTGTCCATTTCTGTTGGCGAATTGACCAGTCCACTAACGTTCCTATACATATGACCAACCAGAAAATGACACATGTAACAAAATTTAATTAAAAATGCCACATCATTTTTATTACGTTACATCAATAAAATAAACAAAATTTTAAAAAAAGATATTAAAAATTAAACCCCCTCCCCCTCTGCGGAAAGCAAGGGAGCCGCAAGGGTTGGCAGCAAGCCACCCTTGGGCCTCCATGGTTTTGGGATGGCTGCGAGTAACCCCCTGGTACGCTATGTTTTTTCTTTTCTTTTTTGAAATTTTATTTTATTTTACTGATGTGGCATTTTTAAATAAAATTTGATACATGTATCATTTTCTAGTTGACCATGACGTGTAGGGCTGTTAGTTGACTGGACAATTCGCTAATCGAAGTGGACGAAATGATCATTTTTTCAAAATCATAAATCCCAATGACTATGTGCGATACACGCGAAAATCCAAAGACAAATTTTTAAAAGTGATAAAACAACCAGGGACTAAAATGATCATTAACTCTAAAATAAATATAAACAGATGATATCTAAATAAATAGTTTTCTAGAATAATGATTTTTAGAAAATATATTTTACAACTGCTCCCTCTCATTAATACATAGTTTGCAGCATAGTATTGGTATTTTGGCAAGTCCATGTTAAATGTCATTACTGGCCTTATCAAATAATTAAGATCAATAGAATAACGAGCAAGTTGTTGATCTTAAATCTAAATTTTTGGTAGCCATGGCAAATGGCTATTGAGTAGGGGTAGGTACGCATTGGATGCCTAATTTGTCATTCGGTTTCGGTTCGACAATCCCGGCAGTGGATGCCGGGATTCTGGAAAGTAATGAACAACAATCAAATTTGTCCCTAGTCAATAAATTACTATGCTTCCACACAGTACCCACAGGAACAACAATCAAAGTACTTTATGTTAAGAAAGTCACATAGGAACAACAATCAAATGGCGTAAATACCCAACAAAAATTAACTAATTAGCGTATATTGTAATAAACAACAACAACAAATAATAATGAAATTTGTGTGTGAGAGAGATCGACCAAGAGAGAGGCTAAGAGGCAGAGAGGTAGAGATTGAGAGAGAGGCTAAGAGAGAGGTGACGTTGGCAATCAGCGATGGCGAGAGCGACAAAGATAGAGAGAGTTAAAGATCGAGAGAGCTATGGGCCGTGGAGATTAGAGAGAGTGAGAAATAGAGAGAGCAGAGAGAGATGAGAGAGTGAGAACTGAGAGACAGAGAGAGAGTCGAGCCCTGAGTGAGAGAGAGACTGAGAGTTGCCGGAGACGGAGAGAGCGGAGGAGGCACAGAGAGTTGAGAGAGACGAGAGATTAGAGGGGAGAGAATGAGTTGGGGAAGGGGGTAAATGAAACCCTAGACCAAAACGCACAATTTTGATTTAGTCCAAAAATGTGTGTTTTTGTTTTAGAAACGGTACCAGAATTATCGGTAATGTGTCCAGTAACGCCATATAGGTAATATAGCCAACCACCATCGACTCTGGTTCCTAGCGGTAAGCGGTGGCCGGAGGTCGAAATCAGTACCGGAACCGAAATTCTGGTATCCGCCGATAAAATGCCCACCCTTGCTATTGAGCATTAATTAGCACATTCCCCTTAATCGAGATCTTGTGTTATGGTTTTGAGGCTAGATTTAGATGGAGATATTCATCAGACAATAGTATTTCATAAGACAGAAAAAAAACTGTAGCATGTGAGACAACTAGGAAGTTATTGTAAAACTAAAGAGAATATAACAATATGATCTTTTAAAGCTTTGTAGAAGAAAACAAAACAAGATGGATAAGAGAAATAGTTATTCATGAACTATGCTCTATTGATTAAACATCTGTGTCTACAACTCATCTCAACCCTCTTTTATATAGACAAAAAGTTTAGTACTAATGTGGCAGCAAGCCACCCTTGGGCCCCTGGTTTAAGGGTGACCGCGAGCCACCCTTGTTTTATTTAAAAAAGAAAATTGTCGATTGAGCTTTTTTTTTGTGAAAGTTACTAATAACTCACTAGGTTTTAGCGCATTTTTAAAAAACTCACTGAGTTTTAAATTTTTTTAAAAAGGTCACTGGGTTTGTCATTTTAATATCGAAACTCACTCGACTCAATACCGTTACACTTGTTTAACGGAAAATTCATCTCGCCCAATTGAAATGTGAGACATGTCATAATATTTTAAAATTAAATTTAATATGAAATAAAATATAATTAATTAAATCTAAAATTAATAATAAATATAATAAATATTGTTTTTTTGATTAAAAAAGGACTGGGGACCCCAATCCTTTTACGCTTGATGGGGAGAATCCCCCCACAATCTTTGGCCGCCGGGGGAGGAGGGTCCTCCCCCCGACTTTGGTAGCCCAATTTTGGGAGGCCATGGGTGGACTCCCTCCACCCGTCGGCGTCCTGACAGTGGTTGGAGGACCTCCCCCCATCCCGCAACTGCCTAGGGTGGAGGAGCCCCCCTCTGGCCGCCCAAAACTAAGCGGCCAGAGGTGGCTCCCCCTCCAACGTGGAGGATCGGGGGTTCCCTCTTTTTTTTTTTAATTATTATATTTTTTTATTATTAATTTTTGATTTAATTAATTATATTTTTAATTTTAAAAATATTTATAACACATGTCACATTTCAATTGGGCGGGATGAATTTTCCTTTAAACAAATGTAACAGTGTTGGGTCGAGTAAGTTTCGGTACCAAAATGACAAACCCAGTGATTTGTTTGAAAATTTTTAAAACTCAGTGATTTTTTTTTAAAATGCGGTAAAACTTAGTGTTATTTGTATTTTTTTTATAATTTTTTATATTATGCTAATGTGGCGCAATAAAATTTATGTGATATTTTTAAATAAAATTTGTTACACATGTCATTTTCTATTAGTTATGACGTATAAGGTCATTAGTTAGACTAAACAATTCGCTAATAAAGGAAGATATAATGGCCACTTTGACAAAATTATAAATCCCAATGACTGTGTGATAAACACGAAAACTCTGGGACGAACTTTTGAAAGTGATCAAAATTCAGAGACGAAAAATAGTCATTAACCCGAAAATAATTATAAACACAAGGTATCTATATAAATAATTTTTAAAGCATATATCTTGGAACTGCTCCCTACCGTCAACACGTAGTTTGCAGCAATAGTATTTGTCGATTTTTGGCGAGTCCTTGTTAAATGTCATCAATGACCCTATCAGATTTATAAGATTAATAGAATAACGAGCAAGTTGCTGATCTTAGATCTAAATTTTTGGTAGCCATGGCAAATGGTTATTGAGCATTAATGAGCACGTTCTCCTTAATCGAGATAAGCGCTGTTCGATCTGGATCCCGTGGTGATCATGAACAGGTTAGTAATTATGAGCATAAATTAAGAGGTGTCGGTACTCAGCCAATCCCCATGGTCAACACTACCCGCCCCACTCTGGGTCTCGGAAATTCCTGAAACAGTGACTTCAAGCTCAATCACATACCGGGTAGAGTTTGGGTTCGAGCTGGATTCTATCATTAGTTGAAGTAGGCGATACTAAATCATAAAGATCAGGGCTAATAATTTTGTATGGCGTTGGGGAAATACGTCGTGACGTGAGTCACGTGACGACGCGGTTGCAAATTAAGGCCTTTGGTTTGCGGGTCAATGCTGGGTTCAGATTAAGCAAACAATATTAATTATCTCCAGCTTTAATGGATCTGAATGGCCGCTACAGCTGTGATTGTACTTGGATGTCTGCGTCGCCAACTGTAATACGTTAAGCCCCCTTGATTAATATATGAAATAATTAAGCAAGTGGGCTGAGAATTAATTATATTGCATTGACTATGGAACACGCAATACTTTAGTCATATATATATATATAGGGTGCTGCGGGTACTCGTTAATTCTAGTTCGTGATCGGCACCTGTGACTACTCTATTGAGAGCTTCAGTACAAGCGGGCAGCACTTTGGACGTAAGGCTTCCTGTCCAATACTTCTGTAAGCAATTACATCGCCTTATCCTTTTTTTTTACATATATAATATTTAGGTTTCTATGATCAAATGTATATTTTAATTATATTAGGCTGAGACGCGAGAGAGAGTATACATATATGACCGAAGAGAAAATTTAGAGGAGATATTCTTATAAATCCTTGATTTACACATCTTAGAAGCATATTTCGTTTTGGGAGAAAATTGAAGCCTTTTGGCGTGGGGAAAACAGCACAGGACTGGAGCTCTTTTATCCATAGCTCGTCTAGAAGCAGCGCCTAGATTACAATTGATGATTTTGTAGAGCGCTTCTGTAAAACAAAATAACTGTCAACTAAATATTACTGAAGACACGGGAATGGAACTATATATATATATATATATATATATATATATAAGAGATTTGCGAAAGCTATTCTCGAATTCGTTTGTTTGAACTCATAACCCATTACTCCGTGTGTGTATATATATTTATATGATGTTAAAAATTATCAAGAGTCGAAGCTGATCAAACCTGAAAGGAACAAGAAGAGGGGTGGCGTCGGAAGTGGAGACACCGATGCCTAAGTTATATCTCAAGAAGAGTTTAGTCTTGAGAAGTAATTAAGCTTAGAAGAATATAATGAGAGTATCTGTCTTTTATAGCAGGGGGCTAGAGTTCCTAAGTGAGTATAATGATATGGGCTTCAAGACTCCATATCTTACCTAGAGTCTTCAAACCTCTTAGATCTTTGTCTTACCTGGAGTCCTTCTCGTATAAAAGGGGGATGCTAGAGTTCTAAAGAAGTCCAACGGTTGGACTTCAGGACTCCTTATCTTACCTGGAGTCCTTAAGCTTAGATAGATTAATTTATATATATACGTATTGAGGTTCTAGAAGGCGCATGTGGCCTTGGATGAGATTGCATATGAGCTATTATGTTTCAATGGGCTGGGTCAGTCATATTATGACTCATTAGTAGTCCTTCCCCTTAAATGAGCTAGATTGGGTGGCCTTAATGGACTGTGTTATGGCCTATCAGTAGTCCCTCCCCTCAACATGGGTAAACGTGAATGCACCTCTATGAGAAAGGAGAGAAAAAAATGTAATGCGGGTGAAAATGTCGTTCAAATGGTTTCTGTTCGTTTTAAAATCCGTCCACACTGTTCGGATGAGACGTTCATTCCATGCGGACGTTTCTGTTTTCCACGTGGACAAATCAGATTCCTAAGCATTCAATTCTAAATCGTGAACGGTTATATAAAATCTCCTCGAAATGATGTCATTCGGACTTGATGGTTCCATGCAGATGACTGAAACGTGCAACGTGGAGTACGAGCATTGGCCGAAATTACAGCCTTACGCATCAGGACAGTATTTAATCGTGTGGACTCTAATAGCTGTTCTCCATGGTCATTTGACAAAGACGTGTGTCGATCATGCACAAACTGTTCTAGTAGTTCGGACGGTATGTCAGTCCGTGCGGACGGGTATGCAACTTTTGTGATGATCTAAATTCTGTGAGTGATGGGTGACAATAGTATTTTGTCACCCAAACCATGTGCGCACGGTTTCACGTAACGTTCGGATGGATTCGCAGATTTTGACGAATGTTTTAAGTCACTAATATATGAAGTTTTGGCTTTTGTCAACCTTGAATAACTTGTGGACGTGGTTTGTGGACGTCCAGACAGTTTTGTAATTCCTGGCATGCACACCTTGGGTAATAAAATTTTTATTTTGTCATGGAAGGACACGATTTGGTGACAATTTATTTTGACACTCAAAAGTTTGACACCTGAAGTCAATTTTATTATCGTAATCTATGTGCCGAACCTTCATCACTATAGTTTTTCTAATTTAATTTTGAATTTGGGATGATGGATCGTCCGGATGAGGAAACTTTTTATCGCAAAAGTCATCTGCTTCTTGCAACGGACGTTTTCATCACCTAAATATTTTCTTCAATTTATATTTTAGACGATCGAACATTTGGGTGAAAATTGTTTTGCTCCTCGCGATGACCATTTTGGTCACCTATTTTTTTTTTTAACATTTTTTATTTAGTGACGAAACTTTTTCACTGAGTTCTTCAATATTATTTTTTATTCAGGATTCATTTCGGAGCTCATTTTTGGACTTTTTATTCCGTCAAAAATCCTTAATGGAATACGGACTCTCACCAGGGCAGCGGGTCTCTGAAAAGTAAGATTAGCAGCTATCTCAGATAAAACATATTTGTTTTTACATTTTCTTATAAAATAGCATTAATTAGTCTTTGGTGAGATATGATATATATTGCTCTGAACCAAAACATTACTAGCTAGCATGACTGAAAAAAACGACACCCATGTTGTATACAAAATGCATGCATTTCGTAGGCTAGACGTGTAGAAAAGTGGGTGAAGATGATCCACAGGAGATTGGTCCAGTATTTTATTCGAAGTTTGATATGTGATAGGGAAAAAAATACAGACTAAATCATTGGGTCCAAAGTTCTTATAACGAGGGACTTAGATAATTAATTGAAAAACGATCCGTAAAATTTTATTATTAAATTATTTTGTAATTTTTTTAATTAAACCAAAATTTTAAGTGACAACAATTTTTGTCACTTACACACCGGCAGTTGAAATTGCTGGCAGGAGGGAAATGAGAATATGCTTGGAAATTGTAATTATTATAAAATGTTATTTAAATTTGCATTATGCACATTTTCAAAAAGTTAGCCAAACATTAAAATTTTCCTAAAAATATTTTCAGTTGAAAAATTTTTGCTCATTTTCTCCATTTTCAGTTGTAGTTCTTCTCGTAAGCCGCGTAATTCTACGCATGGGACTCCTGGGAGTGCCAAAGCAAGCAATGAGAGAAGTCCTAAATATTTGCGTGCAAAGGCCCACGTAAGGACACAGTTTCGCACTCGACCAATCTTGATGGAGCGCGCTTTTGACTTGGAGGAGCTTGTATATAAGGGTCAAAGATTAGACTTGACTTTTAGCAAAGAAGGCTGGACTGGTATTTTAAATCCTCCCCTGAGGAACGTCAACTGTAATATTGTGCGTGAATTTTACTCGCAGATTGCTGATTTGCCTCCGAAGAGTACATCATGGGATGTCACTGTTCGACGAGTAAGAGTCACTATTAGTCCTGATAAGATTGCAACCTTTCTCCGTCTATCTCGACCACGGATGGAGACTAGAGATACTTTGGTGCCTATTGATGAATTTTTATATACAGCTCTGACCGGTAGAGATGATTATAAGTCTCCTAATATGCCGATATATCTTAAGGATCTACTTCCATGTTTCCAAGCACTGCATCTCATAGTTGCAGCTAATGTGGCCCCATGTCGATATACAACAGAGCTCACTACTGAGCAAGGACAACTCTTGCTTCGTATTGTTCGTGGGTGCCCCAATATTGATCTTCCAAAACTTGTTTTTCAGAGAATTCAAGATGAGGCACATTCCAGTTCAGCTACAGACGGATTACCCTTTGGAATACTGATTACAGGCATATTATTAGACGCGGGAGTAGAACCTACTTTATATGATGAACTACAAGAACCAAAGAGTCGAATTAGCACAACTACACTGAGACAAGAAGCAGAGGTGGAAGTAACGAGCATAGCTGAGCTAATTGGAAGTGGGCAACCAGCTAGACTGTCAGAACAAGAGGCTAGTAAAGGCACATCTGATCCAGAGACACGACCTTTATGGTTTGACAGCCTATTAATGGAGATAAAGGCACAGATATTAATGGAGATAAAGGCACAGATTGCTCCGTTGCAGAAACAACTTGATAATATTGAGTCCTGCCTCGCCTCTATGAAGGCACCATGATGGGGAGCTACGAGACTCTGTCAGTGCCAATAAAGATTCCTTTAGAATTGGTCCATTCAGCTAATGTTTGGAGTTTTAAGCTTTTGGATTGATAGTTTGAATTATTGCTTTGAGTTTTAATTATCTGTTATGTTGCTCTTTAATTTGTAATTTGAATTCCGAATGTATACCAGCACCTAAGTAAGTTTGATGTTCAAATTCCCGTAAGTTTGATCTTTTATAAAAGAGAAGGATTATCCAATGAAAGACAGATTGATTTTGGTGTCAAATTTATTTAACGAGAGAGATTCTTGAATATGGGTGAGCCTCCAGTTCCTTGGCCACGAGATTCTCTATGGAGGCAACTTGATGGGGGGGAGCTACGAGACTTCTGCCAATAACGATTCCTTTAGAATTGGTCCATTCACTTATTGTTTGAGTTTTAATTATCTGTTATGTTACTTTTGAATTTATAATTTAAATTATTGTTTTGAGTTTTAATTATCTGTTATGTTGCTTTTAAATTTGTAATTTGAATACCGTGTGTCTAGCGGGTGAGAAGTAAGTTTGATTTTCAAATTCCATTAAGTTTTCTCTTTTATAAAAGAGAAGGATTATCCAATAAAAGACAGATTTGTTTAAAGATGATGACGTAGAGGACCCCCTCGGAGATCTATGAAAAAATTCCTTTTCTACATATACACTATTGATTTCATTTGACGGACTGAACTTTGGAGGCTGACTCCACTAGTAGCTCCGCTCATCTTTTTCCTTCTCTTGCAGGTCTCCTGATAAGAATGCAAAATGTCATATTTTCTCCCTTAATATTTAGTCCTTTATACTTATTTGGTGTCTAAATGTACTCATTATTCTTATGTTTTGATTTAGGATAGAAATGGAGACGTTAAGTGCAAAATGAAGTTAATTGGATGATTTTGGACAGTTTCAATATAGCTTCGTAATTGGGGCATAACTCTCTCATCCAAGCTCTGATTGAGATGATTCAAGATTCTATGAAACATCAAGAAAAATATCTACAACTTTCATGCCTTGAGTTATTAGAGACACTAGCTGTGTGAAGGACGAAATCGGGCTTGAAATTGCGCCACCTGCACTATTGACACTCTTTAACATTCCGAAGATTGTAATTATAATACGCGGATCTGACCTGCTGGTTTTGGGAAGTTTCTAGACCTGGTGCACGAAAATTCCAGATGAAGACACCACTTTCCTAGTTTTATTAGGTCTTTATTTTATTTTTAATATTTTCCTTAAATAGTCAGATTTGGAATTGTTATAGTTTTAGAATATATTTAGGAGATTTGGTAGGGCTGTAGCACTTAGGTTGAATGGGTAAAAAAGAGAGGTATCAGACTTCTGAACCAGCCGCCTCTCTCTCCCCTCTCTTCTAACTTCTCCTCCGAGTTTTCATCATAGCCCCGCGTGGCTAAAATTTTATAATTAGTCGAAGGAACATGGAAGCCTCGGAATCAGTAAAACTGTGAGATCTAATTTGATTTCATTGTTCAATTTATGCTTTGAGTATCAAATATTCTTTTGCGCCTATTTTCATGATTGTCTCATTTAATAACTAGGAGGCCTACAAGTTTATTTTTTGTTGCAATCTAATGCTAGGTTAGATATCAAATCTGTAATTGTTTGATCCCTCTAATTTGTGAAGCAACTAAGATTTAATGATTTGCTGTGTCAAAAATTATTAGATCTTAGGAAGAACGATCAACAAAATCAAATGCAACCGCTTGTGTTGTTTAGATTCATCGATCTCTCTAATTCTTAAGGCTGCTACTCGATTAAACCTTTAGCGCTTGTCTTGGGTTGTTTAGTAGTTAGGGTTCATTAGATAGCTTGTTTTATAATTAAAGGAGAGATAGGAAAATAGTTCTAGCGTCGAATACTCAAAGTGTGAATTGATATATGCTTGCATCGATTATCAGTTGTAAAATTCCGATGGTGGATGTTGACTTTGACCAAGGTTTGTTCTTTTGATTGATACTTTAATTTGTATTGTTTCTTAGTTATTTTTCTTAAAATTGTTTTTGTTATACTCAAACCCCCTATCCTTGTTCATGTAGCATAAAACTAGGCTAGATACTCTCCATGGGAACAATCCATACTCGCACCACTACATGTATTTTTAGGAATATAGGTTGTATTAATTTGGTTGCCTACAACAACACACCGTCTCCCTACCTAGGGTTTGAAGGCGGACTCTTCATTGCTAAATCGATTGTGCTGGATTTTTTTTACTCCATTAGTTGACATCGTCTGTGGGAAAGACGGAGTTGAGCGATTCCAAAGATTTTTAGCCATTCATTACCTCTCGTCAGATTTTTTTTTTGAAAATCATCATCATCATTGTATCAATGATGAGCGAAAAGTTATTTTGCTTGCGAACTCCAAAACCTTTGAGTTCAAGCTCTGTGATCCTCTTTTTTTGAAATATTTCGAATCGTGAAGACCTCCAGCGCTGTCTTATAGTAATGGACACTGTCATTAAATTGATGTTACAGTTAGTGGAAGGATTGTGAAAGCAATAGTCTCCATTTGACACCCAATTTACCTAATGATTCAGCAAACTAGCCTACTATAGCTTTGCCGAATCACCCATGTAGCTTGGCCAAATCATTCTCACTAATTTGCACCTCTAGAAACATATAAAATTCCTTGATTCCTCACGCTTCAATAGGTCTAGGATAACTTGGAGGAGTCATCACCCTGTCAAGCCGAAACCCCCATGGATTACAAGCTAAATTTTCAATTTTTTTTTTTTTTACATTTATCCAACCGGTTTTACATGAACATATCTAGCCGATTTTTCACTTTTTCTTGGTTAATGGCAAAGTCCAACTTGTCTTCCTTTTGAACCTATCCAAAGCATGATTACAAACCTTGAATCTAGTCTTCCATACACATGTAAAATTCGGCCCCATTGGTGTCCATGTGGCTGCCATGTCATCCAATTTGCTTAAGTGATAATTCGGCACCTATATGCTTCCTAATCATTAAATTAGCTTAGTATTTCTTAAGTAAAGTAATTTAGCCAAAATACTTCAAATGTAGACTAGAGAATATGGTTACTAATATCAAAACTATCGAGCTTAATCGTGACCTTAATCTAGCTTATTAACCCCTAATGCAACATTAAAAAAATTTATTTTTAATTCAAAATATTGCATTTTAAGCTAAACAAAAGTTTCCGGTATGACAGCTTTTGCGCTAGCTCTTGCTTTATTTGTCCCACTCAATGGAAACCCATACATGTTTTTCTCAACTCCACAAGTGGGTTTCGTATAGCATCTATCACTATCCTTCGCAAAAGCCATGGACCAAGCAGAGATTGAGGTGAAAAATGTGGAGGGTGCGATTTCTTATGGATTTGGATTCAAACTAGACCGTACGAAAAATACACATCTGGACCTACGGTATGGATTGAATCGGAAAAATCCAAAGCTTCACAGGTCTCCACCTCATTTAATGAGGATTTTAAGGCGTTGGTTCGGTTGGGCTCCTTGCGGAGCCTATCAGGCTTGCTTCAGTCCCCCTTTTCTCTCTCTTTTGCCGAAATAGTCAAACCAACAATTGTGTGACTAGTCCTCCGAAGGTACAAATGGAACACACATTTTTTTTTTATTTCTTCCCAAATTTGATCCATTTTGAAGATGTTACAAACATAAAGGAAGGGAATATGGTAATGACGAAAATTGTGAAGGCATACCTTTCTAGAGAGACAAAAAGGGCTTGTGATATCCCCTGACAACTATGTTATTCCTATCTAATATAACAATATAAGCATATTGATGTCATAAATAGGTTCCCATGGCAAGCATTTATGAAAATAATGGCACGCATTTTTGAAAATGTGATGCAATATTTTTATTGCTAGCGAGACAAAATTCTGTTTGTTTGATAAATTATTAAGCTCTCCTTTTACTAAAATACACGAACTTTATTTTTTCCTTCTTATTTTCTTTAGATAGAAACACTTTCTATCTCTACCAATGATGTGGTATGACTAGTAGTTTTGTGGCCACTATTCTTTACATCAATGATACGGTCTGATCACTAATGTTTTTTAAATAATGAAGTCCAACCATTATTTTTTACCTCTATGATGCGGTAGATGCGTGTTCCAATCGTATCAGTCAGAGTACTGGTCGCACAACTTGTTTAATGGTCCGACCGATACGGCTAAAGAGAGAAAAAGGGAGCCTGACCATATGTCGCGAGGAAACGAGCCGAGCTGAGGCCTCACAAGCCTCATTAAATGAGGCGGAGACAAGTGAGGTGTTGGATTTGTGAGATTCAATCCAGACCATATGTCCGGATATGTCTGGATCTGTACGGTTTAGTTTGAATCTAAACTCATTTCCTACTGGGGCGATTTCGAAAGTGAGATTAGGAGACGAAAAGTTGATTTGGGCATTCTCATGTCTGAGCAGTAGAATTTCTATTTACCCAATTAGATTTCGGCAACAACACCATGGTGTTGTCTATTCTGCACCCAATTATTCTTTGCCCTGTTATCTGAAACAGAGTTGGGAAGCTCCAAAGATTTTTTAAGGCTTTGTGATCGTGTAATCGAAATCACTTATTAAGTACCCACGTTGTACTCTTAGGTAGCAATCTTATATTTTTTTTGGAGTTTTATGTATAAAATTTCAATCTCACTTTTTGTTTACTACATTGTCTTTTTTGATTGATTTTTTTTTTTTGTAGACATTGATCGTGCTAAGTGTTAGGATTGTTTTGAGTGTATTTTTGATGCATTTATGTATTTGAGATTGTGTGGGAGGTGGAGGGAGGTTGTCTTGGCTGACTTAACTCGTCATCTTCTTCGATGAGTCCGGACGGTGTTGGCACACGATGGGACGCTAAATCGTATCCCATAAAAGAATATGTTATGTTTTACGTGTGTCCGGACGCTTTATCGAAGTTGTTCGGATGCCAGTTTATATTAATTTTGAATATTTGTTGCCTTTGTACTTCGTTTGGACGGCTTTGGTAAGTGGTTCGGATGGATTATTGGTGGTAGAATCCTTTATAATTCTATCTAGACGCCTAAGCTATGGCGTTGGGACACTTCTGTAGAAACGACATCCTTTTCAACTTGTCCAGATGATTGTTTCTTCTCGTCAAGACGTGTCTTGATGTCAAACAATGGCGTTTGACCAAAGTGTTTTATATATACGCTATCCGTGCGAATGGATGCATAACTGTTTGAGCGACATTTTCTTGTGTGTGAACGCTTTTCATATCGTGCGGACACCTTATCTAATTGTGCAAACGCTTTTTTTGCAGGTTAAGAAAACATGAGCAAGCATCCTCGCATTGTGGCTAAGGCTTTCAATAGCCTAGCAGAACCTGACACACCTTTATTTCTGGAGCAACAACTGATGTTATTTATCTCCTGATCGACTGCTATCAAGCTGTAGATTGTCTTGGCAGATTTCAATGACCTGAGATTCGAGAGGTGATAGACGCTCAAGGTTGGGTACTGTTTCTGTAGAGGACAGGCGTCGTGCCCAACACCCGAGTCCTATTCTCACTGGATGAGCTAACGAGATTTATGGTCCATGAGAGGCCTGTGGATGCATTCCCTTCGATAGAGCTTCTTGAGAGCTTCCTAAATCTGAGGTAGTTCAGGCAATGCTGGCTCAAATACTGTTGTTTTGGAGGGAAGCAGAATGAGCCATGGGCAGCTGCTTCCTTTTTGGAGGATTATGCACCTGATCTTCTTTTATTGCATTGACCTGAAGAAACACACAACAGAGGATCATGTCGGTTGATCTGGCTGCATACATTTTCATGAATGTGGAGGCACTATCACACGAGTTAGATTTTCTGCCATACCGAGTTCTACTGAAGCAGTTCCTCAACGCGATGCTAGTATCTGAGGGCGTAGAGGAGTCGAAGGGGTGGATCTTCTGCCCCTAAAAAAGACTACCTTGTCGCTTTCTATGGCCTAGACACATCGATAACATCTCGTGTAGGCAACTATTGGTAGATATTAAGAGCAGCATCCACAGGTTGAGGAGTAGAATCCCGGTCAGAGCTAGACCCAGACGCAGCCACCGCCTTGAGTAGATCGCTCGGTGGAGGATCTGAAGGTGGAGATGACCGCTACTGTGCGATTGGTGATGCACCCACCTATCTGGTGCTGAGTAATATCAGTGCTCAGCTCATAGCACTCGAGACTAAGGTCAGCTAGCAGTGTTCTCAGCTGAGGAAGCAGGTGGAGGTAGTTCGGACAGTAGTAAGCTCTCATTAGGCGGCTTGGGGATATGGAGGAGCACATGATACGTGTGCGTGATTTTATATAGCTTGCGGCTGATAAGTAGCTCCTCTTGGGATTTATTTTGTTTTTTGAAGTTCTTTTTATATTTTATTTCGAGAAAATTTGATATAGTTATGTTATTTATATTTCGTACATTTCATATAGTTGTATATTTGGTTTATATTTTGGACATGAATATTTATTGTTAGTATATGGGTATTTCAGTTTTTTCATTATTAGTTAAAATGTTAATTTATGTTGTGTTTCTCTTTTCATTACACATCTTCAAACTTCAAAACTATATATCATTCTTAGGGTTGTTTATGTTATTAACTCACTTAGATTTATATTTGAGATTAATATACTTTTCTTGGACATACTTAGGTTTATGTTTGTCATTAACACAATTTGGTTATTTAAAATTTGATAATAAATTGAATCATATGAGTTATAAAGAAAATTAGTTTGCGAAAAATTGTTTGGATGACTTTTTAAGGGTCCTAACGGCTTACTATGAGCTCGCTGTCGTCTAGTAAAAACCAACTGTGCGGACGGAAAAGAGACGTCCGGACGTTGCTGTTAAACATGAATTTTTTGCAAGTATACAAAGATACAATGTGGTATTAGGATGCAAAACGATGTTGTCCAGATTATGATGTCGTCCGGACATTTAACATGACCTTTCGGACGCGTTCGTTTCAAATAATTTTTGAGCATTTATAGGAAAAAAAATGTTGTCGTTTTGCTTTGCAACATGGTGTCGTCCATTTTGAGGATCCGTGCGGATGGTTGTGAAATTTTAGGCGTTATTGATTTCCCTAAAAAAAAATTAAAGACAGAGGTGTTCGCATAGGAGTTAGTACGCCCGGATAGGGAATTCGTGGAATGAAAGGGAGAAATCGCACACAGTGGCATGAAAAGCATGTATTTTTTTTAAAAAAATTTCAATTTGAAGAAGAGAAGAAGTGGGGAGTTGATTTGGACGTACAATCTCAAGAAAAAGGATGTGTAAGGATCAAACTAAAGGAGGAATTCCCATTGGATTGCATTCGAGGTTATTGGATTTAAAATGTTATTGATTTTAGGAGGAAAAGCAAAGAGTTTGTTATGAAAAGCATGGATTTTTAGAGTTTTTAGGTTCTAAAATGATAGGAATGAGTTTGGGGATGTTTGTGTTGTTCATATATTGAAGTTTTTGGGATTTGCGTTGTTTTTCGGATGATTTTGGAGTGATTTTTGGGTCTGTTCGTCGAATAACTGTTTTCTTTGAATATCGCAGGTCGGACGACATGTGATTCTTTCGGACATTGATGATTCTTTCGAACATTAACACAGCCCCGAATGCTTTTATGCATGGTTCAGACAGTTTTAACTCCTTTCAAACGATTTTTTGCTAGAAATTTCGATGCAAATCTCCTTAAGTCCTCCAGATTTACATTTAGCATTGAGCTTGCACACTCGCATTCAACGTTTGGTATTTTAAGCTGAATGTTGAAGATGTGTATTTGGAAGCTGAGGAAAAATGCTGTTGAAATTTTTAAAGCAATAATCACAACGGTCGGGACTGAGGTGAATCAAGTGTTTTATATTGATGATATAAAGTTGGGTGGTCACTGTAAGATTGTTCAAAAGATTACCCCTAGAAGCACGTATGATATTCCACCTATTGAAAGAGGAAGTTAGTGGAGAAGGATTGTCGAAACGTGATGCATACCAAGACATGTTCCCGTTGACCAGAAATGATCTTGACATTTTTATGTGTCGATAACTGGTCAAAGTGGTCTACAACAGCAGCGTGACATTGAAGAAAACGATGATTCATCAGACTCGTTCCGTAATGATTGTAGTGATTCTGAAGAATATGATTCCAAAGACTAAAGTAATTTTATCGTTTCACTTTACTTTACGTTTTTATTTTATAATCATTTTGAGTTACATGCATAATTTGTTTTTTCACTAATATTAATTTTTTTGGTCACAGGGCGACGTCATGCCAGCGTGAGGAAAACATATTCGACACGATTTATTTGACACATCGGTTCGAGCTGAGATTACTCCCGGTACAGTAGCAGTGTCGGGTCCTTCGCTTAGAGATTACAATGAATTATCGTCCCCTACCACAACTAGTCCAGCATACACCTAAAGTAGTTGTGCGTGTAAGTATGTTACCTAATCTATTTTGATTATATATTATGACTTTTCAAATTGTATGCTAACTAATTTTTAAATGTATTATTCTTCATTTTTAAAGACATCCGGGATCAAGCTTGGAATAGGTAGTACGAACGGGATTGCATTACACAAGGCTCGTCTTAAAGGACAACTGACTGTCCATATCCCTAATGGACGTAAAGGCGGTGATGACAAGGCATCTTCGATGCTATCAAGTCACATTGATTCACTCATTCGACAACATGCCCCATTTCAAATGACTATGTGGAGGGAAGTCTCTGATGAAGTAAAATCATACGTGATGAACCGAGTATTGGTTTGTATAATTTATTAAATTTTAATTGTGAAAACTTTTATACTTACAAACTGTTATATATGTTAAGGATGACTTCGAATTAGATTATGACTGACCCAAGGATCGCATCTCCATGACGCTACGATGAACACAACGTACATGACACATAGAAATAGCATGTACCAGCATTACTTGGTGTTCAATAATAAAGAAGAGGCGTTACAGTACCCAATGCATAGGAGAAGTGCAATCAATTGGGCTAATAGAGCTAAGCTAAAGATTGTACACAATTTGGGAGCAAGGTCCTTCCAACGTGTGAAAACGCACGAGAGCGTTGTTAGTAAGTAATAAATTATATTTTTTAGAAATATTACTTAAATAAATGACTTAGGAATTTTAATATGCATGTTGGATATTTCTTCTAATATACAAAAAAAATCGGAAGCTGGACAGATTAATCATTCGTTGCCAAATAAAAAAATGCATACGGATAAGGATAGCATGTGGACATCAGAAGATGCACGGGAAAATTTTGTTTGTTGTAACGTTAGATTTAGTGATGCATTCGTTATCTCTTTATGTTTCATATGTGCTAACTTTATTTTGTTTTCTAAATTTGTAGGAAAAATGAGGCGTTACAGTTGCATCATGAGTCAAAAGAAAAGCCATATGTGCCCAGTTTAAGCCGTTAAGTATGTTCTGTTGGATCATCTACTTTAATATCGTCCGTTGATTTGTCCCAAAAATTGGAGGAGGCCAGATTAGAGATAGATGATGGCTAGACAGATGGAATATGAAGAGTTTTTGGTCAACTGATCAGAAATGGAGCAAACAATGTGAGAGAATCAACAAATGATAGAGGAGCAGCAACGTAAGAAACAAGAAGAGCATCAATAGATGACGGAGGGGCCACAACGGAAAAAACAAGAAAAGGGTGAGAAGATGATGGAGCACATCATACAGCTGAGTTCTCGTATAAGGCCTAAACGAGGATTTGCGTAGATTATGTATTTTCACTAATTGATTAGTACTTATCGATTATGTATTTTATTTACTTATGAAGATTACATAAGTGCAGACATTTTATTATTATTATGAGTTTGAATATCTTTCTATTAGTATTATTTGCAAATTATTTTTAAATTTTTAATTAAACTAATTCAAATAGGTAATAACGGTTCGAACGGCAACAAGCACGTCTGCGTGGCTATTCTTCCATGCACAGGTTCTTAATTAAAAAAAGTTCGTATGGTAAGAAAACCTGTTCGAACCTTGAATGTGTGAAACCCCGAATTTAATTATGTTATTTATGTTTATGTATTTGTTTTGGATTTAATTTTGGGGTTGTTATTTGGCCTAATGTAAGGAATTTTATGATATTACAATGACTTATGGAATTTTAGTATTCAAGGATATGTAAAGTACATTTTATTATATTTTATGGTTGCTGAAATTTAGTTAAGTATTTTCATTTTTATGATAAGTTATGGTTGTGAAGTCCTATGTTAGTGCATGTTGAATTATCTTCGGTTTTGGTTTTATTTGGCAAATAGCATGTTCTTAAGTAGACTGATTAGAGTATCACTAAGTAGGCTGATTAGAGTATCACATGATGGGCATAGAAGGCAAAAGAGAAGGGATATTTTGGTGCTTCACGTGGAGTGCTCATATATATATATATAAAAAAAGAGACAAGAATTAAAGGCTGTCGCCCATGCAACCAATGAGCATGGGCGTAGTAAACAAAGTTTGTTTCCTTTGCACGTGAATGAGGCTAAGTCTATGCCTCATTCACACCCTCACACCACACATTCATTTCAGCACTCACATTTCACTCCATTTGGCCGAAGTTCTCCTTTCATTGCTTCCATTTCACTTCACTTCCCTCACGCCACTCTCATCACTTACACTGAGCTCACTCTTGGCTTTACCTCACAGCACCCATTTTAGTCACACACAAGAGAGAACCCGAGAGATAAGGGAGAAGGGGAAGCTTGAACCGAATAGGAAGAAGAAGAAATCAAAGGAGACAAACAGGTCAGGGTAAGGGAAATCTGGCCTTTTTGATATTCTACCTCCATGAGCTTTTCCTTCCCTAGATTCTAACCATGAATGTCCTATTATAGGTGTTCTCTAACCATCTCTAGTGTCCAGCTATAACTCCTAAGGTAAGATTCGGTTTTCTTTGGAGTTCTTGGTCGAATGTCCTCTTGCATGTGATGTTAAATCCTTCCTTTGGCTGAATCTGTTATTGATGTCTTTCCCTTGAAATATTTCTTGAATAATGGAGTTGTAGTGTTGTGATGTATTGCTGAAAATGGTTGATGGAGGAAGGGATTAATGCCACGGTTTTGGTCTAATGATGAAGGAAGTGATGATTTTTGGTTCTAGTGTTGAATATGTTAACATGCATGTAAGATAGGTTGGTATTGGCCGAATCTTGTTCAATGTCATGTTTGGTTAAAGCTATAAATAGATAATGTTGCATGTAGGATTGGTGGTCATTGTGGCCGAATATGTTGTTGCATGTCCTTAAATTGAACTTTTGAAGATGGTTTGTGTTGGTGATGAAATTTGCTAGTCGTTGAGGTATGTTGAAGGCAACAGTTTTGGGTTTAATAAGGTTGGAAAATATGTTAGCTTGTGAGTTGTGATAAGTGTAGAAAAATGTACTAAATGCATGGGAAGTTTAAAGTGTAATCCTTGATTTTTGGAGGTTGTTGTGTTGCTGTTATAACCCTTGAGAATAAATGTAAACATGGTGAATTTGATTGATGTTAGGGCTTCGGTCAGTGGCCTAAGTCTAGGAATAAATGTATATTTGGAAATTCTATCATGTATACAAGAGAATGGAAGGAAAAAGGGGAGTGTTAGCCGAATGTCTCCTTTGGTGACAACTTGCAGATTTGATGTATGATATGTCCTTTGATGTTGCTCGCTGTTAAGTGTATTTCATGTCGGTTATAAGGTATAGAACAACAAGCTTATCACCCAAGTAAATCAAGGTGTAATTGGAGAACATGGATTAGGCACACTCGGGTCAAGTAGATTGATTATATGTGATGTTATTCTTAATAACTTGGTGAGAATTGTTCATAGCATAAAGAATGGAAATTAGACGTAGATAAGTTTTTGTTTTGACTTGGAATTCTTAGTATGAAATGTACTTGCTGATTTTCATGGATAGGCCTTGGAATCAATGATGTTGATGGGAAGAATCAGTGTACTAAGTTGAATACAAGTTCGTCATATGGTAGTTTAAATCAGCAACCTTGTTGGAGTTGTTTGATGCATATGTTATTGTTTTCAAAATTGTTTTATGCAAGTTAAGTTTAAAAAAGTCTTTTGTAAGTGAAGTCATAATTTCAAAGATATGAATTTTGGAAAACCAAAAATGTTTATATGTATTTTTGGTATGTCTATTGGACTAGATACCTGAGTGTCTAAGTAACATATTTAACTCGCTTGTAGGCAAAGCACCACGTGAATTTCAGGAGGAACAAGGTAAGTGGATGTAAGTGGAAACTTACTCTTTTTCGAAAACTGGAATGATACACAACATGATTTTCATGATCAAGTGTGACATTGTTATCAAGCATGAACACTCACTGTTATCAAACATGACATGACATGAGCATTTGCATGATTTTCTTTAAAGAAAAAGAAGTTTTGTGCAAATGAAAGCATGAAAGAGTTTTTATGATGATAAGTTAAGTTAAGGGGCTTTGGTCGGTACCGTATTATCAAGAAGGTGTATCCACTCCGAAGGACGAATGCAAGAAGGATGGGTAGTCCTCGAGGTAAGTGCAACCACACTGAAGAACGAATGCGAGAAGGTGTGGACCTCCAAGGGTCGTGTCTAGCCATCAGGCCTGAGGCCACTTCAAGGGCTAGCTGGACCAGATGTTATGTCTCCAAGGAAAAAAGGGGGCGGTTCCAATGGAAATGCACAACCCTGACTTGAGGGGTTAAATGGAGCGTATGTAGCCCACAAGATAAGAAATAATTATTTTCAAGGACCAAGTGTCGTTTTAAGTACATGTATACGTTTTCAAGAGCAAGAGCGTGTGCATATGCAAACCATGCACATCAAGTTTCACGATCATTCATGATTTACATGTTCAAGTTATATGCTCATATTTCCCTTACTGAGTCTTTTGACTCACGAGTTTTTTTTTAAATTGTATCATTCCAGATGTTCCAAGTGAAAACAATCCTAAGGATTACTTGTCTTGAGAGGAAGGACTTTCCATGTATTTTGATGTTGGTGACTATTGACTAATGTGGTATGTCACTTAGAAAGTGTTTAGTCTCTGATATGTAATTAGATGTTACTCATATGATAATGAAATCCTTTTGTGTAAATTATGGTTTATTTAGATTCCTTCGGCCCATCTCTCTCTCAGTTATATTCCGCTGTTATGGGTTAAGTTCGATGGAGCATTATTTCGAGTTTGCTCACGGCTGTCATTGGCCCTTCGGAATAGCGTTCGGGGCTTGACAGAATGGGTGATAGATGTATGATAGTCGACGTTTCATACGTTCCCATGGGTTAAATAGACTATGTGTCCACACAAACTGAATACTTGTTTGCACAGTTTCTAAGGTGACAAATAACTATTTTGTCATAAATGAAATAACCGTGCGCACAAATGTTATATGACAAAATGATTTTTGCCACATTGGAAAAAATGTTCGCACGTTTCAGGCAAACGGATGAAGAGTACTAGGCCATGACAAAATTGAAGTTCATCAAGATAGCAGAAAACCGTTCGGAAAGTACGGACTCCTGTCTGGATGGTTTTGAGTGAGGAGACACGAAAATTGTCACCTAAAGCCTTTGCTGACACGCTTTAGGTGAAAAACTGGGTGCAACTCGATTTTGTCACCCAAAACCTTTGGTGACTAAATATGCACATTGGATGACAATTTGTTGATACCCAAAGTGCATTTTCTTGTAGTGACCCTAGAGTCTTGAATCTTCACTTCTGAGCTGCTTCATATGATATGGTCCTTGCTTGATTAATTTTTACTTCCATGCACAGTTGGATCTTGATTATCCAGTTCAATTTCTTTATTGTTATCATCAAAATATGTATTGTGACTAAACACCAACATATATTAGTAGGTTATGTAAGTAAGTTTGCAAAAAGAGGATATTATTACTTATACATTGATCATGAGTGCATGGGGCTGAAATAAAGTGATCCATATGGCTTTGATGGTTGCTGGGAGTTTTGGGAGATGTTAGAAGGCTGAAGTAAAATTAACAAGTGGAAGTTTACTTAGAAAATGGGAGAAATTAGTGAATTTTGTCAAATTGGTCTACTTTTGATAATCTGTCAGGATAGTGAACAAAAGCTATTATCGCATGTGCAAAAGTCATCGTTCGGCACCCAAATTGGAGGGCTAGTTCAAGATAGAGACAGAAACCTGTGGTCAAAATTTCAAGTCATTTGGTGTTAAGATGAGTGAGTTATTAGCATTCGAAAATAGGGGTAGAAAAGGGAATTTTCACTAAAGTGCGTCATTTCATGCAACCACGAAATAGGCTTTAATTTTTGTAGTTGGGCTAACTCTAGTGGAGCATAGGACCCCTGGAACTTAGTAAAGTATTGACTTGCATTATAGGCCCATGCATGAGTCCTTATTGTACATGAATAAGCCTAAATACACTTTTCTTATTAAGGCCCATAAATTATTGGACTTGCCTACGCTAAAAATTGAAGTGTTTATAAAATACAACCATTAACTTGCTGAATTAAGAAATTCTAAATTGTTGAGCTTGTATTATTAAGGTTTTGTGCACTTAAACTTTGAATTAGAAAGCTTTCTTATCACTTGTGAATACGTGATTAGTGAACAACATGATCAGTGAATAACAAATATGTGATTGGTGAATAATGAGCATAAGATGAGTAAATGATATGAAGTAGAAATAACGGTACCGATCATTGGAGCATGTGTGACCACCACTATGGGGTAGTGGGTGGCCTCCAAAGCAGAAGGCAATAGGAGAGCCTTTGCTTAGCATTCTGGTGTGAGGGATAGCTATACGCACAACCATGCCACTTGAGGGTGAAACAATGGACACCAAAAGGATGAAAAATGGTTTTACAGTTTATGCATCTCATTTATCTGCATCTCGTTACGTGGTAATGATAATTGCTTTCAAGTTTTAAATAATGCTTTTGAATTATTAACTATTTCTTAGTATGGTAAGTACGGTATCCCTTTACTGTTCAAATAAATGCTTATCATTATCACATGCCCCCTATCCCCCCTTAGTGAGTTCTTAAGACTCACCCCACCTTCCTGTTTATGTTTGCATATATCTGATAAAACATAAGATAATACTTTTTGAATCTTACCTCTCCCACGAGCTTCCCGCCCACATTCTAGTTATCCATATTCGTGTCTGGGTGACGGAGAATTTGGAGGTGACCGTGGACCATCTGCCATACTTGGTCCTCAAGGACCCACCCCCAAAAGCTGTACAGTTCCCTGTTCATTGCATACTCCATTGGACTTATCCCCTGGGCCTCCACCTGATTGACCTTACCTCGACTGACTACGAGGACTAGTTTCACTTTCTGATTTTTATTTTAGCTTTTAATTATGGTCTATATATATTTATGTTTTCTGAACAATACAAGGTTAGGAAGTAGCTAGGCTCAAGTGAACTACTAAGTTCACAAATTTTGGTAAATAGTAGCCTAATTTTGTAAGGATATGAGGATCCTCCCATATCCCTAACCCCACTTCCCTACTAATCGAATAGGTTAATCTAATGAAGTTCCTTTTATAAAAATCTCCAATCTTTCATATAACCATTGTTTGCTTGATTTTTGACTTATAATTTTCACTTAGAATACTTTGATGTTTCTTAAAGATTTTTCAAATTTTCTGCTGCTTTTTTATAAGGCTTAAATGCACCTCATGCCCCTGGGTATGCCGAAAGAGCAAATATGCCCCTGAGGTATGCAAAGTCATTTTCATACCCCTGAGGTATACTTTAAGGAGAAAATATGTCCCTCCGTTATGTGCCGTTTGAAACTCTAACGTTAAATGCTGACGTGTCAAAATTTGACACGTCAGCACCAATCAGGGGTCGACACCTGTAATTTTTGAAATTTAAAAAAAAAAAAACTCGACAGAACTGGGGGAGAGCCACCCAGCGGCGAAGGGAGCCCAGCTCCCTTCGCCGCCGTGAGGGGTGGCCGCCAGCCACCCCCGCGGCTCGTGCCGTGCGGGGGTGGCCGGCAGGGGCCACCCCGGCGAAGGGGGAGCCCCGATCTGGGCTCCCCCATCGCGCGAGCGGCGCCCGCGCGCCACCCCTGAGCAGGGGAGACGCGGGGGTGGCTCGAGGCCACCCCTCGCGGCGCGCGGCCGCCTCGCGCGACGTGGGGAGCCCAGATCTGGGCTCCCCTGCGCCGTTCGTGCGGGCGCCGCTCGCGTGACGGGGGAGCCCAGATCGGGGCTCCCCCTTCGCCGGGGTGGCCCTTGCCGGCCACCCCCGCACGGCGCGAGCCGCGTGGCCGCTGGCGGCGAAGGGAGCTGGGCTCCCTTCGCCGCTGGGGGGCTCTCCCCCAGTTCTGTCGAGTTTTTTTTTTTTTTTTAAATTTCGAAAATTACAGGTGTCGACCCTGATTGGTGCTGACGTGTCAAATTTTGACACATCAGCATTTAACGTTAGAGTTTCAAACTGCACATAACGGAGGGGCATATTTGCTCCTTAAAGTATACCTCAGGGGTATGAAAATGACTTTGCATACCACAGGGGCATATTTGCTCTTTCGGCATACCCCAGGGACATGGGGTGCATTTAAGCCTTTTTATAAAATTTTTGCTGTGTTTTTGAATAACTCTTTGATTAGAAGGAAATCTACGGTCTTGGAAACTTAGAAATAGATGGTGCCATAATCTTGCCATGTATAGCAACTCTATCACTATAAAGAGATCATAGAGATTAATATAGGCACGAGACGTTGTATGAAGAACCAAAACACCGTTCAAGGCTTGGAGATGTTCCGGCAAATGATATGTGCTGCCCTACAGCAAAATTTGGACACTTTTGTGTCAATTATTCCGTCGTGCGAGAATTCCAGTAGACCCCTATCAAAAATGGGTTTGTATCTGATGTTTTACTAGTCAATCCACTTATTAGCATGTATTGTTACTGTGAAGATATTGAAGCAGGGAGGTCAGTTTTGGAAGTTATGCCGCCAAGAAGTATTGTGTCTCAGAATGCTCCGATGACTGGCTTCCAATTTAGCAATTTCTAGAAAGATGTTTTGGTTTTGTGTAGTCAAATGATAAAAGAAGGTCAGAGGCCAAATCATGCAACCCCAACTTAATTATTACTTCTTTGCTGTGATAAAGATTTGGTTTTGAAATTTTCTGGAGCCTAGTACAGATCTAGCATGTAAAGCAATGGGCTAGTCCGTGGTTCTTTTGTGAAGATAAATTGACATTTCTCTCTGTCAGATAAAGTCGCGCCCTATATGCTATACACCCCATTTTTTTCTCCAAAATCTATATTCGTGAACTCACTTCTAAAATGGAAAGGTCCAGTTCTACTTTTGATATATTGTTTTGCTGAAAATATTGGAAGACATTACCTAGGGAAAGTTAGGTTAGGCAAAAAAGGTCAACCCCAAAGGGCTAGAAACGGCTACTAGTTGGGCCATATGTCGTAGGACATATTTGAAACGGTGACTCTTTTCCACGTGAAATCTATTTCTTGTTTATCCATTTATCATATGGTAGCATCTTGACTTGAACGAATAAAGAAAATAAGAGATACCAAAAGATGGTAAGTGACTTAGTTATGCTAATGCAAATAGCCGTGTAGCAATAATTAAACTAGTACACAAGGTGGCTTAAGCACGAGGTGGCACGAGCATGAGGTGGCATCAGCCTGTGGTGGCATAAAGCATGAGGTTGCACAAGCATGAGGTGGTATAAGCACGAGGTAGCACAAGCATGAGGTTTCACTTTGCATGAGGTAACCTCGAATAGCTTAGCATGACATGGCTTTGCTTGTGATGACATTCTTGATAGGCTGTTATATGCTGAAGAACAACATAATATGGTTCTAAATAGCCTAAGATAGAAATGAGAATGATAAGATGAGATATTAAGTTAGCCATACTATCTTTGTTCTGAGAAAATCCAATTGCTTTGGATATCAATTTCAAAAAAGTCTCCAGGAAATAGAATTTGGCAATTTGGTATAAGGTTTAACCAGGGAAAGCGTGGGCCACCTCGTTAGCGCTCGGGCTGTGTAGAATGCTCGGAGAAAATAAGAACCTCGAAATAAAAGGACTGCCCGAGATAGTAAGGGACTGGTTGGGATATTTGTGGGATGATCAGGAAACACTTAGGATGATTGCAGGAGGGTTGGGAAAGTGTTTGGCTAACTCACACACACAGATAGATAAGCTCGCCATCCATTGTACTCCAACAAGGGATATAGAGTAAAAACTCGCCACCTACCGGAATCCACCAAAGGATAAGAATTGTGCTCACTACCTATTGGAATCCATCGAAGGATATGAGTTTGAGAACAAATCCTTCTTAAAAGAATCCTAATACTCAAGTTGTATAAATACTCAAACTCTCTATTTTTGCATTGCTAGATAAGGGTTTAAATAGTAGAGTTTGGAACAACCCTCCAAGCATGAGTAAATGAGAAATATAACTTCCAAAAAACAATTAAGATATAGTATAAAAGACTCTTAGGGAAATGAAAATATATATTGAAAATTCAAAAGAGCTAGCTAAAAATAGGAAAATCGTCCAAAATTCACTAGACCTCATAACTAGATGCTAGTTTGACCAACTTGGAGTAATTTTACCATAACTTCGTCTAGAAAGCTCCAAATTGTACATTGTATGATGCATTGGAAACAAAGATCATAGATCTTTTCAGCAAGGGATTGTAGGTGAGTAATTCATTCTAGGAATTCATTTCAATCTCAACTCTTTGTGCTGACCACACCTATGTCATGCTCACATAGATGGAAACGACTCGACCTCGAGACTTGCTCTTCATCTTCTTTTTCATGATACGGAAAAACATCAAGGACATTCAAGGTTGTTGAAACTCTATATTCCCCAAGAAGTTCAATCTTATACGCATTCTCACCAATGTCGTTGAAGTACCTCGAATGGACCATCAGCTTTAGGAATAAGCTTAGCATGTCAACCACCCAAGAGATGTTCCTTCCTTAGGTGAATCCACACCAAATCACCTTGAAACTTGCTTGCTTTCTGTGCTTGTTGGCTTGCTTCTTCTATGTCATTTGATGCGTTGGAAACTAGACTCGTAGAGCTTTCCAACAAGTCAAAACTTGAACACACTATTATCGTAAATCATTTCGAAAATTAATTTCAATCTCGACTCTTAGTGCTAACTACACCTGTGTCATGCTCCTTCAGTAGCAAAAGACTCGAACCTCGAGGCTTGCTCAACAACTTCTTCTTCATGATATGACAAAAGGTTGGAGACTTTTATAGGTTGTTGAAACTCCATATTCGCCAGGATGTTCAATCTTATATGAATTTTCACCGATATGTTGAAGCACCTTGAAGGGATCATTGGCCTACGCTTGAGCTTAGTATGTTTTCCTATTGAGAAAAACTCATTCCTTAGATGAATCCACACCAAATATCCTTCCTTGAAACTTGCTTGCCTTTGGTCTTTTTGACTTTTTGTATTTCTCAATTTTCTTGAGAATCTGGTCTCAAACTTATTCATGCACTTCATAATGCTCTCCATTCTTTCCTCGACATTGAGACTAAAATGATGAGTAGTAGGAAGTGGAGCCAAGTCCAAAGACTAAGAGGATTCTGACCATAGACAGTCTCGAAGATACTACAACCTGTAGTTTGACTAGTAGAACAATCATAAGCAAACTCAGCTTGTGAAGAATTAGATCTCATTGATGAATATTCTTACCAACAAAGCTCCTCAATAAAATTTTCCAAGCTTTGGTTGACAACTTCTGTTTCGCCATCGGTTTGAGGATGAAAAGTTGAACTAAATTGGTAATGTGAAAAACTATACGACGTTCCATGTGTATCATAACATCTAGCTCCATTTTTGGCCAATAGGAATTTTCTTTGATAAGAGAAAGAGTCTTTTATCTACCAAGAGGATAGCAAGTCCACCACTATGAGAGTCAATGATAATTCAATTTTTCAAAGAGCATTGTGGAAAACACAATTGACTTCCTTTGAAAGGATAACCATCATTTAATAAAAAAAATGATAAGGACTCTTAGAACATTCTTCACATACCTTGGTAAAATAGTGATCCTATTTGTAAAGCTCTGTCACCACTTCAAAGCCCAAAATATTAACTGCATATTAAAAAGCAAGGAATGTCAACGACTCAAAGTTTCAACAACTTGATTTTGAACAATAGCCTTATGCTTGAGAACAAAGGAAAATGACTGTAAAATCTCACTCCATTTGGCATGTTGGGAATTGAGTTTTATTGACTGTTCAAGTACTTTAAGGCTTAATGATCCGAAAACAAGATGAACTCCTTAGGAAGGAGATAATACAACAATAAAGGAAAGCCCAAACAATAGCACGGAATTCTTTTTCATAAGTGGAGTATTTCTTACGAGACTCACTCAACTTTTTCACTAATGAAGCCAATAGGCTTTCTTTCTTGGTGAAGTACCACAATAATCCCCACATTAGAAGCATCACAATCAACTTCGAACAAGATTTCAAATTTGGCACTGAAAGGATTGGAGCTTCCGTCATATTCCTCTTGATAACTTGAAAGCTCTTCCCGGCTTCACTAGTCCACACGAAAATACTTCCCTTTAAGTACTCGGCAATGAGTGTAATGATAGAGCTGAATCCTTTGATAAATCTTCTATAAAAAGATGCAAGACCACGAAAGCTTCAAATATCATGAATCAACCTTAGTATAGGTCAAGTAGTGATTACTTCAATCTTGCTAGGATTCACCTTAATCCATTTGCTAGACACCACAAAGCCTAAAAAGATAAGCAAACAAATTTTCCTCCCTTATGGTTGTGAATACTGATCCAAGCATTGCTCCATATGCTTACTGCACACCAAAATATCATCAAAGTGGGCAACAATAAAATGTTCAATATAAGATTTAAAGACTTGATTCAAAAGGCCCGTGGAGATACTAGGAACATTAGAAGACCTAAAAGGCATAATCGTCCTCTCATATAGACCATCTCAAGTTTTGAAAGAAGCACAATGATCTCCCGACCTCATTCGAATTTAATTATAAGCACTTCAAAGATCTATCTTTGAAAAGAAAGAAGCACCGTGAAGTTGGTTAAGAAAATCGTCAAGGCGACGAATAGGAAAGTGGTATTTCATTGTAATCTTGTTCACTGCTATACTGTCAACTCACATCTGCCAAGTTCCATCATTCTTCGGTACAATAAGTGTTGGGATAGCACAAAGACTTATGCTTTCTTTCACCAAGCTTTTGTTGGCTTTTGTACACAATCGATAATCTGATGATTTCAATAAATGGATCAAGTTTACAAAACGGACATCATCAAAGGCGAATACGTTTTGATGAAAGAGCCAAAGATGTGAAGAAAGAAGATCAAGAAGATGCAAGGAGCTCAAAGTGAAGATTCAAGACCTTAGTGTATAAGCCTTGTAAGTCTTCGTTTCACTCTTGACAAGGATTATGAATCACACTTGCATAAACCGTTTTACCTTTTATTTGAAAACACCCTAATCAAACTCTCAAACCTTTCATATACTTATGTGTAGTAAGTATTTAAAATTGGGTGTTTAAAAGTGGTCAAAAATGATTTTAAAAGAACCAGACTATGTACCTAGTTGAGGAGGTTGATCGGCTGATGAAGCTGTCGACTGGTTGGTTTTGAAAAATAAAATCCGTGAGCTTTTGACAATATAACCGTTGGGTAACAATAACTTGAAGTGGTCGATCAGGTCATGTAGCGGTCGACCGGCTCGTTCTGACAAAAGACCTCCAACGGCTATAAACGACTATTTTTCATATGTAGCCTATAAATACACATCCATAATGTCCAAAATCAGGGATGAAGCCAGGATTTTTCATTTGGGGGGGCCAAATATAATTTTTTCTTGAAATTAAAAAATTCCTAAAAACTTAAGTAATAAAAAAGGGAAATTCACTATTTAGTCCCTAGGTTTTGGGCACTTTTTCATTTTAGTCTTTGTGTTTCAACTTTCAAATTTTTAGTCCTTGAGTTTTCGTTGTTTGACAAAATGGTCCTTCCGTCAGTTTGCCGTCCATATACTTAACGGAGTTCTCTGACACATCAGCAATTTTGACCCGGTCGACCGCTTCATGTAGGGGTCGACCGCTCACTTTTAACACAAATACCCGGTCGACCGCTACATGTGCCGTTAAGTATATGGACGACAGACTGACGGAAGGACCATTTCATCAAAACAAGAAAACTCAAGGACTAAAAATTTGAAAGTTGAAACTCAAGGACTAAAATGAAAAAATACCCAAAACCTAGGGACTAAAATGTCAATTTCCCATGAAAAAAAAGGAAATATACAAATACCACACTAGGTTTTAACGCCTTTTGTGAAAACTCATTGGGTTTTAAAAAGTTTCAAATTGCTCACTAGGTTTATCATTTTTGTATAAAAACTCACTAAACTCAAAGCCGTTAGCTACGTTTAATGGAAAATTCATCACGTCCAATCATAATATGACACGTGTCACTAAATAAATCTAAAATTCACAAAAAAATTATTAATTTAAAAAAACAAAAGGATCGGGCCACTGTGGAGGGGGAATCCCCCCTCCACACCTAGCGCCTTCGGGGGAGGAGGGTATCCCCCCTCTACCTCTGGCCACCGGGGGAGGAGGGTCTCCCCCCTCCACCCGTTGGCATGGGTTGCGTGATGGGGGAGGTCCGTTAAATTATTTAGTGACACGTGTCATATTGTGATTGGACGTAATGAATTTTTTGTTAAACGGGGCTAATGACATTGAGTTCAGTGAGTTTTTATACAAAAATGATAAACCTAGTGAGCAATTTGAAACTTTTTAAAACCTGGTGAGTTTTCACAAAAGGCGTTAAAACCCATTGTCGTATTTGTATATTTCCCTAAAAAAAATATTCAAATTTTCATTATAATCAAAATAAGCAACAAGCAAATAAGTAAAAGTCAAATTTTCATCGACTATGCTAACTGAACCCGACGTTCCTTCAACGAATAAAAGTCATCAATTAACACATCAGTACTAAAACCTTCTACAATTTCTTTCTCAATGCAAACAACAAGATAACCTGGAAGAAAGTCATCTTCCTTCTTTTTTCGAAGTCTTGTCTTGACAATTTTCATCGCTGGAAAAGCTCGTTTAGTAGTTGCAGTTGAAACTGGAAGAGTTAAAACAACTCGAATCAATCTGTCAACCAAATAATAGACTTCTGATTTCCCAATTTTTACCAATGCTTGACACAAATCAAAAATGGTAGACAAATTATGTTATTCTGAATGATGATGAGCCTCGTACTCGAAGTGTTGCAACTGAGATCTCAAAAGAGTTCTTTCCTGCTCATTAAAATTTTCAGTATAAAAATTTCTCTACGAGACTGGATATTTTGTCAATATCAAATTATTGATAATTATTTCTAGGATCCAAAGAAGCACTAAGACTAAGAAGCTCCATTGCCTTCTCATTGAACTTGCTATTCAACTCTTGCAATTGAGAATCTATAGTAACAGTAAATATGTCTATTCGATAATGATGCTCCACTGTGACTTGCTCTTGTTGATGACGCTTACTACGACATGCAGTAAAACGAGCACTCATATCTAGAATTTTATTTTAATTTTTTTTACAATTGCTAAATGTCAAACTCTTTTTGCTTGATAAGAAATCTCTTGCTTTTTTTTCTCCACAAATTTTGGGCGGACCATAACAAACACTATTTTAAATTTTATTTGAAATTACCTATATGCGAATAAAAAATTTAAAAAATTTGGGGGGGCCCCCCGTAGCTTCTTCTTTGTCCAAAATGAATATACAATGACCACATATTATTTCTACTACTTGAGAAATATTTCAAACCTTAATATTGTATATTTCTCATATCATTCACCCTAAACACACTTTCACATCCTTGTCTTTGTGTGAATAAAGAGACAGAGCCTTCCAATTTCATATCTCATTTTTGAATGAGTTTTGTTCTTCAATCTTTATATAAAAAGAGGTTATTCCTTTACTGAGGGTTGTTCACTAAAGAAGAAGTTTAGAGAGCGAATATCTCAAGCTTGGGTGGCTTGTGAGTGGTGTGCACAAAAAACCACTTGGTTGAGTTTGAGTATTGAGCCAAGGAAAACTCTTGTACTGTTCTCTAGCACCCAGAAGCTAGAGTGTATGCTTTTTGAAGCTAGTGGAAAACCTCAAGGCTTGGTGAAGGAGTTTGAGGGGTGGATGTAGGCATGTTTGCCGAACCACCTAAAAATCACGTATTTGGTTCTCTATCCCTACTCTTTACTTTTAGCACGTATTTACACTTGATGAATATTATATATTTGTGCTAAATTAGTAGTTGCTTTGCAAACAACTGTGAAGTTTAGAAAACCAATTCACCCCCCTCTTGGGTTGCCTTAATCCTAGGAATCACAGCTCTAATTTACCTTCACAATTCTTCATTCACGATAGAACTTGTCATTCCTCGAACTCTAGTATGAAGTGGGCTAATAACAACTGTAAGCGCTCATCATGATGAACGCTCCAACGTAATTAACTTAATCTTGTAGTGAATTTTTTTTCTTCTTAACTCATTCTTAATAATTTAGAAAATATTAGTCACTTTTAGTTACTTAAAATACTACTCCAAGTTTTGTTTTCTTATCACTGGCTGAAACGTAGATCCTCACTCATTCTTACCTAGCGTATGAATATGTAAATAAATATACGCATAATAAAACATATACCTATATGCATAACATGCATAAGGAAACATTTAAAAATTTAATGTCAAACGATAACTCAAGCAATAAGTTATGATTACATCATAGTTAGAAACATAAGTCACCCAAATGAATTCATACAAAGTCTTAAGATAGTCTCGCAGCCTAAACATGCCACATGAACAAGGCTAGGGAGGTTCGCATAAGTTTTTCAAAAAGTAGAGTACATGTACTGTGGTTCAGGGGAAGACACCCTCGTCAACCCCCTCCTCATGTTTTAGATTCTCATCATGAGTTTCTTCACAGGTATACATGTAGTGCCAAAAGCAAATGCAAGTCTATGAATGAGACTTTTGTAATTAAAAGTTAGCTTAAAAGTCTTTTCATCTTTATTTCGGCTACTTCTATCGCTCCATTTACCCCTAAAGTTAGAATTGTGCATTCCCTTCGGAACCATTCCAATGTTCCTTTGAAAGATGTCATTTGTTGAGCTAGCCCTTGCTATGGCGCCAGGTGTGATGGCTAGACACGAACCTTGAAGGTCCACACCTTTTTGCATTCGTCCTTCAGTGTGGTTATACATACGTCAAGGACTACACATCCTTCGGACTGGCTACCTTAATGAGTCATCTATCGTTCTCGCATTTGTCCTTCGGAGTGCATGCATCTTTCTTACTTTGCTACGGTACTGACCATCTTATTTAGCCCATAACATATCGAGACATAACATAAGATCACATTCCATTTGTATAAAATTTCCCTGTTGTCTTTTGATAAAATCAATGTAAATGCTGATTAGTGATATATATTCATGATGCGTATCATTCAATATTTCGAAAAACATAATTTTCCACCTACCTTTATCCACTGAAATTTGTATGGTGCCTTGCCTACAAGTCAGCATACTAAGGTCATCTCTTAAATGATTTAGAATCTCACTGGATGCAACAAACAATTATTCATTTTAACCAAACAAGTTATACTAAGTCACATGTATTTCTTTATTAACCCACAATGGTTCTACAATAAAAAAACTTTATTTTAATATCGATGGACCCATTAAAGTTTGGTGCCAAATGATCCTCACACTTGATGCTATAAGAATTTAAAACTAAGGGGTAATTTAGAGCTCGTTTGACATTCAAAAGATTTATTTGAAAATAAAATTGCTAGGGGCATCCTAGCTGATGACAACTCTGACATCTCCAATTTTAAAAATTCATAACTTGATAAGTACAGCTTCGAATTGCATAAAACAAGTTTTAAATTTTCTTCTTTCATAGACATAAATTTGAAGGGAAAAACCATAAACCTCATATATGATTTACTATTTCAAAAATGCTTCATAGCAGAAAAAATCTCGAACAAATACTGTTGATTCCAGCTTGAGCTTTTCAACTTTGAAAATTTGTAATTTGTATATCTTTACTTGAAATTTCAAAAGTCTGTTTCAAAATACTGTCATTTTCTAAATTGAAATTTCAAAACTACATAAATTCATAGAAGAGCTTGAAGTTGTCCCTTCGATAAAGTCCACAATCATAATTTATTGTGACAACAATGGTGCTATAGCACAAGCGACGGAACCTAAGGCTCATAAAAGGACAAAACACATAGAAAAAAGATTTCAGCTTATTTGTGTCATTGTGAATGGGGGTGATGTAGTGATGGCTTAAAAAGCATCAGCTGAGAACGTCGCAGACCTGTTCGCTAAACCTTTGACTCAAGAAGTGTTTGAGAAACATTTAGAGTCTATGGGTGTCAAGCACATGTATGATTGGTGCTGAGTGCAAGTGAGAAATTGTTAGATGCATTCCCTCACAACCAATCATTTGGAAAAATTATAAGATAATTATAGTTATTGATTAATCACTTATATATGTATTTTTATATTATTTTTGGTACTTACAATGACATAAGATGTCATAATGTTGAGGAACATTGTAGAAAAGTTAGGCCGCTGATTAATACATTGGAGGCAGGGAGTATGATTTTTCGGATACTTGTTGACTCACTTTGTTCTAAACCGAGAAGCAAAATAATTTATAAAGAGATCTACATTTATTGTGCCCCTATAAGATAGAATGATAGACTCCATTATTGAGGTGGTGACCATAAACAGATGAGTGGGTGCATTATAAGTATACATACATTAAACCGGATCAAATATGAATACCTTCTGGAAACTATCACTGATGTAGAGAATGATATTCAACACAATTGGCTTATATTCAATACAAGTTGTGTACTTGTGCTTGTGCTTTGACGGCGTCATTTGGTGATTATATCCGCAGATCAAATATTGGAGATACTGTTGGGCCTTATGCATAGTAAGTGAATTTGTATAATTGCTCAATATGGAATTCACTAGTGTTTTGTTGAGGTAGGATATTCATTATATTTGTATATTGTTGGACTCAAATAAAAAAATTGTGGAACAAGATTTTTTGAAAAATGTTTTCACTGTTTAATCGACTTATATATATGTTTATTTGTGAACATTATTTTTAAACTTTTTGGAAGTCCAACTGAGTACAGACTAAGAATTAATAATTATATGAGCTAGAGACTTAATCAATCATATTATTTCCGATCATGTCAGCTCATGTGTAATATAGTATGGTGGAGGGATAAATAAGCATTTGATTGTTAGCAAAAGTGATTTCACAAATACGATCTCATTATCTCGGGGTCCAATTGTGATAAGTAATAGACATGATTACAATTTATAGAAACCCATATATTCAGAATATCGAATGTAAGAGAGTTAATGAAAAAGAATTTTTCATGATCATCCTACGGTCAAAATTTGAGGTCCATAAAGATCTCGTGTATAAGCACAGTTGAAGCTTTGAGCAAGCCATTATAAATAGCTCCGAATTTCATTTGAGAGAGGATATGTCTTTTTGACTTTGAGAGTTTCTTTCTCTTAAACTCTCTCAAGAACTATGTGTGTGGATCAGAAGGAGACAGAACGTTTGGGCTGCTCTGATTTATGGTTTCCTTGATTGAAGTAAAGAAGGAAGAGAAAGAATTGGATTCAATTCCGGTCGTAAAGGAATTTTTGGACTTATTCCCCAATGAATTGCCTGGCATACCTCAGGAAAGAGAAATACAATTTGAGATTGAGGTGGTGCTGGGGATGGCCCCAATGTCGAAAGCACCGTACTGGATGGCTTCGGTAGAATTGAAAGAATTGAAGGTGAAGTTACAATATCTTTTGGAGCAAGGTTATTTTAAGCCTAGTGTGTCGTCATGGGGAGCTTCAAGTTTGTTTGTAAAGAAGAAAGATAGATCTCTCAGAATGTGTACTAATTACAGAGCATTAAATCAAGTGATTGTAAATAATAAGTATCGACTACCCTGCATAGATGATCTTTTCGATCCATTGAAGGGAGCAGGAGTTATTACGAAGATAAACTTGCGGTCTGGATAGCTCCAAATGAAGATTAAGGCTATGGATATTCCTAAGTCGGTGTTTCAGACTCGATATGGTTACTTGAAGTTTCTTGTGATGCCTTTTGGGTTGACTAATGTGTTAGATTTAAAAACCAATAATTTTGAATAATTATTAGATAATTATTATTGTTGATTAATCACTAGTATATATTTTAGGTACATACAATGACATAAGATGTAATATTTTACAATGACATAAGATGTCATCTTGTTTAGCAACATTCTAGAAAAGTCAGGTCAATCATTAATGAATCGGAAGTAGGGAGTATAAATTTTTGAATCCTTATTTACTCACTTTGTTCCAGACCAAGATACATGATAATGTATACATAAGTCTACACTCGTTTTGCTTCTGTAAGATAGAATGATGGACTCCGTCATTGAGTGGTGACCTTAAGCAAACAAGTGGGTGCAATGTAATAGTACATGCACCGAACCTGATCAAATGTGAATACCTTCTGGAAACGATCACTGATGTAGAGAATGATATTCAACACAATTAACTTATATTGTCCATAGACTAGAGAGAGTTGCACTGGTTTGCTTGTTCTATGCTTGTGCTTTGACTTAGTCATTTACTGGTGATCCTCGCAGATCAAATATTCCAGATAATGTTGGCCCTTGTTCATAGTAAGTGAATTTGTATAATTGCTCAATATGAATCCATCAATTTTTTGATGAGGCAGTATATTCATTATGACTGTATATTGTTGGAATCAAATAAAAACGCTGCACAACGAGATTTTGTGAAAAGTGTTTTTGCAACTTTTTGGGAGTCCAACTGAGTACAAACTGAGAATTAAGAATTATATGAGCTAAGGACTTAATCGGTTATTTATTTAGGTCCTATTAGCTCATGTGAAATATAGTATGGTAAAAAAGATAAATGAACATATAATTGTTAACAAAAAGAGATTTCACAAAAACAATCTCATTATCTCCGGATTCAATTGTGATATGTTAATGGACATGATCATAATTTGTAGAAGTCCAGAAATTCAGATTACATAATATAAGGGATTTTAATGAAATTTTTTTTCATGATGATCCTACGGCCGAAATTAGAGATCCCTAAAGATCACATGTATAAGCACAATTGAATTTTGAGCCAGCCATTATAAACAACTCAGAAGTTCGTTTGAGAGATAACGAGAATTAATTTTCACATGAGACTCTCTCTAGAAAATCTCTTTTTCTAAACTCTCTAAAAAATAGTATGCGTGGATCTGAAAGAGGCAGAACGCTTGGACTACTTTGATTCAACGATCTTTTTGCGCTACAATCTCGCACTCTAACATAATGCTCATGTAGCCTATATCATATCGAGAGTTCCTATATCATTTTGTGGTGGTTTTTATTAATGATATTCTTATTATTCTAGGAGTCAAGTGGATCAAGAGGACTCTTGTGTTTGGTATTGTAGAAGTTACAGATGGAACAATTATATGCCAAATTGTCAAATAGTGACTTTTTGATGGAGCAAGTGTCATTTCTTGGGTATATCGTGTCAAGTCAGGGAATCTTGCTGGACATGTGTAAGATTGAAGCTGTTATGTGTTGGCCAAGGCCCGTCAATGTGCATGAGATCAATAGTTTCTTGGGCTTGACAGGGTATTATTGAAGGTTTATGGAAGGATTCTTGAAGCTAGCTGCTCCTTTAACAACTTTGACGAGAAAATATGTGAAGTATGAATGGTCCAATGAATGTAAGGTGAGCTTTCAATAATTAAAAAGAATATTAGTAATGATGCCGGCGTTAGCATTGCCATCAACCACAGAAGATTTATTAATTTTAAGTGATGCATCCTGTAAAGGTCTAGGGTGTGTGTTGCTGCAAGGGAATAAGGTAATTGCTTATGCATCATGATAATTGAAGTGGCACGAAGTAAATTACCTCACCCATGATTTGAAATTGGTAGAGGTGGTTTTCGCCCTGAAGATTTGGAGGCATTACCTTTATGGGGCAAGATGTGAGATGTTCACATACCAAAAAACTTGAAGTATTTTTTCACTCAGAAAGAGCAAAATATAAGGCAGAGAAGGTGGTTGGAACTGATTAAGGACTATGATTGCTCAATTAACTATCATGCCGAGAAGGCTAATGTGGTTGCGGATGCCTTATGCAAAAATGTGGTGAGAAAAGAAATCAAGGATGATATGGAGAGAAATGATAATCGAGTTCCTGCTCAAAGAAGAAATAGCGAGGCTGGCGGCTTTATAATTCAGCCTACCCTGGTTGATAGGAATAAAGAAAGTCAGCAACGAGACCCATTTGTAATAAAAGATAGTGACGGAACTGGAAAAGGATCCCAAGGGTGGTTTTGTAATTTTCAAATACAGAATTCTGTATTTTCAGAACTGGTTAGTCGCTCCTTGTGATGAGGAAATCAAGGCTAGCATTATGAAAAAGGCTCATAGATCGATGTTTACCATCCAGCTGGGAATAGGGGTGGGATTTTTGTCCGCCGGTATCCGGAATTCCGGTACCGGCACCGGTTCCGAGATCCGGCCACCGTATACCGGCCGGAACCGGATCCGGAACCGGTATAGGTTTTTAGGAAGTACCGGTACCGGTACCGGTATCGGTAATTCCGCCGGTACTGGGCGAAATGCCGGTACCGGTACCGGTATCGGTAATTCCGCCGGTACTGGGCGAAATGCCGGTACCGGTTTTTTTTATTTTTAATTCTTTAAAAAATTCCAAAACGCACAGCTTTGGACTTGGCCAAAACTGTGCGTTTTGGAAAAGGGTTTTCAAAACCCTTTTAACGCACGAATTGCAGCCTCAATGCCATTTGCCCCCCATTTTTCGCCCTTGCCCCTCTCCTCCTCAGTCCTCTCAGATCTGCCGACTGCCGCAACACCGCTCCCGTACCTCCGATCTTCGGCTCTGAGCCTCTGACTCTCTCGTTTCTCAAGCGCTCTCTCTTTGTCTCTCTGATTTTCGAGATCTCTCTCACGGTCGCCCGTCGCCGCCGTCTCTCGCCTTCGAGTTTGAAGGCCGCCGGCCTCCTCTCATTCTCAGCCGAATCTCTCTCTCTCTCTCTCTCTCTTTCTCTCACGGATCACAGTCATTTCTCTCACGGATCACAGTCAGTCACAGACTCACAGAGTCATTTTTTTCATATTGCTTCTTTTTTTTTGTTCAATTTCATTTTCGTATCATTCTAATTTATCAGTTGTTAACTTGTTCAATAACCATTTTTTCATTTTGTTATCTGTTAATACAAAAAAAATTTCTTTGTAGGTTATTACAAAGGTTGTGCCGTGTGGTGTGGTTACTGGTTAGTGCACACTGCCAGTGAGGCATTGAGGTAAAATAAATTCAGTAATTTTCACTTATTTAGTAGTTCATTAGTTAATTTAAAATTTTAGAATGTATATTAGGACCTAGGTTGTGAAACTGAGGAGGATGGGCTTGAATGATTGGAGGATTTGGTTGTTACTTTGTTGTTTGTTTGGCAAAGTGGAAGGTTATTGACATCTGATCCCAAGCCACCAGAGTTGTACTTGTCAAGTGTTACAAATTTCAATTAAATGAAGAATGTTTCCATCTAATCGGTGTACAATGATTCAACATGTTTGCTCCCATCTCTGGTTGCAGTGAAATTACATTTATGTTACAAATTACAAAGTCAACTTACAACAGAATTACATAAGCACCCTATGAGCATAATTTCATATAGGGAAAACATTACAGGTGCACTCTCTAAAAAATGGACATAGGGACATAATTTCAAAGTCATTACAGAAGCAAATTCGCACCTCCACATATAACAACATACCAAAATCATTTGAAAAACATACCAAAATCCCTCTCAACAAAATACTGCACTTGAACAACATACCAAACCACATTGATCACCAAAATACCATTGATCACCACATGATCTCAGAACATATTCTAACATTGATCTCTGAACATATTCTAACAAGATACATATTCTATAAAGTGCATTGATCACCAAAAAAGCAAAATGCTAGACATTACCATAAGTGGAACCTGCTTTACAAAATTTACATCTACGTAAGTGTTGAAATTACAGGACCAACAAAAAGGAATGTGTTATATAAATACATGAGTACAAAAAAAACTCCAACACTCTGACAGAGAACACAACCCAACTACATCAGTCCTACATCAGAATATTTAGCCAGTTATAATGTGGAAAAAGGTAATGATTTCGTTGTTTAATTTTTTTCAATTGTTACATGTTTTTTAAAAATGTTCTTTCTAAGTGCTCTTTGACTCTTTGTTTCTAGACATGGCTAATAACCCCACACAACTGATGTCTATTATCTCGGTCTCCAACACGGATAGCATGACACTTGACGTGGACGATTAGAGGGAGGTATAATGGTATTTTATTTCATTTTTATTGTTACAAAATACAATTATACAATTTGAGTATTACGGTATATTTGTATAGCAATATAAGTTTAGATTTAAGTGTTAGAAAGTTTTATTTTTTTTTAAGGAAAATGCCTATAATATTAGATTAATAAATGTTACTTATAATTTCAGATAATTAGATAATAGGATTGACTGACTGGTAATTAGAAACTTGGATTTTGGGTTGTGTTGTGTTATATTTTGTTCTTTTTTAATTATGAATATGCAATAAACATAAATAATTTTGTTTTAGATTTGGAATTTTTTTTTCATGATGAACATTGAACAATGGACATTAGACATGGTGATGTGCATATATTGATAATTTTCTTTATTTTGTGAAGGTATCAATTTGATATTGTGATGTTTCGTTGTTTTGGAAAATGGGAAGTAATCAATCACGTGTTAGTGAGTTAGTGACCAATCATTTGTAGTTGGTCATTAAATATTATGGGCATAAATAAACAGGCCATACAAAACTAACACTATCATAACAATATGATAGTGATGTTTTGATTAAATGGCCAACATTTTATTCCATCAATTCAACTATTTAATTTGTAATATTTGTAGTTTATTTTAGAGGATGTAAATTTGTATTATTTGTAGACTTTACTTTATCTATATGTTTATTTGTAATTTGTAAATTTATTTGTTTGGTTTTATTGTATTTAGTATTTGGTTTTATGTGTAAATTTGTAATTTATAAATTTATTTGTATGATTGAATAATTCTTCTTGAGTTCTTTCATTAAGTATATGATTTATTAAGTTAATTAAATTGAAATAACTATTATGTAATTTGTAACATGTAAATTAGAATCTAGATAAACCAAATATTGGATCCAACATCCATGATCCAACTATATAATTATATACCACATAGTAATAGATTATTATTTTGGATCCAACATCCAAATCTATCTTTAATTTGTAATAATAACATAAGCTCAAATAATATGGAAGATAAAAATATGCAATTATAACTGAAGCCGAAATTAAAAGCCCAAAAATTTAAGATTTTGGGCCCAAATTTTCAGCCCATTAAGATTGCCGGAATTCCGGCCACCGGTTCCAGGATCCGATTCCGGGATTCCCGGAATTCCGGCAGTTACCGGACCGGAACCGGATGCCAAAAATGGCATCCGGCAACTACCGGTACCGGAGCCGGAATTTCATATTCCGGCTCCGGTACCTCCGTTACCCTCCCCTAGCTGGGAAGTACTAAAAGGTATTGGGACATCAAAGAGAACTTCTGGTGAAATGGGATGAAGAAAGAGATAGCCAAGTTTGTAAGCAAATGTCTGGTTTGTCAACAAGTAAAGATTGAGCATCAGAGACCCGCAAGATTATTATAACCTTTGGAAATACCTATTTGGAAATGGGACGAGATAGCAAAGAATTGAATGACAGGATTACCAAGGGAGCCTACGGGACAAGATGCTATCTGGTTAATATTTTGTGGATCAGTTAACGAAATCGATGCGATTTATCCATATAAAAGTGGGTTTTTCGGAGGAGAGATTGACAGAATTATATATTTTAAAAATAGTCCAATTGCACGGGATTCCAAGCTCCATAGTCTCAGATCGGTATAACCGTTTTATGTCACATGTTTGGGAAGGGTTCTAGTAAGCTAGGCAAGAATTGTGCTCTAAGAAAATACCCTCGGTGAAAGTACTTTGGAGAAGCCAAGAAGTAGAGTAAGCATCTGGGGAATTGGAATCTGAGATGCAAGAGAAATACCTGCACTTGTTTGACAAATTAGGTCATGATTCGCTTCGGGATAATTGCTTACAAATGATGTTACTTGATACTGCTCTTGAAAATCTCTAGTAATATATTGCTTATTTGAATAGATGGAGAACCAGGATCACAAGAAGGAAGCCATTTCGAGGAAGAGGGTGTACCCGAATCCCAAACCTAAGCCTATCTTGGTCGGTTTAATGAAGGAGATCTTCCCTGTACTTTAAATTTTTATTAGGTAACTTTATTTGCATGTCTATAAGAGTATCCATATTTTTAATACCATAATTAAATGTATAATATAAATTGATAGTATATTACAATTTCCTTATGTGTCTTTAAATCATTTTTTAGGATATTGCATTAAATTTTCCCTTTGAATATTATTGCCTACATTATTAAATTGATTCTTGGTTATTGTATTGCACTTGACCAAGTAACTTGTTTAGCATTATCATTTCCACCTCTGACTAATTATTTTTAGTAACCAATATTATTTTTAGAAAATTGTTAAATAGCTTAGTTTATTTTAATTATGGACCATAGCCATTGGGCTTGAACCATGGATGCCCACAAGAGCCCAAGCCCATCAACAAAGGACATGGCCGGCCACCTTGGGCATTTCCCCACCTAAGATTAGTGTGATGATGGCCTAGTTAGAGACAAAAACCAACTTTTGTGACAAGTGGCCTCCATTGTCTTACCCAAAGGAAACTACCCAATCAACTCTCTTTCTTTAGCTTGTTAACTTCAACTTAATCATTGCTATCCTTGCAAAATAGCCTACCCCTACTAGGTAATCATGATGGAGAAAAAACAAATTTTTGAGTGGCAAGACTAAAAGGGGCAGACGCATTATGGAGAAAGGGGAGGCGTGAGACCCCGATTATTTCTTATGTTATTTCTTATGTATTAGCTTTTAATTCCCGATGTATAAGCTTTAATTTTATTATGGGGCCATATTTTTGGCCAATGTATGTCCTAAGCTTTATGTTAAGGTACATCAATTAATATGAGATTTTATTTCATGAAATTTTTCTTAAATAATTTTCTTGTCATTTGGAAGTTCTGTGCAAAGTTAAATTATATCTTCCTAAGGGCCGAAACTTGCAAGGTAAGTTTCTCTCATGTATTTATATTTTTCATTTGCCTAATATATTTCATAATCCATAAAATTTAATTATGATTAAAGGTTTTTATATATATAGGCTGAAAATAATTAAATGGAATAAAATCATGAATTTCTTTTAAGTATTGAATATTTTTGTGTGTCATTAATAGGTGGCATATATTATTATTATGTGACCTAAATTAATAAGTTGAATTATCATTAGAATATTAGATGATAAGTTACTAGGCATATGATAAAGTTTAAGAGAGATTAAAATGATAAGCACACATGCTTATCATAGTGATAAGCAAGCATAATGATAAGTTAGGGAACTTTTAGGGTAATAAGTCATTGTGACTATTGTAGAGATAGGTTAGAGCCATTATCTTAAGATAAGAGATCATGCTTATGAGATGATAAGCTAAGTGATTGAACTAGATAAGCTAGAGAGCTTATAGGAGATAAGTTAGGTGAAATAGTAACTAAATTGAAAGTTAGTTGTGGGAGAGTAACTAAGTTAGTTGCAATGCAACCAAACAACATAAATGAGAGTTAAGAGGAGGCCATTTACGTGAAGTGCATAAGGAGAATGGAAAAGCCAAAAGTTATTAACCCATGTGAGTTGTAAGAAGTGATAGGAGATGTATTCATGTGACAAGACAACTCAATGGAAGTGAAAAGAGAGAAAAAGCAAGGGAGAAGGGTGAGCTTCACATGAATATCAAGTGGAAGAAGAGAGAAATCAATTCAAAGGTCATAGCTTTAGAAGACAAGAGTTGATGTGAGAAAAAAATGAAAAGAAGAAAGAGAAGAGAGAAGCCAAGCTTGGTCGGCCAAACCCCCAAATTCACCCCCCTTTCCTTCCTTCTCTCTCTCTTGTCATTATCAAACACCTCATGTCAATTTCCAACTCACCTTGGAGACTCAATTGCTCATGTGAATTCCCCCACACTTGGCATTTCACTTCACTCTCCATTTTCCCTCACTTGGCCGAATACCTCATTTTCTCTCAACCCTCCCTTTTTCCTCTCTTGGCCGAACCACTCCCTTGAGCTCAAAGCCTTGCTCTTTTCCTCTTGCAACCTAAACACTCTCCAAAGTTCAAGTTTAGTCCTCTCTTTGTGGTGACCGAATCCTCACATTGTACAACACCATTTTCCTCTTTTGAAAACCCTACTCATTAGCCACCTTTCTCTTGAAGAAGTTTAGTTCATTTCCTTAAAACTAAATCATTCAAGCTTACCATATTTTCCCTCCACCATAAAACCCACCTTAGCACCTCAAATCAAGCTTGGAACCACTCTAAGGAGGGTGAACCGAAATTTGGAAGAAGAAAGAGTTTTGGTAAAAGTTTGGTGAAGGTAGAGGTAAGCTTGATTCTATTTAGTGTTCTTGCTTAAAATCCTTCATAAGTTCTAACGTATGGTATTTTATTGTGCTAGGTACTCAAAGTTGTGATAATCATCAAGGTAAGGCCAAAGATGTGGGTTGTTGGTTTTGAATATGGGGTTGGCCGAATGTATCATGATGGGATCTTGAATTAGTGTCTTGAGTGTTGTTAGATCTTGAGGTTATGAAATCAACCCTAAGGTATAATGTGAGATCTAGCTATATGAGCATGAAAACCGAGCTTAAATGTTAGAAAAATGTTAAGGATGAATAATGCATGCTAGTATGGTCTAAAAAATGCAAAGGGTATGCATGATTGCAAGATTTGCCATGAAGGGTTATGATTTAGGGTGTTGGCCGAAACTTATAAGTGTTGAATCTCTAAATATATTTGTTAAATGTCAATTTGATGAATGACCATGACATGTATAAAGGTTTATTGAACACATGCATATGGGTAGGCTTGAAATATTATAGGTTGCATGCAAATCGAAAGGGGCTACTCATTTTATGAATATTTGTGTTGGCCGAATTTGACATGATGCTAGATCTAGAAGTTGTGTTATGATTGGTAGATCCTAGGTTGTGAATCTGAGAAAATGGAGGATGGGATCATCAATGGAGAAGAAACTTAGGCAAGAAATGCTTAAAATGGTGCATGGCCGAATGGCCTAATATGTGTAACCCTAATCGCAACCCCATGAATAAGATTTATGTTTATATGTGATGAATAGAAAAAATTAGGGTTATGACTTAATAAGTTAGAAAATTTAAGCTCAATCATAAAACCCGTCATATTAGTAAGAGAAAAACATAGATAATAAGTTTAAAGATCCGGATTAAAAAGAATTAGCAAAGCTTTGTGGTGTTAAGTATTGATTGAAGAATTAACTAGGTTGGCCGAAACTTAGGGCGAACAAAATAGCTTATATTTTCGGGTTGCATAGAAGTTTAATGTAAAGCTAAAGATTAATTATGATTAGGTTTAGTAATTGGTGAATTTAAAGACTTAGTGTAAGGTATGTAATAGGAGAAAGATTAAGATTTGATTAAAGTGCAATTAGCTTGCTAGATTAGAAAATTTAGTAAGATTAATTAATAAATAATTCTATATAAAAACTTGAGAATAATATTATATTTTCAGAAATATATCTTTGGTTGATAACCGATTTTTAAGATGCAAATATTTAATTTATATGATTACGTACTTATTTCTTAATGCTAAGAAATGCTTCAATCGCTTGTAGGCTATCTACGTGTCTTTATACATTATCAAGGAGACCAAGTGTAAGTGGAATTTGTAAGTGGAAATCGTAAGTGGTTCTTTTTCAAAACTGGAATGACACACTGCATCGATTTATGAACAAACATTAGATTTCGAGCAACCATGACATGACATGTGCATTGCATGAATTTTTCTAAAGAGAATTTTTATGCAATGATTTTATGGAAAGAATATGGAAAGTTATGAAACGATAAGTTAAGTCAAGGGGCACTGGTCGGTACCGTACCATCAAGATGGACTCTCATACCGAAGGACGAATACGAGAAGGATGGGTGAATCCAAGAGGCTGTGCAAACCACACTGAAGGACATTCAGAAGGTGTGGGCCTTCAAGGGTCATGTCTAGCCACTGAAGGACGAATGTGAGAAGGTGTGCTAGCTTGACCGTATGTAAGGTCTCCAAGGGAAATAGGGGACGGTTCCAATGGGAACGCACAACCCTGACTTCAGGGATTAAATGGAGCGAATAAGCCCACAAGTATGAATAAGTGATTTTCAAGGGCCAAGGGCCACGGGCCAATTTCAAGAACAAGTACGAAAGAAATATTTTCAAGGGCCTGGGGCCAACTCCAAGCAAGATCATGTGCATATTCATGACATGCATGTGCATCACGAATTAAGTTTCTTTTTCATGATTAAGCAAGTACAAGTCAAGAGCATGTTTTAAGTTTATGTTTTCCCTTACTGAGTCTTTTTGACTCACGTTTTCAAAATTGTGTCATTCCAGATGCCTCAGGTGAAGAGAGTCAGAAGGACTACCTGACTTAGAAGGACAAAGATTAGGTTCATATTTTGATGATTGTGAGGGTTTTAAATATGTTATGTATGTTTTGTATGCAAACTTAATGAGAACCCTGATTATGTTAAGATTTAGCTCGAATCCCTCGTGATCCTGTACGTTTCCGCCGTAAATAAGTAAGAACGCTGGTGCTATCCGGGGGATAACTCGCGGCTGCCACGGTCCCTGCGGGATGTCGTTCGGGGCGTGACAGGAGGAGAGAAAGAGAAAAGAAAAAAAAAAGAGAGACGAGGAAGGAGAGACCGAAGAAGAGGAGAAGAAGAAAGAAGAAAGAAGAAGAAGAAAAAAATGGTAGGGGAGGAAAATAGGGTATTCATCCATGGGAGAAAACCTCTCCCATTATCCAATTTTTTTCATTTCTTCAAACTTCCATCTCTTGGTAATCTACAATGATCTCTTGCCCTAGGAGTTTTTTTTTAAGCCACCAAGAGGAGTCTACCACACAAGCAAGGTAAGGGGTGCAGTTTTCATGTGGGTTGTGTGGGAAAAATGAGCATATGGCCATGTATGCGTGTTAGAGGAGTTGCTGTCATATTTTTCTTAAAACAAAAAATTGCCACTGCCCTCATAGTTTTCATGAGATCCTTGTTGTTTGTTGGTTACATGTAGAAAATAAGTAGAGTGATTGATTTCTTTTACAAAAATGTTGCATTATATGTAAAAAAGTTGTTGCATGTGGTAGTTATGTATGACTTGATGTCGCAAGTGCTGATTTTTGTGATAGAAGGCCACGGTCAGTGGCTCAAATGGCTCAAAGGAGAGCCATCAAGGCCACGGGTTGGCCATAGAGAGGAGGAAAGATGCATGCATGTAGTGTCTTTGACTTATTTCTCAATATTGCATTTGTTTGAGTTCCTTATAGTTTTGTGCATGTGTGATCTTATGATCTGAAAAACTAAAAAAGAGAAGCTATTGGATAGAGAGGGTCACGCCAGTGCCCTAAAGGGAGATCATTTTGAGCTCAAATGGCCTTGAATGGCATGGAAGGAGGCATCGAGCCACATGCATGGACTATGTCTTTGTGGATTGAGAAAAATGGGAGCCAATGGTTTATGGATTGCTGATTTTGTTTTGATCATTAAATCTGGACATATTTTATGTCCTTGATTGCATATTAGTATAATGATATACTTAGAGTTAATAAAAGAATAAGAAAATTTCATCCACGAATTATTTTTCTAGGTTCTATGGCACCTGAATACACTGATGTGTATCTCAAATAAAAAAATATGTCTCATTTTCACATAAAACTTTCCAGATATGAAATTTAGCACCCCAGGTTGTACCCTAAAAATTTCAAAGAAAAAGGATAAGAGAAAAGGTTGGAAGTGTAAAAATTTGAGCCCAAACCCGCAATCCTAAGGGGCCCAAATCACCCGGCTCGTTAAGGTCGAATGTGGACCCTTTAACCTAGAGGTTCTAAATGGACTTCTTAATTTTAATGAAATATAACACTGACATATCTGGGTCCAATGGGGCCCATTAGGACTGTATAGTACTTTAAATAAAATTAATTACAAAATAATATAATTACTCTAATGGAAAGGATGAGAAATGGGTGCATGTTATCTGCACGATCATTCGCATTTGGTTGAGTTTCAATTTATGCCTTATGGATCTCTGGCTTTATTCACATGTTCATATACCACTTTTATGTATTCATGCCCCTTCCCCGACCTTAATGAGTCCTTATTACTCACCATATCTCTTTTTATGTTTGCTTGTATTTAAATTATTTCAACAGCATACGAGACTATTCGAAAGCGAGCAAGTCATAGATCTGGACCCATATATTGTGGTCCTACAAATTTGAGCATGGGTCTCGGATTCTTTCTAGATATCGGTGGAGAATACTCCCCGCTGGTATCTCAAGGATTCACCTTTGCCTAGAGCAGAGGACTTTGGGTTGGTAGTGAAAGAATAATGCCCTAAAAATCATTAATATGAATAGTAGTTATTTAGATTTCACATGTTTATGTTTATTTATTGGGTAATATGTTGTGACATAAAATGTTACACATATATTATTGAGTGATATTGTAGAAAAGTCTTGCAAATGATTAATGAATCAAGGACGAGAAGTATGACTCTTCTGTTCCTTGTTCACTTGATATTTTATTCTAGACCAAGGTACATATTGATGTTTGATAGGTCTACACTTGTGCCTCTATTTAATAGGATGATGGACTTCGTCATTCAGTTGGTGATCTTAAACAAACGAGTGGGTATAATGTAAGAGTACATGCACTGAATGAGATCAAATATAAATACCTTTTAGAAGTGATCACTAATGTTGAGAAGGTATTCAACCCAAGTGGTTTATTGTATCTTAGACTTGAGAGGTTTTTACAGATTTGTTTATTGTATACTTGTGCTATGATCGAGTCATTTGGTGATGATGATTTATTATATACTTGTACATAATAAATGAGTTTGTATAAATCTTCAATATAGCATCCACCAATCTCTTGATGAGGCAGTATATTCAATATATCTGTATAGGGTTGGACTAGAAAATAATTCATTACGCAATGATATTTGTGTGAAAATATTTTTCAAAATTAATATTGAAAGTCTAAGTAGCAACCCAAGAGGGGAGTGAATTAGGTTTTAATAAAATTAAAACTTTTTCAAGAAGTTTAGACAAAAAGACAATAAGGCAAAAGAACAAAGAGAAAAGATATGAGAAGAATAAAAGGAGATGTAGAATTAGAGAGATGTCATCGTAATTTTAGGTGGTTCGGCCAACAATTGCCTACATCAACCCCCAAGGCTATTGACTTCCTTGGGCTTCCTCCACTATCTATCAAATAGCAAGTACACCTTAGCTTCCTGTGTGCTAAGGAACCTTTACCAAGAATTTTTCGAGCTCACGCTTTAACTCTCTTCACAAATCCCAAACCAAAGAGATTTCTTCTACCCACACGAGTAGGACCTAGTGTTTACCCAACACTCATGAGGTTTAAATTGAATGAGTATAAAGAAAAATCAAGGAATAACTCTCAAAGCCGAATATACAAGTGTAAAGTGCAAAGGAGAACAGGAAGACAAAAATCACAATAGAAAGCTGAAGTGTGCAGGGAAATAGCAAGCTTTCTTGGTAGGTGCGGTCTTCTCTCTTCTTCAAAGCTCTTTCTCTCTCTAGAAGTTAGTTCGGATAAATTATTGCAAGTGTTCGTGCGGGAGCGCCTTTCCAACGGTCCTTTTCTCTCTTCAACGATCATCAAGGCAAGAGAAAAGGACCGTTGGAAAGGTGCCCATGATTTAAGGAGACGATTTGAAAGTTTTGACATCTTTTCGAAAAATCATCAAACTCGTGGCATGTGTTGACACATGGATGGCAGGTGTTGACACATCAAAAATTTAACAGGATTTGGGCTCTCGGGAGTCAGTGCTGTGTGTCGAAACTATAAGGTCAATGATTCGACACTTGTCTTGGTCTGGAAATGGTGTCTAGGGTGTAAGTGCAATGTGTCGACACTTTGTCCTCTATGTGTCGACACTATGTTTTCATCTTTCGGGAGTAAGTGCAATGTGTCAACACTTGTCCTGTATGTGTCGACACCTAACAGTGCTGGAGAGAATATTTGCAATCTTAAAACTTCCAAACCATTCCAACACATATTTAAACACCTACAAAGGAAAAATTGATCGTATTAACTTGTGTAGTGGTGTTTCAAAACTACTTGTGCACATTTAGAGAGAGAAAACTTCAATCCTTTGAAATTCAACATGGTAATTGTGGATTGACAAGATAAAATCTAAAGTCTTCAAAACTTAGAAATTTTGTTATCATCAAAAACAAATATGGTTCGTGTTACAGAAACAACCTTCGGCTAACAATCTCCCCCTTTTTGATGATGATAAAACCATTTAAAAACAATAATTTGCTAACAAATAAAAAAGCTCCCCTTGAGAACAAGCAGGAGTTTTCATGAGATTTTTTGCAAAAAGGACTTTAAGATTTTACAAAGAAAATTTGCAAGAGTTTCCTTTGTAAATGGAGGTTTCCCAAAATTTTAAAATCACGAAAGATCACTTCTATAAATTCCTCCAAACTTCCCAAAATTCCAATATACTAACAGAACACAAGATTTCATACATTGATACCATAAAAAGTTTAGAATTCTACCTGTAAGGCATGTCACAGATATCCATAGTTAAGTACAAGAAGATGAGCACTTCTCAAATTTCTTATAGAAACCAATGAGATAAGCAATATATATTAGCATAAGCAAATAGACCAATAGAGACAAATAAATACCAGAGATATCATTAGAAAATGACAAGTCAAATTATTAGCCACAACAACAATAATTACATAAAAGCATATAGAGGACAAACTAGGATAAGTACAAAATGGAATGTCCTCTATGTGAGCTAGGAAGTCAGCAACATCTAAACTTCTCCCCCTTTTGCATCATTAAAAACAAATGGATAATGGGAAGGTTAAGGGTAGGAGGCTATGGAGATCAACCTGGAGAACATGAAGAATGCTACATGTCAAGTAAGAAGACTATGGAAACCCAAGAAGAGGAGGAGGATAATCAACGTTAAACTTCTTCATCCAGTTCATCCAAGTAGTAGAGAACCAATACGTCCATTTGATGACACGAGGGTGCATATTTCTATCTTCATCCCGATGAATCTCGATGGCCTGAAGAACTTCTGCAGCAACCGTTTTGACAGTATCCATTATTTCCCTAATCACCTCACTAGCCACATAGATGTTGTTATGGACTCAAAGTTTGAGTTGCCTTACATCCTTATCAAGAGTCCCAAAACGCTCTATATGAGTACCAAGGATCTTCTTAATATCTTCAACCCCGTCTTCATACAAGTGGTCAAGTCCTCCATATTCTTTCTCAATTTATGTTGTTCTTGCTTTATTTCAGAAATGAAAGCTTCAAGTGAATGCAACCAGGGCTCATGAGAACTACTAGCCTCCCTCCGTGAGGAATATCCAAAAGGTGGAGGAGTAACAAAGAGAGGAGTGTGTTCCCCCATAGGAGTCCTAGTTGTTGTAGGAGTCCTATCAGTATTTTCAGCTTCTTTCTCATCTTCACTCTCTTCTTCAGACTCGAAACCCCTTTCACTACCTTTATGAGGTGTCACCACACTTTTCTTCACCCATTCGTCATCCTCATTTTGCATAAAACTTATCAACCTAAGAGTTTTCTTGTTATACTCTTGAGAATCTTTGGGTTTTTCTCTAACTTCCCCAGTTACATAAATCTCATGGGCATGAAATAAGTGAGTAAAAACATCTCATAGGGTAGCCCTTGTCTCTTATTCTCAGTGGAAGCTGTCATATGATTAATCATCATACGGCCTATATTCATATGGGTTCGGGAAAGCAGACAGTACATAACAAATAGTTCTAAGTAAGTAATGTACTCAAATTTTTTGGTCCTTGGTAAGATAATATGACAAACCATGTGATGCAATATCCATCTATGAATTGTTAGTGCACTGACAGGGGGTCTAATCACCTCATTTAGGATTGGATTATCTTACACATCCCTAAGTATATCAAGTTGTTCTACCTCAGACATTCTCATCCAACTATAAGCATCAAAGAACTTATTTCGGGGTAGAGATCAATGAATTTAGAGAAGTAATAGATAAATCTAATTGTTTCCCATTAACATAGCTTGAGACATTTTCAGATGTAGAATGCTGAAAATTTGCATACACCAATTTCACAAGATACACAAAGCAATCCATTTTCAAATTTACAAAAGTACTCTATCCTTGATATTCAAACATCTCCTTAAAATCAAACTCACTTTCACTAAACCATTTAAAATCAGCCCAACGACCAACAATAACCTTTCTACTATGAAAATCTTGCACAAATCGATTCTTACAAAGCGCTAACCTGTAAATGTAGGCCTCTGTAGAAGGGACGGCGTCCTCAGTGCTTTTCCTTTTATTTTGTGCTCTGAAACTGTCAGATGATGGATTCTGATGATAGGAACACTTGGGGTGACTTGAAGACATCACGACAGAGGCGAGGATAGGAGTTTAGAGACTGTCGGCGGTGGGATTTTTGAACCAGGCGTAGGTGAGAGGGATTTGTGAGGAAGAGAGAAACTGGCTCCGTTTGGGAGCGAAAGGGGGTTCTGCGGGTTGGAGGGAAAATAAGTGCTGACCCGTAGCCCTAAAGAGTATAAATAAGACACGCGTGCACCCATTTTTAAAAACATTGTGCCTGAAAGATGTGTCGACACATTACACATGCTCCTGAATGCATTTTAAGAAAGCTCTTGGAAGAGAAGCTTATGTGTTGACACATTAATTTATGGTGTCGATACATACTTCCTTAGAGAAAATATCCTTGAAAACCAGAAGTGTGAACACTTGTTTTACCAAGTGTTAACACATGCCATGCAAAAAGAATGAATTTGATAATTTCTCAAAGAATAAGCATGATTTTAATAGGAAACAAACTGAGAGCAACTTAAAGCGTACATTAGAAAATGTCCAATGCAATCAATAAAATAATCAATATGAAAAATCAAGCACATTTCAACAATTTAATCCAAATGAAATATCATTCCTATTTCCTGGCGAATAAAACAAAATTTATCCTCATTAGGGGGTTTTGTAAAGATGTCCGTCAATTAAAGATCCGTATTTACAAACTCAAGAACAATATTCCCTCTTTGAGTATGATCACGAATAAAGTGATGTTTTATCTCAATATGTTTTATCCTAGAGTGCTGAATTAGAGTTTTAGTAAGTTTTATTGCACTAGTGTTGTAACATTTTATTGGGATGAGAGAATAATGAAGATTAAAGTCTTCCAATTCTTGTTTCATCCACAATACTTGTGCGCAACAATTGCCCACAACAATATACTCGGCTTCCGTAGTTGATAGAGCTACGGATTTTTGTTTCTTACAACACCAAGAGACTAGTGAGGGTCCAAGAAATTGGCATGCACCACTAGTACTCTTTCTATCAATTTTACATCCCACATAATCAGCACTCTTAGGATAAAACAAACCAAGATTTTGAGTGCCAACAAGATATCTAAAAATCCTTTTAACCGCAAGAAGATGAGATTCCTTAGGACAAGATTGAAATCAAGCACACATGCAAACACTATACATTATATTCGGTCTACTAGCGGTAAGATAGAGTAAGGAGCCAATCATACCTCGGTATTTGGTTTGTTTCACATCCTTACCTTTCTCATCTTTTTCCATTTTCGTAGATGGACTCATAGGTGTGCTCTTAGGTTTTGATTTGTCCATACAAAATAGCTTGAGAAGATTTTTAGTCTATTTTGCTTGATTGATGAAGATTCCCTCATTGCTTTGTTTGATTTGAAAACCGAGAAAATAGTTCAATTCTCCCATAAGGCTCATATCAAATTCACCTTGCATAACTTGAGAAAACCCTTGACACAAAGATTCATTAGTATATCCAAAAATATTGTCATCAACATAAATTTGAACCGTTAACAATTCATTGTTTTTTTTCTTTAGTGGAAAGAGTAGTATCAATTTTATCTCGTGAAAAACCATTTTCAATGAGAAAAGAGCTTAACCTTTCATACAATACCCGAGGTGTTAGTTTCATTCCATAAAGTGCTTTTGTGAGCTTGTACACACCATCAATAGCTTTTCATCTTCGAAGCCTGGTTGTTGCTCAACATATATTTCTTCCGTAAGGAATCCATTTAGAAAAGTGTTTTTCACATCCATTTGAAAGAGTTTAAAATCTTTAAAACAAGCAAAAACGAGTAACAAGCGAATGGATTCTAAAAGGGCAACGAGTGCAAAGGTTTCATCAAAATCAATTCCTTCTTCTTGATTTTAACCTTGGGCTACGAATCTTTCCTTGTTCCTTAGTAGAGCCCCGAATTCATCCATTTTGTTTCTAAAAACTCATTTTGTACTAATAATTGGATAATCCTTGGGTCTAGGAACTAGATGTCATACTTGGTTTTTCTCAAATTGTTTTAACTCCTCTTTCATTGCATGGATCCAACTTTCATCATCTTTAGAAAGAAATTTTTAGGCTCAAGTTGAGAAAGTAAAGCAACATTATTAGCTTGGTTTAAAGAGGAACGAGTGCTTACCCCTTTCTCAACTTTGCCAATAATTTGCTGAAGATGATAACTCTTGACGTATTTCCAAGACATTGGTAGATCATTGTTGACTTGTTGACCTTTTTCTTATGATTCTTGAGATGCTTGATCTTGTATATGAGTTTCTTTCTTATCTTCATTTATAGCAAGTTTCTCAACCTCTTTATCAAGATCTACAATATCTCCATCATTTCTTTTCACAAGATTATTCGATTTGTCAAAAATAACAAGGATTGATTATTCAACAACCAAAGTGCACTTATTGAAAAAACGAAAGGTTTTACTGGAAGTTGAATAGCCAAGAAATATAACTTCATGCCTTTGCATCGAACTTACCCAAATTGTCCTTGTTGTTGTTGAGCACAAAGCATTTGCACCCGAAAACATGGAGGTAGCCAATGTTGGGTTTTCTTTCATTCCATAGTTCATATGGATTTTTCTTTAGAATAGGTCTAATCATGCAACGATTCATAATATAACAACTTGTGCTAACTGCTTCAGCCCAGAAGTAGTCAGGTAAGTTGCTTTCACATAGCAAGGTTCTAGTCATCTCTTCAAGAGTCATATTCTTCCTCTCTACAATACCATTTTATTGAGGAGTTCTAGGAGCCGAGAAATTATGGTTAATGTCATTTTCACTACAAAATTTTTCAAAGGATAAATTTTTGAATTCGTTTCCATCATCACTCCTTATGCTAGAAATAACAAAGCCCTTTTCATTTTGAATTCTCTTGCTAAGTTTTTCAAAAGCATGAAAAGCCTCATTTTTATGAGCTAAAAATATAACCCATGTGAATCTACTGAAGTCATAAACCACAATAAAAGCCATAATGTTTGCCACACAAACTTAACATTCGGGTTGGACCAAATAAATCCATGTGTAGAAGTTAAAGTGGTCTAGTAGTGAACACAACATTTTTGGGCTTAAAAGAGGTTTTGATTGGTTTTCCTTTTTGACAATCCGCACAAATTTTGTCATTTTCAAAGGTAAGGTTAGGCAAACCCGAAACAAGATTCTTTTTAGCCAGTTTTGAAATCAAGTCCATGCTTGCATGAGCAAGCCTTCTATGCAACAACCAACTATCCTTATCATTTAGAGCTAAAAAACATTTTATGTTTTCTGAGGAGATGCTCTCTAAATGAACAATGTACACATTTTCAAATCTATGCCCAACAAACAAGACTTTCTTGCTTTCATTATTCTAAACAAGACAAATTGATGATTCAAAAATGACTCGGTTTCCCTTGTCACATAATTGACTAATACTCAAGAGATTATGCATTAAACCATCAACAAGGAGTACATATTCAATTATAGGATTAGGATACATACCAATGCCACCAACACCGAGTATCTTCCCTTTGCCATTGTCACCAAAGGTAACCGAACCCTTCCCCTTGAGACAAAGAGAGCTAAACCAACTCTTGTCTCCGGTCATGTGTTTGCAGCATCCACTATCAAGGACTCAATGTTCCTTGGTTCCATTGGCCTTCAAGCATTTCTACAAAAGGAATCAAATCTTGATCTTTGGTACCCAAATTTTTTTGGGTCCTTTGGTGTTAGAAATAAATTTCTTCACCTTGTCTTTTTTAATCCATACAAATTTGATACCATGAGTGGATTTCTTTTCAGTTGGACAAGTGTGTGAAATGTGTCCATTCTTTCCACAAAAATTGCATATGGTGAAAGATGTAGATGATTTAATAATCATATCAAAATATAGCTTTTGTCAACCAACAAAATCATAACCAATCCCACTTTTGTTGAAACATCTTTGGGAACCAAGTAAAATATAAAGGTTTCTTTTTCCTTGAGTGAATCTTGCAAGATCTTGAATGAGTGAGTCAATTTTCCTTTTTAAATCATTATTTTCAGATTTCAAAACTTTTTACTCATCTTACAGGACATTTTCATTTTCTTTTTGACTCTTGCAAGATTTTCTTCAAGAAAAACAACTTGACATTTCAAAGAATCATTTTCTTGCATAAGTATTTCATGGTTCTTTTTAAGACAACAATACTTTGAAAATAAACTTTTCAATTCAAGATATTGTTCATTAAAAGCATCTTATAAATCGTCAAAGGAGAAAGAAGGACTTGAAGAGTCGTGTACTTCATCTTCATTTTCTTTTGCCATGAACCATAGATTTGCAACACTTGCTTACATCTACCCCCAAGGCTATTAACTTTATTGGGCTTCCTCCACTATTTATCAAATAACAAGTACACCTTAGCTTCCCGGGTGCGCTAAGGAACCTTTACAAAGCATTTTTCGAGCTCACGCTTACTCTCTTCACAAATCCCTAACCAAAGGGATTTCTTCTACCTACACGAGTAGGACCCAATGTTTACCCAACACTCACGAGGTTTAAATTGAATGGGTAGAAAGAAAAATCAAGGAATAGCTCTCAAAGCCAAATATACAAGTGTAAAGTACAAAGGAGAGCAAGAAGACAAAAATCACAATAGAAAGCTGAAGTGTGGCAGGGAAATAACAAGCTTTCTTGGTAGGTGCGGTCTTCTCTCTTCTTCAAAGCTCTTTCTCTCTCTAGAAGTTAGGTCGGAGAAATTATTGTAAGTGTTCATGCGGGAGTGTCTTGTCTCTTTCTTCTTGACTCTTGATTTAAAACATCTTGACTTCAACGATCATCAAGGCAAGAGAAAAGAACCGTCGGAAAGGTGCCTATGATTTAAGGAGGCGATTTGAAAGTTTTGACATCTTTCCGAAAAGTTAACAAACTCGTGGCATGTGTTGACACAGGGATGAGATGTGTTGACACTTCAAAAATTATACTGGAGTTGGGCTATCGGGAGTCAGTGCAGTGTGTCGACACTATAAGGTCAATGTTTCGACACTTGTCTTGGTCTAGAAATGGTGTCTCGGGTGTAAGTGCAATGTGTCGACACCATGTTTTCATCTCTCGGGAATAAGTGCAATGTGTCGACACTTGTCCTATATGTGTCAACACCTAAGAGTGTTGGAGAGAATATTTGCAATCTTAAAGCTTCCAAACCATTCCAACACATATTTAAACACCTACAAAGGAAAAATTGATCGTATTAACTTGTGTAGTGGTGTTTCAAAACTACTTGTGCACATTTAGAGAGAGAAAACTTCAATCCTTTGAAATACAACATGCTAAATGTGGATTGACAAGATAAAATCTAAAGTCTTCAAAACTTAGAAACTTTGTTATCATAAAAAATAAATGTGGTTTGTGTTATAAAAACAACCTTGGGCTAACAAATATATATATATATATATATATATATATTATGTATATTTATTTATGAAATTATTTTGAAAACAATTGATAGTCCAATGAGTTACAGATTGTGAATTGGAAATTATATGAGTTAAGAACTTAATTGGTGATATGATTCTAGTCCTATTGGCTTATGTGGAATATTGTACAGTAAACAGATAAATAAACGAATAATTGTAAATAGAAGGGATTTAACAAATCAATTTCAAATACTTGGAGATAAATTGTGACATGTTAATGGACATAATCACAATTAGTAGAAGCCTAAAATTTAGAATAAAAGAATGTAAGAAAACTAGTGAAAAAGAGTTTTCGATGTGATCTTACGGCCGATATCTGAGGTCCTTAACTAGTGTTCAAAAAAAGATTTGAAGATATCTTTTTCTAGACAGTTGGCTATTATGACTTTAAGAAACCCTGCGACAGCTATGAGGCGTGGAAAGGAAGGAGGTAGAATATTTGGGCTGCTCAGTTGTGAAGTCAAAGACTCAAGGTGTGAGATCAATAAGACTTGAAGATTATCGAAGATTGAAGATTCAATCGCAACAAAGTTCAAGATTATTTGTCAGATCAAGTTGCGGTCCTGATAGCGAGGAGGAGTAGATGGATAGGCTTTACCTTAGTGTTTTATCATTTCTTTTTTCGTTGTATTTTGGAAAATGCTTTTTCCGTACATATATCATGGTTGTATAGGCTTAGTGAGCCATAATGCGCTCACGCTTTTGTAACTCTAGTCTTTTTTTTTGTAGTTTTCAAGGACATTTTGGAAACCGTGTTTATTTAAGTTATTTTGATTTCCCAAATTTCCTAAATTAGCTAACTACTTTGTAAATAACTCGAACTTATAAAAAATAGTAATAAGCACCTTAATTCATTTTGTAACTTTTACATATAAACCAATATATCGTTAAAATTTTCTGCTAAAAATTTCCAAAAAATTATTTTGTTCAGTAATCCCTGCATTGTGTGGAATATTATTCCAATAAGTGAGAGTAGGGGATCAATACGAGCACGAGTCATGACAGGTCACCACCGTCCCCAATCACGTTGTCGCATATATATGTTCTTTTCGAGGTGCATCGCGTCGAAGTGTTGTCGCAACCCTAGAGTACACCAATACGAAAGTTGGAAAAAATACTCTTCTTCGTCCAATTAAAATTTCGTAATGATTTTTTTTCTGCCATAACTTTTTTTTTCCTTTTTATGACACAAAGTTGAGGCGGTATAAGGAAGTGACTGCGACTATAATTCATGAATACTTCCTTTCAGATGACATTCTTGAACTCATCCAGGGCCTCGTAGATCCTGGGGCACCAGAGTAATGTCAGAATAATGCTCTAAAAATTATTTGTTTGAATCATATTTATTTAAATGTCACATGTTTATATTTATTTATTGGGTAATATGTTGTGACATAAAATGCTACATATATATTATTAAGTGACATTGTAGAAAATTTATTCTAATGATTAATGAATCAAATGTGGGAAGTATGACTTTTCGATTCCTTATTCACTTGATATTTTATTCTAGACCGTGGTAAATATTGGTGTACGATATGCATACACTCGTTGTGACTCTATTTAATAGGATGATGTACTTCATCACTGAGGTAGTGACCTTAAGCAAACAAGTAGATGTAATATAAGAGTACATGTACTGAACGAGATCAAACATGAAAACCTTCTGGAAGTGATCACTGATGTTGAGAAGGTATTCAACACAATTTGTTTATTGTATCCTGAGGCATGAGAGGTTTATATGTATATTTGTATAGGGTTGGACTAGAAAATAATCCATTGGGCAATGGTATTTTGTGAAAATATTTTTTGAAATTAACACACACATATATATATATATATATATATATATATATATATATATATATATTAGTTAGGAACTTAGTCGGTGATATGATTCTGGTTCTATTGGCTCATGTGTAATATGATATGGTGGAAGGATAAATAAATGAATAATTGTAAGCAAAAGGGATTTTATAAATCAATCTCAAATACTCAGGGGTAAATTGTAATATGTTGATGGACATGATTACAATTTGTAAAATCCTAAAATTTGGAATAAAGGAATATAGGGGAGTTAATGAAAAAAGAGTTTTTCAGGTGATCCTACGGCCGAGATTTGAGATCTCTAACGATCCAACGTACTATCACAACTAGAGTTTTATATAAAATGATAGCTATAAGATAGTCTATTGCAAGCTTTTGGGTTTTCCATCAAGACCTCAGAAAAGCCTCACGAAGGCTGTGAGTGTAAAAAGGAAGGAAGCAGAATATTTATGCTGCTCAATTGTGAAATCAAATGATTCAAGATGTGAGATCAACAAGGCATGAAGATTATCGTAGATTGAAGATTCAATCGCGGATAAGTGCAAGATCGTTTGTCAAGATCAAGTATTTATAATTTCCACAGGAAAACTTTAAGAACCCAATTTTTTTAAAGAAGCTGATCATCCTTGCTATGGATAGGAAGAACAGAGAGAAAAGAAATGGCGTCTGTTCTGCTCGCCTCTCTTCATAGTGAGATCATCTCAAGTGAAGATATAGCTAATGGTTTTGTCTTGTTTCCCGAATCTAATGATGATATAGCGCTGGACTTTCTGGACGCTTCAAATGAGCTCTCTCTTTTTCTTGCTAGAGTTGTGACTGATGATGTCTTGGTTCCACATAACATAGAAGAGATGAGCAGCAATTTGCCACCAGATTCCTTTGGGAGTGAGACTGTGCGTATAGCCAAAGCCTCCTTTCTGCACGTCATATATGCTGGGCAGAGGATGTTGAGGTGTTGGGGAGGTGGGACTGGATAGGCTGCGGAGGATGCAAAAGACAAGATCTTAAAACTTTTAGAGGAGTATGAAAGTGGGGGCATTGTTGCTGAAGCCTGCCAATGTATTCGTGATCTTGGCTTGCCTTTCTTTAACCATGAGGTGGTGAAGAAGGCACTGGTTTGGCCATGGAGAAGAAGAACGATATAATGCTAGATCTGCTGCAGGAGTGTTTTACGGAAGGGCTGATCACTATCAAGCAAATGACAAAAGGTTTAACCCTGATCAAGGATGGGCTAGACGATCTGGCTCTTGACATTCCAAATGCAAATGAGAAATTCTGCTTTTTTGTAGAGCATGCCCAGAAGAAGGGGTGGCTCCTACCATCCTTTGGTTCATCCGCCTATCTGCAGCAGCTTCTTGAGAAAGCATAGATTTCCGTTTGTTTTTCTCATGCAGTTGCATGGTTCTGCAAAAAAAAAAATTATCATTTCACCTTTGGAATTTGCCAACCTCCTCAACTTTAGTCCTTGCTCCGCTACTATCCATATAACACATTCTTCTGTCGTACTGATTTTTTTACAGAATTTTTATACCCTTTGTGTGATAATTTTGGATTGGACTAAGTTTTATTGAGTTTAGAAAGGGTCTTTGTCACGCCCTAAACCTCCAAGGTTAGATGGCGACATACTAACCATAATCAAATAGACTTTTGTTTTAAAAACTTATTTAAACAAATTGCGGAATAAACTTTATTAAAAAATAACTTCAATATAACTCTCCAAAGATTAAGGTAAAAATAAATTCTGTAAAACTCTATAAAAAAACAAAGACAAATATAAACATGAACAGATTGACTATCCACACGCTTATGATCAAAATCTGAAAAATAAAGAAAATAATAATCTCTCAGCTACCCGCCCACATGTCATCCAATGCTGATTATCCACACACTTATGATCAAAATCTAAAAATAAAGAAAATAATAGCGGGTGAGTTCAACAACTCAGTAACCAAAATTATTATGCTAGTGTGTATCCCATGAGCCACACTGTAACAGTAAGAGACAAATATTTAAAATCTTTCTAAGTTGTTAAAAGCTATTTTTGGCAAGTTCAATAAAACATCTTTACCAATGCACTATCTATGTAACTTTGGGCCTCGAAGTTTCAAAATACATTACATATAATACCATAAGCATCACTTTTGAACTTTCCATCTTTTTATTCTTTACATGTAACATAATGCACATAAAATAAATAACTATGAACATCAAAAAGATTTGATTTAAACAATGAAATCCTCACGCAAAATCATTGAACATAAAAATATAATTCTTAGGATTAAGGCAACTCAAGAGAAGGGTGCAAAGTGTTTAACGTTGATAGTTGAAGGGTGCAATGTGTTATAGACCTTGTAGTTAATGGGTTGAAAGTGTATTTATAACAATAAAGAAATTAAACGGGATAATCAAGATCCAAATGAGCACGGAAATACAAATCAACGAAGCAACGACAAAATCATGTGAAGCAACTCAGAAGTGAAGACTCAAGACTCTAAAGTAAACATTGTAACTCTAAGGTCTTATTACTAGCAAGGATTTGAATCACACACTACATATTTTTCAAACCAAGCATAAACCTTTTTATCTCAAGGTTGATAAATAAAAATATGTCTCAAAGTATTTTCAAATTCATCATCTTTTTGGTTGTCTTAATCCTAGAATTTCAATATTCTGCATAGGTTAAAATAATACGTGTGCCCCTGTGGTATAGAATTTTCCTAAATATGCCCCATAGGGTTCAATTTGTTGTCTCTCTGCCCCTATGGTGATGTACCAATAGAAGATGACACGTGACATGGACAATTTCGGCATGAGATAATTGTTGACAGCGTGGAATGTATGGGAACCATAGGGATATATGCTCAGCCAGCAAATTAACATGTGTTATCTTTCTATTGGTCATGACGTGTAATTTTTTGATAGATCAGCAAATTCTGTTAGTATGGAGACGAAATATGAACAGATGAGTATTTTTAAAAAATGTACATCACCACAGAAGCAGCGGAACAACAAATTGAACCCTAAGAGCATATTCAGAAAAAAATCTATACCACATGGGAACGAATATTATTTTATACTTCTGCATGCCTAACAGTAGGTGTCTATAGGTAGTGTCGCGTATAGCGGAAGGGTCGGGTTGCGGCTCCCTTTCCGTTGTTCAGAATCCTCATCTTCAGGGCTAGGGGTGAATAGAACCGGACCGCAGACCGGACCGGACCGGATTTCCGGTCCGGTCCGGTCCTTTTTCTTAAAATGTGGTCCGGTCCTCTTTAATAATAAATGCGGTCCGGTCCGAACCGGACCGGATAAATCCGGTTATCCGGTGCGGTCCTCTTTAATAATAAATGCGGTCCGGACCGGACCGGACCGCATTTATTAAAAAAATAAAAAATATATTTTTTATATTTTTAATACAAATTATAAACATAAAACATTTAATTTTTATCTAAACTAAAACTTAACATTTTTATATACACTTCCCATTTGAAATTAACCTAAAAAAAATTTTGAAAAACTTTTAAAAAATTAAAAAATTAAAAAAAAATTAAAACCGGTCCGGACCACTTATATCCTATATTATTTAAGGACCGCAATGCGGTCCGAAAAACCGGACCGCATTCCGGTTGTGCAGCCCTATTCAGGGCTCATGTCTCAATTGCGGTGAGTCCTACAGACGACACCGTGTAGCGTTTGAAGAGGAGAATGCTTCGTGGTTTCTTTTACAGGGCGGCCTCCTACAATTGGGGCATTTCCGACAAAGATCGCTCTGACAGGTTCTTTCAGTGGACTGGATGCTGGTTCTTACTCAAGGTCTTATACGCACGCCTTCAGAGATGGATCCGCACAATCCATACTTCTCCTTACTTCCATGGATCGCTTTGGCGAGGCCTTCACTTCTTTATGGGCTAGGTTCGAATGGGCCACTTGTTCCTTACCCATAAATGGTAATTACAAATATATTGGGCTAAAGTCTTGGAGCCAGTTGCCTCTTCATCACACGGCTCAAACTAGGGCTGTACAACCCCGGTGTAGGTGCCGGTTTTGGCCAAAACCAGCACCTACACCGGGTAGGCCGGTTTTTAAATAATTGCCACCTACACCTACACCGTTAAGGGCAAAAACCGGTCCTTAGCTGTGTCGGTTTAGCGGTGGCGGTTTCCGGTTATCCTATATTCATATTGAGCCATTTTTTTAGCATTTTACGCACTTGGCCCAATGTATTTTTTTTTCATTTTTTTCTTTTGGTTCATTAATCACATATCAATAAAATCTAAACTAATGAAATCCAAAACAAACTCCTTGACTCCCAATGGGAAGACAGATACAGTTTTCTACTTGAATGAAATAAAGAGCCAGAATGAAATCCAAAACTGGAGTATGAATAGTAGATTATAGAAGAGAACAAGCTACTTGAATGAAATAAAGAGCCAGAATATTTTCAAAATAACAATTACCTTACTGGACCTTGCATGTGCCACAGAAAATTGGGTTTGATCCTTTATAACTGGAAAAGAAGAATCACCAGTACCTTCCTTACACTATCATGAATAAGTTACAGTAAATTAGTCTGTGCAGTAGAGCATAAAAGGTAGGCCCTGAATAGGCATAGTGAACAAAGTTGAGGCTTGCCTTTTCATACACATACAAGTTTCCTTCAACATGAGCAACAACAAAAGTGCCATCACCTTTTGGAACCCATGCAATACTGGTACATCGACTGCTGAAAATGACTTATTAGTTTTTACATAATAGTAACTACTTCAGACAAACACACATATCAATATATAGAACATTGTAAACACTCTGTACCTGAAGGACAATATAATTGAACGCTTGTGAAGGTCTCATTTACTCAGAAACTCAACAGAGCCAACCCAAAGTCTACACGAACAAAAGAAGATTCTAAAGGCTCTTTGATGAGGATGAGTAGAGAAGGACTTCAAAAATTTATATTTGTTGAAACAAACTGACAAAAGAAGCTCACTTCAACGAATGAGTAGGAGCTCTTTGTTCTGTTGTACACGATTCAGACCAATTTATATTTAAGTGCTACACCAGAATCCCATCAATCAAGATTTTTCGTTGTCCTGGTGAGTATAATTTAAATTAAAAAATCAGAGTATGATATAGTAAGAATCAAAGTATAATAATTTGGTGATGGAATTAGTTAGTGGAGATGATAGCAGAGGTGCTAGCTGCAACAGTGGTGGTGCCGGTAACTAAGGGGGATGCTGGTAATGGTGATGTGATATAGTACTGATAGCAGTATGAGAATAGAACTATTGAGCATCTCTATCGAATGAAACCTTCTGATATCTAATTTCAAACTGCCCAATTCCCAAAAAATTGGTTCAAGAAAAACCCTGCCTCAGGACCACTCATCCAAACAAAGCATAAAAGCAAAAGATGGTATTGCATCCAAAATTGGAACTTAAAAGGAGTCATTAAGATAATGACCACAAGTCTAAAACAAAACCAAATAAGGTTTCAGATAGCAGGATCTCAAGTTAATATCATTTCCTCAGGCATTTTGTCTCAAACCCAACGATTACATACCTTTCCTGTCAAAAGAAGCCAAAGAAGACCCTCAGGCAAGGGTTCTCAAACTCCAGATATCAAGAGCAGAAACTTCAACATTATCAAGCCATAATGTTAAGGTTCATGAGCTCAGACTTGTAAAATAAATTAAGAAAAAGCCAAAACGAATATCACTCACAAGGCACCAGACCATAAGAAGACACAAGCTTCACACTAGATAAGCAAAAGCAAAAGAAAGAGCATTACCTGCTTCAATGAGATAGGAAATGTGAGCCTTCCACATTGTTCAGGGGTTTTAACAATCTCGGTAGTAATTACCCTCCATGACTTACAAACAGAAGCACAAAAGACAACAACAGCCCGAGCAGGCCAGGATGTTTCACTCTCTTCCACCCTCCGGATTATGTCCAAGAGCAATTCAGGTGGCAAATTGGACCACCGGCCCTGCTGAATTGATTCGGATGACGGTTGTGGTGCTTGATCAGGAGCAATATGTGACCTTGTCTTTCTATGCCAATGCTTCCATTCCCCTCCTCGCCTTGACATGCTCCCCATTCCATCCTTCATCTCCCGCAGCTCGCGAACAATGAGTTTAAGGGACATCTCAATGTAGCAAACAAATCCTCCCTCCCCTTCGCTATTCCTCTGAAATTGCAAAACACAGTATAAGATGCAGCAAAAATCTCGAAACTAGTTAAAGTAAGTCCAGATATATACGGGAAAAAAAGAAGAAAAAATTGATAGCTTTTCACACTATTTTCCTTTTCTTTTCTTTTTTTTTGTTATTCTGCTCAATATTCTGAAACGAAAATTACAGTTAGAGTTTAGTTTCAAAACGTGAGGAGTAACAAATACCCAGTGCTATTAATAAGCGGAATTAAGCTGCTAACTTTTAAGAAGTTGGATTAATTACTGTCGAAAAGGATACGAAAATGCAGGTTCTTTTCACACCCAAAACTCAAAGCTGTCTTCATCTCCCTTATCTGCGATAAATTTCATAGATGATGCATACATTCCAGAAAAAAGGTGTAGGATCCAATCATCACACCCTTGCAAACCCAAAACAATCTCAAAAGGGGGAGAAAGTGAAAGTTATCAGTGAAATCTATCAACTCCTAAGAATACGCTTAGAAAGCTGAAAACCCAATCCATTGCCAAATATACGATTTATGACCTGAAAAACCATATCACTACTATGGAAAATGGACGAAACTTTATAAAACCAACGAATAACAAAAATGTGGATCCAAGAATCGCAGAAGAACACACCTGTCCAGCTACACCGCATGGCAAAAAACACCGATCGGACCGAACCAGCTAAAACACGATCAATGACCTTCTTTGCACAAATATCATAGCAGGTCCTCCGGCGTTCACCGATAAACCACCCCGGAAATCCGGATTCAGAGAGAAATGGAGGGCCCTGCTACCGCGAAGCCCGGGATCGCCGCCGCAGCATGGCTTCTGCCTCAGGACCAATCGGGGCCGTTCCCGCTCGCTCTTAGAATCACAAGCAGTTGATCTCGCCATTTCTTTCCGCTCCCTCTAACGAATAACATCATCTACTCACAATGGGATGGGGGGGATTTGGTGGAAGATGAAAAAAAAAGGGAAACCCGGTTCCCGGTGCCGGGGAACCCGGGAACCGGGAATACCCCCGGGTTTCCACCAAAATGAGGCACCGACACCTACACCGGTTTCCCGGTCCCCCGGGTTCTCGGTGCCGGTGCCGGGGCCGGTGCCACCGGAATTTTCCGGTGGCACTGAACAGCCCTAGCTCAAACAACTGATTTGAATTTTGAATTGGTTTTGAACTGAGACAGTTAACATTGGCTACCTCTGCCAACCATGTCTAAGATGGATCTGTTAGAGGGGACAATTTTCGAATTTTTTTGTTTATATGTTTTCAGTTCAATTAGAATTTTTTCTTACTCATACTTGATGGAAATAAACGTTAGCGTGGCAGAGTGAGGGAGCATAACGCAGGAGAAGAGGCTGATACGTGGCTCAAAAAACTTAATTTAGTCGAAAATTCGTTTAACCGCGCAACATATATGAAAAAAAATAACAAAAGCGTGTTACCATATTTTCTTACTCTCTTTTGACTTGTGTAATTTAGGCTATGTTTATTTACTAAAATTTTACACTTCCTAAATTACAATATAATTTTTCTTTTTCCATCACATCATTACTCCTCGCTATAATAAATATTAAATATCATCTCTCTTTTCATTTTTTCACCAAATCTACTACCCTAAAATTTTAACCTCCTCAAAATTTTAACACTCAAGCACAACCTTAGTATCTTTCGTTAAGGATCATAGACCCATATACCATGTACATGATCGCTTAAGGCTCATTCTAACTATTGGTTTCTTATTTCTTCTTTTTTTTTAATGGAAAAATATATTTTTTACCCACGAATTATCATAGATTTTGCACTTTGCACCTTAAAGTATCACTTTCTAGACATTACACCCTCTAATTATCAAACTTAGACACTTTGCACCCTCTGTCAATTTTTCAAATATTTTGCACCGTCCATGCTACAATAATAGCCCGAAAAAATCTTCTGGACAGCCATTAACAATCACATAAAACCTCACCGTCGAGATGCAAAAAGAGATCCACCTACACCATTTTTCATTGAAACCACATCTGCGGAGAAGGTACAAAAGGAACTTTCATTTTACATGATCATAGGCTTTCTGCACATCCAACTTGCAAAGCATTCCCGGCACCCCAGATCTTAACCTCGAATCGATGCATTCATTAGCAAAGAGCACCGAGTCCAGAATTTGTCTCCCCCTGACAAAAGCATTCTGAGGGGGTGAAATAATATTGTCAAGAACAAGCTTCAGCCTATTAGCCAACACCTTGGCTAAGATCTTATAAACGCTCCCCACCAAACTGATAGGACGAAAATCCTTAAGATCAACCGCCCCCGGCTTCTTAGGAATGAGGACAATAAAAGAAGAGTTCAGGCTCCGAACAAACCTCTCATCCCTAGCAAACTCATTAAACATTGCCATAACATTCATCATAATAATCTCCCAACAAGCTTGAAAGAAAGCCAATGAAAACTCATCCGGGCCAGGAGCCTTGTATCCATTAAGACTATGAACTACCCTAGTCACCTCCTCCACATCAAAAGCCTCTCAATCTGTGAGACCCCGTTTATCTTTTTTGGTATTTCCTATGTATTAGTTTTAATTTAAATTATGGGGCCATATTTTTGGCCAATGTATGACCTAAGCTTAATGTTTATGGTACATTAACTTATTATGAATTTTTATTTCAAGAATTTTCTTTAAATAATTTCTTTTTCATTGTGGAAGTTTTTAGTGCAAGTTTAAATTCTATTTTTCCTAAGAGCCGAAACTTGCTAGGTAAGTTTCTTTTATGGACTTATATTTTCCATTTGCTTAGTATATTCCATAATCTATGAGATTAAATTATGAAGAGAAATTGATATACCATGGCCGAAAATATCTAAGTAGAAATCATGAAATTCATGTAAGCATTTAAATACTTTTGTGTCTTTTAATAGGTAGCATTGATCATCATTATGTAGCCTTAATTTTCATTAGTCTTGAATTATCATTAGAGATATTATATGATAAGCTACTAAATATATATATATATATAAGATAGCTTAAAAAGAATTTAATTGATAAGTGAGTGTGCTTATCACTAAGAGAGTTTTAAGATGATAGGTTATTGTGGCTATCTTAGAGATAGGCTAGAATAATTATCTTGAGATAAGTTATCATGTTGATAAGTTAATAAGTTAGAGTGCTTATTGGAGATAAGTTAGAATACATATGTTGTGATAAGTTAAGGTAGTTTTTGATAAGAGAAGTGAAAGTAAATAAGTGAAGTGCAAAAGGTGAGAAAAGTCTAGAATTGTGTAGATCACCTGAAGGCTAAGTGAGCAAGTGAATTAGCCTTTTTCCTTGATGATCACGTGAAGAGCAAAGAAGAGATAAGATGAGAATTAAATTGAAAAGACAAGACAAGAGGAGAGAATTTTTGAAATGGTGTGATGTTCACGTGAAGGGCAAGAAGAGAGAAAAATTGAAGTGAGTTGAAAGGACAAAGCAGGGGGTTTCACGTGAAGGGCTAAGCATAGGGGGGCAAAGAGATAAGGTGAGAGAAAAGGTGAAAGGGACAACACCTTGGTCGGCCACACATAACCAAGTTCACCCCCTTTCTTTTTCTCTCTTGTCAGCTCTTGTTATTTTCATCTTGCTTTTGTCATTGTCATAATTGAGTCCAAGTGTAATTCAACTTGCTTTCTACGCATTTTCACCCCCACTCCTTCACATTTCAATTGCTCATTTTCTTTGGCCGAATAACACTCTCATTTCAACTCTCCTTCTCTCTTTTCTCTTGACCGAAACTCACCTCTTTGGTTTAAGTCTTGCTTCCTTTCTCTTGGAACCAGAACACTTCTCTATGCTCTAGCCTTGCTTCTTCTCTTTGGTGACCGAAATCTCTCCTTAGCCTAGCTCATTTCTTCTCTCTTGGTGGCTGGAAATCTCTCTTCACTTAGCCATCTTCCCTTGACAAAAAACTCAGCTCACTCTCTTGGCCAAATCACTTCAAATTTTCAAGTCTTGCCTTGTTTCTTCAAGCAACCTTCAGCTGCTGTACATTTCTCCTTTCCCCACCATAAACCTCCATCTCAGCACCTTGAAGACACAAATCTCAGCCCTTGGAACCATTTTTAAAGGTGGAACCGAAAGTTGAAGTGTAGGGGAGGATTTTGGTGAAAACCGAGTGTTCTAGTGAAAGATAGAGGTAGATTTGATTTTCATATGATGTTTTGGCTTGAGTTCTTTATAGTTTCTGGCCTTGGATGTTTTATTATGCTAGGTGCTCTTCTTTTAGCAAGCTTGTGTCCAATCATCAAGGTAAGGCCAAATATGGTTGTTGGTGCAAAGTGATGTTGTTGGCCGAATGACTTGTATTTGCTAGATCGGAGTTTAGATAACTTGTAGGATATAATGTGAGTTTGGAAATTGAACATGCATGCCTAAGATCCTAACTTGGTTGTTAGAAAATGTGAAGAGACGGTCTATGCATGTTAGTAATGTTTCGGGTATTACCTTGCACCACATTTGGCCGAGTTGCATGTTAAGTTTAGTATACCTATGTCATGAGCAAAATAAAGATCTTTCGAGTTGAATGTGAAGCTGGTTTGCTAGGTCTATTTGTAGCTATAAGTCACGGGTTTCGCTATGATGAAGAGAGTATGAATGCATGTGTTAAATAGCATTAAAATGTGTGGTTTATGGTGTTGGCCGAATGGTATTTTAGGTGTATTCTTGCTCTTGAGCCATGATTTGTAGAATCTAGGTTGTGAACCTGAGAACGGAGGATGGGAATACATTGGAGATGAATTTTGGTTTCAAAAACACTTGTAAATGATGCATGGCTGAATGATGTAGAGAAGGAAACCCTAATGGCCAAACGATTAGTAATTTAAAATGTAATTGCATGTGAGATATAAGTAAAATTAATATTATGGCTGAATGAGTTAGAGTTTAAAAACCTATATTTAATGTTAAGAGAAATCTTGCAAGTTAGATAAGCATAAATGATGGAGCTTAGACCTCGGGTTGGTATTTGTTAGGGTAATTAGCAAAGCTTGGAATTTTGGTACCATTAAATTGCTACTTTTGGAGTTAGATGCTATTAGGATATGTTGATTTGCTAAATACTTTTTCAAATGTTTTATGTAAGTTTTCTAAAGTAAACCTTTGAAAATAATATAGTATTTTAAGAAATGTATTTTTGGGGAAAAACCGAGCTATATACGAGTATTTATCTTGTATGCTTATATACTTAATTTCTAGTAACTAAGAGGTGTTTGAATCGCTTGTAGGCGATCTTCGTACCATTATTCATAATCAAGGAGACCGAGGTAAGTGAAAGTAAGTGTGTAAGTAAGCTTACATTTTTCAAAACTGGAATGACACGCTGCATAAATTCATGAACAAGCATGATATTTCAAGCAAGCATGGCATGACATGAGCATTGCATGATTTTCTAAAGTGATTTTTATGCAATGTCATATGGAAATTTTTATGGAATGACGAATTAAGTTAAGGGGCTCTGGTCGGTACCGTACCATCATCATGGACTTCCATACCGAAGGACGAATGCGAGAAGGTTGGGTGAATCCTAAGAGGCTGTGCAAACCACACTGAAGGACAATGAGAAGGTGTTGGCCTCCAAGTGTCGTGTCTAGCTATCAGGCCTGGGGCAACTATGGGCTAGCTCGACCAAATGAAAAGTCCCCAAGGGTAAGTGAGACGGTTTCGATGGGAACGCACAATCCGGACTCCAGGGGTTAAATGGAGCGTAAGTAGCCCACAAGTTATGAAAGAAATGTTTTCAAGAGCCAATGGCCAATTTCAAGAACAAGATTATGTCTATGAGCAAGAACATATGCATAACCATGACATGCATGTGCATCATGAATTATGATTTCTATTGTTAAGCAAGTCCAAGTTAAGATCATGTTTTAAAGCTATGTTTTTCCCTTACTGAGTCTTTTTGACTCACGTTTTTTTTTTAAATTGTGTCATTCCAGATGCCTCAGGTGAAGGAAGTCAGGAGGACTACCTGACTTAGAAGAAAGATTATTTCTATGTTTTGTTGTGTGACTTGATCGATGAGACCCGTCACTTGTTCAAGTGTTAAACATGTTATGTATATATTAAGATGCAAGTTATTGAGAACCTTAATCATGTTATGAGTTGGCTCGCTTCTCTCGCGATTCTGTATTTTTCCGTTGTAAGTATGTATGTATGAGCGCTGGAGCTTTCCTGGGGATTGCTCGCGGCTGTCACGGTCCCTGCGAAATACTCTCAAACTCCAACCCATCCAAAGTGGGCCTCCACGCATAAGGCTCTTCGTATACAGAAGAGTAAAAATCAACGATCTCCGTAGAGATCCCTGCTGGATCCTCCACAACATCTCCCTCCACCTCTAATCTTGAAATCAAGTTCGCCCTTCTATTAGAATTGGTCACCCTATTAAAGAACTTAGTACACCGATCGCCCTTCTTGAGCCAAAGAGCCCTAGACTTTTGCCTCCAACACGTCTCCTCCAAAGAAATCAAATTTTCCAGCTCCCTAGAAACCTCCAACCTCCGACCCTACCCGCCTCATCAATAGTGCCTCCCTCATCCGCACCATCCAGATTAGCAAGCTCAACCAAAAGATTCGACTTCCTAACACCCAAGTCACCAAACACCTCCCGATTCCACACCTTAAGATTTTGCTTCAAGGCCCTCAATTTCGAATACAGAACAAATTTCGGTGAACCAATAAAATTGAAACCCTCCCACCACTCCTTAATCAAGTCCACAAACCCATCCTCTTTAAGCCACATATTTTCGAAACGGAACGGCTTCCTCGAACCCACAAAACTGCCACTTTCCAACAAGATCGGGAAGTGGTCTAAAAGCATACGGGGTAAAGTTTTCTGGACAAGCTCTGGGTACACCGACTCCCAACCCGAACTAACAAGAAAACAATCAATCCTAGACCAAGACTGAGACGATCTACCATTAGACCAAGTGTATAAACCTTCAACCAACTCTAGGTCCATGAGCTCAAGATCATAAATAAAATTCGAAAACTCCAACATAGCACACCTACAACCCCACCCCCCAACCGTTCACTTGGTAAGCGAGTCACATTAAAATATCCTCCAATGCACCAAGGTAAATACCACCAACTCTGAATCCCCGCCAACTCGTCCCACAGAATCCTCCTCTCTCCCCTTTTGTTTGTAATTGTCATGGAAGCTTTTAGCCGTATGTTGGGGAGAGTGGTCGAGCAGGGAAGCTTAGAGGGGTTTATGGTTGTAATTCTCACTTACTTTTCGCGGATGATACTTTGGTACTGTGTGGTGCGGATGCCAGCCAGTTCAGGAGTATTAGATGCCTTCTTTTATGTTTTGAGGCTGTTTCTGGCCTTCGAATCAATTTGTCGAAGTCCGAGGTTATTCCTATTGGTAGGGTTGATAATGTTCAGGAATTGGCGGGAATTTTTGAGTGTGGGGTGTCCTCGCTTCCTTTGAAATACTTGGGTCGTCCGTTGGGGGCAAGCTTCAAGTGTGTTCACATTTGGGACGAGATTATTGAAAGGATGGAGAGAAGGCTTGCGGGTTGGAAGAGGATGTATCTCTAAGGGGGGTAGGCTTACCCTCATTAAATCTACTCTTTCTTGCCTCCCGACTTATTTCCTTTCTTTATTCCCTATACCGGTTGCAGTGGCTAATCGATTGGAAAAGATTTAGAGAGATTTCCTTTGGGGCAGCGATGAGACTGTGCATAAGTTCCATCTTGTGAGGTGGGAGCTGGTGTGTTCTCCTCTTCATGATGGGGGTTTGGGGATCCGGAGTTTATCCATGTTCAATAAGGCTCTGTTGAGTAAGTGGTTGTGGCATTTTGCTCATGAGAGGGATAGGCTTTGGAGGCTTGTCATTGCTGCTAAATATGGGAGTTGTGTGGGTAATTGGAGATCTCATTCTCTCCGGGGACCGTATGGTGTTAGCCTTTGGAGATTCATTTGCAAAGGGTGGGCGGTCTTCAGTAAGTCTCTCAAGTATGTGGTGGGGAGTGGTGTAAGGGTTAGTTTTTGGCAAGACGTTTGGTGTGGTGATATTCCTTTGTCTTTGGCCTTTCCGGTGGTCTATTCTTTGGCTCTTAATAAGGAGGTTACGGTGGCGGATTATGTAGCGGGGAATGATGGTATAGTTGTGTGGAATGTCTCCTTTGTTAGAGCAGCTAATGATTGGGAGTTGGAGGATTTCTCCTCGTTTTTCTCCATGTTGTATGGGTCAGCGATTCGAAAGGGGGAGGAAGATAAGATGGCATGGACTGGCTCCAAAAATTGTATTTTTACGGTCAAGTCTATGTACACTTCCGTTGTTAGTAGGAGCAGAATTCATTTCCCTTGGAAAGGAGTGTGGAGGATGAAGTGCCCTTTGAAGGTGTGTTTCTTTGTGTGGGAGGCTACGCATACGAAGATTCTTACGTCGGCTAATCTTCGGAGGAAAGGTATATATATTGCAGAGTGGTGTTATCTTTGTCGTGATGATGGGGAGTAGGTTGACCATGTGCTCCTCCATTGTCCGTTCTCGCGGGGGCTTTGGAATCATGTGTTGGGCATTACAAATTTTCTGTGGGTAATGCCGGAGAAGGTTTCGGGAGTGTTGTGGAGTTGGAATAGGAGGTTCTCCAATCCGATTGCCAAGGCTATTTGGAGAATGATTCCTTCGTGCATTTGGTGGTGTCTTTGGAAGGAATGAAATAGTAGATGTTTTGAAGATTGTTCCTTGTCTTTGGTGAAGATGCAAGAACTTTTGTTAATTTCCCTTTTTAGTTGGGCTAATGCGGTGCTTGGCTGCCCTTTTGTTGATTTTAATGATTTTCTTAGTTTTTTGGTTTGTTTAGAATAAGTGATTTCGGTAGAGCACGTTGTACTGTTCTCACTTTTTTCTAATGAGATTGGTTACTTATCAAAAAAAAAAATTTAATGAATTTACAACAATATCTTAAATATATGTTAAATGGGTCAAGAGCATTATCGTCATTTTAGTCTAACAATTTGATAGAGGGTGCAAAGTGTTTTAAGATTGGTAGTTAGATGATGAAATGTCTCAAAAGTGGTATTTTAAGGTGCAAAATGCAAAATCTATATTAGTTTAAGGGTGAAAAGTGTATTACAATATATTTTCCCTTAATAAAAAATTAAGGAAAAATATATTTTTATGTACGAACTACGATACATTTTGTACCATGTACCTTAAACTATCACTTTACACTCACTATCAAATTGTTAGACGAAAATGAAGATAATGCTCTTGGCTGACTTTGCATATAGTGAAGATATTGTTGTCAATTCATTAAATTTTTGAAGCTTTTTTTATTGGACAAAACGTGCCAAGAATCTAAAAAATTGTCAGTTTTCACAAAATGTCTAAGATTGATAGTTATAAGGTGCAATGTCTCAAAAGTAGTAGTTTAGGGTGCAAATTACAAAACCTATGATAATTTGTGAGTGAAAAGTGTATTTTCTCCTATTTATGATTATGTTGTTTGAAATAGTTATCTTTGTATTGCATTCGAAGAGCTAAAAGAAATAAGGAAGGGGATAAATATTAAATCTAGTTTTTTGCCCAATTCGGAGAGAAATAGACACAACACATACTGAATATTATAGGATCCACACTACTCGGTAATTAATACGGACGACACTGAATATTATAGAATCCGCATGTTGTTTATCTCTATCCAAATTAGACCATCCAATTCGAATAGCGAATTGGAGAAAGTCTTGATTACAAAGAGAATGAGATATTAGACACTATCAAAGTCTAGCTAAGGTCAACAATTACTTGCTTGCTTAATTTACATGTTCAATCAGGATACACCCCCGTCCCCCTGTTATATCAGTGAATATTCACTACGAATACAAGAACATTGATAATCTTTAAGCATAGTAGCTTCTATCTGTTTTCGACTTTTGCTTTCTAAGGAAGATTCTGAGGGTTGACCCACCACTTACAGATGTGATGATAATAATATTACAAACACGCATGTGTCGTAAATAAAATGTAGGCGTACAATGTTTTTGGAGGAAATGATAATTAAAACTCGCAAGCAAATATAGGCAACATATATAAATTAACTGAGAATTCATCGGTCATCTATTTAAGAAACAATGAACTGGCTGACATGCCAATTATTGACGGTGCACACATACAGTGTATTTTCCACTATGAATTAATCCACTCAAGCTTTATTTTCCTATCCAAGATGCCTGTTCCATAAGTTGAGCGGGTCATTTGAACAAGAAGGGGGAATTGCAACTGTGCAAAGAGGGTGACAGGAACACTAGACAGACAAATGACAGGGACAACAATCCATGTTTTTCCATGCAGTATAATCAAAAGAGCAGCACAGAAAGCTATCATCATGGCTGCAATAGAGAAGAAGAGAGTGGAGAGACCTATGATCATCTTTCTTGGCAAGGGTTCAAGGAAATCTTCTTCTGTATAACGTGATGTGAGGATTCCCAAAAACATCAAAACTGAGGTTGAGGCAGAAAAGAGAGAGAGGGCATCGGATATTACGAAGATGAGAAATATTTTTCTACTCAAGAAAAGTGGGTAGCCAGTTTCTTGGTTGTTACCACCCGGAACAGTAAAAACTGCAGCAAACATAATAGTTATAATTAGGGCACCAACCACTGTGCAAGACGTTGCCGTATCTTTCATCCATTGCTCTCCTTTTTGCAACATGTTCTCGTGATTTTTTGTAAACAATTGTCGGGGAGTCAAACCATCCTTATTGGTAGCTTCCTTAACCTTTGGATGGACAATCTGCTCTACCTCCTACATTCATTTGAGGATCTTAGAATTAGAAAGCAGTCAAGAACAATATTAAGAAGAGCTGAAAATCTATTTTATATACTCTAGAGATGAATCGATTTTTTTTTTGTCCTAGATTATTCTGATTCGACTGAATTGATGTTTGTATCGCTACCTTGAACAATCGAAGACTGTGTGCTTGATACCGTTACATGGATCTAAGACCAATTCGTATACTAGATTAGGCTTCTACGACCTACAATTAAAGTGTAAACAAAGTTTATATTAAACAGTTTTAGGACAATATATTTGACCTTAGGTTCTAGGTAGTCCATTGAAACATGTCCAGAGCCTAGGTGTATAACTCACATACTATTCCTCAAACGTTAATCTAAATATGTACTGATGTCTTCAGTATGACAATAATTGGTCTATGCATATCATTCTATAAGACTCACATACGTGAAAACCAAATAGAGTAGATAAAATATTTTGATACATAAATGAAGAGAGCTGGCGACATAATAGAGTGCTGTGACTTGTCTCTAGTTTTTATGCTATTCACTTTCTCCAGTTGTATGTTTTCCCTTAGGGGCTTCAGAGTTGATAATATTCTAAAGTTTTGTAGTATATTTTTTGCATTTTAAAGGAATAAAAGAAACTCGCTTGTCAGATAGACATACGCACATATACGTATATGTACGCATGCACATGCCTAAGAAAGATAAAAGTGGGGGAGATAGACCTTAAACCAATGTAGTTCTCTTTGCATTTGTAAAGCTGCACCTGGGATGTGGTCAAGCATGTTGGAATTTTCTATCATCCCCGCCATATGTAACATACTATTATCATCATCATCTCCACAACTCGTCAGAGCATTCTTTAGATCTAGCGGCAATATAAGGCTAAAGATTTTAGCTTGGCGATGAAGAACAGCAAGCGAAAATATGTTTCTTGATTTTCTGTCCTTGTTCCACAAAAGTTCTGGATCGGTGCTCAGAATCTTCGAGACAAACTCAAATATCCCATTCTTGACAGCGAGGTTAATGGCAGAATAAAAGCGACCATCCTCCCTCTGTTTAGGATTTGATTTTGATATCTCTTCACAAATGAGGGAAAGAAGTTTAAGGGATTGGGTATGAATCAACTTCGCTTTGTATATATCCTGGATGCCTTCATAAAACATGGACATCACAGCAATTTAACTTGACGAAACTCTAAATTAGAAAAAAAAATGTATTAAAAAGAAGAAATATTTCTAGGCACTATTGAAATTAAGAAAAATTTCCAAAAATTAAATTGATCAAGTGGAAGGTTGTACCTAAGAAGTTATAGACCTGTGAAAGGCACCATAGACCTGGCACTGCAAAGTACAAAAGACAGAGTATCAGAAATTAGTTATTGTTAAAATTTATGATTTTGTTGTTTGTACATATTTCTAATGTCTTCTTTTGTTTTTTGGTAAGTGGTAAGTATTTATTGATAACAACAAATATTTGATGGTCACTGGAAATGTGGGTACATAGTTAAAATTACGACAATCGCACGAATAGAAGGCTAAGAGATTGATAAAACAGGGGAAACAGAGCAGCCATTCACCCAAGTCCCTACTGCCTACAAGGACTAGCCCAGAAATCCAAGTTTATGCCGCTTCTCTGTCCGCCACAGGTGACCTCCAAAGTGCAAATCTTGGTTTTTACACTCAGGACAATGTCATTAAATTGATCAACAATTCTCCTAGATTGCCCATTCTGGTTGCTTGAGCTCCTTTCCCTCATAATATACTATATTGCATCACTGATAATCGGGTTACCCTTAAATACATGACGCGCCCAAATGAAAAAATCATCCAAACAGCACTGGAATCTCGGGTACTCCTGATCAATCGGATAAAAGCAACCAAATTTTCTTGGAACAAGCTGGTCGAAGAAAGAAAAGGTGATCCAGTGTTTCCATAATTAATCCACAAAGATTGCATGAGCATATATCCACAAAACAAGCAACAAAATCACTAATCCATTCTCAAAGTTACTAGTCATCACCTAGGAAAAGTAAGGTTAGGCAAAAACATACCCGATGCTTCAGTTTTTACTTTGTCGCTTTTGGGTTCTCCAATTGTTGAAATGTTCAAACAAGTTTCTTTGCTGGTATGAGCCAATTGAACGTGGATACCTTTCAACAAAACAAGACAATGAATCTTAAGTAACATTAATTGGGTGGTACCATTATCTCTGATCTTTAACAACCATTTGTATTTTATGCACCAAGAAATGAAAGGTTACACAAATTGATTAAAAACATTCAAGATTCTTATACAGTGTTGTCGGCCAATTACTTTTATAGAGAGAGAGGCTCTATCTTTTCTGTAGAATCCCAAAATCACCCGCCCTAAATACTTCCCTTTTCCTTACTGCCTCCGGCGGCGGGAGGAACAACAGCTCCTCCTGTCTCCACCCCCCTCTTCGTCACAACCCCCTATGGCTAGATTTAAATAACCTCCCTCCCTTGACATGTTTTTTTGCTTAGAGCTCAAAACATTGGGGTGTTAGATCCCAGCGCAGTCGATGGCCTTCAGAGTATACAAACTACAGAGGCTTCAGGTGACCAAAACCATCCAAATTCGGTGCTTCTGCAGGAGCGTGTGGGCCCACACGCCGCCCCTATTTTGGTTTCCTCCAGGCATTTTTTGTGGCCTACTGATTCCGGGCTGAAATTTTTAGTTTAGGTCTTTTTATTTGTATTAACCATTTGTCACTCTTTGTTATTTTTCATTTCGGTTGTACCGGTCCCTTGGTAGTTCTTTCCAGCCACTAGCACTTAGTGGTTTTAGCAGTTTCCGTCTACTCTATTCTACCACCGCTTTCTCTGTCCTTGTGGATTTGCGGAATCCCGACTCCTTAATGGGAACCCTCTAGTACTCCTTCGCAGCCATATTAAGGTTAATTCAATAGGTGAGATTTCTTTGGTGTCTTATTTGTATTTTCAACCATGTAATGCAAGGCTTTCAGCATAATGCAAGAAAAAAACATACTACACGAGAAAAAGAAGCTTTATCATGAGGAATATTAATGTAGGATATGTGTAGATCAGTAGAGCTAGACACGTCAATGAAAAGTAAGTGCAAAGAGAGTGATACTTACGGGAGTAGATCCATCGTTTCCAGAGCACAAGCTTATTCCCACTCGGAAATGCACTAGACATAGAAGCCAATGCCAAGATGGGGGACTTGCCATCGCTATCAAGACTAAGTACCAAACGTGGGCAGCGTTGGATTAAATCCAAAGCAATATCTATTGTGGCACCAGGTACACGTAATAACAATCAAGATAGCATTGGTCATTATATTTCTAAGACCTCAAGTAATCATAAAAAAACAAGACAATAATGTATGGATAGACAAAGAGTTGTTACCTAGAGTTCCGGTATATATAGCTCGGGTGAAAAGAGTAGCACCGTTATGGTCTGTTTCCGGCTTTAGATATTCCAATGGAGTGAGAGGATACAAAAACCGTGCAGTTTCTATTTCACCAAAATCAATAGCAATAACAACTGGAATATTTCCTCCCAAAAAGCCAACGCTGATCAAGTTCGGGTTCTTTCGAAGCATGCATTCGGCTATCCTGTGGTTTCCACGCACCACTGCGGACATTAGAGCTGTGTAACCGTCATTATCCCGGATTTCTAACTCTTTTTCTGTCATTAGCTCTATCAACTTTTCCACTATATGCATGTGTCTTGCAACAACAGCAACATGAAGGGCTGTTTGGCCTTTATGTGTGATAACTTCATTGTGTCGATTACTAAGAAACTCTTCGGCAACGTTCCAATGACCACTTCGCACAGCCTTGTACACCTTGTCAGCATCGTCCTCAATTTTGTTTGTAACTGTACAACTTTTTGTTTATTTTTATATAGAATGAAATTGAAAAGAAAACATTGTGACAACTGCAATATACCAAGGATATGAGATCTTTTTGTACAGTGTTAGAATTAACATTAAAGAAGCACCAACACAAAGTATGTCACCTTCAAAGGCCATTTAGATATATAGCCAAGTTATATCATAGGCAAAATTGAAGGCAACAACTAAGAAGTTAATTTTCTAATCGGATAGATGTTTAACTTTCTTCCTGGCTCTAATCAATGTGAGAGTATGTGCATTGTTCACGAGAAGGAGAAGAGGTGGAGTGAAAGGGACCTGACTGTATTATTTCCGGCGTGTTATACTTTTCTGCCAATTCATTCCAAGCCTGTTGAGCCGAACTAGTGTCACGAATCTCAGAAAAGGCATCTGGCCCGCATGAAATATGGATCACATGTAAAGCCAAAGCATTTCTTTTGCTCATCGCCTTAGAAGCTGCTCGCTGACTAGCCTTAGAAGCTACGTGATGACTTGCCTGAGGCTCTTCTTCAGGTTGCTCAATGACGTCCCAAAGATCATTCGCCATCAAATAGGTTTTTACCCGAACATTCCAATCCACATAGTTAGATTTGTCAAGAACTTCGAGGACAGCCGTACATGAAGCGTTCTTTGTTTCCATATTGATCTGGCAGTATATCAGAAATATTCTCAATGGTGTTAGAATAGCTTAACTAGTAATAGTAAGGACAAGGACTCATTATTGAACTTTCCGAATTAAGCTAAAAAGATTCCAAATGTGAATGGAATTATAAGATTACTCTCATCGATCGACATCAAATAGCACACATTCGACTAAGTGATTCCTACCTATAAAAGAATCACTACAAAAAAAAAGGACCTATAGCGGCGGTCTTTTTAGCGGCGGTCGCTAAAACCGCCGCTATAGGTCCTTTTTCGCGGCATTTTCAAATAAACCGCGGCTAAAAAAGGTCTGTAGCGGCGGTCGTCTATAGCGGCGGTCACTGACCGCCTCTATAGACCTCTGTAGTCGCGGTTTTTTTCAAACCACCGCCAAAGGAGGGTCTTTAGCGGCGGTCTTTGTGGCGGCGGTCAGTCATTTAGTCGCGTTTTTTCAAACCGCCGCGAAAGGAGGGTTTTTAGCGGCGGTCTCTATAGCGGCGGTCAATGTGACCGCCGCGATAGAAATAGGGTCTACAGCGGCGGTCACGCGGACTGCCGCTGAATCTTGTACCTGTAGCAGTGGTTTTAATACAAACCGCTGCTACAGGTATACCTATAGCGGCGGTCTTTGTCATGACCGCCGCTATAGGTATAATTTTAAAAAAATTAAAAATAAAATTTTATGTGTTATTTAAGGTGAATAATTATTTTATTGACTATTTATTCCTTTTTATACATAATTTTATTTTTGTCACGTGTTTTAAAAAAATTTTAAGAGACCTACTTAATAAAATATGAAATTAGAGAGAGTGTTATGAATATTGAAGTTGTTATATAGAATTAGGGCATTTTTCGCGCACGTGTCGGTTTTTTTGTCATAACTTTGGCTACGAGTACCCGATTTGCGCCCATGACCCCAATTCGGAAAGCTATTTTCGGCGCGCACGTCGTGGGAACCAAGCTATGCTTCGATGCGCCTCTTTTCGAGCCCTAAATCCGCTGTTTTCCCTCTCAAAAACCTATTTTTAGCTAATTTTGCTCGGTTTGTGGTTTTTTTTTGGGACATACACGATTATTTTGAATTCGTTATTGTGAGATTAATTAGCTTATACAATTAAAGTACATAACTTGATATCTGATCATAATTTTTATGGTAGTTTATATTTTTAAATTATAAATATTATATATTATTACTCTGAACTTGTTTTAATTAAAATTATTACACTAGTTAAAAATTAAAGTAAATGTAACTACAAAATACAACTAATTATTAAAACATTACAACTGATTTTAATTTACTAAAAACACATAACTACAAATGTGCAACAAATTTATAATGGAACACCAACACTTATAATTATGAGAAACAAAAAAGAACACCTACACTTATAACCGAAAATAAGAGCTGGGCCTGTGTTCTTTTTTGGCACTCTGCGGGAAACTCAGTTTTATGTTTGCAATTTTCTTTAAGTCCCCCGTGAACTCCACCCCCTTTCCTTTCCCCTCCCAAATCCCCCTTTCCCACCCAACCCCAAATCCCCCCTTTCCCGTCTCTCTCTATGTCTCCCTATCTCTAAGTCCCCCTTTGAAAAATCTCATGAACTCCATCTCTTCCCCTCTCTCGCTCTCACGCCCTCTCTCGCCTTCTCTCGCCGCCTCAGTCTTTCTCGAGGCACCAAAGAGCCCAAAGACATTCCTAGGGTTTTCTTCACTTCTTCTGTCCTTGGTTGTTGGTTTCGAACTGGACTAAGCTTCTTAGTGTCACTATTTCAGTCTTACTACCTAGCGGAGGTAGTTCTATCCTGAAGATCTTGAAAGCGGAGGTAGTTCTCTACCTAGAGTAAGATCAGGAGATATCTCAAAAAAGAAAAGAATGGTTCAGGAGTACTTAGGTCTGCAAGTGGAATTGAAAATTCTAGGGCTTTTCTTTCTTCCTTTGAGATCGAGTTGGGTAGAAATTATCTATGTCATAAATGCCTACTAAAACTACTTGTTATTTTTGTATGTGTTGAAAACGTTGGATAGTTCCATTTGTTATTTCCAGAAATTTACTGTTGCAGAGTTGTGTCAGTTATGGAATTTATATTGTGAGAAGTTGTGGTGCTCTGTGTGTTGCAGGCAGAGCATCCTTTCTCCTTTTCTGTTTTGGAGTAATGGAGATGGTACATGTTATCATTATTTATGTATATAGTCATGTCATTCTTACAGGGTGGGGGAGTTAGCCTCAAGAAAAATTCCACTCCAGCACCAAGATTGATAAGCACAAATGAACTTGCGTGAGATGCTTGGCTTGTCTTTCATAATTCGTTCTCTGAATGTCTCAGCTTCTTATATGTGTGTGTTTGTGTGTATGTTTCTTCCACCTTTGTAGCGAGTTCCGGCCTCTCATTCAATGTAGACGTGATCATGACACCAACAAGGTTTTTGAGATTCTTGATGGTCTGATGCTCAAGGATAGATATTTATACAAGAAAGTATCAATAGATTCTTTAAGCTACTGGGGAGTTGAGCCATCAGAAGAGGAGCTTTTGAAGTTTAAGCCTTCTGAGAACGGTGAATCTGATGATTTGGAGTGGCTTTCACAGCTTTATGGTGAAAAAAAGAAAAAGCAGGTCATAAAAAGTGATAAAAGGGGTTGGGAAAGGAGAGGGCTCCTTAGGATATGGTGGTGTGAACAGCTTCGAACTGCATGATCTTGTTTGTTTTGCGTGAGTCCTATACAAACTTATGTAGCATTCATGATGATGTGCATATTGCTGTATTTCACAAACTGCTTTCCATTTGTTTTTTGTTTTGCTACTTATTTTGCAGGGTAGACAAAGGATTGTTAGGCAAACAGGGGCATCATCTTTTTTTATGATGAGAATGAAACAGAAAATGGGGGCTATTTCTGTGCTAAATCTCAAGTGTGAGAAAGTCAAGTTATCGATGGGCGATGAAAAGGTTGCTAGTGGTCAAACTTTACGAATCCGTGTTGGTCCTCTAAAGGGATACCTCTGCCGTGTTTTAGCCATACGTTATTCTGCTATTACAGTGAAGCTTGATTCTCAGCACAACAGGTTGGTTATTGATGCCCTACTCTTATTTTATTGCTTGTGATTTTTCACTGTCATGATATATCTGCTTGTGTTGGTCTTCTTGCAGTTAGTAGCGAGCATCTTTCTGATGTTCGAGGTGGGGACCTGGTATTCTCTAAGTTTGAAAATTAGGACAACTTATTCATGAAATTTTATACCTTCACGTTATTGAAATTTCACATGGGAGAAGAATCTTTATGTATAACATGAAGGTTTGCCTAGCAGATTATGGATAGAACTGTCTTATATTTTCATCAATCATTTCTGTTTCATTTTGAGACCAATAGTTTCTGTGAATCATAGCTTTCTTATTCAAGTTCATAAACCTGGCTGTTTATGGATACCGATCTGAATTATGACCTTGTATCCATTTTATAGATCGGATGCAGGGGGCGGGATCATCAGCAGGGAGTGAAACGTGGAATGCTGGAGGGCTGTCTGCTGAGGGGTACAATTTTGATGTTACCAATTTTGCATATATTCAACTATATGCCATAGATATTTCTGAAATTGCCTGAAAGTACATATTGAGGACTTGTCTGTTTGTCAGTGAATTAAAGGCCCCTTTCATACCGTCTATAGTCAGTCATTATCACCATCATCTAGGATCAGACATAAAAGAAGTTGGAGCTATCCATGTGATAGATGGGATAAGTTGCCTTTTTTTCCTTGTTTCAAACTTTCCATGCCAATGTTTGTGACTCTTGAGTTGTCCCATTCAGTATTGTTATTTGATCTCTTTAATGCAGCCTTTGTGTAGATTGAATGGTGCCTTTGCTTGTGTGTGTTTAGGAATGTCATGCATAGGCATTGACGGAGCGTTGTATGTGATTGAATGAATGTGAAAAAAAAAAAGCTCACAATATTTTGTGAGAATGGAGTTCACATAGTAGGGAGAATGTAATGGAAGTCTTGCAGGACCTTTTGAGTTGAAGGAAATCTTGGTCTGTTGAAGTTTTGTGATTTTATCTTATTTGTCTTATTGAAGTTTGTTGGTGTGCAGCCTCTATTTCTGCAGCAACCCCTGCATTCTACCTCCGATGTGTTAGCTGATGGTTTACCCTTTCAACTAGAGTAAATTTTGATAATTCGTAGTCTTGAGTTAGTTTTTTAGGGACGATCTTATTATTGTTGGTTCATTTATCCTTTTCTCCCCAAATTTCCAATGTAGTAGAGTTGAAGTCATCAGGTCATAGTATGCTTTCCCCAGTCAATTTATGTGTATTATTTTTTTCTTTGGTTTTTTAGTACATGGACAAAATAATCTGTTTTTTGGAGTTTGAAATGAGATTTTTTCTGAGGCTTAGTCGATGGAGCAGAGGCTTGGACCGTTGATGGGGGTCTGGGGGCTATGCCCCCGGGGAATTTTTTTTTTTGACCCTGCAAACCTATAGCGGCGGTCAATGACCGCCGCTATGGGTTGAACCTGATCGCTGCTATAGGTCTATAGCAGCGGTCATATTAGGTCTGTAGCGGCGGTCAGTGATCGCCGCTACAGACCTTCAGCGCAACTGCGCTCGAGTTTATAGCGGCGGTTTCGACCGCTGCTACGTGACCGCCGCTATAGACCCGAGGTCTTCACCAGCGGTCGCCGAAACCGCCGCGATAGATCTATGCCGACGGAGCTATTGTGGCGGTCGCGACCGCCGCTAAAAAAGCGCTGCTATAACCTTTAGCAGCGGTTTTTTGACCTATAGCAGCGGTTTACGACCGCTGCTATAGGTCATTTTTTTTGTAGTGAATGTGAAATAAAAAGATAAATATATATTGGTTATTGGCACAGCTCACCTTAGAATACCGATTACCACGATTTAAATTATCTGTACCCTTGAAATATCTCCATTGAAAGTGGGTAGAAAAGTGTAAGGTCTATCTTCCCCCCCCCCCTCTCATAACATGAAATCACTCGACAATCAGGACCCAACGATAGACCCTAGAGTCATCACAAGTGACAATATCAGAAGGGATATCAATCGGAGTACAAGAATCCAGATGATCCTTAGACATGCCCCAACTGGCAAGCTTATGGGCAAGGAACTTGCGTTCTCTTGGAACCCATTTAAAGCACCACAAAGGATGGAGACGTAACAGAGCTCTAATAGTGACAACCTCAGCTTCTATCTTCCAATCGGGGTTAGTGTCAGAGACAACCACCTGTGAGACCAGATTGCGAGCATCCCCTTCAATGCATATTTCTGAATCAGTAAAGTCATTAGCCAAAGAGCAAGCTAGTGTGGCTGCTCGAGCTTCGCCAACTATAGGTTCAAGATCATGGAATTTGCAATTTTTTTAGCAAAACAACAAGTTTTCATTAAGATTAAGAAGGTTTGAAAACTTCAAGTACATGTTTTAAGGGGCGTGTCGGACCCTCCGGAGAGGCGACGGTCCAACGAGCAAAGGGGTCAAACGGCATTACAAACCAAAGCCCAAAAGGACGGGTAGAGACCCATAAAAGGGTGGAAGCCCACGAAGGGCAGCAAGCAGATACGACCAGCGAAAAAGAAAAACCGATGACGAAATTTGCATAAACGTACACTAAGGACTTCCCTTTTCCAGTTTCTACATATTGTTGCTGCACAAATCCACTTGGTCTGCAGAGCTAAAATAGTTTATCTTGAGGGCATGCTTACGAGGAGGATTCCAAGATATCAAAGCCACAATATACTGTTGTTTCCATACTTCACAATGATCAGAATATCGCCAATGAATAGATTTAACCAGTTCCAAAAAATTGAAATCACAACCCTTATGAAACAGTTTATTTCTAGTATTCCAAATAGTATCAATCGAAATCGTAACCAACAGCATCATATGAGGCCAATTAGCTTGCACTTTCTGAGGTAAATTCGTCAGGTTTAAGATAAATTTAATCCAACAATGAATAGACGAGCCAACAAACATAAAAGTTAACATTGGCCAAGGTCCCCGCGCGGGCGAGCTTGTTGCCTCTCTCTACGAGTCCTAACATCTCCTTCAACCCACACTTCCATCTAGTAACCAACCATGGCTGAACGAGGAGGAGACCGTGGCGGCTTCGGGCGAGGCTTTGGTGGTGGTCGCCCGAGTGGAAACCGTGGTCGCGGTGGCCATCACAATCCTCGTCGTGACGAGGAGAAGAAGTGAGTTCCCTTGACGAAGCTAGGCCGCCTCGTTAAGGCAGATAAGATCAAATCTCTAGAACAAATATATCTTCATTCATTGCCCATCAAGGAGCACCAGATCGTCGACCAGCTCTGCCCGAGTGTCAAGGATGAGGTCAAGATTATGCCGGTCCATAAGCAGTCTCGTTCTGGACAAAGGACCCGGTTCAAGGCCTTCGTGGTCGTAGGTGCGGAAATGGTCACGTCAGACTCGGCGTGAGGGCAGTCGCGTGTCATTGACAGGGGATAGAGAGCAATCACATGTCATAGACGGGGAATGGGAGCTCTGTTAGACTGTTACCTAGATTTTCTTTACATTGGATATGAAGCTTATTGAGGGAGAATGCGCGGGAGTGCTTGAAGGAGGGGAATAGACTTTGAGAAAGTGAAGACATTTTAAAACAGTGCATTTAGATTTAACGTTTCAGAAGCGTTAGACACTAACGTTTTTTAGAACCTATTAGGAGTGAATGAGTTAGGACTGAAACCGCTTCCGGTAACAAGTAACCCGAAGGGATAGGGCCGCGAACATCCATGAGAACCTCAGCCCGTATAAAAGGAACGCACCATATACGCTTCTGTGAGTCACCAACGAAGTTTGCCGTACAAGTATTTGAACGATCCATTTGTAAACAGTGGATCTGTACCCAAACAGGGCAAGGTCCTTCACATTCCACGGCTGCTTGTCTAGGACTTTCGAACGAGCATTGGCTGAGGTAAAAGTGTACAGAAACATATTTCTGGCCAGTTCTGAAACCACCAAACCTTGAGCGAACGACCAGTCTCTTTGCAAATCCCTCTTAACTACATGTAAAGGAAGGTCACGATCCGAAAGGATTTTTCCCACTAGCACCAAACTGGACGCTACTTCAGCTTCAACGGGATATCTCCACGATGGGGGAGGCGGAATACCCCAGTTAAGCGCTTTTGTCTTCACCACCAATTGCTCCACATCCGTTTCTTGAGTAGGAGGGTCCATAAGCACCAGACAAAAACGCAGGAAGGCAGGATGGCAAGAAAGTTGATAGAATAGTCCACAACAGTAGGGAAAGAGGTGATAAAGGAAGGGTATAAAACGAGCCAAAAAGCAAGAGACACACTAGGGGATGGAAGAGATATTGTCGGGCTGTGCCGAATGCCCAGATCTCCCGGGAGATAGGATGAAAACTGACCACTGGAAAAACCAAAAGCTGAACCACACGGGTTGTAAGGAGAGAAACTTTCTAACTCAAGCGTAAGGTCTATCAGTACATGACTTTCAAGACTGAAACGCATCTGTCAATCCCATCTATTTGCAATCTGATCCCTTAAATTTGTTGTTGTTAACCATGATCAAGGTAATTAGGACTAGAATCTAAGAGGGCCAAATTAAAGAAGATCCAAAAAAAAAAATCTACAGATTTAGGAGCGGGAGGAATGACCTTCCTCGGATCTCTATCTGCTACATATATATATATATATATATAACCGTTTTGAATCAAAGTAGAGTAGAACGTTGCTTTCTAAATCTTTCATCTGATTCTAGCCGGGTAGTGAATCCGGCTTTAGTAGGCTTAAAAAGAGGTGTGTGGCCGGGCTTCTATCTTTATAGTGCTGCCCGCCCCCTTCTTCATTCATTCATTTAGGCCCTACAAGGAACACGTGGATCCAGGAACCTAGCTCGGGAACAGCTTCGAACTAGTAGGGGCTACTCACAGTAAGAGAGTCCAATCTCCGAAATAGAGCTTAGTCTCTCCCCATAGTAGTATACTAGCTAGTAAAAGGCGTAGATTATGACTTGATCCAATAGAGTCAGAACACCTTTCTATCTAAAAGAAATGCTGCTCGATGAAACGATCCAGATTCCACACTATGCTTTGGGCTGGGGAGAGGGCTGCTCTGCGAAGCTAGGCATTCAGTGTTCTTATGAAGGAACCATAGACGAAAGACAATAGAAAGGGGGAGGAAGTGATGGGCAACCTTAGTCTATATGTTGCTCGAGAGCCGCCAAGTACCAGTCTCGCAACAGTAATGGCGCAAAAGGACTGTCCTTCACTATTTGCAATAAAATCTTGTGCATGCTCGCGTCTAGAAATCGAAAAGTACTACTCAACTATAATTATTCACTAAAGCGCTTTCACTAATATACAGGAAAATATACATAGAAGACGCAAATGGGAAAGGACTTACAAGGATGGACGTCTTTCCAAATCGCGAGCCGCCAGTCGATCCAAGGATGAAATGCTTACCCGCACCGCTTGTGTGAGTGAGAACAAAAGCACCTCCTGTTTCTGTTTGACTAAGTAATATTTCAATAGTGGTCATGTTGATGAAGACTTTGCGTGGTATTAAGTAATACGCTAGCTGGCGAATAATATTGTGTCTTTGTTCGTAATTAAAAATCAACATGCCGACAAATATGAAAGCGGGCGAGGTAGACAACAAATACAAGCTGTCAGCCTGCACGTGTCTCACATGTCCAGCCTCGTTTCAGGTTGACTTTTTAGCGCCCTATTGCATTTGATGAACGATTACGTAAGCTTGAATCTTTCTCGGTTTCTTTCCAATAACCTAACCCGTAAAAGAAGGATCAAGATGCTGCACCACATGTTCATGACCCGTAAAGCAGGGTGTGATCCAATGTTACTCTTATCTGCACTACAAGAAATATGGGTTTTTGTGTCCAAATAGTTTTGTCGGCAAAACCGTCCATTTTGTCACCTTTGATTTTGGGTGACAAAAATTGTAGTCACTGTAGCCCCGTAACGATAGACTTTGGGTGTCAAAATTTGCATTTTGTCACGCCAAAAATGTACCTTCTTTGACACAGGCCGGACTGTATCTCAGTTAGTGACAAAATATGTTTTTGTTAGGGATAGGGTACCGCCACATCACGAGTGCGAATTGTACCTTCTTTGTGAGAAATTTCAATTTTGTCACAAATATACAATGCCAACGGTGATAATATATGTTTGGATGTGAAATTATCTGATGAACATACTAAGTATTTGACACCCAAAATAACGAGCGGATATCATCAAGAACGTTCGGACAGTTATGTGTGACAACGAATAAAGTGTGTGCAGATGCTTAGTTGTACCAATGGCCAACGCGTTTGTGCGGACGTTTAGATTTCACTTGAAGACCTAAATTATTTGACACCCAATATAAAATGCGTATCAAGTTTCATCCCAAAATCAATTGACAATGGGAAGAAGTAGTCCAATAGGTATATGAAGCACAAGATTAAATAATTTCTAATCAATGTGAGACTCTTATACTCCCCCTCACGCGCAGGCCGAATGAACATGATCCATGCACGTGAACAACATTGGGGAACACAAATAAGTGGGTCAAGCCCAAAAATATTTTGGCTCTGATACCATGTCAAGTTCCATCCCAATACCAATTGCCAATGGGAAGAAGGGGCTCAATAGGTATATGAAGCACAAGATTAAATGATTCCTAATCAATACGAGACTCTAATAGTGCGAATGCCTAAAACACCGTTCGGACAATATGTTGTGAAATGGATAAAGTGTGGGAAGAGTCCAATGTGCTCTAATACCTTTGTGTCAACGTCTACTACTTGTCTAATACCTTTGCGAGGATGCATAGATTCTGTGTGGACAGTAAGTCAAGCGGACGGAATCTGCAACAAAATTTATTTATATTAAGTAATATTTACGAATTTTACTTAATTATACATTCTGATGTTTGAGTCTAATTAATTATTTTTTTATTAAAATATTCATTCAAATAGTTTTTCTCTTTTCTTTTTGACCAACTCCAACACCCCAAAGTTTTAACACTCAAACACTTTTTAAATAAGTTGAAACATAAACATTTAATTAATATAAGGTACCAAATTAGAAATTGTCTACAAATATTTAGTCATTGTAACGATAAATAAGATACATAATCCAAATAATGTTTGAAATACACAACTTAAACAACTTTTTGTTGGGCTGAAATTTAGCATTGAGTTTCCTTACTTATTTCATCATCTGATTTGCAACCTCTTTTTGCATTTGCTTTAGCCTCGCTTCTTGCTCCTCCAACAACTATTGCAACTCTTGTAAAGTCTTTTCTATCTCTACATGCATAGCCCTCATTCGCCTCTATCTCCATTCTAGCCTCCAGTCTTCGAGCTAAGTCTAGAGATGACACAGAAGATGAGGATGCAAGTGGCAGCTTTACTGAATTGCCTAACCCACACACGTAACCCAGATTGGTCCCCAAGACCACGGTGAAAATCTCTACTTCACTGTATGACCTACCTTCAGACTCATGCTAAGTCTGTAGTACCTCCATCTTTTTTTACAACTTAAGAATAAGTAAATGAAGTTAAGATATGAAACTTTCAATTTCATTTAATAAAGCATAATAAAACTTTACAACTTACAAAATTTTTTCATGCACTGTTCGATGTTCATGCACCATCCTTACTAGGTTCGTATTTTTGTTAGCATCTTTAGATTTGTCTGTTCTATCTCTGGATTTTTTTACAAAGATTTGTAAGTTATGGATTTAAGTAATAACACCTATTCTATAAATAAAAAATAACTTCGATGTTTTGAGTTACCATAAGGGCTCTCATGCGTACGAAAGACCTCGATCCTAACGTGTGATTAATCATCAGTTTAACACTATTCTGACGGTCAATTTCACTAATCTTCTACAATGCATATTACCATGTTACCATAAAAATAAATTAAAATTACCCGGAATTTGAATAGAGAGTTTTCTAACCAGAAAGTCTACGCTACAAAATAACTCATAGATACAGGCCCATTCTCCTTAGGGCATGACGGGGTACAGGTATTGTAACCCACCTTGTCACGTCTTGTGCTCATACTTACCCCCTAGGCTCACCTATAGTAATGGTATGCACACAGCCGGGGATTATGGCACGAAGGTCGCTAGAAAGTCTTAGTCGATTTACCGTAAAACTTAGCGGAAAGCGTATTTAGAAAATAGAGTTGTGGCAAATTGGAAAAGATTTAAAGTAAAAACTCTATGTTTTTGGAAAAAGGTAATGAGTTAATAAATCCGAATAGGTTGAAAGTGTTAGATTAGGCTTTTTGAGTAAAAATTAGAACTTGAAATAAAGGATGAGGAAAGAGACACAAGGAGATTGAAAACCTAAAATAACAAGGACATCTTTAATACAAGGAAAGTTAAACTGTCCTCTGGGAACTACATAAAACGCTACATTATAAAAATTCGGGAGCTTCGTAATATTTTAAAACTGATTACAAGGAAACAAATACCCGAAACACTCTAACAGGCCTAAGAGGGGTATTAATCCTCCTCGTTTGAATCTGATGTAAGATCAATAATCTCGAACCCTGGAGTGGCCCTACTATTTTCCGTTAGCGGGGTCGAGGGAACGTAGTCGAAGCCACTCGGACGGTACATCTGGTAAACCAAAGTCCTCAAATCGGGGTAACGGGGATAGTGGGGTACAGGAGATGGGGGTGAGGGCTCCCTAAAGAACCAGTGGGCCTCATGCTCCACTGATACTCCAAGGAAATCAGAAACCCACGTTCGGATCTTGAGTACTAGGATATAGGGGTAAAAATCGTAGGTTAAGTCGTCCTCGAATGACTTCATTCTTCCACACCCAAGTCGCCAAACATTGCAAAAACAACATAAGAGGAAAAGGGTGAGTCATATTGACTCAGTAAGTTGGGGGCAGGGAAAACATGATCAAATAAATACAGTGCATATAATTTACTTAAGCATGACGTAGAACTAACTTCCAGCATAATAAGTATGAACATGGATTAATTAAAATATGCAATGCATCACACCATCATTGGTTCCTGAGGAGTTCCCGATATCAGCTTTGTTCACCCCTAGAGTCGGGTTGTGCGTCCCCTCCCTTCTATGGGACTGTCCTGTGCTTCCAGCACCAAGACCCTTAACATAACATTATGTCTTAGCGTTCATAAAGGAGCCCACCCACTCCCTGTAGTGGGGGGTTGCACATCTCCTAAGTGTCCGGTACCGTCACTACCATTCGGGGAACCCTCGCAAGCTAGGGGGTTCCTCACTTTCGTGTTCCCTCTTATGAATGCAATAACATATCTAAGCATTAAAGTACATATGTAACAATGCACATTAATCTGATATGATCTTGAAGAAGCATAAACAGCATAACACGTTCAAAGAATAATCATTGACAATTGAAACAACCATGATAATAACTAGAAGGTCTCAGACCATTAAACTCTAATGAAGGCCTATTGGGCCTCCTTAGACTGTACTGGGCCTACTCCCAAAGTATTAGTGGATATGATGTTCTTTTAGGGGTATTGGGCCTAACATCCATTTAGGCTCCTACACGGGCTTTGTGATTTGAGCCCTTATTCCAACTCGGATTGAGCTCAAATTTGGGCTCCCCTATCAATATTTCGTGATCTATCCAATCATGTAATTATTATCCCATTTTGGACCCTTTTACCCTAACGAATTAGGAAAAATGTTGAATCTGCCCTCAGAGACCTCTAGGGGAATTTTTGACCTTTTCCTTCATCATTTTGGGCTGAAAGTTTTATAGAGATCCTAATATTAGATAAGGATGCTACATGTAATTTTTTATGCAAAAATACATTGTACAGCTTAGGGTAGATTTGGATAGCGTCTATGTTAGACTAAACACCCTAGCTAAGTGTTCATGCATTTGATCAATCATTGCATTTAGAAACTTTAGGCTAGTGATACATCTAATCTACCAATATATATGAACTTACAGAGCACATAACATAAGGATTCTTCAAGAAAATTAAAGGCAAACTGTGAGATCCCGACCTTATTTATGTCGTTTTATAAGAGAGAGAGATTTTTTGCTTATGATTCCCTCAATATGTACGTATGATTAAATTAGTGATTTTTGACTAAGTGTTGGAAGTGTCGACACCTTGAGTGATGGTGTCGACACATCTAACTAAAACCCGAAAGTTTACATTTTTTCGAAGCTCAAGTGATTTTTGACTAAGTGTTGGAAGTGTCGACACCTTGAGTGATGGTGTCGACACATCTAACTAAAACCCGAAAGTTTACATTTTTCCGGAGCTCAAGTGATTTTGGCTGTGTTGGAAGTGTCGACACCTTGAGTGATGGTGTCGACACATCTAACTACATTCCGAACTTTTATCGGATTGAAAACATGTGAGGTGGAATTCATGAAAAGGGGGAAAATAAGGGAGGGCAGCCCTGTCTTTTCCCCAAGCCATTTTCACGTTAAACACCACACCCCCTCCTCTCTTTCACGCATTTCACATTTTCCTTTACCCAAACCATACCTCCCTTGCCCTAAGTCACCCAACCGTAGAAGAAGAAGGAAGAAGGAAGAAGAAGAAGAAGAAGGAAGGAGAAGGAGAAAGAAGAAGAAAAGAAGGAGGAAGAGGAGAAGCAAGGTAAAAATCCAGCCCTCTTAGGAAAAACCTTGCTGGCCGAAAATCATGCTACCCTCTCTCTCTCTAAGAATCTTCTTGTTTTCTCTTGTTGGGTGGTTGTGGTTTGATGGTGGGTTGTCTAAGTAGTTTTTCTCCTTGTGTTCATGGATGTTTAGTTTAGATCTATGCATGTTTAGTGTAGATCTATGCATGCTAAGTGTGGATCTATGCATGTTTAGGGTAGATCTTGCAAGTGCTTAAGTGTAGCATAGATTTTTACATGAGAACATGGAAAAATGGTTGAATCCGAAATTAGGGTTCTTGAGAAATTGGTTTGGTGCTCTAGGTGTTTGATAAAAGGCCTAAGAGAGGATTGAAACCTAAATTGAGCAAGTATGGCCGAACTCAGGGGTTGGTGCATTAGGTTGTATGTATGTTGGTGCATTAGGTTGTATGTATGCTAGTCATATTGAGAACCACTAAGCCCTAATTGTTAGAGATAGGTTCATATCTGGAAAAATAGGCAAGAGGACCAATAATGCACACTAGGTGTTTGGTAAAAAGCCCAAGAAAAATGGGTAAATGCAATGGTGTTAACTTGATGAATATGGAACCATGGTTTGGTTATAAACTTCGAGTTGAAGTTGTATAAGTGGGAGGATGGTGAGAGGATGGTTGCTGCTAGAAAATGTTAAGTTAGCCTTGGATGTTGGTTGTGACATGGAGAGATTCGGATTTTTGGTTTTTTGGAAATTTGAAGGGCTAGAAAGATTATTGTGATTGCTGGAATTTACATATGCAGATTTTAAGGCTGGAATAGAGAGTGTGTTTTGATGCATTTGTAGCTATCTCTTGATATTGAGTGGATCCTAGATTGTAGGCCTAAGAAATGGGAAGATTTTAAGTCATACCTTGGACGATTCCGATAACTATCGAATGAGATATGCGTTGTTCGAGGCCCGGACGTCAAGCTGCCAGCAGTCTTGCACGTCCGGAATGTCAGCTCATTTCGAGCACCCTTTTGAGGAATCATTTTAAGTCCAAATTTTACGGGGTTGGTCTTGAATTTTAAGTTTAAGAAAGAGGAACGTTTTAAGGTAAATTACAGATGATTTAGAGGTAAGAAGAATAAGTTGTGATATTTTAAAAATGGAGGGTCGAGCTGGAAACAGCAATAGTGTGGTTGTAGGATTTTTGCTTAATATGAAATGTTTTTGAAAGTGTATAACAAAATCTGCTGTTGTGAAATTTACTCCCTATATTGACTTATGAAAGCTGAATATTTCAAGGAAAATTTTGTGTAATTTGGAGCCATGGTCTGGAAGTTATGGATTTTTAAGTTGGAGACGCTAGGGCTGCCCGCTTAGAAATTTTCAGCGACATGTATTGTCGGGTAAGGTTTTGGGTGGCTAGCGAGCTTCAAATTACTTAAAATTTTGATATGATATGAAAAATTAGTGTAAGGGTCAATTGGAACAGATTTCGTGTGAGTAATTTATTGATTACTCTATACGTTTAGTAAACCTATGAATAACAATAGTACGATTCATTGTAGGTAACGAGACGTTCGATACTTGAGCAGGCGAAGGTTAGTGAAAATTGTAAGTAGAAACTTACGCCTTTCAAAACTGGAATGATACACAGCATGAAAGTATTTATGAATGAGCACATATCAAGCACGACATGAATACATTATGATCATTTGCATTCATTTTCCTCATGAGAAAGGAGAAATTTTATGCAAATGAAAGTACCATTTTTATGCTACTTTATGACAAGTTTGATGACAAGTTAGTTAATGAACCCAAGTCGGTCGGTACCGTACCAAGTCAAGAAGGTGCATCCATACCGAAGGACGTTTACGTGAAGGATGGATGTCACCTAGGACACCCATACCGAAGGATGCTTGCAAGAAGGTGTGAACCTCGAGGAGTCGTGTCTAGCCACTGAAGGACGAATGTGAGAAGGTGTGCTAGCTCGACCAAATGTAAGGTCCCTAAGGGAAATAGGGGACAGTTCCAACGGGAACGCACAACCCTGATGTCAGGGGTAAATAGAGGGCAAGTAGCCCATCAGATAAGATGTGAAATGATTTTCCAAAAGTAAGAATTTTACAAGTATAAGTATTATTTTCAAGAGCAAGTGCATGTGCATATGCAAACATGAGGCATACACGTGCATCATGATTCATGATCATGCATGAATCGTATTATGTTTACACGATTATGATTTCAAGTTCAAGTGCATGCTTACGATTTCAAATCCATGTTTTAGCTATAATTCCTTACTGAGTCTTTCGACTCACAGTTTTAAATTGTATCATTCCAGATAATGTTTCAGGAGAGGAATCTTAAGAAGAGGACCTTGAACCCTAGGAGAAGGGTTGACGAAAATGTCTCTTCCTTGTTGCTTAATTTTAGTAAAGGTTTAGATAATTTTTGTAAGAGCCGGCATGAGCCTCCGTGATATGGTGGTCATGGGTTATTCGGCTTAGTAAGTTAAGGTTTTTAACTGGTTGATATTTTGAGACCGTGTTATAACTACTTTAAGTTATCGATGGGAAGCATGTTCTTATGTGCGTTAAACGCTAGCGATATAAGGCTTCTTTTAAATATTGAGGCATCATGATATTTTCCGCTGCAATAATTTTAGTAAGTACGCTTGAGCGTTCCTTGTCGGGAATGCTCGCGGCTGTCATTAGCCTCGTTTAGCTAGCGTTCGGGGCGTGACACAAACAATGATCATTTTGCAACATCATCATAGAATATGCACAAGGCATCATCATCATGCTTTCATTTTTCATAAACTCTTTCTTGAGCTCAAGGCTCCTTTCCTTGGCCCTATTTGGCCTCTTCTTGATCAAGGATACTTTCATGCCTCTTGGCCATCATCATATTGCATCACCATTTCATATTACATATGCATAAAACCATGAAGTGCAACATGCAACATCATATATCATTTTTCATAACTTCTTTCTTGAGCTCAAGGCTCCTTTCTTTGGCCCTATTTGACCTCTTCTTGATCAGGGATACTTTCGTGCCTCTTGGCCATCATCACATTGGATCACCATTTCATATCACATATTCATAGCATTGTATCATAAAACCATAAAGTGCAACATGTAACATCCAACACCATATATCATTTTCATTGACCAACCTGTGGTCTATAAGGCTCCGAGCTTAGGCTTATCACCACTGTCATAGCTCATAAAGCATGTCAAGAACTCTTTTGAATATTCAAACCAACTCAGCAAGCAATCTTATACACATGTTATAAGAAATATTCATTACGCCTTAACATGCATTAGGTTTTACTTCATGGCACCTATGAACCTTTCTTTTTGCAAAACCGTAAAACCAACATAACCCTAACATGTTCATCATTGAATCATAGCTCTATGCATACAAATATGTATGATCAATCAACACAAGAGAACATGTTATCCATCCTCAACAAAACGCAAGAACATAAACCCTTACTTTGGTGATCTCGGTTAGCTCTTGGTGTTCTCCTTGGCATGAAAATTTCCACCATCCTTCTCTTCTTCTTCTCCTCTTTCTCTCCTTCCTCTCCCTCTTGGCCGAATTCTCTAAGCACTCACTCCTCTCTCTCAAACTCAAATGGCCGGTTGTTGGTGTGAGAAATGCATGGCAAGGGTTGCCTTTTATAGCCAACCTTGCCATCATTTGGTCAAGGGGTGGCTACCACAAGCAAGCCCCTTGATATGGTGGCTTGGACGGCATAAGGGCTGGAGGAGCCAAATGGCACACTCCCCCTTCCCTAGGTGATGATTAAGGATACTTACACAAGCTAAACTCACCTCAAAATCAAATCAATTTGTGATTGCAAGCAAGCATGGCCGGTTGGTCCATCTTTGAATCTTACTATTCATGCATCACAAGCCAAGAACATGGGACAAGGAGAACAAGACAAAACAAGGATTTTCTTGTGTGTGTGCCGTGCAACCTAGGGAGGAGAGAGATAGTGGGATCCACATAACATCAAAGTAGACTTAGGTTAGCAAAATGATTAGCTAAGTTGTAAAGTTAATCAATGCATATGTTAGAGAAAATAAATAGGTAATTAGTCAAGTAATTAACCGAGATTAGTGATAGAATAATCAAGATTGACATTTGGTAAAGAATTTAGATGTAAACAAGAGAACAAAAAAGGAAAGAGATTAAGCATACCGAAATCCATTAGGGCAATTAGAATCGAAATAAATCATGTGTCAAGAAATCAAATCTAATATTTAGAAAATGTTAAATATGAGCTAATGAAGTATACTTAGGAAAATATCATGTGTTTAAATCAAGCAATAGGAATACTAAGATTTTAACACGAGAGTGGAAGAATTTTGAATGCATAGAAACTGAAAAAATAGAGACGATCACGATCATAATCATTAATTGGCTAAATACTAGAAATCAAAGAAATTAGAGAAATCGGGAAATTTAAGGAAGGTGTGACACACACCTTCTTTGCTAGGGAACAGATCGTAGTACTGGAACAATGTATTCTTATTGTATCCATTGTATTGAATGTAGAAATTTTTGAAATTTTCTTTGGCCGCACCTCAATCTGAAGCAATAGAAATTGCAGAACGATTGCAACCCGAAGAGCAACAGCAACACAACGATCATTTAGATGGTAGTAGCCTAGGTTAATTAATGGAATACAAGAAATGAAAATGATGTTCCAAGGTTCATCGCTAGCTAGAATCCGGGAAAGAAAAAGGCAGAGAGAAGGCCTGGTAGCATTTGGAAGAGCAATGACGAATGACAGAGAGGAAGAATGGGATTTCAATCCAGGCGGGTCGGGTGGGGAGCGTTGATTATTTCATGTGGGTATTTCAGGTGGGTGTTTCATTAAATGAGTTGGCTGGATCTCAACCGTTCTTTTGTCATTCTTCAATCCAGGCCGCACGTTCTGTCACGCCCCGAACGGCATCTCGCAGGGACCGTGACAGCCGCGAGCTATCCCCCGGATGGCTCCAGCGTTCTTACTTATATTTTTACTTGATTACGGCGGAAACGCACAGGATCGCGAGGGATTTGAGCTAATCTTACATAATCAGGGTTCTCATTAAGTTTTCATACAAGACATAAATAACATATAAAAAGCCAACTAGTGACGATCAAGCCACTGTCATCAAAAGTATGGAACATACTTCTTGTGCTTCTAGGTCAGGTAGTCCTCCTGACTCTCTTTACCTGAGGCATCTGGAATGACACAATTTTAAAAACGTGAGTCAAAAAGACTCAGTAAGGGAAAGACATAAACTTAAAACATGCTCTTGACTTATGCCCGCTTAATCATGAAAGAAAGAAACTTGATAAGTGATGCACATGCATGTCATGAATTATGCATATGCCCTTGCTTAGTTTCGGCCCCAGGCCCTTGAAAATCTTTCTTTCGTACTTGCTTGTAAAACTGGCCCTTGGCCCTTGAAACAACTTATTCGTACTTGTGTCTCTCTTGGCCTTTTCATAATTATTTCATATCTTTTATTTGTGGGCTCGCTCCATTTAACCCCTGAAGTCAGGGTTGTGCGTTCCCTTTGGAACCGTCCCCGAATTCCCTTGGAGACCTTACATGCGGTCAGCTAGCGCACCTTCTCTCATTTGTCCTTCAGTGGCTAGACATGACCCTTGGAGGCACCACACCTTCTCAATGTCCTTTAGTGTGGTTTGCACAGCCTCGTGGATTCACCCATCCTTCTCACATTTGTCCTTCGGTATGGGAGTCCATCTTGATGGTACGGTACCGACCAGTGCCCCTTAACTTAACTTATCGTTTCATAAAACTTCTCATAATTGCATAAACTTTCTTCTTGAAAAATTCATGCAATGCACATGTCATGTCATGCTTGATTAAAATTCATGCTTGTTCATGAAATGATGCAGTGTGTCATTCCAGTTTGAAAAAAAAAAAGAACACTTACTGTCCACTTACAGTATCCACTTACAGTTGATCTTCTTTGGTCGTGTATAAAGACACGTGGATCGCCTACAAGCGATTTAAATATTTCTTTAGACTTTAAGAATAGTATGCAATCATTAAATATTTGCATTTTTGAAATCGGTCATCAACCAAAGATATATATATATATATATCACTGAAATTCATTTAAAATATTTTATTTATTCTTTCCTTAACTATTATTCAAAACTTAGTTTATTAGATCATTAATATTTTTATTGCAAATAAAAATATATTTATCCATGTACATGCCTCGATTAGGGTTTAATCAATACCCACAGATTTAGAATTAAACCTAAGTCTCTTATTATTACATGTACTCCATTAAAACCTTATATTAAACTATTAGTAAATTAACCACGATTAAATCTTAACTTGGACTTTAAACCTCAATTAATCCCGGGTACTGACCCTAACTAGGGTTCCAAATAATATTTCATTACATGATCACAGTTCTTCAATATTTATTCCAACTAGCCTAACCCTAATTTCCTTATCCATCACAATGATAATCCATAAATCATAAATTGTACTTAGGGTTTCATTTTATTATAAGATTCGGCCATTACCATTTTATGCACCCTTAGTCACAACTTTAACTCCAATGGTGATCCCATCCTCCATTCAACAATTTCACAACCTAATATCTATAAATCAAAACACCAATACAATATATCATGCTCATAACATTCGGCCAACACATGTTTTCACCCAAACGATTAAGTTTCTTTTGTTTCCTTTAATATGCATGCATCTAATACCTAACATAATCATCTACCATTCATTGGGTCATAAATCTTGCACATATCATGGCCAATGTCCAGATTTAAATATAAACAAAATTATACATGAAATCCTAAGCATCTCATATTCGGCCATACCTCAAAATGTCACCTTTTTCATGCTAAAAATTATAACATGCATATCCTTTGCATTTGTGACCTAACTAGCATGCATCAACTTTATATCTTCATCAAATATTTCCATCAACATTAGATCCACACTTTATACATACTAACATCCATAGATCTAAGTAAAATAATCAACTTTCATCAAACCAACACATCAAGACTTAGATCTAGCTTCCTTTAACATGCATTGTTCTCCATTTGCATTTTTCTTCACATTCAACCTTAGATCTAAGGTTTTCATGGTTAGATCTAGCATTTAAACAACCTAGGATTCTTAAGCATTCAAGATCCAACAACATCAAGGCATATCACAAACTAAAACTTCAAGATCTTTACATAAACCATTCGGCCACTCATGCTAAACCAACAACATCACAATTGGTCTTACCTTGTTGACTATCCCAAGCTTGAGTACCTAGAAAATAAAATGCCTTAGGTTAGTATTTGTGAAACTTAAGGCAAGATCATCAATAGAACCAAGCTTACCTCAACCTTCACCAACTTTTCCTAAACTCCTCTTTCTTCAAAGTTTCGGTTCACCCTCCTTAGAAAATATCCAAGCTTGACTTGAGGAGCTAATGTGGGTTCTTATGGTGGGTAAGAGAATGTGGTAAGCTTGAAGAGAAATGAGGCAAATAGTTAGGGTTTTCAAGGAAAAGATGAGATTGCACCAAGAGAGATTTGGCAACTACAAAGAGGTCTAAACTTGGCTTTTAGAATGGGATTTGGAAAGCAAGAAGAATGTGGTTTAGAGTGCAAGAGTAAAATGAACAAACCTTGAATCCTAGGGGGTGGTTCGGCCAAGGCAAGAAAATGGGAGAGAGTTTGAGAGAAATGCAACTTTCGGCCAAGTGTGGAGAATTTTGGAGAATGAAATGCATGAGTGATTCGGCCAAGGCATTGCAATGAGAGGTGTGAGAGAATGAGTCTCCCAAGGAGAGTAAATGCTATGACACCAAGCTTGAGAGAGTGAGTTGACAAGAGAGAGAAATCAAAGGAAAAAGGGTGTAAGGGGGGGCCTTGGTCGACAATGCTTAAGCCTTCCCTCTCTCTCTCTCTTTCATCTTTTCATCACATCAAATCTTGTCTCCAAAAGCATGGCTTGTGTTGATTTATTTCTCTCTCTCTCCTCACATGATTCCATCGACAATTCTCCTTCTCCCTTGCTTTTTCTCTTCTCTTTTACTTCCATGTGTTGTCTTATCACTTCTTACACCTCTTACACCTCTTACACATCACATGGCACCTCACTTTGGCTTTTCAATTTCTCCTCTAGCCCTTTCACGTAAAAGTCATCCCTCTCCCTTGTTTGGTTGCTTTCCAATCAACCTAGTTACTTCCACATTTAAATTGCAACCAACTTTCAGCATGGTTACTCTCTCTCACCTAACTTATCACTCATAAGCTCTCTTGCTTATCTAATCCAATCCAATAGTTTATCATCTCATAAGCATGATATCTTATCCTATGATAATGGCCCTAGCCTATCTCTACAATAATCACAAGGACTTATCACCCTAAAAGTTTCCTAACCTATCATCATGCTTGCTTATCACTATGATAAGCAAGTGTGCTTATCATTTAAATCTTCTCTTAGACTTTATCACATTAATACATAGCTTATCATTGAATATTCAAATGGAAATCCTATTACTAATATAGGCCACATGGTAATAATACATGTCACATATGAATGATATAAAAATATTCAATCCATGTCTTCAAAAGAATTTTATGATCTAATCCATTAACCATTTTCGGCCTATATAAAGAAATCTTAAATCATAATTCAAATTATATGGTCCATGAAACATATTAAACAAATGAAAAATATAAATTCGTAAGAGAGAAACTTACTTGCAAATTTCGGCTCCTGATGAAAAAATATAATTTAAACTTTGCATAAAACGGCATTAAAATTATCTAAGAGATTTTATGGAATAAAATCCCCTTTTAATCGAAATACCATAACATAAGGATTAGGCCGTACATTGGCCAAAAACATGGCCCCATGATGAAATAAAAGCTATTACATTGGAAAATAAAAGATAATACATAAGAAATAACGTAGGAGAAAATCGGGGTCTCACACGTTCACAATCCTTCGCACACTCATGCTTCATACAGTAACCAAACTCACAAAAGAATTGCAATTTGCTAAGGGAAAAAAAGTCATCCACGACAAGACAAGGAACATGCCACTTTGGAACTTTTCATAAGTTTCACGCTCAGCAAATTCCAAAGCCCAAGAAGTTCCATGGATCTATCCTGCTTTCTAATTTATTGACTGCTTTACTGCAACAGACTTTGTTGTTTAAACCCCCTTGAGGGCTATCTTTTAATATAATAAATGAACCTTTGCCAAGAAAAAAACTAATCTCAGTGCAAACTCTTTCTCCAACTTTTTTTTCTACTATTTCCTACTTGGAAAACTTTTGTTTATGATCATTTGTCTTCTTGTTTTGTTTTTTTCCTCCAAGTAATTATAGAAAGTTTGGCTTCGGAAAATTACTTACTTGATCTTGATAAACAATATTGATCTTCTCTACGATTGACTCTTCAATCTTCTTCTAATCTTTAAATCTTGTTGATCTCACAAATTAAGTCTTTTGATTTCACAACTTAGAAGCTCAAATGTTCTGTCTCCTTTCTACGCTCATAGTCGTCACAGGATTTCTCTAAGGTCATGATGGTCAACAACTTGAATTGATTGACTATCTCATAGTCTATCCTTTTAATAAAATCCTAGATGGGATAGTGCATGAGATCGTTACGAATATTAGATCTCGGCCGTAGGATCACATGGAAAACTCATTTCCATTATTTACATTATATTCTTTTATTCCAAATTTCAGGCTTCTACTAATTGTAATCATATCCATCAGTATATTACAATTCACTCCCAGGTATTTTGAGATTGATTTGTGAAATCCCTTATGTTAAAAATTATTTTTTTATTTATCCTTCCACTATACTATATTCCATATAAGCCAATAGGATCGGAATCATATAACCGATTAAGTCCCTAACTCATATAATTTTTAATTCACAATCTGTAACCCGTTGGACTTTCAAATTGTTTCCAAAAATAATTTCACAAATATATTATATATATATATTAGTTTCAAAAAATATTTTTACAAAATTACATCGGCTAATGATTTCTTTTCTAGTCTAATCCAATACAGGTATATTGAATATACTACCTCATCAAAAAATTGGTGGATCATTTATGCACAAGACCTAACGTTATATGGAATATTTGACCTATAAAGATCTTCACCAAATGACTCGGTCAAAGTACAACTACACAACAAATAGACCTGCATAAACCACTTAGTTCTAAGGATACAATAAACTAATTGTATCCTTGGAACATGAAGCAATTATGAAAATAAAATGTACGTGAAAATAGAATGAAATAAGTCCTTATATATATACTCCTGCAGATAACCTTTGGTCTACCTGCATGTCCCTTCGAATTACGTAACATCATCATGGTTACAACACCGTCAGTTGTAGGCATTTAAGGCTCTGATAGACTTTAGTTAGGTGCAATGCACGTAGTGCCATTTTTCAAGAAATGTGTGTAGGAATAAGGAAGGCAGTCAAAGACAGAACTAGATTGAGTCGATGTTTGGTTCGACCAACTAGAAAAGCAAAAGTAAATATATAGATATGGGCCAAATTGGCAAAAATTCACCACAGTCCTAGAGCTGTTGAAACGTTTAATACAACCCAAGACTGTTTAACAAAAAGAAAACTACATGCCTGGCCCAAACAAAAACTAATGCAAGTTCAAGCATCACTTTGATCGATTGACTGCGCAACAATGTTCACTTAGTCAGACGCAGTGGATTGTGGAAGGATTGCAGTAGGGGAGGTTGAGACCATGGAAGAAGGGTTCGGTTCGACAGGGCTAGCTTTCCCATCTCCATCTAGTTCTGGTTCCTCTCGAACTACCCCAAATCGACAAGCAAAGCCAATTGGGCACACGTGTATTGAACGATCTTGTAAGAAAATCGCGAAATAAAGAAGAATAATACATGGAGCGAGAGGCACTCCCCACACACGAGCCACGAAGAGGAGATACTCCTCGCTTGGAGGATACTCCCATCCTTCCCCAGAGATGAAGATAAACTTGCACCGCCATCCTCTGTTGTTGGAAGGAAGCCCACAAAAAATTGCCCTTTTTCTCCTTGCCTGAAAAAGTAGATTCCCTCCTCGGACTTCACTATCTTGTAGCAATACATAAACTCCTTCCAAGGAGCAACACACTCATTAGTGAACATGTGTTTCCACAATGCGAAGAAACCCAAGGCCAATCTCCACCCATTTGGGGCCATCTGACATACCTCCCGGCTCAGGGGATATTGGGCACTTGCATGCAAAGCGTCATCAAAGAACAGTGCATGCGAATAGTGGCAGGAATCGCAAACTTGATCCTTAGCTGGGCCAGAGTCACAAGAGTGTGGTTGGACACATAGGTCTTGGCGGGAACCTCCCCATCTAGATCGTAATCGACGACTGGAGGCATGGTAGCACAGTTGAAAGAGCTGGGAAAGGAGAAATGGGTCTGACCAAAGGTTTTGGAATAAGGAAGAGTGTTATGTACGTCTCCCCTAGCTCTACTTTTTTAGGATTCAGAATTAGGAGAACCATTTAAGTCACTCGATGGGCCATAAAATAGGCTAAAGCCTGTTGTTTTCTGAAAGCACCCTGGAGCCTGATGATGTTGGCCACCCTTTCCATTCGCCCTCAAAGGGAAGGGGGAATACTGATAGAGTAAAATAAGCACTTGGCCCGTTGGATGAGGAGGCCCAATTAAAAGGCTAAACAAGGAGAACAAAGCCTTATGGGCTACGAGTACTCTATAAGCCGATCGAAGACTTGTGGGAAAATACCCATGTGGCTCGCCTATTCTAAACACGATTGAATCAGCCATACCGCCAGACCAAGGAAAGGTACCTGCTGACTATAAGGCAAGCGCGATATCAAGTTGACTCATAGCGGGAATCGAACTCCTTCCATCACCAATAAATACCAGGTACCCACACCCCCTCTTTTTAACTTATATACGTTATTGACAATCTCTTTACTCACTAAAACCTTCTCTTACAAACTTAATCATCAGATACCCTTCTTCGGTTACCAACTTCTCTTACTTACTCACAGAACCTTGATCGACCATTCTTCACCGATGATTTTTAGCCATCATCAATATCTTTCATACAACTTCATATGGAAGATTCTGACTTGTGGCCATGAGTATTGGCCTAAAGTTGGAACTCCTCAGTGGAACTCAATATCGTAAGACTGTTACAGAAGGATGATAGCACTTTAAGGACTAGATCTTTGGCCAGAGCTGACCCCTCATCTCCAAGGGAATCATTGAGTAGAGATCGGAGCTGATTCGCTAATTGATGGCCTTTAATTATCGCTTTGATCGCTGATCTCTCGGGTTTGGAGGCCGGTAAGCGTTCAGGCTAAGAACAACAAACCCATTTAATTCGAATAGAGAAGGTTTCTGCCATTCAGAAGATTTCTATTCGTCTTTAAAATTACTCTACACCGTTTGGATGGCTCGTTGTTGCTGTATGGATGGTCAAATTTTCCACGAGAACCAATCAAATTCGCACTCATTAAATTACAAATCATGAGTCGTTAAGAAAATCTTCTAGAAATGGTGTTCATATGGTATGTGTAACACCCAAGATTTCTATTTTTAAAATTTATTTGAATTTGTTATTTGATATTTGAAATGCCTTCTTTAAATTTGAAATTTGAGTTTAATTCATTTAAAATAGTTGAATTTTTATCTTTGACCTAGTCAAACCTTTTTAAAAATTTGAAAAATTTTATTATTTTTTAAAATTAAAAGTTTTAGAGTTCAAAAGGGAGTCTATTACTAGTGTGAGTCTATATATAGATTTACACATGGGTTTTAATTTTTACACACCTTGATTTTACACCAACAAGAGGAAAAATAAGGGTTTTCTTGCTTTCAACAATCTAGACGAAATTTCTTAAAGCAACTTTAGGTATTTCGAATTTCTTGATATTATAATTGTATTATTTTTATGAGAGATCAAACCATAGGGTGTCTAGATCTATCCTTAATTATTTCAAGATTTTCGAAATAGTTTTAATGGGTTTTTTGGAGTAATTGAAATTTGGGTTCAAGATTTGTTCAAGAAAAATTCAGGTTCTTAATCTGAGTAGTAGATTGAATTATATTTTTATAGCCGATTTTATGGATCTAAAAATTCTATTTTTAGATATTGCATACTAGACATCTGCAGGGGGAAAGAGTTAATGTTTCGTAATTTTTGGAGATGTATTCGTATGGTTTTGAAAATCCGGAAGTTAGGCTTGGAGAAATCGGAATTGCTGAGAAAGATTCATTGATACAGATTGAAATTTTGAACCGGATGACATAGATAAATCTTTGTTATAAAGTTCGGGATTTGTGGATATCTTAATAGATCTTTATGAATTTTGGAAGTGATGAGTACCGAATTATTCAGGGTATAGTTTGTCTCCGTGAGCAGAGGTAAATGTCGATTTTATTGGCTGAGTTGTACAAGGAATTTGGATATAAACTTTTACAGGTGTATAGTTAACATCCTAGGGACGAACATAGTTTAATTTGGGGATTTTAGGAAAATCCGAGATAGGTAAGATATATTTTAGAATCTGACCAGTGAATTTCGGATCTAATCTTGTTGGGCAGATTTGGAGTTTCATTTGTATTTCCGTTTGAGCGTATTATAATACGTTAAATTTTCTATTGATAGGTGCTAAGTCAGAGGCTTATTTGCTTGAAGATCCAGGTAAACGGGGTTATTATGCTAGATTTTTCTAGAAGACTGAGGTGATATTTGAGAAATTGCATGTTTTAATGAAAACCCTCGGAGTTTTATGTGCATTACTTTATGATTAAATTGTCAAAGGTTATAACATGAAATGTGTAAACATGAGCCTATTTTTTTGTCCAATGATATTCATGATGTTTTCAATATTTAAAACAAAGTTTTTTTATATTTATTGTTATTCAAGATTTGTGCATGATATTTCATGATATTTTCATTGATTGAAATCAAAGCTTTTGGTATTTATTGTTATTCAAGATTTATGCATGTATTTCATGAAAAGAGGATAAAGATGCAAAGTTCAAAGTGAGGTTTATTTTATGATATGTTACGTATTTTCAAACCCTGAGGCCCAAAGTTACAAAGTTACAGAGACAGCGCATTGGTACCAATTGCAACCCATTGAGTGCACCCATTCTGGAAACAGAGTGGCTTCTTTTGTAGATTCTTACCGAGTGCACACTTAGACATGGCCAAGCCTTAGTAAGGAAGATTCTACCCAAAGTATTGGCTTAGTTTGGCTGATCCCCAAACTAGGTAGCAACTGCACAACCCTGTCACGGGGGTAAACGTGACCCATAGTTATTGCTAAAGGGATTTTCTTATACAGATAAAACTGATTTTCTATAGTATTATATTATATAGATAAAACTGCTTTATTGATAAAGATGTTTTATTGAAATTGTCAAAAAAAACTTTCAACAGTTTAGAAAGATTTTAAATATTCTATCTTTTACTGTTACAGTGTGGCTCATGGGATATACACTAGCATAATGATTTTGCTTACTGAGTTGTCGAACTCACCCCCTATTGTTTTCCTTATTTTTAGATGTTGATCAAAAGCGTATCGATAGTCAAGATTAGATGGTATGTGGGCGGGTAGCTGAGTGATTATTAGAATAAATACTCGACTCTAGTATGAGTCTAAACATGTTTAGATTTGTCTTTGTGTGCTGAAAGAGTTTTTTGTTAAGAGAGATTTATTGAAGTTTTTATATAAAGTTTATTCTGCATTTATTATTAGATATGTTTAAATCAAAAGTCTATTTGTGTATTGCAAGTTAGTCACGCTCTAGCCTTTGAGGTTTGGGGCGTGACAGTTTGGTATCAGAGCAACCGAGTTATTAGGTTCTGTAGACAATAAATGATGAATAGGTTTGGATTGAGAGTTTTGAGGACATGATTGGGTAGACTAGGTTGATTGTTTGAAATTGTTTGCGATAATTGTTTAATTATATTTTGCTAAGAAATTTTCAACATTAGTGAATATTTTAGGATGGCCCCACGTAGTAACTATCAGAATCCGAATAATCTGAATAACGGTGAAAACTCGGGTTAGACCGAAGAGGACAATGTTGGAGCCAACTTGAACACTGCTGGAGTGTTACATGGGGTAGCGCAATAAGTTAGAGTGGAGATTGTTTAGAATGCTAGGGGCAAGAACCGAAGTGTTAATACAGAGGGTTGTACGTTTGAGTAGTTCAACCTCTTGCCTTAACTCGAGGATTTATGATGGATCATTGGGTTTGAAGTGAAGAATTTTAACGAGCTTGTTGACAACGCAACAATTATAGAGGGAAGTCTAAAGAGAAGTACAAAAGCTTATGAACAGAGGAAGAGAAATGCACCACAAGGTTCCAATCCCTCTCTTTACTAGGAAGGCGAATACTCTATTTGACTTTGGGGCAACCCACTCTTTTATGGCCAATAAAATCTTAGAACATGTGGAGTTGAGACTCAACCATTAGAGAAATATTTGGCAGTACCTAGTCCGTCTGGGAGTTCTATCGTATGTCAGAAGGTGATTAGAGGTTGTCCAAAAAGTATAGATTGAAGAGTGCTTACAGCAGATCTAGTTGTTTTGAGCATGCATGGATTTGATATTATCCTAGGGTTGGATTGGCTAGCATCTAATTATGCGAGTATTGATTGTCGAAGCAAGGAAGTTATTTTTAGACCCCCAGAAAACTCAGAATTTAAATTTGTCGGATCATGAGATTGAATTTTCTATTGATCTACTCCTTGGATCAACACCAGTCTCTAAGGCACCGTCAGAGTTGTTGGAACTTAAGGAGCAACTACAATAATTGTTAGACAAAGGTTTCATAAGACCTAATGTATCACCTTGGGAGCACCGGTTTTGTTGTGAAGAAAAAGGATTGATCGTTTCGGATGTGCATCGATCACCGAGAACTTAATCGAGTCATGATTAAGAATAGATACCCATTGCTTCGCATCGATGATTTTTTTTGGATGAGTTACAAAGAGCTCAAGTCTTTTCTAAGATTGATCTTCGTTCGGGTTATCACCAGTTGATGATTAAGGCAGAGGATATTTCGAAAAATGCATTTCGAAGTAGGCATGGACATTATGAGTTTTTAGTAATGTCATTCGGATTAACTAATGCACGAGCTGTATTCATGGACATGATGAATAGAGTTTTTCATGAGTATTTAGATCGGTTTGTTGTGGTCTTCATCGATGACACCCTAATCTATTCAAAGACTCAGGAGGAGCATGAGAATAATTTGAGGTTAATATACCAAAGTATTAAGGGAAAATAAGTTGTATGTCAAGCTCAAAAGTGCGAGTTTTGGTTAGAGGATATTTCATTCTTGGGTCATCTCGTCTCGAAGGAGGGCATTTCTGTAGATCCAAGCAAAGTGGAGGCAGTTATGAATTGGCCAACGACAATCAACGTTCACAAAGTAAGGAGCTTTTTAGGCCTTGCAGGATATTATCGGAGATTTGTAGAAGTTTTTTTTCGAAGATATCAGTTCCGTTGACTGCACTAACATGGAAGAATATTAAGTTTGAGTGGACAGAGATTTGTGAACAGAGTTTTCAAGAACTGAAACAAAGACTTGTAACTGCACTAGTGTTAACTATTACATCTCGAAGTGGAGGCTTTGTGATCCTCAGTGATGCATTACATAAGGGTTTGGGTTTTTTGATGATGCAGAATGGGAAGGTTGTTGCGTATGCATCTCGGCAGTTGAAGGGTTATGAGCAGAATTACCCTACCTATGATTTGGAATTAGAAGCAATAGTTTTTACTTTGAAGATTTGGAAGCATTATCTCTATAGAGAGCAGTGTGAGATATTTTCTGATCACAAGAGCCTTAAATATTTGAGTTGAATATGAGGCAAAGAAAATGGTTAGAATTAATCAAAGATTATCACTGTACGATTAGTTACCACCAGGGAAAGGCTAATGTAGTAGCAGACACATTGAGTATTTAGTTACCACCAGGGAAAGACTAATGTAGTAGCAGACACATTGAGTAGAAAAATCTGGAGTTTCAATGTCCGCTTTAATTAGTCAGCATCATATTAGAATGGACCTGGAGAGAGCAAGGATTGAGGTTATCAAAGATGATCATAGGGTTCCTTTGGCAAGTATGGTGATTCACTCAACTTTGGTGGAAAGATAAAGGGGTAAATTCATAGTTAGCCCCCTATGTTTGGGCCAAAATCATAGTTAGCCCCATATTTTTGAATCCAACAATTTGAGACTCATAACTTTCACAACCTATCAAACTTAGCCCCCCGTCTAAATCAGGTGTTAAGTCCGACGGAAAGTCATGTAAAATGACCAAAATGCCCCTCCAAAGCTAAAATTTATAATAAAATAAAATAAAATATAAATTTAAGAAATAAATTAAAATAAATATATTATTGAAATAGAGTTTCAATATAGTTTTATTTAAAAAATATTAATTTTTGAAAAAATATCATTTTTTATTTTTAATGAATTTTTTATTTTTTTTAGTAATTTTATTTTGGAGGGGCATTTTGGTCATTTTCATGCTTTTCCGTCTGATTTAACGTCTAATTTAGACGGGGGGCGAAGATTGATAGGTTTTGAAAGTTATGGGTATCAAATTGTTGGATTCAAAATTATGGGGCTAACTATGATTTTGTTCAAACATAGGGGGCTAACTATGAGTTTACCCCAAAGATAAAGGAAGCTCAGTTGTTGGATGCAGGATTGATGAAGCTCATATCGGAGGTTCGGAATGGGTCAAAGTCATAGTTCAATAGGAGAATGAGATATTAAGATATTGAAATTGTCTGTGTGTGCCTAATGATGAGAATATTAAGAGGGTTATTTTGGAAGAAGCTCATCGCTCCCTTTACACAGTCCATCCAAGGAGCACTAAAATGTATCGGGATTTGAGGGAGTCTTTTCGGTGGAACAATATGAAGAGGGAGATTTTCAAATTTGTGGAGCAATGTTTGACGTGTCAACAGGTGAAGGTAGAACATCAGAGACCAGCAGGACCTTTGCAGCCATTGCAGATTCCAGAGTGGAAATGGGAGCATATCTCTATGGATTTTGTTTCAGGTTTACCGCGAGTACCGACTGGGCATGATTCAATTTGGGTAGTTGTTGACCGACTAAAAAAGACTGCTCATTTTATTCCAGTCAAAGTTGGTTATTCCATGGAGAGGCTAGCAGAATTATATATTCAAGAAATTGTTCGGTTGCATGGGGTGCCAGTGTTTATAGTTTCAGACAGAGATCCACGTTATACTTCAAAGTTTTGTAGGAGTTTGCAGAAAGCTATGAGATCTGGATTGAATTTTAGTACAACTTACCACCCTCAAACAGACGGTCAGACAGAAAGGACCATTCAGATTTTGGAAGACATGTTGCGAGCTTGCGTGCTTGATTTTAAGGGAAGTTGGATTAAGTATCTACCTCTAGTGGAGTTTGCTTATAATAATAGTTATCAAGCAAGTATTGGGATGTCATCGTACGAAGCATTATATGGAAGAAGATGTCGTTCTCCTTTGTATTGGGATTAAGTAGGTGAACGGATGAGTTTTGGTCTAGAGATAATTCAAGCAACGGTGGAAAAACTTCATTTGATACGTGAAAGGTTAAAGGTTGCTCAAAGTAGACACGAGAGTTATGTTGACAATCGTCGGCGAGAACTTGAATTTGAAGTGGGAGATAAGGTTTTCTTAAAGGTAGCTCCTTTAAAAGGAGTAATGCGATTTGGGAAGAAGGGAAAATTGAGTTCAAGATATGTTGGTCCTTTTGAAGTACTTGATAGGATTGGTCCAGTAGCATATAGGGTTGCATTGCCACCAAGTCTTTTGGGAATGCATGATGTATTCTATGTGTCCTCATTGCGGAAATATATTCCCAACCCTACTCATTTCATTGATTACGAACCTTTAAGGATTCATGAGAAGTTGACTTATGTTGAGAAGCCTATACGGATTTTGGATAAAAAGGATCATGAACTACGTACAAAGAAAATTTCCCTAGTAAAGGTGTTGTTGAACAATCATTTTGGACAAGAAGCTTCATGGGAATTAGAAGAAGAAATACGATCTAAGTATCCGCATTTGTTTGAAGATTGGGGTGGAAGCCGAATTTTTAAGTCAATAAGTTAGAAGTTATTTTCGCTTAGCAAATTCCGAGGGCGGAATTTTTTTAAGGGGGGGAGAATGTAACACCCAAGATTTCTATTTTTAAAATTTATTTGAATTTGTTATTTGATATTTGAAATGTCTTCTTTAAATTTGAAATTTGAGTTTAATTCATTTAAAATAGTTGAATTTTTATCTTTGACCTAGTCAAACCTTTTTAAAAATTTGAAAGATTTTATTATTTTTTAAAATTAAAAGTTTTAGAGTTCAAAAGGGAGTCTATTACTAGTGTGAGTCTATATATAGATTTACACATGGGTTTTAATTTTTACACACCTTGATTTTACACCAACAAGAGGAAAAAGAAGGGTTTTCTTGCTTTCAACAATCTAGACGAAATTTCTTGAAGCAACTTTAGGTATTTCGAATTTCTTGATATTATAATTGTATTATTTTTATGAGAGATCAAACCATAGGGTGTCTAGATCTATCCTTAATTATTTCAAGATTTTCGAAATATTTTTAATGGGTTTTTTGGAGTAATTGAAATTTGGGTTCAAGATTTGTTCAAGGAAAATTCAGGTTCTTAATCTGAGTAATAGATCGAATTATATTTTTATAGCCGATTTTATAGATCTAAAAATTCTGATTTTTGGATATTGCATACTAGACATCTGCAGAAGAAAATAGTTAATGTTTTGTAATTTTTGGAGATTTATTCGTGTGGTTTTGAAAATCCGGAAGTTAGGCTTAGAGAAATCGGAATTGCTGAGAAAGATTCATTGATACAGATTGAAATTTTTAACCGGATGACATAGATAGGAATTGAATTTCCGCATGCAATTTTATGAGTATTTGTATAACCCATATATAAATCTTTGGTATTCGGGATTTTTGGATATCTTAATAGAGCTTTATGAATTTTGGAAGTGATGAGTACCGAATTATTCGAGGTATAGTTTGTCTACGTGAATAGAGGTAAATGTCGATTTTATTGACTGAGTTGTACAAGGAATTTGGATATAAAATTTTACAGGTGTATATTTAACATCCTAGGGACGAACATAGTTTAATTTGAGGATTTTAGGGAAATTCGAAATAAGTAAGATATATTGTAGAATCTGACCAGGGAATTTCGGATCTAATCTTGTTGGGCAGATTTAGAGTTTCATTTGTGTTTCCGTTTGAGCGTATTATAATACGTTAAATTTTGTATTGATAGGTGCTAAGTCAAAGGTTATTTGCTTGAAGATCCAGGTAAGTGGGGTTATTATGCTAGATTTTTCTAAAAGACTGAGGTGATATTTGAGAAATTGCACAACCCTCTCACGGGGGTAAACGTGACCCATAGTTATGGCTAAAGGGATTTTATTATACAGATAAAACTGATTTTCTATAGTATTATATTATATAGATAAAATTGTTTTATTGATAAAGATGTTTTATTGAAATTGTCAAAAACAACTTTCAACAGTTTAGAAAGATTTTAAATATTCTATCTCTTACTATTACAGTGTGGCTCATGGGATATACACTAGCATGATGATTTTGCTTACTGAGTTGTCAAACTCACCCCCTATTGTTTTCCTTATTTACAGATGTTGATCAGGAGCGTGTCGATAGTCAAGATTAGATGGCATGTGGGCGGGTACCTGAGTGATTATTAGAATAAATGGTTGACTCTAGTTTGAGTCTAATTATATTTAGATTTGTCTTTGTGTGCTGAAAGAGTTTTTTATTAAGTTTTATTAAGAGAGATTTATTGAAGTTTTTATATAAATTTTATTACTCATTTATTATTAGATATGTTTAAATCAAAAGTCTATTTGTGTATTGCAAGTTAGTCACGCTCTAGCCTTTGAGGTTTGGGGCGTGACAGTATGCGTCAAAGCGGACGGCTATGGGCTGGTCGACGTCTGGAACGTCCAACGTGGGAGTACCACGATTCGCTAAAATTATAGCCCTAAGCGTCAGGTGTTCTGCATGGTCGTCTGAAATAGACGCATGTAAATAATGTGTGAACTATCCCAGTCAATTGGACGTTACGATCAGACCGTGCATACTGGATTGCAGCTTTTGTGATGATTTACCTACATCACTGATGGATTACAACGAGGTTTTGTCACCTAAACTGTGTGTGCACCGCTTCACAGACCGTTCGGACGCTTTCGCAGATGCTGACAATGTTTCTAGTCACAAATATGTGACATTTTACTTTTCATCACCTATGAATATTTTGCGGACGTGTTTTAGGGAAGTCTGGATGATTTTTTAATTCTTGACACACCTTGCATAATGAAATTTATATTTTGACAGATAAGGGCATGATTTGGTGACTCAATTTGTTTTGACACCCAAAATTTTAACACCTAATGTCATTTTTCTTGTGCATTTTTTGGTCATTTCTGTTGATCTCCTTCACCTGCTTATATTCTTACATGTAATTCTTTATAGATCATTTTCAAGGAGAAAAATTATCAACCTCAAACTCTAACTACTGCTTTTCAATGTTGATATGCTTAGCCATTTACAACGGTTGTCTGAGTTTGGCTTACTAGGGCTTGGGATCTAGATTCTGGACAATTGTTTTTATGTTGAGGGCCAAGCGAGCCATTGTTCCTTTGCATGGATGGCTAGTATTGCTATGACAAGGGTTTACGTGGATGCTGAAAGATTGTACTGCATTTAATGTGAAGCCAAGACTTCCACATTTTACTTTGTTCTATTGCCACCTTCTTGCTTTGGGTTGCAACTGTCGACAAAAGATGGTTTTAGATATATCCTATTATTTTGTAGAGCAATCCTATTGCTCTTGGGTGTATTTGAGCAACACAATTAAGTGGAAGCTAATCAAGACATCATAAGTCATGAGAAAGCCAATGCCAGTTCTGAAAATCTTGCAGAGCATAACGTCACTCCTTTTAAAGTGACCATGCCACTGGTGACGTGTCATGTAAGTATGGCGAATAGCTCTACAAAAGAATATCATAACCAGGGTTTTCACAACTAAGTCCAACCGATCGGGAAGATACATCTACCTGGCTGGAAGAATATCATGACTGCCACATCAGGGTCATAGAAAGGTTTCCCCAACCAGACTATCGCGACCGCCACACCACAACATACATTCACAACACAAACAAGGCTCCATTTGGCTCAATGAAACAATGCAACGGCAGAACAGAGACAAAAAGCACAATAGAAATTCTATAACCTAATATAGGGTTCACAAAGCCGCTGAGTATAACTTACTAAAACCATACCAGAGTTCCATTTCATAAGAAATACATAACGATAATGTTTCAATAACATACCATGTAGAGAAAGAAAGAAAAAAGCAAAAACACGGCAAAAAAATTATTCTTTAGGTGCCACAACAACTTTCATAGGTGTCAAATCCACGGACTTTGCCTCCCCCCAATTCGACAACACTAGTAGGCTGCTCGCGTATGACCTCCGTTGGGGTAGCAGATACTTCCCCTTTAAAGATGGTGTCGCATGAGCCTCGGGACCTCCTCCCGAAATCTACATCAAAGACAAAGCAGCCTGGTCAATAGATGCTAGCAATGCATCTACAGCCGTCGGGGTTAGCCAAGGAGATCTCCAAAATCGGCGAGGGCGAGCATGCAACCAGAAGAACTGCGACAACTACATTGGTTTCCCCTTTTTCGGCCACAACTTCTGGGACAACCCCTCCAAGCTCCACATCTTGCATCTCTTCAGCCAAGGGAGAAACTACTTAACCACCAACCTCAGCGGTATAGTCTTCGGCCCTCAAGTTTGATAAGTCCACACTAGGGAAGTTCTCCTTGGCTACTTCCACCATCGTGTCAAAACCAGAGTAGAGGTCGGCCGACCACTCTGCCAAAAGGCCCATCTCGGTAAGCTATAGCTCTTGATATAATTGTTGTACTTTGTTCTTGGAAGCCTTTACATCATCTGTAGCTTCCGCCAGTTGCAACTGAAGCTTATCTCCTCTTTTAGAAGCACGTAGGTCGTCGTGAGTGGCACCCTCCCGCAGTGACTTCTCCATAGCTGCAGTACAAGTCATCTCCGTCAACTCTTTGTCCTTCATTAGCCCCTCCCTCCTCAACTGGTCAACCTCAAGACAGTTGGCCTTCAACTCTGCCTCCATCCTCAGCCGATTAGCCCGCTACTGCTCCAATTTGTTTGACAACCGCGACACATTGAGTGACAATTCCTTTTCCCTAATAGCGCTAGCTGTGTGATGTAACCTCAACCCTTCTACCACCAATCGCAAGGCGTGAAACTGGGTACATACAACATTCACAACACCCAGACCATCATGGTGGACCAAGACATTGTCTCTCTTCCCCCTGACTCCCAAAGCAATTCTTTGAGAATAGGGTGCTTTGTCTGGATAAAATCATGTTCAGCTTATAACCCAGCGACAGCCTTTCGGATGTCCTGGAGTAGCTGACCCATAGCAGATGTAAAGGAGAAACATTCTGGCCACATCCTCTCCACTTGCTCGAACATTTCCGGAACAAAAGAAGGACTAACACCAACACTATCACCGGTCGAACCCGCCACACTAGGACCTTCCATGTCAACTCTAGAACTCTCCTCTGGCTTTGTCGATAGATAGCTGCCAGGGCTTCTTGCGGTCCAAAGGGTGACAACCCTTCAGAGGAGGAGGGTGAACTTCTATGCTCGTTGTTGCTCTGCTCAGGTGATCAGTGAGCCCTCTTATGTGCCTTGCAAACAAGAGGTTCACTACTCTCTTCCTCTTCCTCCTCATCCATCAACGCAAACCTCTTGTGAGAACGGGTCCAGGGCCCACCAGTATAGGCACCAGTAGGAGCAGGAACTTCTTTCACGATCTTTATGTCGTCACTCCTTAGACAAGCCACAGCAAACCTGGTCTTAGACGAGCCGCAGCAAACCTGGTCTCAAAGACAATTGTACCAGTTGATTTTGGACCAGAACCGATGGGACTCGACTGACCCCCTAGAACGGCTTTGAGTGACCTACCCCTTCTTGGATTTTACATCTGCTCCTCTTTTCTACGCACAATATAGAATGAGAAGGCTTGGTCAGCTGCACACAGAACTCACAGACCCCTATACCAGCACATCATAACAAATCAACACGAAAACGGCAATAACAGATCGCACCATTCAGTGCTACAGTCACACCCAATACATAAACTGCCAACAACCTACCCCAACTCACAATAACCCAATGCACATATACAGTCTCTCACAAAAGTAGTAGATGAATCACAATGACGTATATTATCAACAAATTCAATAACAGAGACTCACCTGTTAAAGCCCCGCCAGCAATAGCCCCAGGGTTTGCCTGCCATTGCCCGCTTAATGTGCAAGTCCTGATCCGGGTTTAGATCTGGGTTTTCTCGAGCTACATCACAGCATCCCACCAAACGACAAGTTATACAAAACACGCATAAGAAAAACAAGAGTAAGGGGTAAAAGGCACTACACCGAGTGGAAGACACTCCCCAAGACTGTTGAACCCTAATGGGATTTTATTCCCCCGAAGGATATTCCCACCCTTCAGACATGAATAAGAAACTCTGGGGCCAGTCCTTTTTGTTTGAAGAAAGACTACGAAATAAACCGCACCAGTCCCAAGCCTGAAAGATGTACATGCCGAACTCACTAGTAATAATCTAGTAACACCAAACAAACTCCCGCCCGGCAAGAGGTTACTCATCCGAAAATAATATCTCCCATAGGACAAAGAAGCCCAACGCCAATCGCCAGCTATTGGGAGCCAGTTGAGCTGGAGACAGTGGGAACCACCGTAGAAGCTGTCGCAAATCTCTAGTAAGCAGAAATCTGGCTCCCACGTGCAGCACATCTTTGAAAAAGGTAATATCAACCACTTCGGGGCACACCACTCTTTCCTTCTGTTCAGGCACCCTCATCACTACTGTCGGAGAAATGTCATACTTAAGTCGTAATCTGGCTAAGTCGGTCTGGTCACAATCGAACACCCATAGGGCCACTGGTAGAGTTCCCTTGGGCGCCTCCTCAGTCCCAGAACTAGATGAAGCCATTGAATGCATATCTATTGCGAAGTAATGCGACAATGTCGAGCAGCAAACAGTACTGATAGGTATCGAGCACCACAGAAAGAAATGATTAAACCCTCACCCAATGACTTGTAGAAACTCGAGTCGATAAGTGTCTCCTCACCTGCACACTCTCCTTTATTCCAAACGGCTCAAAATAGACTGAGTCAAATACTGGACATGTGTCTCACAGCCCCGCAGTTACAGCCTCTGTGCCTCAACTCCCTCGAGCATCAGATATTCTAAAATTGGGTCGAATCCAGAAATAAGCCCAAGGCATCTATGGCATACTTCCTTCCTCCGATCAGCCTTCACGCATGTATTATCCAGCCTGTCGAGGCCACAAACCATGACGCTCCAATAGGCCCATAGACTCCATTTCCTAAATCCTCATGAACATAAACAAAAGTGGGCGGGTTCAACACCCCATAAATTGAAACCCATAATCTGAAGCTCCCTTCAGATTTTTGCATTCTCGGGATTACCACCTATGGACCATGATACGGTTTGTTGAGGAACCTAACAGCAACTGGTCCAAAAAATTCCAATCAACTCAACCCCGTTTATGGGGGGGACTACTGATGGGTCATAATATGATCGACCCAGCCCATCAGAAATATTTGAGCCCACCTTTAGTCCCGACTAAGACCATAGGCGTGCTCAAGGCTCCTGGCCTGCACAAATATGAATTAATCCCTCCATGTCTTCCCCTCTAGTTATTCAATGAGTCCTAAAGCTTACGGTATTAAAGTCCTTTTAGTACTCTACCCCCTCCCCCCATTATAAAAATAGCTAGGTACCCCCTTCATATTATCCTAAAATTAATTACTTATCCCGACTAAACTCATTTTGAGATCTAGCTTAGGCATCGGAGTCGTCACATCCGACGCCGCCCCTCTTCTTGTTCCCTTTCAGGTCTGATCAGCTCCGGCTCTTGGTGATTTTGGCATCATCAATAATAATAATAATATATAGGGGTAAAGTCACTTTGAGCCCTTAAACTATCAAGCAAATTACAAATAGAGCCCACAAACTACCAATCTTGACACATTGAGCCCACAAACTACCAAAATTTATCAATTTGCGCCATGAACTAAAATCTGAGGGTCAAAATCGTCATATGTGAGCCACATCACACGATTTTGACCGTCAGATTTTAGTTCAGGGTGCGATTTGATAAATTTTGGTAATTTGTGGGCTCAATGTATCAAGATTGGTAGTTTAGGGCCCTATTTGTAATTTGTTTAATAGTTAAGGGCTCAAAGTGACTTTACCCCTAATATATATTATATTTTATATATATATATATATATGGTACATACTTAAGTAGACCTATATAACATACATACTTCTCCAGTCAAGGATAGTAAATAAAAATTACAAAAGATGCAGCCAATAGAATAAATATACGTGATTGATATGTAAGATTACAAATCGACAACGTACATTTGAGTTCAGCAGTTTTAGAATTTACGGATTTCATACATTAGTTATGTGCATTTACAGCTACTAAACTATTTTATGTACAGATTATCAAAAGCCAAGCCAATAGTTGCACCTTTAACTTCCGCTTTCATACTTTCTTCATCCCTACATGAAAAAAAAAAAATCATCAAGAGGGTATTGCGACGGGCTGAAAGAAAGAGAGAGAGATGCCTTAGAAGGAGTTTAAACGGAGAGACCAGGGACGGAAGTTCTTGGGGACGAAAATTGAAGCTAAGGTTTGATGAGAGGGAGTGGTCCCTAAAATTTAGGGAGAGGATAAGGTTCGCTGGACTTCAAGAATTTGATTTTAGGGCTCATCAAATTTTGAGATTTGTGGGGAATGGGCGGAAAGGGGGTTCTGACGTTAATTGTAGTAATCAATCGGTACTACGAAATTTTTTTTTAAAAAATGAAGAAGATAGCGCCAGGCGAGGACCAAGAGGAGCTGAGCACAAGATTAATTGATGTGGCATCCTTTAGAGCACAAGATTTTTGGCACATAATCCAGTCCGTCTATTTAGACAAATTTGGATCTACACCATTCAGGTGGAATCTGAACCCTTTAGCATTTCTCTTGAAAAGCTTCTAGGATGTTCAATGGACCCATAGATCAAACATATTTCGACACATATCATATAGCTGGTTTTTGGTTTTTCACAGAATGTATAATGGTGTGAACTGAGAACGAGCGGAATTTGTAAGAAGGTGAAGGTGAAGGTGAAGAGAATTCGAGCAGAAATGAGACAAGAGCAATGAGGAGAATTCTCTATGTATTGTATTAACAAGAACCAATAAAGTTTATATGTAATTGCCAATTGGATGAACGAATAGAAATGCCCCTGTGAGCATAACAAATGATCATAACGAACTTTATTGTGCGTGTGATATGGACTGAGAACATCTTTTCAACTCAGCAAGCTTGCAAAACTAGCAAAAAGAGAATCCATGTGTTGTAGTGAACAAAGAGAACCAAAGAAAGGTGAAAATTTCAACAATGGACTAACATATTTTTAGAGAGAGAGAGAAAAAAGAACTCAAAAATGGAAGACAAACCAAAATTGAGAGGTGTACTCAATCCTTTGTACGGAGCCTCCTTTTTATAGGCGCTGGGAGTTTAATTACAAGGTTAACAATCAGTTCAAAACGTTCTAAATTGGAATCCTCCCGTCCATTACTGTCATGAATCGCATAAAATCATTAAGAAACTTCAAGAAAATAGTTCAAGAGAGAAACAGTTGATGAGAGAGAAACAACTGAATCGTCAAACGACACTACAGAGTAGAGAAAATCGAGGGTTATAGGGTTTCCTGAAAGAGATGAGTTAAATGCACCGTTTCACTTAAAATTTCAAATCAACCGAAACGGGTTTTAGTATAATAAAACATAAACAACACTAACCAAACAAGTGAAACGCCCGGTGGGTTAGGTTACGCAACTCCTTTATTTTTAGGGATGGGTTCAAATCTCACAACTACCTTTTATTTTTGAAATAAATCTGAAATGCTTATAAAACAAACTAAAACCGCATAATGAATATATCACCAATGCACCTGGCCTAGTGGACATTCCTTTTTATTCTTGGGTCTAGGGATCAATCCCTAGCTTTAGAAAATCTTCTTCTTCTTCTTTTTTAAAAACTCGGATATCATAACCTAACTCTCTGAACATGGATTGAGGTGGTGGAGAAAGCATGGCATGCTGACAATGAAAATCCTTCAAGTATTTTGGTGCTTTTTTAGATCTAATTTGTACTTTTTCAAAAAATTTAATAATAAGTTATATTTTATAGTTGTGTTTTTAATAAATTCAAATCAGTTGTAAATTGTAATAGTATTTAAAATCAGTTGTACATTCTTTACCCTCTTTTTTATAATCAGTATAATAATCTTAATTAAAATAGGTTGAGAGTAATAATATATAACTTATAATTTAAAAGTATTTGTTTATTATATAATTGATATATGCTAATTAACCTAAGTACTTTATACATATGTACTTACCTAATGACTAAATCATAGCCTCTAAGACTATATATTAAGTTATGTACTTTATTTTCACATATACACAAACGCTGCTAAAGGTAGGTACCTACAGCGGCGGTCACAGTGACCGCCGCTGTAGGTACCAAATTTTTAGCAGCGCTTTTCGCAAAAACGCAGCTAAAAGTTCGATCTTTAGCGGCGTGTCTATAGGGGCGGTCAGTGACCGCCGCTATAGGTACCACTTTTAGCGGGGTTTTGTAAAAAACGTTGCTAAAGGGGGTCTATAGCGACGGTCATTGAAAATGTACCACATTTAGCGGCGTTTTGCAAAAAGCGCTGCTAAAGGAGGTCTCTAAAAAGATCGTCGTTATAGAAAACGCCGCTAAAAACACCCTTTAGCAACGTTTTTAGCGACCGCCGCTATATACCCTTTTTTTGTAGTGTTCCCTTGTTTTTTTTTTAAGAAAAAGTAAAACGACGTTTTTTTATTGCTTAATATGTTATATAATGTTATTAATTTTGAATTTTATTAGTTTAGTTTTTTTTGTAAATTTTCCATGCATATTTCAAATAGCATTACAGCTAAATTTGCACTAACATGACCTAAAATGGGCCTCAATTTGGGCTCAATAGACAAAAAAACAACTGCGCCAATTGCACAAAAGAGTCAAAAAAATGACTCAATATAAATGTCGGGGGTCCATAACCACTACAACTAAAATCGATATCGTATTTAGCCAATTTTAGCAGTTAACGGCGGTAGTGGCAGTGGCCACTATTTGGAAACTGTCTCATCCGGTATCATCACCACTACCGTACTTAAACAACTCTAATCTCAATTGCATGCGTAGGTTCTGTTTTAATATTGAGAATATACTCAGGTATGAAAACAAAACTTTTTGGGCTACTTTTAATACCATAGGAAGGTTAGCAATTATATATTTTAGCAATGAGTATTTCTTTTGCAATGTGGAAATTGTAGGCTTCCTTGATGTTGGTTTGAATTTGAACCAAGGAGTTTTATTACTTATTTTTTTCATAAATTTTTTTTTTCAGAAAATGATACTTGGCCTTCATGCCTGAACACCTTTAATTCACAATATTATCTAAAAACTGCGTGCTCTCATTTAGCTCTCTAAAATGTTCAGACGATGCAAAAAATGTTTAGCCCAGCAGATGGACGATGGTCAACCTTCCACGTCTTGAGGCCCAAGGTAGACACTTTAAGAGAGAGACAAACCAAGCTAGAATCACCACGTGGGTGAAACTCCGACGTCTCAATGAGTTTCTAGAGAGTATGTAGGTAAAATAATGGTTAGAAAAGAATTGAACACATACTTGTTTCTTTTACATGGGTTCACTACAAAAAAAATTGATTTTAGTGACAAAAAATTTCGTCACAAAAAGTATTAGTGACGAAATTTTTTCGTCATGAGCTCCATCAGTGAAAGAGCGTCACAAAATATATTTCGTGATAAAACCCAAATTTTGTCACGAAAAGTTTTTAGTGACGGAAAATTTTCGTCACTAAATCTATTGATCGATCAGTACTTTTACCGATCGGTCGGTGAGAACGTAGTGATGGATCGGTTGAAACAACAATGGATCAGTCATTTATTTCAGCGATGGAACGTTGATTAAGTAACTGATCGATCGGTGTAATCTGACGATCGGTTGTCTATTTCTCCACCGATCGATCTTTTACGTTCCGGATCGATCAATAATTTTTTCTTTTTAATATTGACGATCGAACAGTGGTATTGAACGATTGATCGGTTTAACAACAACCGATCGATCGCTGAAGATGTCGATCGAACGATGGTAACAGAATCGGTTTTTTTTTAAAAAAACAATAATCATAGAAAATATTATATAACACATACTATTATAATAACAATACAATACTCACATTAATAAACATCAATAATAATAAATGGTGATTCGTAATTAAATCGAAAATAATTTCGTAATAATAATACATAATCACAAAGCTATTAAAACATACATGCATCTACTTTTTTGTCCCCCTAAACTGGTTGAATAGTCGCTTTGACATGTCACTCATTTTCTTCTCCAGCTCCTTTGATATTTTTGTTCGTAAGCGTTCTTGCTCCTTTCGCATGTGCTCTTATTCCTGTTGCATGCGCTCCTCGTGCTCCACTCGCATGCGCTCTTGCTCCCTTTTCGTGCACTTTCGCTGCTCCTCATGGTGGTCCCTCAACGTGGCCTCTTTCGGCAGCATCTCCCCTCAGTCCCTAAGTACACGCACCAGCGTTGGGGGCCGATGTCATCAACGATAGTAGTATACCCAAGTACCGAACTCGTCCAACCATGAATACACAATCTCAAACTGTCCATTTTTTGGACAATTCAAGGGTTATTACGCGATAAACGTATATTTATTGCGTCCTAACCCTTGAACGGGTCAAGGGTACACACGTTGTATCCAAAAAATATAACCCAAAAATAACAAGTAAAAAACACTTCAATATTCATCATCTATGCTTCTCAAACTACATAATTTATTTTCAGAACTCAATCACTTCAATAATCAAACATCTAAATAAATATAAATGCTACACATCGTTAATAATTTGCAACAAAACTTGCGTGAAACACCGATCGATCGGAAAAAATATGACGATCGATCGTCAGACAACTATCTAGCAGACGATCAATCATTTAAAACACAACGATCGATCTGTTGTATACCATCTAACAGACGATCGATCATACTTATTGGAGATCGATCGTCAATTACCCAAATCGATAAAACCATGCAAATCCTCCGCACACACTCAAATCCACGCTCAAATCACTCTCAAATCATCCTCATTCAATACCCATTGCAATGTACATATTGAAAACATCCTAATAAGCTCTAATCATCACAAATTATATCCACAAATACCCAAATAAAAAAAATCATCAAATAACCAACCAAATCGTTCATAAATCGTAATGTATGTAGAGTATATTACCTCTAACATGATATCAACACCAAAACGAATAAAATATCTACCAAAATCTCACAAATTTCGCCAAACATTTTCAATATTCACTCAGTTAAAAAACCAATGAATATGAGCTCGGCTTCCTTTTAATCTATTCTAAACACTCTCTCAACCAAAAGAACGATATTTGGACTAAGTTTGAGAGGAAAAGAGCTCCTTGCCGCAAGCCTTCGTTCTCCTCGTTTCTGTGGGTGTTTTTTTTCACTTCACCCACGGCCTTAGAGCATTTAAGCATTTCAAGCACAATAAACACCGATCGATCGGTCACCATACCGATCTATCAGTCGATTGTCTTATCAGCTTAAAAATTCCCGCTAAGTTTTCAAACGATCGATTGCAATTTCAACGATCGATCGATAAACGAATTCAAAACGATGACAGACGTGAGCGATCGATCGGTATTAATATATGATCAATCGGTCTCAAACTATTAAACGATACCGTCCTTTACCGATCGATCGGTGACATACCGATCGATCTTTAAACCTAATTATTGAAAAAATGATTTTTAACCTAACAAATGAAATAGTATTGAAATTATTTTGCTTAAAATGTCATTTTAATACATATCTCATATTAATAACTTATAATCATGTGTTAAATAAGCTTTATATCACTAGTTTATGACATCTTAGTGCATTGCTCATACTAACTCTTACAAAATGTTTATTTGATGTAACATGTACAACTTGTACATGCTTTCCTAAATATTAATGAAGTATACTTTATATGTTATTATGTAATCTAAACATATCCTAACGTACTTTGTTAATATATATTTTGTATTTATAATTATTTAAGCTCATATTATTCAATCACAAATGTTTAATCATAAAATTTACATATCGATCTATTGTCAAGGTTAATCGATCGATCGTCTTTTGCATTTAAAACGACACCGTGCGAACCGATCGATCGCTTTATGTGAATGATCGCTCGCTTCATCTAACGAAAACGACGATGCATACTGACGATCGATCAGTGTGCCTTTACCGATCGATCGTTATGCATAAGATAAAACGACGACGTCCTTGATGATCGATCACTTCAATATAAACGATCGATCGGTAGATTAGAAATATCTAAACGACATTTTACGTAAAAGATCGATCACTTAAATCACCGATCGATCGGTTATCTTAAAATTTAGAAAGATCTTCTATGACGTATGCCGATCGATCGTCATATTGTAGCGATTGATCGGTTACGATGAACGATCGATCGTGTTTCAAAGCTACGTGTTTATTGATAACCGATCAATCGGTATATAAACAACGATCGATCGGGTGGAGTGACGACGTAGTTTCCCTGCCAAAACTCTTTGCATTTAGTGATGGAGCATTTCGTCACAAAAGTATCAATCGATCGGTGTATAACCGATCGATCGGCGTGTGACGAAACTTTTCATCACCAAAAAATTAACTTTTTGTGACGACATTGTTATTTCGTCGCAAATAAGACTTTTTGTGATGAAATTAGAGACCAAAATTATTTTCGTCGCGAAAAACCCTTTTTTAGTGACGAAAATAGCATTTCATCACTAAAAGTCAATTTTCTAGTAGTGGTTGGAGTAGATTCGATTGGTCTATACTTGTAAGTAATCGGTACTTGATTTTCTTTTTCTTTCTAAATTAAGGAGTCTTTAATCATTCTTGATATTGCTGTTCCCGACGATCCTTTCCTTAATTGGCAGATAGTTTCCTCGGTTTGTAGTATTTTAGGAGATTCTTCTTCTTTTGGACTCGGATTTGATCGAGGTTGCTGAGGTGAGAGCAAAATTTTCTTCTGCTCGGCAACTCTTTGCATGTTAGGCTTAGGCTTAGTTGTCGTTGGAGTTGGCCACCATATTTTGAATATCCTGTCTTTCGTTGTCCCAAGTCCTAGCTGAACCTCCGAACAGGGTTCTTGGCCCCCCAAAGCCTTTCTAGGCCATCTTCCTTTTTTGGCTAAGCCTTTTGTTACCCATCAGTTTCATTGATGTCTAAATTTTCTTTATAAATGTCTTTAGTTCCCCCCCCTCCCCCCCCCCCCCGGCCCCCTTCAGGAAGGTGAAGTTTAAACAATAATTGCAGTTTAACAACCCACTTGTCTATATAATGTACAGTAGCCAGCTTATAATTTTTAAACTATGACTCCTTAGGAATAACATACATGTGCTTTTACGCGATTTCGAATCGAGACTCCACCCCACTTTCTGTCTTATAATTGCCGGGGCTACAAGCTTCCTCTGCGTCTTCATCTACAAGTATCGTTTTACACCAACGGTGTTTTATGAAATCGTAACTCTGTTTTTATTTTCTTTCTTTTTTTGTGTTGCAACGGATGAGCATTAGGTGACATGGATTATGTATGAATTTTTAAATGCAAGGTCAGATTCGGTCAGTACACGTTAGACATTTCCGTCAATTATTAGACAAAAAGGTGGGTGGGGTCTCGAATTTAGTGGTTAATGCTGCATGGGTCTTAAAAAAATTAATTAGAGCTCCAGTGTCGATTTCAAATCATCTAGAAGCACATGTATATTATTTTCAGTTTAGCCTAATTTTTACGACGACTAGAAACATTATAGATAATTGTGTCATCACTTCTAAAACCCTCCGCAAAGATTGTCATCGTAAAACCACCACTGAATTTGGTTAAGGAAGTTTTCAAGAGACGAGCCGTTGTTTTGTGGTTATGGGCTAAAGATTACTTCAAAATGTTCTTTGATTTTTACTGATGCCTGACCAGTACTTTTATGGTATTCAATTGGTTTAACAAATGATTGGGTCATCTCATCTCCATTGACGATTACTTCAATTGGTTTAGTCTAAACCAACCATGGATTTGCAGGGTTCGATCTGTAAAAGTGAACCCAAAAGGGCAAGCTAGGGTGTGATAGTACAGAGTGGAGATCAGGCAGAGAAAATATAGTAATTTCCCATCAACCTCAAAACATAACCCAATGGCACGGGCATTCTTTAACCCTTTTCTTTGTACAAACCCAAAACGCCGTACACAACGCTTCTATAACATTTTCCTTCTGCTGCGTCGTACAGATGCGCAACACGAGCACGAAACAGGCCTATCTGCTGACAAATACGAGCTCAGAAAATATGACACAACACAAAGAAGAGCGACAGGAAAAGAAATGTTCCAAACCCAGCCCCACCGCCCTCAGCATCATACCCAGAGCTACCTTGCTGCGTTGAAGATGGCATGCCACGAGTTGGGAAGAATGAATAGAGCAGGTAGACAAGCAATAGAAGGAAAAGTAACAGCAGCATCAAGGTAGAAAAGGCATCAGTACCTTCTTCTTGATCTGTTCCCAGCTTCAGTACAGAGACAACATTTTCAAGAATGCTTACCAGTGTAGAGCCATAGATAAACCATCCCAAGACCGCCACCACGAGCGAAGGCACCAATGGCGATGGCCCTCTCTCCCCCATTAACTTGTTTTAGTTCGTACGCACAAGCGTGAGGGTTTAGAACTGGTACGATATATCTAAAAAAAAGAAGCAGCATTTCGGTAGTTGAGAGCACAGATGACTTCTGGACAATCTGATTCTTCTCATTGGGTTAAGCTTTGGTTAGTTGAGCTATTCCAACTGCTCCACGTCATTTCTGGAGTTATTTAGAATTGATCCAACTCGGAGAGCAAGCAGACGATCTTTCTCATAGATTAATTGAGAAGAAATGCTTAATTTCTTTTATATGTTAATCTTAGTGGGTTGTGACATAGGAGTATGCATCTAAAAGGACAACCTTCTAAGTTGGCTGCTGACATGGAATTCTACACCTAAAAGGAGAAATGATTTGTTTCTTTATGCTTTTCAAGATTTCTAAAGGTGCGGAGAACTCAAAATAGTTGTACGGCAGGAGTGAAGATTTGCGGATAAATGCCTCGACAACCTAATAACAACAAAAAGACATCGATATTGAAAAGTAAATATCAGTCGACATTCCAACAATGAACAACTGACAAATGGGTTGTTTTGGAGTTGAATTCTGGGGGACCACAACGAATTAACTGAATGCTCCGGCAGAATTTAAGAAAAACGGAAATCAGACATGAAGTTGGATGCCTATTGAAAATGATAATTATTCTCGACTTAGTTGTACCAACTATCCCTATAGTTTTACTTTATGACAAATTGATCCCTAAGATTTGAAATTTAACAAATTGATCTCTAGAGTCACATGTTCGTGACATTCTAGTCTCTCTTATCAGTTTTCCATTACACTACTAATAAAATTTGATGACATAAAATTTTATATAAATTTAAAAAATTATAAAAAACATATAGAACAAAAATTAGAAATCTTTAGAATAAAATAAATTTTTGAAGGCTCTGGCCTCTCAAGAAATGCTACTACAATGAGCCTGACTGACCGTTTTGAGGCTTGTGCCTTCAATTATGAAAGCAATTATTTATAATTATTATTTTCTAAAAGTTTATTTTTTCAATTTTTAGAGTTTTTTGCGCTTTGTCAAATTTATTTTATTAAATGACTCCAATATTTTTCAACCTTTTTATCTTTTTATATTTTTTTAAAAAAATCTTGTAAAATGCCACATTATCAAAATTTGGTTAGAAACTTAATAAAAGACTAACAGGAGGACTGGAATGCCCCTATCGTCCCATTGAGAAAAGGGCAGGATTAAAATAAAATTCGATGTCGTCGTAAACCAGAATAAAGTACATTCCTAAGAAACGAAATATTCTGTCCAAAATGAACACGAAAAAGGCAGAAAAGCTGCAATCACCCAGATATCATATACGATGAATAGTGTGAGTAGAGAAAGACAAGAGGAAGCTGTCTCTGAATAAAATGGACTCATCACTGAACACAAAACACAGAAGGTTGGAAAAGAACTCAGTTTCTAAACATCTTGATGTTAGCCATCCCCACATGCAGTCAAAAAGAGATACAAAGGGAGAGACAGATTGCTGCTGTTTATATAAATAACAAAACTGATACACTGTTATTACCATGGAGAAAGCATTTGTCAAATGTTATCCTGCACTATCCCTGCCACTACAAAAGTACAACCCTGTATAAAGCTATTTGAAAAGACGATTCAGGACTGGCTACACTCACTCTCCATCTATACCACTGTCCAAAGATGTAGGCGTGTACCGCAGATGTTGCTCATAAAAGTTGATCAACTAGAACAAGAAAATAATACAGTATGAATTATGGTGATACAAAATAACTAGTAACCATATTCATCACTATTGACCCCAAAAGTAAAGTAAATTACCAGAAGTGGATTGTTAGCCTTGAGAAATTTGTTATCCACCGTGACTTCTGTTCCATCAGACCTTTATCAAAGCAACCACAATAGTAATCAGGAGATTAAAACTCTTAAGATTTAATGTTTTACATATAGAAGTTGACCATTGCTGCTCGTATGGGAAAGTTAAAGAAATATTCTTCTCATAAAATTTCTCAACTGCGATCATATTTGGTGATGAATGATAAGTGACACATTGTACCAGTTCCCTTGTATGAGCCATTGGTCATCTTATGCATGACATGCAATTTGCATTTAGGCGTTTGGCAATGATGTTAATGACTCAATTAGAATGTCTGCGTCCCTTTGAAAAAGTAGCATTTGGTTTGGTGTTGACAGCTTTATTTAGAAAGCCAGCATTTAGACATTTTTGATAAGTCGGTTACCATATTATTCTCACTAATCTGGAGAACACGACTCTTTGTTCTAGCATCCTGGACATAAAGTGAGAACGTAAGCATTTCTGCTTGGATAGATTATCTTCTAACCCTGGCAGGTCGAACTGTTGTCTTATCTTTCCACATATGGTATAAAAAAGATGCTAAACAATTGACTACAAGAGTCAACTATGTATATTCCAGCTATACTGTATGCTTTTGCATGGATATAGTCACCAATGCGATTAGCTTTAACCGTAAAATCAAGAGTAAGGTGTGATCAAGATCAGTGAGACCGTTAGATTCTGTGGTGACATTCCATACAAGCATGAAGCCAGACAGATTGTGCATGTGCTTGGATTGGGTTGAACACCGTTAGAAGGATGTTACAATGAAACTAAAAGCACAAATCAAAGTTCTCAATTAGAATTCTGTTAAATCAGTTGTCTAAAGGGTGCATGATTTGATCAAATCCTAAAAGCAACTTTAGCTGTGATATCAGTATAAACTGATACATTAAAACAAAGGAATTATGCTTGACACAGACGTGACAGGGGGACAGGGTTTTAAAAAGTAGTGTTCCAAATCAAGAACAAACTATGCTACCATAACAAAGAAAGCTAGAAATTTCTTCTGCCCAGGGATTCAGGGGGAAGGGAATGCAGAAAAGTTCGGGTGTTAAATTAATTGCCAATGCAAAGGAGCATTATGTATACTCTAATAAATGACTCGCTAATGATTAAAGTAGTGTCAGATTATATAGGCGCTAGGTGTGCCGATATATCTATGCGTATGTCATGAACAGGCTGTCCTATCAGGGCAGCTGCCGATGCAACAAAGCTTTTGGTTCCCCCTCTGACCCATCAAGACCCATATATTAGAAAGGGTTCAGCTTAAGGCCTTAAATGAACATATGTCTGGAACAAGGTTAAGGGTAACCGTATTCAGAGCTACCTAAGGGAAGAAATCTTTCTTCATAAATAGAGGGATTGGTCATCCTGGAAAGGAGATATTCAATTGCTATTCCTTCTCTTAGCTTACCCACAATAAGATTCTACGACTATGATTTCTCCTGGAGACTAGGACTGAGTTCCCAACTCCAAATTCTAGCACAACCAGATGCCATCTTTTATTCCTATAAGAAAAGTTCCCAGTAAACATTTTATAGGATTAAAATTAGCCTATAATGCCATCACATTACTTGATTTTAACATCTAGAACTTCAATCGTAATATATTTTCCTCAGCTGTTATAGCTGAAAGGAGGGAAAGTCAGACACGTACTTGTACACACACACACGCAATAGGGGAGATGTACATACAGATGGCAAACAAGAGTACACATGCAAGCGTAGGTGCGGAAATTCGTATATCAGATATATTAAAACAATTGTTATCATCAACTACTGAATGTAAACTAAGTCTGCATTTGCTTATGCTACATACCAAAATGTACAGAAATCAGTAGTCTTAGGATCCTTCCCCCCCACCATCAGCTCTCTAAGCTTGCTTATAATTCATTATTACTGCTATATACACTAACACCTCATTATTCTTGGTCAATAAAACAATTTCAACCTCCCTTGACTATATTTTCTTGTGACATGGGAACCTCAATTACTAATGAGAATTTTATGTATCAAAACAGCCAACAATTTTTGGCACATGTAGGAGAAAACTCCAAACCTTTCTGTGTGATGATAAAGTTTCAACAGCACCAAATAAGTTGTTCTGGGCCACTGGATAACTTTCTTAGGGTCTTATCTCAGCAAAATCTCTAGCTGGGTCAAATGTTTTCTACGTGCTCACCATGCATGCCAATTATCAAAGGGATCCATCTTCAGTAGCTATACAGCCCTAATCTTATATTTTCTTGATGCAAGGAAACTTCAATCTTCACTACTAAATGGATATTCAGCAAGTATGTTATGCATTTAGGACCACATAGAAGGCTATGGTTCACAAAACATAATCCCCACTAAAAAACAGGTTGTGACAGTAGCTTAGTTTTACACTATTGTCGATGGATCTCTCCCGTGCATGCATATTCAGTGAATGGATAATAGATGTACTATGCAGCATAACCTAATACAGGCACTATGACTAAAAACTGTAACACCAGTTGTAGCATTACATGCATTCTTTGAACAGAGGGACAGCACATTCATCCTTAAAAGCAAAAAGACAACCTCAATCACATGACATAGTGACTGCAACTAGCACTTCCATCATTGGCCTTAGATTTTAAGACAGTAGTTACACAATACCACTAACAATTGGCTCAAATCAATTACCGTGGTGGGAGGCAAAAGAAAAATATATATAAATTGAACTCCATACATTTCACAAACCCTAAGATAACTTCATAACAATAAAAAATATGTATGAAATCACATAGGAAACACCAATAAGGGGACAGAAAAGTATTGGCCGGTTCTTCATGAAGATGGACTGAGCATGGGTCAAATGCCTGGACAGCAGCTTAACAACTTAGAAAGAAGAATGCAAGAGAGAGAGAGAAAAAAAACCCTTAAACTTCAGTGATGGCCTTGTACAGTCTCTCACAGAGGAATCCATGCAGGCTTTTAGACCAATGAAAATAAGGGTAAAAACAAAAAAATTAAAGAAAAAGAACTGCGAAAATCTACACAGATTCTCATTTATCTTCTGTAAACCTGTTCTACACAGACTCGGCTTTTATAAGCAATCAAACACAAAATACAAAGATCCCAACTCAAACCAAACAAGAATGAATAGACAAAAACTCAATCAAACATCCATAAACGTAATTGGAAAAATAATAGTCTTTGTAAATCACCAAAACCTCTCGGATAGGAAATCTTTAATTTTCTTTAATTTTCTTATGATTTAAGGAGGCTGAAACCATGTCGGTAAAGGGAGCATAGCAAAAATTCACGCTTTTTTTTCCCTTTTCCTAATCAACTACGGAAGTGGAAATTTTTTCCTCGCACAACATGCACCTCATTGTTATCGTAGCAAGCATCAAAACAACTTCTGGAACCAGTTCCTGTTTCAAATCATGAATCTCATGCTGGGAGCATAATGTTCCACACAGTAGAAAATTGTGAAAGACAAGATGATAATAATTTAAAATAAAGTCTACCCAGGCCAGGCCTAATTGACAGACTGAATTTGCAGTGACTTTAGATATTTGAGCGATGCAAATTCTACGTCAAGGTTGTAGAAAATCTATTAAAACAGAAAAGAAAGTAGATCTGCACCTGCTTCAACAAGATTTGATGCAACATGAAAAGTAATCCATGACAACACCACAATCCTGTATAAGTTGTCTGCATAACATACAATTGAACTTGAAGGGGAACAGACGACAAGCTTAATGACAGGCTAAAGGGGTTCAAATATTCAAACCTATACGCACAGATTACACCTAAGTCTTTAAGGTGATCATGGAAATGAAGCTGTATAGCTTTATTATTAGCCCTTTTGCTTGAGGAAAGTGGTCCTTCCCACAAAGTTAATAAGAGATTGAAGTACACTACAGATGACTGATGGTATGCTTTTCTTCCATCTATCACATAAATTATCAGTACCTAAAAAGAAAATACTGATATATTTTCACCCATTAGCTGGAGTAGGCAAGGAAAAGGAAATGACAAATTTATTCTCAACAACATAGAAGAAAAGTTGAAGCCACGATTACGTACCTCATGGCAATAAAGGTTACAGAGACATCCTGGATGTTGTTTGATACAGTAGCTGAATATCCTATAGGCTTGATAATCCTGGTGATATTATATTCATTTTTAAAACCATCAACTCCATTCCTGCTGCTTGAATTCTCCCCTGGGAAACCAATATTTCCAGTCCCTGGTGCCTGAATTCTACTTCCAAGGCCACCACTTCTGGTTCGTGCATTCTGTGTATCACCTGGCTCACACAAGCATGACTCTTGTTTAAACCTCTTAACAGAACCAGACTTCCTTCTCTTAGCTCCTGTACGGCGATTGCTTTGATCTGGTTCAACACAGTCAGCCTTGGATACCCCATTTACAGTGCCATCACCCTCTGAAGCTTTGGCTTCTTCGAAATGTATCGCAAGCTTATCCATGTTGATCTCATTGGTAAAAGTTGCTTTAAGCTCACTAAGTTTTGGATCGTACTCATTTCCATCTTTGACGCTCTCGATTTGTTGACAAACATTCATACAACCATTCTCAACGCTAATTTGCTTGGCTGATTCAAGATCTTTTATGTCCCCATTATAATCTCCACTAGCAGATTGAGGGACAGCACGAAGATTAGTCAGGCTTGATTTTTTGGGATGGACAGATTTCACAGTATCACTAAAGGTTATATCCACGCATGTTAAATCATAGGCAGCAATGGTGGAACGCTGCTGCTTCTTCTTAGGTTGAGTAAGAGGAGTCCCATGCTTACGCTTGCGTTTGCGATGCTTTCCTGATCGCAAGCTTCAAAACCAGGAGGAGAACAACTATACATTCACAAATGTATAAAATATAAACTTATAAAAAGCAACAAGAAAAATCAAATTGCTAGAATCAACATGTTTTCGTTTCTATAAATAGAGGAAAAGAAAGGGAAAGAGATATAAAGCTCTACATTCTTTGCTGCCTGCTTGGTGAGAAGCAAATAAAACCAAGTATGACACACCAAGCAAAAGTCCAGAAGTGACTTCTGACTTTGTGTACTTCCTGTGGAATTGTTTAGAAAAGCTTTCCTTTTGCCCCTCATTTTTCTCAGTAACCCAATGAAGATGTTCAGATCATGAAAAGGAAAGGGAATAGCACCTCTCTTCAAATGCATCAATAACATCTGAGCATGACTGGAGATTCTTCAAGGGCTCCCAGGTGTTTGTTGCCTCTGGCCATCCGCGCCTTCAGTATACAACAACTTAGCCACCATCAATTGGTTTGACAGGCCACAAACACTCTAAATTTGGAAAGGTAAGAAATGATTTCAAAAGGTTACGAGAGAGACCAACCATTTGATTAGATACTGAAGCTGGCCCTATTTTTTTGTGAATTTTAAGTGACCACCATCATCCATCCGCACATGCCACCAGAAGAAGACAACATCAATAAACAGTACAAATAAACAAATCCATCATTTCTAATTCCAAGAAATTCAAACCAAACAAAAAGGCAACAGCAGAGCATAGGTGGTATCTTTATATTTGACATGTGAGTAAATGTCTACCCAGCAAAAACTAGCATTCGAAGCTTTTTTCCCTCTCAGAGTTTTCTGGTCGAATTTACTCTACTGTATATTACATGGCTTTCAGACCAATCTCTGTCTCTCTTCAACAAACCCAGTTCTAAGATTTCACAAAAAAAAAGGCATGCGTTTTGCCCGCTTCCATGTCCCCCTTAATATCGCAGGCAAAACTACCCCTACCCCCACAGTTGTATCAAAAATCTTTCCTGAGCTAACCTCTTCTATACATCTAGACTAGAATAGTTTGTAAAACCTCACACGCAAGGCAATGGTTTGCTTTTATTTAAACTTAAATAACATCTGTCTATCTGCTTAGAGGCTAATTGCAATAACATTGTCTATGAACTATACCTAAAATTCAACGAACTCGAAATGAATTTAGAAGAATCGCATAAACACTTAAACTAGTGCGAAGTTGATTTATTTGTGAAGCACCGCAATGTGTCACGGTGAAAGTGCTTTATCTTCCCCAACGTTGATTCCGGCCTCCGCCAGTGACGAGGTACACTTCAACAAGAAGCATTTGGGTCTCCCTGACGTATTTTTGAGAACCAAAAAAGGGTCTTCAAAGTGTTACCTTGCGAACCCTTTTGCGGCGAATGGCCTCGATTTCGTAGAAGCCATCGTCGAGCTTGGGACGCTCGGCAGCAGCGTCGTCATCAGCAGGGGCCTCATCATCCTCAACCCTATCTTCTTCATCCTCGGCGTCTTCTTCTTGCTCTTCTTGCTCTTCAGCAGCAGCAGCAGCAGAAGGTTCTCCTTCTCCTCGGTCTTGGAGTCGGTCCCCCTGCTCTATCTCGTCCTGGGTCTGATCATTTTCACTCAGAGGCGCTGCCAACGCGTCACCACTACCGGAAGCAGCTTCGTCCGGAGGAGCCAATGCCTCGGGGCCACTGTTCCTCTTCTTTCCTCCTCCTCCTCCTCCTCCTCCTCCTTTCATTTTCTTAATTTCGCAATAAATAACATAAATTTCAAGAGCACCAAAGTGTACAAGAGAAAGAGAGAGGCCGCGGAGGAGAATAGCAGGAGCAGAGTTACTCGTATTGTTCTTTTGGGTAATGGAGGGATTCGCTTTATCTCTTCTTCTTCTTCTTTTGGTTTGTTTCTATGAGTCTGTGGGAGTTGCGCTGCGGAGTCGCCAACCCCAAGTCCCACGCCGATTGCCAAATCACACCCCACCTTTTCAGCCTTTGCGTTCTTCTTTTGTACTTTTTCATTTATTTCCAATTTTCTATTTTCATTTAATTTTATTTGGGGAAGTGGGTGGGGGGTGGTGCACAAAATTAATCTCCCTCCATCTCCCGCCTCTATTGAATTTTAAGATTGTTTACCCCCGACTTTTCCTCTAAGAAAAATGCTTGATTATCTCCAACAAATTAATTACATTTTCTTTTTGTTTCTTCGTAGGTTTGTTAACTTTGTTTGCTCAAGGTTTTCTTCGTCACTTTGAGATATTTACGGGGTGTTTGTTTCCCCAAAATTTTGGGGTTCGAAATTTCCAACAAAACAAACACACTCCAAAATTTTTAACTTTTACACACACTCTACTTTTCACAAACCCCAATAAATCTCAATAAAGTAAAGATTCCCGAAATTTTGGGAATATTCCCCGAAATTTCCACAAACAAACACCCCCTTATCATGCTGATATGGCTTACCAAAAAAGGTTGTCTATAAACCAAACAATCAATGGCGGAACCAGGAATGCAAAGCAACCCAGGTGAACTTTTAAAGCAAAATGACTGATTTTTTTATACGTAATGTAAAAAATTGTTTTAGAGTTACAATATCAAAACATTAAAGACTAAAAACATTAAAAATATTGAATTACACATACTGTGCTATGTACTACGAGATATTTCAATGGCAAACAAGATATTTCAATAATAAAAAAGTGCTGGCACCAAATCTCAACATTTGAACAATTAAGAATAATAGCAAACAATATTGGGCTCAACTAAGGTTGTCCTAGGCTCAACAGCATCACAATCCAACCTAAAAACTACTACACAAATTGTCACGCCCCGAACGGCACCCCGCAGGAATCGTGACAGCCGCGAGCTATTCTCCGGATAGCTCCAGCGTTCTTACTTACTTGCTTACGTGCTTACGGCGGAAACATACAAGATCGCGAGGGATTCGAGCTAAATCTTACATAATCAGGGTTCTCATTAAGTTTTCATACAAAACATATATAATATTTAGAATTAAACTAGTGACGGATCTCATCGATCAGGTCACCAAAATCAAAATAAGAATAACATCTGGGTCCTTCTAAGTCAGGTAGTCCTCCTCACTCTCTTCACCTGTGGCATCTGGAATGACACAATTTTTAAAAACGTGAGTCAAAAGACTCAGTAAGGGAAAGACATAACTTTGAAACATGCTCTTGACTTATGCTTGCTTAATCATGAAAGAAGAGAACTTGATAAGTGATGCACATGCATGTCATGGATATGCACATGCTCTTGCTTAAATTCGGCCCCAGGCCCTTGAAAATTACTTATTCATACTTGTGTCACTCTTGGCCTTTCACAAGCATTTCATATATTTTACTTGTGGGCTCGCTCCATTTAACCCCTGAAGTCAGGGTTGTGCGTTCCCTTTGGAACCGTCTCCGATTTCCCTTGGAGACCTTACATACGGTCAAGCTAGCGCACCTTCTCTCATTTGTCCTTCAGTGGCTAGACATGACCCTTGGAGGCACCACACCTTCTCAATGTCCTTCAGTGTGGGTTGCACAGCCTCGTGGATTCACCCATCCTTCTCACATTTGTCCTTCGGTATGGGAGTCCATCTTGATGGTACGGTACCGACCAGTGCCCCTTAACTTAACTTATCGTTTCATAAAACTTTCCATAATCTTTCCATAAAATCATTGCATAAACATTCTCTTTAGAAAAATTCATGCAATGCACATGTCATGTCATGCTTGATCAAAATCTCATGTTTGTTCATGAAATGATGCAGTGTGTCATTCCAGTTTTGAAAAGAACCACTTACTGTCCACTTACAGTATCCACTTACTCTTGGTCTTCCTTGGTAGTGTATAAAACACGTAGATCGCCTACAAGCGATTCAAATATTTCTTAGACTTTAAGAAATAGCACGTAATTATTAAATATAAATATATATATATATATATATATATATATATATATCACTGAAATTCTTTTAATCATTTAAAGTATTTTATTTACTCTTCTAATAATATCTAAACTTAGGTTATTTAATTATTAACCATATTACAAAATATTTATATCTCTATTCCCGATTAGGGTTTTAATCAATTAATAGATTAGGGTTAAATCCAAGTCTCCCATTATTTAATGTACTTAATAAAATCTTCACAAGTGTAATTCACTTAATAAATTCGGCCAAGACCTATTTATTCTAATTAAATCTTTAGTACATGCTTTCAACACAAGGTTTTGCTAATTCCTTATAACCCTAACTTCTAAGCCTTAATATCCTTTAATCCGATTAGCCAATCCTAATCTCATTTATCCATCCTAATCAATTATATTTCATTTATCACAAACTAGCAATTAGGGTCTCTACACACTAGGCATTCGGCCAACACCATGTTCTATGTGTCCTTAGTCAAAATTTATCTCCAATGGTGACCCCTTCCTCCATTCAATAGATTCACAACTTAGGATCTAAAAATCAAAACACAACACAAGTTATCACTAATAGCAATATTCGGCCAACTCAAAATATCACACCACCACTAGGTTTTCTTCGGTTCTTTCGCTTTGCATGCATTCTTTACACTTAGCAATCATCTACCATGCATTAGGTCATAAATCTTGTACATAACATGGCCAATGTCTAGATCTAAGCATATACAAACCACTCATGAAAACCTAAGGCATACATGGTTCGGCTATACATCAAAATCCCACATTTTTCATGCTAAACTTCCTATCATACACACATTGACTTCTACAACCCATCTTTGCATACATTTTCACCATACTTCCTTCATTCATGTTCGATAAGCCCAGATCTGCACATTATATACACTAACCTCCATAGATCTAGAGAAAATAATTAACTTGCAACCAACCAACACAACAAGACCTAGATCTAATTTCCTTTAACATGCATTGTTCTCCATTTGCATATTTTTTCACATTCAATCTTAGATCTAAGCATGTATGTCCAGATCTAACACTTACACATAACCATGATCAAAATCCAACCAAAAATAAAACATAAAAACCGAAGATCTCAATACATGAAGGATTCGGCTAGCATGGGAAATGTGAGATCCAAATTTTTACCTTGTTGCTCCTTCTCCTTTCTCTTGTTCCTTTGCAAGCTTATCCTCTCTTTCACCTACTAAACAACCTAAGGTTCTTAATCATCCAGATATCATCATATCCATGCATGAAACAACTCAAACTCTAAGATCTATACACAAGAGAGTTCGGCCATCAAGAGGGTTTTTACCTTAGTGCTCCTTTGTCCCTTTTCTCTCTTTCCTTTGCACAATACCTCTTTCACTTCACTTCCTTCTTCTCCTTTCTTCTTCTTCCTTGTCCTCCTTCTTCTCTTTACACAAAATCCCCTTGATCCAAGCTCAAATCTCAGCCTTTTGGTTCAAAGGTTTTGGCCTCCCCTTGATTTCTCTCTTTTGGGTATTCGGTTTCTCTCTTCTCTTTGGTATTTGGTTTTTCACTTCTAGGCTTTGTGTTGGTCGACTAAGGTGGCCTAAATGAGCTCAATTGAAGGGGGAAAAAGGGTGATAGGCGTGTGAGACAATGGCATGCACCTAGCCATGATTTTCGGCCATGACATTATTTCCTCTTCCATGTCATTTTTTAGCTTTTCCATTTCTTGTCTCCCTCTTGTCTCCATTGCCTTTCTAGTATAACTCTTTGCACCACAAAATTCAACTCTCCTTGTCATTCACGTGTGTCCTCCCCCCACCACATAAATCCAACTTTTATTTAGAGACTTGTTCCACCAATTAGTTCATTTGGTTGAATTCTAACTACCTAGTTTACTTATCCTAATCTAGTTGCTTAGGAAACTTAAGTAAGATTAGTTCCATTAATCTAACTTTCTAAATCTAATTTGCATGGCCCATTGGGCAGTCCATTAAGCCCTTGATTCAAGGCCCATCATCATATCCTAAAGCCCAATTCATAAGCCTAAGGGCTTAGACCTAATGTCCAACTTCCTTAAGGCCCAATAGCACCATTACAAGGCCCATTGCCATGGGCTCCATGGCAACCCAATATCATGCTTTCCAAAGCCCATCTTCATGCTTATTTTGGCAGCCCATTAGCATGTCATTATAAGCCCAATGTACACCAAATGTTATAAGCCTCATGGTAGCCCAACATCACACTTCAAGGGCCCATCATCACATGTAATTGGGCAGCCCATATGACACAACTTCAAGGCCCAATTACATCCAATAACCGGCCATAAATGGGTAGCCCAACATCAGCCCATTATTTGAGGTTTCTAAGCCCAACATGCAAGTCTTAATACTCCAAAATCATTCATAAGAAAATCCTTCAAATATTAAAATCAAGAATATTGAAGGAAAATATACAATTAATCTAGCAACATGAAATTGGTTACTATAAAATTTAAAATTCCATCCATAGCATTTAAATCATAACATCACATTTTAGAAATTCAAAATAATTACACATACATTTTCTTAACATAAAATCATGCCTTGGCCAAGCAAGGTTTCTTTTAATACAGAATAGGCCATGAAATCCTTCATCTAGTAATGAAGTAGACACAGGTTTCTTCAGGGTCTTACACAAATAACATCCCTTCCTCCGATTTCCTTCACAATCCAGCCTAGAGTTAAGCAAGAAATGAAAAACAAGTTTTAAAGAAAGGAGATTACATACCGCAAATGTCCTTCCAGCAATTAAGCAAGTATATTGGCAAAGTTCAAATGTGCTTCCAGCAATGGATTTTGATCTTCACTACACAAATCCACATAAAGAACAATAAGTTAACAAAGAAATCGTGCAATTGACTAGTATAATCCAAACCAGCCCAATTATAAGGTTTTACAAGCAAAGGTTACAAATGTAGGTAAGTGTTAATGGGATGAAAAATCCTGTACAATAGAACTTGCCAAATGGACTATTGTGTAAGCATGTATATTTATCTGCTTGTAATACAAATGCACAAAAAAGAAATAACTGATGGAATGCAAAACGACACATAAATGGCAAGAGATCATATATCAGACCAACTTATCATCAACCACGAGCACATGAAAAATATCAAATCTTGGCTAACAACGAAAAGATAATTAATCTCGGCTGACAAACAAAAAGGGGATTCAAAATATAAGCCAACAACATCTGATTCAATCTGAATATTTATAAAAATTTGCTACTAACATCTGGAAGATACCATACCTGAAAATGTTTATTTAACAACTTCTCCCTGGAACTAACTTCCCACAAATAAAAGTCTCCGATAGCAGTTTCAAATTTCCAATTCAATGTGTATGGCCTACAAATAGGGCCAGAAATTTTTACGAGTGTCATACAACAAACACCACAATAACTAGAGCTTCCTTCGGGTAAGCATCCTACATTACCTTTGGTTGACTAGCATCCTTAACCTTGCACCTTTTATGACAGGGAACTGCAATTTCTCACGGAAAAGAGGATTTGCCTCAAAAAGCTTCTTGAGCTCAATCAACATAATCGTTCTTTCTGTTTTCGTATCTCTATAATTAGAGAGATGATCATTTTCCCTGCATAAACTACATTAGCTCCATAGTGTTGTCTGTATATAATCATTATTTTTAATTAAGTGGGAACTCGATCTTTCTGTATAGAATGTACACCTAAAATTGTCTAGCGTGAGGAGCATAGTCATTTCCCTGAACAATTCTTCATTAAGAGATGCAAAAACTTTCAGATCCTTCACGAGAATATCTACAGCCTTGCTGCGATCCAGCCTGATTAGTAAAAATTTCAGAGGAGAAAAATGTTTAGAGGGAGAGCAGTGAGCACCATTACATTTTGTTTTTTCAAGAATTACAAACTTACTTATCCAGAGCCTCAAGGTACTTTTGCTTTCGAATTTCAAAAAAGATCTTCATAGAATGCCGATTATCATCCAATTTTGTGAACCCGGAAAGATACCTCTCCACCTCATCCCAGCTCCCGTTAAGCACCAACTCCTCAAAGTATTTGAGGTTAAAGAAGAATTCTGATTCTAGCTCTAGCCTGCTCAAGAGACAAGAGACCAAACAAACCGTTAATAGGAGTAAAAAACTAATTAGGATGAAATTACACGAGCAGCATAAAAATTCGAAGCTGAAAACAAGGGATTAGATGAGAAAACTACTTATGAAGAGTGTCTTTGAAATTTTCCTCGTCGAGGAACTGCAAGATCAGAAAGATGAGATCCCTACTCTGTAAACCCACAAGCCTGAACTCTACGCCACTTCCGAAGGAAAAACAATTCTTCAATAACAAAATTCAAAAGCCAAACGAATCTGATTCCAACAAAGTTTGCAATCCTATTCCTATATCAACGTTCCTGACAATTCAATCCAAACCCATGTGGCTTATGGGTTCGGATCTGAAAAGTTTCGACAACAAGATCGAACAGTTGCTGAGGCAAACCTAGTTGTCTCATAGATTGAAACGAAATTCAGATGGGCGCGATTCCCCAACCCACAAAATATTAATCCACTATCAAGAAACACCTGAATTCAGTTATACATATCCAAATTACTGCCTTTGAGATCATCAATAGCCTCATGTTGTCCCAAAAAAAATGAACCTGTCAACTCGTGAGCCAGCAAGTGTACTAAAATTCTAGTCTCATCAACCATCAAGATTCAATCTTTTCTAGTTGACTCAATCAACAAACATTAAAGGCCACTTCACAATCCAACCCATGTTCGGCAATCAAGCAGACAGAAAGACGCAAAACCAAAAACCCAGAGCCCCAAAATTCCCAACCAACGCACCCAAATCAGATTCTTTGCCCAATCTTCTCTCAGAAAACCAGCCCCAAAATCGTAACCTTAATCACCAGGGTGGAATCCATGGTTCAGAAACAGCGTCCCAGACTGGACGAAGGAAACTGAAAGAGAAAGAAAGAGAGTGAGAGGGACGTACCTCGAGAGATCGAAGGCGCCAGCCGCTGGCGGTGAGCTGAAGGCTGAAGAGTGAAGAGAGAGCTTGAGGGCTGAGAGGGGAGAACGGAGATCGGAGTTCATAAGGGAGAACGAAGGTTTTTTTGGTTCAAAACACAGGGGGTAACGACGTCGTTTCACCCCCTGTTTTGAACCAAAATAAAATGCGGCCCATCAGGCCCAATCCGCATTTCACTCGGGCGGGCTAGGCTTATGTTGGCCTGGGCCAACCAGGGCGGCCCAGGCCAACCTATTTTTTTTTAAAAAAAATATATATAAAAAATATATGAATTTTTTTTTTCAGGGGCGGACCCCGGGCAGCCACCCAGGTTCGCCCGGGCCTGGGTCCGCCCCTGCAAACAATCTTACTAAAGATTGTAGTGTTGATATTATACTATACCTACAAATTTCAATGTCCATTTGAGATAATTTTTTATTTAAGATAAATCTTTGAGATCTTTGGTAACATTATAATGTAGATAATTGGTCGAGGTTGAGATTGTATGAGTATAATTTATAATTTATAATTTATCTTAAATTGGTCGAGTTATTTATGATTTCATTTAGGAGAAACATCATAGTAGGTCCAAAATAATATAGCAAAATTAAAGTGTCCCTCATGTTCTGATCTGTTTAATTACGCCTTTTAAGTTGTGAATGTGAAATTACAATACTAGGACTCATTCTTTCTATTTTCAGCATTACAATCATGGGTCAAATAGCTATGTAGAGGACCTTTGCTTAACAAATCTAGAGAAAAATCTCATGGTAGGACAAAAGACTCTCATTTTAGCTTAACATCGTAGCCATCCCTGATTTCGTCAAGTCAATATTGTGATGGCCTTCAATATTTATTTCAGACAAAGGAGAGATTATTGACTTACCATCCACGTATCCCGGTATTTATTTCAAGCAAATGAAAGATTATTGACTTACCATCCACGTATCCCAATATTTATTTCATGAAAATGAGAGATTATTGACTTACTATCCACATATCCGGTGCTAAGTAGAGAAGACTCTTGAATTTTTTCTGAAACTCCAGGATCTTTGAATCAGATGTTGGAGTATATGGGTCATGACTTCTTTTTACTAGATTTTGTAATAAATTGATCCAACCTGGAGTGGAAGGATGTGAACATCTCATGTAGCTCTTTTTGAAACTTTGTTGAGCCAACAATCTCACTTTTGATTCTCGACGGTCAAGATGTTAATCTGTCATAACGGCTCTGATACCATTTCTTACGTGCCTACACGTAACTATATTGATTATTTCGAGAAAACCAACAAAACTCCTAATTTAGTTTAATTATTGGAAAACAGTCCTACCATACAAACAATAACTTGTTGGTGGAATTACACTCACAGACCCTGAGGTATTCAAAAGTTACAATTGGGTTCCCGAGATAATAAATTAGCCATTTAGCTCTAATGACCTCACCAAAAATAGACCATTTTGTCTACCTTCATCCCCCTTGTTAACCGTAGGTGATGATTTGTAAAAATAGTGTTATGTCAACCCAATTAAATTGCACCATGTGCCCAACCTAATCAAATCACTTCAAACTTCAAGAGCATGGGATGTGGGCAGAACTATCTCTCATTCTCCTTGAACTTTATTGGAGAAAGTAATGGACCTTTAGGAGCTCTTGGACACCCCAACGAGGAGAGAGAGATAATCTCCACGGAGCTTCAAGCTGAGCACTGGAGGAGAGAGGAAGATGCAAAGAGGACAAATGTAGGGTAATTTATAGCAGGTGTTTTATTATTTTTACAAGTCAACACTTGAGCCTCAACAAATCCTTGTGCATATTACACATCCTGACCATGTGGTGCAAGTTGATTGGGTTAACGTGACATTATTTTTATATATCAACACTTACCGTTAATGAAGGGAGATTGAAGGTCTCTTTTTCCCGAAATCATTACCTTAGGGAGCTAAATAATGGCTAATTTATTATTTTCAGTCTAAATAACAACCCGAGAGGGGGTGAATTAGGTATATCAAAAACTTAGTCCTTTTTCGATAAAAACCCAGATCTGAAAAAATATCCCTTTTAAAAAATTAAAAATGTAGATTTAAATGTGTTTATGCTAAGCAAAATATAAGCAAAAAATGATAAAGCAAAAAACACAACAAATATGAATAAGGAACGAATAATGATAGAGATAGAGTTAGAGAGACGATACTGCAATTTTAGGTGGTTCGGCCAACACTTGCTTATGTCCACCCTCAAGGCTATTGACTTCCTTAGACTTCCTTCACTATTCTCCAAATATCAAATACGCCTTAGCTTCACTGGTGCTAAAGAACATTTACAAAACGTTTTTCGAGCTGACGCTTTAACTCTCTTCATAAATCTCAAACCCAAGAGATTTCTTCTACTCTCACAAGTAGGACCAAGTGTTTACCCAACACTGAAGTATTTTCCAAATGATGGATACAAAGGAATGACAATGAATGTCTCTCTAAGCCGAATAAGTCAATGAAAAGCTCAAAACAAGTGGAATGACTCTCTAAGCCGAATAAGCAAGTGGAAAGCTAGATAGAGTACTAGAAGACAAGATTCTTGAATGAAAGCTAAAGTTTGAAAAAGGAACTACAAGTTTCTTGGTAAGTGCTGTCTTTTCTCTTCTTTACGACATTTTCTCTCTCTAAAAGTTAGGGCAAAGAGTGATTGCAAGTGTGTTTCCTCTTCTTCAAGAAATTTATCCCCATTTGAAGGCTAAGTCGTCAATGATGTGCAAGATAAGAAGATTTAACAATGAAAGCTATGATCTTGAAGGAATCAGCAAGTGATTTTTGGATCTCGCTTTCTCTCTCTATCGGATGTAGATTTTGAATGATGATGTAAATCCTTGCTTTCTCTCTCCATCGCATTCTTCTTATAGCCCCTAGGTCTTCAACGGTCATCAAGTAGCTTTATTGTACCGTTATAGGGGCATCCAAGTCATTTTAGAACATTTTGAATAAGTTCGCGTCGTTCCAGGAATTATGCTATCGGGAGACAATGCAATGTGTCAACACTAGTCTTCAATGTGTCGACACATTGTATACTTAGTCTGAAATTGTGCTCTCAAGAGACAGTGCAATGTGTCCACACATGTCTTTAATGTGTTGACACTATAAGTGCTGGAGAGGTTTTGCAGCAACTTGAAAGTATCTTTTTCACTCCAATTCATTTTTAAACACCTACAATGAATAATGTGAACATTTTAGCTTATGTAATGGTGTAAATATATATTTAGAACATTTTATAGAAGGATAACCTCAATCTTTCGAAACACTTTTTAGAAATTGTGGATTGACAAGGTAAAATCTAAGTCTTCAAAGCACTTAAAATTTTTTGTTATCATCAAAATCAAATATGAATTGTTTACAAAACAACCTTGGGCTAACAGTTATCTCAGAAACCTCATTGCAACTTTCGAATACCTTAGGGTCGTGAATGCAATTTCGTCTAACTTGTTTGGGAATGAATTTTCTTCTCTACCTTGATTATTCACAATTGGTGTCATATCGACTTACAAAAAGAGATCAAGATAAACTTATTTATATACATTATTTATTTCTATAAAAGTCAATATAAATGCTTAATTAATCTTTTCAGTCATTGTAATTTAACATTTTCTCAATTTGGTCCATCATTTTTAATTCTTCATCCATTGGGTTAACTATTTTTCCTAAAAAGGTATTTCCGTCTAATCCAAGCCTTGTGACTAACGGAATATACCTACGTGACTAACGGAAAGCACGCCACCACCAATTATCACTCGACATCTAGATTAGCTCGCCAAGGTTGCTTAATAATGACACATTTTAGGTTAGTGGAATATGCTTATCTACCTTTTATGTGGTCTGTGTCTGGACAGAAGGATCTTTCTAGAATAAATAGTTAACTAAATTGAGAGATTAAATTAGAAAAATGATAAACCCTAAAGACAGGCAATGAAAGAGTTAACCATTCCAATGAATGTTACCTATAATAAAGGTTAACAATTACAAACAGATTAATTGAAAAGGAAAAAAAACCAATTAAGGAGAGAAAGAAGGAGATCTTGAAATATGGAAAAGTATGAGATGAAAAAGTGAAACTACTAAAAAATATTGACTACATTTGAATTATTTTTGGGAAAGCTTCACTTTTCACCTCCTAACCATATGAGAAATGTCATTTTAGAGTCCAAACTATCAATTTCATTACATTTTGCCCAAAAATTATCGAAATTCGTCATTTTATGCTTTTTGAAAAAGATCTGACTGTCAAGATTATGCCATGTAACCCCTTTCACTAGTTTCAGTCGTAGGATCTAATAAAGAAGCGTATATTGATGAATTTCGATACTTTGAGGTAGAATGTGATGAATTGGTAGTTTAGACCCTAAAATGACATTTATCTATAATTGGAGATGTTAGCTGGCTTTTCTAGATATTGTTGTATTCCTTTTCATATTTTGCATTGTGATTCAAACGTTAAGTTTCCTTAATTTTCAATGAATGAATAAGGATGTTTCCAAAAAAAACAAAAACAAAAAGTGAAGTTTACCCATCATTTTTTTAAATGATTAAAATTTCACGTGATTATGAGATTAAGGTATAAGATACTAAAGAATATGGTACGTGTGATAGTTTTAAAAATGGTGAACATGGACTAGTTAGAAAACACATCGACCGAGTTGGGAGTACAATGACAAATCCTGAATACTTGAATTGATACTAAAACTCAAGTATCATTTAGGATTTGGTCATTGGCGGTTGGATTTGAGCTCATCTTCACCTACTAGATATGGTTCGTCCAATAATGGAAGTATACCCTTCCAACCAATAAGCTATGGTACTTGAGGAGGCAATATATATGGCTTACGTTACATCATTTATAGTCATAAAATTTGAAAAGAACTTTACCATCGTAACTGTGGAACAATGGTACTTACTTTTTAAGCTTTTAAATCCATTGATCTATTTTTATATTTTGAAAAAATCTAGGAAACAAATTTGTGCTCATTTGGATAGCATAACAACAAGAATGCCCTAAATAGATTGATAGCTACATCTAAAATTCGACTCATTATTCAGTAGACAAAGTTTGCACAAGACACTATATATGTATTGGACATCTCTTGGCTTGAAAAGGAATCAAGTTACTCAACTCATAGGGAGAGTATTGCCGGGTTCCCAAAAGTTCAGTTAATGATTAGGAAAGTATTAGGAAATCATGGATGAACGAGGGGAAGAGAAATGCCCCCTCCCTCCATCCTTCCCTCCTATATGGTTCATCAAAATTAACTGAAAAGAGGTTGCATATTCAACAAAGACACAATGGCGTTTGGGCAACATGATTCAGATGCTGTCACTTGCCTCGACAATCTCTCCCTAAGCTAAGGCCGAATCTAGTTTTCAAGCCTTTCAAATATCAATAATAATAATAATAATAATAAGGGATAAATACGTTTTCACCCCTAAAATTTAAGGTGTTGGCACATTATATATCAATCTTTAAATTTTGAGATATTTTAACCTTTAATTTTTGACATATTACACATTGCATCCTTCCGTCAAATTTTCTGTAACTCAAATAAAAAATGACACACATGACCGACATGTAATTTTTTAGTCTCTAATTTTATATTTATTTATATCTCAACTCGTTATTTTATGTTGACCTCCTGTTGGAGATATTAATGTAAAATTGCATACTAAAAATTAAGTGTCGCAAGTGTGTTATTTTTTTTTTATCTAAGTTGACTGATGTGCATTATTCAAAAGTTTAAGCATGAAATATCTTAAAAATTAAGGGTTAAATGCACTTTTCGCCCTCCGATTATTGGTGTTCTGACACTTTACATCCTAAATTATCAATTTCGTGATATTTTGCCTTTCAACTACCAACAGTTTATCCTTTGCACCCTCAACCGTTAATTTCTAAAGAAATTGCTATTTTGGTTATGTGAATGAGGGTACATTTGTCATTTCACTTAACTAAAATTACAATTTTCATTCAAATGAACGGTTGATGATGTAAATTGTAAATGATTGGTAGTTGATGGGTGAAACGTAATAAAATTAATAGTTTGAGTTATAAAGTGTCAGAATTCTAATAATTAGAGGCAAATATTGTATTTTTTCCAAAACTTAAAGTTTGCCGTGTAATGTACCACAATAGGGTGAAAAATCTATCCATCTCTAATTAAAACACAAAGGGTACGGACTACGGAGAGGTAACAATTGAATATGATTCGGTGGTGTTGTGTTTTTTTGTTGTTGAAACGACTAGGTTTATATATTGAAAAAAAAACACAAACAAAACTAGAAAAACAAGGAAAAGACCCCAAAGGGGCTTTACATGTGGCGAGCGGAGGGGCCGACAGTAAAGTGGCTATAAAGGAGGACACAAGATCCTTAGTTGTGGCGGGCCCGAAGCCCGAAACGGGAGGACCCAAGGGTCCTAGGTTACGTGAAACTCGTGGAAGAAATAAACCAGCCGTTGAAGGACTGATGACATAGTCGGCAGGCTGGCTCCCTTAGAGCACTAGACATGCAATTCCAATTGTAATTACAAACAGCAGAAAAAGCACATAACTAAAACAAAAGCAAGCCTGAAACAATGAGGCAAGCCCAAACGGGCGAAAACAGAACATAGGCCACGGTAAGATCCATGGAGACGTTGGACGAAACGAGACCAGAATCAGCGGCGGCGGCCGGTGGTGGGCGGAGGAGATCCACAACGGAAAATGGAGGACAGAAGCCACAGAGGCCTGTCCAGCGAAGAAGGGAAGGGGCGGAGGGCGGAGGAGGCCGTACGCGCTCCAAAGGTGGTCGACACGTGAGATCCACGCGCACCGCGTGGGGCACGTGGATCAACATGCGCCGGCGTTGGAGCATTGGAGGACCCTGGTTGCGGAGATCGACGCCTGCTGAAGACTACCAGACGACGCGTGTCCACTAGAAAGGAGCGGAAACCACCAAACACCAAGGAGAAGCCACCTGCAAAGAAAATAAAAAAAACCCCAAAACCAACCATCAACCGGTACCAACCAAACCAGAAAGAAGGGAAAGGGAGAGAGAAGATGGAAGAGGGGAAAAGGAAAGGAAAAAATGAAGAGGGGGGATGAGGGAGCCGGAGCTCCCCCCTCCTCCGTAGGGACGTTGGGGGTTTGGGGAAAACAGAGAGGTTTTTTTGAGAGAGAACAGGCGGAAAGCGTTAGAGGCGTTAATTTGAGAGTACAATTGTGGTGGTGCTGTGTTTAGCTACTTAAACAGAAGGCCTTGCCTGTTTCTTGGAAAATTCTCCATACCATCGTGGAAGCTCTTGCTTTGAGACGAAGCTTCGACGATTTCTCATGAGGAAATCACCCTAAAGTGCCAATTCCATTGGCCACGAGGTGGCAAAAGTTGGCAGCAGAAGTACTATATTATAGCTCGAGAGTGTGTTTTTTTTCCTCTCCTAAATCAGAGTGTTGATTCTAAATCCGTATGTTCCGCCTATATCCCAACCTATAAAATACGTAAATAAATATACATATTTATATATACATACAACAATATATCGGAACATAAAAATCAATTTCAGTTTCACAACAACCTCTTCTCCAAATTTAGTACTCTCTCTCTCTCTCTCTATATATATATATAGATAAAGTTAATAATTATTCTGAGAGAGCCAACGTTATTTATGTTGGCACTTTTTGTTTTTTCATTCCTTAAATAACAACACCATAGACGAACAAATTTTCATATCCGTAATCCACTATCTCCATAGACTTTTTTTTAGGGTTGAATACGTTTTTCATTCCTAAATTGCATTCCTAAATTGTGACCTTGGAACGAAAAGTGAAAAATTAAGGCGTCAAGAAACGATAGTGTAAAGACTAAACGTCACAGAATTAATAATTTAAGACGCAAAGTGTCAATACCCTCGTAGTTTAGGGACGATAAACAATATGTTTAGCACGCTTATGCTCATGCAGGACATTCATGGCACATCAAAAGGTGAAAAGGCTAAAAAATTCTCCCATAAATACCTCCTAACAAGCATCAACAATGTCTACTGAAACTGTTGCTGACTGAGTCTACAAACACTTTGCATTTGGTACACAAAAGAATCTGACAAAAAATGCTTTAATTTTTAAAAGCTTCTGTTTCTATACAAAACCACTCTAGTTTTCTGAAAATTCAGAGCTACATTTTTATCCTGGAAAAAACTGAGAAGATGATTTATAGAAATTGGATAAAAGTAAGATAAGCCTTGTCAAACCTCTGATAAACTAGCTCCATCCTTCAGCAATCTAAGCCTGACTAAGATAAGGGCTTATGAAAGCAAATACTGCTGCAAATGCTTCGTTCTCTTTTTGTTCTTCAGTTTACGGAATGCACACGACTCAATTTGCCTAACTCTCTCTCTACTAACACCCATAGACTCCCCTATCTCTTGCAATGTCTTCATCCTGCCATCCTCCATTCCAAACCTCCATCTGATGACCTGCTTCTCCCTTGGATTGAGACTGTCTAGCACATTTTCCAGGTCCCGCTTCATAAATTGCTTCATCAGCAGATCTTCAGCTGTTTCTGCATCGGGATCAGCAATTACTTCCTGTTGGAAAAAACCATCACTAACACAAAGTGAGTCCAATTTCTCAGGGAAAAAAAAGTATGTTAAGTGCAATAAGGTGACAAAATTTTGGATGGGAAATCTGTGCGGCAAGGGTGAAGTGGTGGAGGAATAGGACAGACCGAAGGTTTGAGATTCTGGTTGATGCCAATCTTCTGCTCCAGAGATCTAGGAGCTTTTGGAGACAATAATACAGCTGTAAGCCTCTTCATTGACAGCCCTGTTGCTTCTGCAACTTCTTCATCATTAGGATGTCTTCCATTTTCACTATACAATTGTTTTCTAGCCTCCTTTACTCTGTAAGTTGCCTCCACCATGTGAAACTGTTTACTCAAAACAGTAGAAATAAAAGAATTAAAAAATGTATGCATATCAGGATAAAGATAACACACTAGTTTTTAAAGGCAAGAAGAGCAGCGCTTCTTTTTATTATCTTTTTCTTATCACAAAGCTGCATGGTTAACAAAAGACAAAAAAAATGAGATTAGCAAAGGAAACTCACTGGTAAGCGAATTGTCCTGGACTGATCAGAAAGAGACTTTCGGACAGACTGTTTAATCCACCAATGAGCATAGGTTGAGAACTTAAAACCCTTTGAAGCATCAAACTTCTCAGCACCTCTTACAAGACCACGACATCCTTCCTGCAAGTCAATGAGCAAGAGTGGATTATTAGAAGCATCAAAGCATCCAGATTGAGCAAATCATGCATTTTTTTTTTTCTTATGACGGACTTATTAGGTTAAAAAACCTTTTCATTTGGCTACCTAACAGAGAGAGATAAATACCTGAACAAGATCTTCAAGATTCATCCCAGCCCCTTGATAATTTTTTGCAATTGATATAACAAGCCGTACATTGCTTTTGATCATTTTGTCTTTGCAAAGAATACCATAGTTTAAGCGCTTCCTCAGGGTTTTCTGATCAACTCCTGCAGCTGCAGCCCATTGAGCAAAGGTGGGCTGACCATCAAATCGCTCCATAAGCTCCTCCTGGAGCTTTTCCAGTTTCAACAGCTCCTGAATTATATTGGTGATAGAAGAGACTTCAGGAGATATATTTTTTTTTATAAGCAACTTCAGGAGATATTTAGAGCAAAAGGAGTGGGAAACAGTATGTAAAAAGTTGCGGCAAAGCATCCACACAATATTTTTCCATTAGTTGCTTTCAATTATGCTGAACTAAAGACAGAATGAAAACTCTTTAACTTCCTAGTTCACTTCTTGTTGGATAATATCACCAGAACCCTGCTTTTAATTAAAATTTTAAGCCTGCACACTGTCAGATACCATCTTTCTGGTATTCTTCTTCAATAGGTACGAAACAAAGGACAAAGTATTTATCCTAACAATATAGTAATTCAAAAACTCTCAGGAGTGAATGACACCTGTATGCCTTCAGACAACTCTAGTTCTTCAGTTGCAGTAAGAAGCTTAGAAGTGCTGGTAGTAGTTCTCAAGTAACGCAATGGATCAGAGTAGTCCACATCTTGTAAAGCACGCTTTTTCCGGCTGGTAGAACCAGGCTTCACAGAAACAACATTGGCAGCAGCCTTCTCAGCAGCTATGGCTCTTCTGGCCTTTCGTTCTGTTTGGCGAATGGATCTCACAGCTATACTGCTGGTAAGTTGTTCCTGTAGAAGTTCAAGTTCCTCATCATTTGGCTCCAAATCATCAGACCCTTTTGCACTGTAGTGCATCGAATGGTCTTCCAATAGTGCAGATCCAGCTCCCATGGGCTCTACTACCATACCAGTTCGATCAGTTTTCATGTGCTGAACCCAGTTGAAATGTAAGGCATCAACTTCAGAAGAAACTGGTGATGTATTATCTGCTTTTACGGAGTGGTTATTCTGGTTCAGCAGTGCTGCATCCTTTGCAAACTTGAGAGCTGCTTTTGCAAGAGTAACAGCTTCAGCAGCAGCAGCAGCTATAACGGCCTCTTCACTTGTGATAAGTGTTTCTGTTGCTAATGTTGCTTCAAATTTTGCCTGCAAAATAACAGCAAATCTAATTAAATCTGAACCTTAGAAATCCAACATATCAAACAATCAAGCAATAAATTATAGAACTCTCGTAAGAATTAATTAACACAGACTATCTGACCATATTAATTGATCCTAAATAGTATTGACTAGGGAAGGATGCTAGTTAATGGGCACCTTAAAACTATATCAAAACACTATGAGAACCTAAACCAGCATACCAATAAATGAATCTTGGAAAAGTAACCCCTTGTGAGTTACTTGGGAATTCAATAATACAATTGTGTTGGAACAGTCTATTTCATATATGACTGAAAAATACTTTACTTCGTTACAGCAAGGACCCAATTAACTGCTTCACGGAAAAAAAAAGTAGTAACAAAAGCTGCTCCGATACATGCATTGCTGCATTCCAAAGTTATCAGCACATGTAAGAGGTAGCCTGTGTAAGTTCAACCCCAAAAAAATCATTTAAATAAAAAATATGTTCTCTTCCATTTGCTATCAAGAAATCTAAGCTGCTGGTTTCAGTTGAAAAATCAGGGTCCTCAGTCAACAAAAATACAAAATATAACAGTTCTGACCTCCGTTGGTGGACTAATTGCCCCCATATATATCCATGGTCTGTTTGCTGTGAATGAGTCAGAATTAGCTTCTAAAGAGAGCAATCTCAGCTTGTCCATAAGCACTGTAGTGGTTCCTGTTGATTCCAAAGGTGATGCAGGGGATAAAACGCATTGTGCTCGGAAATAAATGCGCTCTCGAGTTTTTGCTGCACGTTCCAACCCAGATCATGACCAAAACAATGCCAACAAGATTTAGTACTCTACATGCCAGCTAAAAACAATACCCAAAAGGCAATGTCTTCGGTTAAAAATCACCCCATGTACCTATCACGTCTTAGAATTTTAATGCTAATAGAGGTGCACACTATGTATTACGAATTACAATTAGGGAAAAATATTATGAGTTATATTTAAACGAAACTCAACAGTCTATGTTGAAGTACCTTGGAGTAAAATAATCTAACAGAAAGCTTACATGCGACAGAGGCTATATCCCAGGTCAATATGTTTGAGAATAGATAGATTGGTCACTGAAAAGCAATCCAAATAATACTTGAATATTTAGCAATTTTTGTTATCGGCTGAAAACAAAAAGCAGCAATAATTTAGGTATGAACCACTCAACCCCTTGGATAAAGAAGTAAGTAAACAGAAAGTAATACACCGAACTACTAACAGCACATGGCCCATCCACACTAGATAATAGGCTACAAATGAGCTAGAATGTAACTTCACCAGCAGCTGACTCCAGAGACAGAGCACATGATAAGTACAAGCATAAGTCAGTGAGTATATAGCAAGACATGATATATTTTTAATAGCTAGTTCTCAGAATGTGCCCTACTTTTGAACAATCCACTAGAGAGCATTTGGTTGTAACTTCAAGCAAGATTGCTGGCATATGGATGGTTGTCCAAAGCATGAACGTAATTAGCAAAATGAGATGATAATAAGGTCAATGCCTAAGCAACCGTGGACTAGCTTCCAAATGCCATATGCTCATTAATCTCACCAATGTCACAGATGGAATATTTGAGGGTCCTAGAATATTACCAACTTTTGCGCATGTGAGACATGGTAAAAATATAGAACAAATTATCACACACTTGCATAAAGCTTAGCTCAATAGTAGCTTTGTACTCCTTACTTCGCAGTTGCTGTATACAATTCACTAACAAGATCCAAATCAGGGACAAGTAGATAAGAGGCGGAAAGACAGACAAATAGCTGTTCCAGGTCCCATTCTGGCCGCACGAAGAGATGCACAACCTAGACCAGACATGGACTCCAGAAATGAAGATGTTTCTCCCTCTTTTCTGTATTGTAGAAATTGAACTAAAAAGAAACCGTGCATGATATGAGTACTTTCAGAACCATGCTCCCAAAATTTGTACAAAAATGAAATTGAAATTGTAAAAACATCTGATTTTACTTAAAAATATCAATACATAATGCATATTAATACATTCCCATTTGATTTCTCAATGCACTGCACTCCAAAGTCAACAAAAGAAAATTGTGTCTTTCCCACAGACGAATTTATTTTAGCAATACAGTACTTTATTGATGTTATTGAAAGTGGAAAATGGAACACAAATCCACATTAGCAAATGTTGGTGCAAGGTTTACTACACCAGGTTAAGAGTAAGACATTATCAGATGAGACTTGCTGCTGTTTTGTCATGAATTATGGAAGACCTGTGACTCCAAAAAAGTTTTCATTCAAATGGATTCAAACTCGTAAACACATTTGGTTCAAATACATTTTGTCTCAATCATGTACTTGATCAATGTATGGTATAATTCGGGCATTTCCCGCGAGGTTTCCCAATTTAGGTTTCGCCAATGGATACTGGTCAAGCCACCGGAATGGAATGAGATAAGAATCTCTGGAGAATAATGACATCACCCAATCAAAATACAAACTTCCTGAGGCCCAAGTGAGAGGGAAGTCTACTTCTGTCAAGCGGCGAAACAGCTACCAACACGAAATGCCCAGAAAGACAATAACCCACTTAAGCAGAGAAGAAAAATATAAGAAAGAAAGCAGCGTACGTTCAGCTACTGAGAAACAACTCGTTCGATTCTCCATCGATACTGATATAATCTACACTATGTAAACTCATTGGTGGTAGAAGTAACAATGCAGAATTCGAGAAAATGAAAGTAACAGACGGAGAAAAAATAATTAACACAGCTACCAATTTGAGTTCTGATAGGAAAAAGGAAAAGAAAAGCCCATACAATATAGATAATAAGCGGTGAGAGAGAGAGAGAGGAACTTACGGGTGTGTGTGTGGGAGTGGGAGGTAGTAACAGTGTGGTGGTGAGTTCTGAATTGGGTAGGGAAGGTATCGGGTTGGCACTTGAACTGTGGCAGCAAACACGACATCCTAGTTCGCCTACTACTTTTGGTGGTGTTGTAGATGCTGCTGCTGCTTTTCTATTTACTTTTTAAGATTATTATAGCAAGACCAAATCTCTCTCGACATAGATCGATGAGCGAGATGGTGGACATTACCGCATTTCGTGGCATGAAGAGGAGAGAGGAGTTGTGTTGCTAATTGCCGTTCTGGCGATAAAAGAATGGATAAGGGGGGGAGGAAGAAAGAAGGGGGTGACTGCCAGAGCCCGTGTTTCTACGTGCCGGCCCATTTACCGCTTACCCCCATTCCGTTGGGGACCTTTGTTCAATGCTCCTTGAATATCGGCCCATTTAAAAGAACAAGCAAAGAATTTGCAACTTTACACCATGCATTCTCCTAGCTTTAACCGCTACATCGCTGAAAAATTGCAATCGCCAATCGGTAATCTTGAGGGTAGGACTAAGCAAATGCACAGTTGGTGGCGGTCTACCGGTAGCATATTTTTTCTGCTATTGGTAATGGCAATGGTGGCTATAAATTATATTCCCGCTGGTGCCAGGTGGAGATATCAGTGATCGTCCAATTATTACTCCACCGATGTAGCTTGTAAATAGCGGTAGTATCCTTTTAAAATTCAGCTACAAAATTACATCATTTTCCTGAGAAAGTGACAGTTTATTAGTAAATATTGAGACTACCTTTTCCCTTTCCAATTTTTGATCTTCACTACCATCACCTTTAATACTAAAAATCAGCTACGTGCGGTTCCAGTTTTAACGATACCAAGATGCTCATCTCAATAATCTTATCAAAATACCAAGATGCTCTCTGTTTGTATAACCCCTCTCAGTTTTCCCAAAACGTATTGATTATTAAGTTAAACGTTGTATTAACTAAAAGAAAGCCTGTCCGAAGCATTTCCACTCAACCACCTATCTGCCTCCAAAATTCTACCGACCCCACAATAACTAACAATCATCAATGTGTAACTAAAATAATCAGGAGATACCTCTGTCACACCCATTTCCTCGAACAAATTCTCTGCATATTCAACCAGACCCATCTCACATGAATTCCCAATCGCACAATTGAAGCTAATCCCTCCTGCATGTGTTCCTTCTCTCCTATGTGTGCAAATGTAGCTGCACACAGTCTCGCCTAATGGGCTGCTTCCTTGGGTGTACGAGGGTTCTGACCCTCCTTAATTTGTTTGTGCTGCATTCTGGTTTGTACTCTCTTTTATTATTTTATAATAGTTATTATGTTGTCAAAAAAAATCACACAATTGAACGTGTTGGCCCTCAGCCCCAAGTTTCAAATGACTGTCCAATTGCAAAACATAGAGAGATTTATCCCAAAACTTTCAATTTATTGTCATCATAAAACAAGAGAAATGCTTCCCGTCCCGAAACGCTCGTCCCGATTTTAGTCCCGATTGACGTGGACATTAGTTTAGGCTGAAACGCAGCCGTTTTATAAAAATCCTGAGAGACCGAAGCCAAAATCCCCAAATGAGCAAGCCGAGACCGAAGCCATAATTGATGTTCCGTCTGCTCTCTCTCTCTTTTACTCCGTTTGGTTACTGAGAAAATGATCCCATCGAGGCCTCTGTACCGCAATCACTCTTCCCTGGCGAACCAAGTGTTGGCCGTTATAATCCAGAAGCGACCCTTTGATGCCCGCCTGGCTGCCTCAACCACGACCGATCCAAACACCTCCCAACTTGCTTGGACTGTCTAATCAGTTTTCCGAAGTGTTAAGGTCCATTCGAAGGGTCTTCTTCCAATCCCCTCGCTCTATTGGTCGTCAAAGAGGCTTCCGGCATCGCGCACCTTTAAAACAACGGAACCTCAAAGAAGAATCCACTAAGTTACGACATCATGTTCTTGTTGAGGCCCATTATGGGTTCGTCCACGATGAGATAACTTGCAGAGAGATGGCCTGCGTGTTGGTCAAAGGGAATAGATTGAAAGCTCTTTGGGAATTTTTGAGAGATGTCAAGAAGAGGGAATGGTGGGCTTGTGACGACTGCTTTTGTTACCTGTTTGATAAAAGTTCTAGGAGAGGAGGGGTTGGTCCGGGACCGTGAGGCATTAACTGGGTTCTTTAGGATGAAGCAGCTTCACTGTAGACCAGATGTTTATGCGTATAATACAATTATTTATGCTCTTTGTCGAGTAGGGAACTTCAAAAAGGCGATGTTTTTGTTGGAGCAGATGGAATTGCCGGGTTTCAGGTGCCCACCAGACACATATACCTATACAATATTCATTGGTTCTTTAATTGATGGTTGTTGCAAAACCAACCGGATTGAGAGGGCTTTGGAGTTGTTTCAAGATATGAACAAGAGGGTCTGTGTTCCCAACCGGGTTACTTATGGTTCTTTTATTAGATACTATAGTGCAGTTTGTTAAAGGGGCTGAACGCAAGGACAAAACACTAGTGCGTAATGAGTGATTGTTTAGTATTCGCTCAGTTTTTTCTTTGTTTTAGAGTGATTAATGGAAATTATACTAGACCGTGTAACATTAACAATACACATCAGCTCAAAAAATAAGAAAGAAAACTTTTGAAGCATGTTCGTTCAGAACAAATGGATAGGAAAAGAGACGCTTCTATCAAGCAACGAAGGACGATAATAGTATGGAAGCAAAATGTTAAGTGACTGTCCTCGAGGGGTGTCTCAATAAGCAAGTGGTATGTTTCTCACGTTGCTGGGTGACGCTGACTGACTTGGTGCTTGACGGCGTAACAACTCAATTGTCTGACTTGGTGCTTGAGTGGGTGACAACTCAAGTCTTGGGTGAGTGGGTGACAATTCAAGTCTCTATTCACCTATGCGTTAGCATCCTTAAATGAAGACCCTCTAAGGCTTTAGTTACCTGTGTGCGTTCCTTTCCGACCGAATCGTTTAATTTCAAAAAAAGATTGGCAACACAAGCTTCATTGTTCAGTACTCTAGTCTCATCAAGTATCAAAACCAAAAGCCTCTAACTGCAAACGACACCTTTCACATTTATGTTGAACTCTCATATATTCATTTAAGAAAACAAACCTTTGTTATCAGAGGCAGCAGGCCACTAATAACACCATAAATCCGCTACACAAGTAACTTGTAGCAGCAACCCAAAAAATTAAGAACTAAAAATAGGAAACAGTGGCCCACCATCCAAAGAATGAGACATTCGAAATGGATATATGGAAGCTTCAAACGGTAAACAGACATCAGCATGGTTCTAGCAACATCTGGAAGAAGTTCAATGAAAAATCAGCACTGGAACTTCATTTCTCTTTTCAGACAGTTCAATGTGGACTGAATCTCCTCCCATCTTGGATGCTGCTTATCCACAGCAACAAAATCATGAAAAACTCCATCAACACCGACACTGCTACAACCAGCTGTCTTCTTTACTTCCCTGCTGTCCATAAGTTCCCTAATCTTGTCTGCACAGCTCCATCCACGTGATTCATCAAGTTCTAACTTTAGCAGCTCTGTCAAAGCTATTTCTGCCAGTTCCATGTATCCATGAGCTCGACAAGCACCAAAAACTGCTCCTCAAATGGATTGGCTTGGCAATCACCTCTTTAGCTTCACACAACTTGTAGCAGCAACCCAAAAAATTAAGAACTAAAAATAAGAAACAAAATATGGAATTTAGTCATCACAATAGTGAAGCTGAATCAAAGTGCAAATAGCCGTTCTTAATTTAATTTGCAGTTATGTTTTTGATCGTGCATTTAATGAGAATTTATTCACTGACTCCTAATACTTGTTCTGTTTTATCTGAAAGATGTCAAACTTCCTGCTTATTTAACATACCAGCGCAACAGAGCTTCACTATGATTGCATTAAAAAAACAAACAAAAATTAGAAATAGGCGTAGAGAAAGTCTTGCACATAGGCAACCAAGATTGATTTTAATGCTACCCCTTCAAAAATATTCTTATAGAATTACCAATGTGACTACAGACAAAGAATAAATAGATATAGATGCAAAACAACATAACTACTTGCCTACTGCACTTTAGCACCTTTCTCCCTAGCACTCTGTGCCATCCAATTGACTGACTGACTTTCGTAATCAAACATTGTCAACAATTTCTTGTTGGTATGAAAAGGGTAAGACTCGGCCAGCAATTTAAACGCAGACCCTCTACTCACCGTAAAGACTAGGCCATACTCATGCTCAGGAATGTTCAAATAATCCATGATCCTAGTCTTTATATCATGCTCGACGGTCCCTCTTTTGGCACCTCCATACAGAGCATGATTGCTCAAATTTGAAGTAATCTCAGATAAGCTAAACGTGGAAGACTCTCAGTAGTGGAGAGTCTGGAGATGCGAAAACAAACCAAACCCACAGTAATCAAGGCATACCTTTGGGGACAAGTGCGAGTACTCGTCGGATCTCAGCTGATCGATCTTCTCCAAAGACTGGTACTTAGGATATCCGGGTGAAATTGTCTGCCGGAGCTTCGGCCTGAGAGAGAGAGAGAGAAATGTTAATCAGTTGATAGATTTTGCTTGGGGAGAGATGGGGATTTTGGCTTCGGTCTGAGCAAATGAACCGACTAGGGATTTTGCTTGGGGAGAGAGCTGGGGATTTCGAATGCTGGGTCTGCAATTTCAAATGCCCAAAACGCGTGCGCTGCAGCTTTCAGACCGGTTTCTAATCAGTTTATAAAACGGCTGCGTTTCAGACTAAAGGAACTTCGGGACTAAAATCGGGATGGGCGTTTCGGGACGGGAAGCATTTCTCTAAAAAAAATGAGAGATTACTGACCGGTTCACAATCGATATATTAATTATTTTAATAAATGAATTAAGTTTACAAAATGGACATCTTCAAAGATAGTCATTTTTATCAAAGAGCTAGAAAGAAGAAAACTGAATTCAAGAAGATGCAAGGAGGTCAAAAGTGAAGACTCAAGACTATATGGTATAACCTTGTAACTCTCCGTTTCACTTTTGACAATGATTTGAATTATACACTTGCAAATTTTTCAAACCCTGCATAATCTTCTCATCACAAGTTTGTCAACTAAAATACACCTAAGTGTTTTCAAATCATCTCTATATAAACTCCCAAGCCTTGGTTATACTTTTGGGAATTTGGTTTTTGAAATTGGAATTTCAAAAATGTTAAAAACATGCTTTTAATTATAGCGGATGATGAACAATGTTATAAAGGTCTATGAGAGGTCGACCTCTACATGAAGCGGTCAACTAGGCATGTAGGAAAAAATTTTGATAGCATTCAAATTTTATGACTGTTGGCCAATGACTAGTTGAAGCGGTCGACTAGTACAACGATAAAATTGTCAGATCGATCCTCAACAGCTAGAAATGACTATTTTTTATATGTGGCCTATATAAGGACCTTCATAAGGTCTCTGAAAGATAGAGAACGACCATTATCAATTCTATAGCTTGAAAAAGATCAAAAACCTTCTTATTCATATTTCTCATATCATTACAAAATTACACTTTCATATCTTTGTCATTATGTGAATCAAAAGAGATAGAGTTTTCCATTTTCTTATCCACTCTTTGAGAGAGTTATATACTTGTATCTTCTTATTCAAAATATGTGATTCTTTAGTGAGGTTGTTCACTAAAGAAGAAGCTTAGAGAGGATATATCTCAAACTTGGTTGGATTATAAGTGGTGAGCCTGAAAAATCACTTGGCTTGTGAGTGTTGAGTCCAGGAAAGCACTTGTAAGGTTTTCTAGCACCCGAAAGCTAGAGTGTACATTATTTGAAAAATAGTTGGAAAACCTCAAGGGTTGGAAAGAAGTTTGAGGGGTGGATGTAGGCGGGGTTTGTCGAACCACCTAAATCTCGTGTTTGTTACTCATTATTTACTTGTTGCATCAATATTTGCTTAATACTTTTACTAAATTGTCCTTTACTTTGCAAACACAATTTTGGGGGTTAAAATAAAAAAAGTTTGGAAACCCAATTCGCCTCCTCTCTTGAGTTGCCTTAATCCTAGGAATTACAACTGGTACCAGAGCGTGGTTTTTTTTTTGGAAAAAGACAATAAATGATCAATTATATTTTATAATGGAAAATAATACTTGGAATTTGGTAGACCTCCCACCAGGTTCTACACCAATTGGTTGCAAGTGATTTTTCAAAAAGAAGCTGAAATTTGATGGAACCATTGACAAGTTTTAGGTAAGATTAGTTGCCAAGCATTTTAAGCAAAAAAGAGGGTCTTGACTATTTTGATACATATGCTTTTGTTGCAGGAATTGTTATCATTATGAGCTTAATTGCATTGACAATAATTTATAATCTTGAGATTCATCAAATGGATGTGAAAACTGGATTTTTGAATGGAGAGCTTGAGGATGAAATATATATGGATCAACTGAGGGAGTTGTTATGTCTGGACAATAAAATAAGGTATGCAAAATGGTTAGATCCTTCTATGGTCTCAAGAAAATTCTCAAGCAGTGTCATGAAAAATTTGACAAGGTTGTCATTGCTAATGGGTATAGGATACACGAATCTAAGAAGTGTGTTTCCAGCAAATTTCATGGGAGTCAAGGTGTTATTATTTGTTTGTACGTAGATGATATGTTAAGTTTTGGTACTAATATGACATATGTGCTGAGTACCAAAAAGTTTTTATCATCAACCTTTGACATGAAAGATATGAGTGTGGCTAATGTTATTCTAGGAATATGTAAGTCCTAGGATTAAGGCAACCCAAGAGGGGAGTGAATTAATTTTCTAAACTTTTCACTTTTAACCCTCAAATGTGTTTACAAAATAACTACTAATTTAGCATAAGTATATAATATGCTACAAGTGTAAATACGTGCTAAAAGTAAAGAGTAGGGATAGAGAAACAAACACGTGATTTTTAGGTGATTCGGCAAACCCGCCTACATCCACCTCTCAAGCTCTTTCACCGAGCCTTGAGGTTTTTCCACTATTCTTTAAATAGCATACACTCTAGCTTCCTGGTGCTAGAGAACCGTACAAGTGTTTTCCTGAGCTCAACACTCAAACCCACTATAAGTGATTTTCGGGCTCACCAATCACAACCCCACCAAGATTGAGATATACCCTCTCTAAACTTCTTCTTTAGTGAACAACCTCACTAATGGAATCACCACCTATCTTGATATAAAAATGGGGTAAAGTCATAGTTAGCCCCCTATGTTTGGGCAAAAATCATAGTTAGCCCCATATTTTTGAATCCAACAATTTGATACCCATAACTTTCACAACCTATTAAACTTAGCCCCCCGTCTAAATCAGGTGTTAAGTCCGACGGAAATTCAAATAAATATATTATTGAAATAGAGTTTCAATATATTTTTATTTAAAAAATATTAAGTTTTGAAAAAATATCATTTTTTTATTTTTAATGAATTTTTTTTTTATTTTTTTAGTAATTTTATTTTGGAGGGGCATTTTGGTCATTTTTCAAGCTTTTCCGTCTGATTTAACGCTTAATTTAGACGGGGGCGAAGATTGATAGGTTTTGAAAGTTATGGGTATCAAATTGTTGGATTCAAAAATATGGGGCTAACTATGATTTTAGCCCAAACATAGGGGGCTAACTATGAGTTTACCCCTATAAAAATTGAAGAACAAAACTTTCTCAAAGAGTAGATATGAAAATGAAAGGCTCTATCTCTTGATTCACAAAAAGATAAGGATATGAAAGTATGTGTTTGTGTGAATGATAAGAGAAAAATTAAATATGTTTGAAATATTTCTCAAGTGATCTAAATGATATGCGGTCGTTATGAAGGTGTGTATTTATAGGTCACATATGAAAACTAGTCGTTTATAGCCTTTGGGAGTCGTCTGTTAAAATGTGTCGGTCGACCGCTTCAAGTTACCGTTACCCAACGATCACATTGTCAGAAGCTCAACGGATCTATTTCCAAGATTAACCAGTCGACCGCTATACCAAGCGGTCGAAGACCGGTCAACCGCTTCATCAGCCGGTCGACCTCATCAAATTAAGCACATAGTTTGGTTCATTTAAAATCATGTTTTGACCACTTTTAAACACCTAATTTTAAAGACTTACTTCCCATAAGTATATGAAAGGTTTGAGAGTTTGAATGGGGTGTTGAGGTGTTTTGAAACCTTTAAAAATATTTTAATCTTTCAAACAAAAGGTAAAACAGTTTATGCATATTTTGAAAGATATGCAAGTGTGATTCATAATCCTTTTCAAAAGTGAAGTAAAGAGTTACAATGTTTATACCATAAGGTCTCGAATCTTCACTTTTGATCTCCTTGCATCTTCTTGATTTTCTTTCTTCAAGTCTTTGACTCTTTTATCAAAACGTCTTTTTCTTTGAAGATGTCCGTTTTATAAACTTGATACATTTATTAAAATTATCAAAATCTCGAGTGTCCACAAAAACTAACATTGTAAACATGTATCAACACCTTTTGATAAGAGTGTGAAATTAAATCCAAATAGTGGAAGAGCTATAGATCAGCTGCAGTATGCAAGTGTTATTGGATGTTTAATATACGTCGTGACTTGTACTCGTCCTGACATAGCCTTTGTTGTTGGGAAACTAAGTAGATACACCAATAACCTGGGGCATATTTGTGACACGTCTCTTATTTAAAACCTTTTAAAAGCTGTCCAAAGTTTATTAATGAATAATATTTTTGCTTATCCCTTGAATTTGACATTGATAATTTTTCTTATTTTTATTTCCGTGCATATGAGTAACTAGATTTTAAATTTCGTAATTAGATGCTAAATTATGCTTTTACTCTAAAATTTTCTCTAGGTTATTGTATTTAAATCCCCTATTTTATTTCATTGATTATTTTATATATCATGGATACTTTGTTAATCTCATTGCAAATGATTTGGTTAATTTATTTTGGTCAATTATCTTCATTTCCTTATCATTAAATTATTTTTTACGATCAATATTATATTTATAATTGCTAGTTAGTTGTTTTTTTTTAAAAAATTATTTAGAAGCACTTGGACCCAATTGTTGGGCTTATGTCATGGGCCCTATGTAGAATGAGATGTGGATTGGGCTTAGAGGTAGTAGACCCACAAGCATGGCCGATCACATTAATGAGCCCCACCCTAATTAAGTGCAATTATGGCCTAGGTTAGAGACAAAAGGAACTTTTTTCGATTTTTCCTATGACTCCCTAACCAACACATTTTCACCCTTGAGACTTTCCTGAGCTTGTTAACTTGGTGTTAATGATGGGCCACTTTTCATTTAATAGCAATCCCTACTAACTAGGTCATAATAAGAGAGAGAGAGAGACACACACAGAGACAGAGACATAGAAAGACATTTTTAAGTATGCAATCAAAGGGGGACTGGCATTTTGAAGAGAGAAGAGAAAGAGAGAAAGAAAGAAGAAAGAAAAGAAAGAAAGAAGAGGGAGAAGCTGAAGGAGAGGAAAAGGAGGAGAAAATAAGGAGAAAAATGAAAGGTAAGGAAAATTGGAATGAAAAGGTGGGGGAAGGGGTTTCAGCCAAGTGGAAATCATCCTCCATGGCCCCCTTGGTTTTCCTTTCAATAATCCTCTCCATTTTCACTTTCTTCCAACCCTAACCTAGATCCTTTTGTGTTTAGGATAGATCCTTTTGTGTTTAGGAGTTTTCTTAAAAGCTTTGAATATCAAGCAACAAGAGAGGTAAGGGTAATTGTATTCAAGGTCTTTGATGGGATTTGGTGATGTTGTTGAATGTAAATCCTCTTATTTTGATGAAAAACGCCACTGCCCTAACGTGGAGTCTTGATCTTCCATTTTTATTGCTTGCATGATAATGTGTTCTTATGAAATGGAAAAATGGAGGCCAAAAAGGGTCAATAAGGTTACTGTTGCATACTTGAATGATAATCTGGACATACTCTAGACACACTTTCATTAAATTAGTTGCATAATGGTTTATAGATTAATTTATAATTAAGAAAAGAGCAAAAAATGACATGGATGAAAATTTATTCAACTTCTATGGTACCCGAAACACACTAAGCATAATTTTATGTAAACATATTTATCCTTCGTGAATGAAACTATCCAGAATTGAAGATCAGAACCACTTGGATGTGCCCTAAAATTTCATAAGGAAAAGATAAAATTAAAATGACAGAAATGCCCTTGATAACCATTAAGGGCACATCTAGAATTTTAGGTAATATTAACGGTAAAAGGGTTCAAACAAGGAAAGTGAGTTTATGGCTGAGTTAAGCATTAAAAGAGGATGAAGTGGTAAAAATTTGAAACAAACCCATATTTGTAAGGAGCCCATATCACCCTGCCTGTTAAGGTTCAACCACTACAAAAAAAATCAGATTTTAACAGCGGTCATGAAAAATGCTGCCTAAAGTCACCTATAGCGGCGTTTGTAATGACCGCTGTTACAGAGACCGCTATTAAAAGGAAATAAAGTTTTTATCAGCGGTCATAACAAGTGCCGCTATAGGTGACTTTTGGCAGCGGTTTACATGACCACCGTTAAAAGGACCGCTGTTAAAAGTCGAAAGAGTTTTAACATCGGTTTTGTAACGGCAGTCATAAAAAGCGCTACTATATGTGAATTTCGGCGGCATTTTTCATGACCGCCGTTAAAATGACCGTTGTTAAAAGACAATGAAGTTTATAACAACAGTCGTTTTAACAGCGGTCATAAAAAACGCCGTTATAGGTGACTTGTAGCGACGTTTGTCTTGACCGCCGTTAAAAACAATGAAATTATTTAACATCGGTCTTTTTAACGGCGACCATAAAACACTCCGCTATAGGTGAGTTTCAACTGCATTTTTGTGATCGCCGTTACAAAGACTGCTGTTAAAAATCAAAAGAATTTTAACATCGGACTTTTTAACGCTGCTATAGGTGACTTTCAGCGGCGTTTTTTGTGTGACGTCAGTTAAAAAGACTATTGTTAAAAGACAATGAAATTATTTAACCACGGTTTTTTTAACGGCGGTCACATAAAGTGCAGTTATAGGTGACTTTTAACAGCGTTTGTCTTAACAGTCATTACAAAGATCGCTGTTAAAAATCAGAAGAAGTTTAACAGGGGTCTTTTTAACGCCCTTTCAGTAACACTTGTTATGACAGCGGTAAAAAAGATATTATAAATTATTTATACTTATATATTATATGTTAATATATATACAAAGTTTGTAAATAAATTGAACATAATGTGATATTAGCTTATGTAATTAAAGTACATAACTTAATATATGGTCTTAGAGGCAATGATTTCGTCATTAGGTAGGTACATATATATAAAGTACTTAGGTTAATCAGCACATATATATCTTGTATATATATACTGTATTGTGACAACAATGTTATATGGAATTTTTTTACTACAATATAATATGTATAAGTATATAAGTGTACCTACATGTATTGTGACTCAATTTATTATATAATAAAACAAGACTGTTAAAAAATGGATTATAAGTATATGCATATTTATATAAGCAATAAGTATGTAGGTAATTAAAGTGAGATTAAAGTTGTTAATAAAATATGGAATTAGAGGGAGTGTTATGATAATTGAAGTTGTTATATGATATATTTTAAAGCACATAATTTAATATATGGTCATAGAGGCTATGATTTAGTCATTAGGTATATAGGTACATACATATAAAGTATTTGTACATATTAAGATTAAATATTTTATATAGTATAGTATGTCACTCATGTATGATATATTGTGTATGATACCTTTGCATCATTTATAGTATAGTATGTCACTCATGTATTTGAAAAAATTTATTTTAAAGGAGCATATATCATTTATTGACTAAGTCTAAGTAGTTTAGATTATGTCACTCATATGTCATTAACATAATCCAATAAATTGAACATAAAGTGATATTAGCTTATGCAATTAAAGTACATAACTTAATATATGGTCTTATAGGCTATGATTTAGTCTTTAGGCAGGTACATATATATAAAGTACTTAGGTTAATTAGGTAGGTACGACTTTATCAGCGACTAATCAAACTTTGTCGCTAAAAATATCTCTTTTGCGAAAAAAATATTATTTACTATATACTTAAAAACAATTGTTTTTAGCGACTAAGGTTGTGTTTGAGTATTAAAATTTTGAGGAAGTTAAAATTTTAGTATATTGGATTTAGTGAAAAAGTGAAGAGAGAGATGATTTTTAATATTTATTATAGTGAAAAGTAATGATGTGATGGAGATAGAGATTATATTGTAATTTTTTTATTGTGTTAAAATTTTAGGAAGTGTAAAATTTTGGTGGCACATTTTGTCAGCGACGAATTCAATTTTGTCAGCACATTTTAAATTGGGCGGAGAACGAGGGAAAACATGAGTTACCCGGGAAGACAAAATTTTAAAGTGCACTTTTGGTATGTTTGGGGCACAAATATTTGGGCCCAAAAATTTAGGTTTAATCATAAAAAATTCACTACATAATTTTTTATTACTATAATACTTATTAAAAATCTTCTCTCTCTTTACTTTTTCACCAACTCTCATAACATATCTTTACTTTATAATATTTCTCAAACCCCAATACCCAAAATTTTCACCCTCAAACATACCCTTTATTTCCTCTATTTTCGCAGAAGCACTCATTTTTTTGGAACTCCACTTTCATATTTGGAATGGTACCACAGTTCTCTCTCAGCGCATGCAGAGCTGCTGTCTCTTTCGCTTTGACTCTGTCTTCCCTCTTCTCCTCTATTTCTTTATTTTTTTTTATCCTTGTTGTATCTTTCCCCTTCTTTTTTATGTCGTCTTGTTTGTGGGCACGAAGACCGATTTCGTTGAGGTGAGTGATCTGAATAAGCTCGTGCTAGAGCATTTGTGGGAGCAAAATGAAGCTTGGACTTCTGCAAATGGTTGACCAAAACCCAGTTTATTGCTTCAAGAGTTTCAGAAACCCAGCTTCTAACGGCTCAGAATGGCAAGCTACAGGTGCTGGAAATTCTTGCGCCGCGCGCGCACCTCGCGTACAAAGTTCCAGCGCCCAACCTCGCGCGCAGTTCCAACCCAGCCTTGCGCGCGCGGCCTTGCAGGTAATAAACTGTTCTTCTTTGTACTCGTCTCAGTGGTGTGGCTTTAGGTCGTTCTATCACCGTTAATAGACTGCGTTTCTTTTCTTTGTGGAGATATGATGCAATTTTCACAATTTCATTCTTTATAGGTACATGCCTGTAGAAGGTTTTGGCCTGTCTGGCATTATATCGATATTGTTCACTAGAATGGTAAGTGGATATATTTTGATTGTATAATCACCTGTTACATGTCAAAGTTGTATTATGAATTGGTTTTGTGTTTTAGGTCATGAAGCATTACACATATTCAAATCTATCAGAGAAGTCTCAATAATTCGCTTCTACATTTTTTCATTTGAGGCCATCTTTATGAATTCGTATCTGCATTTTTTATTTGTTTGGGCTGTATTATGAATTCATATATGCTTTTTTTCATTTGAGGTCATGAAGCATTACACATATTCATGTCTATGTCATACCTATCTTGACTTATTTTTCTATTTGCAGATTTATATATTTGGGCTTTGATATTGCCATGGAACATCATAGCTGGTCACATGTTGGATTCATCTTTTTCTCGACTGTATCCTTGTATCATTGGTCATAAAATGATAGTGTATTAACATTTTCATCGAGTGAAAATTGTTGTTGCTCCTTAACTTGCTCTATAATTACCTAAGTTATTTATTGGAGTTGCGAGGTAAGCACTCTGTAATTGTTAATTGAGGACTCTTTGTTAAATTAAAGTTTTTCAGTGTCTGCTGCCTTAACCTTGTTGAAATGTACGAAGTTGTGTATTCCCTTCCAGTCATGTACTCTTAATTTGAAGTCAACTGTACATTCTACTGTGTGCAATCAGCTTGGACTTGTTAGAAAGTTAACATGAACTAGTCACTTAGACAAATGAAAATGCATGTTTACAGTGATATCTAAAAGCATGTGTTTTGATTTTAATCATAATCTTCAATAAATGATCTTTGGTTGACAATGATCTCTAAAAGTATGGCATAAAACAACTTAACATGGTACTCCTGGCTCCAAACCACTTATTCTGTTATCAGCTAACATCTCATTTGGCTTTGTCTATTTACTTTTATAATGTGTATGCAATTGCAGCCAATGATTATGGTGCTGGTGCTAGTGATGATGGTGCAGATAGTGCTGATGCAGATGGTGCGAGAGTCTTGAAGTTGCTAAGGATTAAATTTATACTTATTTGTTGTTAAATGTAATTACTTGTTATTTTTTAGACTACTTAAAAACTTTTAGAATTTCTTTGTGTTCGTTGTAAAATTTGTAAGACGTGGTTATTTAGTCAATGATGAAATATATTTTGTTCTATTACACATCTTATGCTTTTACATCAATTAATTAAAATTTGTATTATAGCAAAATAAGAAAAATGCAGGTTTTTAAAAATAATTTAGTGGCGTTTTAAAAATGTTGGTACATACCAACCAAAGCAAAAAAAAAAAAACGCTGGCACAGACCTTTAACGGCGGTCACTGACTGCTACTGTATGGCCTATACCAGCGATCTTATAAACGCCGCTACAAAAATGCTATTGCAAACAAAGACAAACGCTAACATTTTATACAAACGCTGCTATAAGCGGTGAAACACAAACGTTTTTTAAAAACGCCGCTAAAAAAATGCGGTTGAAATTAAGGAAATATGTCAGCGTTATTAAAAACGTTGCTATAAGCGGGAAAAGCCAGCGCTTTTTCAAAACGTCGCTAAAAACTGCTGTTGTAAGCTAGAGAATTACCAGTGGTTTAAAAACGCCACTAAGTGACCTTTGTTAAAAGGTAGGGAATCACCAGTGTTTATCAAAAACGTTGTTGAAGACATTCCCTGACGGGGAAAAGACAGCGGTCGAAAAATGCCGGTAAACGTTTAGTGGCTTATTTGGGCTTTTGCCAACGGTTTTCCGATAGCTGTTGTATCCCTTTTTTTTGTAGTGAATGCGGGTGCAATCCTCTAAAGAACCTGAAAAATTTTTCCCAATAAAAATGTAATATTGTACTGACCCATTAGGGTCTTATAGGGTCCATTAGGCTCGTGTAATAATATAAGTAAGAAGATAAAAATATTAAGAACTAATTAAACAAGTTAATTATAAAGGTATAATATAATTGAATAATGTACTTGTAATGATTTTTCTAAGTTTAATAGAACAATAAAAGCAAGAAAGACTATGAAAGGGAATACGAAGTTTAAGAATTTCTAATAAGCCAATATAAGATAAGGATAAAACAATTAATTGGAAATCATTAATTCTTTTGGATCTTTATGAATAAGTGCATCCTATAGTTTTGCATTATGAATTGAATTACGAATTTATGAGTAAATGATGGATCATGGTAATGTTGCATTATTTATGTAAAAATGATTGCATTCATGTCATGAATCATTGAGTGGATTAAGGCCAGAAAATGGAAAACGAATCTACCCGAGGTGGTTCCTTAGATAAGGGTGGCGGTACCGGGCACATATGGAGAGAGTGCAACCCACCGCTATAGGGAGTGGGTGGGGCTCCCATGAGAAAAAAAGTGTCTTTGACAGGGTCCTGGTGTATATGGCATGAGACAGTCCCAAGATGAGATAGAAGGGGCGCACAACTCGATTTTGGTGGTGAACAGAGCAAGCACTGGGAACATCTCAACCCCAAATGAATGGATGAGAAATAAGTGCACGACATTATTGCATTACACGTGCATCGATACATGTCTTTGTTTTTTGAGAAAAATTCACTTTGCACCCCTGAACTTTGGAGTCATTTATAAGGTGCACCCACTTTTATTCATTTCGTTAGATTTAAACATCAAACTACCCGTTTCCGTTAAAAAGCACCCTCCACCTCAAATGACTGTTGCATCTGACAGCAAACGCATCACGTGCCGTCCACATGACCAATTATAATGTGAACTTCCCGTTTTGCCCTTCTTTAATGAATATAGACGTTAAGCTTGAATCGGGGGAAAGGAAAAAACGCCAAGTGTTCGAAATCAACTCTTCGAACCTAGTGGCCTGTGTTGTCTTCGAACCCAGTACTGGAATTCATTCTTTTGCCTTAAGATGAGGGTTCACATTTCTGTGCAAGTCCCGTGAGCAATAGACAGAAACATTGCAAAGCTCAACCACCTATAACAATAAGGCACAACCAAAGATACGTAAATGATTACCAGTAATCCCTACAAGAACAACCTCCATCCTCGAAATGGTGGAATCGATGCATATCCCTTACACTGATGATTCGATGTTCAATCTTCGAAATGAACTTGATAGCATTATGACAATCTCCGCATATCCTTAGATTCTTTGTGACTCGAATTGTAGTCCCTGGGCTAGTGTTAATGAGGCCAAATGCAATAGCCAGCCTCTCGCTGTGGTAAGAAAGTGCTTCTTCTTTCCTTCCTCTTCGATATCATGGAGGACAAAATCTGTCAAGGGAACATAACCCAAGCGTTTCATCTTTACATCAAGCTCCTCAAGTGCAGAATAAATATTATCTGATAGATAGTGAGATCGGTCTCCTGCATTAAATTTATAAACCTTACTATCAAACTCGATCAAACTAAATCCATGAGTTTTATTAGCACCTCTTCCAGCAATTCTCTTCCTCACCATCTGAACTTTGTTCCATCTAGATTTAGCAGCATAGATATTAGAGAGCAAAACATGGTAGCCAGCCTGTAAGGGGTCCAGTTGAAAAAGAATATATGCAACACTCTCAACTAAATTAAGATTTCCATACGTTTGGCATGCACCAAGTAAAGAGTTCCGAATGGCTCATCTCACAAAGAGCCCCAAGGCTCGGTTTAGCCGACTTCCCAGCCCATTTTTGGAATGGGCAATATCATCCCAGTTTTTTAATGTCCTAGCTGGGTTGTATTCCTAGTTTTATTCTTTCCTCTGGTGATGTTTACAAACCACCTTGATGTACTAATCTTATGTTTTAAAGTTCAAGTATAATTCAGAAGAAGAAAAAAAGGGTACCAAGCCATGATCACCACACATATAATTGCTTCTGTCAAATGGGTGTGTTCTGTTCTATTCTGTCTAGAGATCGAAAACTTTGATACGTCTCTTTCTCTCTGCTGCTCCAGGTGTTGATGGGACACTTTGCTTTGTCGGTCAAGGCTTTCATGGACTCTCAACTCCCTCAGCTAAGTAAGTACTTCATTAAAGGTCACCAAACCCCCAGCCTATAAAAGCCATCCGCATTTGCAAGAAACTTACAAAACCACAAAGCTAGCCCCAATGTCCATATTTTGGTACGCAGGGATACTTTTTTCATTTCTGAGCTTCCTTCTCCTTTTGCATTGGAGATGGAACAAGAACTCAACGATCATAAACTGGCATGTCATCGTAATGGTTCCAGGGGTTATTCTAAATGCGCAGCATATCCACGAGTTCGTAACCTGGGTTCTAAAGTACCACGGGGGCACCTTCAAGGCCACTGGGTTCGAAGAGTTATTTCGAACACTTACGTTTTTTCCTTTCCCCTGATTCAAGCTTAACGTCTATATTCATTAAAGAAGGGAAAAAGGGAAGTTCACATTATAATTGGTCATGTGGACGACACGTTATGCATTTGTCGTCAGATGTAACGGTCATTTGAGGTGGAGGGTACTTTTTAACGGAAACGGGTAGTTTGATGTTTAAATCTAACGAAATGAATAAAAGTGGGTGTACCTTAGAAATGACCCCAAAGTTCGGGGGTGCAAAATGAATTTTCCCCTTATTTTTATGAAATTGATGAATTATAAATATCTCATCGTATTGTAGACATTGTTTATCATATTCGACCATGACATCTGAGTTTGTTGCTTTAGCATCATGTGGAAAAAAGGCTAAATGGTCTAAGGAATTTATTACTTAAATTCTTGTTTGGCCTAAACCGACGGTGCAGATATCAATACACTGTGATAGCCAAGCTACATTATTTCGGGCATATAACAATGTCTATAATGGAAAATCTAAGCACATTGGTCTAAGACATCGCTATATGAGACAATTATTCACTTATGGAGTAATTACTATATGTTTTGCAAGGTCTTCTGAAAATCTTGCAGATCTATTGACTAAAGGACTTACAAAGGATTTAATGTGAAAAACATTAAAGGGGATAGAGCTAAAACCAATTATCCAAAGTTGTCAAATGATGGAACCTCAACCCAACACTTGAAGTATCAAACTCATTGGTTCAATTAGCAAAAGTATTTCCTAAAAGTGACGGCAAGCACTTGATTTCTTTTATTAAATGAACCATCTCCAAAAGGAAAAGTGAATGGCACCTGTAATGCTAAATTGAGGTTGTGTTTCTATGCACTTAATAGGCTTTGAATGATATAAGTGTTCAAGGGAGTATTTAATACAGGGCACTCAAAAGTCTTCCTATATGAGTATAGAGGGTGGTGTCGCCCTCTATGCTCTATGAGAATTAGGTTTTGTTTCTAGAGCATTCATGAAAAGGATACATGATCTAGGGCCAATCCACAAGTCAGCTTTATGAATTTCTTGATGTGATTAATTCTTATGTGTGAGGTTGTCACGCCCCGAACGCCATCCCGCAGGGACCGTGACAGCCGCGAGCATTCCCTGGGAACACTCCAACGCTTACACTAACTCTTACAGTGGAATTTTTTTTCTATATACACATAGGATGGCTCACTCAGGATCCACATGTTGGCTGAGATACAAGCTCGAAGAACATAACCCATCGGTATACAAATTAAAATTCAGAAAAGTCTTTACATTGCCTCTTGTTTGCAAACTTATACAAAACGTACTAAGGCAACATACTGCCACTCCATCAAAATCAGCACTCACTAGTGCTACCTCGGAGTTCACCAACTCCGGCACCAATCCCCAAACTTCCAGGATTTCTACGTGAGATACTCCTCTGCTCCCCAGTTATCTTGTGGATCTGGAATGATACGATTTAAAAACTATGAGTCGAAAGACTCAGTAAGGAACAACAGTTAAAACATGAACTTTGATACATCATGGCTTTAAAAGCATACTTACTTCAATACACTGTAGTGATAAGAGAATAAATGCAAAACTGTAAATCATGAGTTAGTGCATAAAAACCATGATGCATATACATGCTCCGTGATGCACATGTCATGTACTAAAATCTCTTGCCACTCTTGGCCTTTTCAAATGCATTTCAAATCTTGAAATTGGCTCCAGGCCCTTGAAAATCACTTATTCATACTTTTGCCTCTCTTGGCCTTTTCATAACCATTTTGTATCTCTTACTTGTGGGCTCGCTCTATTTGACCCCTGAAGTCAGGGTTGTGCGTTTCCTTTGGAACCGTCCCCGAATTCCCTTGGAGACCTTACATACGGTCAGCTAGCACACTTTCTCTCATTTGTCCTTCAGTGGCTAGACATGACCCTTGGAGGCGCCACACCTTCTCGAGCAACGTTCCTCGGTGTGGTTGCACATACCTCACGGACTAACCCATCCTTCACGAACAACGTCCCTCGGTATGGGTGTCCATTCATCCATCCTTCACGAACAACGTCCCTCGGCATGGATGTCAAACCTCACTTAACTTAGTACGTGTTCAACCAAAGCCTCCGGGCTTAATCATAACATAAATTCTCTTTCATTTGCATAAAACAACTTTTCATGTTTTCTATGCAATGAACATGTCATGCCACTCTTGAAAACATCGTAATTTCATTTGCATCAAAACGTCTCTCATGTGTTCATGCAAATGATCATGCTATGACATGTTCGAAACATCATGCGTACTTGAAACATTCTTTATGCACAATACATGTCACTTGTATTAAAAACATCTTGCCATGCACAATAAAACATGCAGTGTATCATTCCAGTTTTCAAAATCGGGTAAGATTCACTTACAGTACTCCTCGCAAATTCTCCTTTGCTCACTTGGCTCCTCGCCTACAAGGAATAGGTTCAATCTTTCAATGTACTGCGTATAGATTAAACCATATCGGTACGTGTCAGTCCTACGAATTACCCGACAGTCCTATCTTGAAGTCCACTAAGGACAAGTAGCGATAATTCTACGCATTACTTAATTTAATGGTATAATATAGTTGCCGGATATTTCTTATCCATCTTGAACTGCCCGTTCATCACTTGACTTCGTACCTTCCATTCGTCGGAACGTTTCCGAATGACAACTATATTATATTTCTTTTTTGATAATATATATATATATATCAATATAATTCTTTTAATCATTAAATACTTTATTTAATCTTTTCTTTAACTAATATACCAAATCTTAGGTCATTTAATCCTTTAATATTTTTATTGCACTTATACCGATCCACTCGAACTTAGTTCGGTCTTCGCCTACAAGAAATACTCCAATGCTTAGTTATCCAAATTCAACAAAGCATACCAACGTATCATTTACGATCTTAGTTTCAGAGTTCCAATCTTAGAACATGTGATTTCATAATGTGACCTTCCTTATAAACATTGTTAACTTTCATAATCAAAGTGAAAGTAGCAAGGATCATACCTATCAAACAACTCCGATTACGTGAACTTCTAGGGTATTTCAACTCGATCTTTATATATATTGAATCCTCACTTCATTGGCCAACCCGTGGCCTTCTTGCCCTTATTTCCCTCTTAAGTTTGTTCTTCTATACATGATATAACCATCATGCAATACTTTTAACCATCAAGGAACATCAAGAACTTGCTATACATCAAGGCGATCGGCCAACATGCATGTTATATCATCCCAATTACATGTCATTCATTTACATGCATATTAGCATTTCTCTATGCAACCCGAGACATTAACCTTGATTAGAGTTTACATTTTTTTCTCCTCATAAGGTCAAGGCTCTCTAATCCTTAGCTTCGATATACATATCATTACGATTGCGTTTCACTCTGCCCTAAATAGGAGTTGGCCAACCTTAAATCATTCTAATTAAATCCTTAATTCATGCTTAACATCACAAGGCTTGTTAATCCTTTAACTCGATCCTTTAAGCCTTAACATCTTTTAATTTGTTTGGCCACAACCCTAATTTTATTTATTCATCACAAGCAAATAAAATTTCCAATTGTTACAAACTTGCAATTCGGGTTTCTCTTCCTCATGGCATTCGGCCAACACCAATCTTATGTGTTCTTTAATTACAACTTCATAATTCAAGATCAAGGACAAAGTGACATTCGGCCAACACCATATCATAGAACACTTGGACTTTTCTCATTATTTATTTGCATGCAACTTCCTCAATTCACAACCAAACTTACATGCATTTTCCAATAACAAGTCAGAACATACTCACATTATTTCATGCTCTTAGATCTAACACCAAACATAAGCAGCAAAATGCAAGTTAGGGTTGCATGGTTCGGCCATCATGGTGATTTATGCCAAAACTTACACTTGTCCTATCTCCCTCTTTATCATGCATTTCTTCCATAGTTCGGAACCTCTTTCACATGTATATTGTTCATTAAATCATCATAACAATGATCAAACACTTAGATCTACATTCAAACACATCCATAACCATAGATCTAGGGAGATTTACAACTTACAACCAACCAACTTAGCATAAACTTAGATCTAGCTTCCTTTAACATACATTGTTCTCCATTTGCATTTTTCTTCTCATTCAACCTTAGATCTAGAACATACATGGCCAGATCTAACACTTAGACACCTTAACAACACTAGATCTAGCAACATACAACATAAAAATCCAAGATCCCACTACATGAAATTCGGCCAACAAGGAAATGGGGAGATCCGGACTTTACCTTGTTGTCTCCTTGCTTTCCCTTCTTTTTTTTTTCCTTGCAAGACCTCTCCTTTTCTTTATCTCCTTCTTCTTCTTCCTTCTTCTCCTTCCTCTCACACAAGTTCCCTCTTGGTTCAAGCTCAAAACCTATGGTTCAAAACTTTGGATTTCCCCCTTGGTTCTCTCTTTTCACCCTTCGGTTTCTCTCCACTCTTTTTGGCTTGGTTTCTCTCTTCTCCCCTTTGTGTTGGTCGACTAAAGCAACACAAATGAAATGGAAAAAGGGTGATAGACGTGTAATGTCACAAGTGAAGACAAAGAATGTGAACTTGGCCATAATATTCGGCCAAGTAGTGTCTCTTCACTCTTCTTTAACTTTTCAGCCTTTTGTCACTTCATGTCCCCTTGTCTCCCTTGGTTTAGAACTAGTCTAGTTCACTTAGTTGAAATCCAACTAAATGGGTTCATGGTTACTTAATGGGCTTGCTAATCCAACATCATAATTCAAGGCCCATTAGGCTAAATCTCAAATCCAATTCACAAGTTTAAAGAATAGGGCCCAATAACACCAATCTTTAAAGCTAGGCCTAATAACATAAATCTTTAAAGTTAGGCCCAATATCACAAGTCTCAAGTCCATTTCACAAGCCTAAAGGCTAAGGCCCAATAACCTAAATCCTTAAAGCCCAATAACCATTCAATGGCAGCCCATTATCATGAATATTATGGCAGCCCAATACCATGACTTTTAAGCTCATTTTTATGACTATTTTGGCAGCTCATTAGCATACATTTAAAGGCCCAATAATCACCTAATATTCCAAGCCTTATAGCAGCCCAATATCACAACTTCAAGGGTCCATCATCACATGTAATTGGGCAGCCCACTTTATTAAATTTCAAGGCCCATCATTCCTAATTTTCGGCCAAGCTTGGGTTGTCCATTTTCAGCCCATTCTTTTAGGCTTTAAGTCCAACCATTTAAACCTTAATAGCCCAATAATATGGTCCATAACATAATCCTTCAAAAATTAATCAAGGATATAGAAAATAAACAAAATTCAGCAACTTAAAGTTGACTACCTTAAAATTTAAATCTCATCCATTGAAATTCCATAATGCTCATTAAACTTAGACCATACCATGACCTCCATTAATTCAAAATAAATCACCAAATCTTTAAGCTTACAACGGAGTAAGTACTGATTTTTCGGGGTCTCACAGAGGTACACTCGGCTGGTTGAATAGAATTGATGGTTCAAAGTTTGTCTACCACGCTTTTCTGGTCTGAGTTGTTAACCTGGTTTTTTGAAAGTGGTGGAGGATTGTTAAAGGTTTTCAAAATGTAAATAATTAAATAGCTAATATTTTGGATAGGGAAAACTTTATGAAAGGTTCTTATGAGAAGTGTCCAAATGATAAATCTTATAGAGTGAGAATGCATATATTAGTACATATCTCTGAGATGCATTTTGTTAGCCCAAGGTTGTTTTACAAACAATCCATAAATGATTTTGATGATAACAAAATATTCTAAGTTTCAAACGTTTTTAGATTTTATATTTTCAATCCTCTCTATCCAAGTTGTATATTCAAAAGGATTTAGTTTATCTCATCAAGAGCTTTCTCAATACACTTGAAAGCCTTTACTCAAGTTGATAAGATACATTTTTGCAAGTTATAGACACTTAAAAAGGTTTTGGAATTGAATGAAAACTTTAGAGATACTTTTTTTGTCTCCGGGTCTTTTAGGTGTCGACACATACAAGACATTTGTCGACACATTGCACTTACTCCTGAGAGATGGAAACATGGTGTCGACACATATAAAGACTAGTGTCGACAAATTGCACTTACACCCCAGACATGTTTTTCAGACCAAAACATGTGTCGACACATTGACCTTATAGTGTCGACACATTGCATTGACTCCCGAGCGCCCTTTTTCAGTTCAAATTTCAATGTGTCAGCACATGTCACGTTTTTGAAGATTTTCCGGAAAAACGTCAGAGGCTTCAAATCGTTCCTTATTTCATGGGCAACTTCCCAACGGCTATTCTCACCTACCCCGCGACCGTTGAAGACAAATTGGTTTAAATACAAGACAAGAAGTTGAAGAATTAGACACCTGCACGCACCTTGCAATCAATTCTACCTAACTTCTTGAAGAGAGAGAAAGCTTTGAAGAAGAGAGAAGGGTCGCACCTACCAAGAAGGCTTGCTATTTCCCTACTACATCTCATCCTTCTATTGTAATTTTTATCTTTTTCCTACCCTTTGTACTTCACACTTGTATATCCGGCTTTAAGAGTCATTTCGTGAGTCTCACTTTATACCCATTCATTTTAAACTTTGCAAGTGTTGGGTAAACACTGGGTCCTACTCTTGTGAGTAGAAGAAATCCCTAGGTTTTGGGATTTGAGAAGAGAGTTAAAGCATAAGATCGAAAAACGCTTTGTGAAGGTTCCTTAACAACCGGAAAGCTAAGGTGTACTTGCTATTTGATAGATAGTGGAGGAAGCCCAATGAAGTCAATAGTCTTGGGGGTGGACGTAGGCAAGAGTTGGCCGAACCACCTAAAAATACAGTGTCATCTCTCTAACTCTACATCTCCTTTCATTTTTCTCATATTATTGATCTTTGTATAATCTTCGTGAAAATGTTTTAATTTTAATTAAACTCATTTCACCCCCTCTTGGGTTGCTTTTAGACTTTCACATTTGATATAATGCAATATGTGGAGGCTATGGTGCACCACATGATTACTTTGTATGCGACACAGTTGAACTAGTGGATCAAAAAATTCAGGCTTCATTGTATCCTAAATAAATTTGCATTAACCTTGCGCACAAATTGGTAGGGCAAATATCCTTTAAGGAAAGCAACTTTGTTGTACCTTGGGAGCAATTTCTTTTCTGCTTCGACATATTCTACAACTGCACATTCCTACAGGAGGCACCTACTCGGCCAAATACCATTACAGGTTGGAACTCCCATTTCAAATTTTCTTTTCTCTTTGTTATATTCTTCTTTGTTTTTTCGGCCTCCAACAATCCATCTTTTAATCTTAAAGGTTGTCGTATGTTTTGTATCACGAAGATTATATTGCGTTTGTGTTTATAGGTATACACATACTATACATGTGTTTGCAGGTCGTGCGGCACGTATTATGTTGTGCCTGTGAAGAACGTGTGTGCTTTCTTGAGAGAAGGAATGTTTAGAATTGAAGTAAGTTTCTTCTTTTGATTGTGTTATCTCTTCCTCCTAAAGTTTCGACTTTGAGATGCAACATTTTCTTTCTTTCTTTGTACAAATTGCAGAAAACCAAAGTAACGTTTGTTTTCCCGTTACAAAACCACCAATCACTTCAACTGAATTTAGCATTCAGTTGGAGCTCCCTTTTCTTCTTGAGAGAAAAATAAAAGGAAAAGGAAACGATTTATATGCTTATTGTTGGAGTTTCCTATGCATCTATATATTATGTTTATCAATCAACATAAACTAGCTATTGGGTCAATGGCAGTTCAAAGTTTAGATCACAATTCACATTGCCGAAGAAGGATTTCTAGACATTGTCTATATAAGCAGCTAGACAATGCTTTATTTAGTGCTAAAACGGTTGATCTTCCTATTTCTTGTATTTTATTTAGTGCTTAATTTGGAACATCATTAAGCAGAAAAATCCAATCATATTGGTTCGAATAGCTATTGAAGAAGCATATATATATATATCCTTTAAAATGTCATGAAGTTGTTCAAAACATTTGAGGGCACACCAGGAATGATAATAAGAAGTTGCTGCCTCCTGAGAAGATATCATGAAAAGCAGAACTGCGAAGATATATTCCTCGTACTAGTCAACCCGACACCGTCCAATCAGGACAATATCAAAAAACGTGATCTAGAATCAAATCGTGTACATTATAGAGACAAACATTGGCAGATGAGCAGGGATCGCTCACCCTGACCTACTCGAGAACCCTAACCTTCGGGAGATCGATAAGATCTATCGGTATTCACTGACCTTAACACAACTCCATGAGAGATAATGATGCAGATCAAGCATGACCCCAAATGTAAAATGACCTCATAAGCTCCGAACACCCCCCGAGAAGAGGGATCAGAATAAATATTACGACTTCCATGAAGATTATGACCATCACACAGACGATTATTGGGAGTTGAAAAGACAGATTGAATAGTTGCTACAATAGGGCAAACTATGACGCTTCATACTCGAACATGGTGCCCCATGAAGTGATAGGGCACAAAGTAAGGAGCGAGAATGAACACCTCGAAGTGATCACCAACCGGTCGGAAACAACCCTCAACATGACCTAGAATTACCACCTTTCTCCACCATTCGAGGTGAAGTAAGAACTATTATTGGAGGACACAGTATAGGAGGCCTGAGTAGGCGGGCATAGAAAAATTACATGTGTGAAGCACGGTATCAATAAGTCTTCTTAACCGAACAAACCCACGAAGAAACCTAGGACTGAGGACGTGCCATCACATTCACAGAGGCATACATGGAAGGAGTTTTACAGCCTCACAATGATACTTTGGTGATCTCTTTCATGATCACCAACTTCTCTGTCCAAAGAGTCTTAGAATACAACAGTAGTTTGACAAACATCTTGTTCTCTAAGGTGTATGGACAATTGGGCATCCTTGAGTCTCAACTTTTGCTACCTCCAGCTCAACTATTCGAATTCACAGGAGACATAGTGCACCCAGTTGGCTTTGTGATCTTGCCACTAACCATCGAAGTACACCTAGTGTTCACCATGACTATGGTCGACTTCCTTATAGTTAACAAACAAGAAATCATCATACAACGCTATCATCGAATGATCAGCTTTTTTCGCTCTTCATGCTGTGTCGTCCATTTTCCATTGAGACTCAAATTTCCCACTCCACTTGGGGTCGGGGAGGCTAAAAGAGATCAACAAGCAGCAAGAAGTTTTACTTCACAGCTTTGAAAGGGAAACCAGGCCTCGAGTGGTGTCAAGTATTCAACAAAAGTGGCGGGCTCGATATGGACTCCCTTGTAGAGGAAAAAGAAGAAAATGATAACAAAAGAATGGCAACCACATGTGGCGAAGGAGCTAGAAGAAATCGAGCTCAGCCAAGGAAGTACAGTAAGGATCAGCACTAATCTAAAGAGTGACTTATGAGAAAAGGTTATTGAATTTCTTCTGCAGCACAAAGCAAATTTTACTTGGTCTCATGTAAACATGGAAGGGATAGATCAGGAGGTAATCATAAACCGATTAAGCATCCTATCGAACATGCCAATTTGATAGAAAATGATTTTTGCATTCGAAGGAAAATCAAGCTGTAGCCGAGGAAGTTAACAAACTAATGAATGCATATTTCATTCGCTAAGTGCACTATCCTGATTGGTTGTCTAAGGTGGAGATGGTCAAGAAAGCCACCTGCAAATTGAGAATGTGCGTCGACTTTAAGGATCTCAATCAAGCTTACCCAAAGGACAGTTTACACTGCATTGAATCAACTTGCTGGTAGATTCGACTGCCGCGCATGAGTTATTCATCATTCCTTAATGCTTTTTCAAGATACAACCAAATACGTATGTCAGTTCCAGACCAGGAAAAGACCTCGTTTGTCACAGATCGAGGTTTATACTATTATATTGTCATGTCGTACGGATTAAAAACACGGGAGCTACTTATTAGCGGCTCATTAATCTAATATTCAAATACCAGATCAGTAAAAAACATTGAAGTGTATATAGACGATATGCTGGTAAAAAGTGTGCACAGACATGATAATTTGGCCAACCTCGTGGAGATCTTTGAAGTTTTGAATCGATATCAAATGAAGTTGAATCCCACCAAAGTGTGCTTTTGAATATCTTATGGAAAATTTATTGGTTTCCTAGTATCCAATAGAGGTATAGAAGCTAATCCCAAGAAGATACAGGTGATCATGCAGCTTAAATCCCCGAGCAACAAGCGGGAAGTACAACGCTTAATTGGCAAAATAATCGCCATCTCCGAATCAATAGAAAAATGTTTACCATTCTTCCAAACCCTTCAAAAGAATTTTGAATGGAATGAGGAGTGTGCTGCCACCTTTGTAAAATTGAAAAGGTACCTATGCAACCCCCCATTGCATAGCTACCCTAACCAAGTAGATATTCTATACTTGTACCACGTAGTTAACAAAAGGGCAATTAGCACAATTCCGATCAGAAACAAAGAAGGAATTCAAAAGCTAGTATATAACATGAGCAGGGCCTTACCAGGGGCGGAGGAAAGGTATTCCCCAATCAAGAAAAAAATGTTTGCTCTATTGTCGACAGCTAAGAAATTACTTCCATATTTCCAAGGCAACACCATCGTGGTCTTAACCGACCTCCCTTAAAGAAAACCTTGCAAAAAAAATCGAAACCTCGGGGCTTTTGATGCAATGGATGAGAGAGCTAGGGGAGTTTGACATACAATATCAGCGTAGTAAAACCAATTAAGGAGAGATCGTGGTGGACTTTATGATGGAGATGGAGGAGACGACCTCGGCAAAAGGAGCTAAGAGGACGAAAAAGATCTCTTGCTGATTTAGCTAGAATATTACGTGCTTAGTATATCTAAAACAAATATAATATTAATTGTTTAACGTTTTAAATATTAGTTTTAGATGGAAAAATGGTTAAGAGCAACAAATCTAAGTTATGCATTGAATTGTTAAATTTATATGACTTTAGATTTAATTTATTGTACATGTAATTTTTTCCCCAAGGCAGGAAAAGGAATCGGCATACTAGAACATTGAGGCTAGTTGCCAGAAGATTGAAGCTGATCCCTAGAAGGTTGCTTGGAAGAAAAACAGGCCCTATTCCTTGACAACATTAGTGGGGAATAGCGGACTAGTCGGAAGCGAAATTTGACATTCCGACATCTGGTCGGCTAACTAGCGGATGACCAAAATAAAGTTTGCTTCCGCTTCTGACTTTTAGCGGACTTAGCGGGAGCTGAAGCGGATAACAAAATTCCAACAATGTTTTTGGCCATATTTTTTGGTCCATTAAGCATTTTTACAAAAAATAAAGATTTTATAACCTCCTACACCTATTTTTCAGGTTCTTTAAGAATTGAAGAATCTGTTTGAGTTCATTAACAACAAACAAACATCAATATTATAGAGCTGATAAAGAGTAAATAAATTTGGCTAAACTTCTAGAATTCCCTATTTGCTATGATTTTTAAGCCAAGTAGCCAAGCTCACCTTTTCAGGGGAGACATACCACGGTGATGAAACATCATTTTACTACATCATCGAGCTTGGCCTGCAGCTTCAGGAACTAGGACTATAATCTCAAAAAAGATACTGACTAATAAATATCGTTCCTAAAGCAAAGCCCTCCCCAATCCAAACCTCAGCTCCAATTCATTCTTTCAATTTACATATGCATACCATGTTTTCCTTTTAATTCCAAAACTAAAGCTACTGTAAGGCTTTTCAGTCAATATACAACATATGGACATTATATCAATGTTTACCATATCTGTGACAAACAAAGAAACATAACACTAGTGTCAAGAAAAAGGAAATCTATTTTCCAAAACACATTGTCATCTACCACAAAGGAATCAATCAGCTTATAGTCTTAGGCAAAACATACTTGTAGTCCTTTTGGCCTAACAGTTTTTTTTATAAGTAAAACAATCTATTATACTACAGATGCACATCTTATCAATCCAAAGCTGTCTCATATCACAAGGCATCTATTAGTCTTCACCCATGTTCAAATATTTTATATATCATTATGTTAAACCAACATACTACATAATGTAGATCCAAATAATTATAAACCGTGAAATTAGACCCATCAGGTTGTGTTTTAATTAGAACCAAAACATAACAATGCAATATAACATTCGTTCCATAATGTTTAAGGATTTAACATCCGTTCCATTTTTACATATTACACTTCTAAGATACACTTATATGCTCAGAAAATTAAGATAGATATCTTGAACTAAAATAAACTGAATGGATTTGAGAACATAAAATAAGAGAGAAAAAACCAAGATTGCAACACAAAGCTTCAGTTAGCACTCAAGTAGAGGTATAAAAAGTTGGTTCTATCAGTGTCTCTGTGTCGGCATACCTCATACAAGAACCAATAAATATAGGTAAAGCACACAACTGGAAAGCTTTACGTCGCCCAACCTCATAAGCAATCCAGCCACTGAGTAGGGCTCCAACAAGGGCACCACCCATACATGTACTTACAACCAGACCTTAATTTAAAGAAAATGATAAAAACTATTAGATAAGAGAGTTAGTTGCAAAAATCAGATGTTAGACCACACAAATAGGCCACAAGATCAACCCAATTTCACCTTCTGCCAAGGTATTCCCGCTGAATCCAAGATCTATAGAAATGCTTTCAAGTGGTTCGTTAACTACTCTGCATCAAACAAATATAGGAAACAAAAATTCAAACTTGATCAATTTATTTGCCTCCCTCACACTTGAAGAACACTAAGAGAAAATGAAGACAAGACTCTGAGTTCAAGATATAGCACCAACCCTATATGGTAGCCAAATAAGAATGAAGTGATTGTCGTAACTAACATATGCGGGAAAGAAAGCCTCCATGAAGGTTTGAAGTTTCTGGAGACGTACTGTTTTGTAGAAGATCTTCAAGACATGCAAGTGCAGAGCCCAATTAGCAAAACAGTCTCACACAACAGAGGGAGTGAGGCCTGAGAGTGAGGCCTGAGGAAAGGGGGGGACTGGTGATTTGCGAAGGAGAGGGGGAACTGGCCGACCGGGGAGAGGGCGGACTTAGGGTTTTTTTGAAGAATCATATACCGTGGATCAAAACGGTCATGGTATTATATATATTTTTCAAAAAAGAAACCCTAAACGACGTCGTTTTAATTTTTAGTTAAAAAAACAACCGGAACCGGTTTTCTGCTTAACCGGTTGAAACTTCCGCTTCCGGTTCCGGTTCCGATTCCAGAAAAACTCCAAATCCACCTCCAGTTCCAGTTCCTAGAAGGGCCAGACCTCAGCTTCCCGGAACCGGAGCCGGAGCTCCGCTGGAAGCCGGACCAGACTTGCACCTCTAGACAACATCGATTCGATGTCCTCCTCTCTTACTTATTATTTATCAACTAGTGCTAACCTCTTACTTGGTCAAGGAATCGTGGCCGAAAGCCTACTAGGTGATACCTGAACAGAGGCTCGTACTTCCTTAACAACCAATACTTCATCACTGCTAGACGAATCCGAACTTTCTTTTCTGAGGTTGACGGTTGATCTTGTCTCCTGAATAGTCACGCCTACTGGCCTAGATTTTTGTTCATCGCCAACAAGGCCTAATCGGGCTGCCCCTCGACGATGACCCACTTGGGCCACTACATGTTTCAATCAAGTTGTAGGGATAGCTTTGGCTAGCCTACCTACCCCCTTTTGGAATGAGCAATTTGCATTTGAGCTTAGTGCCTGAAAACAAAAGGTCAAACGAAGTAAAGAATTCAAAGACAAAATATAGAGAAAAAGCTAAAGGATATCTCACTTGTCAAAGCTTTGCTACTGACACCTAAGAGACAAGAAAGGGAAGGAAGTAGCTCGGCAAGGTCCCACAGTTTATTTTTAGACACTCGATGAATGCGTACATCCTCCACGGAATCCAATTATGGTTCTTCCCGAGCTACACAAAAAACACCACTCAAAACAGAGCAAGCCCAAAAATTCCTAAATTGAAGAAAAGTGTTTTCCTCAATGTTGACATTACCTCGAGCAAGTGGCATACCCCACGATCTTAAAACATGAACAAGGTTTTCTTCGTCAAGAGGTATTCCCAACCTTCGCCCGAAATGACAAAAAACCTCTCATGCCAACCCTTATTATTAGAATGGAGGCCACTGAATAGTCCTCGTTTCTCATGAGCTTTGAAGAAAAACATCTCGTCTGCGCGTCTCACTATCTTATAACACTACGCAAATTTCCTCCATGGGGAGGGATTGTCCTCTACAGTTTCTTCCACAAAGCGAATAAACCCAAAGCTAATCACCAAGCGTTCGAAGCTAACTAGCTAGGAGATAAAGAATACAAGTATAGCATATCCCGAATCTCTCGAGACAACAGCAATCGAATCCCAGCATGCAAAACATCATAAATAAACCTAACTCATCCTCTCCGGGTTTGAAACTCGTTCGTGCACCTCAAGCACCCTCGTTATTATTGTGGGTGGGATTGCATACCTGATTCTCAACTCTGACAAAGAGATCGTAGTACGATTCGAGACGCCTTTGAAGACCGGCATTACTTCCCTGGGTTTTGACATTTTCTCATGACTTTGAGCTAGAAGAAGAAGCCATGACCTTTCAATCTCCTTTGTTCAACAACGAGGACAACATACTTCGAAACGAGCTAAACCAATAGCACGTGCAGTACTCTACTCTAGAGAACTTCCCCTCTATTTATTCGAACTGCCAATAGGTTACAAGTAACGGTAATCTCGGCCCACATTTTTGGGTTGGGCTAACAGCAATCTCAGCCCATAGCTCGTTTGAATCCCTGATGAAATGGGGACTACTAATGGGTCATGATACAATAAGTCCAGACCAAACTAAAAAATATAAGCCCACGAGGCCCAACAAAATAACCAAATCATGAACGAGAATTCTCCATGAGCTCAAATTCCTATATTATCAACACATCTTGAAAGATCAATTGTTTAACTGATCTTTTGTCTGATAAGATAAATGAGCTCTCACACTCACAATAGGACCGAAACTCTTAACAACCTGAATAGCTGATCTCTATTAGGACTGTAACTCTTTTTACCTATAAAAGTAAGGTACATATCCCTAAATATTCATTCTAAAATTACTTCTTAGATTATTTATTCTTTGGCTTCTGACTTAGCCATAAGAGACTCCTCTTCGACACCACAACTCTTAGTGATTCTTTGCAGGCTTAAGTATTTCCAGTACTCGGTGATATTTGACATCATTAGAGATGATTGTTAAGTTTTTTTATTTTAATATTTTGAAATTAAAAAAAAAAAGAGAGCAACATTGTCAAAGTACAAGCAAAAGTCAAGAACAAAAACATCAAATTGAAAAATTTGTCAAAATTTTGTCCTACTCTGATGTTCACTTAATAAAAATTTTGGAACATGGAAAAACTTTCAGATGGCAAGCATGATAAGGTTCTCTCTATGGAAGGCACAGTGATGGAAAAGCATTAGTGATAAACAGTGCGATGACTTCAAATCCAATGAGCTTTTCCAAATAGTCTGAAAAACCTAGCGAGTAGTTTTGAATTTTTCTTAAAAATTAATCTAATAAGATCAATGATGTTTTGTGGGAATTAGTTATTAGGTATTGTAATATTCCACACCAACTCAAGTTTCGCAGCAAAAAAAAAAAGGGGGAAAAACGGAAAAGAGGGAAAACGAACAAGCGCGGTTAGCAACGACAACGTATTTGCTACCGTTTAGTAAAAACTATTTTCCCCCTGGCCTGAAGCAGAGCCTCAGCCGCCTTATGAATAGGCTGCCCGGTCGCAATAGCAAGAAGAAAAACCCTACCCTGTCTGAGAGGAGAAGAGTGAGGAAGAGAGCAGCAATGTCGTCTTATTCTTCTGGAATGAGGGTTTTCAGAGGTTGTAGGGCACTCTTAGCCCCTGCCAAATCCGTAGCAGCTGAAGTTGCTACAGCTAATAAGAGCACCACTGCCACCAAATCAAAGCTAAAGCCAAAGCCAAGGGCAAAGCCAACTAATCCAGGGTCTTCGTCTCTAGAGCCCAAAAGAGCTTTGACTAAACCAACCGGCATATTGAAGCCGGGCCCAATCTCCCCGGCGCTCCAGACCTTCCTCGGTATGCCGGAGGCCTCTCGTGCTGATGCCGTCAAGCAGATCTGGTCCCACGTCAAGCTCCACAATCTCCAGGTCTCTCCATTTCTACTCTTCTCGCTTTTCTCTCTTTTTTTTTCATTTGTTTATGAACTTTTACATGATTTTCTTACTCTGTTTTGCGGACGCCATTTCGGGTTTCCCAGGAATTTCCTGGGAAAATTAGTGTACTATACTAGCTGAAGTTTCCACATTAGTTTTTTTTGGTTCCTTTAAATCAGTAATACACATGCAGTGACCAAGAAACAAAATTTCAAAAAACTAAAACAGAAACAGAAACCAAAGCTGAAAAAAAAAACCCGAGAAAAAACAAATATCGAAAGCAAACTCTGAAGGCTTGAATTTGCATGTGTGGCTTATTAACGGAGAAGATGGACCAGATATTGTAATTCTTCCGTCAAGGCAAAGGGAGCAAAAAAAGCGTGATGAGGGATAATAATAATGGAAGATCAACAATTTATGTGTACTTCCCGTGTACCGAGATTATTCTACTGGTTTACTCTTTATGAGCTTCAAGACATTTATTGTATCCATAAGGTCACGGGAGATTAGCTTAATTCAGAAGTTAAAAACCTTGTTTTAGGTGCTGAAGAGCTAGCTGCATATCCGTTACTTATGCTTTCTTGTGTTTATAGCAATTACCTTTAGTGAACCTCAACAATAGCACTTTTTTCACAAGAACTGGTGGCTATTTAACCGGGGGGGAGGGAGACCTTGTTTATTAGTCTTGTTTCTTTTTGATGACTTTTGAAATTGATATTTCATTGGCAAGCTATATAATATAAATAAACTGTGACAAAGTCGTGTCTTTCGATTGACAGAATATGAGAATTTAGGTTCTGTCATAGGTATAGCAGATGCAATTCCTGTGAACACAAATTGGTGGTCATTTGTAAACATAATCTGCAGGTATTGTTTAATTTGCATTACGACCCCTCTGTAGTTAATATTTGAATAGGATATCCTTTGCTAGTTCCTGTTCCTTGGGGGAGGCCTCACCACAAAACCACATAACAGACAAATAAATAATATGAAATAGAATATTATCCACCTATCTATCTAGAAATGATTAATTTGAAAATGATGCAGAAGTTTAGCAGCGTTAGGAAAATTAGAGTCACAAGTTTATAGACGCTAGTTTGGGACGTTACATGCATGTGCTGTGCTGGTGGGCCTTCCCTCTTACAGCCAAAGATGCCCCAAGGCAAGGTAGAACAAAACTGCTCGGAGGGGGATCCGATCAATTATGTTTGGATGATCCAATTTTTTGGGTTGTATTATTTTTCTTGTTATTGAGTATCATTGACGGCTGCCTACCTTTCTGGATATGTCTGTCTTGCGCTTTGAAAGCCTAATGCCTGCTATTTCTGTTAACAGGTTAATAAGACTATCTTATGTAGTTCTCCTCATCTTGTCTGCGATTGACACTCTCATAGTAAATGGGACATGTATATTTGTATATGCATTATCCACAACCCTTGCGGAGGGTTGGACCTTGATGACTCTTTCTCCTGTGTATTTCGTAGAGGAATTTCACAATGCTAAGAGCTCATTTAGACTTGGGGATAACTGGGAAAAAACTTGGTATGGCATTTCTGATTAAATATGTGGATGCTTTTTGCCTGCAGAATCCTGCGGATAAGAGAGAGATCTATTGTGATGAGAAGCTCAAGGCCTTATTTGATGGAAAGGATAAGATTGGGTTCCTGGAAATTGGGAAATTGCTTGCCCGCCATTTTGTAAAGTCTACTTAACTGGTGACGGAAGATGTTTCAAGTTGGATTTGTACCCCACCCCTGCACAGAGCGCTTGTGACATTTTCCCTAAATCCTTCTAAATGTTGTGATTTTGATATGACTTACCTTTTGAGAGCAAACTCTCTGGTTTGGGTTTGCAGTTTAGAAAATGTTTAGTTGGACACGTTGTAAAAAGTACTTAGGTGATGAAATTGATTGGTTCTATGTGCCGAGATCAATTTTACACTTGTTTGCTCCTAGTCATTAAGTAGCAGGTTGTGCGATGGATAGGACGCGCATGCTGAGTTTTTCCATCTGCTCTCTACAGTGCTCTTGTTGAAGGGTCCATTTGGAGCTCGTTTTATTGGTCAGATCCCCATTGTTTTCCTTCTCTTCTCTTTTAAGAGTTTCATATGAGGCAGGCATTACTCTAGTTGATCCCATCTATGGTATATTTTTTTCCTTCTACTTGTTTCCTCATTTTTCTGTTTAGCCTATAAAAGGTGATGATTACACGTCATTTTCGAGTAGATAACATATAATGTCGAAAATACCATGTTGCTGGAAATCAAATTCAAGGTATTCCAACCTTCACACAATTACCTCATTTTCGTTTTCTTGCAGAGAGCTATTTCATTTAAAGGCTGTTCTTCCTAATCATTGTCCAACCGGTACATCTTTTCTGAATTATAGATTATGGTGTTAAATTAATTGTCCCTGAATCCATTACCATGGGAAGGATGAATACAGCTCCAGCAGTCTTAATAACAAGAGGGGTCAAAATGGTCCAGGAAATTCGATCCCTGTTCAAGTTTCAGAACTTCAGTCAAGATAGAACAGAGTGCCTTCCACCTTCATTGAAAGTCTTACATAGTCTGTCCAACTCTGGAATTAGTAAATAACTTCTGCTCCTTAAGTCCCAAACTTGTAATTTATATTCTTGGGTAGATGATTTAGGAATAAATACTAATTTCATCGTTGTGATTTACCATTTTATCAGATTAGTTCTTGAGCTTTAAAATTCTAAAATTAGTTTGCAACTGTTTAATTTGATAGTTTAAATCAGAGTTCGCTCCTTAATGGATTTGCTTAGATTAAAAACTCAGTTGCATTTTTCCCTCAGTCGCACAGTTCTGTAGTTCGTACCAAAGTCCGGCTGGCTTTCAGCGAAAATGAATTGAGCATGGGGATTGGGGAAGAGCTTTTACGTAAAAATTGCAGGAACAGGGCTCTTCGGATTCCCGAATGCAACATAAGAAGAACGAAAACTAAAAAGCGAAAACAATGACTTCGAATGAATGGAACAACTTCATTAACTGTCTATGATTGCAACACGCTTCCACTAGTTGAGGAGGTGTTGTATCCATTTCTCTACAACCGCAGGAGAACCATACCATGGTCTTAAAGCATCATCTGAACCAACTGGTGAGTGGTAAACTCCGTCCAAGCTAACGTTGAATGCGGCTTCCAGATGCGCTTATACTTCCGGCACCACTCCATCACCCCATACATCTGCCTGCCCACAAACCTGAAACAATGGTATACGTCATTGTCAGTGTCCGTAATTTAAACAGTGAGTTGCCTGCTTACCCTAGAGGATGGTAAAAGAAAACTATAAAAATCTGAAAAGTCTCCCATAATGATACTTCATTGATTTAGAGTGAACTTTGTGATAAGCTGTGAACACAATGACTTCACCCGCTTGTACCCTTGGCCAACAAAACGAGCACGCAAGGTTGTTGGTTTTGATGTTGATGTGCTCACGCCATTGACAATAGCAACCTCATAAACTGATTCGGCACCGTCGTTAGGAATAGCTGGCTCAACGTTCACAGTGGAACTGCCAAAGAAACGAGCCCCTTGGATATACCTGCAGTTTTAGGTACCCAGTTAAATTCATGATATCAGCACAGTTGCTGGGCAGTAATTCAATCTGAAATTCTCAAGACAATATGGTTCTATAGACAATACTTTGTAAGTTCATAAATCTTTTGGCGTGTTAAGTTCCAGTTCTTGTTGCTCCTTATAAATAATAGACTACTTCTCTTATCCAGAAGTGTACTATACTTGTAGGGTTCAACCTTGTTCCATTCTTGCACCTCTAGGTTTACAACACCATGCTAAACATCATGCCACAAATGAAACGTCTTAATCAAAATCGTGGGGATTATGCATGCATCTTGATGTCACATTATGCAGTAAAGAATGCATTAGTTCTTTTTCCTGTGGTAGATTTTCAAGAAGAAAGACCCCCCCCCCTCTAGTTTCCCTCTAAATCCAATTGTCTTGCCCCAAATTTTCATAGCTGCGTCGTTGGGTATGACAGCCTAACCAAGCATTACTTTCTTCCAAGTGGATGCTTCTCAGGAGCCAGTAAAACGCATTGTGCAAAAACAAGCAGTGACATTTCTTATTTCATGTCTCCAAGCATGAAGCGTTGCTGAATGGCATTTACAGCTTAGCAGAAGTTGAACAGAGATCATAGTAGTATTCCCTCTCTTCAAATGCTGCTCCATAGCACTAAAATGCTGTACGACCATCATATGTAGTAACTGTTTGCAACCTCAGGATGGTGTTGATCAAGACTTACCAAGTTCATCCTGAGGCAGTTAGCTAGAGTTGTGGTTTTCCAGCATATCAAACTTTCTCGAATATCAATCAATGCACAAATTAAGTTGAGTCTATCACTATATTTCCCCGACCATAAAAAAGAGGTATTCTTCCCTTTCTAACCTCCAGTGATGTAACAAAATTCTTTCATGCTCTGCAGCATCATTCTGATGATTTTGACCATTTGAAGTAGTTTTTTCCTATTTGGTTGTATGCAATCAAAATTCTTAGGTGACGCATGCCAGTTAGTTATCTTGAAGAGATACAACTTCTGTTGCTCTTGAAATATGGGAAATCACAAAATAAGCAGCAAGAAAAGGCTAAAACTGCTACACAAAAGACTCCCTTAGTTTTATTTAATTGGTACACACGACACTCCAAAAACAAATATACATATGAAGTAGCAATAGTGAGTTTACCTCCCAGCAATACATACATATTTCAGGTGATGACTGTACACAGCTTTTGAGCAACATTTGTCAACATAATCAAGGAGACCCCTTGTTTGATCAATAACCCCTGGCAAACCTTTTGGAGGTGGATTGGGGAATTGACAAGGAAAAGAAAAGGAATGAATAAAAACATTGCTCAGAGTTGTTCCCAAGACTTAATCGAAATTAAGCTCATGCAGAACAGCCCACGTTACTTGCACATTCCACAAACCCAGTTCTAACAAAAGAAAAAGGAAGGTTCAGGAAAAAAACAAAGACAAATGAATATCGACAAGACTCGAGAGTCATCAGCACAATAAGTAAAATGTTAGAACCTACAGGTGGGGGGTTCTGAGTGTCAATAACATTGAAATATGGGACAGTCAAAATTATTCCATGTAAATACGTGCAAGCCATCCTCAAGCCGAGTGTCCAATCAAGGATATGGCCCCACCTAGAATGAGATATTTTTCAGAAATTTAGAAATTCAGATACTGTCATTGTAAGCACTTCGAGAACTTAAATTTCCAAAGACTAGAGGAGGGAAGGGAGTGGGGAGACTAAATGAATGAAAGGCACCATCTCCTGATGGTGCATTGGATGTGTTTTCACGTAAGAATCACTTTTAAAGACTAGAAAACAGGGTCAATGGCTTTTTGGTTTTCATGTATTCTATTCTCTTCTTCTATCTACCAGTCTGTGATGGGTATACACTCCTTCAAAATACGGAGCTTTATGATCACAAAGAGTGCATACAAGCATAGGCCACACGTGCTATTCTCCCAGACTTCTTTGAGGCATATATGGAATGAAGTTGCAAGCACAGTGAGTGGAGGATAAAACGAGAGTAACTGAAACTAGTCACCTCATTGCCAACAAATCACATCATACAACCTTAACATGTTTGGCTCCTATTAGCTCTGTTTTCTTTTTTCTTAGCATTTTCTTTAGTTCTGGGTTTTAAGTGTAAAAAAAATGAAGCTCTAGGGTTGTCCCTTCTAGGTGTTTAGGCCCATACTAAGGGGAGCTTCTGTAATTGATGCTTCTTATCTGACTCTCAGCATGTCCAGATATGTTATCAAGAGTGTCCTTTGTTGTGTTTCAACTCGACTTAATTATCTCATAGTGCGAGGAAAAACTCCAGAAAACAACAAATGTGGAATGGAAAATGAGATATCCACCTACATTACAGACATAAATTGTATATATTTACACCATACATCTGGAACTGAAATTAAAAAGGCGCAAAACTCTTTTTCTTTTTGATCTAAAAGCTTTCAATAATTTAAACAATTGGCAAAGATGTGAATTCAACTAAGGGTGAGCATTTTATCCAGTAAAAACCACAAATTTCAGTTTCGGTTCCGGGCTATTCCGGTACCGAAACCTATTTTAAAAAAATTTCGAAATCGAAATCGGAAACGAAATTCCGTCGTTCCTGAATTCTTTTAAAACACAACGCAACTTTTGAGCCATAAAAGACAAAACCAAAAGTAAAGTCACGTGTGAACAAAAAGTCAGCGTGGATGAAGGAGTTTGACTCTTCCTTCACGCGTGAGTGTATGGTGTCATAACTCCATTCTTTTTTTTCTTCTACAAAGAGTCATAACTCCATTAGCAAATCAAACAAAAATTAGCTAAAAACAAAACTTCAAGCCAAAAAACATGGCGTTTGAAAAAATCGTACTCTGCCTTCCGAAATCTCCCCCCGTCGTCGTCCTAGCCCCCCACCCTCCCTGCCGATGCCTCCTAAAATCTCTCTCTCTCAGCTCTCCCCCTCCTGTCTCTCGAAATCTCTCTCTCTCCTCCCTCCCGAAATCTCTCTCTCTCTTCCTCTCTCTATGAAGGGCTGCACAAATCTTTCAGAGCTTCATAGCAGATCTGGGTGACGGAATCAAACGGTAATCTGCTTCAAATGGAGATTTGAATACTACACTCTTCTCAAGGTAAGACCGATGATTTTTTTGAGTATTGTTGCCTGGCCGAGAGAATGAACGAAATGGAGAGAGTTATCTGAAGTAGATTTGTTGCAAGGTGTTGTATATTGCAGATCAAGGTGTGTGGATCAACTAAAGTGGCTGAAACTGGGTTTGAGTAAAAGAGGGACACAACTTTTGATATGAATCAGTGTATGTCTTAGGGCAATGCGAGGGTGATTTGGGCAGTGACTATTGTGTGTAGAATGTTGTGGAAGGCTGGAAGCGTCTGATTTTGCTAATCTCTCTCTCACTCTCCCTCTTCCGGTTCCATTCCATTTCCATTTCGTAAAATTTCGGAATGGAACCGGAATTAAAATATTGATTCTGGTGGGTACCGGAACCGGAATGGGTTATTCCGATACCCACCCTTAAATTCAACCTTGAGCCAGCTCTTTAGGCTCCTGAACAGCCTCAACTGTTCTCTTCAAGTACTTGCCACCATCTAGTCATATTCGCGTTTACCTATTCTGGTACTACAGAAGAGACTGGGGATATTCGTTTGTAAAAATATTCTAGTTTATAAATGAATGTAACAAAAATTTACAAAACGAATATCCAAAATTTCAAAAAATCCTACACAAACACCAATACCTTTAACACAATCTCTAACAACTTTTCACACAAACTCTATTACTTTTTCAAAAAAAATTCTAACAAATCTTCTCTCTCCATACTTTTTCACTTTCAGTATTTTTTTATTAAAAATTACATCAAATCATCTCTCTCTACACCCTTTTACAAACTCGAATAGAAATTAAATTTCTTTAAAATTTTACACTAACTTTTACACAAAAATTTATAAAACTCAAATTTATATAAATATTCACAAATTCTTTCAAAAAAAAAAATCTTTTATAAAATGAACATTCCATGGTTGTCAGAATCTAACAAACATTGGAGACAGGTCCGTTCTCGGTGCAATTGGCACGGATTTTATTTCCCTAATTCAATCAAACTAAATTAGATTTATTCCGAACAAGTTAGACAACATATCTTAACAAAGAAGTTGACGTAGCTTAGTTCTAGTGTTTTTGTTCAAGTCGAGTCACATATGGCTTATAATGATTAAGGCGGGAAATATCGAACCACAAAAACCAGTCATTTGACGGCGTTTCCCGTTAAACCATTGGTTCGCTAATGTTTTCGCGGATAAGCACAAAAAGAAATGAATTGAGTACCAATCGAGGACGGGTCGAGGACGAAGAGTCCCGCGCCAGAAGTTGGGGTCCACCAAACCGGCGGCATTTCTTAGCCAATCAAGCCGTCCTTAGCCACTACGGTGGCCACGCCGTACTGCTCTTTCAAAATTACTTCCGACTTCTGGCAGTCGCTGGAATTGTTCCCCAAGCCCTACATGCATGCAGAGACACTCAAAAGACCCATTTTCGGCAAAAAAAAATAGATATGAACTCAAATGTCCAACCGCAAGGCAACAAGGATATAAAATGAGAGATGGAGAGAGAAAAAATGGAAACTTAACTGGAAGAATGACGGCAGGGCGGTAGTTGATAGTTTATATGCAAAATTAAACTATAAACAAACAACATGTTTTCAACAAAACATCAATCAAGATTATGATTACAATTTCGAATTCGATTTCATACCTGACATAGGAATATAGGAACCTACAAACCTTAAGCCGCTTTACGGTCCAATCCAAAGCTCCAGCAATTCAGAACAGCAACTCAGATGTGTTGTCTCTGCCTCCTAAGGGATTTATGTCACTCTCTCATTATTGAGATTTCCCTAATAGGTTCTGATGACCAACCCCTTGAATATAACAATTATATTTATAGGCCTTGGAAAAACCCTAGAAAGAGCATGAAACATAGGATCCTTAGGGATCTCAAATTCGAGTCGTAGGATAACACTGAAGAACTCTTCTTCTAATACAATTAAGTCCATCAACATATTGTAATTGACCCCTGGAATTTTGAGATTATTGCAACTATGCCCCTTACATACAATTAATTCCTTCCACCATACTATATTCCATATGAGATATTAGGACTGGATTAATCAATTTGGTTATCCAGGGCACATAATTCTAACAATCTCTCACTTGCCCTCAGAACCAAATATCACCGTCATGTCCCTATCTCATATAAACTTGATTTCTTAGTTCATAACTCAGTTGGACCACAAAACAATTTTGAAATATATATCATATACTTTTATGTATTCATAAAATAGTTCTGTAAAACACTCTGGCCGGATTCTTTTGGTTCAACTCTTTCATGAACACTAACTGAATATACTGTCTTTCCAAAAGACTGGTGGATTCCTTGTTGAGCATTCATGCCACTCAATCATCACGCACACAACCCAACATGTCCAGATATAGTCTTGAATGAACATCACCGGTTGACAATATAAAAGTTGTGTACACAATTCATGAATAAATACAAACCTCTCAGGTCTAAGAACAATACTGAATGTGATAGAACAACCTTTAACCTGACAGTGATCATTTCCAAAAGTTGTTTTGTAATACCCCAAACCTCTTTTAAACAATTTGTGACTCCTATGGCAAAACTTTCAATCTTATATTTCTAGTAATCATGTTCATTCTTTAGTTTTATCCTTATTTGCTTATTTTGTGGCTTGTTTAGTTTTCATCATATGATTTGATTAATTCGATTTCTCCTTTAATATTTTGAGTAATCATATTCCTTGATATTCTTTGATATTGGCTTAATTATATATTAGTCTTTCTTCTTGTCTCGTCTGCATGCAAAAACACATTGAAGTTGGGACAGCTCGGTGGTGTGTTTTGGTTGGGCGAATTTGTGGCAATCATTGCCTAGGCAGGAACTTGCGTGTGTAAAAGTTGCCACCCACCTACTGCTCAGTTGCTTTGCTTGTCGTGTTTAAGTTAAATTTGAGCTCATGATCACCTAGGGCAGAAAACACTCGTACACTTGGCACAAACATCCTTCTTGACCGCCTAAATGAACCTATGAGGAAGCTGTCTTCCTTCAGTTATACATCAGCATATCATTTTGCCCTATGGACCTAGGCTGCACCTATAAACCACTGGACACAGCTTAGACCCCTTGATCAGCGTAATAGAGTGAGACTAATTTATTTGTGTGGCCTTGTCGCACAAGTGAACCACCATTTGACCAAGAGATAAAGAGCTAGGCGAGAACCAAGAGAGAAAGGGATTATGACCGAGAGAGGTGGAGAGAACCAAGGAATAAAGGGGAGAACCAAGGGGGAAATGAGAGGAACCGAAGGGTGCAAGGTAAAATCCAACTGGTCAGCCTTGTCCCCTTACTTTTATAAAGTTTCTTTTAGAAAGTTCAGTTCTCCTTTTTACCCGGTCTCCTTTTCTTACCTTCAAATATGTTCTACCTTTAGGTGTTGGTTGTTGTCACCTTCTCTCACTCAGTATTAACCATCGGATCAAGCAAGGTAAAGGGGTCTAGATTTGCATGTTGGTTGTGTGGAAAAACAAAAAAAAATATATAATATGGTCGTGCATGTCCATTTGGAGGTTTTGATGTCATTTTTCAGCCATAGACATTACTGTCCAGCTTAGAGCTTCTTGAGATTTTTGTGGTTTTGTTAGTTGCATGTGAAGGATGGGTAAGGGGATGATCTTTTCGTGAAAAATGTTGCATTGTTTGAAAACATGTTGCATGTCAAACTTTTATGAGATCTGATGTTGCAAGAAATGATCTTGGTGGATAGAGGGCCACAATCAGTGGCTCAAAGAGCTAAAGATGAGCCAAGAAGACCTCGAGTTTTCCATAGAGAGAAGAGAAGATGCATGCATGAAATCCTTTGAACTTATTTGAAACATATTGGCATTTTGAGGTTGTTTCATGAAAAGAATGAAAGTCAAGGGCTGTAGTGGTTGCTGTTGGCTTTGGATCAAAAATCTGGACATGTTAAATAATGTAAATGTACACTTAGAGTTGAGAAAAGAATAGGAAAACAACATGCAAAGAGTGTTCATGCATGAATTAATGGAGTTGTGTATTTTTGTTCCTATTCGTGTAATTTTTTTGCTATCTGATAATTCCATATGTGCTCTGAGATCTTGTAATGTGTGCAAAGATGTTAGTTTAAGGGTTTGTATGTGGAGTTTGTTAGTGTTCTGATGCATCCCATTTAAGGCATGTACAATGATGTATGAACATATTTCCCCCTCTCCAACCTTACTGAGTCATTAGGACTCACCCTTTTTCCTATTGTTTATTTTGTATGTTTGAAGGAAATCTTCAAAATTGGCAGATGATGATCTTCTCGTGCGAGCAGACCTTGGATTTTGATCTATATGTTTTAGTTGTTAAGATCCGGATTTACGTTACGGACTCCTTTGAGGTATACTTGGGGTACGAATCCCAATGGTTCCTCAAGGGGCCGCCCCTGTCTCCTCTTCCCCGCTTGGAAGACTTCGGTCTGGTAGACGTAGATCCAGCCCTTCTACATATCGTTCCCCCTCCACCAGCTCCGCCTGCGAAGAGCATCGATGAGACGGTTTTTATTGACCTGACCTCCGACACCGAGTCGGAGGACTAGATAACATCAACTTTTGTTATTTTTTTGGGAAATTTGTTTTTTAGTCACTAAGTTTTGTACCGTTTTCATTTTTAGTCATGTAATTTTTAGGTTCAAATTTTTAGTCCTTGAGTTTATAATCTGTTCAAAATTTGGTCTTTCCGTTACTCTTACGTTAGTCTCTTAACGAAAATTTTTGCCACATCAGCTTTTCACTCCACCTCAACCTCATTTATCCACGTCAGCTCCATATGTTTCTCCAAATGCCCAAAACGACACACTGTGTTTTTAACCACGGCGTCACCCCTCCCCCCAATTCATTCAACTGCGACTTCGCACAGTGACTTCAATGGAGGACGGGCTCTATCGTTATGACTTCACCTCTCCCGAACAGAACCTCCGGAAAGCACACCGCCATAGGCATGAGAAAGTAATTTCCAACGTTACACCATTAATCACGCAAAAAAGTGAGCAACAAATATAATCAAAAGTCACTTCATTTCTACCAAAATTTGGGATTTGCCTTTAACTGTCAAGCAACATCTGACCTAAGTATACAAAAGAACATATCTGCTATGCTAACCTCTAAGGGGATAAATAACCCAAAGCCAAAGACGAGATCAGTATATGCCTTGAATAGGGGGGAAAATGAGCTTGTTCACAATAATGCACTCACTGATTATCACATCTAAACAAAATCTCCAAACAGAACCCATTTCTACATGTAGCAACTACATATAACATCAGGATAGCCACATCCAACTGTCAAAGATTAAAACCGACTCTCCTACACCTTGAGAATAACTGTAACTCCGCCCTTATAGGACTATTATCTCAATCAGAAAAACAGCAAGCCTCTAGAATGACGGGGCACTTGGGCCCGCTTGCCCTCTTCTTGGTGGTCTGATACACCAACTTACCACCTTCAATCCATACACAAACACACACACCCATGTCAGAAAACCCAAAAAGGAAGAAGAAGAAGGACGAGATAGGCAAAAAAAAAACTAAAGAAGAAACAGAGAAGATATTTGTGCAGACTCAAATGGCTTTACCAGGGGTCTTGACCACCCGGTGCTGGTTGGACTTGGTGGCGTAGCTGTGGCGCTTGCGATACGTGAGCCGCTGCACCATTTTCAGGCGCTCTGTGAGTGAGTTGCTCCCGGTATGTAAAGTGTGAGTTCGCAATGAAAGGCCGAAAGGATCTTAACACTTCCGAAGGGAGAGTAGAAAAAGGGTTTTCGGGACTATGAAGCCCTAGATCTGACGGCTCTAGTGAGTTTGTATCGTTGACCCCAACAGAACCTCTTCCATTCATAAGGATAGAGCCCGTCCTCCATTGAAGTCATTGTGCAAAGTCGCAGTTGAATGAATTGAGGGGGAGAGGTGACGTCGTGGTTAAAAATACGGTGGGTCGTTTTGGGCATTTGGATAAACATATGGAGCTGACGTGGATAAATGAGGTTGAGGTGGAGTGAAAAGCTGATGTGGCAAAAATTTCCGTTAAGAGACTAATGTAAGAGTAACGGAAAGACCAAATTTTGAACATAATATAAACTTAAGGACTAAAAATTTGAACCCAAAAATTACATGACTAAAAATGAAAAGGGTACAAAACTCAGTGATTAAAAAACAAATTTCCCTATTTTTTTAGTAGGGTTCAGTGTATTGGTTTCTCGGATGTAATAGTATGGAAAGCTTTAGACAGCTTCCACTTTGGTAACTATCCTCTCTTTACTTTTGTATCCTTGTAAAGGATTTCTGTTATTTGTAAAAGAGAGACTTAGTGTTTCTATTATGTATTTACTTTTTCAAAATTTCCTCTTATTATATTTTATTTCGTACGTCAGAACTTTCAAACTCCTAGAATTGTTAGAAAGTTACTCTTTTCTTTTAATTACTCTTTTTCTCTTAAACCTCGAAAATCCTATTTTTTTCATGATATATTCTATATTTCAAACGAAATTCGAAATCAAACATTTCCGCCAAGCCTTTTTAAACCTAATTGTCGGGACTTTCAGGATTTGATTTCGTGCCGTAATCCCCGTTTGTGTGCATATCATCGCCATAGGTGAGCCTAAGGGGTAAGTACGGGCACAGGGCGTGACATGTTCTTAATCAGATCCTGTTCAATGTATGTACTTGTTACATGACACTCACTCGTCTGTTTAAGGTCATACCTCAATGATGAAATCAATCATTCTCCGCACAACAAGTGTAGACTTTATGTTACAAAAGTCTAGAACACTTTCAGGCTTACAAGGAACTGAAAAATCATTATTCTCTGCCTTTGATTCATTAATCTCTAGCATGATTTTTCTACAATGTTGCCTGAACAAATTTACATACATAACGTCTCATGTTACGTAAAAACCCATAACAAAAATAATATATGTGAGAAACAAATAAACTTTTATTATCAAATAATAAAGAAAACGTCAAGCTCAATCATACATATATCTCAAAAACATATCCTTAATATGTTTCTCAAACACTTCATGAGATAAAGGCTTTGTAAACACAGATTCGGATGTAGATATTCTATCATTAATGTCTGATTGAAAATCTGAATCTGAATATCCCTTAGATAGACAAATCCTCACTGTCATACGCTAAGAAATAGTGTTTTGTATTTCTCAAAAACCTCAGGATATGTTTCGCTGCTGACCAATGTTCTAGACTTGGATTGGATTGATATCTACTCACAACGCTAACTGCGTGACTGATATCAGGCCTAATACAAAGCATAGCATACATGAGACTCCCTACAGCCAAAGCATAATGACAGTTACTCATCTTCTCTCTTTCTTCAGGTGTTTTTTGACACATTTGCTTAGAGAGATGAATTCCATGTCTGAAGGGTAGAAACCCTTTCTTGGAATTTACCATGTTAAATCTAGCCAATATCCTGTCAATATAATTGACCTGTGAGTGACCCAATAATCTCTTCTTTCAGTCTCTAAACACTTTGATCCCGAGTATGTAGGATGCTTCCCCAAGGTTTTTCATTGAAAATTAGTTAGACAACCACATTTTCATATGACAACGCCCCTACATCATTCCCAATGAGTAGTATGTCATCCACATAAATAACCAAAAAGGTAATTACAGTCCCACTAACCTTCTTGTAGACACAAGATTCATCCATGTTTTGTGAGAAACCAAATATTTTGTTTGACACGTCAAAACGGATGTTCCAACAACGTGATGCTTGTTTTAGGCTATAAATGAATTTCTCCAATTTGCACACTTTCGATTCATTTTCCTGAGATATGAAACCTTATGGCTGGTCCATATAAATTTCTTCATGGATGTACCCATTCAAAAATGCGGTTTTCACATCCATCTGTCATATCTCATAATCATAGTATGCCGCAATCGCTAATAGAATCCTTATGGACTTTAGCATGACTACAGGTGAAAAGGTTTCCTCATAATCACTATCAGCCTTTTGAGTATACCCTTTTGCCATCAACCTAGCTTTAAAGGTCTCTACCTTTCCTGTTGGTCCAAGTTTCCTTTTGTAGACCCATTTGCAACCTATAGGCTTAATGTCTTCTGGTTTATCTACCAAGGTTCATACCTTGTTGGAATACATGGACTCCATCTCTGATTCCATGACCACATACCAATGCTTAGCATCTTTGTCATTAACAGCCTCTGTATAACCACAAGGATCAATTTTCAGTCCCTCATATTCCATTTGGTAAATATCATTTAACAAATTGAATTTTACTGGAGGTCTTATAATCCTTTTACTACGACGAGGCTCCTGTGTCTCAATAGGTTCACTTTGATCACTGGGAACAACCACTTGATCCTCATTGTTCTCATTCTGCACAGTCACTGTACTATCTTTTTGCTCATCAAGAGCAACTCTACTCTCGGTTTCATTCAAACTATAATACTCTTCAAGAAAAACAACATTTCTACTAACAAACACTTTGTTTTCATTAGGATTATAAAAGTAGAAACCAGTAGTCATTTTGGGATAGCCTACAAATAGGCATCTATCAGTCCTTGATCCCAGCTTATCCACATTAAACCTTTTAACATGAGCTGGACAACCTCATATCTTAAAATGATTAAGACTTGGCTTGTTGCCAGTCCATAACTCATATGGGGTATTAGGAACTGATTTTGTAGGGATCCTGTTTAACAAATAAACAACGGTCTCCAAAGCATGTCCCTAAAATGATATGGGCAACTCAGATATGCTCATCATAGAACGAACCATATCCAATAGGGTTATATTCCTTCTCTCTGCAACACCATTATGCTGTGGTGTGCCTGGTGGTGTGAATTGAGATATGATTTCATTATCTTTAAGATGAACTTTAAAATCAACCAAGAGGTATTTGCCTCCAATATCGGAACGAATCATTTTAATGGACTTTCCAATTTGTTTCTCAACTTCATTGTGGAATTCCTTGAACTTTTCAAAAAAATTCTGATTTATGCTTCATCAGGTATAGATAACCATACCTGGAATAATCATCAATGAAAGTAATGAAATAAGAGAAACCTCCTCTTGCCATGTGGTTGAAGGGACCACAAACATCAGTATGTATTAATCCTAATACTTATGTGGCTCTTATTCCTTTTCCTGTAAAAGGACTTTTGATCATCTTTCCTTTCAAGCAGAGCTCACAGATTGGATATGGCTCAATGTTCAGAAATTGCAATGGCTCATCCCTTACCAATCTATTGATCCTCTCAATATTGGCATGACTAAGTCTTAGATGCCACAAGTAGGTTGGATTAACATCTCTCTTCCTCTTAAGGGATAACACACTGGAATCATCATTCTCAACATTATTCAAAGAATTATCAACATTTAAAAGATAAAGACCATCATAAATAATTCCAGAAGCAACAAATTTATTTTGAAACTTTATAACAAGTTTTGAATTGAAAAGAAACGAATATCCAGATAAAACAAGTTTCGAAACAGAAATCAAATTTCTACGTACTTCTAGAACATAACGACAGTCTTTTAAAATCAAAATTCTATTATTCGATAATTCTAAACTAAACACTCCGATGACGGTCGCTGCAACAGTTGCACCCGTCCCCATCTTAAGGATCAGCTCCCCTTCATGGAGCTTTCTGGTTTCCTTGAACTCCTGCAACATATTGCAGATGTGAGATGTAGAACCAGAATTCACATACCATGAATTAAATGGATCATTCATTCAATTCAATTAAATTACAAGCATATTAGACACACCTTCAGAAGGTTTGCCATTTTTAAGAGAAGCTAAGTAAACTCGGAAATTTCTCTTCCAGTGACCGGGCTTGCCGCAATGGAAACAATTTCCTTTGCCTTTGTTCTTGTCACCTCCTCTGTTTCCTTGTCCACCTTACACATTCTTAACTGCCTGAAACTCCTTATTATTTTGCTTGAATTTCTTAAACTTGGGTTTCAGTTTCATACATACATTAGATTTCTATGTGACCATCACAGTAGGTTCGTCCTTCTTGATGAGATCTTGAGCTGATTGCAACATATTGAGCAGCTCTGACAATGTCACACTCATCTTATTCATATTATAATTAAGGACGAACTGATTGAAAGAATCAGGTAGAGATGAAAGAATGACATCAACTTTTGTGTCACTATCCATCTCAGCTCTCAAAAAATCCAGTTCGTTGATGAAAGAAATCATCTTCAAGACATGATCCCGAACTGGGCTCCCTTCCACCATTTTGGTGGACATCAGATTCTTCATAGCATTCTGCCTAGCAGATCTGCTCTGCTCTCCAAACATTTCTTGGAGATGCAAAATAATGCCTGCAGCTGTAGCTATACCCTCACAATCTTTCTGCAAAACATTTGAGATTGAAACCATAATATAACACTTTGTCATATTATCATCATCATGCCACTTGTTAAAGACTTTATTTTCTTCCTCAATGACATTATCCAGGGCAAGCTCAGGTGTCTCAGAGGTTAGAACATAACCGATCTTATCGGCTGAGAGAACAATCATAAGATTTCTTTTCGAATCAACATAATTTGGTCCTGTCAACCGATTGTCATCCAGGATCCTAGCCAACAGATTAAAAGTCATTTTGAATCTGCAAAATCATTCACATATATAATTCCATTAGATTCAGGTTTTTGAATAACTAATGGTACCACCCATCCGAACAATAAACAGATATATCACATATATCACAATAATGAAAAATATAACATTTATATTTATAATATTCTAAATGGGTATCGAGAACCTCTACCTTACATGCAACAACAAATCTATTTTGGTACTCATTGTACACATCTTGTAAAGGCGAATAGCTACTATTCATCAAAATTTACATCATATGTAAAATATTTGTGATTCTCGATTTTCTTTTGGCCTACCTAAATAAACACATATTGTACTATTTTAGCACTTGTGTTTATTTGGTTTGTGCATTTCATTATCTAAGTGTGTTTGAAATACTTGTGAGTTATGTCACTATTTTATAGACACTCCCACTAAGATGTAGACACTTATCTTCCCAAGAGATAAACAATAAAATTTTACAAAATTCAAATAGATTTTATCCATTTTGGCTTCAACCAATTTTAATCAAGTAAAACTCCTATTTATTGATAATAGAGACAATAGGAAAAATTACTATAATTAATCTTATTTAGCACCAAGAATTAGAAGAAAAAAAATTCTTCTTCTCTTTTTTTTTTCCTGTCAGTCAACCGCTGACCGGTCAAACCAGTCAGACCCTTGCCAGACCGGTCAAATCGGTTTAGCTCTGGACCGGTTAGACCGGTCTTGCTCCGAACCGGCCCGCTTGGCAGTGGGTTGGGTTCACAACCCGGCCTGCCAGATTTGGGCTTGGACTGGGCTCCAAGCCCAGTCTTCCTGCGGGTTGGGTTGGGTTCTAAACCCACTCTAAAACCTTTTTTTTGTGATTACCCAGCCTGTTTGGGCTGGGCTTCTGGCCCTTGGGCCGGGTAGGGCAACAATGCCCTACCCGTTTGGCCCAAGCGGGCAACCAGGGGATCTTATCTCGGGGCGCCGCTCGTGGCCCTTGGGAAAATGCAACAGGCCAACGGCCAACTGGCCGCTAGCCACGTCCGGCGATGGATCTGGCCGGAAGTTGGACGCCCAGGCCGCTGGTGGCCACCGATCCTAGCACCCGTGTCTCACACGGTTGTGTGAGGAGCTGTCTGCGGCTACATGGCCGCCGAACCTCTTCCGTCTCCGGTCAGAGGCGGCTCCGGTCCCACCGGACGCATCTCCGGCCAGTGGCGCGGCGGCTGCCATTATTATGGCCGCTGGCCACACTTTCGAAGAAAAGTTTTTTTTAATAAAACGTTTACTGTTCATAAGTATTTATAAAACATATTTTATAAAATAAATTTATAAAACAAAAAAACGTGAACAATAAATCTAGTTTAATAAAATTCTGCCATGTTCATAAATAATCGTGAACAATAACTGGAAATGTTCTGAGCTTTTGATTCTCAATCAAAATTCAGCAAGTTCATATAATCCAACAATTGCAATCATGTGAACCTAACGCTCTGATACCACTGATAGTTTATATGCAGAATTAAACTATAAACAAACAACATGTTTTCAACAAAACATCAACCAAGATTATGATTACAATTTCGGATTCGATTCCATACCTGACACATGAATATAGGAACCTACAAACTTTAAGCCGCTTTAAGATCCAATCCAAAGCTCCAGTAATTCAGAACAACAACTCAGATGTGTTGCCTCCTAAGGGATTTATGTCACTCTCTCATTATTGAGATTTCCCTAATAGGTTCTGATGACCAACCCCTTGAATATAACGATTATATTTATAGGCCTTGGAAAAACCCTAGAAAGAGCATGAAACATAGGATCCTTAGGGATCTCAAATTCCAGCCGTAGGATAACACTGAAGAACTCTTCTTCTAATACAATTAGGGCTTCTACTAATTACAATCAAGTCCATCAACATATTGTAACTGACCCTTGGAATTTTGAGATTATTGCAAATATGCCCATTTACATACAATTAATTCCTTCCACCATACTATATTTCATATGAGATATTAGGACTTGATTAATCAATTTGATTATCGAGGGCACATAATTCTAACAAAAAGATGAGGAGTCTGGAGATGACACTGCTGCATAGGCTGACGCTGAAGATGACCAGCACAATGGTTTCAATGGTGGCAAAGCCAAAGCCATTCGCAATCACACACCGCACAAAAAAGATCTGCGACTCCTCCTTGTTTTCGTTTTTTCCCTTCTTTCTTTCTCTTTTGATTTTGTGTTTCGTATTTGTGTTGATGGAGGGAGGAGGTCAGTGGGTCACTGCTTACTTTAGGAACTCGATGAGTGTTGTGTGTATTGACGGAGGCGTGGGAGAAGTATTACCACAGTTTGTCACGTTGCCTTTTTGCGGTCGTCCGACGAGATTGCTAGATTATTTATCCCTTTAGACTTGAGAGTGTGACAGAGACACGTACTAAAATGGTTTATGACATGTAATGGTCTTCATGCGATGTCCGGTCGTATACTCGTATGTCTTCCAATGTTTGTCCATATGAGTCGACAAAATGGCTTTATGTCTTCTTGTTTAAAGAGTGTGACAGAGACACGTACTAAAATGGATAAAGATTTGACCCATCATGAGTCGACTTTATGGCTTCTTGTTTAAATTTCTCGTCGAGAGCTCCTTGTGCTTCGGAGTTTCAAAATGGTCCTCCTCAAAAAAGTAAATTTTAGAACTTTTTACTTTTATTTTTTATTTTTTTATTTTTATAAGATGATTGAAGATTTCATGAATTAATCTAGTAATCATCCTTATATTTAAATCGATTTTTCAATTATTGTGGCATGTCTATACCCGATTGTTGCCTTCCTTGAACAGCTTACAAACACATTGGGAATGTACCCTGATTCATATGCATCCAAAGAAGACTGCTTTAATTGTTTTTCGTTTTTCTTTTTGCATCATTATTAGGTAAAACTAACAAACCTTTAACCCCAGTTTCCTACAGTAGCTATAGCTTAAGCAGTAATCTGACAGACTTTAGTTTTGTCAAACTGCAACGAGATTCGCTGAACTATACTTAAAAAAGGGAGATGCTTTCTAGCTTCTCCAAAACACCAGTAAATGCTCTGATAGGCATGAACAATCTGCCCTGATCTCTGCCAGTGCCCTGTCCGCAGCATCAACCAACATGAAATGGTTTGAATTGGGCAACAGCGATAAGTGCCAACCAACTTGAATGACCAACTTGAATTCCTATTCAAGTAAGCATAAGACGTTTAAATTATAAGCCAACAATCTCAACAACCTATATACTATTCTGATGACCATAAATACTCTTCTAATTCCATACTCTGTTCCCATGTTTGGAGGAAGCTTCCTCTTTTTTAGATTTTTATTGGGTGGGGGAAGGGGTATACATACAGCAAAGATTACGGTTAACCTCTTCTTTTGGGTTTGCTGTTTGTTGGTTTTCATCAATATCCTTCTTTCTATTCTCTCGCGTGAGATGAAAGGTCATGTGGTCAGAATAGCTGTTCTAATCAGATCAATGAGAAGTTCTTGAAGCCCAAGTAGCTTCTTTGCCCTCCCTCAATAACTGAATCTGTGACAATTGCGTAAAGGAATTAGACTGATATGTGAAACAAAAACTAATCAGCATTTGCAATTGAGGAAGAAAGTGGCTTGTAGAGTGGCAAGAACAAGCTTTCAGAGAAGTGGGGAATCAAATGCAGCAGCAAAAATAAGCTCTAGATGCTCATTTTGGATATATGCAAAATTCCAACAACCAGCGTTCCATATTGGAGCACATTCATAAAATATAGACGACTAGATACAGTTAACTACAAGAAGCACAGCAAGAACTTGGACCAATATCAATATTGAAAGCAACTGGAAACATGCTTCTACCAGGAAAGATAAATCCATGTGTTGCTCAAATTATAAAGTGTCGTATCAAGCCAGTCAGCAGTACACCAAAAGAGAATTAAGATCTTCTTTGTTTAGCTCCTATTTTCCTGATCAAGTAGTCCTCCAAACCAACACCTGCCTCCACTATTCTAGTGTGAGGCTTTATTTCTATCTTCAAAATCTCATCCAAAACTTCCCCCATCCTTTCTGTGTCACAAATCCTAGGAGTTATCATCATCCAAGTATCTACATGAGGGGCTTCCCCATGCTTTAGCACTTTCCCTAGTATTCCACAAGCTTCGTCAATCTTACCAACATTACAAAAACCTTTGACTAATGCATGAATAACTGAGAAATGCAAAGAAAACCCCTTTGATATCATCTCTTCCATATATTTCTTTGCCTCATCAAACATTCCCTCGTCACATAACCCATTAACCAAAGTACGATAAGAGACCAAGTTTGGCAAGCACCCATTTGCTGCCATATCTTCAAGAACCTTAAAAGCATCCATTGCACGTCCTTCTCTACAAAATCCTACGAGAACGGTGTTATAGTGAACAATATCAGGATTGCACCCCTTAACTTTCATCCTACAAAGAAGCTTGTATGCCTCCCTAAGCTTCTTCTTTCTACACAAACTATTCAGCAAAGTGGTATAACTCAACGAGTCCGGTACAAACCCTTTGTTCAACATGTCCTCCAACAAGTCTACCGCCCTACTCACCTGACTCTTTCTACACAGCCCCTGCATCAGGATTCGATATGACTCCACATCCGGAACAACATCCCTCTTAAACATCTCATTGAACAACTGGTATGCAACACTAAGATCCCCACAAGAACAAAACGCACGCATCAAAACGTTGTAAGATTTGGTATTGGGTTCAACCCCGTAGCGATGCGCATTCCTGAAAAGATCAAAAGCGGGCCGGACATAGCTCCGGCGAGAAACGAGAATTTCAAGAATGCGGTTCAGGTGTTTGACCGAAGGCTGGCAATTGAATTCCATCATAGTATAAAAGGTCTTCAGGGCCTTGTCCGGCAAATCAGCCTCTCCGTAGAGCTTAATAAGGTGGGAGAAGAGAATCGGGGTGAGCGGGTAGCCATTGGATTTGAGTTGAACCAGAAGTTGGTCAATGAGAGAGAAGTGTTTGGAGCGGCCGAGTTTGAGGATAAGGGTGAGGCAGGAAGAGTAAGAGTGGCGGAAGTTGGGTTGACTGGAGGCGTAGTCGAAGATTTCTTTGGCGAGAAGAGGGTCTGTTTGGGAGGCGATGAGTTTTTGGATTCTGGCCGGAGACCCAACGGGGGAATTGGAATTGGAAGGCTCTTGTTTTTGTTGTGGCAGCGAGGAGTAGAAGAAAATTCCTTGGATCACCGATGGCGGGAAACAGAGACGGCAACTGTTAATTCTGGTAATAGCAGTTGATTTGAAGGAGCAAGAGAGAAGAAAAGGTAGCTGGAGTATCTTTGTGATTCTCATTGGTAGTTCGGAAGGGAGTTCGGACTTTGAAATGGTTTTGAGCTTTGGTGGTAAAGAGGGAGGGCGAAAAGGGTAAAATCAATGACCGGTCCACCCACACCGCGTAATACGACGGCGTCTGCTGAGTGCTAACGGGGTATTCAGAAGGATAAAATAATAAATACTGCGCTAATGAGAACACGGAGAAGGAAATGGCAGCTTCCAGTTCCTTCCTGTGTTTGTTTCGCGCTGGTAGTGGTGGTGGTGGAATACTGCCCGGACGGGCTTCTGAGGAAGTGCTTAACTCACTGATACTAAGAATACAGTCCTCGTCTTGTCGTCTCTATTGCAGTAAGAGAGTGGGTGCTTGTGCTACTGCCGCTGCTAAACAGCCATCTTGTCTCAGAAGCCCAGACTTAGTGGCCTTAGAGTATGCTGACCTCAACCTCCCTCACAAACTCTCTGAGGTCACTTCATTTCATCCTAGTTTTCATTTTTGTGGTTATTGTTGTTTGTAATGTTTTATACGACTGAGTTATGAAGTTGTTTCTGGATTACAGGAGTTGGGTCATCTCAGGATACGGCAACATGTAAACCCTCTCAGTGCTTCTTTCACTGTACGTAATACACTGGGAGGTTTTTCCCTTTCATAAATGTACTATTAATTATTGCTAAGATGTAAATACTTTTATTTGTATTCTTTAGTTTTAGGATTAAGTTATTACTAATAGCATCTATTTCTGGGTAGATGCCTGCACAAGTGCCAGACTGGAATGAAATCTTCAGGGACCCAACATTGCCTCTGATGGTTGATATTGGCAGCGGTAATGCCTTACTATTTATGTTTTGTTCTCTCCTGTATGCCTCCTCTTGTTCTGTAATTTTCTGGTCGAAATGTCCATAAGGTGTCTATTGCATTTGAAAAGTTTCAATATCTCAGGGACACACTACCTTAGCATCGGGTAAATTTCTAACGTGGTTATGTCTCAGTTGTGACATCTTTAAGGACCAACTGGTCTCATCATTTTTCTTTTTATTTGTACTAATCAATGTTCTCCTTTGAATGAGTTCAATTATTACCTGGGATGCAAATTTTATTATAAGTTCAGTTAGAAAATATTTCAATCGGAAGGTATTTTGTTCTGCATCAAACTTGAAGATCATCTTTGGCAAGTCTTTGGGATTACAGTGATCTCATTTCTTTCATGACTAAGTGATGAAAGATGTATTGGGAGGAAGAGAGTCATCTGGCATGCTTAAGCAAATTGAATTGGTCCGTGCAGTACTTGATTTTCTAATTTTTAGTACTTGCTTCAGCATCATTATGAGTCACGAAAGGGTGGATTTGGATGCTTATTTTCTTTAGTCATCTGACATTATAGATATCTTCAGGGAGTGGCAGATTTCTCATATGGCTTGCAAAAAGAAATCCCGAAGTGAGAAATTATTTGGGGCTGGAAATACGGCAGAAAGTATGGGAACAAACTCCTTGGGTTACTCTTTATGCTCTTGATAAGTCTCTGATTGAGTTATACATAATTACCTGTTCCTGCCTCCCCTATCTTCAAATAATGTGAGGGCTTGATTTTATGTAGTAACATAAGCTATGCACATGCAGCTGGTCAACCGTGCTGACTCCTGGGTAAAAGAGCTAGCTCTTAACAACGTGTATGGCCCCAAGACTTTATTTTCGATAGCGAGAACAAGAACCTGACTGTACACCATTTCTGGCTAAATAATTGTTTGTTTGAACTCAATTGCAGGCATTTCTTGTTTGCAAATGCAACAGTTTCTTTCAATTGCCTATTATCCACATATCCTGGACCCTTGACGTTAGTCTCAATTCTGGTGAGTGCTGCTGTCATAGTGTTATTCAGGAAGAGTCATTTTTCAAATTCATTTTTCTTATCTAGTCTACGATGAAACAGACGGTTTGTTGATTTCTACTAATGTTATTCCTGGGCCGTGCTAATATGCAGTGCCCAGACCCTCATTTCAAGAAAAGGCATCGTAAGAGAAGGGTCGTGCAGAAGCCTTTAGTAGATTCTATCATAAAGAATTTAATGCCAGGGGGACAGGTACATATTCATTATGTCACGACAGATTCTAGTTTCGTTTGCAATAGTCTTTGTCAAAGTCTCTAACCTAGTGTTGGAAATAATCTGATGCGCGGCCCTATTTATTTAAGTTTTCCCTTTTACCATGCTTTCAATTACCAACCATATCGACACAGAACTTATCCATGAAACTGCAGTAACAAAAACTGCAGGAATTCCGTGCTCAGTGAAGAAGATGAGAGAGTTGCTGTAAGCACATAGTTTAAGCCCAATAAATAACATTTGAGTTAGGATGGCATCTCTGGTATTGACTCATGTACCACCTCGTTTGATGGTATTAAAATAAAGTACTAATAATGTAAACACGGATGTTACACCCTAACTTATTTCTCCTTTGCCAACATAATATGAATAGTAATAGAAACAAATTTATTCGTCTTGAATTGCACAATACCTTGGAAGTCATCATCTAATCTGTCCTCCATCAAGCCAAACAGTTGTTTGGCACAATTGAGAATTGATTTTGGACTTTGAACACCCAAACTTTGTTTGATCTTGATGCATCTTTGTCGGCTTTACCTTTCCTTGGCAATAATGTAGATCAGCAACAAACCAAGTGAATGGTGCTTTTTTTTTCTGCTTGAGCTACAAAGTCCCTGGGTGGAAAGTGGATTACCTAAATTTTCTTTTCGCGTGTCCATTAGATGATGATTGGGCCTGTGGCCTTCATAACTGGAGGCAGCTAACTCCTCTTAAACTGACTTCTTTGATGTAGGTGAGTCTGATTCCATCTCTCTTGTATGACCAACAAACTTTGACAACTGAATTAGTGACACCCACTGTCACTCAAGTGATAAGAGTCCTTGTTTTATTCCATTTCTCTCCAAAAGTCCAGATTGCGCCTTCCAGAGTAGGGTAGAGTTTTTTTTTTCTGAAGGTAGTCTCCCGTTGGATGCAAAAATATTATGGGTAAAAAATTTTGAGATTCGGACTAGGCTTAAAACGTTCTGAATAGTTGTCTGCAGCTAGACATCTTGATACTGCATCAAGATAGATTCTCTCTTAGCAAAGTGGAAAGACGGAATGGATCTGTCTTGAAACTCACTGTTTGGTGCATTTTGAAATAATAAACTGGTGTTGCTTTGATGAATTTATGTGGTTCCCTTTGGAGGCATCTAGGAAAATCTATGCTGGTTTGTTGTTTGTTGACATGCTTTACACAAAGTTGTAAGGAGCTCAGCAAATATTATATTGTTAACACATATAGGTGGGCTCCTCTATCTTTCATGCAAATAAAAAACAATGGGCTGGGTCTGCCAATGGGTTGCACTGCAAGAGCAGTAAATGGAAAAAAACTGCATTCCAGCCTTCAAGGAGCAATTGCTTGGAAACTGTTGGGCTCAGGTGGCAGAGTTGTTATGTTTGGATATCCTATTAGAACTGGTTGGGTTTCAATTGTAAATGTTGTGAGCTCATATGTGGAAAATAACAAATCGTGTGGGCTTTGGTGTTGTTGAGTAAGGGTTTAGAGTATTGAGAGATAAGTTTGTTTGAAATACAAACCATAGTATTCATTCTTATGGAAATGGGAATAAAAAATGTCAGGTTTGAACTCAAACGGAAAAAATCTTTTGATTTAATGGTAAGCACGTATTAAAGTGATAGCAAGGTCGATCTATAGGGCCATATGTAGCCAGATATCGTATTTGTATAACTCATAGGCCAACCACTAGTATATCTCAGTAAGAGTGTGAGCTTGAGTGGGCTATGCCGAATGAAGTTCAAAGGATTTTTATGCATAGTGCAAACCACACTATTATTACCAAATATGAATTTATTATTTAAGAATCATAAGTAACTAAGAGTTTAAGTTCATAATGCTAGGTGGTTAGTATGAATTATCAGTAACCTGTGGTTAAGCTGTTATGACTCAAATCATTCACAAGTTTTTTTGTTTTTAAAGGTTATCAAAAGATTAAATATTGTAAGGAGGTTCGTATCTGTCTAACATATCTAATATGGTAACGGAATTTGTTGATTTGTATTTGCAATAAGTTATGTTTGGTTTGCATAAGCCTACTTAATTAGGTAGAACATCGATTAGATCAATCAATGGAAAGCTCAGATATGTTTTGCTAGTGTTTCATAAGAAGGATGTGCAACGATATTGATATTTTTCCTTGACCGGCAAAATGGAATTGTAAATTCTAAAGAAGCACTTCATGTTATTGACTTTATCGCCATCTCAGATCAATGCAATGGTCAGTTCTATTTTTTTTATTTGGTATCTAACCTGAATAGGCACCCCGGTTGGACCAAACCTTTTGACAAGCTTTTGTTCTCTTGTTTTGTTCGAGTGTTTCCTATTACCATTTTGTTTTCTTTCCCCTAATGGTCTGCCATTTAAAATCTTACTTTGACAATAAAAAATCACAAGTGTCTCATTAGATGCTGAGGGTAGTTAGCAATAGTTTCTATCTTATGTCTGAGCTAGGGTTCTAATTGGATGGTCTTGACATGTGTATGGGATTCCACCACCCTCTTATTATTTATACTTAAATTAGTATAGCATTGAGGTGCTATCTGTCTTAAAATGATATTTTAACCTGTCAATATGTTAGCACTTGGCTGGAGAGGGGGAAAAAAAAGAAAATCAATCGCAAACCATTTATGTTCCAATGTCTCCAGAAAAGTGCATTCCCTGAGTGTATATCAAAGAATTTCCGTTGCCATTTTGTCGTATTAAATGGACCCATCAGAATAAAATTCCACCGTGGTTGCAAACAACTTGTAGACATTTTGATATGTTGGGGCTTTTACACAATCCTTTAAGCGGCCATATGGATACCATTTATGGAAGTCTCCGATGTTGTTTGTTGTGAGTAATATAATATTTTAACATACCTTAAATTTCTTGGATACTTGAGGTTGGAGCCTGGGTTTTAATCAGGAATGAAATCAGTAGATGTAACAGAAAGATGTGTCCTCTGTTGGTTAATCAAAAAGCAGGGAGATTTTTTTTTCCTGAAAAGGAAGTGAGCAAAACTGGAGTTTTTCTCAATATGATCTTCTTTCGTGTCACTGCAAAGCATAATCCGCAGTCTGTATGCAAATGAATCTATGATTTGCATTGGGGGTGTAGAGATTAATTTCTCCTTATTCTTATGTTGTTCTGGGTCGAACATGTTATTGATATTATAAAATTCATAGCAAACACTTCAAATCGATAATTGTGATTGAACAGGTATTCATCCAATCTGATGTGCTTGAAGCGGCACTTGACATGAGACATCAGTTTGATGCTGAAGGAGATGTACTTCATCACATGGATGCCTTAGACCGCAGCGTGCTGTGTGACACAGAGGGATGGTTGTTGAGCAACCCAATGGGCATAAGGACTGAGAGAGAAATTCACGCAGAATTTGAAGGTGCAAAAATCTACCGCAGGATGTACCAAAAGCGATATAATTAACTAACTGGCTTTCATTCTTATGTCCTGAGGTGTCTTGTACCTGATTTAGAATGAATCAAGATGCACGCGAATAGCTCAAGTTTGGCTCATTAAGAAGCTCGTTTGAGCTTGTTCATCAACTAAACAAACTAAGCTCGAGCTGACTGCAGAGTCCAATCATTGCTCATCCTGAGTGCAGTTTTATCCCATGCCATTTAGAATCGAATCCCAAATGCAAGGTTGAACTGCAGCCATGATCTTCTTTTAGTGCAATATATTTGAATTGTTGGACTGCTATTGATATTGTTTGAAGATTGAGGTACTAATACAATGCACACCGAATTATGATTTCGTGATATTTGGCTCCTGAACTACCACTTGTATTTTTTTTTTACAATTACCACCCTTGTACACTTTACACCATCCGCAGTTTATTTAGATGGAAATTGATATTGTATACAATAAAATGACAAATTTATCCCTACTAAATATAATGGTAAAAAAATTGTTATTTCACTAAATCAAAATATTAATTTCTGTCGAAATTAATAGTGGAGTATAGTTTCCGATAGTGTTGCTTATTTGGTCTTGCTATGGTATAAAGTTTAGGACTGGAGAATTAATGAAAACATGCTCTGTTTATGTACAGAGTTTGGGTGCTGCAACTTACTCAAATGTGTTGTGAAAAAGTGGTTAGATTTTTTAACTACAAGGGGTTGGTTTGGGTGGTCAGGACTTAGGACCTAGAGGTGTGCTCCTCCTAAGATCTCAAATTTGAATCTCAAGGTCCAAATAATTTTTGGGGGCTTCTCTCATGGCAAAGGCGCAAAGCCGAACTTATATGGTCTGTGTGGCTTGGGAGCTGCATTGGTCTTAGGTCTAGGGTTTACTAGTATGTTAGGTGAGTTTTACTCCAATGGTCTTATCGGACTGAGTTTCTCCTCGTCACCAAAAAAAAAAATTGTTAAATTTTATTATAACAAAGAAGATAAGAATTGTATAATGGCTAGAATTTCATAAGTAGGTTTCTGTTTTGGTAACAAGAATTAAATGTTGACATGTCTTCTATTCTGCAGAAATCCTTGATTTGCGCAACATGGAGTTGCTATAATTTTGATTAGAGCTGTTTTGTTTCTGTGTTGCATATCTTTGCCTTGGCTGCTATGTTCATTTAAAAGAAAAAAGTGCCAGAAGAGTTGCTATGCTTTAGATTATGTTTTGAGCTATTGAAGTATGTATTGAGTCAAGATAAATACGTGCTAGTACATTAAATATTCCGTCCCATGAGATATAAAAATACGAAAGAGTGGCTGGATGAGGATTAAAATTAAACATGGAAAAAGACTTGGACAGATAGAATGGTTGGTTACTTGTCCTCGGCTTCCACCCTTTCTAGCTCAATGGATCCTACAATACAATTTCAACTACTACATTCATAGTCCTTATCAACAGGATTAATAAGGACTCCCAACTGGAGCTGAAAAGAAATCGGTCAAGCGTGGCAACCTCCTCAGACAAACCTCCGAAAATAATGACTCCCAATGGAACCCCCCCAAATACTCTTAACGAAAGCCCGAGAAATAGACACCACTTTCTTCTCTTTGAAACAAACCAGATCAAGTTTCCAACCCCTCAACAAATTGCCAATTCTACATCGCTTCGCTCTATCATTGAGCCCCCTGATGCTCCAACAAATGATTTTGGGCTTCATAAAGATAGTTGTTGTCCCCTCCCTTCCTTCCTACTCTTCCTTGAAACAGAAGACTTCCCCTCATAATTAATTGAAGAACTCAACACTTGAAGCTCTCTGAGACCACAAGAACTAGCTCTGCTAGGAGTTTTAGAACAGCTCAGATTTCTCTCATTCTCCAAAGCAGCAAAACAACATCTTTAACTCCTCTTCATGTCCCTCACAAGAAACACCAACCAGATGCCTAAACGGGGAAACCATACTAAGCACCCACTCCGAGCTAATGGGCTTGGGAGAACTGACCAAAGCCATTTCAAACACAGCCTGCGGCACCTCCCCTCCAACACCCTCACCTGGGAGAGATGACGAACATGGTCTCACAATCAAAGGACAATCAACCGATCTCACCACCAGAGCCTTAGAAAAGTTGTCCTCACCTCTACATTCAGCGAATCACCCACCTCCGGACAAGCCTCTGATCGTAGAACCTCCAAATTAGAATCACCTGCCTCCAGACAAGCCTCTGGTCCTAGGAAAGGAAGAGACAACTCCAGCGTCGGCACCGGATCTGCCTCCCGACAGTCGCCATTTGTCGGACGTTGTGTCATTCAAGTACCAGGGATGGCCAAAAGGAAGTCCTAGGATCAATACGAGAATGCCCAGGATCCTGACTGACAGGGTGGCTTTGTAGTCCCGGGAAAAATCCTTGTATGCTCGAAAGACCCGAGGTCGGGCCCTGTATGCCCGGGGACCTATCTGTCCGAGATTCCCTATAAGCCCTTCGCAGAAACAGAGCCCCGCGAAGGAAAACCATCCTCCACCTCCTTTGCTGCCATCGGCGCAAGTGAAGATATAGAAGGGACCGAAACCAACCTAGACTCGCCGGCGGGACACATTGCCGGCTCCGACAATGCGCCGATGACACCTACGCCCAACGGGAACAAAGCTGACAATGAACCAGGCTCAGGCTGGAGCCTGGGAGAGGTAGTTACGACCAAAAGAGAGCCTGTGTGAGGATGTGCAAAGAACGCCTGATCGGTCAACCCAGACCTACCAGGATCCATAGCTCCTTTCCCGAGAAGCCCGAACTTCCCGGAAGGACCGGAGACAAGACCAAAAGGCCCGGCTCGCCCTTCACACTAGGCCCCTTCACAGAGTCTAGAATGATCGTAGCGCCCAGATTGCCCGGGATGTCACCCTGCTTGACCCCAAGATGGCCGGGGGAAAGCCCTGTAACATGCCCTGGGAGCACTAAGATTTCTGTCCCGGGACGCCCAAAATGGCCGGGATGGCCGGAGGGAACCCATGTATAATGTCCGGGGACTCACCCTGCATATCCAGCTAGCCCAGACTGCCGGGGGAAATGCCCTGTATAGCCCGCTGGCCCTGATTCTTCCCCTCGAAAGAAGGTCTAGACCCAAAGAGCAACCCTCAAGGGGCTCCCAAGTCCACCTCTAACTGAACCGACCCCATCCCACAGACCGGCCGAGAGTCGAGGCGACCCTCAACTGCCAACTGAGCCTGAACCGCAGATCTTGGGGCTCTAGCTTAAACCCACAACCCAAACATTTTAAGTTAACCATGGGCCCAACCGCAGACACACTGCTCACCAACCCAATGAGGCGATCTAGCTCCCCTCTCATCCTCAATAAAGCCTCCCACACATATCTCTCTGACACATCTGGCCCCGGTGGCAACTTAATAAAAGCCTCATTGGGAAGCACCAAGCGTGCCTCCCTTTTGTCCGCGTCGGTTGCATGCGGGACAGTTGGGATGTCAGTTGACGACTGTTGATCAGCTCCAAAAAATACAACTCCCTCTCCGACAAACCCGCAGGACACTTTCCAACAACAGCTTTCTCCTTTGACGTGGAAGAGAAAATTAACTAGGGAAGCGTGACGCCTACCACTACTGAGGCATACAGATCCCGTGACCCTATTGCATCCCCTGAAATATGAATAGGGGCTCATGACCTGCCACCACCGGAGCCGTCGCGACCTGAGCAAAGGAAACGTCTTGAAAAATGAGGTTGCGACCTGACAGCACCATCACCATCCCCACCTTCCTTCTCCATCCATATTCGACAACCGTAATATAAGGACCGCCTTTGTTACAACATCTGTGTACCAAAAAAACACGTTGAAACTCATTGAACTTAGAGGCAAAGTCTACAGTATGGGGAGCCACCATCAATCTATCGGACATATTAACCATCCACACAGCCTCATACTTCCTCATATGGATCACGTTCACACACCGGGAACTCTATTATGAAAATTGAATATCGCCTGTCGCACGAATCTTCACTTCGAATTCCTTAGACTCAATACAAAATTTGCGATTAAAAAGCGTCATCACGAAGCCGTAATACCCAAAAACCAAACTGTAGTAACCTTCCACCTTCGCCCTCCTTCACCTCGAACCCATACTACCCCATTTTGACAACTTTTGTACTCAACCGTACACCAATTCATTGTTACCAGTGGAAATGGTTGAACATCTTAGGAAGGGCATCAGATCTCGAGGACAGGTTTTTTTTGTACTTTATATTTACTTTCCTTTGGTTAGAAAGAATTGTCTCTTAACATACTATTCATAATTTATACGGTCTTCTTTGGACCAGGCAGCCTACAGATTTGCATATGTAGGGACAACTCTATTTCTTAACTATATCTTCCAAAAATTTGGTCATTAGTCAGGCCATTGAGCCTAATTTGATCTGGATTGTGGGCATGTCTATAACTATTACAAGAATAAGCCTCTGCTAAGGGCAATTCTTATAAAGCTTGTGCGTATGCAGATAGTGCATATTGAAGATGATGGTGGTAGGAAAGCTATTCATGTAGAAATCCCAAATCAACTATCAGAAAACATGAAGTCTGAACTTAAATCTGTGGGAGTTACAAAATTGTACAGTCACCAAGTATGGATATATTTTATCATTCTGATAGCCTACATTTTTCTGAATGCATTTAATCTTTTTTGGTATCCATAGGCAGAATCTATACAAGCCTCCCTTTTTGGGAAGCATGTCGTGGTGGCAACAATGACATCCAGTGGGAAATCTCTTTTCTATAATCTGTCAGTGCTAGAAGTCTTATCCCAAAATTTGTTATCATATGCACTTTACTTATTTTCGACAAAGGTTTGATGCAATCAATCTGTCTCAGACTTCTATATCATGTGGTAACTCATCATCTTGGTTTTACTTCTAGGTGGTAATTAGATGATCAAGACGGGACGTGGTTGCGTGATAATGCTAGGCTGGTAATTTAGTAAATTATGGTTGGCTAATCGTTTTTTCACTTTTCTGCTGTTATATTGATATAACTTATGTTCTGTCTTAAGTGGCTACTTTGAGAATTTGGTGGAGTTTGTTTCGTTGATTAGTATATGCATCAATCATTGTTTGTTTTTAGGTCTTTATTTTTATTTTTTTCTGATAAGCATATTGTTGGTGATCATAGGGACTCATGTATATTCCTGTTAGTTAGGTTTGTGATCATTGATGAAGCTCATGCATATAAGGGAGCACTTGGATGTCATACTGCTCTTATAATAAGGAGACTTTGCTGGCTCTGTTCACATGGTATGTTTTTCAATAGAGTTTGCAACAGCTAAAGGACAAACTCCAGGTTCCTTTCCTGGTTCTACTCCCCTGAAATATGTCATCGGCTGTCGTAGGGATTGCTATGAATGCTCGGGCAACCCCTCCTTTGCCTTATGCTTCTCCAGTTTCTCAATCAACCTCTCATTCTCCTTTTGTTCCCATACGAAGTAAAATGGCAAAGTCAAAAGACTCAGAGTGGGGTATGCTTGCCCCGACATAATGTGGCACAAGATCAATCTGGTGATTCAGAGCTCATTTGTGTGTTGTTGTAATTCTATGGATTCTCGTGGATAACCGAATGTCATTGTATTTCTTTTAGAACTGTAGTGCACACTAGGTGCTTGAAAAAATTCTTGTAAATGTAGGAACTCTGTAAGCAGAGCAAGTGTATTGCAACATTTTTTTTCAATGAGACAAGAATTAACTCCTCGTCGTTTCTATTGAGACATGACTAAACCATTATCAAATCACGACGAGGACATCTCGCGGTGGAGAATGTCCATTACCCACAACATAGACAGGTTAGAACGCAGAGGCGTCCTTGACAAGATATACCGCATCGACAGTGATGATCAGCTCCTTGACCACCTCTAAGTACTCGTCGACGAGTGAGCAACGGTGACCAACCCGTCCTAATCGCATGACCCTTCACCGATGGATGCTCAAATCTTCTTCCAACGTGATTGTAAAGGTGATAATGTTGATTTTCTCATAATGTGGTGCCTTGAATTCCTATAATTTGTCCTTTCTAGAATGCATTGAATTAGTTGTCACTGCACTTGAATAACACAGAGGCTTTGGTAGGTTTCCACGGTAATTGGGCCTGTTTAGAGCTATGTTTGGGAAAAGATTTAGGTGCTTCTAGTGGAGTTTGGGAGAGTTTGCTTACGATCTGGTTTGACTATATCTTTTTCTGCCAGATATAAATATTGAACTTATGTTTTCGCATCTAAATCAGTCTAGTAGACGTCATGTGTTTTTACCCTACTTTCTGTGGATGGGGTATGTTTTTAATTTGACCGAGGGTTGTTCCTTTCATAATTTGACGGTGGCTTTGTTTTCATATCCTGTGTTGACTTGATTTGTTTTGTTTACATCTTTCATTGTTGTTGTTTCTCAACTATCTATGTTTGTTCCAACTCAAAATTCCATGGATTGTCTCACTACTTGAATAAGGAAATGTTGTTGAAACCGCTCCTAGCGAGCTCCCGAGCGATATGCTCTCTCCCATCCTTCCTGGCTGTGGCCTTCCTGAAATCTGCTAGTCACTCTTCTCGTCGACTAGTCTTTTGCTTTCTTGTTCTCTCATTGTTCTCTCATTGTTCTGGTATATTACGTAGAGGCACGAGTCGTTTGTCGATTAGAATGGAGGAAATCATTGAAAAAACGAAAAAGTTGTCCTGGGAAGATTTTTCTGGTTTTTTAAAACCCAATAGAAGCAGGGCGACACATATTCGAAAAGCTTTGTTGGTTGGAAAGTTGGTGTCGCAGAAAGTTTATCCATTCCATATTATTCAGCCTATTCTCAGAGCTGGATGGAGGTTTGTGTCGGAGTTGAAGATTGAAGATGCAGGAGTAAATCGTTTCATCTTTACATTCCCGACGTTGGAAGAGAAGAATCGTGTTATTAGTCAGGGCCCATGGAATTTTAAAGGTTCCTACATGATTCTCAAAGAATGGGAGCCGGACAAAACTATTGATGAGGTAGATTTATCATCGGTGGTGTATTGGGTTCAGATTCATGGATTACCGTTGGAGATATTTGATGAAGACAACGCTCGTCTGATAGGAAGTAAGTTGGGGGAGATTCTGGAGATGGATGCTATTGCAGCACATGTCTCATTTTTACGTATCAAGATTCGATTTCCGACTACTACTCCATTACAACCGGGATTTCCTTTTTACCGGGAGGATGGTGATTCTGTTTGGATTGGATTCAAATATGAACGTCTATCATCCTTTTGTGTTCATTGTGGTCTCATTGATCATACCATTGGGGCATGTTTTCATAATCTTTCCCATCCTCAGAAACATGCTTTGAATGAGAAGTTACGAGGTTTTCCACCAGTTGAGGCAATAGCAGATTCGGGGTCTGATAACAGTGTGCAAGGGGCTCAACTGATTCATGAAGCATTGCGCATGCCAGGTCAAAGTCGAATCATTGACGCAGGGTGTGGACTGGGCAAGAATATGGCGGAAATTGGTGTTGGGCAAATACAGACGCCGGAGGAGGATACCAGGAGTGTGGGGGCAGATCGGTCATTTGTGATGAAGGAAAGAACCGTAGCTTTGGGTTTAAAATTTCAAAACCGAAATCTGTGTCATTTAAACTCTATGGATGATTTACGGCGAGATAAGGGGAAGCGAGATGTGGTGACTGATATACCGGATATCTCTTGGATTTCTGTTGCTAATAAAGCGGTTGACAGTTCTCCTTCGTCTACGCTTTTGAATATATCTGAAGATTCTGTTATCAAGGAGAAGTTAAATTACAAATGTGATGTGGATGTGAATTCCACTTTGAAGCGTCAGTTATGTCCGGAGAATATTCATGGGCTTGGGCTGGAGGCAAGTGATCCAACTCAGTTTGGGAATGGGGCTGATACGAGAAGAATACAAAATGGTCAGTATAGTCACATGGGCCCGTGTAGTATGGTTTCTAATACCCATTCTCACGAGACAAATATTGCTGATGATGTGCACATTTCGGGAAGGCTGAAGCGTCATATGGAAGCTGATGAAATGATGTGGTCCCCGGAGTCTAAGCGAGTGAAGGAAACAGTGGAGGCTGAAGTATCTTCGGTAGGAAATTTTGATGAAAATACGTTGGCTAATTTGTTTCAAGTGGGTTTTTTGGATCCTACTGTGCAACGAAGACAGAAGAAGGTATTTAAAAGAGGTAATTCTGGAAAGAACTCATTACTCCAGCAGCGGATGTTGGAGGTGGTAGAGTTATCTGAGTCACATAAGGCTGAGGAGGCGGGCCAACCCATGCCCCCACCCTCTCCATGAAGCTTCTATCGTGGAATTGTCGGGGGTTGGGGAGACCTTCGGCAGCTAGAGCCCTACGGGATATTGTGAAGACAATAGATCCGATGGGGATTTTTTTAATGGAAACTAAGATTGATTGTAATTTTGTTGCTCGAGTTATGAAGAAGATTGGTTTTTCTTTTTTTCTTACTTTTCCTCCAGTTGGTCGACGAGGAGGACTGGTGTTTTGCTGGCGCCCGGAACTTCGTTTTAATATTATTTCGATGTCTAAGAATTATTTTCATTTGGAGATATCTCCAGGAGGGGATGATCCTATGTTTCTTTGTTCTTTGGTGTATGGTCCTGCTTTATGGAGGGAGAAAGAAGCTTTCTGGAAGGACTTGAGGGACTTTGGTCACAATGTGAGTATGCCTTGGATTTGTTTGGGGGATTTTAATGATTTGTTACGGTCAGATGAGAAGAATGGAGGGCGTGGTATTTCTTCTTCGACGTCACGAGGTTTACATAATTTTATGACCTCTATGAATTTTGTGGATTTGGGATTTGTGGGAGCTAAATATACATGGAGTAATAAAAGGCCAGGGTTTGCAAATATTAGGGAGCGTCTTGATCGGGGCATTTCTAATATTCCTTGGCGAGTGGCGTATGAGAATGCAATAATCCATCACTATCCTCTCACAAATTCAGATCATGTTCCGTTGGTCTTGGCGTTATATGGGATGGAGAAGTCGGATCCAAAGGCTTTTAAATTTGAAAGCTTTTGGATACGTGACGATTCATGCATGGGGGTGGTGGCAGCAGCTTGGAATCAACGTCGTGGTGAGAATCCTGCATTGTCTCTCTTTAAAAAGATCAGGGATACTCGGTTTGCTTTGAGGAAGTGGAACAAGCTGAAATTCGGTAATATTCAGCAAGCTTTACATCTTGTGAAGGAGCAACTTGCAGCAGTTCAACAGTCGCCGACTACTGTTAATAATCTTCAGATTGAACGGAATCTTTTATGGGAATTGGATGAGCAGATGAGGCGGGAGGAGAGTCTTTGGAGACAAAAGGCTCGGATCACCTGGTTAACGTCTAGTGAACTGAATACTAGATTTTTTCATGCCTCTACGATTATTCGTCGTTGTCGGAATACTATTACAAAGCTGAAATCAGATAATGGGGGATGGATATCAGGGCGATCGGCGATAGGTACTGAGTTGGTTGGCTTCTATCAGCGGTTGTTTTCTTCTAGTGAACCGGATATTCCTAATGATTTGGAAAATCTGATTGATCCTATGATTACTAGTGAAGATAATGAGATCCTCACTATGATTCCGGATGCGGGAGAGATTTATCATACACTTCAAAAGATGAAACCCGAGAAAGCTCCTGGACCTGATGGGATGACAGTGTTATTTTTTCAGCATTTCTGGGAAGTCGTTGGGGCGGATGTGGTACGTGCGGTTCAAGACTTTTTTGTGACTGGAGTGATGCTTCCTGAGTTGAATTGCACAAATATAACTCTGATTCCTAAGGTGGAAAATCCGTCTAAGGTCAGTCAATTTCGCCCTATTAGCCTATGTAATGTGATCTATAAGCTTATTTCCAAGATTTTGGCAGACCGTCTGAAGTTGGTGTTATCAAAACTCATTTCACCTTATCAACTTGCTTTTGTACCGGGAAGAGCGATTAATGACAATTATATTGTGGCGGCGGAGATTTTTCATGGGATGAATCATAAGCAAGGACGGGGAGGGTGGATGACTATCAAGACAGACATGGAAAAGGCCTATGATAGGGTGGAGTGGCGTTTGTGTTGAAAGTTCTTGAAAAGTTAGGTTTCAGCTCTCAATGGAGAACCTGGATTCAACAGTGTATATCGACTTCATCATTCTCCATTCTCATCAATGGTAGTCCTTTTGGGAATTTTCATCCATCTCGGGGACTTCGACAAGGTGACCCTCTTTCTCCCTATCTCTTTATTCTATGTTCTGAGGTGTTATCTCGGTTATTACTACGTGAAGAACAAAGAGGCAACTTAAGAGGTATCAAGGTGGGACGAGAGGCTCCCAACGTTTCTCATCTTCTATTTGCAGATGATTTACTTCTTTTTGGCAAAGCGACTCTCAGAGAGGCTTCGAAGATTGATGAATGTCTTGAAAAATATATGGACTGGTCTGGTCAAAAATTAAACCGTGACAAGTCTTCAGTGCATTTTAGTAAGAATTTCCAGGGTCCAGCAATAATGACTATTCTGGATAAGCTGCGATTAAAAAAACTTCCCCCGAAGGCCAAGCATCTAGGACTCCCTCTCTTGTTCCCGAGGTCTCGTTTGCAAGCTGTAGCGGATATTAAAGAAAAATTTTTCAACAAGCTTTCAGGATGGAAGGCGAAGATGTTGTCACAAGCAGGTCGGACGGTGATGATAAAATCTGTTGCTTGTTCTATTCCTTCTTATTTGATGAGCTTTTATTTGATGCCGCAATCCTGGTGTGAGGATATGGATAGAGCATTAAAGAATTTCTGGTGGGGTTATGATGATGCAAAAACCCGGCATCTGACGTTGAAAGCTTGGTCATCTATATGTCTTCCCAAAGTTGAAGGTGGGTTGGGAATTAGGCGGATCTCGGAGGTTAACCAAGCTTTGATTTCTAAATTGGCTTGGAAGATGGTTACAGATAAGGATAGTCTATGGGTTCGGGTGCTGAGTGGGAAATATTTGAAGGGTCGGGATTTTTGGGATGTGGGGGTGACAAGAGGTTCATCATGGCTTTGGAAGAGTGTAATCAATGTTCGTGATGTGCTTAAGGAGGGGTTGTGTTTTCAAGTGGGAAGTGGACAGAATATTGTTGCTACACGAGATCCCTGGGTTCCGTTCATTCCAGGATTCATACCGATGTTAAAGGAAGGAGTGGGGCTAGGTGAGGACGTGTTTGTGAAAGACTTATTGCAGGAGGATGGATGCAGCTGGAATTTGGATGAGATCAAACGTTTATTTTGTCCTGATTCGGTGAATGCAATTACTAAGATTAAAGCTGCTGGGCCAGGAAAAGCGGATACATACTTCTGGATATTAGAAGATTCAGGTGACTTCTCGGTGAAATCAGTCCACAGATGGATTGTTGGACGACGTCTGGGAGGTATGAACCCTTTGAATGGTATGGAGTGGAAGGATATATGGAAGTTGTTGGTGCATGAAAGATTGAAATTGTTGATTTGGAAAGTGTTGTGGGATATATTGCCGACTAAGGTTAGGGTGGCTGAGCGAATAGGATGTTGTGCTGAAGGGGATGAGGAGGTTTACTGTGCTTTGTGTGGGGATCAACCAGAAACTGTGCACCATCTATTTTTAATGTGTCCGTTCATGTCACGCCCCGAACGGCATCCCGCAGGGACCGTGACAGCCGCGAGCTATCCCCCGGATGGCTCCAGCGTTCTTACTATTTTCTTACTTGATTACGGCGGAAACGTACAGGATCGCGAGGGGTTTGAGCAAATACTTACATAATCAGGGTTCTCATTAAATTCATACAAAACAAATATTTAAAACATATTAGAACCCAATTAGTGACACACATGTCACTATCAACAAAATGTGAAGCTTAACATCTTGGGCATCTAGGTCAGGTAGTCCTCCTGACTCTCTTCACCTGATACATCTGGAATGACACAGTTTTAAAAACGTGAGTCAAAAAGACTCAGTAAGGGAAAAACGTAAAACTTAAATCATGCTCTTGACTCATGCTTGCTTAATCATGAAAGAAAGAAAACTTGATAACTGATGCATATGCGTGCTCATGAATTATGCATATGCTCTTGCTTAGTGTTTTCGGCCCCAGGCCCTTGAAAACCACTTTCTTTCATACTCGCTTGTAAAACTGGCCCTTGGCCCTTAAAAATCATTCATTTCGTACTTGTGCCCTTGTTGGCCTTATCATAATTATTTCATGTCTTTTACTTGTGGGCTCGCTCCATTTGACCCCTGAAGTCAGGGTTGTGCGTTCCCTTCGGAACCGTCCCCGAATTCCCTTAGAGACTTTACATCTGGTCGAGCTAGCCCTTGAAGTGGCCCCGGGCCTGATGGCTAGACACGACCCTTGGAGGCACCACACCTTCTCAATGTCCTTCAGTGTGGCTTGCACAGCCTCTTGGATTCACCCATCCTTCTCATAAATGTCCTTCGGTATGGGAGTCCAACTTGATGGTACGGTACCGACCGGTGCCCTTAATCTTAACTTATCGTTTCATAAAACTTCTCATATTCCTTCCATAAAAATCATTGCATAATTTTCTTCTTGAAAAATTCATGCAATGCACATGTCATGTCATGCTTGCTTAAAATTCATGCTTGTTCATGAAATTCATGTCATGTCATGCTTTCTTAAAATTCATGCTTATTCATGAAATTCATATCATGTCATGCTTTCTTAAAATCCATACTTGTTCATGAAACGATGCAGTGTGTCATTCCAGTTTTGAAAAGAATACTTACTGTACACTTACAGTATCCACTTACTATTCCACTTACTCTTGCTCTTCTTGTTCGTGTATACAGACACGTGGATCGCCTACAAGCGATTCAAATATTCTTTTAGACTTTAAGAATTATGAAATCATTTCTTTTGAAATCGAAGATATATATATATATTTATATATACATATCACAGAAATTCATTTAATTACAAAATAATTATTTTATTCTTTTCCTTAACAATATTCAAAACTTAACTTATTAAATTAATATTTTTATTGAAATAAAAATATATTTATCCATGTACGTGTCTCGATTAGGGTTAAATAATACTCATAGGTTTAGATTTAAACCTAAGTCTCTTTTTATTACACGTACTACATTAAACCTTATATCTAACTATTAATAATTTATTCATGATTAAATCTTAACTTAGACTTTAAACCTCAAATAAAACCCGAGTAAAACTTAACTAGGGTTCCCATAATATTTAATAAAGATCATGGCTATATAATATTATTCCAACTAGCCTAACTCTAATTTTTCTTATCCAACACAACAATGAAAATACATAAATTATAAATTTACACTTAGGGTTAACTTCTTGTAACTTTCGGCCACTACCATTTATGCACCAATTAAATCACAACTTTTTCTCCAAGGGTGATCCCATCCTCCAATCAACAAATTTCACAACCTAATATCTACAAATCAAAACACCAATACCATACACCATACTCAAGGCATTCGGCCAACTCAAGTTTTTACCCAATGATTAGTTTTCTTTTATTTCCTTCAATATGCATGCTCCCAATACTTAACATAATCATCCACTATGCATTTAAGGTCATAAATCTTGCACATGTTAAGGCCAATGTCCAAATCTACACATATTCAAAACTATACATGAAAATCCACATAGCTTATTTTCGGCCATACCCAAAATGTTACCTTTTTCATGCTAAAAATCATATCATGCATATCCTTTGCATTTGTGACCTAACTAGCATGCATACACTTAATCCTTTTTATCAAACAATTCCATCAACAATAGATCTACTCTTTATTCACACTAATATCCATAGATCTAAACAAAGATATCATTTTTTTCATCACCCAACATATCAAAACTTAGATCTAACTTCCTTTAGCCTACATTGTTCTCCATTTACATTTTTCTTCACATACAACCTTAGATCTAGGGCTTCCATGGTTAGATCTAACATGTAAACAACCTAGGGTTCCTAAGCATCCAAGATCTAACAACATCAAGGCATCTATCAAAATACAACTCCAAGATCTTACACATAGGCCATTCGGCCACTCATGCTAACCCAACAAAAATCATTTTAGTCTTACCTTGTTGTTTGTCCAAGCTTGAGCACCTAGAAAATAAGGTACCTTTGGTTAGTACTTGTGAAGCTCAAGACAAAATTTATCAATGAAACTAAACTCACCTTCAACCTTTACCAAATCTTCCTATCCTTTTCCTCCTCCAAAGATTCGGTCCACCCTCCTTAGAAATGACCAAACTTGGTTTAAAAGAAACTCTATGGTGGTGAAGAGGACATGGTAAGTTTGAAGAATAATGGTGTCAAATGGCTAGGTTTTCATGGTAGGATTTGTCAACAAAAAGGAGAGATTTACTTGGCTTTTGGAATGGGTTTTGGCAAGCTAGATGGAAATGGTTTAGAGGCAAGATGAAATGCACAAACCTTGAACTCTTGAGTGTAAGATTCGGTCAAGACTTGAAAATGGGAGAGAGTTGAGAGCAATGAGGGGTTCGGCCAAATGAGGAAGAATTGGAGTGTGGGGTGAGATGTGAATTTCGGTCATGGCATTTGCAAGAGAGATGTGAGAGATTGAGTCTCCCAAGGGGAGTAAATGCTATGACACAAGGCTTGAGAGGGTGAGTTGACAAGAGAGGAAAAGAAAGATGAAGAGGGGATGAATGGGGGGGGGGGTGTTGGCCGACCAAGCAAAGGTCTAAGTCTTCTCTCTCTCTTTTTATTTCCTTTCACCTTTTTTATCTCACATCACTTGTCTTCCAAAAGCTTGTCTTGCATTTGAATACCTTCTCTCTCTCCTCACATGCATTCCAACGTAAATGCCTTCCTCTCCCTTGCTTTTCTCTTCTCTTTTGCATCCATGTGTTGTCTTATCAATCTTACACTTCTTACACACCTCTTACACATCACATGACACTTCACTTTGGCTTTCCAATTTCTCCTCATAGCCTTTCACGTAAAAGCCTTCATTTGCTTAGTTTGGTTGCTTTTCAACCAACCTAGTTACTTCCACATTAATATGCAACTAACTTTCAACTTGGTTTTCACTTATCACCTTATAAGCTCCCTTACTTATCTATCCATTCCAATAGCTTATCATCTCATAAGCATGTTCTCTTATCATGTGATAATGACCTTAGCCTATCTCTACAATAATCACAAGGCCTTATCACTCTAAAGGTTTCCTAGCTTATCATGCTTGCTTATCACTATGATAAGCAAGTGTGCTTATCAATTAAATCATTTCTAAACTTATCACAAAACTACATAGCTTATCATTTGAATATTCATATGGAAATTCTATTAATAATGTAGAACACATCATGATATTACATGTCACATAAAACATTTAATCCATGTATTCACAAGAATTTCATTATTCAATCTATTAATAATTTCGGCTTATACTAGGAAATTATTTGAGCATAATTCAAATTATATGGTCCATGAATCATATTAGGTAAAAATATTAATTTGTAAAAGAGGAACTTACTTGCATGAAATGGCATATTAATTATTTAAAGAGATTTTATGAAATAAAATCCCATTTAAATCAAAATACCATAACATAAAAATTAGGCCATACATTGGCCAAAACATAGCCCCATTAAGAAATAAAAACTATTACATTGGAAAAATAAAATAATACATAAGCAATTATGTAGGAGAAAATCGGGGTCTCACAGTTCAGTTGTGCGATTTGGAGTGAATCACCATGGCAACTTAACATATTGCGGTTTAGTACAGATTCGGTGAGAGCTTGGATTCAGAAAATGTGTCATCCTCATGTGTCTATTGGAATTGATTTGCAGGATCAACATCGGTTTCAAATATTTGCTTCCAATGCTATTGATATGGTGTGGTTGGCTAGGAATAATGTTGTCCATGGTGGAAAACCGTGTAATATGCAGGAGCTGGTTCTACAGGTGTGTAAGCTCAGTCGGGAACATTGGATAGCGTGGCAAATGACATTTCAGATGGTAAAGAAACAAAGTGTTTGGAAGCCCCCACCCCCAGAGAAGGTCAAGGTCAATGTGGATGTCGCTGTGCGTGAAAATTTTGCTGTCATTGCTGCCATAATTCGGGATCATCTAGGCGACGTGAAAGGTTCTACATTTGTAAAGATAGCAGTAGTCCAACCAATTGAAGGGGAGGCTGAGGCAGCTAAAATGGGGGTCAATTTTGCCATGCAGATGGGGTTTCGTGATATCATTCTAGAAGGTGATTCGGAAAGGGTCATCAAAGCTATTAAGGTTTGGCCAAAAAGAACGGAGTGGAGTATCCATACCATAGTGGGTGAGACTATTGATTTATGTTCATCTATGAATAGTTGGCAAGTTGTTCATATATATCGTGGTGCAAATGATGCGGTGCACTCCCTTGCTCGTTGGGCCGCTGCTGAGTTTAGCTCTGGTGGTAATCCCCGTAGTTGTGAGCATTTTTGTGATTTACCTTGGGTTTATGCGGGGTCTGACCCGCCCTAATGTTTTCTACGTTGACGTTTTTTTATGAATAAGATGAGGTTTTAATTAAAAAAAAAAAAAAAAGAATAAGGAAATGTTGTTGCTTTCTTATCTGACTTTAGCTTGATATGCTTTGTTTTCATTGTCCACCCAATTTCTATTCTAAATTCTATGAATGGATTAATAAGTCAATGCTTTTGCCTTTTTAAGGTGTAAACATTCAATTAGGATACTTTTTTTTGGGTTTCAGTTCTATAGAGGTTTAGTTAAATTTTTATGTCATGTATTTTGGATTCGATGATTCCTTCTCTTCCTAAAAAAACAGAATCATTCAGGACTTATGTCATTCTTGGTTATGCTTTGAAAGGGAATTTGGTGCACTGGAAGATTTCCACCACGCTGTACAAAAGGTAAACTCCTGTCAACTACAGGTATGATATGATAGTTTACTGGCAAAACTACATGTTAGGAGTTATCTTGATGTGGTAATTGTCTAATGTGGTTGTGATAGGTGGCCAGCAGAGAACATATTTTATACCACAAATCATTATTCTAGTGATGTTGTGGTTGTGATAGGTGGTCAGCAGAAAACATATTTTTATACCAAAAAATTGCACAATCTAAGTGATGTAGATGATCATATAAGAATAAAATTTTTAATTATTGAAAGAATCATAATCAATGTCACTTTTGTTTTATTAACACCTTTGAGAACTAAGAAGAATATCAAGATTTTTCTTTCCTAGAGCAAACCTTGCAAGATCATTTGTAAGAGTTTCAACTTTCAATTTTAAAGTATCACTTTCAGCAATCAAAAGACTTATCTTACTTTGCAAAGGTGTTTCATTTTCTTCTATGATCCTTGCAAGACCATTTCTAAGAGAAACAACTTTGATTCCTCAAAGTATCATTCTTTTTAATAACATTTTCAAAATTCTTTTTGAGAGAACTATATTTTGAAAATATTATTTTTAGTTCAAGGTATTGATCATCAAATGCATCTTGTAATTCATCAAATGAAAAACATTGAGTAAAAGATTGTACCTCGTCCTCACTATCTTTTGCCATCAAACAAAGGTTTGCAACTTCTTTTTCTTCAATTTCTTTCATCTCATCTGTTTTTACTTGGTTCAATTAATAGAAACTTAAAATTAGGAATAAAAGAATATAAGGGAATTAATGGAAAAAATGTTTTTCCATGTAATCCTACGACCGAGATTTGAGATCCCTAACGAGCTTATGCATCATCACAGCTAGGTTTTATATAAAATGATAGCTATGAGATAGTCTATCGCAAGCTTTTGGGTTGTCCATCAGGACTGCAGAAAAATCCTACTATAGTTGTTACCATGGAAAGAAGGGAGGCAGAACATTTGAGCTGCTCAGTTATGAAATCAAAGACTCAAGGTGTGAGATCAACAAGACCTGAAGATCATCAAAGATTGAAGATTCAATCGCAGACAATTTGAAGATTCAATCAATTTATCATTTCAATCTTAAGAGATCCATAATGTTCATCCTTGCTTTTTGTTGGGATGGAGCTATAGTCTCTCTTCCCCTTTTTTTCTTGTCTTTTTAGGACATTTACGGTCAGGCTATAGGAGTTTTTTAGGTCTGTTGTTCGAAATTTGTTTTACTTGTTTTTATGTATTTGGCAAGCACCTAAAAATGAGGTCAAAGTAAAAAGTTTTCAAGTCAACTGTAAAAGCTCTATTATTTTCCAGAAAACAAACTAAGTTCGAATTTTCCGTAAATCAATAAATTTTTTTTTGGACAATATTATAGTACCTCATATCTATAGGCAAAAATCAGTAAGTCTCCTTTAAGTTCCAAAATATTTTATTCCTCCTAGATATGTTTAAAAAACAATCAATTCTTGTCTTCTAATATATTTGGCGGTTAAATCACATGCAAAATGACCGAAATTCCCCACCAAGATAAAATTATTAAAAAAATAAAATAAAAAGTAACATTTTTTAAATAAAATTGAATTTGAAGGTTGCATATCATAATTTTGTACTATTCTCTTTCTATGCCACATTTCTCCCTTAGTTGGCTAACGGAAATTTAACTTGTGTCTCAGGGACCTTCACATTGAAATCAGTAACTTTGGGACTAAATTTTAAAATGTTGAGAAAAATTTTCATGTAGCCTATGATTGGCGTTGAGCTGATATCTAAAATTTCTGTAAGCACCATTCTATCTGATAGCTAATGACAATAAGACGGGGGATCGATTTTTCTAAAAAAAATTTACTTCAGGAACCTGACGGCTGAAATTAATACTTGAGGGACTAAAATATCAAAAATTTAAACTACGGAAACATGCAAATTAAGATTTTTTTATGTAAATATGTAAATCATTAAGCGTTTCAAATATCAATAAATATTTTCTTGAAAATATTTTAAAATAATAACCAAACGCTAAAAAGGAAAGTTTTTTCAACAAAAAGTTTTTTTATGTAAAATAATAGTTTTACAAACAAACTGACCCTTAATTTCCAAGTTAAATCCACTTAAATTTGAAAATGAGATCATATATTATTCTTTTTAAATTTATAATTCAATTAAAAGCGACATCACAACCTCAAAAAGAATCTGTGCAAATTAATTAATAATATTTCACTATTCCTTCGATGTTTGCATGAACCCGCTGAACGTCCGTCGAAAATAGAAGCTGTTTCGGCGTTGTCAGGTCGTTTCATCTGAAGACCGATGGAGAAAAAGTCAAATGCACGAGAACAACTTTCCTTTACTTTTTAGAAGCTACTAATGAATTGCTTAATTCCTATGAAAAACATTAAAAATAGAAACCCAATAGCCTTTGTCTTATATCAAATAATTTAAAATTTTTCCGTGACATTAATTATCAGATAAAACTAACTTGAAGAATTATTATAATTCTAGAAATTATTAATTAAAAATGAATCCTATCTCCAAGATATGTTAGAACAAAAGACGTCCATATATCTACCGCACCTGCATTTCTTAATTTTCTTTTATTACTTTGTATAAAGAGCGATTAAATCAATTCCGCGCCCTATTGCAATCAGTAACAAAATATTTTTAAAATCCAAGAGGATAATTCTAATTAATTAGTGCTAACTTTTTTAATTTATTTTATGCTTAGCAGTTAACTACTCGTGTCCTTATGTTGTGTATAAGTATACTTTGGAAATTTTCACAAACTTCTATCAAATTCCAATCTCTCTAAATTTTCAAACCATATTAAAATATTTTGAAAATTTTCTAAAACTTTCAGTTTGTAGCGGAAGGTAAATATAGGCATGCAGATATAATTTAGAGAGATATAGACACAATAAATAAATTAAACATTATTTAATATTTTTATGTAAAATTTCGAATAGCATGAATTTTATATGTTGTTTTTATTTTTTTTAAAAAAAAATTTAGTGTAATTGGAAAATAAAATTGAAAAGGATACACGTAGGGTATATAAAACATATGAAATCATGCTACCGTGAAGCGTGAGGTTATCTTCATGGCAATTGTCACCGACACGTGTTCCTTGAATTGGCCGGACACACGTGTTTGACCAACCCACGTGCTCCTTTTATACGATTGTTCTACTATTATTTAATGAAAATTGGGAAAACATAATCCTCGTATTTGATCTACTTATTATATTGTTCAGACGAGCTCACCGGACCGCAAAAAATAAAGCGCATGACGCGAGCTTTGTGCGATAGGATAGCGTAGACGCGTCGAAGCAACGCGTTTATTGTTCCACTTTAATCAATATTCCCACAATAAAATATAGAAAAGGGAATAGCAATAAGAAGGCGTGCGATTGATTGAAAATTTACGGAAGCGCTTCTGGAAAATCGAGAGAAGTTGGATTTGGCAATAACGTTGGTACTCTGTTGAAATTTCAGACGGGTAATTGGGATCACCGCTCTTTCTCTTCTCTCTTCATAATTTCATGATCCGTGTGGTTCCCTTTTATGTGTTTTTGAATTTGCATTTTTTGATGGGATGGGTGATCTTTCTTCTGTCTCGTGAAATCCATGCATGCGTTTGTATGCTCTAAAGCAATCTGGGTTGTTTATGTCTATGCTATGGTAGGACAACAAACACAACTTGAGACCAAATACAAAATATGGCAATTGCATGTTTTGTTGCCCTCTGGATGTGCATCTGTTTTACATGAACAATTTACAATACCAGCCTATAAGGAATGAATAACCAAATTATGAGGAGTTTCTTTCGGTTTTGTGGATTGCTAGCGCTTTTCCAATTAATTAGAGATTCCCCAAACAACTAATATTCTGCGACCAAAATAGTAATAGAACGATCCTGACAATAATAATAACTAACCAACTGATATGCGTGATCATGTTGTCTTGTTTGTCCAACATGAGGATGGAACTGTTTGGTGCTGAATGGTTTGATTTCTGTAACTGAATGATCGTTGTTCTTTATTTTGAGGCGATCTTCTGTAGGCCTCATAGATATCGAGGTAAAATTCAGTAGTTGATGAGCCAAATTCTTCTAAATTGACCGAAAACAAAGAAAAGTAGCAACGATGAGGTTCTGATTCTGTTAGAACTCTTTGGTAGTGATGTTTGCTTTCCTGTGCTAACATATATTTTCCTTGTCTCAAAACTTGCGTATTTGTGTTTTCCTGCGCCCATGTCCTACTTCTTTTCTGGATTTTTCAGTAGTGTAGTCGACCTTTATGCCGTATTCCATTTCTTCGGACTGCCTGCAGTTATACTAGACGTATAGGAGAGGGTCTAAACTTTGAAACCTTTCCTATTAACATGGGGTCAAAACTTTGGAAAAGTCTGAACCCAAACACTGTATATGTTATTACACGAATGCTTGCCAGTTGTCTAGCAAAAAGGAAAATGCTGAATGTTCAGTTTCCTGGCTGCATCGCTCCCATGGATCTAATGTTTACTTGTAAAACTCTATGGAGTTAGGGATGATTGAAAATATCACTCATTTGTGTTATCATTTTCATTTAACATTGAATTGCACATGTTGGGATGCAATACTTCTGTGATATCTTTCCTTCTTTTGCTTTTATTGGTTTCTGGCGAACATTTGAATCTGCTTAACTAAACTTTGCCTTCTGGCATTTTTTTTTGTTCTTACGCATACAAGGAATTATGTGGATGTACTTTTTTTTGCATGTAGCTAACAACTCTTTCGTATTGGCCTTCACTGCCAGGTGTTTTGCAATTTTGTGGAATTAATTCCAAGTTGAAGGAAAATGGGAGGTGGAAAAGACAATCATGGTCAGGAGTCCAGTGACAAAGGGCTCTTTTCACATCTTGCAGGATATGCTGCTGGGCACTACCCTTCACATGGATATCCTTCTCAGGGATATCCTCCAGCTGGATATCCTCCTCCTCAAGGGTATCCCCCTCAAGGCTACCCACCAGCTGGATATCCTCCTCCAGGTGGATACCCACCTGCTGGATATCCTCCTCCAGGTGGATATCCTCCATCACCCTATCCTGCCCCAGGTGGATATCCTCCATCACCCTATCCTGCCCAAGGTGGATATCCCCCACCTAATTATCATGGTCCATCAGCTCCATATCAACATCATTCAGGTCTGTTTAGTTTCCTCTGATATAAGAAGCACAAATATATGTCAGGACATGGTGACATATGAATTTCATATACGATCATGGATAACGATTCTTTTCTTATAAATAGCTGAAAACCAGTTTCATCAATTATACATATATCAATTTATACTGGAGCCCCCTAGATTTTAAGATTTGATGTATTGCCATGCGCATATCGAATCCTATCACATCCCTGATGGGTATGAATCATAGCCTCTCATTTGGTCTTCTACCATGGAATTGTTCATAAGAGTATCAGTCATCATTTCAGTCTGAAGAGATCCATAATGTCCATCCCTGCTTTTTGTGGTGAGAAAATAAAAGGATGTGGCTATAGGCTCTCTTCCCCCTTTTCTTTCTTGTCTTTTTAGGACATTTACGGTCGGATATGTGTCTCATGCAAAATTCATCATTGTGGTATTATTTTTTATTTGTGGTCTGTGGCTGTGGATTGTGTCCATACTATTGCTGAAATAAAAGTTGAGATAAGATCATAATAGAGAAGAAGCTTTTTATTTGAATGTTGTTGGGAATGTATTGGATATGTATGAATCAAGTGTGCTTTCAGTATAATGATCTATAGGCACATCATGTAGTATAGGAGCCCAGTGGACGTGATATGTCCTTTATAACGACACAAACCTCAGAAAGTGTAGGAGGTTTTAGCAGAGTTGTAACTGCCTTTTGGCATCCTTCATTGTGAATTTTTGCTGATAATCAATTATTACAGGGCCAGGATCCAGCATGGGGACATTGCTAGCAGGGGGTGCTGCAGCTGCAGCTGCTGCTTATGGTGCTCACCAGCTTTCACATGGTTCTCATCATCTCGGACACGGGGGTCACTATGGGGGTCACTATGGCTATGGACACGGGAAGTTTAAACACGGGAAGTTCAAGCATGGGAAATTTGGAAAGCATGGCATGTTTGGAAAGCATAAGTTTAAGAAGTGGAAGTAGAACTCTGCCTATTAGGAGATGTAATACTCCTGGATTGTTTTGTAATTTGGTTTCTAATCACTCAGCTGATGTGAATGTTTACTTTCGACCAGTGGAAACACTGCCGTTTTATGTTAGTGGTATTGTCTTTCTAGCATTACAATGGATAACTTCTTAATTATCTTGTTTATATTTGTTTAATCTTTAATCAAAAGATGTTACTTCTATTCTCTATTTTTTTATTGCATTGCTTGCTCTCTAAAAAATGTGTTGATAAGACTCATAAAAGAGAAGGATGGGTTTCGATTTTGACACCAAGTCCCGATGGCTCACCAAAGAGTCTGGCCTTTGAATTTATGAAGCATTTTGGTAATTGGTACCTCTGCTACTTGCCAAAGGTCTCAAGTTTTAGTTCTCTGAACCGTTTTTTTCCCTAAGAGTTGGAACAGGAAAAGTTAACATTGCGTCTCTAAATTACGGTATTAATGTCACTTCAGAGGTTTGAAATACTAAGTTTGTGATATTAAGCTTTTGAACTATAAAAATTTATCATTGTATGCCCTCTGAAAAGATCAAAACGCGTTAAAATAGTGACGCGTGTTATAAATGTGATACAATTTTGATAATTGGATCTTATTTGAGGGTACATTCTACAAAGGTTGGAGTAATAGGTATAGGTATTAGCATACCTGTGGTTTTAGGTTGTTACGCAATCTACAACGCTGACGTGTCAATAATTTGCCACGTGGACATCGATGTGCTAGCAAATTTCACACGTGGAATGCCACCTTATCTAAATAAAAGTTAACACGTTATAGTGTAAATTTGGCCAAAAAAAGTACTCAAACAGTCTCTGTGGTTTTAAGTTGTGACACAAAAGTCAACAGTAAGACGCATGACTAAATAATAGGACATCATCCGCATAGAGAAGGGTGAGAGATGGAGGGGCCACCCCGGTAAAGTTGAAACCCTTTCACTAAAGAAAATTCTTGCGCTTTGTCAAGTATTCGAGAGAGGAGTTCCATACAAATGACAAAAAGGAAGGGCGAGAGGGGATCACCCTGGCGTAGGCCATGAGGACTACCGTTGAGCAAAATAGAATAAGAAACAGAGGACAAACATTCTCCCACCCAAGAAATCATCTGGCGCTATATCCGAACATCTTAAGGGAAATAAGGATAAGATTCCATTTCATCCTGTCATAGGCCTTGGACATGTCGAGTTTAAGAGCAAAACTACCCGGGGACTTCTTTTATGTTGCAAGGCATGGAAAATCTCATTGGACAAAATAGAGTTATCTTGGATAAGCTGACCAGGAACGAAAGTTGACTGATGTTCCGAAATCATACGAGGCAGGAAGACTTTCAATCGAGTTGCAATAATCTTAGTAATAATTTTGTATAAGGACCAGGTATGTATGGTTCAAAGATTTCAGTAAACAAGTGTTAAAAAAATATTGTACCATGTTGATGACCTCAGTACCTACAATATCCCAATAGGCAGTATAAAACAGCGCAGGCAAGCCGTCAGGCCTCGGGACTTTGGTTGACCCCAGAGATTTGACAGTTGTGAAAATTGCCTCACCTATAGGAATATAATCCAGAGCTGCTACATTTGTAGGGGTAATTACCGAGGTGATCAAATATGCTAAATCAAATGGGATGTACGGGTTTAAAGAACGAAAAAGATCATCAAAGTAAGATTCGAAACAATCACCAATATTGTCACAGCCAGAACTCCAAGTGAGATCAACATTTTGGGGAGTAAAAATGGAGTTTCGATTATGCCGGACTACAGTTCACATATCGAAAAGATTCCAACTTATTAGACTCTAAATAGTTCTGGATGTATGTATAATGTTCTAGAAGTAAAGTTGTTAACTTTTCAGTTAAGTTGGTTAGGTAGAGAACTAATCTATATAAGTTGATGTAATTTCATTAGTCGAATACAACAATTATTCATTACAAACTGATATGGTATCAGAGGATTTTCTCTGAAATTCTCAAAGCTTCCGCATCATTTCTCTTTCTTACTTTTGCAACGCATCCTTTCCTCTCTTATCATTTATCTTTTTTCACGAACAAACTTCATGACTACAGAATCAGACTCTCCCTTAATCCAACCCCCAATCTCGAAGCAACCTCCATCAAATTCCTTCTCATGTGTAGATGATAATCCTTCAAATCCTCTGTATCTACATCAGGCAGAGAATCCTGGAGCTGTGCTTGTCTCACAACTCTTGATCAGCGCATCAAACTATTCAACATGGAGTCGATCAATGATCATGGCCCTAACGATCAAGAACAAATTAGGATTTATTGATGGCAGTCTTGTCTAGCCAAATCCTGAAAGTTCTACTTACTTCAACTTGATCAAATGTGATATGATGGTCACGGCATGGTTTCTCAGTTCGGTTTCAAAGGAAATTTCTGGTTCTGTCATGTATGTGGATTCGGCAAAGCATGTATGAAATGATTTGAGAGAGCGTTTTACTCAGTCCAATGGTCCTCATGTATTTCACACACGACAAAATTTTTCAACTCTCACTCAGAGCAATGTCTCGGTCAGCAACTATTTTGCCAAGCTTAAACTCTACTGGGATGAGTTACAAACTTACTGTCATATTGATACCTATGTCTGCGGCTCAGATTGCAAAGCCACGAAATCCATTATTGCAACCCAAGAACGTGAATTCATTCTTCAGTTCTTAATGGGATTAGATGACAGATTCACCCATGCTCGCGGTCAGATCCTTCTATTTGTTCCTCTCCCTAACATCAACAAGGTGTTTTCTCTTATTATACAAGAAGAGGAACAACTTGGACCTCAGTCCAGTCATACACAACCAACTATCATGGTTCTTAAGACTGACAATGGAGTAAAAGGGAACATCAAGATTCTTCCTAAGCCTTAGTGTATGCATTGTGGCAAAATTGGGCATACCATTGACAAATGCTATCGGTTGCACGTATTTCCCTCTGGGTTTAAGTTTACCAAAGGCAAGAATGCATCTGCTCATCTTACTACCACTGATCAAAAGATGATCACTCCAGTTCCAGAGTTAGATATGATTCAAGAACAGTGTAAAAATTTGTTCTCTTCTCTCCAGCATCAAGCTCTCATCTCTACACCTTCACCCTCTGTTAATCATGTTCATTCTGATACATCAGTTTCTTCCTCACTCATACCTAATTTTTCAGGTACTCATTTTCATTCCTCTGTTTGTACTGTCTCTCCCAATTCATATATTCCATCAAAATCATGGATTATTGATACGGGAGCCACTGACCACATGGTCAGTGATCTCAATCTTTTAACAAACATCATTTCTACCATTCACATTCAAGTCAAATTACCAAATGGTCAACATGTTGTTGCCACTCATATCGGCATAGTATATTTTACAGATGGTTTTTTCTTAACAAATGTGTGATACATACCATATTTTTCTGTAAACCTCATCTCAGCGAGTAAACTCACTTCTGACCTCTCTTGTTGTTTGATTTTTCTTCATGGCCTTTGTTATATTCAAGATCTTATGCACTGGAAAACGATTGGAATTCCTAAGCTGCACCAAGGTCTATATCAGTTGCAGCTTTCGGCTTCTTCTACTTCTTCACATGTCTCTTCTTGTAATGTCAGTTTACATATGTCAAACTTTCTATGGTATTGTCGTTTAGGACATTTGTCAAATTCAAGAATGCAATTAATAAAATCTCAATTGCCTACTACTGAAATTCTTTCTGTTTCTACTCCTTTACATTGCTCTACCTGTCATTTAAGCAAGCAGAGGAAACTTCCTTTTCAGCATAGTACTTCTACCACTCAGCATATATTTCAGCTTATTCATTGTGATATATGGGGACCTTTCCCTATCACTTCTCATGATGGTTTCCGATATTTCTTATCAATCGTTGATGATTTTTCAAGGTGTACATGAGTCTATCTTATGAAAATAAATCTCAAAACCGAGTATATCTTCAGTCCTTTTATCATTTGATCACAAATTAGTTCAATCAAACCATTAGGTCAGACAATGGTCCTGAATTTAGTATGACAGAATTCTATAATATCATGGCATTATTCACCAAAAGACACTATAACAGATCAAAGTTTCAGTGGCGAAGCACTTTTCGTCGCTAAAAAGTACTTTCCGTGATGGTAGGGCTGAAAACCGGAAATGCGGTCCGGTTTTCGGACCGCAATCCGGTCCGGACCGCATTTCCGGTTGCCTTATATTTAAGGACCGGACCGGACCACTTATAAGTGGTCCGGTCCGGTTTTACAAAATGCGGTCCGGTCTGGACCACTTTTTTAAGTGGTCCAGACCGGATTTAATATTTTTTTTTAAAAAAAATTTAAAAAAATTCGAACGGGCACACTGCGCAGTGTGCGCACTGCGCAGTGTGCCTACTGCACAATCGCCACCATATCTCCTTTCGCTTTTACTGTGGGTTTTTATTAACTCAGAAGATAGTTAAGCTTTACTACTTTCACTGACACGGACGTCGGAAATGAAAGTCTTTCAGACTGACACGACATCGTCCAGTTTATTTGGTTGGCTGAGCTCCGGCCTCCACTTTCAAGGCGTGACGTTGGCGAAAAAAAAAGGAAGGCTTTTCGATCGTCAGAAACTACACTTGGAAAGCGAATAAAATAGTGATACAGTGTATAGACAATCAATCTAATGGCAACACCATATATAACAAGTGGTTGGATATTTTATAGTAAAAATTGCACATCAATTCTCTTTCCTTTCTGGCTTCTGCTATTGCAAATTGATCTCTCCTTTTCTTTTCCTTGATCTTCTTCTTTTCTGTTTTTTTGTTAGACACCAAACTTTTCTTTTCTCAGCCGTGAACTTTAAAATTAAATAGCACATCACTATCACTAGAGTTATGATTCGAGAGGGAAAGGATAAATTTAACTTGTCAGATAACGTATACAAATGATTTCTCTCTTGACAAATTACACAGCATGCACCATCAGTCAATTTTGCGGCTCCCCAAATAGAAGGGTTTCAGATCTACCGACGCTCCCTATGGAAAAGCATGAGTGCTTTTGATGGTGCAGGAATAATTTGTTCTGTGAAATTTGCGTATACAGTGAGTGTATAAGTCAGTGGAACTGCTGAAGTCCAACTTTGCTTTAAAATCTCACTTTCTTTTAGAAACCATCAAGCCCAACTCACATGACACATGTCAGAAATCTCACCAGACACCTTTAAATTAGATACTTTCCCGGTTACAGAGACTTTTCTTTTTCTTTGGTGGCGTGACGTTTTGGGTTTGGACTCAGTTGCGCAGAGTACCGTAGGTTTAAAAATTTTAAAAAATATTAAATGCGGTCCGGTCCGGTCCGGACCGTATTTAATTTATATATGACCCGGACCGGACCGGATAAATCCGGTCCTTCAATCCGGTCCGGACCGGACCGCTTTTGAAAAATTAAAACCGGACCGGACCACAAATTCGGTCCGGTTTTCCGGTCCGGTCCGATCTGCGGTCCGGTTTTGTTCAGCCCTACGTGATGGTATAAATAATTCGTCGCTGAATACAACAACTAATCATATTCAACGAAGGAGATAAAAACTCGTCGTGCAAACCTTCGTTCGACCCAGTACTTATCGTTCGAACCAAAGTAATTCGCTCAGCGACGCTTAATTAATTCTGTTGCAAATAACTAAGTTGGTTAGAAAGTTTCAGTTACCAAACATTTTCGTCGCAAAATTAAAACTCTCGTTCGATCCAAGCTTTTCGGTCGCACGATATGTTTTCGCGATGACCAAGTTTAATTCCTCGGTAAATGCAACCATCTGCGATGACCTGTCATCGACGCAGAACATTTGTCTTCTTGCGTTCGAACTGGGAATACTTAGGTCGAACTGATACGACAGGTGTTAATTGGTGATTCGTTGGTGTGTGGGGCGTCGCAGGCAATATTGACCGTGAATGTTACACCGAACTCAGTTTGAACCATTTGTTGCGGTTGAACGAGATTGACTGGTTTCTAGTGTGAGGAGTCGCAGACAACGTCTTTTCGTAGCCTGCAATGCCTGACTTAGTTCGAACCGAGGCCTAGGGGTCGAACGAAAGAGTCAGGTGTCCGTGTGTCGTTGGTTTGTTATTGAGGCGAAGCAGGCAACGCGTGCATTCGTCCGAACAGAGTAATGTGGGTCGAACTAAGAGATTGTTTTTGTGAAATCCCTTTTGATAATAATTATATGCGTATTTATCCTTCCACCATACTATATTCTACATGAGCTAATAAGATCGGAATAATATCACCGATTAAGTCCCTAGCTGGTATAATTCTTAATTCTCAGTCTATACCTAGTTGGACGTCCAAAACTTTCCACAATCACTTTCGAAAATATTTACTTTAATATATAATGGAAGTAAAAAATCGTGAAAACTCTTTTCACAAAATCTCGCTGCGCAACGTTTTTATATGAGTCCAACAATATACAGACATAATGAATATACTGCCTCATCAAGAGACTGGTGGATTCCATATTGAGCAATTATACAAATTCACTTAATATGCACAAGGCCAAACCTTATCTGGAATATTTGATCTGCGAAAGATCATCACCAAATAACTCAGTCAAATCACAAGCACACAACAAGCACACAAGGTATTCCTGTTTGATCTGGTTCAGTGCATGTACTCTTACATTGCACCTACTCGTCTGTTTAAGGTCACCACCTCAATGACAAAGTCCATCATTCTATCTTATATAGACACAACAAGTGTAGACCTATTTGTACATTACCATGTATCTCGGTGTAGAACAAAGTAAGTCAACAAGGATCCTAAGTCATACTCCCCGCCTCCAATTCATTAATCATTGGCTTGATTTTTCTACAATGTTGCTCAACAATATGACATCTAATGTCATTATAAATATGACATCTTATGTCATTGCATGTACCCAAAATAATATACAAGTAATTAATTAACAATAACAATACTTATCTCATAATTATGCAAAAAGATTGATTTTTAGGGTATACATCTACCAGTAATGCCAGTAAAGGGAGACGCTGAACCACACTAGTCAACTCAGACGACACTACAGATGCACCACCAAGCGCTAAAGATGTCCATTTGGCCACAGAAGCCAACTGAGGGTGGTGGTCTTGAGGTGCACCCATCAGTGGGGGAACAATCACTGGAGGGTGGGGAAGCTGATCCTCCGACCCCTAAAACACAACTGAACCATCAAAAGATGCATATGAGGAGAAGTCTTGTTTATTCAGTGATTATACGTTGGCTAAATCACTACAAAAAACAGGTCTATAGCGGCTGTCGCTAAAACAGCCGCTAGAGGGTGTTTTTAGCGGCGTTTTGCAAAAAACGCTGCTATTGCAAAACGCTGCTAAAGGAGGGTCTATGTAAAGGGGGGTCTATAGCGGTGGTCGTTTTAGCGGCGGTCACCGGTACCACTTTTAGCGGCGGTCTATAGAACCCCTTTAGCTGCGTTTTTTGCAAAACGCCGCTAGAAATTAGGTATCTACAGCGGCAGTCACAGCGACCGCCGCTGTAGAGTAGACCTTTAGCAGCGTTTTTTTTTTCAAAAACGCTGCTATAGGTATAAGTGCAAAAAAAAATTGTTAATTAGAAGTTATTTAATGTTAATAATTATTTTATATATTATTTTATTCCTTTTAATATATAATTTTATATTTCATTTATTTGAAAATTTTTATTTTAAGGGACCTACTTGATGAAATATGAAATTAGAAAGAGTGTTGTGAAAAACACATATAAAGTACTTAGGTTAATTAACACATATCATGTATATGATAAACACATATAACAAATCATGCAATGTTATATACAAAGCATTATACTTTTAAATTATAAGTATTATATATTATTACTACCTGGTCATAGTTATTATGGTAATTGAATATTTTATTAATTATAATTAACAATTATATTTCAATAATTTGTAATATAATAATAATTAATTAGGACATGTTATTTATTTCCAAAAAAAATATTGTGAATTTAACTTATACAATTAAAGTACATGTAATGTATTTTAAAAAAGATAACAAATCATACAAAATATAACTTACTAAAAATATATAACTACAAAATATAAAATTATTATTACAAAAACTTCAAAACGCTATCGTTCCCCCACCTCCCCCTCCCCCTTTCTTAAAAGCTCCCCCGCGTGCTCTAAAACGCGAAAATTCCCCCTCCTCGCGCGTGCCCTATTTCTCGAAATTCAATCCCTCCGCACAGCCCTCACCCCCTGGTCCCCCGAGCTCCCTCTCTCTCTCTCTCTTTTTGTGTGTGAGTGTGTGTCTCTCTCGCTCTGAGATTAGCTGTGTGCGCTATTTTGATTACAGACAGGAGAAGCAGTAAATCCAAAAGCGTACCCTTTGGCCGATACGCGATCACAATACTGGATCTTGTGTGACAAGCCGCCAACTACAAACAGCTCAAGAAGGGTTCTAATGAAGGTATCTGCTTTCTCACCCCCAGTAACTTTTGATGGGTGCTCTAGAAAGTGGTTTTCCTGATATTTTTTTTTAAAGCAAAACTAAAATTTGGAAACTTGTAGATTGTTTATAATGCTAGGAATGGAATAATAAATTGCTCGGCAACATATACGTTTTCTATTCGGTGGTTTTTGGAACCATTCTTGATTTGCTTAATTGAAATGGATTTGTTTTTTCCGTAATGGGGCTACAAAGACATTGAACGGGGGTATTTCTGAGTTCGTAGTGATGGCCGCAAACACCGAGCCACTTGAGATCCTTCTCCATCTTCCACTGCTGGCTGAAGATAAGGTAGTTTTAATGTCCTTAATCAGTGCCTGGAAAACATTACTTTCTTCAATTGTATAATGTATGATATGCCGAGGGCTTAGGTTTAATATCTTTATAAGTGACTTAGATATGAGATAACTAGTTGGTTGAATTAGGATACATTTTTTTCATCTTTGATTCCTTTTCTGACTTTCCCTGCCTCCCTCCCTTGCTAACATTCTCCATAGATTTCGTTGCCACTTTTTGGATGTTATCTTGGACACTTCTTGGTCCACATTCTTCTATTATACAATGCTGTTTAATTTCTGCTAAGTATAATCCGTTCGAGGCAATTATTTCGAGATTTCTGTTTTGGGATTAAGCATGGACTTGATTTTACCTAAGATTGAGTGTCATTTATACTTTTCTTTTCTTTTGGTTTTTTTGTGCTAGTTTGCAGAGATGGAAAGACTTCATTTGAATACTGTACAGCAGCTCCAACTGGAGCTGGCTGATGCACGAGAAAGGAGTGCAGCTTACAGTGATGAGTAGTCACATTTATCCCAAACAAATTCAAAGGATGTATCTCAGTTTGGTCAGAGTAATGGAAACCAACTAGATGCAACAGGAGGTGGCACGTCAGGCGGAAATCCTGGGGTGCTTCCGAATGGGAATGCAGACAATGTTCATCTTCTGCTTCAACTAGCAATCCACCACCCCAGGTAAATTCTACTTGGAGTGTCATTGTTATTAATCTGTATAAAGACTGGTGCTATGTCCAATCTCTATAAAGACTGATGATAATTCTTCTTTTTTTAATACAAAAGCATGATGATTGGAATCTACAAGAAGAAATATCCGGATAGTCTTTTCTGTATCTTTTTTTTTTTTTTTTCTGTTTTCTTAGTCATTCATCTTGACATCTCCATTCTACTTTGTATATTCGTTATGTATGAAAAAATTCCCCACCCCGTATCATATGAGTTTGTGTGGATTAGATTGTTACCTGCTAATTAGATTGGTATTTCCCAAAGAATAGAAAACATATGAGTTTGTGTGGATTAGCAAGACCTCAAACTTCAAATTATGATGGATTAGCTTCAGTTTTTATGCTTTGTTAGGTGCACAAATTATGCTATTATTTCCCAAGTTTGTTCCTCGCACATCCAACCCGAATAGTATCCGACCTGATTTTTGATGAAAAGTGTTTACAGTTTAAAATGAGATTTTTTATGAGGCTTAGTACAAGTAGATATTCTGTTTACATAAATCTTTTGTTTATTTCTATTTCTCATATGATATTTGTTTTCAATTACAAGAATTCAAGATCGAAAATGTTGATGTGTAAAAGGAGGAAGATTTTAATTGGTCCTTGCTTATTGTGTTGTATTTAAATATTTTCGTCGGTCCTTGTTTACTGATATTTTATATTATAAACTTGTTACTTTTTAGATTACTTGTAGAGATTCTTATGTTTGTTGTAAAACGTTATTAATCAATGATTAAGTATATTTTATTTTATTATCCTTGGTCTTTAAATTTTTACATCCAATGAATTATGATTATTAAAATAAATTTGTATTACAGATTAAAAAAGCATTTATCGAAAAATATAGCTAAAAATTAGTGGTGATTTGAAAATGCTGGCCAAAAAAAGCTGCAAACCTCTAGCGGCGGTCATCCAGACCTTTAGAGCCAAAAAAGCACAATTATGCTTGGGCCTATAGCGGTGGTTTCGACCGCCGTTATAGACCCGAGGTCTTCACCAGCGGTCACTCGAACCACTGCGATAGACCTATGCCGACGGGTATATAGCGGCGGTCGCTGTTATAGACTATAGCAGCGGTTTTGTGACCTATAGCATGGTTTCCGAACACTTCTATAGATCGGTTTTTTTTTGTAGTGAACCTAGGTGAAATGTCATCTAATTGGGACAGGGTGTCAAGGAAATCCGAGTGGATGGTGGCGACAGGGCAAGAGTGGCGGAGAAGACGTTAAACACACCACATCAAAAGCATTTGCTTCACCATTGAGGCAGGCAGGGCTATTTGGTGGAGTGAAAGAGACCTCAATAATGGAAGAGATAGATAAATGGGTGGGTTATGATCCCGGTGGAGCACTAAGGTTGGGGAGGACGCTGGAGATGGAGGAAGTAACGTACGTGATAATGGAATATTCGGCATGCAACACTCGTATAAATAGATGAACTTGGTTGAGGTAGGTGTGATATGTGACACCAAGTGGATGACAGATGCGGGAGAGGTGGTGGGGCCACAAAAAAATCCATTTTTCTGTGGAGTATAGGATCTGAGATGTGAGGAGGAGAGTCAATACGTGGTTGGACAGGGATATCTGGAGAAAAGCAGCCAAGAGTCGGAGATAATTGTGGGGCTATACTTCGATAAATCTCTAAAGTGGACGGCAAGAGAGAAGGAGCTTCCAATGGGGCAACAAATAATGCACGATCGGGATCCTCTGCAATTTGGGTGACCTAATTGCAGAGCAATTCCGGAGAGAGGCAGAAAGAGAGGTATGAGTCCCACTCAGGACCCACACCTGCTCGGGTGGGGGAGCCGTGTTCGAGCAGGTGTGGGTCCTGAGCGGGACCCACTTCACTCTCTCTGCCTCTCTCCTATTGCCCATGTAATTCGATCACTCGAATTGCAGAGGATCCCCGTCCAATAATACAAAATCTTCCAGATTCAGCTCTAACACAAATGCTGACAGGGAGCTAGAGTAATGAGTGATGCCGGTTGTCTCTAATGGAGAGTGAAAGCCCAAATTACCCTTAGAAAGGAGATTCGGTGAAAATTGTGATGAGTGCAAATCCCCAAATGAGGGGCCAGGATCAAAACTAACTAGAGATGATTGAGGCAGTGATACAAAACTCTCAGAAGACCATGCAAGTAACCCAAAAATCGTAGGGAAATTGCGAATGGAGCCCACAGTCGGAAAGTTGACATGGGGAGTGGCCGAGACAAGATCAGGCCCCATGAGGGGCGGAGAAACTGAATTGTCCCAAGAGTTGGCACGCAACTAGGACCATAATGCTTGATTGAACCAAGAGCTTCTGTTTTAGGACATAAGTATAGAGTGTGTTTGTCACGTCCCGTGCTGGTACTTACCTCCTCAGTTCGCGTATAGAATCACATACATAAATTTTGGAGATCACTGCATGTAATGCTGCAAACCAGATTTCCGGTCCTACTGAAATAGAGGACCAGACCGGACCACTTGTAAGTGGTCCGGTCCCGTCCAGCCAAATGCGCTCCAGAACTGTTTCATTTTTTTCATTTTTTTAAAATTTTTTTTGGTTAAATTCGAAGGGGAAGAACATATAAAAATGTAGAGTTTTGGTTTAGATTAAGATTAAGATTTTTATGTTTGTAATTTGTATTAAATTTATAAAAAAAATAGTTTTTTTTATTTATATTAATAAATGTGGTCCGGTCCGGACCGGTTTGTCAGAAGGCATTGACCGGACCAGACCGTATTTAAAAAAAAAATCGGACCGAACCGCAAATCTGGTTCGATTTTGTGGTCCGGTCCGATCTGGGGCACGGTTTTGTTCAGCCCTAACCACACGATAAAAACTCTTAAGATTGCCTAATGTCCTCGACATTAGTTAGCGGAAGTCTTGATTTAAAAGGTTACTGGTTAAAAAGATTGTAAGTCGATTTAGAATTTTAAACAAAGGAAGTGAAATTGCATAAAAGGTTAAAAATTGGTATATTTGCACTTTACTAATGAAAACCTTAGTAGGTTAATGATTAAAAGAAAAAATGGAAAAATCGTAAAAAGTATCGTATCGTAATAATATGCATTTATTTAGGAAAATATCATTAACGAATTAGGTTGAAAACTGATTGGTATTGTAGAAGATTAAAGCGTAATTAAAGGAAATAAATAAACCTTGTAGCAAGGAATCAACATAGAGAAATTCACACTTTCCTTTAAATGAACACGGTTTAGTACAAAAAGGTCATCTAGGAGGATTACAAAAGAATAGGCCTGGGTTATACAAAAATGTAAGCTCCCTATAGTCCTCCTAGCCTATACAATCTCATTTCAAATGATCAAAAACAGTTTTGAAACGCTACCATCAAAAGAAAATAAAAGAAACAACGACATAGGTGACTCCTACTCACTATGTATCTAGAATCTCTTCGGCCTTAAAATAATCCAACATCCTGCTTAAAAATAAAAAGACAAACACAAACAAACATAAAAGATGTGAGTCCTACTAACTCAGTAAGGTTGGGGAAGGAGGCATGCTCATACAAATATAACTCATGCTTCTAAATAAATAGCATAATGACAATGATCCAAGTCATAAATGGCATAGCAACAGTACAGAGAATGCTTGCAATGCATTTGAAATGCATTCGCTCATCATATGGTTCTTTGATGGATTCTCGGTGTCTGCTCTGTTCACCCCTAGAGTCGGGTTGTGCGTCCCTCCTCTCCTCATGGGACTGCCCCGTGCCACCTACACCAGGACCTTTAAAAGCTTTAAAAATGACTTCATAGCGTCCAGAATGAGCCCACCCACTCCCTATAGTGCAGGGTTGCACTCTCCTAACATGTGCCCGCCACTCTTTCTTCGGGAATCACCTCGTAGGCTTAGGGGTATGCCTGTAAATCCAGTCTGGCTGCCGGTGGAGCTCCGACTCCATCTTCGGCTTCGGTTCTGGGAAGCTTACCTCCGCCTCTTCCAGGAACCGAAGCCAGAACCGAAAGCGGAAATTTCTGCCAGTTCGGCGGAAATTCCAATTCTGTCATTTTTACTGCTTATCTAAACGACGTCATTCTATTTTAAATAGAACGATGTCGTTTACCTTATTAGAAATGAAAAAAATATAACCATGGATGAAACAACCCAACCCCTTTGGCCTCCTACAGATCGCGAACCTCCCTCCCAACCACCGTTACCTTCCCCTCTCCCGCCGCCGTGAGTCTCCATCTCTTTCTCTCTCTCTCTAACTCTCTATCTCCATCTCTTTCTCTCTCTATCTGCATCTTTCTCTCTCACTCTCTCTTTGTCTGCATCTCTTTCTCTCTCTCTCTCTAGCTTTTTGTGGAGTGTCCAAGTGTGGACTATTCTTCTCCGGCGAGTCGGCGACCTCCTGTATGTTTCTGAACTTTTAATACTTCAATATTTTGTATGAGTTAGGTGGTAAATTAATTTGTATAGATTGACATGGATACTTTGCATGCATACTTTCGTATGAGTTAGGTGGTAAATCAATATTTTGCATGCGTACTTTCGTTTATTGTATTGCAGCTTTAAGTAAAGCAATTATAAATAAGTTCAAACCTTCCCACAAGATCATTACGAAGAAGATGAGTATAACTCCAGATTACGACAGTGAACATCAGGATCTGAGTAACTTTAAAATCCTGAGTTGATACGATGATCTTTTGGCAGTCTTCATTCTTTGCCTCTTTGTCTTACATCGTAGATTACTAGATGTTATAAACCTGTTAGTGGTATTTTGGTTCGTAATGTTATTTTCAATATTTTGTAATTGCTTATATTTTGGTTTGTAATGTTATAAACTCTTGAAATTTGTTGCTTGCAATTTTGCAAAGCCTAAGTTCCATCTGAACTATATATTAAAGCATGGTTATAAACGTGATAATGTGATATGTTATAAACGTGATCTATTATGTATTTGATCTGTTATATTATGCATAACCATTTGATATATTTTCATAGAATCTGTTATGTCAATTGTGATAATTGATTTGGGTTAAGTTGGTAGAATGAGTTGTTTTAGGGCTTTGCATTGTGTCTTTCTTTCAGATGGATCATCAAACTCCAATTGCATCTTCGCAATCAACAACTCCCAATTTACCTACCCCTCCCTCTACGACTACACCTACAATTGGTGATTCGTGATTGATTGATGTTTGGTTTTGTTTTTAATTTCTTGCTTTATAACTTCTTAGTTTGTATTGTAATATTCTTCTATTTTGAGTTATGTCAACATACACTATGTTATTTTCATGTTTTTAGATTTTTTTACACTTGTTCGTGAATTGAAATCTTTGTAATGAATTACAAAATGTTCTTATGAAGATCAGGTTGTATATTTTAATTTTCTGATATATCAGAGATATTTATATTTATGAATTGTGATAAATTAATAAAATTTTTATTTTTTTTGTAAAAAATGCTTAAATGGGCCAAAAAATATGGCCCAAAACATTGTCGAAATTCCTCACATTTGTTTTTCCTCTTATGAAGTGAATGCAATTTAATGCACGAATACCATTCGTATGGAATGAATACATCTCAAACATCCCATGACATGACTTGAAAACATAAAACAATAAAGTACTTGTAATTTCAATGCTTGAATTATCAAAATGCATATTACATAAATTAGATCCACAAACTAAATTTAAAATACTTAATCAGTTTCTATGTCATATGGTTTCAAATTATTAAATATTTTTTCTTAAATAAAAATTAAATAAAAACACATCTATTAATCATTTAATTCATCAAATACAATAAGAAAACACCAAATCATCATCAAGCATAAAAAAACAATCATTAAACATCTTTACAAGCCATTCCTTTTCATTTCTTTCCATGGTCTTAGAACACATCTCATGCACGTGTTCCCTTTTCGTTTCCTTGTCAATCAATGGTCTTTCTACTTATTTTAAGCATTCTTAGAGCACTGTCATAACCCATTTCACCATTGAGCATCATTTACAAGCTCATATGGGCCTATCCCTAAATTTTCAAAGTATTTTGGGCTTGTTTAGGGTTAACGGGTCTAAAGTCCATTTAGGCCCCTAAACGGGGTTTGTGATTTGAGCCCCAAATTCTACTCGGTTCGGACTTAAATTTGGGTTTTCCCATCTATTTTTCATGCTCTACACAACCATATAATTATTTTACCAGTTTGGACCTTTTTATCCTAACGTTTTATGTGAAATTTTGAAACTACCCATAGAGACCTCCAGAGGAATTTTTAACCTTTTCTTACAACATTATTGGCTGAAATTTTTACAGTGACGTCCTGATTACTTATAAATACTATCATCTAGAAAGTTTCATGCAAATATTCAAAGGATATCTTGGGATCATTTTCGGCATTGGCCATTTTTGGATAAAAACCCTAACTAAATGTTCTTCCACTGATCGAATCTTGCATTTTAATACTTTGAATCAATGATCCATCTAACACACTCATGTAAAGGAGTTCACAGTGCACATAATGTGAAAGATTCTCAATGGAAATGATGCCAAACAGTAATTATTTTCACAATTCCATCATGAACATGCATTTGATATCATTTACGAGCTTTCAAGTACCAGTATTCATCTTTGAGCTCTTAAGCTCCTTTTCATGGCCTTCTTTTCATAAATACTTGTACTTGTCATTTGGTCATCATCAAGATCTCCATTGATCAACATATTACATCAAGTGCATGAAACATGCATCATCAAGCTAGGGATTACACATTCAATGAACCCATCAACTTCAATGGTCAATTTCATCATGAACATTAATTTAATATCATTTACGAGCTTTCAAGTACTAATATTCATCTTTGAGCTCTTAAGCTCCTTTTCATGGCCTTACTTGGCCTTCTTTTCATCAAAGACTTGTACTTGTCATGCGGTCATCATCAAGATCTCCATTGATCAACATATTACATCAAGTGCATGAAAATGCATCATCAAGCTAGGGATTACACATGTAATGCACCCATCAACTTTAATGGTCAACCCGTGATATATAGGTCCCCGAAAACCAAGTTTATAGCCACTCTCATCCAAATAGCAGCAAAGTACACGAAAATTACATCTGGTTCCCAACACAAGATGAATGAAAACTACCCTTACCAAAGCACCAAGACTAACCCTTACCTTGGTAATTTTCGGATGGCTCTAGATAGGCTTGAAAATCTCCTAAAGCAAGTATATATAACTTATGGTTAGAAAACTTAGTTTAAAAATTAAGAAGAAGATGGATAGTTCAAGGAAAAGATGAGAGAAAATGAGGCAAAGGAGGGTTCATGGCCATGGCTGAACACCCGCTCCCCCACCAACCATTTCCTTCTTCGACTGCTCACTCTCATTTCTCTCTTTGCTCACTTGATCGACACACACTAGAGCTCTAGTACTACATGACTTGGTCGGTTTTTCTTTAAACCAACCAAGTCATAATTTAGTCCAAGGGAGCTGCAAGAAGCAAGCCCCTTGGCTGGCCAAATGGGCGGCAAGAGTTGGTCCAAAGGAGCTGCAAGAAGCAAGCTCCTTGGCTGGCCAAATGGGCGGCAAGAGTTGGTCCAAATGAGCTGCAAGAAGCAAGCTCCTTGGATGGCCAATTAGGGCGGCAAGAGTTGGTCCAAAGGAGCTGCAGGAAGCAAGCTCCTTGGATGGCCAATTAGGACGGAAAGGGGCAGGAGAAGCCAAATGGCACACTCCCCCCTTTTTCTGGGTAATCATTATCTGCAAAGATAATCCTACACAATATCACTCAATGCATGCTGATTGGCCTTGAATTTCACTGCACTATGGATGCTAAATGGACAAGGAAATGAGACAAAACTCAAGGGTTTATGAGAGCTTGTCGTGTGAACATGGTTGTCCCAAATCATCCCGGGCATACAAACATGCACTTGGAGATTAGCCGGGCATACAGGCCTCCAAGTCTGTACCCCCGGTCATCCCGGGCATACAACACTCTGTCAACCCGGGAATTCAGGGCTAGCTCATCCCGGGATCCATGTATTGATCATTGTGGGATCCAGTTCTAGGGTCATCCCGGGAGTCTAGTTCTCGGTCCTCCTGGGAGTCCAGTCAACCCAGTCCTTCGAGTCTCCTTTATCTAAAACTGTGCTCTGTTTAGGTACTACCAGGGTCAGGATAAAATCAAGCTTCACATAGTTCACTAAATTTTAAACTTACAAGACATAACATGATGCAAAGAGAAATAAAAATGTAAGCGCAAGGAAGAAAAATACATGAGCACTAGCTCTATATATTACACATAAAAAATCTGTATCAAACAAGTGGACCAGACAAGGAAGGGCGTTACAGCTAGCCTCAGAGTTCTAGGTCCAAGTCCACTTTTAATAACCCTAAGCCCAATTGAAATTTAAATGCAATTAAATAAACATTTTTAAATAATTAAGCTCAAATAAAATCAATTAAATGAATTAATAAAATTAAGTTGGACAAATATTACCCTATTCAAAATTATCCAAATTAATCTAAAAAATTTAAGGGAACAAAACTCAAGTCAAATAAGACATTTAGGCACATGAAATTAAATGAAATAATGCAAAGATTTAAGAATTGAAGAAAGAAAGCACATACGCAATGTAAATTAAAATAGTAAATCAAAATACTAAAATCACGAATTTAGAAACATAAGCAATTAAACAAATACCAAAAAGCATAATTACTTAAAATATTAGAGGAAATAAAATCGAGTCAATGAGGCAATTTAAACACATGCATTTGCACTAAAAATAGTGATCTCTATTCAGAGATTAAAAATTGAAAGAAAGAAATCCTATAAGCAATTAATCAAATGATAAATACTAAACAAGGCACAAATAAAGCAAATAAAGTAAATACTAAGAAAAATAACACAATTACTAAATATATGAAAATGAAAGCCTTAACACGAGAGTCTCAAAAGTAGCTCAAATTTGTACTAGGTCTAGGTCTCAGTGCACTCGGGATCCAGATCTCAGCGCAATCGGGCCTCAACACACTCCGGATGTTCCCAGCTATCCCGGGAGTGTAGCTCTCGATCAGGTCGGGAATTCAGCTCTCGGTCATCCCGAGGGTTCAGCTCTCGGTTAGACCTGGAGTTCAACACTCAATCACTCCAGGCATTCACCACTCAGTTACCTCAGGCACTCACCACTTAGATACCCCGGACACTCACTACTCTGATACTCCAGGAAATCCAGCGTTTGTCTTTCAAACTCCTAGTAATTACTGTCTTGCCCCTGGTCATCGTAATTACCCTGTCAACCCTAATACCTTGTCTGCCCAGTTATCCTCGTGAATGTAAACACGAGAAAAAAAAAATTCACATTAGCACATGTATGATAACTTATATATTATATCAAATAGGTGAAATTCAAGAGAGGGGTGTTACAATACACATCTGAAAGATTAGATCACAAGAACTGACTTGTTCAAAGTTATAAATCATAGACTAATTTATTAAAGATAAATACCACCTAGAATAATGTATGAGTAATTAAGCCTTAATATTACATGCGCAAGCTAAAAGCTTTAACATCAAGTATTTGAACAACTTTATAGAGCTTTATATTTGTTGCCTCTCATGCATACTATTAAAGGCTGAAATTTCAGAAGTGCTCTTCCCTAGAAAGAACAAGTAAAAGTACTGCTATTAATTATTTTTCTTTGGTTTGTACACGTGTGCATAATTTGGAAAATATTTTTGTTTTCAAAATCTAATTTCTAAGAATTAATATCATGGCAATTTTGAGTCTTGATGGTTGGCAATGGGAAAAAATTCACTAAAAAAAAACGGCCTTCTAAAGGGAAAAAAACCGCTGCTAAAACTTTAGCAGCGGTTTTTTAGCCGCGGTCCAGACCGCCGCTAAATCACCGCCGCAGTAGGCTATAGCGGCGGTTTTTGAGACCGCGGGTATATACAAACCTATAGCCGCGGTCTCTAGCGGCGGTCCGGACCGCCGCGGTATAACCATACCTGTAGCGGTGGTCCTGTAGCGGCGGTCTAGACCGCGGCTACAGGACCGCTACATATAGCGGCGGGCGAGACCGCCGCTATAGACTCGCCAACCTATAGGGGCGGTCATATAGCGGCGGGTTAGACCGCCGCTATAGACCCACCAACCTATAGTGGTGATCAGACCGCCGCTATATACCCACAACACATTTTTTTGCTTTTTTTTCTATAATTTTCAAATACAAATTTTATTACAAATTTAATTTATTGATGCAAAAAGAGAAAAGTATAATAAAGTAAAATATATTTTATAATTGACTAAATAATGTCTTACAAGTTTTTGGATAAACACAAATTAGTTCTAAAAGTTTTCAGTAGTTTAAAAACTAATAAGTAATGACATTTAACAACAAACACCAAGTTCTTTAATCCTTAGCAGCTTCAGCACTTGTACCTGCTCCAGCACTTTCTGCACCATATACACTACCACTAGCGCCGTCGCCCTCACCATCAACATTATCTGCAATTGCAATATTGAAAAATTAAGAAACAATAATAACATGAACAAATATAGGAACAAATAAATACAAACACAAAAGCTTAGTGTACACTTAAAATCAAATTAATGGCAGGTTTCAATTATGTTAGTATCTTACCATTAAACGTTTTTCGACTTGCACGAGATGATCTAGGAATTGATGGTGGAACTTGGTCGAGATTGAGATTGGCAACATTTTGGTCTTCACGCTGCTCCTACAAAAGTTAAACAAACAATTATTTAAGAAAATACATAAACAGAATCAATAGTGATTATGTGAGGGTGAATAAAATTTCTACCCAGGCTTAAGCCATCATTTGGATTGTATGTTGAAGCGATGAAATTTGAGACGCCATAGCCTTCATTTTATCCTGCATTTCCATCATTTCCTCATTATTAGAGGATGCAATCTAAGTAGATATTCTGCTGATGTTTGCAGAATAAGATGAAGGAGTTGGTCCTAGTCCAACGCCGCGAATGCGACCACGTCGTTCTGGACCAATAACTTGTGCATAACGGTCAGATGGTGACCAACTGATGCTGCTACCCATTGTAGATTGGCTCAAGGGTTGTGAAATTGTTAGTTCATTCATTTCAATCTCCTCCATTCGCTTCTGAAAGAATAGAACATATAGTTAAATTATGAATTAAAATTTACACATTCAAATAAAATATGATCTAATAGTGACATACTATTTTGTCTGCTACATCTGGATTCATTGGAGACCCGTCAGACCGTGAATGGACAGCTTTATACAACTCTGCTCGATCAATTATAACTTGTTTCTCTTTTTCCTGCATCACAAACACCATATAGAATGATGAAATTATAAATTACTTATAAGAATCCTAATAATAACTAAATTACTTATAAGTAATTGAGTACTATATACCAACTAATGAGCATGACGTGCAAAACTCTTAGTAGCGTGCACCGATGTCTGGAGTGATCGACTTTGTTTCCCGGCTTGACTTCGACGCTACATTAATACCAAGACATTAGAAAGTAATAATAAGCTACCTTCATGAAATCCATAATACAAAGAAATAATGCCATACCTGTCCTGCATTAGAATACCAAAAATCGACTAAGTTGCAAAATTGCTCCAAATTAACGTCTGTTGGAGCTGTACTTTTCACATATTGAGGCGTAAAGGCCTCATCGAAATATTTATTCTTCAAACTACATTTGTAGTTCCTCCATTTTTCTACAAAATCTTTGAGGAACCGATGTTTCACTACATCCCCCAATCGACCCTCGGGGATTGTAAATCGCTTCTGCAAAATATATCCCAAGAGTTAAATGCATCAATTATTAAACATATATAAGTGCATTTCAAATACTATAAACAAAATTATGCATACCGTCATAATAGTCCAACAATCCTCCTTTATTGCCGTAGGGACTCTACGCCAATCTATGGCATCTAGAGGGATTTGATTAAGGACACGGGCAACGCAACCCGTGAATTGGGTAAAAGTGCCTCCTTCAGTATCTAGAGGCTGCCCATTCTCATTGAACTGGGTGGGAATCCTTGTGCCCTCTTTCAAATTTCACAACTCAGTCATGCGCGTCCCACCACGCGCTTTACGAACTCGAGTATTATCTGCACATTTAACATGTGAAATTAAATTCATTAACACATACACAACTTCTAACTATTTTGGTTATTAACATACCAAGTGTTTCGTCATTGTTCAAAGGTTCATCATCTTCGAACGATCGTGGCGTATCTTGCTGCGATGGTGGAGTAGCTTGATGCGAAGATGATGTAGCTTGCTGCGATGATGACAATATAGTCCTGAACTTCTTCCTTGTCATTGTACCTACATAAAAAACTGTAGTAGTTGATTTTCAATCTTCAAAATATAGTTAATCAAAGAGATAATTTACTTGTTAAACAAATCGTGAAAATCACATACCATTTCATACATCCTGAGATATATCTAGTGTTGTTCCTTCTACGTCATTTCTAAACCACGTCAAATCATCTTCTACATTCTCAGGGACTTGATCAATGTTGAAATTGTAAGGCTCATTTTCACAATAATCATCCACCTCGTCATCAAACATCTCACCATTACCAGCATCAAACACATCTCGTGGTTTAGTCTTGACAACTACTTCCCAATTTGGATGTCTTTCATCAGATACGTAGTATACTTGGGATGCTTGTGATGCCAAGATGAATGAATCATCACTTAATCGCTCTCCAGTATGCACTAAACGCGAAAAATTAACAAGTTCGAATCCAAGTTCATCAACTTTATATCCCCTACCAATAGTTGTGTCAATCCTGATACGTATCATTAGGATATTCTCTTTCTCCTGATACATCATGAGCTTCTCTTTCCGGTTCTAATGGAAATACCTCATGTAATAGTTCATGCATCCCAGTTGATGTTTCACACATTTGACTATCTTGAATAAAAATATAAGGACTACTAGATACTGCCCTATCTTGCGATTCACCATGCGCAAACCATTTGTCGTAACCAATGCACATCCCATATTGAACCAAATGATCATGTACTGTACGTATGTTATATCTCTTGTAGTTGACGCATTTTACACAAGGGCAACAAATTCTTCCATCACTACACATACTCTTAGATGCAAAACTTAGAAACTCATTAACTCCCAACACATATTCTCTTGTCCCGCGTTCCTTGTTCATCCAACTCTTGTCCATGAGCGCTAATGACAACTATATGAAATGCAACAAAAAAGCTATATATCATTTTAATGTTCATCACATGTTATCAAGATTTTGTTATAATCTAACATAAATCAACAAACAAACATTAACCAATAAAACTAATAGAACCAACAACAGATAACAATTATCCTCCAATCTTATCCTTAAACAACAAACAAACATTAAACAACACAAACCTTATCCTCTAATCTCCAACAAAAACATATAACAATTACCCCTCCAATCTCCAATAACAGATAACAATTACCCATCAAATCTCCAATAAACTCCACAGAACCAACAACAAGTAATAGTTAGCCCTGCCCTCCGCCTTCCAACAGAAACCACAAACTCCAACAAAAACCAAGAAACAGTAATAATAGTAATTGATATTCGAGAATCAAAATATCACTGACCTGTGAAAGAGCAATTATTTATCAGCAAGTCACTTATCGACCCTCAATTAGGAACAACAACCAAATCTGAAAATGTATTTGAATCAGTTTCAAAGCTTCGAAAAAAGCACGCAAAATATCATATGCATATATTATCTGCCATTTCAATATATAATAATTACCTGATGGTCGGCAGAGCGTTTTAAAAACCTTCACAACTTTGTTGATCAATTCAACTGCACCAATCACCAAAACTTTAGTAATATATATTATCTATTGTACTAATCACCAAAACTTTAGTAAGTTTTAAGATTTTTTAAAATTCAATAAAATTTTCAATGAATAAATATAAATTTTTGAATAATTAGTTGAAAATGCAGATAGATATTGTTTGAATAATGAAAGACTAATAAAAAACTGAAATCAATAAAAAGCAAACACATCTTGAAGCATGACGTAGCTAACATGATAACTTTTTGGACCAATCAAACTCAGTATATATACACTAAAACTCCTCTTAAAACAAGCCCACTCAAAAACAATGAACCAAATACATGTCTCAAACATTGAATGCAGAAGAAATTACAACACGAGTAATTAGGCCAGTACCGTAAACAAGGGAAGCACAAAAGAAGAATAATTAACTAAAAAGCTAGCAATATCCCCAAAATCCTACAAAAAATTTATATAGAACAAACAAAAGATAGTCCAAAATCTAAACAAGAAAAATTGAAATGTACAGATGTAAGTGTCATGTTAGGTTTAAGAATAACATAACATGTAAATCTTTATCGTTATGGATATGAAACCCAAAGATTTTGTTGATAACAGGTTTCCGGATTCCTGACATTGTGAAAATTAAACTATGAGATAAGGTAATCAAAGGAATAAGAATACAAACTAATATAGCATAATGCAACTCTACTGACCACAACTAAAGTGCAAACTAAATGAGATTCCCAATACTCTCCAGTGACAAATGGGTGCTGTAGATTTAACATAAACAGTAATATAAGTAAGAAACTTGTCATTGTACAAGAATACATATGAATGACAGTAGTATTCAGATTCAATGGGCATAGTCAACACGAGCAAGTGTTTTAGGCATGTATATCATGATGCTTTTACCACTGCTGCTTAATCTATGCACACATCATACATAATAACTTAAGAAATTACCTGCAGCAAGTCTGATGCAGCAGGCCTTACGTTAGGTTCCCTACCATCACAGTTTGATGGGTGTAAGAATTTCAAAGAAGAAAAGTTAGGTAATATAAATCACAAGGTAAAACCAGTATATTTATAGAGAAATGCTTCGGTGTGTGTTTGGGAAGGGGGGATTAGAAACATGACAACATGGAGAAACGCAGAAACAAGGAATGTACTTCTGTAAACATTTTAATAGAAAGTCCTTTGCCTCAGCGGAGAGATGCTCAGGGATGGGCGGATGGTAATCTCTTGGATAATATAACATTTAAGACGTTATAATGAGCAAGAGCCGGAGGAGGAGAGCTGGAGAGGCAAAATGACTCGTGAGAGAGGGCTAGAACAGTGGTTGCGGAGGAGGAGAGACGATCGGAGAGGGGGACAGGGCCGAGAGGCGAAAGGGAGAGAGAGAGCTGGCGTGAGAGAGGCAGAGTGAGAGAGGGCAAGAGGCTGGCGTTTTGAGACCGCGACAGAGTGAGGAGGAGAGAGGGACAGTCGGACGGAGGCTTGCGTCAGGCGGGGGAGAAGAGTGACACTGTGAGAATTGAAAGAGGAGGAGCCGGCCGGGGAGGGGAGACTGCGCAGGGTGAACGCGCTTCACCCTGTTTTCAGTAGTTTTTTTGAACGGTGCTGGGCTCGGGCTGAGGGGGCGGGCTGGGCCTTTCGGGCTGGGGACCTGGGCGCCTGAGGGGGGCGGGCTAGGCCATTGGGTCTGGGGGCCTAAGCGCCTGATGGGGGCGGGCTGGGCATTTCGGGCTAGGCCTTTCGGGCTGGGGGCCTGGCCCATATAAAAATAAATAAAAATTTGATGTTTTTTTAGTATTTAATAGTATTTAAAAATATTTATAATTATTATTAAATATATATGATATTATTTTACACTCTTTTTTATAACTAGTATAATAATATTAATTAAAATAAATTAGTTGTAATAATATATAATACTTATAATTTAAAAATATAATACTTTTTATATAATATTACTTGATTTGTTATATGCGTTTATCGTATACAAGATGTGTTAATTACCCTAAGTATTTTTATATGTATGTACCAATATACTTAATGAACAAATCATAGCCCCTATGACTATATATTAAGTTATGTACTTTAATTACAAAAGATAATCTCACAATATCTTAAATAATATGTTTTAAATAAATAGTATTATATTAATAATTATTCCAAACATATATGCTCATTATAAATATGATAATAGATGTCTTCTAAACTACTTAGCTTTAGTCAATAAATATGCAATTACCATAATAATTATCAGTATAATTTAAAATATATCATATAACAACTTCAATTTTCATAACAATCCATCTAATTTCGTATTTTATTAAGTAGGTCCACTAAAATAAAAATTTTCATATACATGAAAAAATAAAATTATGTATTCAAATGAATATAATAATATATAAAATAATTATTTACATTAATTAACTTATAATTAATAAATAAAAACTGTTATTTTTAATTAGCCCTATAGCAGCGTTTTTAAAAAAAACGCTGCTAAAAGTGTAATATACAGCGGCGGTCACAGAGACCGCCGCTGTAGATACCTGATTTATAGCAGCGTTTTATGTTTAACGCTGCTATAAACTAACACTCTAGCAGCGGTCACATAGACCGCCGCTGTATATTACACCTTTAGTAGCGTTTTTTTCCAAAAACGCTGCTAAAAATGTCTCATTTATCCGCGTTTTTAAATAAATGCCGCTAAAAGTGTAATCTACAGCGGCGGTCACATAGACAACCGCTGTAGATACCAGATTTATAGCAGCGTTTTATGTTTAACGCTGCTATAAACTATCCCTATAGCCGCGGTCACATAGACCGCCGCTGTATATCACATCTTTAGCAGCGTTTTCTCGAAAACGCTGCTAAAATTGTCTCCTTTAGCCGCGTTTTTAAATAAACGCCGCTATAGGGGTTATATAGCAGCGGTCCAAGACCGCGGCTAAAAAACCGCGGCTATAGATAAATATTTTGCAGCAGTTTTTTAAAACGCCGCTAAAAACACCATTTAGCGGCGTTTTTAGAGACCGCCGCTAAAAAGACCGCAGCTATAGACTGATTTTTTTGTAGTGATTATGTAATTAATTCCCCGCCATTGTGGCTTGTACAACTCAGAAAGCTAGCAAGCAGATAATCATGCACGCTAAAAAAGATAAGGTAATGGAAGTACATTTTTTTGGAGGTTTTTGAAGACCACGACCGACGAGGACGACATCTATATCGACTGGAGAAGATTTCTGCACCGGCCAATTAGTGACGGGACGATGCGTGTGATCTCACGCGCTGCCGCGCGTGCGCGTGGATCTCACACGCCCGTCGTTTTTCTTCTTTTTTCAGTTGCAGGTAGTCCTCTCCAGTATGCACGCTCCAGGTGGCTGGCACCTGGACGTCTAGGCGCTTCTTGGTCGGGCGGTACGTGTGGGTCCACGCGCGCGTGGATCTAAAGTGTCTCCCCATTTTCAGAATTGGCTGATTTATCGTCTTCAGCTACTGGTTCTACCACCGTATTCCGTCATCGACTTTCCTTCTCCTCTAGTCGTCTCAGCTTGCTGCCTTTCGTAGGCTTTACACTCTTTATGGGTCTCTACTTTCCCTTTTAGGCTTGGGTTTGTGAGGTCATTTGGACCCTTTTCTCGCTGGCCCTTCGTCTCTCCGGAGGATCTGATACGCTCCTTAGAGCTTGTACTTGAAGTTTAATCTCCTTGATATGAAAAAAAGCTTGTTGTGTTGACTAAAAAAAAGATAAGGTAATTATTTGGCCTCGTATATATAAAACAAGGGTGGAGTAGAGTAGGTGGAGATGGTTGATCATATCCATATTCCTTTTTCCTAATTAAAAACATAGATATTGCAACAGGACTGGGTGAAAAATAATCCTCCCCCAATGGTGAATCACGTGCTAGTTTGGCTCCGAAGAGGCGGGCATGCATAAGCTGTCCTTGCTGGCATATGTATGCCTCCTCGAAACATCTAACTTGGAGCTAGCGTACGTGCGCCTGCATATATAATATTGTCTTTCACAAACGGAAAAACAAATTTTATACAGCAAATATGCATGGCTGCTACGGCTTTGTTCTTTTTGTTTTTATCATTCCTTTCGTGATGAAGAACTATTTTTATTTTTATTGTTTAAAATAATGCGACAAATATCTTATAGCTAGTCCAGTTAAAATTGCATTGACCGATCTTAAAGCACGATGATAAACACCAGATAACGCTACACGAATATCGATTAAGTCAATAACTCGTTCGGATATAATAGTATTCATCTGAAGTCACAGCGAAAGATCTTTTTTGGCTCTCTCTTTCGCCCTATGTCGAAGAGCATATCATTAAAATAGTTGTTTCTGTGGGCAAGAGACCATCGATTAAAGAAAGAAAGTTCGGATGTACCAGATGGATCTATCAGAGAATGAGCGATTCATCCTTCCCGAACGCAGCAGTACAATTCTCCGGTGTACTGCGCTCTCCAAGTGTGCTTGTTTCCCTCCTAAACAATTCTTGAAGGGGATCCCGCTCTCCGCGAGACTGCATTCAATTGGTATGCCAGGTTGCCTGCTGGAACCATAAACTCGTGGGCGGACTCACTCAAAAAGAGCGAAAGAAAGAGCAGAGAATGAGCTGGTCAATTCTATAAAAGGGGATAATACAAATGCGGACAACTTTCCATGTGCAGGCGTTTGGCTGTGGCTCCATTTCTAAACCACTCTGCTACTACGAACATGCAGAGGTTCGACTATAACAAAGTTGGAGCCTGGGAGGATAAGCTTTTTCTTTAGTGGTAGGAGAAGGATAACGTATTAATTGAAACGAAAAAGTTGTGCATAAACCAAAGGTTCAATTAGTCAATTAGTCTATAAGATATGATTGAATTTTAAATTGGTTTATTTTGTCTTAAACTAAAATTTTTTGTCGTATAATGGTCATTCCGTCATCTATGTTGGCTCTATTAACGAAATAAATCTCATATGAATAACTGGCACACATCACCACCAAAAATAAACAGTCAAGTATTCTCAAGTCACTCAAACTGCGAAGTTGAACTGATTGATATTGATTTAAAATTCACATCGAATTGTCTACGTTATCTAGACCTAAAATTCCAACTCATAACTTCATATTGGACAGATTTTGTTGTTAAAACAACGAACTCTCGAGTGGCTTAGAGCCGCATAGTTGCTTATGATTGGTGGTGATGTGTCCTCATTAGTCACGTGAGATTTATTCCGTTAAAGGGGTCAATCGATTCGATAGAATGACCACTCTAAAACACAAAAGATCTTTAAAAAACTACCTTAGGACTAAATAAACTTTAAATATCAATTAGAGATTGGGTCAGACCCGAAAGACAAGCAGACTTAAGCCTAAACTAAAACAAGATGCTACTTTGTTACTGCTTCATTTTGGATGAGCCATATTCAGTGAGTGACTGTAAATCATATAAAAAAAATATTGTACGAGAATAGTCAGTTAGATGGCGTGCCATTTTTGTTGACCTCTGGAATTTGGTTGCTTTTGCGTGCTTCAGTTCTGCTCTCCTTGGTCTCCCAACGTTCCATTTCTTATCTGTTCCACTATAACAAAGTTACTCTTTAACAGCGAAATTATCGGCGGCAAAACTAATTTCGTTCCTGGAAGTACCCTTTTATTCTTTCCCTGCTATAAAGCTAACGCATTTTTAGGGATCAATATCAAATTCGTCAATATAAAAAAAGGTAGGAACACTTGTTCGAATGAAGACAACACATTCGAACACACGTATTAGTGACGAATGTATTAAGGTGTCAAAAACATCTAGTTCACACAAGAAAAGTTGTTCGAACAGGTGGTCAAATATTAATAATAAATAACGATTTTTTACGACAGAAGGGAAAGATCATCGCTTCATTGTATTAATGTCCGGATCGTTTGTTTTTTCGTATTTTACTCTCAGTAAAATATTTTTCGTATTTTCTATTTTAAAAGTGTCGTAAAATATGGTCAACCGAAAACATAGCTCAACTTTCTTAAAATTGGTTTACTTTCTGAAACTAGTGAATCTTCTTTCCCAACCTTCAATATTTTAGTTGGTAAAAAAACTCATTGACCCGACCTTCCGAAACCGATCCGGTTGAACCTGAACTTGTCGGATTACATGAACAATAGAAAAATTAGTTCGTGTTCAGGTCTCTAATCCGAGACCAAATAATCCAAAGGAACCCAACTCTGATAGTTTTAACTTATTTCGAGGTCGGGATCGGGGTCGAGTTTTGAAACATGAACCTGAAAAAAAATCAGGTTCATATTTGGGCCTTTAACCCAAAGTCAAAGCATTTAAAGTAAATCGACCTTCGACGATTTTAGCTTTTTCTGGGTTAGAGTCGGTTTTTAAAACATGAACACGATAAAAATTAGGTTCGTATTCGGGTCTCTAACCCAAAACCAAAACATTCAAAAGAACCTGACCCCGATGGTTTTAGCTTTTTAGGAGTCAGGTCAGGTTTTAAAACATGAACATGAGGAAAAATCAAGTTCATGTTCTAACCCAAAACCAAAGCATTCAAAAGGAACTCAACCTCAATTGTTCTAGCTTTTTTTTTCAGGGTTGGGTCGGGTTTTTGAAACATGAACTCGAAAAAAATCAGGTTCATGTTTGGGTATTTAACTCGAAACCAAAACATTCAAAGGAATCCGACCCTGATGGTTTAACTTTTTCGGGGTCGAGTGGCAAATTTCTCGCCCCAATGTTCAGAATTAAGTTTATTAATCATATAAAATTACAAAAAAATATAACATACGTCAAAACATTGAAAAATATTTTCAGAAAATATATTTAATATAACAACCAAACATAGGAAATTAGATTACTTTACTGAAACATAAATGCATTTGAAATTACTTTATAAAAAAATACTTTACGTTAAAACAAACAAAGCCTAATTCTTTTTACCCTTGTCTATGGTGACAATGTGAAATCTCATTCTCATGTGGAAGTTAGCGAATTGCATTTCTTAATTTGTATTGCTGTGGATTACTTTCGAAAAACAAAACTAATTCTCTCTTTCATGCTAAGATTCCAACTCCAACCTGCAGGCCAGTCTATTGCACGTGTTGCCACAGTGACGACATGGGGGGTGATAGCCATGCGTGGGAGGATAGATGCCAAGACGAGGCACCAGTGGCACCAATGGGCACCCATGACATGCCCACAGCGCGCGCGGTGACAACACCACAGCCAAGCCATGACACTCACGCGCGGGCGCGCAATCTTAGTGCCCCAGCGCCCCTGACAAGGAATGACGCCCCAGCAACAACCATGTCTGGCATGCCAGCCAGCCGGCTACAGACATGCAAGGACAAACTCATGGCCAGCCCATGGCCTCACCACGATACGACGCCACAGCAAATTTTCCTAATCACTCTAAACTTGTCACCAAAAACTTCCAACCCTGTAAAATATATATGCATGGGATAATCAGTTTCGAACTTGTTTGGACTTCAATTTTTGGGGTTTATCACATTTGGGCTTATTTAGCTACATTGTCTAAATTCTAAAATATAATAATTAATACATCCATTATGACCCGTTAACCATTAATTAGTTGAACTTACACAAAAAAATGGAAATGATAGTGATTAATTCTCTACCACCTCCTACATTTAAATCACCTGCATACCACTTGCTTGAATGTACGCATAATAGCAGGAGTAGCTACCTTTATGTCAATTTCTCGCCTCTGGCGAGACCCTAAAATGAAGCATGTTGTTACAGGCTATAAAATATTAATAAATTTGAGTTTCTAATTAACAGTTTATGATGCAGAGGATCTGAGCCGGATGATGAGTTGTCAGATAACACATTGATGACGCTAAAATACATAGAGATGACATATCAATGCAAAGAAGGAAAGAAACGTTGAATTTTCACTAAGTAGTGTAAGTTTGAGAGTGCTATGGTATTTTGGCCATATCTTTGACTACGGGTATCAGAATCCTTAATTTTACCTTTCCTTTTTCCTTTTATGGTAATTTTTCATTTATCGATTATGAGGTGATTTTGGATCCGATTTGAGCCAGATTTATGGCAATCTATTTCTTTTGGCATGTATTTATTTTTGGCGTGATTAACGGGATTGTCAATTTTGGTAAAATTCCCTATTGGATGAATTTCAGCTATAAAGCACAGCTTGTGGGCTAAGGTTTCGACATTCTTGATTATTCATAAGTATCTTAATACCATAAACATTTTCTCTATATTTTTGGATGTTTCTTTGTATCTTTCCAGTGTGTTATTGGTAGAACTAGCTTGCAGAATATTTCTTTATTCTGCCCGGCGTCAGTTGGTATCAGCACTTCAGCATCTTCCTGGGGTGCGATTTCATCAGGTTCAATGGCTGGTGGTCATGGTTTTGGTCGTCGTGGGCAGGTTTCGTTTGAGGAAGTCTAGCATCGTGATTGTAGCATTCAGGATGTGATGATTGAGGACCTGCAGAGACAAGTTGTAGAGTTAACCCAGCGTCTAGTGGCGCAGGATTTCGATGATTGTGAGATGGAAGATCACGATGTCGATTTTGATTCCACTTTCTTCAACCCATATCACAATCATGCCTTATTCCAGGAGCACCATGGTTGGGAGGATCATCATGGAGACCTCGGTTTCAAAGTGGATCTGCCCGCGTTTTCTGATACGTTACAGGCTGATGGTTTTATTGATTGGTTAAACAAAGTTGAGCGAATCTTTGATTATAAGGAGATCACAAATCGTGTGATGGTAAAACTGGTCGCCATCAAACTCAAAAGGCAAAGCATCTGCATGGTGGGAGCAATTGAAACGTTCATGGGAAAGGCAAGGCAAGGCCAAGATTACTGATTGGGAGAAGATGAAGAAAAGGATGAAAGGTCAATTCCTTCCTTTCAGCAACACCCGATTATTGTTCCAGTGACTTCATTCATTGAGGCAAGGCTCGAGACCAGTTAATGATTACACAAAGAAGTTATATCAATTGATAGCATGAAACTATTTATCTGAGACGGAAGAGTAGATGGTGGCGCGGTATTTGGGGGGTTTACGTCAGCCCTTGCAGGATGCCCTCAGCCTTCACTCACTTTGGATTGTGTTTGAAGCATACCAGCGTCCACTTGCTGTGGAGACACAGCAGAATAGGAGACCATTGATCAGAGATGATCCGAGTAGTCGACCAGTTCTTCCTCAAGAAGCTCGTCCTACACAGCAACCACCGTAGGATAATTTAATCCTAGTATTAAATGCTTTGGATGTTGTGAATAGGGACACATAGCAACCGATTACAGGAGGCCTGCCAGTCAGAAAGGCAAAAATCTCCTGATTGGGGATGATATGGTGGATGAAACTAGGGAGATTGAAGTGCCTGTATATAATGAAGATAACGATGAGAGTGATGTGCTATATGGAGATGGACTGGAGACTTTGGTCGCTCGCGAGAGTCTACTGACTCCCAAGGATGACTCAGAAAATTATTGGTTGAAAAGCAATATCTTTCACACAATCTGCACAGTTGCTGATAAAGTCTGTAGGATGATCATTGACTGTGGCAGTTGTGATAACGTGGTGTCTGAAGGGACTGTCCAAAAACTACAATTGAAGACAATTCTTCATCCTAAGCCATACAAGTTGTCATGGCTGAATAAGGGTAATGTGGTAAAAGTAGATAGGCGATGTTTAGTCCTTTTTAGTCGGGAAAAAATACTTTGATGATGCTTGGTGCGATGTAGTATGTATGGATGCTTGTCATATATTGTTAGGCAAGCCTTGTCAGTATGATCCCAGTGTTGTGCATGATGGATGTAAGAATACTTAATCCCTTAGCATCAAAGGGAAGAAGATAATGTTAGCACCTCGACAGGAAGGAATCACTCCTACCTCGGTGGCCAGCAATAGTAATCCGCTTTCTATGTCCAGGTTTTTAGTTGAGATGGAGTGTGGGGACGCGGTCTATGCATTACTTCCCGGTGGAAATAATGCAATGGATGTGACTACATAATTACTAGTGGAGGTGTAGCAACTGCTAGCAAAGTTTTCTGACATGATGCCAGAGGATCTTCCTCCTGGCTTACAACCTGAGTCCTTGTTTTGGGGAGCCCGATGACATTGCAGTGAACTCGAGGATGAGTGCTTTCCAACCCAGGGCGACTGATGCAGGAGAATCCAAGCCAAAGGATGAAGAGTTGTCAGATAACACATGGATGGTGCTGAGATACCTTGAGATGGCATATAAGCACAAAGATAGAAAGAAACATTGAATTTTCACTAAGTGGGGTAAGTTTGAGAGTGCTACGGTATGTTGGCCATATCTTTAACTACGGGTATTGGAATCTTTAATTTTAGCTTTCCTTTTTCTTTTTACGGTAATTTTTCATTTTATGGATTAGGAGGTGATTTTGGATCTGATTTGAGCCAAATTTTTGGCAATCTATTTATTTTGGCATGTATTTATTTTTGGCATGATTAATGGGACTTTGCAAATTTTGGTAAAATTCCTTATTGGACGAATTTAAGCTATAAAAGCTCGGCTTGTGGGCTAAGGTTTCGACATTCTTGATTATTCATAATTCTATTAATATCAAAAACGTTTTTCTCTCTATTTTTGGGTGTTTCTTTGTATCTTTCCTGTGGGTTATTGGAAGAACTAGCCTGCAGAATATTTCTCTATTCTGGCCGACGTCAGTTTCGATATTTAATTGACTTCTTTTTATTAGTAAAACTCTTAGGTTTATATCAATATTTTAATAATTACCTAGATCATAAATAATAGCAGTAGAATTTGATATTTCATTATTGTCTACGTGCACATATATTGCTTAACACATCTTTTTCTAATTCTTGTTATTTTTCTACAAAATCAAAAGTTTAGGCGTTGTCATCGGTGTAAGTAGATGTGAATAGTGTCATTTGTTTGTTATTTATATATTGTCTTTCAATTCTATAGAAAATGAAGATTGTTCATGATTCATTAATCTATCACCAGAATTTTACTACAACAAAATTTGCTTTTCCATCTCAAAAAATCAGATTCCGTCCTAAAGCATATCCTTCCGAAATGGAAAGAGTTATGTCCCAAACTAACTTAAAAGTTCGAACTCTTTCTAACGGACAACGGGGAAAAATGTTCAAACGGCTTCCAACAATAAATTTAAATCCATTCGATAAGGAAAATTACCATTCAAACTACAATAAAAAATTTGCGTTCGATATTTCGGATACCGTTTCAACGTTGTCAAATAGAACGTCCGTAATCATTTTTAATGCATTACAATGCTTCATGCAGTAAACGTTCGCATAGTTTCGGACGTTAAGGAAAAAAATGTTCGAACTATCTCTGTCACGTTCCAACGGATTACGTCATATCCGTTCGATATACCAATCCAAGCGTTCGAACATTTAACATATGGATTTTTTAATTAAAAAATTGCTAGAAAATTATTAAAGATATTAAAAAAATAAATTTATTAACAAAATGTGCAATTAAATAATTAGTCACAATATTTGAAAAAACCAAAATATAATGCACAATAAAAAATTAGTCTACATCGGTCGTTGTGGTGGGTTTATACTTCTTCAAGACTTTTTTCAACTCTGTGTGCATCCTCGTCTTTCTAAATCAGAAATTATAATCAATATAACGTTTAAATATATAGGAAAAAAAACAATCATTAAAAGAAAGTGAACTTGAATGAAAATATATATAACTTACCAATACAACTACTAGAAGTCGTTTTGGGTAATGTCACAATTATTTGATTCCTTCCAAACTATAGCATGCAAATAGCTGTTTTGTAGGTTTGATGTGTGACTAAAAGGTTTTCAGAAGTCTGGCCCTACTGACTAGTGTATTTCTCTCTATTTCTTTTCATACAAGGAAATATGTCTGTTTGGAAATTGAATGAGCTTTTATTATTCTATCCATTAGTTTCATATTGTTACAGTGATCAAAATCAATTTGAGGCCAAACACCTCAAATTAGATTTATCGTACATAATGCAAAGCTTTAAATTTTCTTAAAAATTAAAAACTTTCGAAGACATTCCAACGGTAAATTGTGACTGTCATCCCTGCAGATGCACAATTTCAGCAACATCATTTGAATGAAATTTTTACAGAGTTTGAACACTGCGGAAAATCCACGAAAATTCCCGATCCAAAACTCTCAATCAATCCCAAAAATATATATTTTTTTACTCCTAAAATATGCATTCAACACCACTAAACACATATGAAACTAACCATGAGTATTTAAACATCAATTTCGTCCATAAATTCAAGCCACAACAATTAAAAATCTATATATAAAAAACTAATAAATTCATTGATTAAGTTGATAAAACTCACCTCCTAAACACAGAATAGCTCCATTTGAGTATTTTCCTACAACATTAAGACAAAAAAAAACGTAAGAAATGATGTAAAAAGAAAATTGGGCAAATTTGTGGTGTTTTGAGAGTTTGGACGAAATGGGGTCTCACGGTCTCATCTGTGATATTTGAGTTTGGGGAGTCCATTTTAACGCTCTTTTTTCTGTTAGAATAGTACGCCAAAAAGAGGTGGGAAAAATTGCTCGCATAAATTGACATTCAAACCCTTTTTTCGTACGTCCGAACTGTGATTTTTTATCTAAACGACGTCATTTGTTTTCACATAACGTTCTAACAGTTATTCAAACCCGTTCAAACATTACTTAGATAATGAAACAATGTCATTTCTTATTATTTATGTTCGAATGATACTTTTTATGTTCAAACAGTTTTCTCAAGAACTAATGTAATTTTTACTTAAATTAAATGTAATTAAATTATAAGCGTAATTTTATTAACTATAGACGTATTATAGCACATGTGTAGGAGTATGGAAATCTTTTTAGTACTTAATTATGTATAAGTATAATAAACACAATACATTTATTTATATAAGTGTGATAGTACATGTGTAAGAGTGTTAAGTATTATGTATTAAGTACTAAGTAGTAATAAAGTATGGAAATTTTAATAGTACTTAACGATATGTAAATATTATTATAAGCATTATAGTACATGTATGAAAATATCATTACTACATAATGAAGTACGTAACAAATTACAAGCATAATGCTATTCAAACATATACGTACGTATCACAAAATATGTATGAGAGTATAAAAATATTATTACTACTTATTTCAATGTGTAAGTATAATAAAAACAATGTAAAATATAACACATGTAAGTATGTATGAGTATGCAAATCTTATTAGTATCAACAAGAGTATGCAATTATATGTATAACAAATCATACAACACATGTTATTAACCGTACAAAGATATGATTAGTATTAACTATTACTATTTACCATTAGTACTTAGTATTTTGTATGACTTAAATGTAGTGTATATATATATATATATATAATTAATTAATATATTACAAGTAAATATAAGTATAAGATACTATTAAATAATATGTAAATGTAAATATTTAAATTTTATTATTATATTTGATTAATTGTTCTAACACTCACATAATTATCGTTCTAATGTCAAATTACTGACCATTCTAACTCTCACAATATTACGGTTTGAACTTTAAGAAAGACAATGTTCAAACATTTTTCCCTAGCATAAAATGACATCGTCAGTATCGCCCTCTGTTCTAACGGTTTATAGAATTCAAACGAAAAATAATTTTATTATTACTTAATTTTTCTATTTCTTAATATGATAATAATTTTATATGATAATTTTTTTAATTATTTGTCTTTATTTTATTATTATTTTATATGATAATAATTTTATCATATTATTACAATATTTTCTAATATTTTGTGTTATTTTATTTTTAATCATAATTTAATTACCAAAAATATGAATAAACCAAAAAATAAATTAGATCATCAAGCAAAAATATTATAACATGTACAAATATAACTGTTCAAATGTTTGAAATATACATAAATAATATAAAAAAAACTATTGAGACTTCTTCTTTAGCTCCATCACCAAGTCGTGCTCGACATCATCTATCCCCTGCATGATGTCTTCCCACCTGTTCACCTGAGTCTTCTGTAGTTCCAACTGCTTCGACTCAATCTCACTGAGTCTTTCCTCCATGGTTGTCATACTGGTGATGAAGGGAGCGATGACCTTCACGACTGCGCCAATATTGTGACACTTTATGCCTTTAAGCATATCTGCTGGTGGCGACTAGGAACAAATTGCTCCAGAGGAATACCCGGCTAGCTCTTCAACAGCCCGACCTTGTACCTTGGGCTGCGGTGTAGCAGGTCAATGCTGGTCCATGTGAGAAGTTGTGTCGAGCTGTCACTTTGTTGATAGCGCTGAGCTGGACCATGGTTGGCTCATGACGCCGACCACTACCCCAACATCCAAAATAAATCAAGTTAACATCACACTGTAGAGTAAACCCTCCTTGGACTTCGATTGAGCCTCGGTCCAGATCTTTTGACACATTAATAGGGGGAGGTCGATCAGCTTCACACACGTAACCATCATCATCAGCTGTGCTTAGGGAGCGATGCACTTCGTTTGATGGAGCCATTGGTAAATGTTGTAGCAGAAGATGAGGTGGAGCATGTGCCAAAACCCAGACAGATATTTTTGCAGCACTGATGACTAGATCAAATAATGTACTCTCCCATCATCAATTGGAATACCTTCCCAGCTGGCAAGACAACTGAGGGCTCGACAGCAGGATAGGCCCCAGTCGCATCTGAATGCCCATGTAATGGGTATGGATGTTGGCAGAAATCCTGATACAAACTTCCTGGATGAAGACCTCCCACTCGACCACCTCAGTGTCAATCTCCGTCAACGCTACATAGAACTCATGAACTATAAGTGTGTACAGGTGACCAGTCCAAGAGAACACGCCCTCCCAGCCCTGCGCAGAGATGCCCTAAGGGCCACAACGTCATGAATTCGTGCTGATGTCATCTTTAAAACACATGGATTCCACAACATGTGTCGACACTGTTGGTCCTAGATTTCAGGATTAAGGCAACCCAAGAGGGGGATGAATTGGTTTTCTAAAACTTTTCGGTATTGACCCCCAAATGCGTGTTTGCTAGAAGATACTACTTTAACACAAGTATAAATATGCAATAAGAGTAAATATGTGCTAAAAGTAAAGATAATGGTAAGAGAAGCAAACACTCGATTTTTAGGTGGTTCGGCAAACCCGCCTACATCCACCCCTCAAGCTCCTTCACCGAGCCTTAAGGTTTTTCACTATCTTCAACCAATAGCTTACACACTAGCTTCCAGGTGCTAGTGAACCTTACAAGTGTTTTTCCGGGATCAACACTCAAACCCACCCAAGTGGTTTTTTGACTCACCACTCACAACCTCACCAAGCTTGAGATATACACTCTCAAAGCTTTTTATTTAGTGAACAACCTCACTAAAGGAAACACATCTTTTGATAGGTAGGTTGAAGAACAAAACTCTCTCAAATAGTAGATATAAAAATGGAAAACTCTATCTCTTTATTCACACAAAGACAAGGATACGAAAGTGTGTTTTGTGTGAATGATATGAGAAATATAGAATAGGAAGGTTTCGAATATTTCTCAAGCTATACAAATGATATGTGATCGTTGGTTGTACATTTTAGATGAAATGAAGGTGTATTTATAGACCACATATGAAAACTAGCCGTTTATAGCCGTTGAGAGTTTCCTGCTAAAACGAGACGGTCGACCGTTACATGAACCTCTCGACCGCTCCAATTTACCGTTACTCCAATGGTCATATTGTCAGAAGTTCAACGGCTCTATTTTAAAACCAACAGGTCGACTGCTTCACCAGCCGATCGACCTCTTCAACTTAAGCACATAGTCCGGTTCTTTTAAAATCTAGTTTTTTACCACTTTTAAACACCCAATTTATAAAACTTACTTCCCATAAGTATATGAAAGGTTTGGGAGTTTGTTTGGAGTGTTTTGAAACTTTTAAAAATATTTTAATCTTTCAAACAAAGGGTAGAACGGTTTATGCACGTTTTGAAAGATATGCAAGTGCGTGATTCAAATCCTTGTCAAATGTGAAATAAAGAGTTATAAGGATTATACCCTAAGGTCTTGAATCTTCACTGTGAGCTCCTTGCATCTTCTTGTTCTTCATTTTTCAAGTCTTTGGCTCTTTTATCAAGTCGTCTTTGTCTTTAAAGATGTCCACTTTATAAACTTGATTCATTTATTGAAATCATCAAAATCTCGATTGTGCACAAAAGCCAACAGACACATATGCTACTATGTGTTGACACCTTCTTCAAGCCTTGAAAAAACTTTCAACTATCTGTGGCATGTGTCGACACCATCTTCACATGTGTCAACACCATGTTGGCTAGAGAAGTATTTCAATACTTTAAGGATGTGCAATCATTTACATTTCAATTTGAAAACTCTTACAATATAAAATATAATCATTTAAATGTAAGTCATGGTGTTTAAAACAATTATAAGGCTAAATGTTATTAAGAGAGAATAAATGGAATTGAATTGCCTTAATCAATTATGGATTGACAATCGGTTGATTAAAATACTACAAAGCTATTTTAATCATGTGTTATCATCAAAATCAAATTAGATTGCTCAAGAAGCAACCTTGGGCTACTAGAACGACAGTGCAAAACTTTCGAATGATATTACTTAAATGCACTTTTTTAGCCAATAATACGATGCATGGTTAAGACGGTGCGTTTCAGAAATATCGTTCAAATGATATAAATATTCGTTCGAACACTGTTACACAAAAATGAAAATGACCGAGTCAATTTTCAAACTCCCTAAAAAACTACATTTCTATGTAAAAAGTATTCCCAAACAATCCTAAATTAACTAGTAACGTACACATTCAACAACATGCACTTACTTTTCAAGATTCATAGCATATTCAAATCAAAATACTCAAAAATAAAATCTATGCATAAAAAACTACAAAAATGAAGTTTCATGGATAATGCGTTAAAAAACATACATGTAGTGTGTATAGGCTGGAAAATATGAGTTGCATAGAGGAAATGTAAGATTTAGAGAAAAAAAAATTTGAGTTTTGTGAAAATGTGAGTAAATTAGGGTCGGGAGAGTGTTATAATCCGATGATCGTTCTAACGATGGTTAAAAAATCGTTAGAAACTGTTTGTTATTTAACAATTCATATTTCGTTGGAACGGGTTACCTACTACCGTTTGAAAGAGATTAAAAAATAATAAAATTGATGATGATGAGACGTGCATTTATTATTGTAGGTAAAAAACGCCTTCGAACAGTTGTATGTTTTTCAAGATTCGGAGTAGCTTTCCAAAAGATTCATTGTCATTTGAAAGGACATTTTTAAGAAGGGACGTTGTAGATTTGCATAATGAGATCTGCATGTTCGTTCAAATGGGTTATTTATGTTCGACAGTAGTGGAAATTGGAGTTAGAATGTGAATTTATTCGTTTGATATCATGCGAAACTATTATCGTTCGTTCGGTTATCTAAATGTTTGAACGAGAGAATTTTAACAGACGAATCTATCCGTAAAAGTACTCTTTTATGGGATAGGAAGATTCCTTTCCAAAAACTTGTCAATTTCTTTTGCGATGGTGGGTTTTTGCCCCAAAAAACCAACTTTTTTTGGGGACAGATAATTTTGTCCCGAAAGAAAAAAAAAGTCGCAAAAGAAAAATATTTTAGGACGATTTGAATTTTGGTCCCAAAATTAATACTTTCTATTTTTTGGGGACGAAATTGAAAATCCGTCCCCAAAAAGTACTTTTTTAGACGGATTTTTCCGCGACCCAACAAGTCAAATTTGTTATAGTGCTTGAAGAGTATTTTGTTTATTAATAATAAATTAAATTTATCAAGAGTTTTTTTTAGATTTATCAAAATCATCCTAAGCAGAATGATGACAACTATAATATACACAAACTCAAAATTAAAAATAAAATGACAGTACAAAATTTAGAATAATCTCAAATTTCTCTTAGACAAAATAAATATAACTATAACAAATGCAATTCAAAAAATAAAAAAATAAATAGAAAGTTTAGAATAATAGCATCCCGTGCGATCTTTGATTATACAACAAACGCTGACGATAAGAGTTGAAAAGCAACCAGAAGATCATAACAAGGATCAAAATAGAAAGAATGAAGGGGTGTAGTTTTGGGAAGATTAATTTTCTATGTTTTTTTTTAATCTTAAAAAAGAAAGCAAATGATTTCTCACGTAATTTGCCAATTAATTTATCATGTTAAGTCCTTGTAAACGTGATCTGTTAGTTTGTTAAGTGCATTTAGATTAGTAACGCTAACCAATTAAATAAAATAGGTGTAAAAAAATAAAATAGATTAGGTGGTAGGTTTAAATAAGAAGCATTGCATTAATTAAGAAGGTTGGTTTATGGTTTGATCAAAATGTATAAACGTAATAACAAAATGTAAAGAGTTAATGGCTCTTTCATTAATTAAGGTAGTTTTATAGGTATTTAAAAAAATAAAAAGATAATTAAACCTCCACATAAATCAATGAACTAGCAAACTTTTAATTAAGTTAAATTTTTGTGTCATTTGTTACTATTGGACATTTTTTAAATGGTGTATAATATTAAAAAAATATATAAAATTTATTGACCTTAGGCAGCAGCTATAGTAACAGAAATATATATTTTTAAAATTTGATCTACTTACCTACATATGAACAAGAAATTATTCTACAAATGACAAATAAGTGTTTGTGTCAAAATTTTGGTCATTCTAAAATTTTAACCTAATAAAATAATTACAAAATAATCTCTCTCTCATCAAATTCTACAATCTAAAATTTTAACACACAAACGTAACTCACAACTGAAAAATCGTGAGTACCTAAAAGAAATTAAACAAAGCATTTAGGGGGCAATAAAGTTTGGTGAAGCAAACGACATATGAAAGATATAAAGTAGATTGAGTTAATTCTATAAATGAACTAGAGATTTGACATTAATATTATATATAATTCTGGCGATTTTTGTGAAATGTGATGAGGTGGAAAGATAATCAATCTATCATTATTAAGTCCGAAATTAAATTATAAAAGAATGTCTACAGTCTTTCGGATTAATTGCATTAAATTATTTATATAAACACAAGTTGTGACATCAATTGACTATCAAAACATTATAAATAATCAGTTTTTTTCAAACACTTTTAAATAGAAAACAGACAAATGGAGGTTAAATTGTTAAATTAATTTGAACTCTGAAAATAAACTTCCATACGGAGAAATATTAATGATGAGTTATAATAGCGAAAGTGAGATAACAAATGTGGCATTTAGTTTTGAGGATAAAACAAACAAAAATTTTATTTTATTCTGTATTTTTTTTATGTAACCAGTGCAGTGCAGGCCCACATAGAGTAGATTTACCTAATGTGCATGCAATCCCGGAAAGGCTATTGCGAGACCCAAGTCTCTATTGCTACCCAAGGTAACAAGACTGTCGCCTAATTTACACAATTTTACCATATAAACAACCCTAATTATGCATTATTGTTCGTTTTATCAAGGAGCGGAATTTCGACTTTGGCATGAGATGGACCCGATGGATGCCCAAATATTGAACTCGGTCTCTGCTTTACGTTTAGAATGTGGTCACCGTCGCAGGTTACTTTTGAGGAAGAGCTGCAAGTAGCACATTTTTCAGCCGACGAAACCTTTTCTTCTCCAAAAGAGTATATGACTATGTTTGTTTAAGTTTTTAAAAAATTTTCAAAAACTTCTCACTCATTTTTTCATCAATTTCAATACATTTTCACCAATCTCAATAATTTTTTCATCAATTTTCATATCTTTTCACCAATCTCAATAACTTTTTACAAATTTCAATAACTTTTAACTAATTTTTCACCAATCCCAAAAAATCTATATTACTTCCAAAAAAACACAAAAATAAAAATTGTTTCGAGAACTAAACCAAACATAGCCAATTCGTGGGGCCAACCTCATGGCCCCCTGCCGGTCATTTTGCGGGCCTTCCCCGCTCTCTCTCTATGTTCCTTTTCCTTTCTCATTAACGAAGTTACCCTTTTTTTATCCTATAGTGTACTATTTACAATGATACGTACCGAGATAGGTTGGATAATGGTCAAATTTAGAATAAGCGAATTTTAAAGTACAAGAGAGAGAAAAAAGGGAGCAAAGGATCGAGTCAAAGTTCGGCACAAAGTCTAACATATGGTTTTTTATTTGGGGATAGATGAGCCTAAGGGTCCCACTCAGTTGCTTTTGGCTGCGTCTGCTAACACAATTTTCTCTAAAATATTCTCTCTTAATAAAATACTAATATAATCTCTCTCTTCCATCAAAAATATAAAAAATTACAAAAAATATAAAAAATTACCTATCTCTTCACTTTTTCACTAAACCCAATACCAACACAAAACCCAACACCAAAAATATTTCAACACAAACACAATCTTCTTCTCGTATGATATTGATATATTTCTTATTGCCTCGTGAGGACAAGTCAGTCAAAATCCAATTCTTTTGCCACCAATATTAAAATAATTTAACATAATGCATTTTATTTAAAATTTTATCTACAAGTACTACTTAATATATTTCATATAAAATTTTATCTATTATATTTATTTATTTTTAAAATTTTACTATATAATTCAGACACGAAATTAGAAAATATCTTAATCATATAAACAAAAATCTTACACTTTCTAATCAAGCAAAATTAGGGCAGCAGTTGATTTCTTTTTTCTGGGTTGAATAAATAAAAAAATTAAATGGGCCAATTGGTGAACGGTTAAGAAGATGAGGTCAGAGGGATGTGTGTGGATTCCTCTTTTCTTTCAGAAAAGAATATTGCTTGATTACAGCTGTATTCACGACCTCTTTCTCTCTCTCTATTCCTTGCCTTTTTTTTGTTCCAAACATATAATTATTAATATATATTTATATATTTTTTGTCTATCACAAAAAGAACATCTACAGCAATAATTTTCTATTAATAGAATGTGTCATAATCGCCAGCCTTTGCGCTCCACCCTTCTCCATTACTAAAATAATAATATAAATTAGAAGAACTACCTGTAATCTCTCCGTCTATTTCGTGACAAATAATGCATGAGCGAATATAGCATAATGTTTCTCTACAGCTACTGCGAGAGAGTCTGAAAGCGAATTCGGGGTGTCGTCCTTGTGATCCGCGCAGAGTGTACGTAGCAATAGCATTCCTATGAGATTGTTTTCACGCCTATGGAAAACAGAGTTCCCCATTGGATCTGTTTGTTCAACGGCTAATCCCTTTCCCGAATCCCGGCTATAGTTTTGATTCTGATTCCTACATTCTTACTTGCAATAGTTTGAGAAGAAGACGCCCACTTGTGCCGAGCTACGGACGGAGAGAAATACAGACGAGGACCTCATTCCCAATTCTTAAATGTTGTCCTTTTGACTGACTGGAGCTAAGAATTCAACTCGGGCATTTAAGAGGTAAACCTGGGTCTTTTGTTTTTTTTTTTGTTTGATGTATGTTCTTGTTGTGGTTTTTTGTGCTTCTCTTCAACTCCTTTTGTGGGTTTGACTTTGGTTGTATGTGGTTGTTTCTTGGTCTTCTTCTTTTTTTTTTTTTTAATGCTCCGGTATCTACCTTCGGCTGCAATTTCGTGTTAACCGCTTCTAAGCTACACTTGAGGTTACTTTTCTCTTCGTTTTTGCTAATTCCCCTGTTTGAATCGAATCGTTGCTTCTTTTACTCTCATTTGTATCAATTATCTTTGGGTGAATTAAGTTTACCGGCGTGTGTTGGTTGCTTTCCCACTTACCCATACGTTGTCGTTGAATTTTGAAGTACTTGTTTTTCTTTTGCATGTAGTTCGAAATGAATTGAGGTTTCTGTTTGCTTAATGAGAAACTGTAAGAAAAACAGATTCTGCGCTTATCTGTGTAAGAGTTACACCGACCTGACTAAAAGCTACATTCAAATGATAATCACTAGATCAGTTTACTTATTTGAGTTTCCCCTTGAATAAGACTCAAACGAGCGAAACAGAACTGTGGAGCTAAATAAATTCATTTGCTTTTCCTGTCGCTGTTTCTCTGCTTCCAAGTAGAGCGTGCAATTGCATAGAAAAAAAGGCAGAGGGTGCGATTAAGCAGATGATTTTTATCATGCATGACTCTAATTTTTCCTAAAGGCTTCTCCAACGTGAAGAAATTGAAGCCTGCAATATAGGACATTTTGGAATCACTCGTGGCTTATAAAAAAATTGATAAAGTGGTGACTTTCATTCATGCTTAGTCTAACCGTTCAAAAAATACAATTCAATCCTTAAGACATTTTGACTCAATGATATACCGTTTCCCTGTCTCACTTAGTGCAATGATTACTTTTGGTCTGCTTGCTGCCTGTAACAAACTCCAGGAAATGATTTCGCTTCTGATATTGCGCGTCGAGGATGGAATTTTGGAGCTTTTTAGCATCAAGGGCCCCATTTCTTTGGTACCATCATTGGTTCTATGTTTTTGGGATCTTCCTCTCATGGTGTTAAAGCTTATAATTTGGGAATCCTCATTAGTTCATATAACAGGGAAAATGTGATCCTGCACCAATGAATGTCAGTACTTCTTCACTTTGTTAGATGCATTGATTGGAGTTTAGATAGCAAGATTTCAAATCCTTAAGGAAGTAAGAAAGAATCCCTAATTCATTCTGCATCTTCAGTAAAGATTCTGTCTTCCACAGTGGAAAGAACTATATAAAGGCATGCGGTGAAGTAGCTAATGGATCGAACCACCAAAATAATCACGAGATGCCCGTAGTGATGATGGTTTTTGTTGTAAAGTGTTCATCTGATGCAAAAATTACCTAAGTTTGGGATTGGAGGACTGCCCTGCTGGCACCAGACAATAAAAAAGATGTAGAATATGTTCCAAATCCATCAAATTATGTTATTTTCCTGGTGAAGAAATGATTCCAATGTGTAATTTTAACAACAGATAACAGCACAGTTATCACTTCCAACAAATTGCTGCTGATTGTTCAATAAATGCAGGATTGATCTACTTTAATCTTTTTATCTCCTTGCTAAGCAAATACACATTTCCTTGTATTTATATAATGCTTCTTCCAACTTCTAATACATTTTCTAGTTGTCTCCGTGCAAAAGAAAGCTTTGATAAGTTGCTTTTTCTATATTCCAATTACTGGTAACCACTCAGAAGTCCTAGTTAAGAATCATCTTCCAGAAAAAGGCAGTCTGAAATAACACCTTTTGGCAATCTCTTACTCATCGACGTGAACTCAGCTTGGATGCTAAAATTTTAACATCACATTGTCATCAAGTTTTTTTTTAAGGTCATACGGTTCGGGATGTACTGGCCTGCTGTTGAGCTTTACTTTTTGTCCTCTCGTAAAGTACTCTATCATTAGCCTTATGCAGTTTATCCTGGATAACCATAATGTTCCCTTTGACTGACAAAAACCAGTTTTCTACAGAAGTGGTTTGTATGTTAGAAAACCTGTCAGAACAATCTTTGTGATGGGCTCTGGGTTGATTCTTTGTTCAGAAGTTGGATTGAGAGGCTCTGGCATAAGCCCAAAAACATCCCGTGCATTTCATATTGATGATGCTATCTTGTAATTTGTTGTTCAGTTGGAGAATTATTATACGGCTTTACAAGCTACTTGTTAGGTGCAAATGGAAAAATACTTAAACTAATACTTGAACTAATGGATCACCATGTGTCCCAAATACTTGAACTAATGGATAAACATGTGAATTTTTTGTTTCCTCTTTTTTTTTGTCTAGTTTCTAACATTCCTTCCCACGTGTGGGTCTAGAGAGTATATAGATGCACAACTTGAGAACAAGAAAGGAATTTGACCTATAGTTTGGGGAGAGAGTTGACTCATAGTTCAAACTAGGGTTCAGTGGTTTGATATGTTAAGTCATCACTTGTTCCAAAGGTTTAAATGCATAGAAAAACGTGGATTAATAATTATTTCATGTTTTTCTAACTCTCAGGAAAATTCAGGGATGAAACTCATGTCAACGTGCAGGCTTTCCATAGGTGAAAAATCTATTATACTTGAGTATAGCTTGAGAAGAACCCATCTCCTTTTTAAACCCACACCAGCTTATCATATTTTTGACTTCAAATCCCTGATTTTGGATCAGTTTTTTAGATGGTTGTTTCTTTCTTCTTATCTCTGCAAATAATTCAGTCAGTCAATCTTTGGTTTAAATAGTAGCACAGGGTAGGAAAACTGAATCCACTGTCAACATACCTGATACTTTTAATGTCAATGTAATCGCAAGTGTCAGTGTCTTCTTTATCTGAATGTTACTTGCCTTCTGATGTGGCAGGGTTCCTGAGCTATTGAAGAAGAGATCTTTAATGGCAAGCTGACCATAATGGATCCTCAAGCTTTTATCAGGTTGTCTATAGGCTCCCTGGGACTTAGGATTCCCAGAGCAGCGTTGAACTCATTGAATTCTGGAATTCATTCTGTCCCTTCTCCATGTTCATGTGAAATTCGTCTTCGAGGCTTTCCTGTGCAGACAACATCAGTTCCCTTAGTAACCTCTCCTGAAGCTACCCCTGATTCTCACAGTATTTCCTCAAGCTTTTATCTCGAAGAGTCTGATCTAAAGGCATTGTTGGCACCTGGATGTTTCTATAGCACCCATGCTTGTTTGGAGATTGCTGTTTTTACAGGTAGGAAGGGGTCCCATTGTGGTGTAAGCATTAAGAGGCATCAGATTGGATCATTTAAACTGGAGGTTGGTCCTGAATGGGGTGAAGGGAAGCCAGTGATTCTTTTCAATGGTTGGATAGGTATTGGCAAAAACAAGCAGGAGAATGGAAAACCTGGAGCAGAGCTTCATTTGAGAGTGAAACTGGACCCTGATCCCAGATATGTCTTCCAGTTCGAAGATGTGACCAGATTGAGTCCACAAATCGTTCAGCTTCGAGGCGCCGTTAAGCAGCCCATCTTCAGTTGCAAGTTTAGTCGAGACAGGTAATCTCTTCTAATTCTGTCAAAAACTGCAACCTGCTCTCAATTTGTTTCTCCAAACATATTGGGTTGACACTTGAAGGAAGATTTGTGAATCTATAAAGAAAAGAAAAAGAAAAGTGTTTGATATGTATCCCTTGATAGGAATTTAATGTTGGAGTAAATTCGACGTTACCTAAACTACCATCTCATTCTCAAGCTAGCCACAAAGCTTTTAAATTGCTGCAACTCGTCACTGAATTTGAAGTCTTGCTTTCAATTGGCACACTCCATCCATTTCAACCACTAAGTCGTACAAAAGCATGTGAAATAAGTAAATTTTTTTTTTTGGGTAAGTGAAATATCTTGATACTGAAATTCTTAAAAGCAAACTGTTTCTTTGGAATAAACTACCCACACCTCCCTCAAACTTAAAACCGGCCCGCTTTGATTTGTTTCTATTTTTATCTTCATATCCATTTATACTTTCAGGTTCAGTCATGCCGGGTGGCGTGACTGAAGCTAGTGCTTGTTTCTGCTAGAATTCCTCACTACCACACAGCCAAGACTATGAAATCTCAATAATTTAGCAAGTTAAGATATGCTTCAGTATTTGTTAGATTGTTGGTTCTAGAAGAATTTGGCGAGATGCAGAGTTGTATGGCGGTGGAGGTAGTAAGATTTGTGATTCTACCCCTGAGTATTGTTCAGTGACCACTCAGGAGATCATGAGCTTAAACCCAGTCTGGCATGTGTCACTCTAAGTGACCTTCCAATGATTAAGTTTAAGAATTGGATGCCATTGAAGCAACTCAATCTTCTCTGACCAGGCAATATGTGGCTTATTGGACACAACTCAATCTTTGGAGGTAAAACTATTAAGATTGCCACTAAATGGTCATGGGTCAATTTTAAATATGCCGTAGCTCTCATTACACATCGGGGTTAAGTTGATGCTTTCACATCTTGCCGTTTGACTTAATTGCTGAGTTGCATAGAGGAGCCAACTTGAGACTAAAACTTCAAATTATGGAGGAGTTGGGGTAGTTTAAAGTAGGTTTGTTTGACAATGAGATGGGTGTAGTTTTGGCTACATTAGTTTGACGTGCAAGCCTTTGAGTGAGACTGTTGTGGTAGATGGAACTTTGTTCAGAGCCATCGAGTGAGACGGATGTGGTAGATGGAACTCTATTGACATGCAACTTGTAGATAAAAGCAGCGTGAAACTTTTGTTGCATTACAATCTACTTGGAAAAGAAATCGGTTCTCGTTCTTGATGCTCCATTTGATTTCCAGAAGCCATTCTCTCGCATTCTCGACAAATATTTGTCCTTGAAAAGGCTTTTCTATAATTTTGAGTAGGATGAGCTTCTATTTACCATTATGTATTGACAGTCATTATAAATTGACAGGGTATCCCAGGTGGACCCATTGAGCACTTACTGGTCAGGTTCTACTGACAGTTCTGACCTAGAGATGGCGAGAAGAGAGAGGAAGGGGTGGAAGGTGAAGATACATGACCTCTCTGGTTCGGCTGTTGCAGCAGCCTTCATAACAACTCCGTTTGTGCCATCAACAGGTTGTGATTGGGTGGCGAGGTCCAACCCAGGAGCTTGGTTGATTGTCCGCCCCGATATTTGTAGGCCTGAAAGTTGGCAACCATGGGGAAAGCTCGAGGCATGGCGCGAACGTGGCATCAGAGATTCTGTCTGCTGCCGATTTCGCCTTCTCTCTGAAGGGCAGGAGGGACCAGAGCTTCTCATATCTGAGATATTTATAAATGCTGAAAAGGGGGGTGTATTTTTCATAGACACTGACAGACAAATGCGGGCAGCAGAAGCAGCAAGTCCAATACCAAGCCCACAAAGCAGTGGAGACTTTGCAGCATTGGGTCCAGGTATTGGAGGTTTTGTGATGAGCTGTAGAGTACAAGGGGAAGGGAAGATCAGCAAGCCATTGGTGCAACTGGCCATGCGACACGTAACATGCGTGGAGGACGCTGCCATCTTTATGGCACTTGCAGCTGCTGTTGATCTCAGCATTGAGGCATGCAGGCCCTTCCGGAGGAAGATCAAGAGAGGGTCTCGCCATTCTTTATGAAGTACGTAGAAAATTGTGGCGATTAATGTCGATAAACACAGTATAGCTCTCCTTTCCTTTGATTGCTGTGATCCTTGCCATTTTGTATAGGATTCATTTTCTAGGCTTTTACTTTCAGAAAGTGTTCTACCCAGAACATATTAGGTACAGTCAGCGAGAGAGCAATCCTCCCTGGCATCACTTGGGGCTTTCGTACCCGTGGAGGGTGGTTTATTAAGGAAAACATGTCAGTGAATCCAAACAGTAAGCTTAGTACAACTGTTTCCATTTTCCAAGAGTGGTGTTTCGGTTACTTCAGTTAATTTTTACACGTGTCATCGGCACTGATGTTTTCTTCTTCAGCGGCAGGCGGGAAAACGTTACTGGTTGGCATCCAATGAGTCGGTAATTTCAGTTGACACCTGGCTACTAACCTGTTTGCCTCTTTTCTTTCTAAACCATTTATCTCTTCACACAACACTGACGGAGTACGATTAATATGTTCGGCTACATGAAACTTTCTTCACTTTGTAAATTAAGCTTAATAAATAAGTCAGTAATTGGAATTTAGACTTTTTTTTCAAATTCTTCCGTAGGGTTCACTTTGATCCACAGATATCTCTGATGTTAATAAACCACAGAGGTCACATCATATCCAGCGAGAGCATTACACGTGGCCATCCCAAGTCATCTAGCGCACAACTAACACCATGTCAATTACATTTCGTCCGTGCCACGTCAATTAAATAAGTTAATTTTTTTTACTTAAAAGGCCTTACTAAAGGTGCCATGTTCAACCAGAGCCCTAAAATCACCATCATTGTACTCTATCAGTAAACTTGGCTCGACCCTGTCATTGGCATCAATGATCAATGATGGCTTCTATGATTTCTTCTAACTACTCTACTGAGAAAGTAACAGTTATGAGTTGCTCCCTACCACTTCGGAGTGTAACTAGGGGGTGCGAGCAAGCATAACCCATTGATAATCTAGGCCCCGCTTTCATTGTTGTCCCTGAAATGCAAAACCAGTTTGACACTCTTTTTGAAGATTTTAAGAATTTCTTTTTCAGATCTGCTAGAATTTATTGTTTCTTATATATGTGGTTTAGAAATTCTTTTGTTCGTATTAATGTCTCTTTGCTTCTATCATTTTCAGGGTCATGTATCCTGTGATTTCTTTAAATGGTTAGACCTACTCGTTTCAGCTCGTGACGAGGAGATCGTGGCTGGTCTTGTTTGTAAGCTTAAAAAGATGGATAAACAAATTTAAAGGGAGCAGGCAAGGGAGAATTGGTTGAAGACAATTTTAATTGGCTCGTGGACTATGTTCTTAGGAGTGTTTTTGGTTGGATGTTGGCGGTAGTTATGTGTTGTGGTCACTTAGTTGATGTAATGAAGTTGCCTGTAGTTTGTAATATTTGTAGTTATTTGTTGTGATCTCCTGGTAGGATCTGTAATGAAGTTGCTTGAAGTTTGTAATGTTAGGCCCAAGGTTACATCATAATCTCGGTTTAATTGATTTTGATGATAACAAATCATTTATTATTTTTTGAAAGAGATTATCTACTACTAAAAGTTTGTTTTTAGGAATTTCAATCCTATATGCTCGTGACCTGTTTATAACAAGATGAAATAGAAATGGAAGACAAGGTGTTTGACAAGGAAAAAGAAAGAGTGAAACTGAATCTATTGGAGGCTAATCTGGTGGTGGTTTAGAACGCCGCTAATATATCCTAAGAGGCTTAGTAGTGACCGAATCTACACGAGTGTTAGAAAACACGTGCAATGTAGAAAATGATGGAGAAATTGTATCACCGTATGTGAGAAGAGAAGTGGTGGTTTCCAAGAAAGATGATATTTCTAGAAGTGCGAATACAACAAAGATGTGGATCATAACAAAAAAAATCATTTTTGATGTGCTGAATAACCTAGGAAAGCACATTTGACTGACTAAGCTGTGAGTTTGGTGTGTTCATGTGGTGGTAGGTGAACAAAACATACACAACTGAGAGTACGAAGAGTGGAGTAATCCAGAGGATGACCAAACAAACAAGTAAAAGGTGATACATTATTAATTGATGGAGTAGGCAGCCGGTTGATGAGATGGACAGCCGTGGAGAGAGCTTCATACTAAAATCTAGAAGGCAAGGAAGACTCGAGCAAAAGGGTTCGGACTACATCAAGGAGGGGCCGATTTTTTCTTTCAGCCACCCCATTTTGTTAGGGGGTTGAAGGGCAAGACTGTTGTGATATGATTCTATGAGTTTTTGGAAATTTCTGAAGCGCATTAGACATGTACTCGCCATAATTGTTAGAACCTAGTATTTTATCTTGGCAGAAAATTGAGTCTCAAGATAATGCGTGGAAAAGCGTGAAAACAGAAAAAACTTCTCCCTTAAAATGAAGGAAATATATCCAAGTAAATTGACTATAATCATCAATGAAAAGTGACGAAGTATTTGAAATTTGTATGAGAAGTCGCTGGAACTATACCCTACACATTGCTATGTATCATTTCAAAAGGTATGTGTACCTTAGATGTGTGAGTGGGGGGAAGGGCAGAACCATACTATAACCAAGTCTACAAGATGTACAATCAAGACGAACAACACTCAAAGAAGATGATTCTTTGTTACCTTAGCAAACAAGATTTAAACAAACCAAGAAGTACATGAGAATTCGGATGTTCTGATCGATTGTGCCAAACTTGGCAGTCTACATGAGCAACATTACAAGTGACAAAAGACAAAGCAAAAAACAAAAGAAATTTGTTGTTTGGATCAAAAGCTACCATTGAGCCAAAAAGCTTAAGCTATTAGCCAAGGCACAACCTTATTTCCTTATACGCTTGGTAGTGCAAAGCCCCGTACTAAGCGACAGGTGGGCCTAAGGGTCTGCACCCCATCAGTGCCAACAAACTGGGCTGTCAAGCGTCGTTCTCTGTCCCATAAGAGACAAACACGAGTCAAAGGGTTATTGCTGGCCCCCATAAAGCCAACAATCCCCCAGCAACTACCCTGGACTCGAACATGTGACCTCGCTCTGATACCAATAACTAGATGATCCTCGGGTCTATGAACTAGATGTCATACTTAAATTTTTTTCAAACTGTTTTAGTTCATCCTCCATAGCATGGATCCAACTTTCGTCATTTTAGCCTAAGAAATATTCTTAGGCTCAATTTGAGAAAGTAAGACAAAATTACTAGCTTGGTTTAAAGAAAAGCGAGTACTTACACATTTCTCTACATTATCAATGACTTGATCAATAGGATAATTCTTGAGGAACTTCCAAGTCTTTGATAGATTATTGTTACTTTGAGGTGCTTCTTGTCACGCCCCGAACGCTAGCTAAACGAGGCTAATGACAGCCGCGAGCATTCCCAACAAGGAACGCTTAAGCGTACTCACTAAACTTCTTGCAGCGGAATATCATAACGCCTCAATATTTAAAAGAAGCCTTAGTCGCTAGCTCTTAACACATATACGAACATTAGAACATGATTCCCGTCAATAACTTAAAGTAGTAATAACATGGTCTCGCAATATCCACCAGTTGAAAATCTTAACCTACTAAGCCGAATAACCCATGACCACCACACCACGGAGGCTCATGCCGGCTCTTACAAAAATTATCTAAACCATTACTAAAGTAAGCAAAAAGGAAGAGACATTTTCGTCAATCCTTCTCCTAGGGTTCAAGGTCCCTCTTCTTAAGATTCCTCCCCTGAAACATTATCTGGAATGATACAATTTAAAACTGTGAGTTGAAAGACTCAGTAAGAAGTTAAAGCTAAAACATGGATTTGAAATCATGGTTTGGAAGCATGAACTTGAAACCAAAAGCATGCACTTGAACTTAAATTCATACGCATGTGGACATAAGGTAATTCATGTATGATCATTAATTGTAATGCACATGTTTGCATATGCACATGCACTTTCTCTCGAAACCGACACTTATTCTTGTAAACTTTTACTTTTGGAAAATCATTCCAATTATTAATTGATGGGCTACTTACCCGCTATTTACCCCTGACATCAGGGTTGTGCGTTCCCGTTGGAACTGTCCCCTATTTCCCTTGGGGACCCTACATATGGTCGAGCTAGCACACCTTCTCGCATTCGTCCTTCAGTGGCTAGACACGATCCTCGGAGGTTCACACCTTGCAAGCATCCTTCAGTGTGATTGCACAACCTCCTGGGCTACCCATCCTTCTTGCAAGCATCCTTCGGTATGGGTGCCCTAGGTGACATCCACCCTTCACGTAAACGTCCTTCAGTATGGATGCACCTTCTTAACATGGTACGGTACCGACCGACTTGGGTTCATTAACATACTTGTCATAAAACTTGTCATAAAGTAGCATAAAAATGGTATTTTCATTTGCATAAAATTTCTCCTTCTTTCTCATGAGAAAAATGAATGCAAATGATCATGATGTATTCATGTAGTGCTTGCCAATGTCATGTTTGATATATCATGCTTGATATGCTTATTCATAAACACTTTTCATGCTGTGTATCATTCCAGTTTTTGAAAAGCGTAAGTTTCTACTTACTATTTTCACTTACCTCTGTTCCCTTGAGCGCTTGACTGCACTTTGCCTACAATTGGGTCATACTTGTGTTATTCAAGGATTCACTAGACGTATGGAGTAAACACTCAATAGCTCATACTTCGTCATACAAAAATATCAATAGTCTTGACCTCTAGTTGGTCATCTTACACCACAAGGCATTTTCTTAAGTGAAAAACCTAGTAAGGTCTCCTAATAGGTCAATGGGAAACTTAGAAACTTAGGAAAAATTTTGTGAAATCCAAAGAAGCCGCTCGAGCGCCGGTCGAGCGCTAAGCCTCTGTATAAAAATGTTAAGGGACGCTTGAGCGCTGGTCGAGCGTCGGTCGAGCGCTAAGCCTCTGTGAAAATGTTCGAAGTACGCTCGAGCGCTGGTCGAGCGTCGGTCGAGCGTGAACTTACTGCACAAAAATTTCTTGAAGGGTGCTCGAGCGCCTGTCGAGCGCCTGTCGAGCACCAGTCCATAATTCAGACACAACACACACATAATACATCCAACACACACGAAATTTTGCCCCAAATGCTCTCCTCATATAACCTCATTTCCAGACTTCTATTTTACACATACAACTCAAAACTTCCAACCAAAACCATGATCTCATCCTACAACCAAAAGCCATTGCATCTATTCCACTTCTTTTGATCCTATTATCAAACACCTAGTATGCAAGTTGGTTTTTCCTTTGTACATAAATCTCCAGATCTGGCCACATTTCCATGGTTTCCTATACAACCCATACTACTCTTTAAAGCTTGCTAGATCTACACTATCTTTAAGAAAGCATGTATATATCTACATTATACTCTCATGAACACAAGGAGAAACAACCTAGACAACTACCATCACAACAACAACCAACCATTAAAAATGAAAACAAGAAGAGGGTGAGAGAGAGATGGCTTGGCCGGCCAACTACTCACCTTTTCTCTCTTCTCCTTTCTTCTTCTTTCTTTCTTCTTCTTTCTTTCTTCTTCTTCTTCTTCTTCTTCTTCTTCTTCTTCTTCTTCTTCTTCTTCTTCTTTCTTCTTCTTTCTTCTTCTTCGGTGGGTGCTAGGGCATTTTGATTTTGGGGGAGGGGGAGCAGCTTATACGGGAAGGGGTTGGGGGAAAAGGGAGAAGGCAAAAATGCCCTTTTCCCCCTTAACTTCCCTTTTTAACCCTTAACTTTCCCCCTACTTCCTTTTCTGCCCCTAAAGAACACCTATTTTACTTTTCCTGCCACTCCACAATTCTAACCTTAATATATCTCCTCATTTCTTGATCCAAGGGTCCAATTATTGTCACACATAAATCAAAATCAAAGCCTATTTAAATTCCTCCAATTATTGTAACTCAAGGACATATTCAATTAATAAAACACTTCAAGCTAATAAATCTCAATTGCTCAATTTAACAAGGACAATCAATATATCTTTTAAACTTCTAGCTTAAAACTCATAAAATGCTAGGAAGAAATTCCATCTAGACATAACTTTAGATAAATAAAATCATTCATACATTTCTCCATAATACACCTTAATTAAAGTAATACATACTTAAAAGCTCATAAGCAATAAATTGATAGACTTAAATTCGGGGTCTCACACTTCTACTTCAATTTCTTGTACACATTGCTCTTTAGTGTGAGAACTTTCTTTTTCTTCACTTGTTGTTTGTTTCTCAATTTCTTTTTCAAGATCTACAATATCATCGTCAACTTTTCTAATAGAAGCGTTAGATTCATCAAATACAACATGTATAGATTCTTCAACAACTAAGGTTCTCTTATTAAATACACGATAAGCTTTGCTGAAAATTGAATAACTAAGAAATATACTTTCATTAGCTTTCGCATCAAACATAACAAGGAATAGAACCATTTTCTTGAGAATATGATTTATCATACATCGGTTCAAAACATAACAACTAGTGTTAATGGCTTCAGCCTAAAAGTAATTTGGCAAATTGTTTTCACAAAGCATGGTCCTTACTATTTCTTCAAGAGTCCTATTCTTCCTCTCAACGATACCATTTTGTTGAAGAGTCGTAGGAGCCGAGAAGTTATGGTTAATACCAAAATCACCACAAAATTTTGCTAAAGAGTAATTTTCAAATTCTTTTTCATGATCACTCTTTATGTTAATTATAGCAAAACCTTTTTCATTTTGAAATGCATTAAAGGCATCATCCTTATGAGCAAGGAATAGAACTCATGTAAATTATCTGTAATCATCAACAACAATAAAGTCATATCGTTTGCCATCCAAACTTAACGTTCGAGTTGAACCAAACAAGTCTATGTGTAGAAGCTAAAGTTACCTAAAAGTGGACACAATGTTTTTAGGTTTCAAAAATGTTCTAGTTCGTTTGCCTTTTTGAAATGCTGCTCAAATTTTATCATTTTAAAAAACAATGTTAGGCAAACATGAAACGAGTTCCTTTTTGGCTAGTTTTGAAATCAAGTTCATACTTGCATAAGCAAACCTTCTATGCCACAACCAACTATCCTTGTCACTTAGAGCATAAAAATATTTTACATTTTCAGAAGAGATATTCTTTAAATGAACAATATACACATTTTAACAAATAAGACTTTCTTGCTTTTTATATTTTCAACAATACATATTGATGATTCACATATGACTCGGTTTTCATTGTCACATAATTGAGTAATACTCAATAAGTTATGCTTCAAACCATCAACAAACAGAACATATTCAATAGTGAGATTAGGAGTCATACCAGCATTTCTAATACCAATAATTTTTCCTTTACCATTATCACCAAATGTAACCGATCCTTTTTGTTTTGGACTAAGAGATTTGAACCAACCTTTATCCCCGATCATGTCCTTGGAGCATCCGCTATCAACAACCCAATGTCCATTTACTTCGATTGTCTTCAAGCACTTCTACAAAAAAGAATCACGTCTTGACTTTTGGTACACAAATCATTTTGAGTCCTTTAGTGTTAGAAACTATTTCTTTGTCCTTGTCTTTAAAAATCCAAACAAATTTAATGTCACTAGAAGATTTCTTTCTAGTTGGACAAGTGTGTAAAATATGTCCAGATTTATCACAAAACTTATACAAAGTAAATGATGGAGATGATTTTGTGATCATATAGGAATAATATTTTTAATCATTGAATGAATCATATCCAATGCCACTTTTGTTGAAACAACACCTTTAAGAACCAAGAAGAATGTGAAGGTTTTTTTCCCTTGACTAAATCTTGCAAGATCATTTGTAAGAGAGTCAACTTTTCATTTTCAAAGTGTTATTTTTAGCAATTAAAACACTTTACTCATTTTACAAGGATTTTCCATTTTCTTTTGTAACCCTTGCGAGATCTATAAGAGATATAATTTGACTCTTCAAAGTATCATTATCTTTTATAATACATTCAAAGTTATTTTTGAGACAACAATACTTTGAGAAAATTCCTTTTAGTTCAAGATGTTGTTCATCAAAAGCATCTTGTTATTCATCAAAAGAAAAATATTGAGTAAAAGAAGCTTGTACCTCATTTCCATTTTCCTTAGCCATCAAGCAAAGGTTTGCGACTTCCTCCTCATCACTTTCGCTTTCGCTGTCATCAGATTCTCCCCATGCCACAATGAAAGCTTTCTTCTTGTCTTTGAAGTCTCTTGACTTCTTGTATGGTTCTATGCTAGGACATTCGAACTTGATATGTCCCGACTTTTTGAAATCAAAGCAAATGATCTCATTCTTTTTGCTGCTATCTCACTTAGAGTTTGACTTCTTTGGATATCTATTGTCACTTTGTTTCTTACGAAAGAACTTCTTGAACTTCTTGAACTTCTTTGTGAACAAGATCATTTCCTCATCGTTCTTTGATAATTCATAATTGCTAGAGTATGGAGCATCTTCATCTCCTTTCGCTTGATTCATCTCATCCGTCATGAGATATCACATGACCTCATCCAGAGACAACTTAATCAAATCATTGGCTTCTTGGATAACAGTGACTCAGTTCTCAAGCTTTAGGAAGACACCTGAGAATCTTTCTCACCATTTCAACTTTAAACTATTTTTTCCCAAGAGATTTAAGATCATTTATGATGTCGGTAAAGTGAGTAAAATAGAAGCAATTGATTCATCATATTCTTTACCAAGACTATTCTTTTTTTCTTAAGCTTTTCATAACCACATTCATATTTTCTATTAGACATAGTGTAAATATAAACAAAGAACACCAACAAATAAAATAAATGCTATTGAAAAAAATAAATATTCAAATTAAAATACAAGAGTGTAAATATTAGAATAATAGAACATGACACCAAAATTATAAGTTGTTGAACTTGAACTTGGAACAATCTTTAGCTAAAAGTATATCTAATATGTGATTGACTAAAAGAAATTGGATTAGTTTTGTAAAGAGAAATAGAGCAAAATAAAAAATAAAGGAAGAGAAAGATTTTGAGAGAAGATTGAGGAGATAGAGTATGAAGTATAAATTTAGACTTAAATAGAAGATATAGAAATTAATTTACCATTACATATTATAAATAAATAATAATCAAATTGTAATGTAGCAGCTTTAAAATCGTTCTAAGCTGTGCAACTACTTTCATTTTATACATCAATATTGGTTGCTATAAAACTGTTATAGAAAAAGTTTTTCTGCAAACCTACTTAAACCATTCTAATATCACGCCGAGGCTAAATTTTGAGAAATGTTGGGCGTTCGCCTCGCGTTCGCCTACCGAATATTATATTGCTATTTTCTTTCTTCTGGTGGGCTCCGTTAAAATGCAAAGAACCGGCTATTTTCTTTCTTCTGGTGGGCTCCATTAAAATGCAAAGAACCGGTTTGAATTTCAGCCTCCGACAGACCGCTTTAATTTATCAGACTGGTTTACTTTCGCCTCAAAACCTCTCCTCGATTAAAACTCTCAAAACCCACTCTGAAACCCATTTTGAAACTCACTGTCTCTCACGCTCGTCGCCCATTCTTTCTTCGTCTTCGTCTTCTTCTTCTGCTTCACTCGGTAGTGGTAGCTCTGCAGATCTCTACTTTGAGGTTTGCCATTTTTCTCCTACTCTCTGTTTCTTCCTCTCTTCTTTTTTGTGATCTTATTTTCGGCTTGGTTGTTAAGAATTTTTGTGTATTGTTTTGTTGGCTTGCTTTTGGTAACTTCAAAATCTTCGATTTTACATGCTAAATTCTGTCATTTCATTTCATTATGCTTGTATCTCTTATACTTGAGTCGTGCTATATTCTTCTGCTTGTCTCTTAGAATTTATTCTTGTGCTTGTGTCAAAATATAGCATGTAAATAGGGTCTAAATATATTCTTGTGCTTGTGCTATAGAATTTATTCTGTGAAAATATATTCTTGTGCTTGTGTCTCAAAATCTTCATTCCATTCCACTATGCTTGTGTCTCTTAGAATTTACATGCTAAATTCTGTCATTTAATTTCATGATATATTTTTTTTCTTTATGTTACTAGTCATTTGCAATCTCTGCAACTTCATTCCTTTTTTTCTTTATGTTACTAGTCATTTGCAATCTCTGCAATTTCATTTCTTTATGTTATTAGAGAATTTATAGCAATACATGTGAGAAAGGTTGATTTACTTTTACAAGAATGTTATACCATTTGTAGAGAGAGAGCTGACTTATCTCAAAATGCTTTGGCACTTACTTATTTCTTCATTTCTCTGTATGTATCATTTATGCGAAAAGTGCTTGGACATGTTTCTATTTGGAAAGTAATGCAGATAATCAGGTTTGTTTGCTTTTGCAGTTATTCACTGTGCCCACCTTCTGTTCCTCTAAATGGAGTGTTCAAGTTCACGCTTGGAGAATGAAGGAGAAGTTGAATCTGAATACAACGACAATGATTTAACCGACGAAGATGACCCTGAAATTGGTTAGACTTGTCATTTTGATAATTTAGCGTCGGTATTTTTTTGGTGCGGTTTTGAAAATTGCATTTCTTAATTTATTTTTTTTATTTACTTTAGAGTTGGGTGACAAAGCAGGAAATGATGTGCTGTATGAGGTGATAGATGAGGCTGATAAATGTGAAGAACCTAAGCAATCAATGGTATTTGATTCGGCAGATGAAGTTTTACGGTACTATGTACAGTATGCGAAGCAAGATGGTTTTGCTGTGGTAAAAAGAGGCATAAAAAAAGTGGGGGGGTTGTCAGGCACGTAACTTATGCTTGTTTTAGGCAAGGCAAACAAAGAACAACCAAAAGTGATGCCGTACCAACAACAATTAAAACGAATTGTCCAGCCAGGATTTGTGCAATGTTATGTGGGAATGGAAAGTGGATGTTGACTAAGGTTGTGATTGAACATAACCACAGTCTAAGTCCAGGCAAAGCAAGGTTGATGAGATGTCATAGGAAAATAGATGCTTCCGTGAAAAGAAGGTTAGACATAAATGACAGAGCTGGAATACGTGCAAGTAAGAATTTTAGCTCTCTTGTTGTTGAAATGGGGGGATATGAAAATATTTCCTTTGTAGAGAGAGATTGTCGGAATTTTATTAACAAGGCGAGAGAGCTTCGGCTTGGTAAAGGAGGTGGTCAAGCACTTAGTGAGTATTTTAGTAGAATGCAACAGAAAAATCCTGGCTTTTATTATGTGATGGACATGGATGATGATTGTAGGTTGCGAAATATTTTTTGGGCTGATGCACGAAGTAGAGCAGCATATGAATACTTTGGCGATGTTATTTCATTTGACACTACATACTTGACCAATCGATATGACATGCCATTTGCTCCTTTCGTAGGTGTCAATCATCATGGTCAGTCAATATTGTTTGGGGCAGCACTAATCTCAAGTGAGAATACCGAAACATTTGTTTGGTTGTTTCAAAGTTGGTTGGGTTGCATGAATGGTAAAGCTCCAAGTGCAATTTTAACAGATCAGGCTAGAGCTATGAAGAATGCAATTGAAATAGTTTTCGGTGATACAACACGACATAGGTATTGTTTGTGGCACATCATGAGAAAACTACCAGAGAAGTTTGCAGCACATCCTGACTTCGATGGTATAAGGGTTGCCTTAAACAATTGTGTGTATGACTCCGAAACATGTGAAGAGTTTGAAGGAAATTGGAAATATCTAATTGAGAATTATCAATTAGAGGATAATACATGGTTGGATGGGTTATAAGGTGAGAAGACTTTCTGGGTGCCGGCATATGTGAGAGATACATTTTGGGCTGGGATGAGTACCACGCAGCGGAGTGAAAGTATGAATGCATTTTTTGATGGTTATGTGCACTCACGGACTACATTGAAGGAATTTGTTGATCAATTTGATAGTGCATTGCGGAAAATGGTTGAGAGGGAGACAAATGCCGATTTCGATTGTTTCAATCGCATGATTCCGTGTTCAAGTCCCTTTCCTTTAGAGGAGAGCTTTCAAGCCGTGTATACCAATGCAAAGTTCAAAGAAGTTCAGGGGGAGTTCCGGAAAGTTATGCAATGTAATCACTCTCGTCTTAAAGTAGAAGGTACAATTTCTACTTATGAAGTCATTCAACTTGGTGTCGTAAACAAACGTATGAAAGGGAAATCATATTGTCTTTACTACAATGACGAAGAAGTAGAAGTGAAGTGCACGTGTGCGTTGTTCGAAACGAGAGGTATCTTGTGTTGTCATGCAATTTTTGTGCTACTATCAAAGAAAGTTGAAATGTTGCCACCAAAATATTATCTTTGGAGATGGAGGAAGGACATAAAACGACATTACACCTTCATTAAGAGTAGCTATGATGCTTTGAATGGTGACCCTAATGACGCACGGTATGACGACTTATGCAAGAATTTCAATGAATTAGCATCGCTCGCGTCAATTAACGTGGACAAATACAAGAAGCTGATGGCACATGTTAATGTTTTGAAGGATGAATACCGTGAACTTGAGCCCATTCGCAGTTCCTAACACTCTGCAGTTGCAATTGGCTCTTCTAGCTGTAATGAGGCCATACAAAGTACTGATGTTTCAGCGACGCAAAGTAATGTAGTGCTCAGTCTTGTTAAGGTGAAACGGGTAGGGAGGCCAAGATCATCGAGAATGGTCTCCGAAATGGAAAAAGCGGTGAAGAAGGCACAACGAAAGCTAAATAAGGCACCGATTGAGAAAAGATGTTGAACCAAGGATCCGAAAGGAACAGGTTGGAAACCCAATTTTATGTGTTGATTTTTCTTGTGTTTCGTTGGAAAGACATTTACGTAACCATTTTGACTTTTGTAGGCCTCACAAGCAACGCAAGGTCAATCAAACAATTCTCACGCTCCGATGCCACTTTGTGTTCTTGATGATCGGCCAGGTGGTGCAATCTGTAGTCAGGTATATATTTTTAAATATGTGTATACACCAAATGGCATGACGTTCACGTATTTTTTTTCAATTGTTTTTCAAACAATTGATGTCTAATGTGTGTGTTAGGTTGGGATGCCAGTTAATCTAACAATGGAGTTATCAAAGTTGGTGTTTGAACAGAATTTTGAAACCGCTTTCAATGTAGCCCTACAGAGTAATGATATGTCCATTGTCGCCTGGTTATGCTCAACGGTAAAATTCTCTCATCTACTATTGTGCACAAATATTACTTGAGGCGTTATGCATTCATTTAGCGTAAGCTGTATTCCTAAGTATATTTCTATTTTTCAAGGTTAATCTGCGGTGGATATTGTCTTCAGTTCCTCCCCTTTTGAGCCAAGGCGTCTTGCTTAACCTCTTGTGACAGTTGGCTTGTGATATCAAAAACAACCCGCCACAAAAACTTGCTTGGATGACGGTCGTGGCAAACTCCATGAGTCCAACTGATCCAGCAATTGCAATGCATGCTAGGCCTATCTTATTTCAAGTTCATGCCATACTCAACAATCATTGTATAATGCCAACAATTAGTACTGCTGAGATGTCAAGTATTCATCTATTGTTGCATGCCATTAATTCCATGCTCATGGTTCTTAGATGACTTATGACATAGAGCTATGAAGTATATTGTCTTTGTACTTTTATTATTGTCTTTGTGCTTTTATTATTGTTCCCACTGATATTTGATGCTTCATGCTTGCCAAAGTGAGAAGTGCATTACTACATTTGTTAGGTGCTTTATTTTCCTATCTCTATATTATTGTCTTTGCTTAAAGTTGCTGTCGCTGTGCATGCAATCGTTTGTTTATGAATTCTTGTGCTGTGAGAGGTTCTGAAAGTCTGCTTTGCTTTAATGGAGGTGGAATTCAGTTCTTTCTTTTTTGTGCATTAAACGTGGCTCCTTCTTGCTTATGTCAAATAGATGCTTTTGCTGATGACGTACGATATTTGTTACGATGCATTTGATTTCTTTGAGTTGATTAAAAGTGACTCAGGTACATGCTTGTGACTGTATTTAATGTGAATAATTATTTGTATAAAGACTCAGGCATGTTTGCTTGTATGTTCAAGCCGTATATTCAGCCTGAAAAATCAATTTACTTTGTGATCCCATATACCTGTAACATACCAATCCACTATGGAAAGTCACAGACCTAAATTTATTCAGTGGCCTTAAATAGCTAAAGAACATATATAGCATTCCAATTCAACAGAAGGACTATGGAAGGCCTAAACTTGTCATTCGACATTCTTCTAAACTTACAACTTAATTTTCCCAAATTTTATCAGAAAATACAAATTTAATCAGAAAATACAAATTAAACAGCAAACCCAGCGACCACAACTGCCACCACTCCCAGAAAATCGTGCTTTATATCTCCAATTGTGAAACAACCAATCCGTACAAAGTCCAACCATATGGGCATAGGTAGTAGTACCACTTCCACCACACCAGAATCCATGGTAGTTGATACAGAGGAGAAAACAGAAAAAGGAAAAAGAATTAGCATAACTATATATATATATCTATGCTTAAAACTTGCACATCAAAAGTGAGAAAAACTTACTGCTCGTGGGACTATGAATCCGGCATCAATGTAGCCATACGGCGTAAAATGCTGAGGATGTTATCCGGAAAAGAATTGAAAATTGGTGGAGAGAGGCTCAGATTCGTCTTTTCTCAGAAAGGGAGAAAAGGCAACACCGACCATGGCTGCAACAGAGAGCTGCCCGTGCAAAAGGCCATGGAAGTCATTTTACACGGGAGGCTCAGAGTCGCCCCGCCAACAATCGGACCCCTTTCCGATATCTGATTTAAAGATGCCCCCATATCATCATCGCCTCATAAATTTGATTACAGAAACATACAAAGACAGCATGGTTGAGAGGTAGAGAGAGAGCGTTGGGAGTGGTTGACTAACAAACACTGGGGGCAGAGAGCGTTGGGATATGTTTGATTTGGGGGCAACTCGGCAGGGACATAAATTTTCGATTTGGGGGCAAATGGATAGGGATAAAGAAATGTTTCTCAACCAGTCTGTTTGCATTTTAACGGGCCCACCAGAAGAACGCAAATAGCAATATTATATTCGGTAGGCGAACGCGAGGCGAACAGGAGAAGAAAGAGGCTCAGCTTTGCCTTTTCTCAAACAGAGGAGAAAGGGCAACGCTGACCATGGCTGCAACAGCGAGCTGCCCGTGCAAAAGGGCATGGGAGTCATTTTACACGGGAGGCTCGGAGTCGCCCCGCCAAGAATTGGCCCCCTTTCCCAGTATCTGATTTAAACATTGAAAATATCATCACTGCCTCATACCAGCAAAACATACACAGAGACAAGGCAAAATGAACAAGGCAAAACCAACAACATATTTCAATTGCTAGCATATGACCTTGCAACACTTCTAGTTCAAAATGTTACAACTTAGCTTCTCTGTAATATCTGTACAAATTTACTGCAACTGACCACGAGGATATAGTATTAGTTGGTTGAAGCTTTCCTACTTCATAGTTGAAATTTAACACAAATAAAGATAAAAAAATTACTTAGTACACAACCAACATACCAACATTTCCCAAAAAGATTCAGTATCAGCTTTTTTTTATTTTTTCAATAAAATCATACTTTTCAATAACCTTTTTGTACAAGATATAGAACAAAAGAGAAAACAGCAAAAGCATTATGGTAAGAGATCATCAGATAAAGCTTTGATCAATATGTATTCCCCTGTGCAGTTGCTCTTCACAAAATATTCTCGTTCACAGTTTTATAAATCACTCTGCCCAAAATTATCAGTAACCCTAGAAAACCCAATATACATTTCGACAGTTTATAACACAGTGCTTCTCAGTTTATAACACAGTGCTTCTCAGTTTATAACACAGTGCTTCTTCAAATCCAAAGTAACACAGTGCTTCTCAGTTTATATTGTTCTCATTCATGACCTGGAAAACCAATAATATATGCAAAATAAACCAAGAATATATGCAAAATAGAAGAAGAATTCAAATACAAAAACATTCATATCAACCAGTTCAACCAGAGATTGCAAATGACTACTAACTGCAAATCTCTAGTACAACTCAAGTATAAGAGATACAAGAATAATGAAATGACATGACAGAATTTAGCATGTAAAATTGAAGATTTTGAAGTTACCAAAAGCAAGCCAACAAAACAATACACAAAGTGTAGGCCAGAGATCTACAGAGCTACCACTACCGAGTCAAGCAGAAGAAGAAGACGAAGAAAGAACGGGCGACTGCGTGAGAGACATAGAGAGGGAGACCCAGTCGAAACCCAGCCAAACCCAGCCAAACCTAGCGCTCACCCACTCGAAACCCAGCCAAATCCAGCCAAACCTAGCGCTCACCCAGCCAAACCCAGCGCTCACCCAATCGAAACCCAGCCAAACCCAGCCAAACCTAGCGCTCGCCCAGTCGAAACCCAGGCAAACCCTGCCTGATTTGGAGGCAGACGCGGAGAGAGACAGGGAGACGGGGAGATCTAGGGTTTGGGGGGGCATTTCGTTTTGGGGGAAAATCGGGGAGAGAGAACGCGTAGCGCTCACCCAGTCGAAACCCAGCCATCCCCTGCCTGATTTGGGGGCAGACGCGGAGAGAGAGAGGGAGACGGAGACGACGTGGGTTTGGAGAGGGAGACGAGAGATCTAGGGTTTGGAGAGGGAGACGAGAGCCTGATTTGGGGCAGACGCGGAGAGAGAGAGGGAGACTGAGACGACGTGGGTTTGGAGAGGGAGACGAGAGCCTGATTTGGGGGCAGACGCGGAGAGAGAGAGGGAGACTGAGACGACGTGGGTTTGGAGAGGGAGACGAGAGATCTAGGGTTTGGGGCATTTCGTTTTGGGGGAGAATCGGGGAGAGAGAATGTGGGTTTCGAGAAATTCAACCGGTATGAGAGTTTTAAAAATTAAGAACCGGTCTGTCGGAGAGGGTGAAAAAGACCGGTTCTTTGCATTTTAACGAGCCCACCAGAATAACGAAAATAACAATATAATATTCGATAGGCGAACGCGAGGCGAACGGCAGGCGAACGCCTATCATTTCTCCTAAATTTTCAATACGTCAACTTTTCAATGCGTGTAAAGTATTGCGTGAAAGTGAAATTCGACAGAGACGTCAACTTTTCATGAAAGTGAAATTCAACAAAAAAAATGTCTTGTTAAGACGTCACTTCAAGGGTTGTTTTTTTTTAATTTCACTTTCAACACGTTGTTAGCTATACTTTGAAGATGTTTGTTTACATTTGAATTCTTAGGATTCAAGTAACTCCTGAATTTTGTAAACGAACATGTTTCAGACGTGAGAGACTTCCAAATTTATCCTCTGTTTGAGGTTTGTTAATTACTAACATAGCCTCCTGTTACTTGTTACTTTGACAAATCTAATCAACGAAGGGCAAAACGGAATTTAAAAACCAAATCATTAAATACTTGATTCTACCACATTAATTGCATTGTACGCGGTTGACGGAAAAGCTCATATCATTAAATTTCACGTTGAAGAGTACTTGGGTCGAATTTGGAATTTCAGCCACCCTAAGCTGACAACAACAGTTATCTATCTCCCCCTCAGCCCTCCCCTTTGACGTGAAACGAAAACCTACAACCCATATTCCAACGGCAGGATTACTAGACGGCCGACTGAAAAATCTTGTGAAGAAAGGCATGAACGAAGACTGAAGGAAGTGCCGAAATTTGAAGCTTTTCAGAGGAGGAGGAGAAGGGCAGCTGTACAATCCAACCAGCGTACCACAGCCACCCGAACCCGGTCTTCCTCGAGCGGCATCAGCTCCGCAGCGACTGCACCGACTACTCGGTTCAGTCTTCGCAGCCAGAGTCCTTTTCACCTCTAGCCACCTCTGTCTGTCTCGATCTCCTGATGTATCTGCATGGGTTTTTGAACGTCAGTGCCCATAGTTTGAGTTCTGAAAATTTACTGAGGAACAGAGAGAGAGAGAGAGCTATGTTTGAGTTTTGGAAATTTGCCGAGGAACACACACACACACACACACAGAGTGCTATGTTTTGATTTCTGGAAATTTGCCGAGGAACAAAGAGAAGGGAAAGAGAGAGTGTTATGTTTGATTCTGGAAATTTGCCGAGGAACTGAGAGAGAGAGAGGTCAGAAAGAGTCGAAGAAGGAGAAGTGTGAAGGCTGGGCGTTATCTTGCAAAATTTTTCCCAACATAGCTTGTTGAGGCAGAGGGGGGCGATTGGGTTGAAGGGTAACGTCCCCCTACTGAATGTTGTGTTGGTGAAGCGAACTCCGCTACAATAGCTTGTTTTTTATATTTCAAAACTTCTTCAGTAATAGTTCAATCAAGAACTAATCTGGGCACGTATTGTTTACTTTTGGCTTTAGCATTGTAATTTAATACGAAATTTGTATTTGTGTCCTTGTAATGATGATAGGCATCAATTTCTTGGGTGTAAAAGTGTTCAGGTTTGTTACATTGTGATTTCCGAACCCATATTTTCAGATTGATTATAAGGCAATCTTCAATGCATTCAGAAGAGGGAAATTCATTAGTGACAATAATTAATGTAATTGATATAAGATACCCTTTTTTTTAAAAAAAAATGCAATGTCAATTTCACGTTATTTGTTTAGAGTTTTCTCCCACAGAGGCAAATCCTGACTTTACCACTTCGTTTTTCTGGCTTTACCACTTCGTCTAGGTTTGAGTTCTCACTCTCCATTGGGAATAGACATTGTTTTGCCTTCTCTTGAATCTCTCTTATCTCTTCCTGTGTGTATGCGTGTAAGATATTGAGGTTTCAGTAAACTTATTTGTCTGCAGTTATTCTTCTTTGTTTTGGCCTTATGTTCGTTCAATTTGTATATGCAGCGCCATTTTCTCAGGTCCGGGAAAGAAATGATCATTCACCTACAACCCTCGTCCTCCGCTGCAACCCGACGCACGGTGTGTAAAAGAAAACACTCATTCTAAATAGGGCTCTTAGGACACAACTTATTAACTACGCATGTGTAGAGATTGGGTGATGATTGATCATGCATAAGTATTTGTGATAAATTTCCCGACTCATCCATTTCTGCTTTTGCATTGACATTCACTTGGATAAATGTTTAATTCCTGCAACTTTTGTGTGAGGTGATTAATGAGAGAGTTCCTGAGTGTAGGAAGAGGCTTTCCTCGAACTACTTTGCATTTCACATCCACAGACAGATTCTTGATTGCCATCTCCCGAGCATGATTTTCGGAATTTCTTTTATATGTGGTGTGAAAATTCTGGGAAATTAAATGTAAAAAACAGAAAAGGAAAACTGTCATTTTGGATTATTAGTGCATCAACCATAGGTCTCGGTATGGTTTGTGCGTCCTTATCAATTAGGCTTCAATGTCATCATCGAAAACCCTTTGTCAAGCAATTTACATATAAATAACTACTTAAGTACCCCAACAACGTATATAAACGGATCTAAATAACAGACAAAAAGCAGTACAAGTTGGACCCACAGAACCACAACTTCCAGGCAATTGCTGACTGAAAGAGGGATTCATGGTACTTCTTAAGCATAACTAAAAATCCTGCTCCCACTAATCTAGGGCATTCCACACTGAGCTTAGTTGAAACAAGCCATGCCAATGGTACCACAAAAGCAGTTAAGCTTTAGTTTTCAAACCATCATGCATCAAACAATAACTAATATGCTTGAACTCGACATAAATTTATATCTTCATCATAGTAATTTCCATCTGCTTAGGATAGTAACATGATACGAGTAAGAAATTTCAAGTCACCAAGCTAACACGTAAATTCTAACACGACACAATCCACATGGAGCTGCAATGACAGAGAGCCATCCGGCCAATGACATGTCCAAATACCATTCACCCTGTGATTCAATCACATTGATAATCGAGTCAAATAAGGATGCCACGACAGTGTTTTAGCATGATTAACATCAAGCTTGTACGGTCTTTCTTTATTAGAAGGCTGCAGACTTGCTATAAAACCTGCAGAAGAGACAATTAGCTGTTGAAGAGTAGATGAGATGGTTGTTTTGGAAGTCAGGTGAAAAGCTACAACAAAAAAGTGCCATGCAATCTTTAATAGATTATAATGAAATGAAAATTTGTGGAGGTGGTTTTTCAAAAAGACTTAATCTTCTGTACAACTTTATGTCACTCATTCATGAATGCCCATTTCTTACATTGAGGCTAGCCAAATTTCAAAGAGCAGATAGATTCCCACCTCAGTTTGTCTGTTCTTGCTTAGAAAAAAAAAAAGTTTTGTCTGTTCTTAGTAATTGAACTAATTAAGAATTTTAGATTCTAGTCTCTCTCCAGTGTGTGGTGTGTGCATATGCAGGAAGTTAGCTGGCATAGAATAAGTTTAGATGATAAAACAAAAACTGAATGAGATAATATCGAGCCTGTCGTTCTCTAAAAATAACATTGAGCAAATTGGAGTTCGTTACATAAGCTGAGTTGAATCTAGCCCATTAGTACTTCCTCCAACTCTCCCTAACATTAATGGAACTTCATCAGCAATTCAAAGTGGAGGTCGAACAGCTATATTTCATTTTTATTTCAGTTAAATGTGTCATTATTCTGCTTGGGTACATTCAATCTCAAATTCATCCAGGAAAGTCATTGGGAGCTTTGGTCAGTTGAATGTTTCAGGACAAAAATATTAATGTTTAAACTATTTCAGTCGAGAGGAAGATTAGAAAAAAGGAAATTTAAAATTCAACATCAAGCGCAGCCGGAATTGATCATTATGTTGGGCCAAACTTTTGGCCAAAGAATTTATCAAAACCAGGAGCAGTCGGACTTGGTCATCTGTTCAGGCCAAATGGTAGGCCGAACCGAAAAAGTTCTCGTTTGCTTAAAGAATATAACAATTTAGGTAAAAAGAATAGTCATCTAAGATGAATCTCAATCATCTATAAAGTTTGTTGGAAATTAGTTTGACTATAGCCCATATCCCAACATTTTGAACGTCCAAGTCCATGACAAAAGGGGGTAAAAACTACCATTCCCAACTAACACAAGTTTCTATGCCAGACTTATGCAATTTGTCATGCTTATAGCAATCTCCAAAGTAATAGTAAAGTCAATGGTTAACCTGCAAGTATGCAGTCTTTATTTGACCATGAAGTGCACGTCCTAACAAACATTCACAATTATCCTAAAATCCTCATCCAGACAGGCACTTGGCCTACATGACAAATCATTTAGGGGACAAGAAAAGAAAAAGAAAAAGAAGCATAAAGAAGGAAAATTGGACAATAATGTAACTTAACAAGACTACAACTGCAGATGTAACTCAAGAAACTAGTTTTATTTTCAAGCTTTGAAGGTAGCATAGAATAACCAGAATGCTCAAGCAGCAAAAGATCTAGAGGAAAATATATAACAACGAGCATGAAGCTAGGACTTACAGTAATCTTAAACTAACGCTGAGCTCAATAGCAAGTAAACCTCCCCAAATATTGAGGAGCGCCTTCAATCAAGTACATGGACTTCCCATTTAATTTTCTGTGCCAAAATCACAAGTTTTAATGACAGGAGATAATGCAAGCAGAAGATACACTGCAATATGGATAGAAGACAAGACACTGCCAAAAACTTACCAGAAACAAATCATGAAATAAGCTATGTCAAAACATCTTTTACCAAGTACTGAATATTGAATTTTAGCCTGAAAGGAGACCTGTAATGTAACTTGTCTGAAAGCACCAACACATGTAGGAGACTGGCCTTTGAAGACTTCACAGTATTTTTACTTCTCCATGAATATTGTAAGGTAGCCCTACTAAACAGATGTGAACTAACCTCAATGTCTAGCCACGCTCTCATCATGGTCCTGACATGTGTTATCTGTTCCTGTAGAATTGGAGGCCATCAAACTCGGAGGAGTTAAAGTTAGTATACTGCTACTGTCTTTAATCACCTTAGAGCAGAATAGTTACTCTAGGGAGACTGGAAAATACAGGCAAAATTACTGGTCTTAGACTGTGTTGTGAATTTCCTCAGCCAAAAGAATATTAGAATTAATGGAGTAAAGAAGGGAATAAGGCTGAAAGATGAATTCACTCACTGATTCTAAAAAATTCCAAAACCCTATCATGTTTGGAGCATAAAGCCTCACTGTTTGGTGAAAAAACTTCATCTCTTGTTATGCAAACCACTAAATATTTATATATTATCTAGGGATACTGATTTATTGCGATAACAGTCTACTTCAGTGACTATAGGACACTAATCTTACAGCCACAAGAGTATAAAATGCAAGGATCGCAATGTTTATAGACTCCCTTTGATAAATTATCATTTTGGATTGAAATAAATGGAGCACTAGTTCTCTTCTGAAAATGTTGTCTTGCATTACAAGTGCTACCTATTCCACAACATAAGAGCAATTTTTCCCTCTGTAGCTTTCTAAGAAAGAGAAAGAGAGAGAGGAAAAATAATACTTCCTTTGTGAGACCCCAAATTTCATTATGCTGAATTATGTTATGTATCTATTTTGGGTTTAAATTTGGGGGCTATTATTAGGCCTAATGTAAGAGGTTTTGTTATATTACAAAGACTTATTAAATTTAATGTCAAGGAGTGCATTTTATTATCTTATAGATGCTGAATTCACCTAAGCAAATTCATTATATTAAAGTATGGATTATGATTATGAAAATCAGTGCATAATTACCTTATACCGTCATTAGGTAGTCTTAAGCTTCATTAGGAGAACTAAGTGATAAGTTAGTGTGCTTATAGAATAGTTTAATGAAGAACTAAGTGATAATTTAGTGTGCTTATAAAGTAGTCCATGTGAAAGAGAGAAAAGCAAAATAAAATAAATAAATGAATGAAAGTCTAGTGAAGTGGGTGTTTCATGTGAATGGCAAGGAAGTGAGAAAAAGAAGACCAAAGTAAAGCCAAAGAAGATAAAGAGAATGAGACAAAACATTAATTAGATGACATGACTTGTAGAGCAAAGAAAGTCAAGAGAAGTGAGATGGAAGGGAGTTCACGTGAAATGCTAGTGAGGTAAGAAATGAGAAAACAAAAAGAGAGGGGACAAGGCATTAAATGAAATGACCATGTCACATGGGCAAAAAGCAACACACTCATTTCTCTCTTGCACTCACTTCACTCTCGGTTCTCCCCCACAACATCCATTTAGTGACACACAAGAGAGGACCCGAGAGATAGGGGAGAAGGGGAAGTTTGAACCAAAGAAGGAAAAGAAGAAGAAGAAGAAAAAGAAGAGGAAGAGGAAGGAAGCCGAGAAGGAGAAGAGGGAAGGAAAGAAGAGAAGAAGAAAAAGGGAAGAGGGACTGCTAAGTGGCTAAGGAGACCTCAAAAGCTATAGAAGATAACCAAGGTAAGGGAGATCTATCACTTTGATAAAAAAAAACCATGGAAAACCGTGAGTTTGATGTGGGTATAATGCTAGACTAGGTTCGGTTGTCATGCTTTGTTTTTCCTTGCTGCATGTTGGATTTGGTTTTTGATGATTTGAGAATGGTAGGTAGACATGCAAAGTGTCCTAGAGATGTGGATGAAGGAGGAGAATTTCGGTGCTAGGTTAAATGGTTGTTGATAGGAGCTTAGGGCATAAGGTAAACATAGAAAAGATTATATCTTTGGTGCATGTGATGGTCGGCCATGGCAGGGAGTGATCATGCCCAGCGTATAAGACCCCCTTGAAGTTTTCTTTGTGACCTAGATTCACCTCTGGCTGAGATGCATGTGGGTTTTGTTGAGAGACAAATTGCAGGTGAGGAGCTTTCAAAAGATTGTAGGCATGCACGGTCAGATTGGGCTAAGGCTTCAAAGGAAACTAGTTGTGCCATAAGTGTTTGTTGGAAGGCCCAAAAGAAAAGGGTAAATGTAATAGCTTTAGCTTGATGGAGATGAAATCATGGTTTGGCTTTAAATTTTGAATTGGAGTTGTAAAAGTAGGAAAAATGTGAGAGAATGGCTGCTGTTATGAGATGTTAGCAAGAGCTGAACCCATTTAATCTTCAAGCGGGTGGTAGTGTGCTGTCATTTAATCTTCAAGCGGGTGGTAGTGCCACCGGAATTTTCCGGTGGCACTAGATTGCCGGTATCCGGCTTCACCGGTGCCGGTGCCGGTTTGGACATATTGTAAAAACTCGGGGATAATCCTGGGTCCCGGTTTACCAGGCACCGGCTTCCCGGTACCCGGGAAACCGTGATTTTATTTTTTTATTTTTTTCCCACAAAACGACGTCGTTTTGACCCCACCCCCAACCTTATTTCCTTCGACAGTCACCCCACAATGTCTATTTTCCCGACATCCCCCACCCGTTGTCGTCCCTTTCTCTCTCCCTCTACTTTCGGCGGCACAACCCTTTGCCAACCACCCCGCCTTTCGGCCGCTCCTTCGCCGAGCACATTTCGCACATACATGGAAGGTTGGCAAGAAGTACGGTGAGCTGACGCAAATAATGGAGATTCCCGTGCTCAAAGGGGAGATTGTGCTCCCTAGTAGGCGCAAAGGTGTCCCGGTCAAAGGAGGGAAGAAGAGGTAGATGAAGAAGTAACAGTGCTTTCCTTTCCGCGGCAACGAGGAAAATTGCAAAGGAAATTAGGTTTTTTTCCTCCTTAAGTCCTGGCATATGAAATTCGAATTGTTTATACGGTTTCGTCCTGGATGAAATGCATATTATCTGCTTGGGGGTAATGCCTGGTGTTTACCTAAATTGAGGAGCTGTTTCATTATTAAAACCCCTTGAAATTGTAGTTATGTCTATGATGTACAAGGAGTAAAAAAAGAGACCAAGAACTTTAGGGTTTTTGTGAATCAGTTGAAGGATGTGAGTTAGGTTTCCAGTTTGATAGGCCAATTTTATGTAAACTCTAATTCTGTTATGCAAACTCTAATTCTGTTATGCATACTGTTATGCAAACTCGAATTCTGAGACAAAGGTCTTCTTTTGATTGATTTTGCTTCTTATTTGTTGTTTAGCAGTGGGTAAGTCAGTTGGTAAGTCACCAAATTTTTTACTGTTAAAAGTTGGTTGGATGCTTTGGTTTTTCTTGTTCTGTTTTTTTGACCATGACCAAGTTTATGACAAATTCAAGTTTCTTTCAAGCAACTCTTTTGTACCTTATTGAACACTGCATAATGTCGTGTGGTTGGTTGTAGGTTGGTAAAGGTTTGTGGCTGCTTCTTTTGGTTAATTCAGTGATGGCCTATTCAGCTAACCTGTTAAACTTCTTGGTGACAAAACATACCAGTGCGTTAACAGGGATTTCCTACAGTCACCCTAATCTGTTGGATGCATAACTATGAAGTCCAAAACTTTAAATCCAACAATGAGGTTGAAAGTTGAACTCATTTGTTATTATTTGCCTTTTAGATTCTCTAGATGCACAACCTCTACAATGGAAGCTGTGCAAAAGCTTTAAAAGCAATACCACTAAAGTGTTGGATATCCAATTTGGTCTCTCTATGAGAAGTTTGAAAATGGTGCGATTCAAGATCTGTTGCAGAGTTGCTTAGTCATAATTTAATGCTTATAATATATCAGTTGATTTTAAGTGGTGATGATGCTTGTGTGACTGTTGTGCGATTCATTTCATCTGACTCAACATCTCTTTTGACTTATATTAAGTCCATTCCTCCTCAACACATTATATAAGTATTGGTGTGCTGTGGGGATGGACCATTATGACCGTTCAATGTTAATGTAATTTTTCAAATTAGCAATAGTTGTGATTATCTCAAGTGAGAAAGAATCTGTAACTTTATTGGCACAAGCCTTCTGTTTTATTTTCTTTGAAGTGCCATCATGGCATTTTGATAGTAATCTACATTGCTCGAATGTATGATATAGGTTGCTGCATATTCAGATGGCAATGTGAAAATATATGAGCTTCTGGATTGCCTGATTGTTAGAACTTTTTGTTTTGATCTTCGAGTGGATTCCTGAATTGAGGCATTATGCACCTGGTGTTCCAATTGTGCTAGTTGGAACGAAACTTGGTTAGATTCTCTTTCTCACCTTTTTCCTTTGTTTAAGATGATGTGTTAAATTCTATGTGCTTATAATGTCTAAAGTTCGTGTTTCTTCTCTATTTTCTATCTCTTTTAATATTTTTTATGGTTAACGCTCTAAATGTTATTGATCTTCAGCTTAATGGAGGTTCATTTATGTTTCTTTGATTAAGATTCTATTCTTCTCCCAAAACAAAATTTTAGTTCTATGCATATTTTTACTATTCAGTCAGCTAGGGAATTTTTTTTGAATCACAAATTTAATTAGGAATTAGATTATTTGACCTTCGTTATTCTGATAGAATTGTCTTCCTTTTTGTAGGTTTTTAAAAGTTCCTTTCTTGTGCACATTAGAAGATTTTATTAATATGTGATCAATAGACCAAAGGAAAAAATAAAAAAAAAATACATTAGGCAAAGTGCATAAAATGCTAAAAAAATGGCCTAATATGAATGTAGGATAACTGTCACCGCCACCGCTAAAATCGCTACCGTTAAGGGCCGGTTTTTGCCCTTAATGGTGTAGGTATAGGTGACCCATATTTGAAAACCGGCCTACCCGGTGTAGGTGCCAGTTTTGGCCAAAACCAGCACCTACACCGGGGTTGTGCAGCCCTAAGTGCCATGAGCTGGAGGGTGGAGGGCAGATCTGCTCCTCTGCCTTCATGGTGGTCTCTGATTTTGTAGCATCTCCTTAGGAGTTTAAATTGGTCCTTGAATGTTGGTTATGGCATGGGAAGATTGGAGTTTTGGTTGCTGGAAATTTGGAAGCTTGAAGAGGCCATAGTTGCTGTTGGCCAGATTTTGTTGTGTATTATGCCTTTGAGGACTTCTTGTAAAACATGTTTTGGTTGCTGGGGGATAGGATTAGAAGTCTTGGATTAAGCAAGGATTAACAATATGATGCATGCATGAGATGCTAGTTGTGACCAAATGGAATGTTGGTGGTAATCTTGGTTTTTCTGCTTTTAAAATACAATATTAATCATGATTTTGCTATGTTATGGCCATGGGTTAGAGTAGATAGAAATTTGAACAATGTTGCTTGGAGATTGATCAGTTATGTAATGAATTGTGTGAGTTTGATGTTGGTCTAAAGAATCAAGCTAGAAACCATATTTAAGATTGTTGGAATAGGGAGTTGTTAGTGACCTGTTTTTAGGTATCATCACGCTCAATCAGCATGCGACTCACGCTCGAGCGCCCTTAGGAAAAATGTTAGACAGAGTCGTGTCGCTTGACCGGCGTTCAACAGGTGCTCAAGCGGGCTTTGAGGATTTCATACAGATTCATAGCGCTCAACAACCGCTCGAGCGAGGCTAGATGAAATTTGAACAGAGACTTGGCGCTCGACTGGCGCTCGAGCGGTGCCTGTTAAATTTCAGGAAAATGTGAAATCTTTGGAGTTTTCTATTGAAGACTTGTGAAACCCCTAATATCAAGGCTAGCCGACCAAAACCAAGTTAAGGAGTTTATTGAGGGTTTTGGGTGCCTCCTTCCTTTGGGAAAAGTGTTGAGAGAATTTGTGCTTCAAGTTGGTTGATTCTTCCTCATCCTTCAAGTATAATGGTTCCTTCATGGTGGTGAAGGTATGTTGATGACATTGAATTAAACAGCAAGCCTAAGAGTGAAAAGGAGGCCAAGATGGTCACGGGTTGATCACGTAAATAAGGATATATGTCTATCAGTTATGTTTGGAAGGATTGTGGGCATTGATGTTCATGTGAACTTGAAAACTTGGAGATAAGACCAATGTAACTTAGGTTAAATCCTATAGGTCTCAGCAGCAACTATATAACATATCCTTTGAGGTTTAAGTGATGAAATTGGTAGACATTAGTCCAGATATGGTATGATGAAAGATATCAAATAAGGGATATTAAGTTAGACGTATTATAGGTTGTTGAATTGGTATGAAATCGTTGATAAGGTTGAATCATTACGGATCCGATCTTGGATATTGAGGTTATGAAAGACGATGTTGTAAGATCAAGTTGGAATACCCTAGGAGTTCACTTAATTTGGAGTTGATTGATTTGTATGATTGTTGTTTTCAAATTTGCTTTTATGAAAGCTAAAAATGTTTAAAAAAAAATTCAAGTACGAATTCATGTATGATTTCACGTAAAGAAAAGGGTTAAATGCATGTCATGCCCTTGTGGTATACGGTAATAGCAAATATGCCCCTGAGGTAAATAAAGTCTTTTTCATACCCCTGAGGTAAACATTCAGGAGCAAATATGCCCTTTCATACCCCTGAGGTAAACATAATGGAAGGGCATATTTGCTCCTGAATGTTTACCTCAGGGGTATGAAAAGGACTTTGTTTACCTCAGCGGCATATTTGCTATTACCGCATACCACAGGGGCATGACATGCATTTAACCCTAAAGAAAATTCTATGTATAAAGATACGGATTTTGAAACCGAGTACGTATATGAATACTTTTCTTGGAATGTTTATTTTTAAGCGTTAAGTAACAAAAGTAACTCACTTGTAGGGGAAGACCCATTCTAAGCTCGAGAGGATCGAGGTAAGTGAAAACTTACTTTTTATGAAAACTGGAAGGATACACAACATGTTTTTATGATCAAGCATAACATGTTATTTTTATCAAGCATAACATGTTTATAACCAAGTATGACAAGATATTTGTTATCAAGCATGACACATCATAAGCATTTGCATGATTTTCTTGAAAGAAAGAAAAGAATTTTTCATGCAAATGAAAGTATGAAAGTTTTATGACAAGTTAAGTTAAGGGGCTATGGTCGGTACCGTACCATCAAGAAGGACACCCATACCGAAGGACGAATGCGAGAAGGATGAGTGATCCTAGAGGTAAGTGCAACCACACTGAAGGACGAATGCGAGAAGGTGTGGACCTCCAAGGGTCGTGTCTAGCCACTGAAGGACGAATGCGAGAAGGTGGGCTAGCTCGACCAGATGTAATGTAGGGAAATAGGGGACAGTTCCGATGGGAACGTACAACCCTGACTTCAGGGGTTAAATGGAGCGCAAGTAGCCCTCAAGATAAGAATTGGATGTTTTCCAAGATCAAGATCTTTACAAGTGCAAGTACATGTTTTAAGAGCAAGTGCATGTGCATATGCACACATGAAGCATACATACACATCAAGAATTCATGATCATGCATGAAGCATATTATGCTTACAAGTTATGTTTTCAAGTCATGTTCCTAGTGCATGATTACAAGTTCATGATTTCAAGTTATGTTACTAGTGCATGAGTACAAGTTCATGATTTCAAGTTCAAGTTTACAAGTTTCAAGTTCATGATACAAGTTCATGTTTATAAGCTCATGTTTCCAAGTGCATGTTTACAACTTCATTTCCTTACTGAGTCTTTTGACTCACAGTTTTCAAAATGTATCATTTCAGATTTGCCAGGTGCCAAGAGTCCTGAGGATTACCTGACTTGTAAGTATTAGATTGTAATGTTATTGGTCATAGGCCATTGGGAATGCACTATGGGTCAGGAATTGGTGAATGCACAAGAAGCCCTAAGAGTGTTTGATATCATGCTGAGGCAGCAGGTTGCTAATCAATAATGTAAGGTATATAAGGATTTAAGATGTAATGTAAAGACGTTACGAGTAGGTCAATATGAAGAGGTTTTGATGGAATCCCTTAGATCATGAACCTCAGCCAGGCAGCCATGTTATGTAATTAATATGCTTACACTATTACCGATGAAGTCGTTTTGTGTAAGTTGGAGTTTATATAAATCTCCTTGGCCCGTCTCTCTCTTAGTTGTATGTTATAAAAAAAATCCGTTGCAAGATTTAGAGAAAACGCTGGAACATTCATTGAGTGGATGTTCGCGGTTGTCATTAACCCCTTCGGGCTAGCGTTCGGAGTGTGACATCCTTTCTCCTTTATGGTATCAACAAGTGATCAAAAAAAAAAATGGTATCAACAAGAGAGGAAAAGAATACCCTGCAGTGGTACATTCATAGATATCAAGCTCCATATTAAGCATTCAAAGAGATAGAGTAGGGATCTTCTTTTCCCTTTTCTGTGTGCATGATGGGCTCTTGTGCCCAATAGAGGAGTTAGAGCATATGGTGCATTTCCAACCCTAACTTCAATTTTGACAGAAATGCTGGTGTGTTTCTTCAAAATGTATAGGGCGTCATAAAAGAGGATCACCTATCTCTTTTTGTCTCGAGGATACAGGGTACAATGAGTAAATTGTAATTACAAAGAGGGTAATTCCCTGTATCCAGTAATTTCCTTATTGCATTTGAAGGATCTGGATCTTCTGTCGTCATCTCCAATTCCCAGATCCTCTTTTGATTTTTTATGTAAACATTTGTAAGCCAGTTGATAATCATCCATTTTCTTATAACAAGTGACATTTTGAACCTTACCAAAAACAGTGACATTTTGAAAATGGATGAGTTCTTGCTTTCAGCTGTTGACTTTTAGTTGAAATTGTAAGGTGAATCGTCTTCCAGCAAAACGCAGTGACTGTAGTTGGCATCTTGCTACCACACGTGGCTGTCTTCTGAAATTAAAGGTTACCTACTAAGATATGTTCCAAAAGAAGTACCAATACAAGAAAAAAAAAATTCTGCAAATGTCATTTTGGAGAACTGCCAAGCATCAATCAAAAAGCAATTCTGTCTTTGATATATCACTTTCTGAAGCACAGTAGTTGTTTCAAATGCCCTGGATATATTCACTCCTACATCATATTGAAGTGATTAAGCAATAGCAATTCTTGAGAGAAGATTAGATCACTCAGGAATTAAGCCTTAAATAGCGTATCAAAAGTAATCCAACATTCTCCACACCAGGAGCAACACCAACCCAGAGAGTGAATTAGAGATTTTACTGAGGCACCAATCCTAGGGCTTCAAAACATTTATGCGGTATGGCAAGTGAAATTTGAATAGGAAATCTACCCTACGGAATCTTTTACTTAAAAAGACACAAATCCTATAGGCTATAGCAAGCTAATGTGTTTGGCGTCAAAATTTTAGTAAAATTTTATGTAGGTGTTAAAAACGAGATGTATTGAACGTGGTGAATGAGTGATAATGATAAAAGTAAAAATTTAAAGTGTGTTTGATAAAGGTAAAATTTTGTTAAAATTTTATTAAAATTTTAGTCACCCTAAAAGGTAAAAGTAGAAAGATCAATGTATAAATTCATGGGACTCCATACATTAGAGAAAAGAGAAGAAATCCTTGAACTTGTTATTGGCGCTTTATTCCCACTTGTTTCTCTCATTTTCTTTAACATCTAAACATAAGCGAAACATTCTACACCCGCCAAATTGCCTGAAGGGTTTTCAATCCTCATTTAGGGTAGTGCATTGATTTATTGGTGTGCAGGGTTCGGCTTTACAAGCAATTGTTTGAGGACATAAGAAGTATAGGCCCGTAGGGTTAGGGATTGGTATGCGTCTCATTCGTCCTGAGAACAATGTGGGAAGCGAAAAGAAAATAGAATCTTGGGTAACAAGGTGATGTTCGCTTACCACTTTTTTTAGGATTTGTATCCTTTTTTTTTACAATCCAAACATTACAAAACACAGGTATTTCAATACAACACTTTATTACTTTTTTTACAAATATCAATCCATTTTAACAACTTTTGCACGCAGGACAATACAACTTTAACATCACCTAAATATTCACAATTTTATCAGAATCCTACAAATTTCTTCCAAACGAACATCCCAGGAGTTTTAACTTTATGGGAGTATTAAATACGAAAAAACTCTTTTAATTAAAGCATATCAAAATTACCTGTTATGGGGATGTTTGAAGCCCAAATATTTGGGTTTAATCATTAAAAATTCACCACATAATTTTTTATTATTATAATACTTATTAAAAATCTTCTCTTCACTTTTTCACCAACTCCCATAATATTTCTTTACTTTATAATATTTCTCAAACCCCAATACCCAAAATTTTCACCCTCAAACATACCCTATATTTCGTCGATGAAGAAGCGAGCATCCACATAAACGACACCGTACCAATACCACCGTTGACCGTAGCAAAAAACTTGCTTTTATTTTTGAATGGCGCACAGCGCTCTTGATTTACTGGGCCGGACAATCATGGATAAGATGGCTCATTCTTTACACTGGAGTCTAGACCCAGCCACATTTAATCATATTCCTTTTTGATGCTCCCTCTCCAAAACTCAAAAAAACTACAAATATTTGTGGTTCATAGCGCATAAAGCATACTGCTTCCTCTCTAGAACCTGCAACAAGAAAGGTAAACTCCCTCTTCCTTTTATCGATTGAGTATCTTTGCTCCAGTTTCCATTATCTTATTCTCTCTGAACGGTGAACAAGAAAGTCCATTTCTCGAAAGTTGAATATTTTATTACTTTCATAAAGTTTTTTTTTTCCAGATTGACATGGCCTCCATTGTTGCTAACGTGAGTCCACCCTTGTTGGTACATGGTAAAAAAACCGTTTTCAGAACTCTGCAGAAACTCCCAGTTTCTTCCATTAGCGGTGAGCCTTTTGGGTTCTGAAGGGCGTATCTTGATCTTATTGCGGTTCTAAATGTTTTACCGCTATGGTTCAGTTCAAGTTCAACTCTACTTATCGACTCAATAATGGTTTCTGGTTTGATTCACAACTGGCATGATTTGCGAGCAGTTCTGCTTCGTGTCACAGTGGAGACATGATCAGACAGTTACGATGCCATTTGTTGAAATGGATTAGTAGATATTTTACCACCATAGAAATCTAAAGTAGTTTTTGAGTATGTGGTGGATTTAAGTTGCATGTTTTGCGGAATGTGCAAATTATAGGGTCTGCCCAGACATTGTTCAGCTCTTTGAGAGATATATAAAATTAGCTTACCGCCCCAGAAAAAGTTGTCTATTTTAAGTAATGGGGAATAGACATTCTGACAAATTTGACCTGGATTAAAAGTTGCCTATTTCAGAGTACTGCATTTGGTTACAGGGGGATGTTATTCGATCTCTATTTATGGTGTGATATCTATGCTGAAAATTGGGGATGAATCATGGAACATATTTAATTTAGTGTTTTAATTGTCAAGTTCGGTCCAAAGTACTTAACAATGAATTAGTGGTTCGATAAGCCTCAAAACATAGCCAATTATTTAGTCCTAAGTATGGATGTTAAGCCCTAAGAAATTTTGAAGGATGGTAATTATATGGTTGAACAACTTTAGGAAAGCATAATCATAAGCGCACAAATGTTTTGTTTTAATGTCTGTAATGTTGTGGTAAAGCATCAGACTTACGTTGCAGAGAGGCAGAGTCGCGATAGTGTCATTGTGAAGGCCACTACGGAGGGCTCTGAGTCTTCAACATCTCTTAGTATCACCAAGTCTGTTCAAAATGTTGTAAGTTGTTCACTTTCTCTCGCTCTCATAGTAACTCCTCTAACTAAGAACCAAGGGAATAATTAGGCAAAGTAGGTAAAACAATAATTGATAGGAAAATTCAAGTTGTATTGTACTTGGATTAATTTGTACCCGATGGATCACTCTTTCTTTCTTCTGCAATCCCCCCCCCACTTTGGATTTTAAACTTTTTGGTTATGCCATTTTCACCATTCTGCATTTCTCTTCCACATCTATACTAATGTTGTGCAAAGTTGACAACATCTTCAGTTTGAAAACTACAGACTAGGGCATTTTTTTTGTTAAGTTTTACGTTCCTTGGTAGTAAACTGGTGAGGATTTAGCCAGCATGATCTAGGATTCCTTTTCTCAGTATAAAATAGCCACATTTTGTCCTCTACTTTAAGGACAGTTTCCATATCCTTTGAGACAGAAAGTATATTTCCTATTTGCTATATATAATGCTGTTTTTAAATTTGAATTTCTTGTTTGAACAGTGGGATAAACCTGAAGATCGGTTCGCTCTAGTCGGTTTGGGGTTTGCAGCTATAGTTGCTCTTTGGGCTTCAGCAAATTTGATCACGGTGATCATCGTAACTGATGCCTTTTAGCATTCAGGCTTTAGGAATATGTCAATGTGGAGAGATTATTCTTGAAATAGGAATGAGACTATGACTATAATTGACATTGCTTAAGTAGTGTTTTGATTGACATGGAAACATTTGATGTAGGGCAAATGAAAACGTCTGCTGTTTTCTTCTATCATTGAAGATCACATATGAACTTTACATTGTACTTTCCTTATCTTGGGCATTTGGTGTCATACACTGCCCTCCAGTTTTGAATATGCCTTGGAGTAGGGTTGAGAAATCCAAAGTCAGACGCTGCCATATCTCCTGGTGACTTTGTACCAATTTTGATAGATCATTTAGCAGACATTAGCCATCTAAGTTTTAACCGTTGCAGTGATCATTGAACTTATGACAGATCCTTGATTTAGTTTTTCTCGTTCAACACATATGTAACATATAGTGTGGTGTCTTTCTAGTGATTGGGGCTCTGATGTTTTTTTTTTTTATTGTAAACAGGCCATTGACAAGTTGCCAGTGATCCCAGGTTTCCTGGAATTGGTTGGGATACTGTTTTCTTCGGTATGTAGTCAATAAGTAATTGTTGGTTGTGAAAAAATGGTGGAAGAGAAGACAAAATTTTAAGTATTTGCATACATTACATCAAATCTCTAGTGTTTGTGGACAAGTTCAAGTTCTCTTTCCTGTTACTCCGTCTTGGCAACCATAGGAATCATCTTTCTGTGCTATTTAACTGTTCTGTATATGTTTCATCTTCAACATTCAACTATTAACATGAACTTCTCCGTCCATTTCAGTGGTTCATATATCGCTATCTCTTATTCAAACCTGATAGGTAAGGGAAACTGCAGAGGCTTTTGGTTGCTCTTTTCCTTGGAATTTTGTTATGTTACCTGTTCCATGATTGAAAGAAACAGCTAATAGTATAGTGTCCTGTAGCTTGCAACTATCTTACTTGGATTTTGTTCGTCTTTCCCCACAGAGAAGAGCTTTTTGGAACCATCAACAAGTCTATATCTGATATCTTGGGCCAGTGATTTTTGCTACGATGTAACGAACAGCTCTAACTGAGGGTGTATTTAATGAATATTTGGTTCCCTTTTTGGAGGTGTCAAAGAGGGGAGGGAGGGTTGGAGGGAAACGGAGGTTTGAATTGCAGTGGCAACATGGCCGCCATCTTCTGTACGTGTATTCTTGATGATATTCTCAATCTTAACATTTCCAGATATGGTTCCCTCAAAATTCAGTGGCTGTGAAGGTGTACCCACTTTCTTTCTATTTTTCCCGTCTACTACGTGTTTTGTTTATCATTGCTCATATTGGCGAAGTAACCCCGTGCTTGATTTTAAAGTTTTTTTTTCTTCTTATGACCGGGTGTCCGGGTCGCTTACACGTTCTTCGTCTAATCTCAAGGCATGTGCAGTCCTCCCATATCAGTAATAGCTAGTGAAATGGCAGGCCAAATTTATATATGATACTACCAAGAATCTACTCTTGGTAAGGAGTACATAACATTCATACTGTTATCTAGCATGTGAGAGTTGAATTAATAGTAAAACATCCTCTATTACCGGCATGTAATTACCTTGGGGCAACTGAGCCTCGCCTCCATTCAGATTCCAAAGAGGGAAGAACGGCTGGCTTTGCTACTGCAGTACGGATGACATTGACTGCAGTCACACAAATCTGTTCCTGCTTTTCCAAAAGAGTGGAAGAAGACCTCCAAAAGATATAGCACTCTTCCATATGGCTTTGGCAGGATCAAGAAACGGCTCTAGCACCTCCACAAGGAAGAGAATTCTGTGCTTAACTTCCTAATGGGAGCATGTTAAAGATGTTCAGACAAAATTTCCACAATTACAATCAAGCTAAATTTGAGCAAATCTAAATTCGCACACTACATAGGGGTGTTTAGCTTTAAATGCTTCCAAAAGCCGTTAATGATTACATGCACAAAGATCCAGGCTCTATAGACCAACATATAAAATAAAAACACCAAAGTAAATAATAGTTTGTGGAGGTGAGCGAAAACTTCAAAGCATTATACTGGACCTTATATTTCCAGAGAATGTCATCCATATGACTGGAGAGAGCCAGGAGAATGTACTAAAAAGCAGCCCGCGCACGAGTCAAGGAATGGCGAGCACTCTAACACAAAAAAAAGAGCAATAAGACACTTTTACCATAAACCCGAACAATCTAAGAAAAAGGACAGCTGTCAGAAAGTTCAACGCACCCCATGAGTTCTAACACATGCATGTGCAAAAACAAAGACATAGCCATGATACTTACAACCTTTTAACTTTTAGAGTGAAAAATGCCTTTTTTTCCTTATCCATAATTAGGGAGGTGTGTGTCAGTATAACACTCCAGTTGCAACAGGTTCTCAACAATTCAGCAAATTTGAAGAATTTACATCTAACATGAATTCATTCTTTTGTATTTTCATCCTTTTTATTTTTTCCTTTTTCAGTTGTCAATATCAACAAACTTGCATTGTCTCATGCTCGTTTCATCTGTTGTTCATATTCATATCCGCAGCTTTTAAGAAGTATACCTTACATTCTATTTGAAATAGTAAATGCTTCATTTAGGGATGCATTATTATCCATAGTCCCTCTGTCTCCATCATCAGCATTTCATGAATTTCTTTTGTCTATTTTTTTCTTGAGACATCAGAGCAAGATGGAGAGAGTTTTTTTTTATAAGTACGCCAATTTTATTAAAGAGAAGAGAACCAGAGAACACACAACAATGGAGTCGACAGTACAATAGACTATACTGAAAACCCCAAACATGCAAACTAAAAACAAAAAACAAAAGCGTCCTCAACCCACTAGCCACAGGGCAAAGCAACAAAACTCTCCCATGTACTCCCACCCACCCTCAAACCTCTAGCCACCCAACCGCAGCCAGCCATCCCCTAGCAGTCCAGCCCATAGCTCTTAGTCTTCCTAGCAATAAAAGAAGACTCATCATAGTTAACCGAAGACTTCAATCCCTGCAACTCCCTTAACATTTTCTCCCCAAATTTTCTTGACTTTTTTGAACTAAGTTACACCCGATCGTGTTCCAACACTGCAAAGAGATCCCTCAGTTTTTCCTCTTGACCACCAGACGACACCCCAACCATATGACCCATAGAGGAAACCATGGTGGTGTTCGTGTTGTGAAAAAATGTAAGATTTTAAAAAAATTGTGAATATTTATGTCGAATAGTGTTTTATAGGTGTTTGTGTAAAGTTGAGAGAGAAATGATTTGACGTAATAGTTTAATAAAAAATATTAGAGTTATGTGAAAAAGTATAGAGAGAGATCATTTGTGTTAAATAAAAAAGTAAAAAGTTGTTGGAGATTGTTTTAAATGTATTGGTGTTTGTGTTTGAATTCTTAAGATGTTTGGTGATAGTTTTGTGAATTGATTTGAATCCTAGAAAAAACTTGAAAACGAACATGTCCCATGTTCAAAACCCATGTCGGAGATTCCCCTTCCAAAGCGTTACTAGGGAAACTGACCGCCAAGGGTTCAGTCGTGCTATCGCGTCCATCCTCCTTCGCTAGAGAATGAGATTCGAGAACTGGTCCAAAAGAACACTCCCCCATCTCCAGACCACCTAAGAGGGACCCAGAAGAAAGAGCCAGCACTGCCTGCTCCCTCGCGGCAGCACAACTCTCCTCGACGCTAGGAGAGACAACCCCATCGAGCACTATGTGGACCTCCTCTAACGAGATCCCACTCTGAAGCTCCCCAACGGGACTTCCCGAGGTGAAGATCGGTATGTCAGTGGGGGTCGAGGCAACGCCACGCTGAAAATCCTTAAGCCTGGCATGCCCTTTATGCCCGTCGGCTTCAATTTGGTCCCTCGAGAAAGAGGGACCAAGTTGCCCTGGATGCTTGAGGACAAGTTGCCCGGGATGCCCCGCAAACCTCCAGGCTCCGCGTCAAATATGTCTCACCCAGAATGCCCAGGAATACTTGTAGGCTTGGGGTCAGTAATCCCTGCATACCCTGTAATCCCGGGAAAACCTGTAGGCCCGGGTTCAGTACTCCCTGCATACCCTGTAATCCCGGGAATACCTATAGGCCTGGGGTTCCCACCGAAAGACCGGGCCCCTCGCCCTCCTGAAAATACCCAACGCCTTCACTCTAGGCCCCCGAATCAGAGCTAAGGGCCTGCCCTCTGTAGTCTGGGAAACCCTGAAGGCCCGAGATCAAGACCAGTTGTCTCGGCAGCTCCGAGATTTCCACCGAAGGACTAGGCCCCTCAACTACTAGATGTCTCCCACCACCGTCACTCTGGGCCTCTGACTCAGAGCTTAGGGTCTGTCCTCTGCAGTGTGGACAACTAAGGCCCAAAACAACTGAACCAGCCTCACCCATCAAACTCAAAGATCGGAAGAGCCGGTCTAACTTCTCCTTAAGACTCAAAAGTCTCGCGAGAAAATGATGAGAACAAAGATTCGCATCCTGACTGACAACAACCGAATGGCATTAAAAACGTCCTCTTGGAAACTGTCAGCCCCGAAAACAGTGGTTTGCACCCGTTTTTCCCCATGCGTGAAAAGAGCTTAAGTAGCTTTCGGCAGGGCCCTAGAATTTGAAAATGTCAAACCAGAGGGAAACAACGGAGGTTTCCTCTTGACTACTTCAGCGAAGGAGACGCCATTGCTTCTCCCTGCCACACCCTTGGAAAAATGATCCGGCCTAGAAGAGCTGAGGAAAGCGACAACGGTCTGGAAGCATTCGGCCAGCAAATGCCAACCACGCCCACTGACACCCTCTAGGACCATTATCGCACCTCTGCGACGTCCCTCCCCATACGCAATAATAGCGACGTAGCGCCCCACCTTATTCCCGCACCGCTGAGCCAGAAACGCTCTGGAGGCTTCGTTGAACTTCATAGCAAAAGGTCGAGCGGCATCAGCCGTCAACAATTTGCTGACCAATTTAACCACCTAAACTGCACCAAACCTCCCTAATGAAAATGATGTATTTCTTCCGACTCCATTTAGACAACGTAATCACTCCCCCATCGCTAACAGTAACTTGGAACTCTTTGGCTTCGACTCTAAAACACCGTGAGAACCCCATCGGAAAACAAAACCAACAACCGAGAGCTGGACTCTCGTCCTAGTATACATTTTTAAGGTTGAGAAAAAAAAAAATTTATCTTAGAGATTTAGGGAGAAGAGACGGATCCTTGGAGTTGGATAGAGAGGTTCTATTCTGTAACAATCTCACATTGGTTAGGAAACATATGTAATAACTTTATGTAAGGTTGAAGGCACCTCCACTTGGCAAGCCGGTTTTCCAAGGTGTGAATTTCCAAGCCACCCACATTACGTATTCCAATCAAAGCAACTCCCTATTTTGCAATTTTCTGAGCACATAAATTCCACAAAAAACGCTGATGGGCTTTGGAGGTGCTCATCCTATTAACCAAACTGTATTCTATTATGAGATATTCGAACTTCTGTTTCTTTGTTGTAGCTTGGTCACCCTTTCTGGCAGAAAGAGAAGTTGTAAAGTCTCAAATGAATTACTGTTTCCGAAGACTTTAGGGACGTAAATTCTCAAGTATAGGCTGATGGGCTTCTGATTGATGCCTGACTTATGATCTAGCTTGTATCTTTTGCCTTGAGTTATCAAACTCCTGTTTCCTCAACATCAATTGGTCACCTGTCACCCCCTTTCGCCCATTCCTCCACAAAGTTTAGATGCTTCCATCACGTTATCATTTTACGCAGGTAGAAAGGAAAAACTTCCAGGAATCCTAATCCTAAGTTACAGAGCCGTTGTCATCAAGGATGGCAGTTCATTCACATGAAACCAACCAATTCAGTTGGGCTGATTTGCTTAACAAAACCATTTTTCTCCCATTTCCTGGGCACAGCAGTATAGTTCTGACTACCTGGGACTGTACTCACAATTTCTGCTCCAGAAGCCTCTAATCCAGGTCAAATTTGTCAGAATGTCTTCAGTGCTAAGAAGGTCAACTGTAACTGCTGGACAGTGACATCTGTCTGTGTCTGGGGAACACACGTTGATGGAGCACTCCCTTCATTTTCTAAGACCAGTTTCACACAGCAGATGAAAGGTCTGAACAAGGTGAAGTTAAAATAACTAATTGTTTGTTGGTGTTGTAGAATCTATGTCAATTATTATATATCCACCATTTTCTCTGCTTATGTAAGAGGAAAATGCAGATCAGAATTCATCCAAAACTTCATACAAAAAGAAACTAGTTCATCAAAATGCTTCCTCCAAACTGAATTTTCAAGTAGTTGCCTGTGACATGATTCAAGTAGTCACCCGTGCCATGAAAAGCAACAATTAACTACTAACAAAGAGCAATACCAGACGATTAAGAAAGGGAGTAATACCTCCACTCTTACTTCAGAATTTGAATCATGAATATGTTGTAGGCTTTGACTTACATACAATGACCAAACTATACTCAACCTACTGAAATTTGGATGACACTTAAGATCCTGTATTGCATAGTAGGTGGTTCACAGAACTCGTAAACACACCTGGATTATACCCAAAAGATCTTGTAGAAGCTCCACAGTCAGATCAACCTGTATGAGGATCAGCCTTAAAGCAGAGATATTAAAAAATAAAAACAAAAAATAAGTATAAATACAACAGTAAACCAATTGTGCACCACTGAATCACAGCAAAAAACCCAATCCAACAAAAACTGCCCCAAACGAACCTTTGCAATCACCTGAGTCATCCAAGGTGCAAGCACACTAGCACACAGGTCAATCAGAATACATGCAAGCTTTGCCTGAAGGAGAGTTGAGATTAAAGCAGTTCATTGCCAAGTGAGCGAGAGAAAAATGAAGCTCAGAAACCTACAACTTATCAAACGGTTTGTTCTTAAAATGAGTAACAGAGATATGCCAGTAAACATTCAATTGTTTCCCTTTCACGGTTGAACCAATCAAAGTAATTGTTTAGCTGGGCGAATTCTTTTCTTTTTCTTTTTCCCCTGTGAATTCAACCAAACTAAGGACATAACATTCGAATAGCGAATAAAAATATTAAATAAGATATGTTCCATTAAAATAAACATATGTTTAATAGGATATGTTTCTTTTTATATTTGCTTAGGTGGTTTGATCATATGTTTATTTTTTATTTATTCATCCTATCCAATGAATTTCATTATAACGAGTAATAATAAGTATCTCCTTGAGACAAATACTCTTACTATCGTTCCATCAAATCCACAGTGAAGACTAGAAACCAACAGAAGCACGTGAAACTGAACATTTAACTATTCAATATTCTGATATTTTTAAATGTGGTAGAATATTGGTGGAACAGATGGTCAATCTTTTTTCTCATTCATGTTCATATCGCTTTAAGCTCTGCAAGAATCTGCCAATATAACTGATTACATCTTCTTTCATTCTCGTTAATGGTCTACAGTACACAAATCACGACAAAATGCTACTCATTATATGTAAAAGTAGAGCATTAAATTTCTGCTCAAATATTAAAATGAACCAAGTGACGAACATGTGATGGTGAAAACGATGATAAGTAGCCAGAGCAGGCACGAAGAAGTGGACGGTATAATGATGACGCCGATGTCAACACAATCTGCAATTTATAACCACCATGTGAGTGGGAAATAAAGCTAAAAAACAATCATTGCACAACAATCACATCAAAGCAGCTAGCCACATATTCAACAAAAAAGGAAAAATAGAACGGGAACAAAAGACTTTTAACATGAAGTGTGACCTGAGATAGGGCTTGTTGCACAATAGGTTGCTTCCATTGAGAAAAACTTTCATCAGCAATGTCAAAATGACTGCTCACAGTGGACAAGTGCTACAGATCGCCAGAAAAAGTAAGTCAAACAGTTGTCAAGATCTGGCTCAATAATGACCATGATATTTATCGAAATCTAAAATAAACTTTCTGCTACATAAACAAGGACGATTTAGAAAACTTCTGTTAGACCTGGTAGCAATGCTTGGACAAGTGGCAGTGCAGACCAGAAATCAGAAGTTCTTTCTGCCAATTTGCTGCAAAGGTAAGGCTGCAAAAGACACAAGCTTAATAATGCAAATTCATGAACCACAATCCCAGCAAATAAAAACAGATATCATAACATGCAAGATGTGCCCAAAGAGTTTTTTATGTCCCTATGAGTACTCAACCTGAGACGCACAAGCATAAAGAACATGTAATATCCCTTCTTCCACTGCGCCTAAATCCAAGATGCTAAGGTAGCCAGTGTCCCACTGATCATCAGGAATATGAAACTCTTCTCCCAACAAGTTTGAGTAATCTACTACACGAATTGGATTAGATAATTCAGATTTTGATGCCTCATCTGGAATAGAGGTCGCTGCAGTGGGAGAGGCTGATGGTTCTTGCACCGTAACAGGCTCAATGAACTTCTGCAGGATTCTGGAAGCCTGAAATAGGATATACAAATAGCCAGATTAGCATCTCAAGGTCGACAACTGACCAACAAAGCATAAATGGAAGAGACAGATGAATTACCATTCTGCAAACGGTTCCCAGATCAGATTCTTTATATGCCCTTCTCAACAGCATGAAAATGAAATCTAGACGAAATGCAATGGAACTGGACACAGAAAAAACAAGTGACATGCCGCGTGACCTCAGGGGCTGCAGGCAAAAAGAGGGGGATTTTAGCATCATAAGAGCATACATCAATTACAGATTAGCCGTAAATTATTGGGGTCAGCTAGACGGATCCTCCACCAGAGTAATGGCTCTTCAAGAAATACTTGCTGAAGCAAATGAACATGCTACTGCTTCTATTGTTTGTACAGAAAGTAAAATGTTGGATGAATATGAGCTGTAGATAATGTTGGATATACAGGATTTCAAATGTGAATGCAGGTAAAGGAGAGTAAATATTGAAAACCATGACCAAGAAGTTCCCCTCACTTCTTTCCTGTTAGTGATAAGTGCCTTTTAAAAAGTTAAAAAGCAAGATAGTTACTCAAGAAAGTAGCAAACTTCTAGTTCACAAAATATAGACCGAAGACAAGATTATAACAAGTCTTAAGAATTCCATAGGGAGATGAGTTTATTAAAACAACCTAGATTCCCTCTTAGTTTACTGGGCAACAATCAAAACTCAAAAAACAATGACTTTTTTAATGAAGAAGCAGAAAAAAAATACCAACTGATATTCTAGTAACATGTGAAAATAGGCCCTCCTCCCAAGCACACAGCATATTCTGGGGCTCAAGGCTAGGATGAGGGGTGGTGTTGGGTTTCGTGGGGGGGGGGGGGGGGATGTTGAATATCAAACAGGAAGGAACCAAGAAAGAGAAAACGGGCAAAGATACCTCAAAGTTAGAGGAAACAGTTAAGGCTGAGGACTGCTGACTATTCTTAGAGCCTTCAGAGTCTCCAACATTGCTGAAAGACTTTGGAGTTACCCTGCAGTATCAATCCAATACTGGCCTTAGAAATAATCTCAGAATCACTACGAGGAGATAATATGGATAAAACCAAAAGAAAAGGGCAGAATGCATAAAAATAAACCGATACCGCAGCCCCCAAAAACCTAGACTGCCAATGGCAAGTGATTGAGTACTCAATGCCAGTTGGCATGTGCTTGAGAACAAAGTCAAGCTAAGGCGGTGATGAAAATAGCTCAGAAAAAAAGGAAGCATACTACCATACAACAGTTCAACAGGAAGGATGATGCAATGACAGGTCACTCCAACAGCCAAAAGTATAAAGGAGGCCTATTGTTTTAAGAATATTTCCGAATGCAAGTTCCAATGGAGAAACCAGCAAGGCTATTAACAGTCAGAGGGGGTTTGGAAATATAGTTATTGACAGCCATTACAGTGGTAGCGGGAAGATCACCAATACCAGCCACAGAAATCATGAACCTCTTTTGCACATTGTCTATTCGTCATTCAGTGTCCTGCAAGCATCTTTCTCGGAAAAATTTAAGTAGGATATGGGGCAATAACTTTTTACTCTTTCCTGTACTGTCAAAGGATATTTATTCATGACAGGAAAAGCTCTCGAGTGGCCAAAGCAGTGAAAGAAAAATTTATGACAACAGTACGGTAGGCTCGTCCACCCAACTGCTAAACAAACAGCATTGGATGCTTCCTATCATAAAAATAGCACTGCCAGACAACGCAACCCTCATGATCAGTAAAATCTAGCATCACACCCTATAAAAGAGGCCGTCCATTTGAATTGATCAGCTCGTAGGACCTAACCTTTTAGATTGGGCTACATCTATAGTGCCTCCAGATAAAAGCATTAGTAGTAACAAAACCAGACATGCCCTTGAGTTTCAGTCTTCATGACAGAACGCAAATGCAATAAACTATTCGCCTAGTTGATCCCAGAAAATCACATGCAAGTTAGGTTAAGCTTTCAGATTAAACTTGAGATGACCAATTCTGGCCCTCTCCGGGATTTCAAGTTAAAATTCCACCTCATAATGCTTGAGACTTCGGATGTGAAAGTTTGAAGCATGCATCTCCAACTGCAGTTAGCAAACTTCAGAGTTTGTTTACCTAAATTATCCCCCTGAAACAGGCTAAATAATGTGTGCAATGTATCTGTGGAAGACAACAAAGTCACTAATTTTTCATGCATCTATAGTGCCTCCAGATATAAACATTTGTCGTAACAAAACCAGATATGCTCGAGTTTCAGTCTTCATGACAGAAAGCCAATGCAATAAGGTATTCGCCTAGTTGATCGCAGAAAATAACAGGCAAGTTAGGTTAAGCTTTCAGGTTAAAATTGGGATGACCAATTCTGGCCATCTCCTGGTATTTCACTATAGATGTAGAAGTCACTAACTTTCCATGCTCACAAAATTTTATGTTGTATCATATCTACGTCAAAAGTTCATGATATCAGCTATCCCTCCAAAATCTTACAGCTTTTAACTCTGTATCCCCACAGAAAGTGCGTCAAAAGCATACCAATGCTAATCAACAAGAGAGATGTCATCATCAGAACATTTTTTTTAAGTAAGATGAATATTATTAAAGAGAAAAAGAAAAGAGGCGAAATCAGTACAAAGATTGTACTGAAGTCACTCAAAGTATACAAATAAAGAAACTAAGAAAATAAAAATAGTCCAAAAAACAACCCCCCAACAAAGCATTAGCCCAAAGGAAAAGAGAAAAAAACACATCGCCTTAGCAATCTAGCCGAATCTTCGAAACTCCTTCTATTCCGCTCCCTCCAAAGGCACCACCAAACACACGCCGGAATCATCCTCTAAATAACCTTGGCTGAAGAATCCTTAAAATTCCTATCCCAACAAGAAAAGACATCCTCCACCTTTTCAGGCATAATCCAATGAACATTCAAAATACCAAGGACCGACATCCAAAGACCTCTAGCAACCGTGCAATGCAATAACAGATGATTAACTGATTCTCTATCTCCCTTACACATATAACACCACTCTGTGACATAAACACTCTTTCTTCTGAGATTATCCATAGTCAAAAGTCGCCCATGGGTAGCCTCCCAGACAAAGAAAGACACACGCATAGGGACCTTGGCCTTCCAAACCCCACATAAGCCATCCCCTTATAAAAAATACAAACTCTTTTCGAAGTTCAAAATCAGTTCCAATTACAGGGTCAATGTAGGCCAAAAAGATCAAGCTTTTTGAATAAAGACTAAACCGAAACTACTAGTTGCTTGTAAGCATCAATCAATTATCTATCCAAAAGGTTAAGTCTAGTAGTTATTTAGAGTAGTCAAATTATAGGAAAAGCTTGGGAAATACAACACAACCTCTAAGGATATGGTTGGATTGTGAAGGAAGACGCATAACTATATATAATCTTAGATGACAGTGATATTGTACTCATCTACAATCGCAATCCGATGCAAAAGCTCAGAAAGTACAATGTTCATGTCTGCTAGAAAACATCCACACAGAACCATATTGAACTGGATATGGGAAGATCACTCTTGAAATATATCTGGCTGCACAAACCAACCTTTCATTCACAATGTGAAGTATTTGATAAAATGGACCAGCAAGCATAGCTAGAAAACGTATGTTGTGCTCAGCAGCATCAGAAAAGCTTGTACGGTCTGCCTGCATAGTTGTAAAACATAATGCTCCCCAATACAACAGCAAGAATTTTTTTTTGATAAGTTATACAACAGCAAGAATAAAGATATATGCAATAGGAAAAGAAAAAATCAAGCTACATATGTTTCAGTCTAAAAGAATTTTCCAGAAATTATTTTTTGTGTTACCTAGGTTTTGTGCTACTGGAACATAATTGATGAAGCATATTTTCCTGGCCAATCAAATTGCGCCTGAAACGGCAGAATGACTTTCGCTTTCTTGAAAAATGATCAACATTTCAATCACTTTTTTGAAAACACAGCCATATTTTCTCTTTTTAACTCTCTGATCTTCTTTTCTCTAATTCTTTCTATTTCTTTAATCTTTTCTCTCCTCTTCCCCAAATCCCTCCCTTTTCATGCCTCCACACTGCCCCCATCACTTTCCCCTTCTGACTCTCGTATACATTTCTCTACCCTTCCCCACCCTCAATCCGCAGGAAAGGTTTGACAACACCCCCCACCCACCAAGCACTACTTTGCACTATCAGAACCATCTCCTGTCACTTCATACCATTCCACCACCTGCGACCCCTAACAAATGCCTAACTCCAGATTTGCTGCCATCTCAGCTCTTTGGTGTCAGTTTTTATCAAAAGTGTTGATGCTAACGACTTTTCAACCTCCCAATAACACAGCAGAGTACAAATCATCTCCGTCTGAAGTGAACATATTTCATGTGGAAATAAATGGCACATTAGGGAGAAAAGAATATTGGTTGATGGATGAAGGCTTTAGGCAGCCTCCATTGTCATTCATTTCTCCAGTTCATTGCCGTTCTAACATTTATATCTAACTTCTTGAAAGTCATTTTATATTCCATTGTACTTTCCCGCATTGTCCTAAACAAAATTTTAGTACACTACAAAACTTAAGAAAAAGGAAAAAATTAATATAGATCCTCAACTTATCTGAAAAAGATATATACCTCAAGTTGTGGAAGGAACACAAGCAATCGGTCTGTCAGGTCTTGAAGCAACTACGAATTAACAACCATTAGGTGGTAAAGAATGCAATAACATGAGACACAGGAGACCCAGCAAAACATAATAGATGGCATCAGCAAGAAGTCCACCTGAAGATGCATATCATGAGCATCTTGATTGTTTGATATAATGTGTAGCAACAAGTGATTAACCACCGGTTGAAACTCAGGTTCAAGACCAGTAACTGAAACCCCATTCAGCTGCAAGGCAGGAATGATGGAAATTATTTCGGTGCCATAATAAGGATATGCTTAGATATGAAAAAAATTTCAGTAATTCGTAATCATCGAAAAAATGTTTCAAGTTATATTTGTTGGGTGCATGTAAAAATGGTGGGACCAATAGAAAAAATGTATGAAAAAAATTTTAATAATATTTTTTCAAGTTTCTGTATGTCAAAGGGTAAACGAAAAACATTTCTGAAGGAAACTTTTTTGAGGTAATAGTTTTTTGGGAAACAGGAAAAGTGGTCCTAGTTCAGCATATTTCTATCACTAAAACCGTGGCAAATGATTAGATAACGATGTTTTTGTATGTAATTCGTTTAAATTATTTGGAACAAAAGATGAAGATGTAAATAAGTTTCCAACACACTGCAAGTTTTGTAGAAGATCGTATATTACAAGATGACATGAAGATTGCCAGAGAAGATAACATTGCAACAAGAAACTGAGAATGGCGTAGAATGCCTTAACTCCAAGCATGAACAAAATAGCTTTAGAAAAATAAGAGTAAGCATGCTTTAGAAATTGTTTTGAGAAGAGACCCAATGTGTAGAAAATAGCATTAATTCCTATTTGCTTCACCAAAAAACAACCATAAATGAGAATTCGCATATATTTGATTAAACATGAGCAACCATCATAGAGCCCACAGAGAGCTCTTGCAGAATTCAGCCACAAATATTGAGGAGTATGGTGGTGTATGCTATCTATGGTGGCATGTAAATTGCATGTCCTGCATCAGCCGTTGGTTAGCATATGGCTACAAAATTCCCATCTCATATGCTGCAACTTAACAAACCTACAGTGTACGGTCACTGCAATATAGAGAAGAAAGAAAAGAAATCCTTATTACCTGAATAAAGAAAATAGCTATGGGATTTCCCCGCAAACAAGATATTCGCACATAGCGACATGGGGTGTAGTTCGTAGGGTACACCATGTCACGATGGGGTGCTTCACAGCGTGGGCTAATTTTCACAAATGTCTCTGGCTGGTAGAGAAAGAGAAAATCACTACATCATAAAACTTCAATGGTGCATTATTAGGGCTTCAACTAATACATAATTAACAGACGATACTTACGGACTTCCAAATGGGTGAGCGAAAATGAAAGGGAAGATTTCCTAGCGCACATACTATGGAGTATTCCATTGTAGTTTTTTTCTACTTTTCTATTACAAATGATACTCAAGTTCTCAGTTGTAAAATAAATACTGGAAAGTAAAAACTTTGGCGTGTCATAAATTCCCTAAACGGTAATCGAACAAAAGTTGTAACCATCAAATTGTGAGGAAGAAAATGCCCTCAGAACAATCTTACGAACACCAATTAATACAACTACCCAACCTTGTATCGCAAGCCAGCTGTAATTTCCCACTCGAGTACAGACTTATTATAAATCCGTACGTGCGATAGCAGGCAAGGTTCCTGCATGAAAAAAAATAAGAAACAAAGATTTAGACAAATAGCCCAAAAAAAAACTCGTGCTTGTGTGCCTCTTTTTCATTTCAAATAATAATAGCACGAAATTTCAATAACAAAAGTAAAGAACTCCTAGCGATTAACGAATGTGGAGAAAGAGAAGGAGTGGGAAGATTCAAGGAAGGTACGTCGAGTTCGAGTAAGATCCACTCTTTGGTGTTCGTAGCTGTGGACCAGTGGGTGCGGAGGTCAGAGTCGAGGACGTGAGCAGCCTTCTGAGACGGCGACTCCCGTGACGAGACTTTCACCTTGTAGGGCAAAGCTTTAACCCGGGGCTCCAACTCTATTTCCATGGCTCCCTCGCTCTCTCTCAGTTCTATTTTCTCTCTCTGAACTACTTATCTATACACACTGCGAAATATGGATTATCTAGGAGTTCTAGACTGAGATGGAGTGCTCTGGAGAAGGGCAAGATCCCATTGAATTCCGCTGAGGTGGAGGTTCACTCCCAAACGATGTTGCAGGTGCACTTGGGACACTTTGCACTTTCCTTTTTGCTTTTCTTCTACTCAAACGTGGGCAAGTCCTTTTATCGTGAACCCTTCACTTTGCATTCAGAACATATAACCCCAGACTGTCGCCTCCAAATCTGACCAGTAGGGGTTGACTCTTCAGGTCCCTGTTTCCTCACTTTTCTTGGTCTACCAGGTTGAGCCCTCGAAGGAGGGGATCCATAAACTCATAAGTTGTTCCATAAACTCATAAGTTGTTCGCACCCACCGATCCTTAGAAGGAAGAAGATAAATAACAGGTGCATACGTCTTCCGGTATGCATCCGTGGTGTAAAATCAGTCAACGTAATCTTTCGGATTTCTACCTTCATAAATAACAGCTTCAAATTTGTGCCCGCAAGGGATCCCAATGATATCCCATCTACGACACAAGCAAGTCCTCCGCTGAAGGTTGACCACAAACTGTTTCAAGTGGAATTCAACCTCTGTGGATCATATGGTTGGGGTGTCGTCTGGTGGTCAAAAGAAAAAACTGAGGGATCTCTTTGCAGTGTTGGAACACGATCGGGTGCAACTTAGTTCAAAAAAGTCAAGAAAATTTGGGGAGAAAATGTTAAGGGAGTTGCAGGGATTGAAGTCTTCGGTTAACTATGATGGGTCTTCTTTTATCGCTAGGAAGACTAAGAGCTATGGACTGGACTGCTAGGGGACGGCTAGCTGCAGTTGGGTGGCTAGAGGGTTGAGGGTGGGTGGGAGTACATGGGAGAGTTTTGTTGCTTTGCCCTGTGGCTAGTGGGTTGAGGGCGCTTTTGTTTTTTGTTTTTAGTTTGCATGTTTGGGGTTTTCAGTATAGTCTATTGTACTGTCGACTTCATTATTGTGTGTTCTCTGGTTCTCTTCTCTTTAATAAAATTGGCGTACTTATAAAAAAAACTCTCTCCATCTTGCTCTGATGTCTCAAGAAAAAAAAAAGACAAAAGGAATTCATGAAATGCTGATGATGGAGACAGAGGGACTATGGATAATAATGCATCCCTAAATGAAGCATTTACTATTTCAAATAGAATGTAAGGTATACTTCTTAAAAGCTGCGGATATGAATATGAACAACAGATGAAACGAGCATGAGACAATGCAAGTTTGTTGATATTGACAACTGAAAAAGGATGAAAATACAAAAGAATGAATTCATGTTGGATGTAAATTCTTCAAATTTGCTGAATTGTTGAGAACCTGTTGCAACTGGAGTGTTATACTGACACACACCTCCCTAATTATGGATAAGGAAAAATGGCATTTTTCACTCTAAAAGTTAAAAGGTTGTAAGCATCATGGCTATGTCTTTGATTTTGCACATGCATGTGTTAGAACTCATGGGTGCGTTGAACTTTCTGACAGCTGTCCTTGGAGAGATAGAGATTGAGATAGAGAGAGAAGTTTAGAGAAAGGGATTCACCGAGAGCTAGCAAGGAGAAATCGAAGAAGAATAAGAAGAAAAGGAGGAGGAGGAATAAGGAGAAACTGGTTGCTGCTGAGTGATGGGAGCTTTGGATTTTGGAAAATTATTTATTTTCTCTTTTTCTATAATACTCGTCCAGATTGTGATATGCAATTGTTTCTTTGTTGAATCTAGGTTCTGATCATGCAATTGAAACTAAGAAGAGCAAAGGTAAGGAGATTAGAAATTCTGATCTAAAAATGAAAAGGACCCGTGAGCCATTTGTAGAGACACAAAGATTTTACTTGTCAAATTTCTTTGCATGTGCGATTAAATATTAAATTCTAGTTGCATTTTAGGTTTGTGAAGTCATTAATTGAAGAAAGTCAGGCTATTTGAGGTGTTGATACACGGTGAGATTTCGGGTTGAAGTTTCAAAGGAAAATGTATATGTGCGATAGGTGATTGATGGAAAGTCTGAAAGAAATTGGAGAGTCAGTTTCTCTTTGTGTTTTGAGCAAGGTAGGGAATAAAAGCTCTATTTTAGCAAATAAGAAGGAACTTGTGGAAGCCTTTGAGGAGATGTTGTTAGTTTTTGTCTTTGTGCTTTCGCATGTTGAGTGAGAACTCTGATGTTATTCCAGTGTCAATGTGAAATGGATGACAGTTTGAACTGATGGGGTTTGAGAGAAATTGTTCTTTGAACCAAAAAATATCAAAGGATCCAGGGCTATCTTAGTGACAATTTGAAATTTTGGTTTGTATGTTAGGTCATGAGTTGCTGTAACTGTGTTGGTTTTCTATAGAATTTATGTTTTGCGTTTTCCCTAATATAAAGAGGGTATTGTAGTGGTTAAGTTAGATAAATTAGGGAGTAGTACAGATGACGTGAAAGGGGCAGGGAATAAATGTTATAAAGGGGAGAGCTTCAAAGTTTCAAAGTAAAAGCATGGTTAACCTTTTTCTATAGAAAAATGGAGTAGGTTGGCTGCTGGAAATTTTATATAAAGATAATGAAACAATGAAATTTGATTCTGTCATATGTAGTGCAGATCGAAGATGAGGAAATATATAGGTTGGGCTTGTATCATATTACTGGAACTTAAGTGCAGGACATTTTTTGATGGAAATTTTTAGGTTTTTTTTGCAGAATTATTAGTTACCTTCTTTGTTTTTATGTTTTTTAACCTAGGAGCTCCCAAAGTCGGGTCACTTCGTATACCTGGCCCTACAAGCCAACCTAGGGTGCATTTGCCAGGACCCCACCCAACACATCCCAATTTAAGTCAGGGGCGATAATGGTGGTGTTGGGGCTCGAACTTGGGACATGTGAGAACTCAAGTCGGTGCCTTACCACCAGACTAAACCCCTCGGGGTAAACCTTCTTTGTTTTGTGATAGATGTTATTATTTATAAATCTGGACAACTATAGTTGGTGCTAGAAGGCTATTATGAAGAGAATTAATTGCTACCATTTAATCAAGCTAAAAGGAGTGTATGAAGCTTTTGAAATAGGCTAAATTACTCCGTACATCTATGGGGTTTGACCATCTCCCAATTTGGTCCTAAGAGTTCGATTTTCCCTAAATTTATCCTTGGGGTTTGGCCTCGTTCTCAAATAGATCATGCCGTCAACTTAGTGGATGGAAATGCACACGTGGCAAATGTCTTACACGTTGAAATGTGACATGTGTCACTAAAATAAATAAAAAAACATAATTATTTTTTTTATTTTTTATTTTTTAAAAAAAAGGAAGAGGATCTGATCCTTTCCCGATGGAGGTGGCCTCCACCGGCCGCCGGGAGAGTCTGGCCCCCTCCTCCCTCAGCTGGCCGTCCAAATTTGGGGAGGCTGGGGGCCCTCTCCCATCCCGCAACGGTCGGGGTGGAGGAGGGATTCCTCCTCCCTCTGCTGGCTGCCCAGATCTGGGCAGTAGATGGAGGGGGCCTCCACCGAGAAAGGATTGGATCCTGATCCGGTTATTTCTTGTTTTTTTATTATAAAAAAATAAAAATAAAAATTATGTTTTTTATTAAGTTTTTAATTTTATTTATTTTAGTGACACGTGTCACATTATGATTGGGTGAGATTTTAAAAAAAATCGAGCTGTCCATTTCCACGTGTAAGTTGTTTGCCACGTGTGCATTTCCGAAGTTGACGGCAGGATCTATTTGGGAATTAGTCGAAATCCTAGGGATAGATTTAGGAAAAATCGAATTTTGAGGACCAAATTGGGAAAAAGTCATACCCCAGGGACGTATAGAGTAATTTAGCCATTGAAATATTGTGCAGAAAATTGTTAACGTATAGAGATTACGTAAGTGGATTGATACTGGAACTACTATATGGTTTACTTATTTATGGTCTATACGTAATGCTAATAATAAGGTGGCTAAAAACATGTTTATTGAAAAGAATGACTAACAAAGTGTTGAATTTTATAAATCAAATAATCAAATTGGAGCAAGCTTGACAGCAAAAAAAATATAAATGGTGATAAGAAGTCATCTTGTGCTTTGTTGCTAAAAGAAATTCATAAAGTGAATGGCTTATACTTTTAATATCACGCTGGCAATGACTGAATTTTAGATAATTAATTTCTTTACTCTGTTGGCTTTTAGTCACAATCAATGTTTTGATGATGACGATAGAAGTAATTAAAATGATAAGCAACGAAGATCCAAAATGAGCACGGAGCGATCAAACAACATTCTATACAATATAAGTAGCTCTTAAAGTGCAGACTCAAGTTATTAGGGTAATTTATGTAACTCTAGACTTCATCTTTAATAAGAATTTGAACCACACACTTGTATAGTTCTTCAAAACTTGCATAAATCGTTTCATCACTTGTTTAGAACATTAAAATGTTTTTAATGGCTTCAAATTATCCCCAATCAAATTCATAAACCTTTTGTAATATTATGAGAAGTTAGTCTTCAAAATTGGGTTGATCAAATAGGTGAAAATCATGGTTTTTATAGAACCGGATGATGTGCTTAAATTGTGGTGGTCGACCAGCTCGTGTAGTGAAGACCAGAGGACATCGACTTCTTGGTGTAGCGGTCGAACGGTCTATGTGTTCTGACATTATGACCATTGGGGGTAACTGTAACCTGCAGTAGTCGATCGGTTCATGTAGCGGTTGACCAGTTCATCATGAATTTTGACAGATCGACCCCTAACATCATTCACACATAATCATCACTTTCACAAACTTGTTATTATGTGAAGCTTAAGAGATGAAAAGTTTCATTGTAACATATACTCCATCAAGGGAGTCTTTGTGGGCATTTTTGTTCATTCTTCTACATATCTAAGAGAGTGATTATCTTGTTTCCTTTCAGTGGGGGTTGTTCATCGAAAGATGGAGTTTGGAGAGGTTTATTCTGTAACTCGTTTTTTAGGCTTGAAGAGGTGTTTCTCAAGCTCAAGTGTAAGAAAACATTTTCTTTGATTCAAGTGAGCTCAGTGGAGAAACCTCAAGGCTTGGTACATTGAGGGGTGGTTGTAGGCGAGTTTGCCTAACTACTTAAAAATCTTGTGTTTACTTCTCTTCCCTTATCTCCTTACTTTGTGCTACTAATTTCTTGTTCAAAGTTTAAATTAAATATTTGAATTGCGATATTCATTCTTGTGTTTAATCCTTTATTGCAATCGATTCTCTATGTGAAACTTGTAGCTAGCAAACATATCCTTAAGGGTGAATTTCGAAAAAGTTTTGAAACTCAATTCACCCTCCATCTTGGGTTGCCTTAATCCTAGGAATTACAATTGATATCAGAGTTTGGTGCTCACTTTAATAAGATTTAACAATCTTGAGTTAGAATGACAACTTCAAGCAACAACTCTCATGTTGAAGGACTCTCAACATCTAGACCACCTACCTTAAATGGAAGTGATTACACTTATTGGAAAACAAGGATGAAAATTTATTTTCAATCCACTGGCTATGATTTATGGCATTGTGTTTTAAATGGACCTCACTACCTATAAAAGCAGTCGATGAGAAAATTGTCCCTAAAATCGTTCATGAGTATACTGAAAGAAAATCTCTATAAATGCTAAAGCTATGAACATTCTTTATTTTGCTTTAGAGATAAATAAATTCAACAGAATATCTACTTGTGATAGTGCAAAGGAAATTTGGCTTCCCTTAGAAATCACTCTTGTAGGTACAAACCAAATGAAAGAATCTAAGATAAGCATGCTAGTTCATAACTATGAATTGTTTATGATGAATCTGGAAGAAAAAATTAGTGGCATGCTTACTAGATTTAATAATATTGTGAATGGTTTAAATGCTCTTGGAAAACTTTACACTAGCTCCGATTTGGTGAGAAAAAGTTCTTAAGTCACTACCAAAGCCTTGGGAAGCCAAAGTCACTGATATTCAAGAAATGACGGACCTTACCAAATTTCCTTTTGAAGAGCTTGTTGGTTCAATTATGACTAAAGAGATCACCATGAAGGGAAATGAGGAGAAAAGTTCGAAAAAAAGAAGCATAGCTTTGAAATTCTCCGTAGTTAAGATTGAAGAAGAAGATGATGAAAGTGGAGATGAGGATATAGCACTCATGACAAGGAATTTTAGAAACTTCCTCAAGAGAAAGCAAGGAAGGAAGAACTTCAAAGATTTCAAGAGAGAAGAGCCAAAGAAGGAATACCCAAAAATGGATAACAAGAAAGACCACATCACTTGTTACAAGTGCAAGAAACTCGATTGCAAGAAGGCGAATTGCCCACTTCTCAAATATAAAAAGAAAGCTATGAAAGCTACTCGAGAATATAGCGATTCAAGCTCTTCGAAAGAAGATGATGAGGGAGAAATTGCGAACATGTGCTTCATGGCTCTAATAGATTATGAGATATATCTCTCGGATCTTGAAGACTCAAAACCTTCCTATGATGAATTAGAAAATGTTTTGGGAAAAATTCATAGTTAGCCCCATATTTATAGGCAAAAATTAAACCAGTACCCGTTATTTTAAAAATGGTGATTTGAGACCCATAAGTTTCAAAACTCTTCAATCCTCGCCCCTAGTCAAATCTACCGTTTAAACAAACAGAAATTGCCCCCACGTGCATTCCATGTGCTATTTCTCCATATCAAATGACCTAAATGCCCTTAAATCTGTATTTCATATTTCACTTGATACTATCTTCTCCTTCTCCATAGCAAATCGTCTTCTTCTTTCGTTCTTGTCGTTGCAGGAGGTAAGATTGCCTTGTTCCCGTCACCCAGATCTGGTGAGCTCCCACATCCAGCCGTTGTTGCTAGTTGTTACCACCCATAGATCTGGTGAAGGTTTTTGCCACCCTTAGAATACTTCCGTTTATTCTTTATTTCTGGTGTTGATGCTATTTAATGAAGACCTAGTTGTCATTGTTTGCATTCCTTATTAAGTGTAATATATTTGCAACTTATGAAATGTCTGAATCACACAATGGTGCTCTCGAACTGTACAAAGTGGAGTCTACAGAGGTTCCAACGTGTTTTACAATCTGAGAGCAATATCCATTTTTGCCTTTATAGATGAAAATTTTGGCAGACGTTTTTGGGGTTGTATGAAATACAAGGTTAGCTATTGTATGTGCTCTTGAATGGGTACTGTATTTACTAGGGTCAATGTCGAATTGGTTATGTTATAGCTTGCGTTAATTGTAGACGGGGTACTATATTTTAATGAGGCTGAGTATATTTTAATTAAGTTGATACTTGTTAACTATATTTAAATTAAGTTAAGAGTTTAATTAGGTTACTTAACGAATATGTTTAATTGTATGGCATACGGGAGGTCATTGTAATTATTTTGCATGGAGGGATTCTAAGACGTGTCCGTATGGACGAAGGGTACTTCAGCAACTGCGACCAAAGCATGGGCAGATGCTTCAAGAACAATCTTTTTGGGAGCCAATTCAGAGAGAGCTACGAGGACATAATGAGTATATGATGGCAATCATAAAATAACATGGATAAGATATGGTAAACATGATTGCACGACATCATTTAGAAGTTGAGGATTTGGCTGCACAATATTGAGCAGCGATCGAGGATTTGAAATTGCAAAATCGAAATAAAAGTGATGATATGGTTGCAGATCATCATTTACAGATTGAAGTGGTGAAAAAGGCTTCAGATGTCCAAATGAATGGTTATAAGGTTGTATTGGTCTTCAGTTGGTGTCTTGTTGTTGGAATTGTAGTTGCTCACTTATTTAGCACTAAATTGTGTACTTTTTCAAAGCTTATGTTAACTTCATGAGCCGTAATTATGCTGTGTAATATTTTGTTGATCATGTTCAATATAACTGGAACTTGTGAACGTTAGTTAACTTGGTGATCATTAATTTTGTTGTTGATTTTGTTGATCATTAATGCGTTAACTGTTAGTCTCTTCTTAGAGATTTGATGATCATTATCTATGTTATGAGAATGTAAATTTTATTGCATTCAAGATATATACATGTTTTCCTACCAAACCAATATTCAAGATTACCACATTCAAGTATCTTGAGATGTATTCAATATAAAGACACAAAACCTACTATTGTCAAAATATCCATTTATCAAATAAATAAAATGCATTAGCACCTATTTCAGTTTAACCAAGTTCATATGCATCTCTTTACAATTCACAAGAACTTCAAAGGAGTTCTATTGACATAACACAAACTGAAAAAAGAGTGACACCTTGTACATACAAATTGCTGGCATTATCTAAATACAGTTTACCCTCTTCCCCAAAAAATTACCAAATGTTAATACCATAACCAACAAACTGTCCAACCACAAACTATCCCAACCAACAAATTGAGACGTAACCAACAATATACAAGAACTAACTATATGCATTAAAGTAATCCAGAACACAACTAGATCCGCCATCAGGGTCTTTCCCCTTGTCCTTCGCATTTGGACTCTCTGGAGCTTTACCCTTTGCTGATGCTCCAAGGCCCAGAGGTGCGTCCGAAACCCTGAACTGAATTCCGCCACGACCTGGGGGCCCCCAAGAGCACCTAACACCGTGTCCTGCTTCTGGAGCAGTGAGGTCGATTACAACCTTTTCTGCTTGAATTGCTTTGCTGCGATGCACCTCCTTGCAACCGACTTGATCTTAGTATCAGTATGCAAGAAGCAATCTCAGTGATATGTAATCTGCTGCTAGTAGATGGTGGCCTCATATTCAACCTAATCGTATATGTGCTCTATCGGTGCTGTAGAGGGGGGTTTGCGGTATGGAGTTGGAGCTCGTGCCGTTTTCTTTCTTGATGTATACAAATAAGAATATTTGAATATTAAGTTGTTGTGAATACGTATAGAATATAAGTACTGGAAATTGGACCATAAGTCCATATATATGTACATGGAGGGACGCTAGTTCACTCTTTTCAATTTTGTCCCCAATAGTTGTGATAGTCGCCTACTTCTTGTAAACTACAAGACACGTGTTAACATCAGTAAATGGTTTAATATTTTCAAACCACATGACATATATTATAATCAATGGAGACCAGTAACTTATTGGTAAAATGGATGAAGGTGGGACATCGTCAAATTGCGAAGGTATTTCATCACAGAGATGTGGTATCTGGATACAGTGTGCCTCGACACTGGTCTTGGAGTGTGTTTCATCACGTTGTTGACGTTTCCGGGTGGCCTGCAATATCATAGCAACATCAATAACATATTTAAACTAATAATAAATCATAGATATAATTTTATTGGTACTATTACCTGTTTAGTGCTTCGTGTCTGGTGTAGGCTGAGGTGGAGGTTCACTCCCAAACGATGTTGCAGGTGCACTTGGGACACTTTCCACTTTCCTTTTTGCTTTTCTTCTACTCAAACGTGGGCAAGTCCTTTTATTGTGAACCCTTCACTTTGCATTCAGAACATATAACCCCAGACTGTCGCCTCCAAATCTGACCAGTAGGGGTTGACTCTTTAGGTCCCTGTTTCCTCACTTTTCTTAGTCTACCAGGTTGAGCCCTCGAAGGAGGGGATCCATAAACTCATAAGTTGTTCGCACCCACTGATCCTTAGAAGGAAGAAGATAAATAACAGGTGCATACGCCTTCCGGTATGCATCCGTGGTGTAAAATCAGTCAACGTAATCTTTCGGATTTCTACCTTCATAAATAACAGCTTCAAATTTGTGCCCGCAAGGGATCCCAATGATATCCCATCTACGACACAAGCAAGTCCTCCGCTGAAGCTTGACCACAAACTGCTTCAAGTGGAATTCAACCTCGAATAAGCCTTCTCCAGCATACGTAGGAAGGCAGTGGCTTGCCTCCTCACTGATCTGCTCCAGCTTTTCTTCCACCCGTGGATAGAGTCGGCCCATATGGTTCTTTATTCCCTCCCTTTTAAGTTGATACTTCCTCATCAATTTCTTCTGTATAATCTCAACCAGAGTCAGTATAGGCTTGTCCCGTGCTTGCAACACGTACGAGTTGAAACATTCGCACAAATTATTAACCACCAAGTCACTCTTGTTGTAGGTGTGGAACCATAAATGAGACCACACACTTGGGTCAATCTTCTGTAGATAATCATGGGCAGGTTCACTCAACCTTTTCAGCTCCTTCATCTTCTTATTGAAGTAAGCCTTTGTATACGCCATGGCTGCTCCCATAGTTTATCCTTAATGCTATCCCACGATGGCCAACATCCCGGAAGTTCACGTACAAGTGTTGCACACAGAAGCAGTGGTCAACACTTGGGATAACCTGATCGAAGGCTGGTACAAGACCCTGCATACATAAATAAAGTTTATTTGACAGTGCATAATACATGGTCGTTGAACATTTCTGTAAGAAAAAAAGGAAATAATCAAACTAACCTTTTGTTGATCAGACATGAAGGTTCAACCACCCTCTGGGCCAACCTCGAGATCACCCAACAACGTCTCTAGAAACCACACCCAACTATCCTTTAACTCGGCTTCGATCACAGCGAAAGTCATGAGATACATGTTATTGTTTGCATCCCTTGCAACCGCACATAGGAGCTACCCCTTGAATTTGTCCTCTAGAAAACATTCGTCCAAACAAATCAAGGGTTTGCACCCATCCTTGAAACCCTTCTTCATCCTTTAAATGATACGTATAACCACTAGAAAAACGAAGGCAGATCAAGTGATATCCGGTCCGTCATAACAATGAGGCACAAACCTCAATCAGCTTCCTTCACCGTCATACAGTAATCTGCTCTAGGGCTCTTTTCTTTGCCTAGTAATATTTTTTGTTGCATTATCTCGCACTGCCACTTCCGCTTTACCTTATCATATATAGTAGACACCGTCATATTGTATGCTATCCAATGAAAGCTAACTTGCGACATACGATACCGTCTAGGACACTTATGCTTTGGCTAAATATCTCTGATCTCAAAGCTTCTTTTACCCGTGATCTTCCTACCTACACTCAACACTTGCACTTCTTCATCCTACAATTGATCACCACCTTATCTCCAGAATTTTTCTTGAATCGAATGTCCTTCCCAAGTTTTATATTAGCCTCCCTTACTGCTTCTTTGAACAAGGCAGTGGTAGGAATCTCCATCCCTTTGACAAGGCATACAAAGCCTAAGTCACGCTCATGAAATTCAGGTGCAGATCGTGACGTCATACCGCCATCATCTTCACTATTTGTAGGGGAGAGAAGTACATTAGAACCCACCATATGAGAGAGATAACTTGCAAAGTAAACATTTATGTCCTCATTGAGGTTATAATAAACTTCATTACTTTTCTTGAACCACTAAGTAAATTAAGGGTCTCAATAAATGTAATAGCCCGGACCGTCAAGACCTCAAGCGTTGTCTTATAGTAATGGAAATCGCTATTAGACTGAGGTTACGGAGAACCTATTATTAATACCGAAGTATTACAAAAGAGAACCAACTTCTTATAATGTACATACTAAAAAGTAAACTACAACAGTGGAAAAACCAAGAAACATAAAAACCTCTACTCCTTGCCATCAGAATCACTTAAGTTTGTCGCACATGGTGACATAGTCATTCGAGTTTGGGTTAATCTACCTATGACCCCGATCTTCCATAAGAACATTTAATTCAAGTGTAACATAAACTCGAAAGGTCAACTCCATAGTAATAAAGCCAGGTTAAATGGCCTTGGTGAATTCACCCAATAAACCTCAGACATCTGCTAAAGAAATATTTTAACAAACAACGATGAGTCCAAATGACTCAGTAAAGCCAGCGGTCAATGCACCAGAATAGCAGAAACAAGAACAAAATATTGAAGAAAACCCGTTTCAACAATAAATCTGAACAGAAGAAAAAGTAAATGAAAAGACTCAATTTTATAAAAAATTATTTTTTCCTTTTTCCATTCTCGGTCACCAATCACCGCTCCTCTCACTCCCAGAGTGAATTACTTGGCAAGAGTGACGTCTTCTTGTAATGTTTGAGAGCCGTTGGAGGTCATTTGGGACAATTTGGAGACTTTTTGAATCATTTGGCGTCACTCTTGGAAATCTGTAAAATCGCGCAATGTGTCGACACATTGATTATATGTGCTGACACATTAAACTTGGTCTGAAAATAGGCTTTCGGGTGTTAGTTCAATGTGTCGACACTATGCTCCAATGTGTCGACACTTCCAACACTTAGTCAAAAAATCATTTTGAATTGCCTGAAATGCAAACTCTCAGGTGTTAGTTCAATGTGTCGACACTATGGTCCAATGTGTCTACACTTCCAACACTTAGCCAAAAAATCATTTTGAATGCCAGAAAATGCAAACTCTCGGGTAGTAGTTCAATGTGTCGACACTATAGTCCAATGTGTCGACACTTCTAACACTTAGTCAGAAAAATTTGTTCTTTGTCAACAACTACTCCAATTTCAACTTTAAAGCATCCAAACCATTCCAACACTTCTTTAAACACCTACATTATGAAAAATTGATCTTATCAACTTGAGTAATGGTGTTCAAGTCCACTTAAAAATAATTTAAGGAATTAACCTTAATCCTTTGAAATACATTATAGAAATAGTGGATGGACAATGTAAAATCTAAAATCCTTCAAAACATAGAATTTTTGTTATCATCAAAATCAATTATGGATTGTTTACAAAACAATCTTGGGCTAACAATTTTCCCCTTTTTGATGATGACAAAACCATGTTAAAAACTATAATTTGCTAACAAATAGAAAAGTTCCCCCTGAGAACAAGCAGGAGTTTTTCATGACATTTTTAGCAAAAGGACTTTACGATTTTACAAAAAATTTGCAAGAGTTTCCTTTGTAAATTGAGGTTTTCCAAAATTTAAAAACACAAAAGATTTATCTCACAAAAATTAACTTCACCTCTTTCTCCAACTTCACTTCACTCTATCTCTCAAGATTTAACTCACAAAAATTCAGATTGAATGGTGTACTCTTCAAAGGTCGAAATTCACTCTATATATAGGAAAACATGACCGGTTGCATTCCGACACGTGTCAAGCCTAGCTAGGATAGCTTTGGTGAGTCACTAGGCTACATTTCTCTCCTCTTGACACCTAGCAACCTACAAAAGCTGCATGGCAAGGCTATGGCAAATTCTCCTTATAGGTTTGATGAGTCGTCGCCTAGGTTCACCGGTGATCGACACCTCGTGCTTCCTAGGTTATAGTCTTTTGTGTCATTCTTCTTGCATCGATTTGTCATGCTTCTAGCTTTGATTTGTCATGCTTTCTAGGTGTCATCTCTATCCACAATTTTATCTCCATCCACAAGTCATCTCTATCCACGATTCATCTCTATCCACAATTCATCTCTATCTATAATTCATTGGCTAAGTTTCGCTAATCCTCAAATTCTAATGATATTCACTAATCAACCTACTTGCTTTAAAAAAACGTCTTACCTGCTTCTGAAAAAAAATCTTCAAATTTGAACCATAACCTCGTGGATGCTCCACCAACATATTAAAAGAATAAAAATCATATGGTTCGATTTTCGAGACAAAAACGTACTACTTGCTTAAAATTTTTATTGATCAAATACGAGCTCCTCAATATTCTGAACAACAACCTAGTTGCACGATAACTCCAAATCTCACTAAATCATGTCCTAATCAAGGTTTCGAACTTAACATTTCAAGTACTAAATACTCCCTCTTAGTCACTAAATATCCCCTAATCTCACTGCTAATGACAAACAAGAGAGTATAAACAATACGAATGTGATATTTGAAAGCTCGGGGTATGACAATAAATACTTACCACCATCTTTATTTTTATCAGCCTCGCATGTTGGAGTTGCTTCATCATCGGCATCGTCATGTTCAGGGTCTTTGTCAGAAGGCCCACTGACCTCAAATGATGGAGCAGCAGCGTATGAAGGCCACCAACCTCAAATGATGGACCACCAAGTTTGAAAGAAGAACCTCTGACGTCAAAAGGAATCCGACCTTCTTCTTGTAATGTTTGAGAGCCGTTGGAGGTCATTTGAGACAATTTGGAGACTTTTTGAATCATTTGGCGTCACTCCTGGAAATCTGTAAAATCGCGCAATGTGTCGACAAATTGATTGTATGTTCTAACACATTAAACTTGGTCTGGAAATAGGCTCTCGGGTGTTAGTTCAATGTATTGACACTATGCTCCAATGTGTCGACACTTCCAACACTTAGTCAAAAAATCATTTTGAATTGCCTGAAATGCAAACTCTCGGGTGTTAGTTCAATGTGTCGACACTTCCAACACTTAGCCAAAAAAATCATTTTGAATGCCAGAAAATTCAAACTCTCGGGTAGTAGCTCAATGTGTCGACACTATAGTCCAATGTGTCGACACTTCCAACACTTAGTCAGAAAAATTTGTTTTTTGTCAGCAACTATTCCAATTTCAGCTTTAAAGCATCCAAACCATTCCAACACTTCTTTAAACACCTACATTATGAAAAATTGATCTTATCAACTTGAGTAACGGTATTCAAGTCCACTTAAAAATAATTTAAGGAATTAACCTTAATCCTTTGAAATTCATTATAGAAATCATTATAGAAATAGTGGATGGACAATGTAAAATCTAAAATTCTTCAAAACTTAGAATTTTTGTTATCATCAAAATCAATTATGGATTGTTTACAAAACAACCTTGTGCTAACAATATCCCCCTTTTTGATGATGACAAAACCATGTTAAAACTATAATTTGCTAACAAATAGAAAAGCTCTCCCTGAGAACAAGCAGTAGTTTTTCATGACATTTTTAGCAAAAAGGACTTTACGATTTTACAAAACTTTTGCAAGAGTTTCCTTTGTAAATGGAGGTTTTCCAAAATTTTAAAACACAAAAGAACACTTCTATAAGCTTCCTCCCAACTTCCCAAACTTCCAATTTCAATCAGAACACAAGACTTCATATTGATACCAATAGAAAGTTAGGAATACTACCTGGAAAGCGAGTCTCAATTTTCCTCAATGAAGTGCAAAGAGATAAGCACTTCTCAAATCCTTATAGATACCAATGAGATAATAAATAGATATGAGCATAATCAACTAATCCATTGGAGACAAATAAATATCAGAGATATGCATAGATAAGGCAAGTAAGTGTTCAACCAACATTAACAACTATAAAAGGTAAAGAGGACAAAATAAGATTAATTCAAAAGACATGTCCTCAGTAAGAGCTAGAGAGTCAAAATAATCACTTATAAACTTCTCTCAACTTCTCCCCATAATTCTTCTTCCTCCTCATCCCCATAATTCTTCTTTCTCCCAATAATTCTTCTAATTTCTCCCCCTTTGGCATCATCAAAAATAGGATAAGGGAGGGTAAGAGCAGTTGGCTATATAGGTAGGAGTCTATGTAGTGGTGGTAAAAGGTTTGAATTTTTGGATAGGAGGAGGAGGATACTCAATTTCAAACTTCTTCAGTCATTCCATCCAAGTCGTGGAGAACAATAAGTCCATTTTAGTACATGAAGCCGAAGAGTTCTATCAACTTCCATCTGCACCTCATCCTTTACAACATCCTGTATGATTTCAAAAATGCTTGAAGCTCAGTAGAGGTGGAAGCGAACTCATCAACAGTAAGCTGAATCACATTTTTAGTCACATGGAGGTTGTTGTTGACTTAATGTTTGAGGCTCCTCATATCCTTATCGAGAGTCCCAAAATACTCTGTATGAACACCAAGCAGTTTCTTCATATCTTCAAATCTCATCTTCATACTAGTGAACATGTCCATCAAATTCTTACCCAATTTTTCAGTTCTTTCTTGATTTCAGCAATTGAATCCTCAAGTTTTCTTAGGTGAGGCTCACAAGAAATAGCAGTAGGAAATATGAAAGATGATCCAATCTGCAGTGTGGGAAAAGAAATAGGTGTTTGCTTACCCAAAGAAGTTCTATTTCCCTTGAGAGTCCTTTCAGTTTCAGCCTTTTCCTCAAAACTGAACCTCTTTCATTTCCTTTCTAAGGTATCACCACACCTTTCTTTACCCATTATCCACATCATTTTGAGCAAACCCCAATACTCAAAGGGTTTTGTTGTTTTCCATGGAATGTGTGGATTTTTCTCTTACTTCCCCAATAATATCAATCTCAAGAATATGAAATATATGCGTGAAAAGCATCTCATAAGGAAGCCCTTGTTTCTTCTTCTCAGTGGCAGCTTTCATGTGATTGAGCATCAAGTGGCTTAGATTGATATGACTACGGGTGATCAAGCAATACATGACGAATATCTCCATGAATGTAATATACTCAAATTTTTCAGTCCATGGCAAGGTAATATCACAAACCATATGATGCAATAATCGTCTATGAACAATCAATCCACTGGCAGTAGTTTAATAACCTCATTAAGGGTTGGATTATCCAACACAACCCTAAATATCAAGTGGTTCTACCTCTGATAACCTAATCCAACTATAAGCATCAAAGAATTTCTTTCCACTATTGCGGGTAAAGACCAACGAATTAAGGGTGGTACCAGACATGTCTAATTGCTTCCCATTCATATAACTGGTGGCATTCTCAAACTTAGAATTTTGAAAATTATCATAAACCAACTCCACCAAATAAACATAGCAATCAACTTTCAGATTCACAAGCATATCCATCTTTGAAATTCAAACATCTCTTTTAAATTAAAAGCATTCTCACTAATCCATTGAAAATCAGTCCAACAACCAGCAATAACCTTCATATTTCTCAAATCTTGCACAAAGAGATTCTTTCAAAGCCCTGACCTGTAGATGCAGGTCTTTGTAGAAGGAGCAGATTCCTTAGTGTTTTTCTCTTTCTTCCGTGCCCTAGAACTGACAGATATGGGTTATTGGCTAGCGGAACATTTGGGGTGGTTGAAATACATCTCGGCAGTGGCTGAGTTAGGAATTTGAATGCTACCGGCGGTGGATTTTTTGAAGAAGGCATCGGGTAAATAGAATTTGTGAGAGTGGGTGATGCTTGCCGTTTGGGAGAGAAAATAGGGTCTGTGAGATGAAGAAGTAAAGTGTTGACTCCTTTTTTCCCTAAAGAGTTTAAATATAACATGTGTGCCCCTCATTTTAAAAACACTGTAATCAAAAGATGTGTCGACACATTGGCTCAATGTGTTGACAAATCAAGCACAAATCACCAATTTAATCCAAAAGAAATCTCATTTCAAAAATATATCTGAAAATTCTTTTAACCATGAGTAAATGAGATTCCACAGGACAAGATTGGAAATTAGCACACATGCATATACAAAACATTTCATTAGGTATACTCATAGTGAGGTAAAGAAAAGATCCAATCATACTTCGATACCTCGTGTGTACAACCTCTTTACCTTTTTTTATCATTTTCCAATTGGGTTGATGGACTCATTGATGCACCCATCGGTTTTGAGTTGTCTATCCCAAATATTTTGAGTAGCTCTCATATGTATTTGGCTTGGTTAATGAAGATGCTCTCATTATATTGTTTAATCTAAAGCTCGAGAAAATAATTCACTTCTCCCATGAGGTTCATCTCGAATTCACCTTTCATGACTTTGGAAAATTCTTCACAAAGAGTCTCACTAGTATAACCAAAAATGATATCATATATTTGAGCAATAAGCACATCATTTTCCTTTTCCTTAGTAAAGAGAGTGATATCGATCATACCTCGTGAAAATCCATTTTCAATAAAGAAGGAACTTAATCGTTCATACCATGCTTGAGATGCTTGCTTCAAGCCATATAGTGATTTTGTGAGCTTGAACACATGGTGTGGTCATAAAGATAATCATTAAGAGATACACATTTCACAATAATTCAAATATGCAAAGGCAAGCAACATGCAAAAAGATTCTAATCTAGCAACAAGAGCAAATATTTTATCAAAATCAATTTTCTCATCTTGATTGTAATCTTGGGCTACCAACTTTGCCTTGTTCCTTACCAGTTCCATAGATACATCCATTTTGTTTTGAAAATCTCATTGAGTACCAATAAATGGATGATCTTGGAGTCTAGGTCTAGATATCATACCATATTTTTCTAAAACTTGTTTTACTTCAACATCCATGACATGAATCCAACTTTTATCAACTTTTGCCTCAGAAATATTCTTTAGCTCAATTTGAAGTAGGGCAAAATTACTAGCTTGATTATAAAGAGAGTGAGTACTTACACATTTCTCCACATTACCAATGACTTGATCAATATGATGATTTCTGACAAACTTCCAAGCCTTTGGTAGATCGTTGTTGTTTTTTCAAGATCTTGCACATCTTGCTCTTGTGGATGAGAAACTTTCTTTTCTTCCCTTGTAGCTGGTTTCTCAATATATTTTCCAAGATCTAAAACTTTTTTTTCATCTCTTCTCATAGAAACGTTAGATTCATAAAATATCTCATGAAAAGATTATTCAACAACTAGAGTATGTTTATTGAAAATACAAATGATTTTGCTAGAAGTTGAATAACCAAGAAAGATACATTCATTCTCTTTTGCATCGAGCTTTCCCAAAATATCCTTGTTGTTGTTGAGCATAAAGAATTTGCATCCAAAGCATGCATATAACTAATGTTGGGTTCTCTATTATTCCATAGCTCATAAGGAAGTTTCATAAGAATTAGCCTAATCATGCAACGGTTCAAAACGTGACAAAATATTTTTCATTTTGAATTCACTTGCTGAGTTTTTCAAAAGCATGAAAGACGTCATATTTATGAGCTAGGAATAGAATCCATGTGAATCTATAGGAATCATCAACAACAACAAAGTCGTAGCATGTGCCACTCCAATTCAGCATTTGGGTTGGACCAAATAAGTACATGTGTAAAAGTTGAATTGGCCTTGAAGTGGACATCACATTTTTGGGCTTAAAAGAAGTTTTGGTTTTGTTTGCCTTTTTGACAAGCTACACAAATTTTTTCTTTCTCAAAAGTAAGGTTAGGCAAACCCGAACCAAGATCCTTTTTGGCTAGTTTTGAAATCAGGTTCATGCTTGCATGAGCAAGCCTTCTATGCCACAATCAACTATCATTGTCACTCGTTAGAGGATCTAATCACATTCAGGTATGTTTTGGTTACTTTTAACAAGATTTTAATGGGAAAAGTTTGATTGTTTTATAGTTTTAACTATAGAATTTCAATTCCATTTTTAACATATTACATTGTGTTTTTTATTGATTTTTACGTAGAAATATATTGTGTGAAGTGTTAGGTTTGTTTTAAGTGTATTAGTTTGTGTTTTTGTTGTATTTTTGGGCATACGGGTAAGGTGGAGGTTAGCTGTCATGGCTGAGTTAACTCGGTAGTCCTCCAGAATACGTCTGGAAGCTTTATAAGGGCGTCCGGACCAAGTTTTATGGGTCCAAACTCTTTCATGGGTTGTCCGGACCCATTCATTATGCCTAAGGTTATACCTTGTCTATTTAATTGTGTCCAGACACTTTTTTAATCCCATCCGGACGTGTAAATATTAAATTTAAATTGTTTTTTTCTGTTTTGGGTTCGGACCGTTATCCAAAGTTGTTCGAACTGTTGTTAGACTTTCAAAACGGATACGTTGACATTTTGCTAAATTTTGGACGCTTGACGTTATTGTCCGGACGGATTTATACTAATGCGGACGGGGTTTAGATGAGTTCGGACGTTGTTATTTAAGTTCAGACGTATTTCTATCCGTGCGAACGTTTTTTGTGTACAGATATTGAAAAAATGAGCAAACGTGCCCGTACCAGCAGCCAGGCTGATGAAGAGCAACCTTCCGCTCGAGTTTTGACGGTGGAGCAGCATACTGCTATCATTATGTCCCGCTAGATTATTTTCGAGCGGGACATCAAGTTGGCAGATTTTAACGATCTCACATTTGAGGGTAGGAACCTTCCGGAGGTGGTGGAGGGGCTAGGTTGGCTTCCGTTGATCCACAGGACCGACTATGCATCGAAGAATCTGGTGCGGGAGTTTTATTGTGCTATACTACGAGCAACGGACCTCGAGGAGCCTAGTATGGAGGTCATTGTCAGTAACGTGCCGATCATTTTCTCGCCGGACGAGCTGGCGAGTTTCTTGGGGTACGAGAGAGATTATTTCAGCTTTCCAAAATCTGCCAATGAGTGAGGAGGGCCAGCGAGAATATGATCGGCACGTTATGGACAATGACCTCCATACTAGGCTCCTCAAGGTCTGTTGCCCGTAGTATAGCACAATAAAACTCCTGCACCAGATTCTTCGATGCATAGTCGGTCATGTGGATCAACAGAAGCCAACCTAGCCCCTCCCTCCACCACCTCTGGAAGGGTCCTACCCTCAAATGTGAAATCGTTAAAATCTGCCAACTTGATGTCCCGCTCGACAACAATCGAGCGGGACATAATGATGGCAATATGCTGCTCCACTGTTAAAACTCGAGCGGAAGGTTGCTCTTCATTAGCTTGGATGCGGGTAAGGGCACGTTTGCTCATTTTTTCAATATCTGCACACAAAAATGTTCGCACAGTTAGAAATACGTCCGAACTTAAATAACAACGTCCGAACCCATCTAAACCCCGTCCGCACCAGTATAAATTCATCCGGACATTAACGTCAAACGTCTAGACTTTAGCAAAACGTCAACGTATCCGTTTTGAAAGTCTAACAAGAGTCTGAATAGCTTTGGATAACGGTCCGAACCCGAAATAGAAAAAAAAAACAATTTAACATTTAACATTTACACGTCCGGACAGGATTGAAAAAGTGTCCGGACACAATTAAATAAACAAGGTATAACCTTAATCATAAAGAATGGGTCCGGACAACCCATGAAAGAGTCTGGACGTATAAAGAATGGGTTCGGACAACCCATGAAGGAGTTCAGACCCATAAAACTGGGTCCAGATGCCCTTATAAAGCGTCCGGACATATTCTGGAGGACGACCGAGTTAACTCAGCCATGACAGCTAACCTCCACCTCACCCATACGCCTAAAAATACAACCAAAATACAAACTAATACACTTAAAACAAACCTAACACTTAACATAATCAATTTCTACTTAAAAAATCAATCAACAAACACAATGTAATCTGTTAAAAATGGATGTGAAATTCTATACTTAAAACTATAAAACAATAAAACTTTTCCCATTAAAATCTTGTTAAAAGTAACCAAAACATACCTGAATATGATTAGATCCTCTAACGAGTTATATTACGCCAAGATTTGAGAAGCAAAAACCATGAATTGGGAGAGATTTTCGTAAGAAACCGTTCGGTATTTCAGAGAATGTTGAACGGTTTACTTTTAAGAATATGTCGATACCTTCCGGACCCATACAATGGCGTCCTGACTCGTTTCTGCACACTTGGCCCAATCAACGTAGTTCGTATTAAATGCCAAAATTTAAACGGTTTAAACGGTTCGAGATAATAAAGACGTCCGGACGTATAGTCTCATCTTGCGAACAGATTTCCCCTGAATAGGCGCGACGTGGAAGCACATGTTTCGCTGAATTACCAGCGAATATCGTCCGGACTGTAAAACACGGTTCGGACGGTGACAACAGTTTTCAACTTTCGTATAACGTAAACACGTGTCCACCATGCGACGGTTACAGTATAGTTCGAACGGTGTACTAATCCGTTCCAATGCCTACATCATTTATGGGAGTCCGGACCCATACAATGGAGTCCGGAAGTGTTTCTGCATACGTTTGGCCGAATAACTGGGAATATCGTCCTGACTGTTAACATGGGTTCGGACGGTGACAGTCGTTTTCAAGTTTCATATAACGTAAATTTGTGTCTGCCATGCGACGGTTACAGTATAGTCCAAAAGGTGTACTAATCTGTTCCAACGCTTACCTCATTTACCCTCAAGGGAGTCCAGATGCGTTTCTGCATACGTTTGGCCGAATAACTGGGGATATCGTCCGAACTGTTAACATAGGTTTGACATTTACAGTATAGTCCTGACGGTGTACTAATCCGTTCCAACGCCTACCTTAATTAATCAATTGCGATATTGGGGTCAAGATAGTATTGAACACCGTCCGAACGTTTAACAGTTTTATTTCGATGCTTAAGTTTACTAAATTCACTTTACTTCACAAAACTTAATTTACTTAATAAATTTATTTCACTTAATTTAATTTAATTAAATTATTTAAATTATTTCATTCAATTTAACACTGTATAATTTGGCTCAAATTTGTTATTTTATTTATTTAATTTAAATACATAAAAATATATATATATGTATAGTTAGAAATACTTTTATATTAAATATTCGTTATAACTAATCACCAATTTAATTATAATTGCAAGCGAATTACACTAACCGTTATCATCTAATTACACTAACAGTTTCGTTAACAAATCAAACGTACTAATCACCTTTTTAATTTTACTAATTGTCCGTTTAAATTTTAATAAATTTAATTTAATGAAAAAACATAATTAATATAAAATATCAAAAATAATCCAAATACCGAATGAAAAACACAATCATAATGTCTAATACCAGCCGGAAACGGTCCTTCAAATGATAAATAAATAATAGTGATAAAACATAGACATAAGACTACTCCAAATAACGAGTTGCCTCTGGCTCGTCCATATCTTGTCTCAGGGCATCACGAACTTGTGCCAAATGCTCCTCCATATTATCCATCCGTCTGACGAGTGTCTGCAGCTGTATCGGCACGGTATAAACAGACTGGGCTTATTAGTTCCATCCGCATAATATTCAGCTCTTCTGTTATAGCTCTATCCGTTAGAGCAAGTTTGGTCTCCAGACCGGTCAAGCGGCATTGCAGCTCCATGCACAATGAATGCGTCGGATGCACTATCACCCGTATACTCTCGTTTAACTCCGCTAAATTGGCGTCTTCCTAAGTTGGTCACTCTGTTTGTCCCCCGACATTAGTGATACTTCTCCTAGAGCGTTCCATGGTCAACCTAGCAAAAATCATTCGCACGAACTTCAAAATGTGTCGTTTCAATTTTAGGTAGTTCGAACGTTAAAGAAAATTTCTGATTGTAAAATTACCGTCCAGACGTTAAATAAACCGTTCGAACGGTGTGAAACGTCGTCCGAACGTGCTTCAATGAACACCATCAAAACAGAGCGATTTGATAGACACAAACAACACAACAAACGATATTTAATTGAAATGCAAGAAATTGAAAAGCAAATTCATGATGTAAGTTTTACCTGAAGTTCCTTAAACAAAATTAAAGAAGTAAAATATTTTTCGGTTATAGTTGATTACACTCCTTATATCAGTCACCAAGAACAAATGACTCTAATATTACAACGTATAGATACTTCAACATGTCCAGTGAAAATAGAAGAATTTTTTTAGAATTTTTAGAAGTAGATGACACCTCTGATAAAAGTCTTTTTAGTGACCTTCTAAATGCCATAAAAACATGAATTAGATGTTAATAACATAAGAGGATAAAGATATGATAATGGATCAAATATGAAAGGAAAGCATCAAGGTGTACAAAAGAGATTATTAGGTATAAATCCTAGAACATTTTATAAACTTGTAGTTGTCATAATTTGAATATAGTATTATGTGATATGACAAACTCATGTCCCAAAGCTATATCTTTTTTTTGAAGTGGTGCAATGCATTTATTCTTTATTTTCTTTTTCTACAAAACGATGAAAAATTTTACAAGATAATATATATTATACATTGACATTGAAACCATTGTCACAAACACGTTAGGAATGTCACATTGAAAGTGTAAAAGCAATAAAATATCAAGCTCCAAAAATAAGAGATGTTTTAATTCAATTAGCAAAAACAAGTGAAGATCCTAAGACAAAGAGTGAAGCCACATGTTTAGCTACATATGAGATTGAAATTTTTGAGTTCTTATTAGGCATGAATATTTTGTATGATATTTTGTTTGCTGTTAATTTGATCGATACAAAACTGCAAGTGCACAGTATCGTAGTTTTTATAGTAAAGTGATGAGAAAAGTGTAGTCCTCAGGGATTGATAACTCACTTTTGACAAGTATCAAAATTATACTAATCTCAATTTTATTTAGAAAAATATAACTTGTAATTGCAAACTGAAATAGTAATCAAAACAAGTAAACAAAAGGAATTATTCAATGGAAAATTTGATGAGAAGAAATTAAAACTTCTAGGAAACCGATTTCACCTAGCCCCTCAATATGTTTTTCTTATCTAACTAATTGAAGTAAAATCTCTAAGTTTGCTAGCAAGATCTCCTAAATCATCCAAATACCTCTTTCGATAGTCAATTGGACCAATTCTTGAACATTAGTCACACATGAATGTGCAAATTAATAAACAAGAAAGCGCATTAAGAACAATGATTCCTTTCTCAAAACTACACAGGTTCTTCTAGGTCTTTTGATCCTATAATTGCCTATGCTAAATTATCCATGGGTCTATTCTATAATTTCCTCTTTCGAAAGCAAATCATAAAACTCAAATCATCTAATTGAAGGACAGTCAATTAAAAGCAATGAGCTAAGAATAATTCAGACAAACAGAGAAGAGATTTACTTCAAATTAAAATAGAAAATCAAGCATAGTTGAGACTAGATAACAATCGTTCTCCTAGAAGGATAAAGTTTAGTTCATGCTGGAATTAAATTCAACCACGAAAGAAATTTTTGCATTCATCGTTTTTTCTCTAAAAAGATATAAAAATATTCAAAAATTACAAACTGGAAAGAGTCACTTCTTCTCCTGCGATCTGACGCTTCTTTTTCTTCTTGGAAAAATATGTTATGTACCCACTCCTTGAAAATCTGCAGCCTATTTCAAATTTCTCATCTTGTTTTTCTCCTCATTTTTCTCCTCATTTTTCTACTCTTTGTTTCCTCCTTTTTCTGCTCTTTGTTTCGAACCAACCAAGCCAACAACCTATTTGATTCTGCAAATCTGATTTGAACAAGAGAGCTCCACAATGCCCTTTTGTGTCCCAAAATCTTCTCCACTTTTCTAGAACTTAGCTTCTGTACTGTGCGCTTGAAGATTTAAAAATTGAAGTTGGGCTTTCATAGAAGTGAGGCTTAGTCCTCCAACGTAATGGGCTGTCAAGATGTTTTCTTCATTTCCTTTAAAATTGAAACAAAATATAAATGAGTGACAATGAAGTCTTAAACCCAACAAAAATAAATAATATTGAACTAAAAACTAAAATTAAGAGGTGATTAAATATAAGAATTTTTGTAAATCATCATAATTCAGTGAGTAAGTTTTTACAATCTAAAGATACGCATATCGATGTTGACATAGATCAATTAAAACAGCTTAGTACTTATTTAAAAATAATAGAGAAACTGGCTTTTCATATGCTTTAATTTCATCTAAAGAGATTGTTGTTAAAATAGAAATTGAACCTATATTTCATGAAAAACAATAATAGATAGAAAAAACAATTTTAAGAAAATGTTATTGATAAAACAATAAAATCAATTGAATAAACTTTTAGAATTGATTATTTCATATACATAATAGATCAAGTTATTTCTTCAATTCAAAATAGATTTGAACAATTCACAGTATATGAAAATATTTTTTGTTTCTTATTTAATATTAACAAAATCAAATCGTTAGAGAATGCTGATTTAAAAAAATATTGTCTTAATCTTGGAAGCTTTTTAAAAGATGGCGAATAATCTAACATAGATGGTTTGGATTTATTTTCAGAATTAAAAGTATTAAAAGAAGTTTTGCAACCTAAAATCAATAGGACTCCAATTGAAACATTACATTATATAAAAAATTAGATTGTTTTCCAAATGCATGCATTGCTTATAGAATACTTTTAACAATACTAATTACAGTTGCTTGTTGAGAAAGAAGTTTTTCAAAACTTAAATTAATAAAATCTTATTTACAGTCGACAATGTCACGAAAAAAAAAAGACAAAATGCATTAGTCATTCTATCAATTAAAAGTAAGGTACTAAGAAATCTTGAATATAAAAGTTTGATTAGTAATTTTGCATCTCAAAAAGCTAAAAAAATAGTTTTTAAATAAATTTGAAATATTTTTTATTAAATTATTATTTTCTAAATTTATATAAAAAGGCCGAATTTTTAACACGGTCTTAGATCTCATTTTTTTATTGAGTCAGCCCTGTTGGGGACTACACAAGTTTAGGAGACATAAATATAACAAGATAGAGAGAGAAAAACAAGGATTTGCGTAATCATTAAAAATCTAGCCTCCAAGAGAGAGAAAAAGCTTGAAAGAGGGAGAAAAAGCTAGATCTCAAGAAATCCTCTATTGATTCCTTCAAGACCAAGACTTTCATTCTTAAATCTTGTCCTCTTGCTCTTTGTTGATGACATAGCCTCCAAGAGAGAGAAAGAGTTTGAAGAAGAAAAAACTTGCATATCATTTATGACTTAGCCTCCAAAAAGAAAGAAATCTTTGAAGAAGAGAGAATAACTCAGATCTCGAGAAAGCTAGTGCTTGCACATGCCAAGACAAAAGTTTTTCATTCGCAATCTTGTTTTCTTGCTCATCATTGTGCTTTACACTTGCACATTTGACTTTAAGATTCTTTCTTTATTACATCCTTGTACCTATCTTTTGCAAAACTTTTGAGTGTGTTAAGACACTTAATCCGACTCGTGAGGGTAGAAGAAATCTTACATTGGGTTGTTGGGATTTGTAGTGAGAGTTGAAGCGTGAGCTTGTAAAACGTTTTGTAACGGTTATTTAGCACCCGGAAGCTAAAGTGTGATTGCTATTAGAGAATTGTGGAGAAAGCCCAAGGAAGTCAATTGTGAGACCCCGTTTATCTCTTTGTTATTTCCTATGTATTAGCTTTTAATTTAAATTATGGGGCCATATTTTCTGCCAATGTATGACCTAAGCTTTATGTTTAAGGTACATTAACTATTATGAAATTTTATTTCAAGAATTTTTTCTTTAAATAATTTCTTTTTCATTGTGGAAGTTTAGTGCAAGTTTAAATTTTATTTTCCCTAAGATCCGAAATTTGCTAGGTAAGTTTTTTTATGGATTTATATTTTTCATTTGCTTAGTATATCCCATAATCCATGAAATTAAATTATGAAGAGAGATTTACATATTATGGCCGAAAATAATTAAGTAGAAAATAATGAAATTCATGTAAGTATTTAAATATTTTTGTGTGACTCTAATAGGTAGCATTGATCATCATTTTGTGGCCTTAATTATTAGTTTTGAATTATCATTAGAGATATTATATGATAAGCTACTAAAAATATATGATAAGCTACTAAAAATATATGATAAGCTTGAAGAGAATTTAATTGATAAGCACACTTGCTTATCATAGTGATAAGCTAACATAGTGATAAGCTAGAGAGTTTTTAAGATAATAGGTTGTTGTGGCTATCTTAAAGATAGGCTAGAGCAATTATCTTGAGATAGGTTATCATGCTTATAAGTTGATAAGTTATGAATTTGAACTAGATAAGCTAAAATGCTTATATGAGATAAGTTGGAATACTTATGTGTGTGACAAGAGTAACTAAGTTAATTGAGTTGGAATCAAACAACATAAATGAACTATGAGATAAGGTCATTCATGTGAAGAGCATGGAGGGTGGAAAAGTCTTAAAGTTATGGTCCCATGTGAAGAGATAAGATAAGCATTTAATGGACAAGACAAGACAAAAGAAGAGAAAAGCTAAGCAATGGATGTTCACGTGAAAGCTAAGCCAAAAAAGAGAGAAAATAAAGTAAAATGGAAAGGAGTTCACGTGAGAGGGCTTGGCTTGAGGGGACAAAGAGATGAGGTGAGAGAAAGTGAGAAAAAAGGAGTGAAAGGGACCATGCATTGGTCGGCCAACCCACCAAGATTTACCCCCTTTTATCCTTTTGTCATTTTCAACTCCCTTGTCATTGTCATTGTCATAATTGAATCTTCGGAGACCCAATTTGCTTTCTACGAATTCACCCCCACCCCTTCACATTTCAACTTCACATTTGCCTTGGCCCAATATCACACTCTCATTCAACTCTCTTTCTCTTTTTCTCCCTTGGCCGAACTACACCTTTCATTGCAACTCTCTCTCTCTTTTCTCTTTTGGCCGAAACTCCTATTTGGCTTAAGTCTTGTTTCCCTTCTCTTGCAACCAAAGCACTTTTCTTTTCCCCACCATAGACCTCTATTTTAGCACCTTGAAGACACAAATTTCAGCCCTTGGAACCATTCCTAAAGGTGGAACCAAAAGTTGGGGTTAAGGAAGAATCTTGGTGAAAATCGTGTGACTAGTGGAAGGTAGAGGTAGACTTGATTTTCATATGAAATTTTGGCTTGAGTTCTTTATAATTTCTAACCTAAGATGTTTTTATTATGCTAGGTGCTCAAGGCTTGTGTCTAATCATCAAGGTAAGACCAAATATGGTTGTTGGTGCTAAAAAAAATTGTTGTTGGCCGAATGTTTCCCTTGGTTGGATCTTGAGTTTGTGCTTTGGTTTTTGCTAGATCTTGAGTTTTGAAAATCAACCCTAAGTTGTGTTGTGATGTTAGATCTGGTCATATAAGCATGAGATCCGAACTTGAATGTTAGAAAATGCAAGAGGAATGCATGTTGCAAGTTTTGGCATGAAAGGTTGTGAGTTGGTGTTGGCCAAACCTTGTATGCCTTTGATCTTTAAGTATTACTTTGTTTAAGTATAGATTTGATGAATGATCATGATATATGTAAATTTAGTAAACATATGCGTGTAAGTTAGTCTTGAAATGTAGAAGTTTGCATGCAAATCAAAAGAACCAAGGAAAACCTAATTATTCTATGAATATAGGTGTTGGCCGAATATGATGTATTGCTAGATCTTGAAGTTGTTTTGTGATTTGTAGATCCTAGGTTGTGAATCTGAAAATGGAGGATGAGATCACCATTGGAGAAGAAAATTTAGACAAGGAACACTTGAAATTGAGCATGGCCGAATAACCTAGTAAAAGAAAAACCCTAATGGCAAGCTTATTACAATGAAATTATAATTGCTTGTGATGAATGAGTGAAATTAGGGTTATGGCCAAATGGATTAGAGGATTCAAGTTTAAGTTCAATGATAAAACACACCATACATGTAAGAGAAAAACAAGGATAATAAGGCTTAAAGAGCTCGGGTTAAAATGATTATCAAGGCCTTGTAATGTTAAGCATGGATTAAAGATTCAATTAGAATGATTTAGTGTTGGCTGAATCCTATTTAGGGCAAAGTGAAATGTAATTGTAATAATATGAATATCAAAGCTAAGGATTAGAGAACCTTGATCATATGAGGAGAAAAATGTAAAACGTAATCAAAGAAAAAATGTCTCGGACCTAGTTTAATGTAGATCAAATGTCAAAGCCAAGGTATAATTATGATTAGGGTTAGTAATTGATGAACTTAAAGACCTAGTTTAATGTATGAAATAAAAGAAAGATTAGGACGTAATTATAGAGCAATTAGCTTGCTAATTAGAATCCTAAGTAAGAATGGTTAATAAGAGTTTCTATATAAACCCTTGAGAATGATATAATATTTTTCATAAATATATTTTAGGAAAAACCGAGTAATATACAAATATTTATCTTGTATGCTTATGTACTTAATTCTTAGTAAGTAAGAGGTGTTTGAATCGCTTGTAGGCGAACTTCGTATCTTTATTCATAATCAAGGAGACCGAGGTAAGATTTTTATGCAATGTCATATGGAAAGTTTATGGAAAGATAAGTTAAGTCAAGGGGCTCTGGTAGGTACCGTACCATCATGATGGACACCCATACCGAAGGACGAATGCGAGAAGGATGGGTGAATCCTAAGAGGCTGTGCAAACCACACTGAAGGACAATGAGAAGGTGTGGGCCTCCAAGGGTTGTGTCTAGCCATCAAGCCTGGGGCAACTACGGGCTAGCTCGACCAAATGAAATGTCCCCAAGGGTAAGGGAGACGGTTCCGATGGGAACGCACAACTCGGACTCCAGGGGTTAATTGGAGCGTAAGTAGCCCACAAATTATGAAGGAAATGTTTTCAAGGGCCAGGGGCCAATTTTAAAAACAAGTTTATGTCTACAAGCAAGAGCATATGCATACTCATGAAATGCATGTGCATCATGAAATATGATTTATCATGATTAAGCAAGTTCAAGTCAAGAGCATGTTTTAAAGTTATGTTTTTCCCTTACTGAGTCTTTTTGACTCACGTTTTTAAAATTGTGTCATTCCAGATGCGTCAGGGGAAGGAAGTCAGGAGGACTACCTGACTTAGAAGAAAGATTATTCTATGTTTTGTTGTTGTGACTTGATCGATGAGATCCGTCACTTGTTAATGTTAAAACATGTTATGTATGTATTAAGATGCAAGTTATTGAGAACTTTAATCATGATATGAGTTGGCTCGCTTCTCTCGCGATTCTGTATTTTCAGCTGTAAGTTTGTATGTACAAAAGCTGGAGCTTTCCGGAGGATTGCTCGCGGCTGTCACGGTCCCTGCGGAATGGCGTTCGGGGCGTGAAATCAATAGCCTTGGAGATGGACGTAGGCAAGTCTTGGCCAAATCACCTAAAAATACCAATGTCATTTATTTATCCCTTGCTTTCCTTTATATATTTTATTTATGCGATTGTGGTGTTATTTAAAAAGGAATGATGATTTTAAAAAGGAAAAAAATATTGTCTTAATCTTGACAACTTTTTAAAATATGATGAATATTTTGACATAGATGGTTTGGATATTTAAAATTAAAAATATTAAAAGAAGTTTTGCAACCTAAAATTAATACTCCGATTTAAACATTAAATTATATACAAAAAATAGATTATTTTTTAAATTCATGCATTGCTTATAGAATACTCTTAACAATACTACAGAAAGAATTTTTTTAAAATTTAAATTAATAAAATCTTATTTAGTGTCGACAATGTCACAAGAAAGACTAAATGGATTAGCCTTTCTATCAAACGTACGTAACATATTAACAAATCTTGAATATAAAAAATTTGATTAGTAATTTTGCATCTAAAAAGGTTAGAAAAGTTATTTAAAAAAATATTTTAAATATTATATAAAAATGCCTAATTTTTAATATTGCCTTAGAATTCAATTTTGATTGAATCGACCTGTCTAAAACCGCCCTATGTGGGGGGTGGCTGTGGTTTAAACCGAATCTGTGGACCCAGGTTAAGTTTGTTGGGCTTTTGGCCCTTGTAGATAGTTGGATTGTGGGCATGCGTTCCCCTTACTTAAGCTTATGTTTGAAATATGCTACCAAAGCATTAGAGCCAAGAAAGTTTGTTATGCCGTCTATTTTTTTTGTTTTGTTTCCTTCTTCCTTGGTCAATAAAGTTGGTTCAAGTTTTCCGTATCAAAGTTTTTCCCTATAATCTGTAGAAACAACCCTTTTCCCTTCTAGCAAGTTTAGCCTCTGTGCACCTCGCACGTCAACCAATCGACTGGAACCTCCTCCTACGTCGGTCACAAAATTCCCACGCAATGGGTGACCCACCTTTGCTACACGGCCCTTCGCTGTACCCACGATTTTCTCCATTATAAGAAGTGTCTAACGAAAAGAACGCAGACCTCATAGAAATTCCTGCGCCTTCCTGGCCTTCATAGCAACGAGCAGGACAACAATCAAAAAGCTATTAATCGCCATTATTATTATCAAAAAATTTCTCCTGCTAAATCTCGCTGTTCAAGAAAAGGTTTGTAAATAGGCAATGGTGGGACAGTCGAGGAAATGGATGATACTGGTTGCTACGACATGGATACAAGCTTTTACGGGGACGAACTTTGACTTCTCGTCCTACTCTTCGGATCTCAAGTCCGTGCTTGGAATATCGCAGGTTCAGTTAAACTACCTGTCGGTGGCGTCTGATATGGGGAAGGTGTTCGGATGGTGTTCTGGGGTGTCTCTTATGCACTTTCCACTGTGGGTCGTCATGTTCGTGGCTGTATTATTGGGGCTCTTTGGTTATGGCCTCCAATGGATGGTTATGCAGACTATCATCTCTGTCCCTTATTTCGTGGTTAGTTCTCTCTACGTCTTTTGCTTTCTCTTTTCCTTCTGTTTTTGGTCGTGTTCGTTAATAAAAAATTTCAGCAACTCATAATAAAATATTACGATATAATCTTTCTCTCATCGAATTATAATTTTTCACTACAAAAAATATAAAAAATTATTTATCTTTACTTTTTTACTAAACTCAATATTATCACTAAACTTAATACCAAAAATTTTACAACACAAATGAATGATTATGCTGAGTATCATCTCTGTCCCTTAATGGTATTGGTGAGATATTGGAACCGGAAAGTCCAAAAATCTGGAAGAACAATTGCCTATCGTTGTTGTTATTATTATTATTATTATTATTATTAGTTGGCTTCATTTTTCTTTCCTTTTTCTTTCTTATTCCGGAAATTTATTTTTTTTTCTTTGAATAAAGATAGAAAAGAGAAAAGAAAAATAGTGGGCGTTCTTCTTTTTGTTATCCTCTGCATCTCATTTTTTTAAAAAAAATCGAAAAGAAAGTGGAATTCCTTTGATTTTGTGAACCCCTTGCTTCCACGTACCAGCAACCGTAACCGTACGCTTGGAGACGAATGTTCTCTACCTAATTTAGCTACTCAAAGTCAGATTTTTTTTGTTTTCCTTACGAGCTAAGGAAAAGGTCTTGATTGTTAATGGAGTGAACAAAGGATCTCCCATCAACTTTTAGCAGTGGCTTAGCAAAAAAAACTTTTAGCGGTGGACGATGTACGGTGACAAAATTTTAAAATCTCAAACTCAAGTTTTTACTTTTAGCTACCGACTTCCTTGTTCTGTCGTCACTCGTCAGGACCATCCTTCGACAGTGACTACTTGTTTTTCAGTCGCTGTCGGATGGAATTTGGGAGGTGTCTTTAGCCACACCGGCTTCGGTTTTTTCCTCCCTCTTTTAAGCATTTGTTTCCGGTGAGCATTGTCCAAGTTCTGTAAAAAGAAATCACTAATCCCTTCAATCTACCCAAGTTGAAAAATAATATAGATGTTTGAGCGTGAAAATTATGTAAAGTAGAGTTTAGAAAATATTATAAAATAAAGATATTTTATATGAGTTAGTGAAAAAGTAAATAAATAATTTTTTTAATAAATATTATAATAATAAAAAATTATATGATAATTTTTTTTTATTAAACTCAAATATTTAGGCCCAATTATGATACTGTTTCGTTTGGTTGGCCTTACTTTGCCCAAGTTTTTGAAATGTAGATACTTTGCTTGAAACAGAGGGCTGAATGTTCGTCTTCGATCCTCTGCTCGTATGTTCCGGTTGTTCTAACATTCTGCGGAACAATTAAGAGCACCAGAAATATAAACGGAAAGAAAGTCTATCAAAACATGTCCATCATTTTGGATTTTTTTTTTAATTCTTCATCTCATTCTTGAATTTCTGCTCAAGATGAGATTTTGCACTATTATTGGAAAGATCTCCAACTTCTAAGGCTCTGTAAAAGAAACCTACAATTTGGTGTTTAAATCTTAAAATTTGAGGTTTATGAAAATGGATGAAAAAGTAATTAGAGATAATTTGAGTGCAACTTTGATAAAAAAAATAATAATTTGAAAGAAATGAAAAAATTATTTTAAAATTATTATTTAGTATGGCCAAAGTTACGAGGTTAATTGAAGGTAGCAACTAAAGGTCAAGGTAATTGATATGGAATAGACGACGTTTAGGTAACAGCAGAGCTTGGATTAAAATATACTTAAAGTCTGCATATCCATCTCTTGAATCAGAACTGTGATGGCACATCTGTTAATGAATTGCTTTTAATTATGGCTTAATAGCATTACAAGTTCACTTGGTATATTTTTTTACAAATTCATTCATGTGGTATCACTTTGTACAAAAAAGTCTATGTAGTATCACTTCTAGGCAAAAGTTACTCTCTCCGTCCATCAGGTTTTAATACACTAACGGAATGAGAGCCGGTCGAACGCTTCAAAGAGACAATTTGCAGCGGTCGACTGGTTAGTGTAGTGGTCGACCGGTTCATGTAGCGGTTGACCGCATGATTTCATCCGTTTATGACGTGGTTAATGTAGCGGTCGACCGGCTCGTCGTTAGTGTGTTAACGCCTGGTAGACGGAAGAACTAACTTTTATCTATAAATGATAACACAGGGACCTATTTGTATAAAGTGATACCACATTGACACGAATTTGTAAAAAAAGTATATCACATATACTTATAATGCTATTAAGCCTTTAATTATTATATTATAAGCCACCATCTTCTTGTTAGAGGAGATGGTAGTTCCTCGAAATTCTAAAGTAGTGGGTTTTCTGAAAATTTGTCGACAATCTTCTGTTTCTCTCAGAAAGAACGCAGAGTGACCAGGAAGATGAACATTTGTCCCGAGTTGTCTCCCCTATGTAAGTCAAATGATGTGGGGGCAGTGAGATCCATTTTGATTTGTTGAGATAACTTGAAAAGGTCGCTACGCTGCTACCCCCACCAACTCTCTTCTGACTTAAGTTGTAGACTCTGGCATTGAGAGTTATCTAGAGTTTGCAAGTTTATTTATTTCGACTACTTTTCTTCGGTGACAGCACTTAGCTAACTCTCCCTCTTTACTTTTCTAAATTATGCTTTCCAGAGGTCCAAAGTCTTTCGTTCATATGGTTGTCTGTGGCAACCTTTGTGTCCATCGTCCGATAGTTTTACTCGATCTTCTCAAGAGTATATTTTGACTGAGAGAACTAAACAATCTAATATTACAATCTCTTGTCTTATAGATTAAGCAGGCTCCAGAAAATGGACAGGGAAAAAACATTCGGCTTCTACAAAGACAGTTAAAAATCCGACACCGGAGACACACCAACTCCAGAGGCTCACCCATCCCTCTTCCTTGGGCTTTTTTTTTCAGACACCTAAAGCTTAGGATTCGTCGGGAGTGACAGTAACATCCTTAAGGAAAGTTAAAGAAGAACATAGATTGGAACAAACATGTCAAATTAATTAGTTTCCACGGGTAAATGAGATTTTTCGGTCTTCTGGAATTGCTTCTTGAAGTAAATACTGTTAGCTCTTCTGTGTATTTAAAATTTAAAACCGTAGCAGGTGTTTCTTCTATGCTTGTTGGCTGGGTGTAGCATCTGCTGGTTCAACACAGTCTGCTACGTTTTGTGCATAAGAAATTTCACTGTCAACAGGGCACTGGCATTGTCCCTCACCATCAGTTTCAACGGCCTAACTGCAGCCTTATACACCCTCATTGCCAATGCAGTAAACTCCAGTGAGGATAGCATCTATCTATTCCTAAATGCATTAGTTCCTCTCTTCATATCAGGCGTGGCACTTATCCCGGTCCTCCACCAACCACCTGTCCAGCCGCTCCCAACTGATGCCATTCGCCATGACTCCTTCATTTTCCTTGGTCTCAATATCCTAGCCGTTTTTACTGGCCTTTATCTCCTTTTCCTCGATTCACTATCTTCTAATTCATCAACAGCTCTTATCCTCCTTGCTGGGGCTATTACCCTTTTAGTCCTCCCCATGTGTTTTCCCGGCATTGTGTATGCTCGTGAGTGGGCATGTCGGACAATCCACACAAGCTCTTGCTTTAATAACTCAAGCTTCAATCTAATTGACCCTGATGAGCTTGAGCTTCACAAAGAACTCATCGTCGATGAGGGCAATGCAACGAATGGCGCTTCATATGGTGTAATAGATAGAGAAGGCTGTTATGGAAAGGAAGGCTGTTTTAGAAAGGTGATGGAGAAAGATCGGTTAACTGTGCTTGGAGAAGAGCACCCAGCTAGGTTACTGGTGCGGCGTTGGGATTTCTGGCTGTATTATCTTGCTTATTTCTGCGGGGCGACTATAGGGTTGGTATATAGCAATAATCTAGGGCAGATTTCCCAATCACTCGGATACAGCTCGATGACTAGTTCTCTTGTCACGCTCTACTCCTCATGCTCCTTCTTCGGCCGGTTGCTCTCGGCTGCCCCAGATTTCCTTCGCGAGTATGTTTCAGAGATTCTTTTGATCTTAATCATTGGAGATGACCAATCATTCATTGCCTGTAGAGTTTAGTGCCCTCAATAATAGTCATATTTGTATGCATGGACTATATAACCTCATTCTGTCATGAGTTCATATGGTTAGCAATTGAGCTCATTCTGAACTAGATTCATGATTTAAGAACACAAGCTGATTACTGACCTTACAATGTTTACAAATGCAGCAAGGTGTATTTCGCGAGGACTGGGTGGCTTGCAGTGGCGTTAGTGCCAACACCTATAGCCTTCTTCTTGCTTGCTGCATCAGGCAGTGAGGCAATATTGCGTGCAGGCACAGGCCTTATAGGGCTGAGCTCGGGGTTTGTGTTTTCAGCGGCAGTGTCAGTGACGTCAGAGCTATTTGGTCCAAATAGTGCTGGGGTCAATCATAATATCCTTATCACCAACATCCCTATCGGCTCATTCCTCTATGGCCTTCTTGCAGCACTGGTTTACGATTCCAATGTAGGGAGCTCAGCAAAGACAACCTTGTTAGGCGAAGCAACAGTGTGCATGGGAAGGCAATGCTATTTGCAGACATTTATATGGTGGGGGTGCATCTCGTTGGTGGGTCTAGTTTCAAGTGCCTTGCTTTTCCTAAGGACAAGGCTCGCCTACGAACACTTTGAAAGGAACAGGAACAGAACATAAGTACATAACTCTCGTCTAAACGCAGAAAACTCATCTTTGTTTTTTCTCTGCAGATGAGAAATGGGTTTTGTGCTACTAGTAAGGTTTATATATAGAGTCAAATAGAAATTATTGCTAAACACTTATATTTCGTTTGCTACAAAGGTAAGTCTTAACGGATAAGTAGTCAAAGAAGTCCGAAAACATCCTTAATTGGTTACAGATATCTGAACACGACAGCTGACGGAAGCTTCACCAGGTTTCCTTTTCTTACATCTTTTGTTGGAGGAAGGGGAAGAGAGGGGAGAGCACAAGCATTGTTTAATAGGACAGAGGCACTCATCATAAATAATTCCAAGGGCATAGCGGCCCTGGTGTACCTCAAGTGAGAAGAAAATTAGCAGTAACCGGTGCTTTCAACAAAATACCAAGTGCTGAAATTAAGGACTTGGACCAACACAGTTTCTTTGAAAACATGAGGGCCTATGCCCCACTATCTTTCGGTTCTCCCTTCCCAAACAAACCATATTTTTAAGATGGACACAACACAAGTAATAAACGGGTCCTGATAGAAACGCAGAGAAGATACTAGGGAAATGGAACTTGTGCCATCACTAGAATCTAATAGCTCTTAGACCAAAAGAAACTATCCAGAAGTGGAGCACGAACGTTATCCAAGAAAATCAGAAACTTTAAGCAGACCATCTGAGATTCTGAATTCTCCTTTCAATCCTTCTTTTCAACCCGGTTTTTCTTTGAAGCCGATGTTGCCTGCGAGTACAAGAACGTCCCAAATATTGCAATGGCAGATCCTAGTGCATTCAGAGGTCTAACTGGATTCCTGAACACCAAAACTGAAGACACAATCACCACCACCCGCTTTATTGTGTTGCCAACAGAGAATGTCAACGGGCTAATCTCATCTAGCGCTTGGTAAGACGATTGGTTATAGAGATGGTAAAATATCCCAGATAGCATAACCCAGAAGTAAAATGTCGAGGGTTTACCCACAGACTGAATAGCTCGGTGATACCCTTGGACCCATTGAGACCCTTCAACTAAGATCGCAACGGGAAATAAATACAGCAAGGAAATTATACTGATCCAACCGTACAGATTCAACCCATTAACCTCCTTGAAGTGTTGCAAACTGCGTTTAGAATAAATGTTCCTCAAAACAAACCCAACATTGCTAATCAAAGCACCCCACAAGCCTTGGAAGTTAAAAGAGACTTCACTAAAGGCAGCTAATGAGCAACCAAGAACAATAGGAAGGATTGAGAGCCAGACTTGTACAGGGTACGTATCGCCGAGGAACGACGAGAACACGACCGAGAAGACAGGCTCCGAGGATTTGATTACGTGGGTGAAAGAAACAGCCACCTTAGATAACGAAACACAGGCCGAGATGTGGCCTATAGTGTGGAACAATGCAGGTCCAAGTAAGGCAATGACGAATGGCTTTGAAATCTTTGGGCAAGGTTGGAGCTTCAAAAACCAGAGAATGAACATCCAAACAGACCCAACAAAGAGCTGAAAAGAGCCAAGGAGCCATGGGAATGGGAAGAGATTCAGCACTTTCTTGTTGTAGATGTTAAAGACAACGTTCTGGAAGTACCATAGACCAAAGACAAGTGCCAGCTGGAGGGTCTTGGTATTAGTCTTGGGCTCAGAGTCAGCACTTTCACCTTCAAGATTAGCACCACCTTCAGGATTAGCTCCTGACGCGGCTCTGTAGACTTGGAATCTGGGTTTCGGAGAAAACCCGCCTGGGTATGCAGAGATTATTTTCAAATAGCCGTTGTTTTGGATATGAGAAAAGAGGCCAAGTGGGTGGCCATTGGTTTGGGTAAAGCTGGAGACTTTGTTTCCCAAACAGGTGACGAGAGAGGAGGGTTTCCTCCGGAGAGGCGATATATGGTATAGGTATCTTTGGGGTTGAGTTCTGGTGAGAAAATTTGGATTGAGAAGTGGAGAAGCATCTATGGGGTATCGATGGTTGTATTTGGACAAAGTGACAGGAGCGATGGAGGATGCATTTGTGGGATTCAGAGTAGGCATTTTTTTAAGCTTTGGTTGAGAGAGAGAGAGAGATTCTGCAACTGCAAGTAAAACCAAGAATTTGAAGATTGCGGACGAGATTTCTAAACAGTTTGGATAAATTCCCCGCCCCCCCCCCCTCCCCACACATCCGTTGTCGGGCTCGTAGAGAAGCAAAAGATACCTTTGCCCACATTTCATGTTGTTGCTCGCTTTGGCTGGCTTGAAGGAACTAGTCAAACAAAATCGCTAGAAAAAAAAAAACAGAAACAAAATCGCTAGATCAGGTTCAACATTTTTTTTTTCCCTGAGTGATGGGGTTCAGTATTTGAATATAGTTATTTGGGTTTATCACATAGGAAAATAGGGTTTTCTTTAAATTGGTAGTACTATTCACAAATTGAGGATATTGGATGGTCATCAAATGCTTAGACCATATTTGGTTTAGAATAGATCATGTTTAATTTGATATGTTTAGAGGGGACTATATAAATCCCGCTTCTTTCATCACAAACTGCACCCTTGAGACATAACTCATGATCATGATTTAGTTGAGGTGTTCAATCAACTAGTTTTGACTAACTGAACTTTTTATATTAAAAGTTAGGGTTATGTACCTATTTTTTTTCTTAGGTTTGACTTGTTTATACAAATATTTCTTCTATTTCTAAATTGATCATAAAAGTTTTTGAATTTGTAATTTTTATTAAACAAGTCATATTCGCTAAACTTTTATCTATAAAGTTAACAATTTATGCATCAAGTCCGATCATTTTAAGAGACTACAAAAAAAAGGGGTCTATAGCAGCGCTCCGTTGCTATAGGCAAAAAAAACGTTGTTATAGGTCATTTTGGCCTATAGCAGCAGTTTTTTAGTAGCGACCGCCGCTATAGCTCCGAATGCAATTTTGTCTTCCTTAGTATCTATCGCAACGGTTTTCGGAACTGCAGGCGAAGACCTCGGGTCTATAGCGGCAGTCGTGGCCGCCGCTATAGACCCGAACGCAATTTTGTCTTCCTCGCAGTGTTTTTTTTTTTTGCTTTGCTTTTGCTTTTGCTAGCATTTTAATACACTACTAGTTTTTTCCTATATTTTCATATACATGCTTTTTTAATCGGTAATACAAATTTATTTTAATAATTATAATTTATTGGATGTAAAAAATTAAAGAACAAGGAGAATAAAACAAAAATATATTTAATCATTGATTAATAGCATTTTACAAGAAACACAGAAATCTCTAAAGTAATCTAAAAAGTAACAAATTTCTAATATAAAATAACAATAAGCAAGAACCGACTAAAATATTCAAATACAACACAATAAGCAAAAACCAATTAAAATCTTCTTCCTTTGACACATCAACATCCTCTATCTTGAATTCCTGTAATAGAAAATAAATATTACATTAGAACACTTTTAAGAAAATGCTTTGGAGCAGTTATCTCCAAAACATCTAAACATAAACATATGCTTTGGAGTCATTAAGAGTCATACCCAACACAATATCATTGATAAATAAATCAAAAGTTCAAACCTTGTAGATATCTTCAGGAGACTTGGGTTCCATGACCTCAATATCACGAGCAAGAGTCAGATAGCCTTCACTTAACTTGGTATTGCTTCTTTCATGGCAAATTGTCACATGATGTAAACACCTGCTTCACATACTGCCACCAGATACTTTCAACCATTAGACCCAGACCATATGGTAATATTGAGGATCAAATAATCTCACAAACCTGTTCCATAAAAATAAAAGAGCTAACAACATAAAAAGTTGTTCTTCCAATCTGTTCTGAGTCGATTTCTTCAATTTTTATTTATCTCTTAATTTCCCTCAACTACTACTGAGCTATATTACTTCAATATTCCAACATCAACTCACACTCCAAGATCACAATAGCAATTCATCAGTCAAGGCCAAAAAAAAAATCTTTTACAAAGTCCATGTTTGGCAAGCACCATGTGAATGCCTGACTATGTCCAGGATCAAATGGCACTAAAATATAATTTCCAATAGAATAGAAGCATTTTGGACATAGGTCACAAGCAATTATACCAACTGTATCATCAAAGTGTACCTATACTTGGAAATACACTAATTTCATTCATGAGCAAACAGTTCACGAGCACAACCAGACCAGAGCTACAAAGTTGAAACACTAATTGCAGTTACATCTATCAACAACAATGTGGTTCCCAAGGGAATATCAAGGGAATATTTTGTATGGGCATTGGGGTCAGTAAGACCAGATCAATGAAACTTAGGTAATCGGCACCACAGATTTTAAGATGTATAGCTTACTTGGAGAAGAATATCAATGGAATATTTCGTATGGGCATTGGGGTCAGTAAGACCCATTAGGAGAGTAGGCACAAGGGCAGATATTTCTGGATTCTTTATTACACTCCCAACTAGGGCTGTTCAACCCCGGTGTAGGTGCCGTTTTTGGCCAAAACATGCACCTAAACCGGATATGCCGGTTTTAAAAAATGTCACCTACACCTACACCGTTAAGGGCAAAAACCGGCCCTTAGCGGTGGCGGTTTCTGGTAATCCTACATTCATATTGAACCATTTTTTTAACATATTACGCACTTTCAAAATATAAACTCTACACTAATACAATCCAATCCAACTAATACAATCCAATCCAATCCAAAATCAATAATACCAATGTATCCTCGCACAACTTATAGCAAATCAAACCTCACTCAATCCAATCACCAAATTTTCCTTATGTTTATAGGGAAGAACATAGATGATTTGAACTGCGAATCTAACCTACATGAACACATTTTGAATGACAACAGGATCCAAATAACAATGAAACGGGACTGATGCTTCTCGATAATATATTGCCCATGAAATAGAACCATCAGTTAACTGAAACCTAAATAAATCTCTCTTTAGAACAGACAAGATTAGCAATATTGGTGTAAATCACATGATCAATCCCAGAAACAGGTCTCCAAGATCACAAGAGCAAAAAATTTAACATGTAAGAAGTACCTTAACACCAGCTTTTTGGCATAGTTGCACAGCATCTTTGACACCATGTCGACAAGGATCCTGCATTTTATTGTCAATGTAAGCTAAAGCACTAAGGCAGGATTAAACTTTCAAAAGATGATGTTACAGTAACACGCTTTGAGTAAAATCTTCAACAGAAATTTTAGCAGCGATCCAGGATGCATAATGAAAGTTTAACTCTTCCCTGAGAGCGACAAGAGTTCAAACTACAAAAATCCTTGTTCATTAGGAATTAGAAGCTTTTATTGCAATCACTAGTAATAATTAGGTAGTGAACCTTATCTAACAAAGTACGCCTATAATATATAATAATACTTAGTGACAGAGTGTGATTTTTTTCCTTCCAACTGGTGGCATTCTTAGGAATCAACAAGTACTGGAGGCTTTGATCCTCGCATTTTCAAAGAATCAACAGGTTTGAAGAGAGCCTTTATCCCTAAACTAAATTCTATTAAAAGATCCAATGTCCATTCTAAATACCCTTAGAAGATCCCTCAATCCCCTATATGCCTCCCTACATAAAGATGAATCCCAAAATAGGCCCTTTTAATAGATCAACTTGAAGTCAAGATGGTTCTTAGACTTCACAAAATATTAGAAGTGCGATAACAAATTAAGTAACAAAGCACTTAATTTCCAACTTTTGCCAAAATCTAGCATAGGAGGTTATTCATTTTTCATTGATCTGATCTGAAAATATAAAAGTAATTTCCAATTTTTGCCAGCGTACTTCAGTTAAGTTCTTCATTTCAAGAGTGGAATTACATACCATCTGACTACTAACTAACAGGGCATATGCCAACAACCCAATGCATCAAATCCAACAAAGCCTCCTTCGTCAAATGGGGTTTCAAGAAAACTCACCGAAGGGTGGTGGTCGGCGAAGAGATGTGGGCATCTTTCAGATTTGGTAGAAGCTTGAAAATCTCTTTCAGATCTACTTGTTGGGCACAAGAGATGCGTGGACTCGTCACTGGGCAGTGCACTGGAGTCGATGCTAAGAGAGAGAGATCCCGATAGAAAGAGGGAGAGAGAGAGAGAGAGGCTGAGTGGGAGTGAGCCCCGAGGTCGCTGGTGGAGGAGGAGCTGTGCGTGAGAGGAAGGGGAGGTGCGGCAGGAGGTGGTTGGCGAAGAGAAGAGGGGATTGGGGAGGGTTATGTGCTGCCGAGGGAAGGGTTTCGGGAAAATTGGGGTGGGGGGAGGAAATCGGGAAAGAAGGGGGAGGGGGAGGATAAACGCTGTTTTTATTTTTTTTTTAAAAAGGGACAACCCGGTTTCCCGGTCCCCGGGAACCCGGTGCCGGGTAACCCGGGAACCGGGAATACCCCCGGGTTTTCCCTGATACATGAAACCGGGACCCGGCATCCCGGTGCCGGTGCCGGTGCCGGTGGCGGAACATTCCGATGGCACTGAACACCCCTACTCCCAACCTATGAGTAGCACAACAAAGCATTACGCAAAAAACATATAAAAGTCCACAGCAGAAGTGCTCATAACACAACTTGCATATAAAATATGATAGCATTAGGATTTCACATCCTTGCATAACCTCTTGAAGGGCCATTTGCCTTGCTGACTGGACTCTGGGATGGATATCTGTTAAAACCTACAGTCAAAAGAGAGAATAAAGGTTAAAGACTACCTATGTTTCTTTAAAAGAAGGTAAATTAATAGTAAAGCACAAATCAGGTTTGTATTAGACCACCACAAGTTTGGCATGTGAACAACCATGGCTATAGATACTTTCAAAAGCCTCCCCGCCAAAACCTACAGGAAGCAAAACAAGGACATCAATGAGATTCTCATGCAGAATGGCTGTTCTGGCTACTACCACATAAACAGGGCTATGTAAGTCATATACTCGACCATTATAGCATCATGAATGCAAAGTAAACTTTATTATAAAAAAACCAAACATATACATACTTATAATAATTTCCAATTTCTACAGACCACATCAACTTACATTGCACAACAAATTCAAGCAAAATAATTTCCACAGCATGTCAGCAACTTACAACTTCATTCATTACCGAAAAAATTGATTCAGTCAACAACTTACAGTCTTACATAATTACAGCATTGCACAGAAATTAGACAAAATATTATACAAAATTATGCATGAAATACACGGCAAAGCATCAAAAACTTACATTGCACAGATACAAACTCAATTTTCTTCATTTATGACTATACTTCACCTCCCTACCTGTGCTGATAGATACAAACTCAATCTTGTAAATGTATGAATCTTGAAAAACCCATACAAATAATATTGATGATGACTTTCGGCCATTCAAGGACTGAGATTGGACCAATTATTGCAGTCTCCAAATTCTAGATGTTGAAACCAGAAACTCACTTACCAATTTTGAAACAGAAATCAGTATCAACACAAATATGTGCCAAAGGATTAGCAGCAAACCTACAATAAGTCATCTCGCAAAGAATATATTGGCAGATACTGTCGTTGCTGTGCTAGGGTTTTTGACTTTGCAAAATCACTAACTGCTTCCCCCTTTTTTAAATGCTGCGCAAACTTTGCATCTTCCTTAAAATCAATCTCCCCTTGGTCGCCCACCACAACAGTATCAGCATCAATCTAGCATTAAATAAAAAGATAAGTCTTACACTTCTGAGAAAGAGAGGGAGAGGGAGAGGGAGAGAGGCCAGATGGTGGCCTGGTGGGTGGTGAGTGACGGCAAGGAGAAAAAGAGAGGGGGCTCGGGGGAGTTGGGGGGGGGAGCGGGGAAGGGAATTTTGCGTTTTAGGTTAGGGCGCGGGGTGCCTTTTTTAGAAAGGGGGAGAGGGAGGTGGAGGGAACGGTAAGCGCGGAGTTGCCTTTTTGTAGTTTTTAAATTTTTTAATAATAATTTTAAATTTTTAGTTATGTGTTTTTAGTTAAAAACAGTTGTAAATTATAATTTTAATTTTAATTAAAACAAGTTAATGGTAATAATACATAATACTAATAATTTAAAAGTATAATATTTTCTTTTATAACATTGTATGATTTATTTTATGTTTTTATAATACATGATAGGTACTTTAATTGTATAAATTAAATTCACAATATCTTTTTTTTAAATAAATAATATGTCCTAAATAATAAATAATTTTTAAATTAGTTAGATACAATCAATAAATATTCAATTACCATAACAATTATGACCAAATATTAAGTTATGTACTTTACTTGCATAAACTAATTAATCTCATAATATCTTCTTGTTTGAAATTAAATAATATGTCATAATTAAATATTATTATATTACTAATTATTACAAATATATATCCTCATTATAAGCATACGGTAATAAATGTCTAAACTACTTAGAGTTAGTCAATAAAAATACAATTATCAGAACAATCATAGAAATAACTTTCATAACATTATTTTTATTTCCATATAACAACTTCAATTTTCATTAAACTCCTTTTAATTCTATATTTTATTATGTAGGTCTCCTAAAATGTTTTTCAAACACATGAAAAATAAAAATATGTATTAAAAGGAATAAAATAGTCTATAAAATAATTATTAACATTAAATAAAATATTTTTTGATTTTGATTTTTTTTCAAATTATACCTATAGCAGCGGTTTTTTAAAAACGTTGTTAAAGGGGATCTATAGCGGCGGTCGGTAGCAGCGTTTTTCAAAAAACACCGCAAAAAATACTATTTAGCGCGTTTTTATCGACCGCCGCTAAAAACCTGTTTTTTTGTAAATACTTGAAAAAAATTGTTTTCATAAAAAGATTAATGAAGGATGTGAATCTTAATGATTAATGTTTAATATAATGTTATTTGTGTATTTATCAAGATTAATTTGAGTATATATTCATAGAAGGTATATCTAAAAGGTTAAATTATTTTCAAAATAAAGTCTTCATTTGCAAATATTGATATAGTTGACTATATGCCTTAAGGAGTTGACTACATGTCTCGTATGAGTAAACTACATATTGAAAAGTCAAAGCTCGGAAGGATAAAGTCAAATTGGAGGTCAAAATTGGAAAATGAATCGACTCGATGAAGACAATGAGTTGACTACATAGGTGCATTTGTGTTGTAATATTTTTGTGTTGTTAAAATTTTTGGTATTGGGTTTAGTGAAAAAGTGAAGAGAGATGTAATTTTTTATATTTTTGTAGTGAAAAGTTATGATTTGATGAGAGAGAGATTATATTGTAGTATTTTATTGTGAGAGGGTGAAAAATTTTGTAAAATTTTTCATGCAAACGCACTAGTCGATGTAAGAACAATACATTACTAGGTTCTGTGCATTCTTGAAGCTGCTATATAAAACTTATAATATACTTGTTAATAGCCATACAATTTTGAATGTAACACTATTGATATGTGGTAAACGATTAGTTAAAAAAGTAGGGTTGATGACCAAAATAGTCCCTGTATTTTATGCCCATTATCGATATGGTCATTGAGTTTTCAATTTGGTCACATAAGTCCTTAGATTATCCTCATTTATCGATTTAGTCCTTCCGTCCAATATACTTAGTTTTTTTTTAAAATCGGACACGTGTGCATGGAGGAGACGGAATTGGACGGAAGGACTAAATCGATAAATGATGATAACCTAAGGACTTATGTGACCAAATTGAAAACCCAAGGACCAAATCGATAATGAGCATAAAACCCAGAGACTATTTTGGTCATTAACCCAAAAATTAAGACTTAATTACTATTGAGATACAATTTTGAATGTGCTGGTCCTGTAGTCTGTTTCTCAAATACATAAGTCTTCCACTTCACCAAAAGTTAATCAACTAATGAAGACGATATCCGAAATAAGCTATTCGACTCTGAAAATAGATTAACCAACGTTGACCTTTGTTGATCTTTCATTAATCGTCTAATTTTTGGTGGACAGAAGAATCTGCACGTCTAAAATTGGATCATATGGATATGCTCATTCAAAGTTGTATCTCAAAATCTGATTGGTTAAAAATTAATAGGTCAGGAACTGCAACGGTAAGTAAATCAAAATCTAACGAAAATATCTTAGATAAAATGCCCCTAAACTTGCAGCCTGAACCACCAAACCAGTCATGTGAAAAGCCCGATTGAAATTGTCAATTTCTGTCGGGCTTAAATGATGTAGTTGGGCCAGCCCAATATGAACTTCCCCATTAAAGGCGGAAGACAGACGACAGATGCAGATTGCGCATTAGGCCGGCTCAAACGACAGGAACTGCCCTTTGGACCTGTACGACATGAATCTGGGGGTGGGTTTGACGAACATGAACTCGTTGGATGGACCGTCGACGTCTATGAATTGGTCGATGCTGGTGGTGTGTCGATGCAAACGACACGCCTAGGGAGAGGACGTCGCTGTGGGCTGAGGTAAACGGCATGTGGATGGGTTGGCTGCAAAGTGCAAACGACAGGATTTGATTCTCAATATTTCTGGTACATTTGATTTTCACTTTCCCCTCCAGAAGACATCGACCAACAGTGTCGAGGAAACGACAGGATTTGATTCTCAATATTTCTGGTACATTTGATTTTCACTTTCCCCTCCGGAAGACATCGACCAACAGTGTCGAGGAAGAGAGAGCCAAAGAAAGCAAGGAGGGAAAATGGCAGCGAGGCAGATGGAAGAAATACAGAGAAAACTGGGAATGCTGAATTACCCCCGAGCCAATGCTCCTGCACAGTCTCTCCTCTTCGCAGGCATGGAGCGCTACGCCCTTCTAGAGTGGCTCTTCTTCCGGTCCGTACATTTTAGATCCGTCTTTTGCCCATTGTTTTACTCACTCCCATCTCTAGGAGATGATGGAGATCCGCAAAACTACCGGATTCAGAATTCTTCCAAGTCTTGGTTTCTTCTTTCCATCTCTTACACAAGGAGTTGACATAAGTTTAGATTGTCCTTTTCTTTTCTGTATTCTGTTTGGCAACTGAATAGAAAGTTAAAGGAAACTACTGATCTCTCTTTTCTTCTGTTTTTTGGATACTCTTTTTAATTGCAGGCTATTGGGTGATAAGTCACCATTCTCACAACAAAGTCCACAGGGGGATGCGATGGATCGCGATGAAGAGACTTCACGCATCCAATGTAAGCCTTCTCGTCCACTATCGTTGAACGTAAATGTATATGTACACAAATTCCTACTGATATATGTTGCGTAAAAGTTTGAAATTGTCTTCACTATCAACTCAGTATCATAGCTTTGGCAGCTATAAATATAGCTAAACCAAGTCTGTGGAGCTTGTGATCATTTTGAATCAAAACATTTATAATCTAGTAGTTTTTCCAAGCACCCTTGATACTTCCTTGTTTACTACATTTCTTCTCTGTCTTCTGAAATTGTCTAGTATTTGTCCAGCTATTTACTACCTGGTCAAATCTCTACTCGTGTTCCATAATTTGTGACCGATGACCTGACTTTGCACCCCTTAACCATTTGACTAGGACTATGAGCATGTCTTATCTATTCACTTCCATTTTTGCAGATTTGGCAGAGATTGCAAAGTTTCTGGGCATTACAACTGCCATAGATACAGAGGCCATTCAAGTCAGTTGTCCAGTGCCTCCTATACTTATCAATATCTCTTCATCATAATAATGTTATAGACATGTCTATTTCACTGCACGTATGCATGATGTATGTGGCAATTATTCTTCTCTTATTCTTATCAAATGCATTATATTGTATGCCTTTTTCTTTGTTACATACTGGCATTATTGCTACTTGTTTTAGATGGGATAGCCACTGTTGACCTTCCGACTACAGAATTCACTAATATCATGTTCTTTTTCTAGATACTGTTACAAGGTTCTGTATTATATGGATAGTTGTCTTAACGATAATTCTGTTAGGGATTGCAATACATAGGAATCATGATAGATGCTGTTTTGATTCTGGTGATTAGCTCTTTGAAGAATTGTGTTATTTGAACTATTTGGTTCTACACCTAGCCCAAACATAAGATCCACAAGACAGCAATCGAAATATGTTCACACATTTGGATCAAAAGTAGAACTCATCGATACACTTTAATGGACCGCTTGAATAAACATAAATGCAGCTTCGTTTTGGCCAACTGTCAAGCATTAGTTAAACTTTCCAGTGCTCGATTTATCATATAATCTTCTAATGTAACGTATTGCATCTTCTTTCCTTGCCTCAAAAAACATTGCCTTCAAATTTGAAGAGTCATTGAATTGTTTCCGGCGATAGGGACAGAGACACTTGACATTAAATGCACCAGAAGCTTGACTATCATACGTAACTCCAATTCTTAAGCATAAGCGTTATCCTCTCAATGAAAATGGTCCGAGTTTGAATGCTGTGAGCCTAGTATCTCTTATAGAGAAGCAGTTTCTTGTGGGAATTACTTAGACAAATTTTACTTCATCCACAAACCGCGCTTTTCAGTAGCTTGCTTGTTCCCTGAAGAACCCTCAAAGAGATGTTTGTTTGTGGTCTTATGGACTTCATAGAGTTGCTTGAGAAAATACAACGAAGCCAGATCACATGACAAGCAAAAAAACAGGTTTCAAAAGACTTGTGGCACTGCATGATGTGCATCTGGTTGAGATTCTAATATTCCTCATAATATATTGAACAATGAAAATGTGTAGGTCATATGTTGAGCTATCATGGAATGTGGATTTGTGTTTCAACTCAGCAAACCTCTTTGGCGTATGGATTTCCTCACCTTTGGCTGAACACAATGTCTTGCTGTTTCAGGGACGAGGAAGCTATGAAGATCGCACTGAAATGCTTCGCCTTATTGTAGATCTTGTGGAGGCAAGCATCTATGCTGATAATCCACAATGGAGGTTATGATTGTTCTCAGTTTTATATTTGGCTGATAACTAAATTTTTCAAGTTTGGTGAATACAATCAGTCTATAGTTTCTATGTTTGATGCAAAACAACTACTATCTCTAAGTTTATTACTCCACCCTCTTGTATAATTAATGGGAGTTGTTTGTTTTCTGATTTCTCAAGATCCTCTGAACCAGAAGTCTGGTTTGCATTCTATTTCCTGCAGCATAGATGAGCAGGTGGCAAAGGATATACAACTAATAGATTCCATTGCGGAAAGACAAGCTCAAATATTCTCAGATGAGTGCAAGTTGTTCCCTGCAGACGTTCAAATTCAGTCAATATATCCATTGTGAGGAGGATCTACTTTTCTATTTTTGTTTTCATTTAACCCCTAAGGTCTTATTGAAGTGTATGAAACCACACCATGATAACGGACTTTTAAAATGTGTTTCTCCCTTTCTTTATGTTAATCAGTTTTAGAAGTGTCATTTTGGTTTCTTATTATATGTTGTTTGTGTAAATATATAGCCAATAGTACTCAATCTGTTACAAAGCAACATAAGAGATTGATTGGAACAAGTTGGTGTTAAATATCACAGAATGATGCCCACTATGTCTTGTTGGAACTTCGGAAAGTAATGCTCTGTTTCAAACAAAGCATGCGTGCCTTTACATGTCTAGAAGATGTCGTCACAAATTTTATTGCTGAGTATGTGAGTGTTGGATTGCCTATTGTATAACAGTAATACAATTTGAAGCTTTTTTTTTTCTAAACAATACAATTTAAAGCTTGGAAAGCTGTAGACATGGAGTTTGCAAACACATGAACACCGATGGTAAATAGGGTCCTGCTAGGTTCATTTAGGAAGTGAAACGTTTAATAACAACCTGATTTTTGTAACCTCTCCCCCCCCCCATCCCAAACTCTCTCTCTCACACAGTTCATTTGGAAGTGACATATTTAAGAAAGATTCCTCTTAATATCACAAACATGTGGCATGGATATTACCAGTACTGCTGTCTTATTCTTACTGCAGCTATTGCTACTGCAACTGCTGCCACTAATTCCGTTTCATTGTTTTTTATTTCTTTTGGTAATTAGTAAATGTACCAAAGTTCTTCTGTTTCTGGTGTTCTTACCCAGTGTGTTATTGTTATTAAGTGGGCTAACAAGAATCCTGTTCCACCATTTTGGGGTATCTGTTAAAATCAATTTCCCCTACAAATGCAAAGGAAAATGACAATTTCCCTGTATAAATGTAACAAGAAACAACACGTTCCTACTCGCCATGGATCAATTTTTTTTGTCTTCTGGGGAACTTTGTAGTGACTTTTCAATAGATGTAGTGATGTTCTGTTCCTTTAATCAAAGTTCATTTTAGGCCAGATGTTTCAGAGCTGGAGACGAAGCTTTCAGAACAGTCAAAGATACTGTTGAATCTCCAACAGAAGGTTGAAGATTTGGCGTCAAAGGTCATCTCAGCTCCTTAGACCTAACTATTCTTTCATAATTGCTTTATTGGTTTATTGTAACTTGTTTCTCTACTGATTCGCTTTATCAGCTTGACTCGGTTACATCTTCGCTTATCATTATTTCTGTGTGAACCTTGTGTGAGTAATGGTTTGAAACAACTTTTTAAGTCCTAATGCCTCGTTCTGTTTAGGCTTAATTCAGAACCAGATGACTGGTTTTGCTCTTTGACAAAATGCTCCCTATGGTTTAAAAACCGGAAAAATAGTCAAAGAGCAAAAAACCACAGACTTGTACGGCAATTAAGCCTTCTGTTTATTGACCAGCGTTTTTGGGATTCCTCTGCAATTAAGCCGGAAAAATTTAATCATTTCAATATGTAAAATTATTGGGATTCCTCTGCAAAGTAGCATAAACTTCTAGAGCGTTCTGTAATCCAATTGAAGTTTCAAGGTTGCTGTTTACGTAGATAACGTGGCAAGTGGCTTCTTTTTCTTTTTCTCTCCTTTCCTTTTTCATCTTAGTTGGATTTGTGCTATCAGATTATAGTTTGTATCTTGGGTCTTGTGTTTTCTCTTCTGGAATTTCTTCTGTATTTCCTTGTGTTAGGATTGTTCTGCTTTTTGTGGATTGAATAACTATTATTACCTACAAAATAGAAAAGAAAATGTTTGAAGAGTACTCCTAGCTGGAGATATTGAATTATTTTAAAGATCTTGAGAGTTTTTCTCGGTGATATAGCAGTTGTGAGTGCATAACGGCGTACCTTTGTTTTGTTTTTTTTTCATATAAAGATTTATTTTTGTACTTGTTTCAACTTTCAGTGATTCTGAGATATTCTAATTGAACCTTTTCTTTCTTCTGAACCCTTCTGAATGGTATTTTGCATATAAAGATTTATTTTTGTACTTGTTTCAACTTTCAGTGATTCTGAGATATTCTAATTGAACCTTTTCTTTCTTCTGAACCCTTCTGAATGGTATTTTGCATTTTGATTATAGCATGCTTACAACCCAGATGAGGAGTATGCAGAGGTGGAATCCCAGCTGCGAGCACATTTGGAATCTTTTCTGGAAACTGCAAGATCATTCAATATGATTTACACCAAGGTCTGGGCTGCTGTTCCTTTCATTTTAATCTGCTTTTTAAGTATTTGCTGTTTCACTTTTCTTTGCACTTATTGCCAGCTAATCAAACAATTATGCTATATAATTGTTTAATCTTTTATGTTCTTTCACGTTATGACTCTGATGGTTTCTTCTCATCCTTAGTTTCTGATTGAGTCTCTAGTTTTGCAACCTTGGTGAAATTACTGGCGTCCAGTCTGATGCTAAAGGATTTTTGCATCAAACTTTCTTTTTGTGCTTATATTTCTCTGTACACAAACAGTATGACACTGTGGCTATCAAATTTTTGTTTTTCAGGAAATTCGTCCCTGGACACACATGATGGAGGTTCCGCAGCTTCATGGGTTTGGCCCAGCTGCTGATCGTTTGTTGGAGGCATACAAGATGCTTTTGAAGGTATTTCACTGTGACTTGATGATCTGCTTGTCTTTGATTTTATGCTTTTTGTTTTCGTGATTTTTGAATGTGTCTCTACATATCCATAACATGCTATCCTCCTTACCTGGATTGTGTGAGGCTCCTTTCATGTTAGTTCCTCAAGCTGGGGGGATCTAGAGCTAGCCCCCCCCCCCCCCCCCTCTTCTATTGCATAACCTTAAAAAGAGTACTCCACAGGACGCATGAGCCTCACTAAAATACTGGTGGCTACTACTCCTAAACCAGGACATTATTTTACATGGCACCAATATCTGTTGCATTCAACATATGTAATGCAATTGTGATTCCAATTTGACACTTTCCTTGATGGGTTTTACTCTCAAGTTGATGGCTTTGTGTGCTTCTAACAATGAGATTTATGCGATACTAACTATTCACTCAATCAAAAACTTCACCCCTTAGTTTTTTATGCTAACCTTTCTCTATCTCTCTCTCTGCCTATTTTCCCAAGTGGGAGTTTTTCTTTTGAGGTGGGGTCTGCTTGCATGCATAGGGGTCTGGTTGCCTTTACCTTATATTCCTTTCTCTCTCTCCTTAAAACAATTTGCGTGATACATGTAATGGTCTTGCCCAAAAACGTCAAAAAGGAGAAGTAAAACTTGACCCTTGGGGTTTGTGAAGACTCGTGCACTTGGGGTCACCAAGCATCAGCTCAAATTTTTTCACGAGATATTTGAAATGAAGTAGAAATAGTTCTGATAGATTGTGTCACAGAATTACACCTTGGATCAACATTCGTAAAAAAATCAGGTATAATTACAACACATGACGCGGTCGTTGTGTCATGGACTGTCTTGAAAGATATATTTGTGCTTCTGAAGGAGCGGACCCTGACCACTATTTTGGATAACTGTTCTGGATTTTTTCGCAGTTCCTAGGGAACTTGAGGAATCTTAGAGATTCCCATGCAGCTCTTGCGCTTGGATCGTGTGAAACAATAGCTGGCGAGCCCTCTTCCGTAATGAGAATAATCTCCGAGTGCGAGTCCGCATTGACATTTTTAAATCGCGACCTTGGTATTCTCTCGGCTTCCATTGCTCGCGAGAAAGGCGAGGAGGTGAACTTCCGATGAAATTATTATGCTGGTAGTGTTGCCCGGGAGGAGCAGTAATGCAGTCTATTCATATTCATCTTGGCCATTTGAGAAAGTATTCTAGTTTCCCTATGTGTGACCAATGGCTCGAGTGTTCAGATTGTTGATGTTTTTTTATAATTAGTATAATAATCTTAATTAAAATAGATTATTAGTAATAATATATAATACTTACAATTTAAAAGTATGTGTTTATTATATAATTGATGTGCTAATTAATCTAAGTACTTTATAAATATGTACCTAATTAATGACTAAATCATAGCCTCTAAGACCATATAACAACTTCAATTTTCAAACACTCTTTCTAATTTTATATTTTATTAAATAGGTCCCTTAAAATAACATTTTTCAAATACATGACAAAATAAAATTATATATTAAAAGGAATAAAATAATATATAAAATAATTATTAATATTAAATAACTTATCATTAATATTTTTTTTTGCACTTATACCTATAATAGCGTTTGTAAAAAAAAAGTTGTTAAAGATGTAGTCTACAGCGACGGTTACAGTGATCGCTGCTGTAGATACCTAATTTCTAGCCGCGTTCGTGGATAAACGCTGCTAGAAATTAGACCTATAGCAGCGGTCACAGCGGCGGTCACAGTGATCACCCCTCCGCTGTAGAGTATACGTTTAGCAGTGTTTTTTTTTTCAAAAATGGTGCTAAAAATTAGACATTTAGTTGCGTTTTTTGTAGACGTTTTTTTTTGTAGTGTCAATTGATAGAGATGGAACGAGACCCGATGTTTTAGGCCTTAAAAATGAGTTAATGACTTAGTATTGGGCCTTAGAGGACTTTGATATAGGGTAATTAGAACCCCTGTAAGTTAACTGCTTAGTCAAATTTTGTCTGTAACTCAGGTAGCTTTCGTAAATCCTCCCATGAAGGGTTAAAACTTAGTAGATCTCGACTAAAGTAGATTTTTCCTCTTGTTTGGTTAGTTTGAATATCCTAGTTTTCCCAAATTTCTTTATTTCACTATTTCAGCTTAATTACTGTGATATTTATTTTCTTAATTGTTTACGTGTAAAAAAAATTTTATTTGTACTCGAGATTAAAAACTTACACTCTTCCTCGAAGTTTTTAAATCTTTTCCTAAAACTCTTATTTAATTTCGCTAAAACTCCTCCCACCATGTGACCTTGAATTCTCTAAGTGGTTCTCCTATTGGAGTTCATTAAATGATCTTCAAAAGTGGAAGCTATATCGCGTCATAATATCGCTTAATTAGTATTTTATTCTTATAAAGAGAGCTTAGAGGTTAATACGGGCACGAAGGGTGACATAAGGGTATGGTTACATCAAATTTGAATGTCCTACTTATCTAAAGAAAGCCATGAATGACAGAAGAACACGTAAATCTTATGGCTTTATGTCTTTTGACTGACAGTTGTGATTTGTAAGAAATATAAAATCAAATTGAGTCATATGAGGATAAGAGTGATGGTGAAGAAAGTTTTGTAGGAAGCATGATAGGTAGCATTCTTTACTTAACTGCTAGTTGCACTGTGGTATTAGGTATTCTACAAATACAGGTGTTGAGTTGGTTGAGTATTCTAATGTTGACGAGCTGGGGATGTTGATGATAGAAAAAACACTTACGGTGGGCATTTTTATATTGGTAGGAATTTGGTTACATGGATGAGCATAAATAGAATTCAATTTCATTATCAACTGTCAGAACTGAGTAAATTACAACTGGAGATGTTGTAGACAATTGTTACGGATGGTATAGATGCTGATACACTATGGCCATGATCAGGATTGCGTGACAGTGTTCTATGATAGTTTTTGTGCTATCAACATCTCCAAGAATTCTTTTCAACACTCTCGGACCAGTTACATTGATATCTGTTATCACTTCATTCGTAATCTTTTTGAATCCCTAATCATCTCTCTGAAACATATCTCCCGTGAGAACCAATTGGGTGACCTTTTCACCAAACCATTGGATGGTCTCAAGTTTGAGTTTTTCAAAAAGTGATAGTTACCAGTTGCTTGGGCATGTGTTAATTCGTTCTCGATCGATCGTGGATAGTACCGATCGATTGGTATGATGTACCGCCCCAAACCGATCGAAGTGGGGTTGTGCCAATCGATTGTGGTATTGTATCGCCTCAGACTGATCGTCGACTTATTGGCGATCGATCATTAGGGGTGACGAAGACATTTCGTCACGAAAGCTCTATGCATAGAGTGATAGGACATTTCTTCACAGAATATTTTCCTCTTAATATAAAATTATCAATCGATCGATATTATTTCGGATCAAAAGGCTTAGTGATGAACAATTTCATCTACGCCACGTTACCATAGATGGACAGTCTTCTCCGTGGTGTCGTAGCCTACCGAGAAGTTCATCTACGCCACGTTACCATAGATGGACAAGCTTTCATTAGGACTGAAAGCCAAGCAAACAAGCTCGTTGGCTACTCTAAGGAAGGTGTTCAATGCGTTCAGAGTCACGTCTGCACCCTTAAAATGAGCAGTGATGATTGGAGCGGCTATATCATCAGATGCAGACTTGTAGCAAAGACTGAGGACTTGATCATCAGCGCGCTCCAAATCAATCTGTTTTGCCACCGCCGCTTCAAACTTGGAGTAGAAGTCTTCTGGCAGCAGTGTCAATGTCGTGCCCGAATCAATGATGATGTTGCCCTCTGAGACTCCTAACAAGGAATGTTGGAAAATCCCATATAGATGGGAGCATCCACATGTGAGTTTAAATTTAAAAGTTGAAGTTTGAATTATAGTTAAACTGAAGATCTTATGTAGATCTCTATTTGAATGGTTAAATTGGAGATCTTTTGTAAATTTCTATTTCAATTCAAACTTAGCTGATTTCTCTCATTGAGATTTTCTGTGTGAGATTCCTAAGTGCGTTTAAGAAAATAAACGTAGAGAGAAAAATCAATCGATATTCTAAACAGTCTCACAGAGAAGAACTTAATCTCAAGGCATCAAGCTTTCATCTTTTAGCCTTGGATCTGAAGGGTGAAATTCACAGGGAGACTCTGGTAGCCTCCTGAACAACTTGAGAGCAGTGTTCGTGATTCGTGGATCGTTGATCTTGGGCTGCAAGACGAGCGACCAATATTCTTGCAAATCGGAGATTTCGCACAAGGTATTTCCGATACCTACTCCATTTAGTAAAATCTAACATTGGTATCAGAGCCAGGTTAGCTTGTTTTCACCCTGTATATAACATGTTTTTTTATTTAATCTATGATGATTGAATGTGTTTTAATTTGGTGTTAATTTCTTTGATGTTGAATTTTGGTGAGCATGTTAAAAAAATGTTATACATGATTTAAAATATGTTTTTAAATTATGAATGAAGTTGATCGGGAATTTGTTCTTTGTCCCGTAATATGCTATGAATAGTTTTCAGATTTAATATTGTTTAAAGCTGAACAATTTGTTTTTGTCGTACATGGATTTATTTTTTTGGAAATCCGTGGCAATACCAAAAAAATTATAAATTTTATAATTAAAAGTTATCGTCGATAGAGACATTTGCCTAAAAGTACCAAACATATATCCATCACTGATAATATGTGTGCATAAAAAATGTTGGTTTTCCTCTCTTCAATTTAAGAATTTGTCAGTTCAATATATATATTTCCCTTAAATTAATCTTGAATTGTAAAGAAAATAGAAAATAGATTAGAAAAAAAACAAGAAAATGACTCTAATGACAATGAAGAAGAGTCACATTTTATGATTTTAAAATAAGATATTTTTCTTTATTTAATTTTTTTAGACAAAATAAAAATTGGATTAAAAAAATATCTTGTTTTTACTTTAATATATTTGAGCTAAATCTTAAATTTTAACAAAAAAACCTATACATATATTCTTAAGTACTTTTCAGACTTAAACTAAGATTTATAGTTTATCAAATTTTGTATAAATATTATATGGGCTTGGATATTAGTTTCATATTTAGTAGTACTTTAATTGTGTAAAGGATCCCATCACTACAATAAACAAGTGTTTGGGTGTCAAATTCTTTTCTCACCTAAAGTTAATAATTTGTCACCAAAACTCATTGTTGTTAAAAACATTTTTGACACTTGGTTTGACAGAAAGAAGCGTGTTACCCTTATTTTTTGGTGACAAATTCTGAGTTTCCTCAGGAACTAGCGTCCGGACGCCAACTTAGACAGTTCGGATAGCTTTCATTCTACTGACAAAATCAATTCCGTCAAGGAAAACACGTGCTAGCGTCTGTAGTATCAGTTCGCACGGGTGAATTTTGGTGTCAAAAAATAAATTTTGTCAGCAAATTTATCGTTTGCACGCTAATACACACATGCAGACACTTATTATTTATATTTATTTTTTAAAATACAACGAATATAATGTGTGAACAGCTCTAGAAAGTGCGGACGCTGCATAACGAATGATTTATACAAATTGTGCTCATGTCCATTAACATATCACAATTGACCCCCGAGATAGTGAGACTATTTTTGTGAAATCATTTTTGCTAACAATTATTTGTTTTATTTATCTTTACACCATACTATATTCCACATGAGCTAATAGGATCTGAATAATATCACCGATTAAGTCCATAGCTCATATAATTCTTAATTCACAATCTATAACTCGTTGGACTCTCAAATTGTTTCTAAAACAATTTCACAAATAAATATATAAGATATATATTAATTTCTAAATACATTTTCGCAAAAGTCCACTGGCCAATGATTTCTTTTCGAGTCTAACTCTATACAGATAATACTGGATCTACTGTCTCACAAAAGGGACTGGTGGATTCTTTGTTCAACATTTACACAAGCTCATTTATCATGTACAAGACCCAACATTGTCTGAAATTTATGACCTAGAAAGATCATCACTAAATGACTCGGTCAAGGCACAAGTACACAACAAACAGACCTACAAAAACCTTTCAGGTCTAAGGATACAATAAACTAATTGTGTTGAATGTCTTCTCAACATCAGTGGTCATTTCCAGAAGGTATCCATATCTGATCCCGTTCAGTGCATGTACTCTTACAGTGCACCCACTTGTCTGCTTAAGGTCACTACCTCAATAATGAAGTCTATCATTCTATTTAATAGAGGCACAACGAGTATAGACCTATTTATACATAAATATGTACCTCGGTCTAGAACAGCTGTCAAGTGAACAAGGAACCGAAAAATCATACTCTCCGTCTTTTGATTCAATAATCATTATCATGACTTTTCTATAATTTCACTTAACAATATAACTGTGTAACATCTCATGTTACAACATTATACCTAATAAGTAATAAATACATGTAAAGATAAAAGAAGTAATTATCTCATAATTATTCTAATAACTGGTTTTGAGGGCATATTTCCAACAATGATGTCTCACGTGCCCGACTCTTGGCTCTCTTTTCTGGTCTGTTCTCAGCAGTATTGGCGGCCACGCTCCTCTTGGGTGGCTCCTGCTTCCTTTGACGAGCCCAATGCCACCGTGTTGCTGCCTTCCGGCGGCACGTGGTGGATACACACCGATGCCTTTCTTCGTGCTGTCGGTGTTTTGGCCTCTTCGCTCGTTTGTGGTGGTGCTGATTTTGTCTTTGTTGTTGGTTTTGTTTTTGTTGTTCTATGTTCTGTTGCATTGTTGGTCTGTGTAGCTTATTTTTTCGGCTCCTTTGTTGGCTTTCCCGATCCCTTGTGGATCTTTTCCAGTCCTTGTTGGGGCTTGTTGTACCAAGTTGTGATGCTTTCTTTACTGGCAAGTCTAGGTCTTGTTTATCTACTAAGTTCAGTTACTGCTCCCACTGCCTAGTATGGAGCATATAATTACTTTATCCGATCCATTTTCGGATCAGCCTGTTTATTTGGACCTGATATGTTGTATTTCGGTTCTTTTTTTCGGAAGGTCATGTATATAAAAAAAAGGGTTAATGACCAAAATAGTCCCTAAGTTTTATGCCCTTTATCGATTTGGTCTCTGGGTTTCCAATTTGGTCACATAAGTCCTTAGGTTATCCTCATTTATCAAATTGGTCCTTGGGTTTCCCATTTTGTCACATAAGTCCTTAGGTTATCCTCATTTATCAATTTGGTCCCTGAGTTTCCAATTTGGTCACATAAGTCCTTAGGTTATCCTCATCTATCGATTTGATCCTTCCATCCAATTCCGTCTCCTCCGTGCACAGTCAGCTAACGGTGGGCCACATCACCACCAATAATATCGTGACACGTGTATGCTTTTTTTATTATTTAAAAAAAAAACGCACGTCCACCTAACATATTCGTAAAAAAGAAAAAAAAATCGAACAGGGGAGACCCCCCATTTGATCGACGAAGGGAGCCCAAATCCATGTTTTACCAAAAATCAGTCATGCTGGTTGTCTATTTTTCACGGAGCGAAGAGATATCTAATCTGAAGCCGTTGGTGATCTTTGAGATTTGAATCGTGTCGTGGATTTTCTATTTGGTGCTCTCTGTTTGCAGATTGATTTGGGGGTAGTGGCTCATTTTGATGAGACGTCAAAGTAGAAATTGGACGGAAGGACCAAATCGATAAATGAGGATAACCTAAGGACTTATGTGACCAAATTGAAAATCCAGGGACCAAATCGATAAATGAGAATAATCTAAGGACTTATGTGACCAAATTGGAAACCTAGGGACCAAATTGATAAATGATGATAACCTAAGGACTTATGTGACCAAATTGAAAACCCAGGGACCAAATCGATAAAGGGCATAAAACCTAGGGACTATTTTGGTCATTAACCCTAAAAAAAAAACAAAAACAGAATCTTTTTTTACAGTTTCGCCTAAGCGACACGATGTTTGGAGGTCATACGCTCGTCGCCCACATTTCATCACTACACCTCTCATTGAATTCCAAACGGCAGAACTTATTATCCCTTGTTTTAGAAGGGATAAGCAAACAACGAAGAGGTAGTGCAGTAAAGGGAAAGAGGCGAAGGGAGAGATGGCAGAGCCTAGACTGTCACTCATGAAAGAGATAAGAAGCCACGAGGTTGCCATAGCCGAGCTCAATAATCTTTCTCCATCCAGGGTAACACTCTTTAGTTTGCAATTTGCTCTCGTGCTTGTTGCTGGTTGTAAATGTTGCTTAATATTAAGAAGCCAGTTAAACTTCCTAAATAGTTAAGCCTACTTATTCTGCAATTTTGAACCTAAACTGACCCCTTATCTTAACTCTTTGTATAATCTTTAGGGAACCACAATTTCGTTGAATTGTGCTCTTTGTGTGAATGTTTTGGCCTCTTTCCTCTTGTTTCTTTGGGTAGGTTTTGTTGGTTGGTTGGTTGGTTGGGGGTTGTTGTTACGCGTTATAGGTAAGTCTGGATTGAACCAAGGCTGAGATTCGAAATCTGGAAAGGGGCCGACTTGTTTGTTAAAATGGTAATTTGAAGCATCAATTCAGAATGATAAACTAGGAAAACGAGGCACTTCTCCAGAATGGAGGTAACCATTTGGAAACATATCAAAAGAAGCAAGAGGAAAGAGGCCTAAATCATCATAGAGGGCATCTACTAATTTGTTAGACTTGTTCTAGTGGTCAATAAGTTTGAGATGCATCACGATTGTTATATTACATTTTCCAAGATCATGTGTAGAATGAGCACGGACGTTTTTGTTTTCTTCACATCTGCAGGGAGATTGTTTTTTATATCGGCTGTATCCCTCCCTAGTAGCCATAGAGAGTCGACCATGATTTTGGGTGAGCTTAAGGATGGTGCCCAACATAAATATAAGAGAGCTACATCCATAGGCAAACCTTTCTTTTTTATTCATATTGTCTGTTGAAGTTACTCAAATGTGGGGATGAGCGGTTGGCAAAAAGACGTGGATGCTGGCTGACATCCCTCTGTTAAAGAAGATTGGAATTAGGAATATCACTTTAATGGGAGGTCAGGGGAGTACATAATCCTCGCCTGATGACAATTTTGGTAATATTACCAATGTGATCAATTTGTCTTAAACCTCATGAGACCAGCTCAGAACCTAAAGGAAAAGGACAAGTGAGCTGCTTGTGTTATGGATTGATTTTCTTTTGCTCTTTATCTGGAAATAAATATTATGCAGCTGGCAGTATGATAATAAATTAACATTTTGTATAATTAAGTGTACAGATAAATTTTCAATATATGACTCACTACATCTAAGATTTCTAGAGGACCTAGGGATGCCATGTAGGTTGAACCTTAGCTTCAAAGTGATAGCTAGTGATAATTCCTTTCTTAACTTATTTCTAGCTAAGCTGGGTAATGGAAGTACACAGAGTGATGTGCCCGTGTTGCAGAAACTTACACTTCCATTACTTGGTAGAATTTGGGGGGGGGGGGTTATATGATAAAATGTATGCTTCCATTTGTGATAGTTCCCGTCCTTTTTTTTTTCTTTTCCTTTCCTCAGTCCTTTTGGGTGGTAGGTTTATAGCCTGTATCATGGTCATCCTCATAGAAAGGAGTAATACTTAATATATTACCATTTAGCCAATAAGTTCTATATTCCGAGTGAGCACAAGGTTTATGGTTGTATTCATGAAACAATAGGACTATTGCATTACAGCATCATTTTGCTTTCTGTGAAATAATTCTTTGACTGAGGTTTTCATTCAACGTTTACCAATTTTAGCGAAAAAATTGACGCTCTACTTTCTTTCTTTGGGAGGCAAGAGCCTTTGCTAGCTTCACAAGTGTAACTCTTTCTTTCTTTATTTACTGTAGGCGGTCTTTCAAAAGAATGCGAATTTATTTTTTCGCACAAGTGTCCAAAAAGCAACAGCATCCGAGCAGAGTAAGCACTATTTTCTGTTGACTTGAGAGTAATAGATTTCTGTTAATATAATTATTCTGAACAGAAAAGATGCTAAATTTTTACTTCTCAATTGCCGGACGATGTGTAGAGCAACTTGATTTGGGCAAAGCTAAGCTTCAAAAGCTGAACTCTGCTTGAAGAGACATGGGGTACTTGCTAAACATGCACCTTTCGGCTAGAAAAGCTCTGCTTTTGCATGAGAAGGGATTCAAGCTGAGATTGGTTCTGTTTAGTGTTATAACTTGTTTGAAATCATTAGTTTTGCATAGAACTGTGTTAATGCATCTGCCCAACTGTCCGAAGCTTCAGCGTTCAATGTGGTAATTTGACAGTGGACTCCTCTCCCAATCCTCCCTGTTCACAATACCTTTCTTTGGTTCTTTCCGAGTGCATTCCCTAGTGCCCTGAGGTTCATTTTACTGTCTTTTGGTCTCTTTTTTGTTGTTGTTCTTTTTCCCCTTATCAGTTTTGTGTTTTATGGCATGTAGTCGTGAGTTGAAGAATGATACAATTTTTTTAGATACAGTACGCACCTCCTGCTGCTGCTTATCATGCAAATCCATACCCCATCCCCAGGCTGTTGATTAAAATATTTATTTCTGCAAAACCTTGGGAAAAGGAGGCTATTTGAACCTCTATATTCATTTTTAACATTGCATGGCTGAGATAATTTATTGAAAGAACCTACTTGGGAAAAAAAGACTACAAACTATATTTCGCTAACGATAGATATGGAAGAAGGTTAAGGAAAAAGCCAAAACAAAGAAATTAAATGTTTGAATTAAATAACTATGTCCTTGTTTGCAAGAAAGATATGCAGGACCTCCTGGAATTATTTCTGGCCCAGTCACCTGCGAATCTGCCATACTCAATCAGATAATTTCAGTTTTGCTGCGCCTGAGCATAGTAGTAGTCCTATGAGAACGTTCTCCAATTCAATTATTTGATGTTGCCAACATAAAATAGACATTGATTATGAGGACTTCGATAATCTGAACTGTGAAGGAAGTTGAGTTCTGGCAGTGAATAAGCCTGAGTAATACCTTTAGAATTTGCAGAAAGAAGAGTAGCCCAGAGATGATAATAACAGACATAATCCTACCAGGAGAAGCAAGGGAGCATATAGAGTAGCCCAAAGATGATATTTTCTGTGAAGCTCACTATCAATGTTTTGCGTTTCACTTGGAGGTAAGTCATTCCGACTGACAAGGACTAGGAACATTACAATCCTTTGTATAAGAGAATGTCGCAACAACACAAACTAAAAATAACATGAACACGAATACGGATTCATCACATGTACAAATAGATGAATTCAGTGTGAAAGGAAGAAACTATCTATTCGGATTCCTGACATGCCTGTTGAAACAACACAACTGTAAGAGTGACGATCGATGCATAAATGGAATTGGGTAACTTCTGCACCACCTTTCCAACACCTGGCACACCCTCGGTAGCCCTCTTTGTTGCCATTGCAATAGTTGGTGCCACAACCAAAGTGAGTATCAGTCCCTCACTAACAGCAATGAGTGTATCAGCTGTCAGCCGTTCGATAAACTTCACAAATTCCTCACGATCAATTTCTCCATCAAGGTTTAGATCGCAGCTCTGCAGATAAGGAAAACACCAATGATTTTTGGTGCCGAAAATGTAGAAGGAATGCAAGCACTTGAAAAAAAACCAAGTACAAGGATGTGCAAAGTGTAGGTATATTGACGTCAAATTTTTTGTAAAATTGCTCCTACACATAATATACCATAGAAATACAGAAGTTACTGAGGGTGCGTTTGCACCAAAAATTTCACAAAAATTTCACCAACTCACAATAAAATACTGAGGGTGCCTTGCAACATGTGCTGTCTCAATGGGTGAGTTTTGTCACATAAAGGCTCCCTTTTATTGGGATTACCTGATGCCACGGATATGTGCCCCTCCATTCTGTTTCATCATTCAATGTATCGTAGCTACTCTAAATTTAGTTTAAAAACATTATGACCAGTACTCAAGGGGTCATAGGTATAAGTAATAACTGAGACACAAAAGTGAAGCATATTCTGACAGGATATAGTAACAGGTCATTTGAAATGGCTAACAGCAGGAATACTGCCACAACTATTCCATTTTACTGGCCTCCTCTCAACCAAAAGAGTCCAATCCAAACTGGGAGAGGGCAAGACATAAGGCAAACAAAATTTAAGGACTAATGTCTAAATTAGCAATATGGTAAGGCTGCCTATCTATGATATAACTTGTATACATGTTTCTTTCCTATTGTTCTACGGTTTTGAGGTTGCATGTCAAATCTTATTCTCTTCAGAGAAAAGGACTTCATGTGATTATTTCGACTTGCATCAATTTGTTATTAATATAATCAAGCTCGTAACTCTTGTCTTATCATTTACGAAAGCTTGTCATGCATTCCAGCTTGAAATGGGTCAACAAGAATTAACGGAAGCATCTGGCATGCACTTTCACCATACAGGCTCGTATACAGTTTACACCATTATCACCAAAAAAATTAATTAGAACAGCAGTGACAGTACCTGCATCATAGCTCTGACTTCTTCTTTGCGGGGTGGATCAAAATGCGGCCCCGGTAGGCGCTTATTGACATCACTAAAACATTAAACCGACAAACAAAAAAGATCGTCATGGTAAGACTACACGTTCTGGTAATTTCTAAAATATGATTTAATTAATTTATTTTTTTCATGAGCTTAAAAATATCAGCAGAAAATAAAGTTTGTAATAAGCAGAAGTTTCTTCTCACTTGTATACAAGCAGAACAGCGATGTATAGGTCTTCGAATGTCAGATTAGCCCTTCCCGATGAATTCTTAAGACGGTCGAAGACCTTATCGGTTATCTTCCTCAGTTGCTTTTGCCTCCACGGCTTGCCTGCAATGTTTATTCCATTCGTATCATCAAAACCTCTTTTTTTTTTTTTTTTTTTACTTTTACTCTTTTACGTTTTATGGCCCAGTCTCCCAGAAAACAAAATGACAAGAAGGGGAAAGAGAAAGAGGGATATCTTGAATTCGATCAAAGTAGAGTACCTTGAAGTCTGCCTAAGACCTGTCCCATGGCGTTCTACTGAAAGAAGACACTGCGTCAGATTGAGATTTCCAGCGCTGAAGGTCTGTTTGCTTCTATGAACAAGGAGAGCGATACGAAAGAGACGAAAATCTAATTAATGAAGTGGAGATGCTAGATCTTCAATGCCACATATTTGATTCCCTTGCAAATTGCAAGACCAGCCCTTGCCGAATCAGTGCGCCCCCACGTGGCTACCCTTGATGTTACTATCCTTTTGTCCGACGTCGCCATATACCACCAGCACCCAACCATAAATTCTCGGTGGTGTTCCAGTAAAAAACGGTAGATTCTAATAGAAATCGAGAATATTCACGTAAAATAGTATTTTATAAGTATTTGTTTAAATGATAGAGAGATAATTTAATGTAATTGTTTAATAAAAATATTAAAATTAGGTGAAAAAGTATAGCGATAAAATTTGTTATAATTTTTTTTAAATGTATTGAAGTTTGTGTAAAACGTTATTGAAGATTGTGTTAAATGTATTGGTACTTGTGTTTGAATTCTTAAGAAGTTTAGTGATAGTTTTGTGAATGAGTTTGAATCCTAAAAAAAACTTGAAAACGAATGAAAATCTTCATAAAATATAATCAATCGAATTTAATTCGCTTAGTAGTAAAACACAACTCTACTTTTTTAAAAATGACTACTTTCTAAAATTAGTGAATCTTTTTTCCCGACTTGTCTTACCCAGTCTTAGGAGTCGTCAAATCCTGCCAACTCGATCTCTCAACCAAGAACCAACTCGGCTCATCCTGGATGGGTCGGGTTGCATCAAATTCGGGGTCGGTGGTCGATTTTGAAACATAAACCTGAAAAAAATTAAGTTCAGTTTTGAGTCTCTAACATGAATTTTTTTATTATTTTTTTATTTTTTCACTTATGCCCCACATAGTTTTACTTACTTTAAGTGTTTTATCTTATAACCCGGCCTGAAACCGAAGCATTCAGAGAAACCAGTCCCCAACGATTTTAATTTTTTCTTTTAGGTTAGGTTGCAAACTTCTCGTCCCGATTGCCTCAATCCGGAGTCGGGGTGGTGGAAACCCCACCCCGACGATTTTATATTTTTCTGAAGGTCGGGTTACAAACTTCTCATCTCGATTACCTCAATTTCGGGGTCGAGTTGCAAAACTTCTTGCCTAAATTGCCCCAGGTTCGGGGTCGAGGTGGTGGAAACCCCACCCCAAACCCAATTTTAACAATCCTACTCAGTCTATCACTCAACACTCAGTAGTCTCCTCTCTCACTCTCACGAAGGCTCTCAGTTCTTGTGTGAGACCCCGATTTTCACTATGTAGCTTAAGTTTTCTCCGTAAGTACTTTTTATGTATGAGACCTTGTTACTTGAATTTTTAAAGGGCTGATATGATGAGTATTTGGAAAAGTATGGTTGACTTATTCTATTATTTAAAGGAAAAGTTTTAGCACCTCTTTGTGCATTTTAATTATAAAATTGAATACTATGTGACTGTGATTTTCTATATTGTAATTTGATCATGTGAAATTAAATATTGCTAAGACTTTGACTCTTAGAAGAATGTGTGTGCTGGTAATAAAGGACAAAAAAAAGAAATTAAAAACAGCCACACGTCCATCCAATGGAGAGGGGCGACATTTACAAAGTGGAGGGCAAGATGGACAATTGCCCTACCTCTCCATCTCACGTAAAAACACTACTCCACTTCATTCAGCTGCCTTTCACGCACACACAAGGGAGAAAAGAAAAGGAACGATGCCAGAAGAAGAAGAGAAGAGGAAAAGAATAAGACAGCCGAGAAGTGGAAGAGAGGAACGAAGGGCAGAAGAAGAAGGAAGAAGAGAAGAAGAAAAAGGGAAGAGGGACTGCCGAGTGGCTAAGGAGACTTCAGCAGCTATAGAAGATAACCAAGGTAAGGGAGATCTACCACTTTGATAAAAGAAAACCATGGAAAACCGTGAGTTTGATGTGGGTAAAATGCTAGACTTGGTTCGGTTGTCATGCTCTGTTTTTCCTTGTTGCATGTTGGATTTGGTTGTTGATGATTTGAAAATGGTAGGTAGACATGCAAAGTGTCCTAGAGATGTGGATGAAGGAGGAGAATTTCGGTGCTAGGTTAAATGGCTGTTGATAGGAGCTTAGGGCAGAAGGTAAACATAGAAAAGATTATATCTTTGGTGCATGTGATGGTCGGCCATGGCAGAGAGTGATCATGCCCTGCGTATAAGACCCCCTTGAAGTTTTCTTTGTGACCTAGATTCACCTCTAGGCTGAGATGCATGTGAGTTTTGTTGAGAGACAAATTGCAGGTGAGGAACTTTAAAGAGATGGTAGGCATGCACGGTCAGATTGGGCTAAGGCTTCAAAGGAAACTAGTTGTGCCATAGGTGTTTGTTGGAAGGCCCAAAAGAAAAGGATAAATGCAATAGCTTTAGCTTGATGAAGATGAAATCATGATTTTGCTGTAAATTTTGAATTAGAGTTGTAAAAGTAGGAAGAATGTGAGAGAATGACTGCTGTTATGAGATGTTAGCAAGAGCTGAACCCATTTGTGTAAGCATGGCCGGATAGTGACTCAACTAAAAATGATTAGTGAATTACTCCCAAGCGTAGGAGCTTGTCAAGTAATACTAGGGAAGTCCTAGATCATCTCCACAAGAAACGATGTGTTCAATTTTTCATTCCAACCACCATTACAATAAAAGAAACTATGTTCTATTTACAATGAAAATAGTATTTACAATGGGAAAGGTTGGGTTTTTGGATACCATCCATGATTTTTGAGATTTTGAGTTGTGATCAATGTAAGTGCTAAGAGATTAATAAAGAGCTAGCAAGCAAAACATGATAATAAAATAGCATGAGATGGAGTTGAAACTAGTTAAACTCAAGTAGTTGGCGAATAAACATCGCTTGACATTAATCCTGCTCTAAGAGACATTTCATCGAACACTTTGTACCCAATCTTTAGCTAGTCACAACCCATTCATGCCCATACTCAATCCAACTAACAAAAACAAATGCAACATATGTTCGGTGAAATGGAAATATAATATAACATTTAATCATCTAAAGTAAGCAAACCTAAATCTGAAATATAAATGGAAGATGACATTCGGTCCACATATGTTCTAAAGCTGAAATGAAAGTGCAAATATAAATGGAAAGGAGAATATTCGGTTTGAACAACAACAAGAGAAAAAACAACAACTCTAAAAGAAAGAACCGAAAGCAACAAAAGCTAGTACAAAAGCTCAAAAGAAAACTAAGCCAAAAGCAACAAGCTTTTGGTCTCTACGGTAGCAGCTAAGAAAAGAAAAGGAAAAGTGGTCTTGGGAGAAAAGTTGGGAGACTCAGCAGCCACCCACAAGCCTTCCGCACTAGCCAGCCAAATATAACTTCCGAACTCCCTTTGCTTTGCACGAAAATTCTCTTTTAAACCTTCTTTTTGGGGGCTTTTGTCATGACTCAGAAGCAATGCCCTAGGGCCTTTTTCGACTTCCAAAAATACCCTCTAACTTGGCTGACGCGTCGCGCTCGACTGACGCTCAACCAGCCGCTCGAACGCCCATGAAGAAATTCATACAGAAGCGTAACGCGCGACAAGCGCGCGACCTGCCGCTCGAGCGGCTCTGGAGATTTTTAAACAGAAGCATCACACGCGATCAGCGCTGTAAGACCCCGAAGAAACCTGTGTCTACTTCATTACTAGATGAAGGATTTCATGGCCTATTCTGTGTTAAAAGAAACCTTGCTTGGCCAAGGCATGATTTTATGTTAAGAAAATGTATGTGTAATTATTTTGAATTTCTAAAATGTGATGTTATGATTTAAATGCTATGGATGGAATTTTAAATTTTATAGTAACCAATTTCATGTTGCTAGATTAATTGTATATTTTCCATCAATATTCTTGATTTTAAATTTTGAAGGATTTTCTTATGAATGATTTTGGAGTATTAAGACTTGCATGTTGGGCTTAGAAACCTCAAATAATGGGCTGATATTGGGCTACCCATTTATGGCCGATTATTGGATGTAATTGGGCCTTGAAGTTGTGACATATGGGCTGCCCAATTACATGTGATGATGGGCCCTTGAAGTGTGATGTTGGGCTACCATGAGGCTTATAACTTTTGGTGTACATTGGGCTTATAATGGCATGCTAATGGGCTGCCAAAATAAGCATGGAGATGAGCTTTGGAAAGCATGATATTGGGTTGCCATGGAGCCCATGGCAATGGGCCTTGTCATGGTGCTATTGGGCCTTAAGGAAGTTAGACATTAGGCCTAAGCCCTTAGGCTTATGAATTGGGCTTTAGGATATGATGATGGGCCTTGAATCAAGGGCTTAATGGACTGCCCAATGGGCCATGCAAATTAGAATTAGAAAGTTAGATTAATGGAACTAATCTTACTTAGGTTTCCTAAGCAACTAGATTAGGATAAGTAAACTAGGTAGTTAGAATTCAACCAAACGAACTAATTGGTGGAACAAGTCTCTAAATAAAAGTTGGATTTATGTGGTGGGGGGAGGGCACACGTGAATGACAAGGAGAGTTGAATTTTGTGGTGGGAAGAGTTATACTAGAAAGGCAATGGAGACAAGAGGGAGACAAGAAATGGAAAAGCTGAAAAATGACATGGAAGAGGAAATAATGTCATGGCCGAAAATCATGGCTAGGTGCATGCCATTGTCTCACACGCCTATCACCCCTTTTCCCCCCTTCAATTGAACTCATTTAGGCCACCTTGGTCGACCAACACAAAGCCTAGAAGTGAAAAAACCAAATACCAAAGAGAAGAGAGAAACCGAATACTCAAAAGAGAGAAATCAAGGGGAGGCCAAAACCTTTGAACCAAAAGGCTGAGATTTGAGCTTGGATCAAGGGGATTTTGTGTAAAGAGAAGAAGGAGGACAAGGAAGAAGAAGAAAGGAGAAGAAGGAAGTGAAGTGAAAGAGGTATTGTGCAAAGGAAAGAGAGAAAAGGGACAAAGGAGCACTAAGGTAAAAACCCTCTTGATGGCCGAACTCTCTTGTGTATAGATCTTAGAGTTTGAGTTGTTTCATGCATGGATATGATGAGATCTGGATGATTAAGAACCTTAGGTTGTTTAGTAGGTGAAAGAGAGGAGAAGCTTGCAAAGGAACAAGAGAAAGGAGAAGGAGCAACAAGGTAAAAATTTGGATCTCACATTTCCCATGCTAGCCGAATCCTTCATGTATTGGGATCTTGAGTTTTTATGTTTTATTTTTGGTTGGATTTTGATCATGGTTATGTGTAAGTGTTAGATCTGGACATACATGCTTAGATCTAAGATTGAATGTGAAGAAATATGCAAATGGAGAACAATGCATGTTAAAGGAAGTTAGATCTAGGTCTTGTTGTGTTGGTTGGTTGCAAGTTAATTATTTTCTCTAGATCTATGGAGGTTAGTGTATATAATGTGCAGATCTGGGCTTATCGAAAATGAATGAAGAAAGTATGGTGAAAATGTATGCAAAGATGGGTTGTAGAAGTCAATGTGTGCATGATAGAGATTTTAGCATGAAAAATGTGGGATTTTGATGTATAGCCGAACCATGTATGCCTTAGGTTTTCATGAGTGGTTTGTATATGCTTAGATCTGGACATTGGCCATGTTATGTACAAGATTTATGACCTAATGCATGGTAGATGATTGCTAAGTGTAAAGAATGCATGCAAAGCGAAAGAACCGAAGAAAACCTAGTGGTGTTGTGATATTTTGAGTTGGCCGAATATTGCTATTAGTGATAACTTGTGTTGTGTTTTGATTTTTAGATCCTAAGTTGTGAATCTATTGAATGGAGGAAGGGGTCACCATTGGAGATAAATTTTGACTAAGAACACATAGAACATGGTGTTGGCCGAATGCCTAGTGTGTAGAGACCCTAATTGCTAGTTTGTGATAAATGGAATATAATTGATTAGGATGGATAAATGAGATTAGGATTGGCTAATCGGATTAAAGGATATTAAGGCTTAGAAGTTAGGGTTATAAGGAATTAGCAAAACCTTGTGTTGAAAGCATGCACTAAAGATTTAATTAGAATAAATAGGTCTTGGCCGAATTTATTAAGTGAATTACACTTGTGAAGATTTTATTAAGTACATTAAATAATGGGAGTTTTGGATTTAACCCTAATCTATTAATTGATTAAAACCCTAATCGGGAATAGAGATATAAATATTTTGTAATATGGTTAATAATTAAATAACCTAAGTTTAGATATTATTAGAAGAGTAAATAAAATACTTTAAATGATTAAAAGAATTTCAGTGATATATATATATATATATATATATATATATATATATATTTAATAATTACGTGTTATTTCTTAAAGTCTAAGAAATATTTGAATCGCTTGTAGGCGATCTACGTGTTTTATACACTACCAAGGAAGCCCAAGAGTAAGTGGATACTGTAAGTGGACAGTAAGTGGTTCTTTTCAAAACTGGAATGACACACTGCATCATTTCATGAACAAACATGAGATTTGATCAAGCATGACATGACATGTGCATTGCATAAATTTTTCTAAAGAGAATCTTTATGCAATGATTTTATGGAAAGATTATGGAAAGTTTTATGAAACGATAAGTTAAGTTAAGGGGCACTGGTCGGTACCATACCATCAAGATGGACTCCCATACCGAAGGACAAATGTGAGAAGGATGGGTGAATCCACGAGGCTGTGCAAACCACGCTGAAGGACATTGAGAAGGTGTGGTGCCTCCAAGGGTCATGTCTAGCCACTGAAGGACAAATGAGAAGGTGCGCTAGCTGACCGTATGTAAGGTCTCCAAGGGAATTCGGGGACGGTTCCGAAGGGAACGCACAACCCTGACTTCAGGGGTTAAATGGAGCGAGCCCACAAGTAAAATATATGAACTGGTTGTGAAAGGCCAAGAGTGGCACAAGTATTAATAAGTAATTTTCAAGGGTCTGGGGCCTTAAGCAAGAGCATGTGCATATCCATGACATGTATGTGCATCACTTATCAAGTTCTCTTCTTTCATGATTAAGCAAGCATAAGTCAAGAGCATGTTTCAAAGTTATGTCTTTTCCTTACTGAGTATTTTTGACTCACGTTTTTAAAAATTGTGTCATTCCAGATGCCACAGGTGAAGAGAGTCAGGAGGACTACCTGACTTAGAAGGACCCAGATGTTATTCTTATTTTGATTTATGGTGACCTGATCGATGAGATCCGTCACTAGTTGAATTCTAAATATTATATATGTTTTGTATGAAAACTTAATGAGAACCCTGATTATGTAAGATTTAGCTCGAATCCCTCGCGATCTTGTATGTTTCCACCGTAAGCACGTAAGCAAGTAAGTAAGAACGCTGGAGCTATCCGGAGAATAGCTCGCGGCTGTCACGATTCCTGCGGGGTGCCGTTCGGGGCGTGACAGTTAAGTTGGTATTAGAGGATCTGAGGGTAGAGCCGTGAAACATAGGGAACGAGTTAGAACCCTAAACCTTAAAGCATGAGATGTACGTTTAGGGTCAATTATGATAAGGAATTTTGAGGTTGAGCTGTTCTAAGCTAAACGATAACCTTGAAGTGCAGGATGACACCTAGAAGACCAACAAGAAGTCAAGAGCCCGAGGCTCCGGGTATCACCACCGAGGAAGTGTTAAGGCACATGGCTCAGCTCATTGCCGAGCAGGTGCAGCTGGGTACCCATGTTGAAGGGGCCCGAGGACGCTCTGAGGGGTGTACCTTTTATCAATTTAACCGCCAGCATCCGCCAACGTACAATGGCAAAGGGGATGCCATACTTGCAGAAAATTGGCTAGTGGAGATGAAGGAATTGCTTGAGGTTTTGGGGTGTACCAACGCCCAGAAGATAAGTTACGCTACCTTCAAGCTGCAAGGGGATGCCAAAAGATGGTGGCAGTCCGAGAAAGTGTTACTGGGTCAGGAGCTGGGGGAACAACCCATAACCTGGGAAAGGTTCCAGCAAGAATTTCTAGACCGATATTTCCCAAGAACGACCCGGGAAGCAAAAGCAAGGGAGTTTTCTACCCTAACCCAAGGAGCCATGACAGTGGAGTAGTACGCAGGCCGATTCATGGAATTGGTACGATTTGCCCCATACTTAGTACCAGATGAAGAAAGGAAGGCTCGAAAGTTTGAAGAAGGGCTACACCCACGGGTCTATGACAGGGTGTATAGCCATAACCTTAACACCCTGGCCGAGGTAATAGAACGAGCGGTGATAGTGGAAAGAGGACTGCAGAGGATAGCAGCCTATCATGACCAGTAGAAGAGGAAGGCTCCTTTCAACCCAACCACTCCGCAGATGCCCTGGAAGAGGAGTAGGCCCGAGTCATCACAAAGGCAGCCACAGAGGCTGACCCAGAGGCCGAACCAGAGGCTTAGTGGAGCTCAGAATGCCGGAGGGAACCAATTTCCTCTGTGCAACAAGTGTAACAGGAGACATCCAGGGGAATGCAGGCAGGGCTTATGTTTTAAATGCGGGAAGCCTGGTCACATTGCCAGAGACTGTAGGAGTGCAGGCAATTCGAACCAAGCACCCCGACCCCCGCAGCAGAACGAAGCAAGGAGGCAAGGAGGCCCAACGCAGGCGAGGTTATATGCAATGACTCCGGAGGATGCGGAGAACCAGAACCGAGTAGTGGCAGGTAAGTTGCCTTTGCCCCAGGGGGAAGCCCTAGTTCTGTTTGATTCGGGGGCCACGCATTCATTCATTTCATCATCATATTGCAAGACACACACCTTACCTAGTGAGCAATTAGATTGTGATGTCCTTGTGTCGACGCCCGCTGGGGGAAGAGTTGAATGTAGCCGGATGGTGAAGGACTATCCGATAGGGGTAGAAGGGCAAGTCATGTTGGCCGATTTGATAGTTATGGAGATGGGAGGATTCAATATCATCCTCGGTATGGATTGGTTGTCAAAGCATGGTGCCAATATTCGGTGCTATGAGAAGAAGGCCTTGTTCCAAAAGGAGGGAAGACCAGAGTGTTGTTTTACCGGTATGAGAAAAATGGAACGAAGGCCAGCAATTGTCTCGGCCCTGCAAGCTAAGAGATTGTTGCAAGGAGGGCATGAGGGAATTTTAGTCTGGGCAAGTGATACACAGAATGATACGCAGAATGAAGTTCCTGCATTTGATCAAACCCCAATAGTGAGTGAATTTCCGGAAGAATTACCGGGGTTACCACCAGATAGGGAAGTGGAGTTCGGTATTGAATTGGAATCTGGGGCAGTCCCAATTTCCAAGGTGCCTTACCGAATGGCTCCAGCAGAGCTGAAGGAGCTGAAAGTCCAATTAAAAGATCTCTTGGAGAAGGGATTTATAAGGCCGAGTGTGTCACCGTGGGGAGCACCGATCCTATTTGTAAAGAAGAAGGAGGGGAGTCTCCGGATGTGCATTGACTATAGGGAGCTGAATAAGGTGAAAATGAAGAATAGGTACCCGTTACCTCGCATTGACGATTTGTTCGATCAATTGCAGGGGGCACAAATATTTTCAAGGATTGATTTGAGGTCAGGTTATCACCAGTTGAAAGTAAAGGAGGGAGATATATCTAAGACGGCCTTTCGAACCCGATATGGTCACTATGAATTTTTGGTGATGCCATTTGGGTTAACTAATGCCCCGGCCGCATTCATGGACTTGATGAACAAAGTATTCAGGGAGTTCCTAGATAAGTTTGTAGTGGTGTTCATAGATGATATCCTGATTTATTCTCAGAACCAGAAGGAGCATGAGGAGCACCTCAGGATTGTTTTACAGATCCTGAGGGAGAAGAAGTTGTATGCTAAGTTCTCCAAGTGCGAGTTTTGGTTGCAGCAAGTCCGATTTTTAGGGCATGTGGTGTCGGGTGAAGGGATTGCTGTAGATCCCGGAAAGGTTGATGCGGTATTCAAATGGCCTAGGCCTACAAATGTCAAGGAGATAAGGAGTTTCCTGGGGTTAGCAGGATATTATCGAAGATTTATTTAGGGATTCTCAAAGATAGCCATACCAATGACCTCGTTGACCAAGAAGAACGTTAAGTTCGACTGGACAGACGAGTGTGAGCAAAGTTTTCAGACGTTAAAGGCTCATCTAGTTACTGCCCCGGTGTTAGCATTGCCCTCAGAGCATGGGGAATACGAGATTTATACGGACGCCTCCAAGCAAGGTCTTGGGTGTGTGTTGATGCAAGACAAGAGGGTCATAGCCTACGCGTCGAGGCAATTGAGACCCCACGAGGTGAATTACCCCACTCACGACTTGGAGTTAGCTGTAGTCGTGCATGCCCTGAAAATATGGAGGCACTATCTCTACGGAGTTAAATGCGAAATATTTACGGATCATAAGAGCCTCAAGTACTTCAACACTCAAAAGGAGTTGAATATGAGGCAACGACGCTGGTTGGAGTTGATTAAGGACTATGATTGCACCATTTGCTATCATCCTGGAAAAGCTAACGTGGTGGCAGATGCCCTAAGCCGGAAGTCGGTTGAAACAAGTGCCGTGGAGGTAGTGGCGAAGGAGATCATGGAGGATCTAAAAAGAGAGGAGATCACGCTCGTGTTAACAGATCGGTATGTTTCCATCGCAGGGCTTTCATTGCAACCATCGCTGGAGGAGCGAATTTGCGAGGCCCAAAAGAGCGATGCGGTGATAGTGGGGATTAGGGAAAGGATTGGAAAGAATAATGATCCCGATTTTGGGGATAGGGATGGAGTACTGAGGTACCGGAATAGAATTTGTATCCCCGGTGATGGGGAAATCAAAGAGTTGATCTTGGCAGAGGCGCATACTACGCCCTATACTATCCACCCTTGTGGAACGAAGATGAATCAGGACATCAAGAAAGTCTATTGGTGGCCGAACATGAAGAGGGAGATTGCGGAGTATGTCGCTAGATGTCTAACTTGTCAGAGAGTGAAAGCAGAGCACCAGAGGCCAGCAGGGACATTGAAGCCTCTAGAGATTCCCGAATGGAAATGGGAAGGAATTGCTATGGATTTTGTGATGGGGTTGCCCCGGACAAAGGCAGGTTACGATGCCGTCTGGGTAATATTGGACCGGTTGACAAAGTCAGCCCACTTTTTGCCGATCAGAGTAAAGTACACCCCCGAAAAGTTAGCTGAAGTGTACTTGCAGGAGATTGTGAGGTTACACGGGGTGCCGAAGAGTATAGTGTCGGATAGGGATCCGAGGTTCACTTCTCGATTTTGGAAGCGGTTACACGAAGCCCTAGGCACGCGACTAAATTTCAGTACCGCATTTCACCCACAAATGGACGGACAATCCGAAAGGACGATTCAAATCCTGGAGGATATGCTCCGAGCTTGCGTCATAGACTTTAAGGGAAGTTGGGCTCAGTATTTGCCCTTAGCAGAGTTCGCGTACAATAATAGCTTCCAATCGAGCATCGGCATGGCACCGTATGAAGCTTTGTATGGAAGGAGGTGCCGATCACCATTGTTTTGGGATGAGGTAGGAGAAGGGAGACTCTTGGGGCCAGAAATAATCTCGAAGACAAAGGAGACGATCCAAGTGATTTGAGACAGACTCAAAATGGCCCAGAGTAGGCAGAAGAGCTACGCAGACACCAGACGAAGAGAATTAGCGTTCGAAGTGGGAGACAAAGTATTCTTGAAGATTTCCCCGAAGAAGGGTATCATGCGGTTCGGGAAGAAAGGAAAGCTCCAACCCAGATACGTAGGACCTTTCGAGATACTAGAGCGAGTTGGACCGGTAGCGTACAGATTGGCCTTACCGCCTAGTCTATCGGGGGTCCATGACGTTTTCCATGTCTCGCTCTTGCGTAAGTATGTATCTGACCCTACCCATGTTTTAGAACATGAGCCTTTGCAGATTAGGGAGAACCTTACCTATACGGAGGAGCCGGTGCGAATCCTCGATAGGAAGGTGCAACAGCTGCGAACGAATGCCATATCGCTTGTAAAACTTTTATGGAAAAACCATGGGCTAGGGGAAGCATCGTGGGAGCTAGAGAGCGAGATGTACGAGAAATACCCGCAACTGCGAGATGAACAAACCTGAAACATGATTCCCTATTTTACTTCGAGTAAAATGTTATTGTCTGCTTAATTGATCTTTGTTTGCCGTGATTAATTAATTATGATTGGTTGTCTTCTGATATTGCTGCCATTGATAATTATATATTTGTGAATTTGTGGTTGAAAAGTTGAGACTGATCGTTTATTTATGATGTCAGATGCCACCGAGTAGTCGACCCCCACGTTCCCAGCATTCGGGCACGCCTTCTCAGAGAAGGATGACAGCACGAGAGTACCACAGTTTGTTCCGAGTCAACCCTAGATCTCAGGGTTCGTCAAGACCGTCGGGAAGCCATGTGGCTCCGACTCATGCACCACGTGAGACTGAAAGAGAAGACACGGGGAGAACATACCGGCCCCATTTACCTTATTGGCAAGAAGGGATGGTGGGGACACACCAGCCCCCGCCACCTCCTGCAGCAGACCAACCTGGACCTTCCAGGTGGGGTCAACCTTTATCTCCAGACTGCTCTGGATATCTGGAGGGTATTTATTGGCCAGAGTCGCCAATAAATGCCATTCCCTTAAGGACCGTTTTACCAGAGGATTTTGAGGAAGATCCGGAGGAAGATCCTGAGGAGGATCCTGAAAAGGACCCTCAGGAAGAGCCACAGGAGACTGCTGGACAGGATCCAATGGAAGAGGATCCTGTACCTGAACCTGCAAGGGGAAGGGAAAGAAACCCTACGCCGGATTGTACCCTCCAGCAATGTTTTCGGAGGAGGCATCGTAGGAGAGTCAGACCACAAGATGTACATTCTGACACTAGAATCTCATCACAAGAGGTAGATTCTAGGCCCACATTCCGTATGCCTCCCGAAAATGTGATCCATGACCCTAGTCTAGAAGACCAGAACCAAGATACTAGATCGTCACAGTCATGGACGGGAAGTAATTCCCCAGACCATATGTTTCAAGGAGACATTAGTAGCGAGGTGAGCACGAATGCTCCCCCTCACCCATCACACTCCCAGTCAGGCCAAAATTATTGGCGATGGTAATCGAATTCCGAGGACGGAATTTTTTTAAGGAGGGGAGGATGTAAGACCCCGAAGAAACCTGTGTCTACTTCATTACTAGATGAAGGATTTCATGGCCTATTCTGTGTTAAAAGAAACCTTGCTTGGCCAAGGCATGATTTTATGTTAAGAAAATGTATGTGTAATTATTTTGAATTTCTAAAATGTGATGTTATGATTTAAATGCTATGGATGGAATTTTAAATTTTATAGTAACCAATTTCATGTTGCTAGATTAATTGTATATTTTCCATCAATATTCTTGATTTTAAATTTTGAAGGATTTTCTTATGAATGATTTTGGAGTATTAAGACTTGCATGTTGGGCTTAGAAACCTCAAATAATGGGCTGATATTGGGCTACCCATTTATGGCCGATTATTGGATGTAATTGGGCCTTGAAGTTGTGACATATGGGCTGCCCAATTACATGTGATGATGGGCCCTTGAAGTGTGATGTTGGGCTACCATGAGGCTTATAACTTTTGGTGTACATTGGGCTTATAATGGCATGCTAATGGGCTGCCAAAATAAGCATGGAGATGAGCTTTGGAAAGCATGATATTGGGTTGCCATGGAGCCCATGGCAATGGGCCTTGTCATGGTGCTATTGGGCCTTAAGGAAGTTGGACATTAGGCCTAAGCCCTTAGGCTTATGAATTGGGCTTTAGGATATGATGATGGGCCTTGAATCAAGGGCTTAATGGACTGCCCAATGGGCCATGCAAATTAGAATTAGAAAGTTAGATTAATGGAACTAATCTTACTTAGGTTTCCTAAGCAACTAGATTAGGATAAGTAAACTAGGTAGTTAGAATTCAACCAAACGAACTAATTGGTGGAACAAGTCTCTAAATAAAAGTTGGATTTATGTGGTGGGGGGAGGGCACACGTGAATGACAAGGAGAGTTGAATTTTGTGGTGGGAAGAGTTATACTAGAAAGGCAATGGAGACAAGAGGGAGACAAGAAATGGAAAAGCTGAAAAATGACATGGAAGAGGAAATAATGTCATGGCCGAAAATCATGGCTAGGTGCATGCCATTGTCTCACACGCCTATCACCCCTTTTCCCCCCTTCAATTGAACTCATTTAGGCCACCTTGGTCGACCAACACAAAGCCTAGAAGTGAAAAAACCAAATACCAAAGAGAAGAGAGAAACCGAATACTCAAAAGAGAGAAATCAAGGGGAGGCCAAAACCTTTGAACCAAAAGGCTGAGATTTGAGCTTGGATCAAGGGGATTTTGTGTAAAGAGAAGAAGGAGGACAAGGAAGAAGAAGAAAGGAGAAGAAGGAAGTGAAGTGAAAGAGGTATTGTGCAAAGGAAAGAGAGAAAAGGGACAAAGGAGCACTAAGGTAAAAACCCTCTTGATGGCCGAACTCTCTTGTGTATAGATCTTAGAGTTTGAGTTGTTTCATGCATGGATATGATGAGATCTGGATGATTAAGAACCTTAGGTTGTTTAGTTGGTGAAAGAGAGGAGAAGCTTGCAAAGGAACAAGAGAAAGGAGAAGGAGCAACAAGGTAAAAATTTGGATCTCACATTTCCCATGCTAGCCGAATCCTTCATGTATTGGGATCTTGAGTTTTTATGTTTTATTTTTGGTTGGATTTTGATCATGGTTATGTGTAAGTGTTAGATCTGGACATACATGCTTAGATCTAAGATTGAATGTGAAGAAATATGCAAATGGAGAACAATGCATGTTAAAGGAAGTTAGATCTAGGTCTTGTTGTGTTGGTTGGTTGCAAGTTAATTATTTTCTCTAGATCTATGGAGGTTAGTGTATATAATGTGCAGATCTGGGCTTATCGAAAATGAATGAAGAAAGTATGGTGAAAATGTATGCAAAGATGGGTTGTAGAAGTCAATGT